>JALPQD010000050.1:3695000-6095000 GCA_023101885.1 Typhlomys cinereus | reverse complement strand
TATTCCACTCTTGTTTTTCCACATCGTCCATGCCTGAAGTGAACAGAGTCACAGAAGCTATGCTATCCAAAACAGACATTAATATTTATGCAGCAACAGCTACCAGAAGAGCAGACAGTGCCCCGGGGAAATAATTCACTTCCCTCAGATCAGCCTTGCATCCCAGCTCCCCATCAGTAAAGAAAGGCCCCAGAACAACTCCTTTGTTAATCGCTAAAACTTCGCACACTTCCCCTCTGGTTTCCGGGGTTTGTGTGTTCTGCCCTGGCTCCCATCACTCTGACTTTCAAGTGAGACAGGTGCTAATGAATGTATTACATATTTTTAAAAACAGCTGAAAAAGTTGTCACCATCAAAGCATACATGTAATCTCCTTTTTTTTTGTAATCTCCTTTTAATAGTGGATGTTTTCAGAAAGTGGGCCATAATGGCAGGTTGTTAAGTGTATGCTGGCAGAACAATAATGTGTGTTTTCAAGTGTATTAAGGGAACTTGATTAGTAAAAGAAAACAAATGAGCGTGGTAAATTTTGAGGTCCACCTACAGAAGTAATTAGTTGGAACAGAGAGTAAACATCCTCCACTTTTAGCAATTCACATTTCATGCTTCGGAATTACTGAAAGTGAGCATTAAAATAAGCTACATATTTGAGAGCATTGAATACAATTTTCTTTAAAAACATACTGCTGATGAAGCAAGCATCCTGCTGTCGCTTATTCTCATTAGTTTGACTTTTATGAGTCTGTGCAGTTACTTCCGTCCACTGCAAAAAAAACTATATATATCCATTCATATAAATGTTATTTAGAAGGCAATATGGCAGACACATCGTGTTCATTTAACAAATTAATAGTAGCTTCTCCCATAGGACCACAACCTTCCCAACCTTTACCTCTTGACCAAATTTGCAGTACCAAATGATGATTCCCTCATTTAAAACTCTCAGCTAATTGAGTCTCAAATTCAATGCAAAACAGCTGGCTACTTCATGACAGACTTGTTACTGTTGTACCAATAGTCACATATTGCCTGATCTGTTGGTATTGTTGCATTCAGGGCCCATAGATAGATAAGACTGTTGACAGTTTCTCCCACTAGCCTCAAAGCATCTTCTGACTCTACTTGGACTTGCCAACAGGGAGGATGATTCCAGCCCATCTTGTTTTCTTTATGTTCTGCAACCACAATGTGTAATTTATTTAATAAGAGGAACTTGCTATCTAGTTCTAGTAGGCAATCAATGACAGCAGTGGTTTCCTCTTTTGTTTTAAGGGGCTTCAAAGCTTCCCTGACAAATGATTCATATGGAGAAACTCACCCCTGGCACCTGGAGTTTCATTTCATATGTGGTTTTTGAGAGCAGTTTTATAGACCTACACAGGGTACCACCATTTTATTTTTTAATTAGCTTATAAAGTATCAGATTTTCTTAAAGTCTAGACTAAGTATTCAGCAACTCCCTGTTCATGTCTGTAGGATATCTCAGATACACTTTATCTATCATTCACCTCCCAATCCATACCTTGAGTTTGGCTTTCTCAAGCCTGTAGCTCCCCTTCACTTCCTATCCCATATCCCTGACTAAACGTCAACTCCATCTTTCTGGCACACAGTCTTAGAACCAAATTAGCATTCTCTTTCTCTCATGCCTCATCTCCAAATACTTGGTGAGTTTCAGGATTTTGCATTCATAATAAATTTCCAGAATCTGGCTACTTCTTGCTACTGCAAATCTGTATCTGAGTCAATGTTACCTTCTGCCTGGATTGCTGCCAGGTCTGATTACGTCACCTCTACCATCTATTCTTGGCACAGCAACTAGAGTTTTTATTTTTACAAGGTAGTTTAGGTTATAGCTCTGCATGATGTAGAACTCTCTGAAAGCTTCTCATTGTGTTTTGAAAATAGCTTGTCTTGTTGTGTTCCAGGAAGTTCTACAGAATGTGCTCTTCCCTGCATCTTCTCATTCATCCCTTCTTTTCTTACTATTGCATCTACCGACTTCATCATTCTTCTTTCTTCTTCCCTGAGCCAAGACTGGTCTCAGGGCCCAGAGGACATTATGCTTCTCCTCTCCTGGATCCCTCTTTATCTTCACACTTCTTATTACCATATGGCATACGTTCCACTCCTTTGTCTACTCTTAATTGTAAGTCTCCAGTGTTTAAACTGGTATTTAACACATAGGAAATCATTGGTAAATATTTATTGATTTAACAAATGATGATAAAACTAACTTTATAATTGATAGAGAATAAATATTTTGAAAAATGATCTTGATAAACTAGAAATATGCACATTAAAATTTTCATGGATATTGTAAAAACCTAAATTTAGATGAAGAAACTATATCCTCCAGTTACAAGACATATAGATTACAAGACTTGGGCTGGAAGATACTAGGAAGCTGCGGGGGATAATTATCAACAGTAAAATACTCATTTGCATATTATAGAAAATTTTCCACAGAGAAATTTTCCACAGAGAAATTTTCTTTTGCAATGAAAGGTGTTTGTTTGTTTGTTTGTTTATCTGTGTATCAGAGGGCACTAGGTGTCCCTATGGAAGGCCAAGGGTGACTTTGATTTGCACTGGAATTTCCCAGGCTTTGTCCAGCAGGGTCAGAAGTACAGGTTGCCATCAGTTCCACCTGGTGTTTTTACATGGGACCTTGGATTTGAACTTAGGACCTTCTGTTTGTGAAGCAGAATCTTAACTCTCGAGCCACCTCTCTAACCCTGGAAGGTGTTTAATACAGGGAGCCATAACTGGTTAGAGCATAGAGAATAAGAAAATATGGACTGCTCAGTCCTAAACAGAACATTTAAATCACCCCAACCCAAGGGTCAGGGAACATGGTGGAGGGGACAGCAGTAGAATGAAAGAGCCAGAAGGTAGGGAGGGGAGCTGCCAGACAGTGTCTTCTGGATATGACAGGGCTGTCAAACCCAAGAACTCATTGCAGCTGTTTTTACTTGCACAACACCTGCATAGGATTAGGCCTTTTAGCAGTTCACTGTGGGAGGGGAAAACATCTCATGAGGTACCATACCTCCCTGAGAGAATATTGAGGATTAATATGGAATGTGGAAAGGGTAACTACTGTCTTCAGTGGTATACCCACTTATATATATCATCCATGCTCCCACCAGTGCTTAGGCACATGCTGGTACCAATAACCCTGATAAAATTCAGAGGGCCATGCACACAAAAAGATGTGAATGAAGAAGGGAGACTGGTGGGGAGATGGGGTTGGGTAGTAGAGGGCAAAAATGAAAAAGAATTTGTTGCATTCATATATGAAGTTGTCAAAAAATAAAAATAACAAAAAGGGAAAAAGAAAGTAGCATGTTTTGGGTGTAGAGATGGCTCAGGGGTTAAATAAGACTGCCTCAAAAGCAGAAGGACCCGAGTTCAAATCCCAGATTGCATGTAAAAATGCCAGGTGGAAATGGCAAAGACCTACATTTCCAGCTCTGGAAGACAGAGCCTGGGAAACTCCAGATCAAAGCCAAAAGAAAATAAACGTCACTCTTGGACTGGCATAGGTTCACACAGTGCTCTCTCTCTCTCTCTCTCACACACACACACACACGCACACACGCACACACACACATGCACACATGCATGCATGCACGCATACATACACACACAAATAAAATAACATAATTAAAAAAGAAAGTAGAATATTTTAATTAATTAAAAATTTAATATTCATTAATTTGGATGACATAAAGAGTAATTAAAATAGACTGCATTTAGAACAGAGTATAAAAGCAAGCTACAGTGGTGATATCTAGGTAAAGGAATGAAATCATACCTGAATATCTTCTACACTTTCTGTCAGTCTAGTCTGTACTAAAATGAAGTCAATTAATGAAGTATCAATTTCCCTAAAATTTGTTAATAACTGTTCTCAGTTTCCTAAAAGCATCAGTCATTATTGCTGGTAAATATCTCTCTTATTTCTTTGTAGCATTACTACAAAGTAGCATTACTACTATTACTACTTTGTTAATATTTCAATTGCCTAGTTCCAGATGGTTGATATAGAGTCTCTGAAGTTCTGGATTACGGTTTGTTGATTTTTTTTTCCAGTTTTGCTGCTCCTGCAATGCCCTTCACTCCATCCTGGTATTGGATGTCACCCCCTGGCCAGAGATAAAAAGCTGTTAAACTAGAGTCTTGTTATAGGAGTATCTTCAAAGGTAGATGTAATAAAAGTAGGAAACCGCAGTGAGGGAGGGGTCAATCACCCATTTGCAAAATGGTTACTTTTTATCTTCTGGTGAGATCATACCCCATCAGTTGTAAATGATCAGGAAGTAAAGTCTGTGAATGTAACCAAATGTCTCATTACTTACTTGCCTAATCTCTCCCCATCCTGAAGCTCAGGGAAATTTGTGGAAGAGGGGGTGGTAAGAGTGTAAGAGCATAAAGATGGGAGGAGTAATGATATGCAAGATACTCCACACAAGTTAGGGTCAAAGCAATCATAATTGGACTTTGCATGCCCTGCACAATGTCCAACACACTATTGACCTCACAAAGTCTAGCATTTGCTAAAGGCACTAGGATCCTGGGAGGCAAGGGATTGACAGTCACAGTTGTGTTCCTATGCTTAAGGGGAACACAGGAAAGGGTTCTGGGAAATGCCACTGGGTCCTTGCATCTACCTCATCGGAGAGGAGGATCCAGAGGAGAGTTTGGCATGCACGTTAAAGGATGCTCCGGGAATGGGAGGGGGAGGCACTGGGAGATAGGGAAGGAGGAGGAAGGGAGGAGGGCACAGGGCGGTGGGAGGTTGGAGGGAGGGAAGGAACCGGTGTACCTGTTAAGTTTGTATGAGTGGAAATAAAAATAAATAAATAAATAAATAAATAAATAAATAAATAAATAAATAAATAAATAAATAGATAGATAGATAGATAGATAAATGAATAAATAAATAAATAGATAGATAGATAAATAAATAAATAAAATAAATACAAAAAATTTCAATTGCTAGCATAATAAATCTGGCAGAAAGTGCAAAAGAAATATACTTTGTTTACCAGATTTTTGAAAACAAGTAATACTGACTCTTCCAAGCATATTTTCCTTTCCTTCCTCCAGATTTAGTCTTCTATGTCACTGCTGAAGCTTTTTTTTATATTAGCGTATTGTGTTTCCTTTTAGGGGAATCCCAAACTTGGAGTTTTCTAGGGAAGGAGATACATCGTCTTCTTTGGAAGGGATCAAAATTTTCATGTTCCCTCCTTTGCAATTAGCCTGAATGGTTGCTGATAAAATTATGACAAAACTGCTTAAGGGAATGAGGAGTTTATTCTTTTATGATAGTCTGGATTCAGATCTTAGTCCAGCTTGATGGGAGAGTGCATACCAACACCAGGGCAGAAGGAACTGGCTACAATATCTCCACATAACAGCTGAGAGAGGGACTATCCTTATTTGCCAGACCAGCATGTCTTGCCAAGTATACACAAGGATGCCAACTTCGTCAACCAGATCTCTGTATCTTATTCACCTATTCAGGGCCTAGTTCCACTTACCATGGTCTTTGAACACTCTGGGCTTAATTCAACTACCAATTCTCTGCAAATATGCCCAGAACTCTGACCTTCAACCATCAAGTTGAAATGTATCTAACTATTACACCCTCAAAGTCTCTCTTCAGAGCCATTAACTATGAAACAGTTCAATAAAAATATGACTACAGCAGTGCATGGAAGTGTAGTAGTACTAACAAATGTTCATGATGCAGGTGCACACGGACTTCTGTGACTCTCAAAACCAGTGGAATCATCATAGGTATTGTAGCAGGTGATGATGTATGTGATGACTAACACTCTACTTTTAACGCTTAGTTTATGAATGGAGTATTTGAAGTTGAAAATCCAGGCCCCCTGAAGTTGCAGTAATTAAATGAATCAGTTAATGAGGCAGAAAAAGAAGGAGGAAGCAGTGTGTCTTGAAAGCATCTTTCATCATCCTTGAGGTCATAATAAGAAAACTCCCCATACCACAAGAGACAACAAGCATGCTCAAACGTTAAATGAATGGCTCCTTTCTTAAGTGGTAGCAAGATAATCATATAGATTTTTTTTATTTTGCTTTTCAGGAATTCCCATTCTGATAAATAATCCATGTGTCTCTAGAAACTGGAAGCCAGTGAGCAACATCTACATTATCTAAGCACACGGCACTTGCTGAATACAACATTTTTTTCTCACTGCTTTTGTGCAGAAGGATGAATAATCTAAGTACATACAGTCACTGATTTTCTATGTGAAGCTGACACTAATGAATTAAAAGTTGAGGAATTTTATCTTAGAGGAGAAATAATGGAAAAAGTGGCAGTTGCCCTAAAATATAAGGATTTGGGGATAGAGGTATAGTACTTGTGAACACACAAGTGTGCATGTACACACAGGAACAGATTTGTTATAACAAATTTTGAAAGTCAATATTTCATCATGGGAACTGTGATAGTTAATCCTGGGTATCAACTTGGCATACTTGGCATTAACTAAGATCTGCTGAGACCGCCTGAAGAGATTATCCAGATCAACACATTTATGATACAAAGACCGGCTCTAGATCCCATCAGAATCTTCTCAGATCTCATTGAAACCTCCCCTTAGTAGACCAGATAAAAGGAACCACAGAACAGAAGTCTGGGAAGAAGAGAGATTTTCTAGGAATCCAGCCTTCAGCCACGTGGATGGGAGTGACAGCCTGCCAGCTTCAGCCACCAACCATATCACCTCTTCTGTGAAAGAATGTATTTCCCCTCTGGAAGGTTAAGGTGAATAAATTTCCCTTTCTCCCTTAAGTTATTTGATTCTGGGTGCTCTCTCACAGCAATAGTTAAGAGTAACTGTTACAGGATCCATAAAATGAAGGCAAACTTTACAGTCTATGTCATGTCAGAATTATTATCTTTCTCTTCCTCATTAATTCCATATGCCATCTCAGTTCTTTCACCAAAAAACCTAGTCATACTGTTCATTTTTGTCTAAATAAATAAGTTACAAAAAGATACTCAACTAATAGTATGAAAGAGACAGTCCAAAGAAAGTGATACCAATTGAAAGGAAGAAAACAACTGATCTCATTTTCAGTTTGAGCTCTTATTTGGTTTTTAATCTAGAGTCTCGTTATGTAGCACAGGTTGGCTTGGAACTCATGATCTTCCTTCCTCAGACTTCTGAGAGCTGGAATTACAGACACAGGCCATGGTACCCAGTTTCTTTAGGTTTAATATATCTAATTTTAAATTAAAGAGAAGTCCAAATTTCACTGAGTTAAGTTCAGTGATGTTCTGTATTGAGTTACTATGTTCTGAAAGTCCTGAGTATCAGATGGTATGCTTCTAGCCTTAGGTTGCATGTTAGAACATAGACCTTGGGACGTACCAGTATGGTTGTATCTGCTAGATATCACTGTGTTACTAATCACAACAGTGGCTTAAACCTGTGATCAGTATTTCTCCTAAAATTTATTGATATGATCAGGAGTTGCTTTGGTTTCATATGATCTAGGTAGTTAGTTAATAACAGACATCCTGTGCAGTCTTGATTGTAGCAGCTGCTTCCTCTGCCCCATGAGTCTCTCCTTTTCCAGCCCAATAGTCAGTTTTAGTTCTATGAGTTATGTCAGAGATCCACAAGTGTCTCTTCAACCTTTTGGAGGTGGATTTGAACTTTTGTTTCTTTTCATTTTAGTGACACAAGCAGATAAAAAGTGGAGTCAAGTCACTCAGTGGCAAAATGAACTTCACTACTTGAAGAAAGAAGCAGCAAAATCGCATGGAGAAGAGGGTGCCAAAGAAAAGGGTGAAGAATTAGAGCCACACAATGGTTTACTTGGGGACAGGAAGGAACATGGGAGGCAAGATACAGCTTCAATCCAATTCAACCAAGATAATATAGTTTGCCAAGTAACAATGGCACAGGAAGAAAGGCACATAGAAATCTCAGCCACCATTCAGGCATAATGCCTTCGGTATCACACAGAGAAAATGCAATTTGGCATTGAGTGGAGCTGATGCAATCAGCACTGAGCCCCCGGGAAAGGTGGGCAGTACCTTCAGTGATCAGGGTGGGCCCAAGCTTTTAGGCAGAGAGTGAAGATTGGCATTACCAATAAACTATGTATCATTGTAGAAAAGTTTTAATTTACTTGGAGAACTATGGATGCCCAGAGTTGATCTCTTTTAGAAAATCCAACAATTTCAAAACCCACTTTTGTATGACTCTAATCAAATTCTTACTTTCCTTCTGGCAAAATCCCTTTGGTCCCCTTTGCTACATATACAATGACTCATTGTTGTGTTCTCAGCTTAGGTACATCTGGCTGAGAGCAAATATTCAATACTGAAAAGAAATGAGAGTCAGGCCCAGCCATTCTCCTCTGATTACATTATGACTCAGAAGAACGCCCACCAGTGGCTTTATTCATTACTAGATATTAAAATCAAAGACCTTTAATATGCAGCAGCAGAGATGTCCAAATTGAAGCCCATCTGTGCGCCCTTGTAAAAGTTTTCATAGGATACATAGGCAATTTTAATAAACTTGTTATTTTTTCAGTCTGTCCCAGAGGACTTAATGAACCTTCAACATTATTTTGCTGCCTCTTGGAGCAGCACTCTAGCTCTTTTCTGTCCAGATGCTTTAAGAGTAGGCTGGGCTCACGATGGAGGATACATCAACCATTTGAAAAAAGCAACCTGCTGCTTTAATGCAGTCTGGAGTGCTGGCCAAAGATGTGGGTTCTTTTTTTCTCCCTCTTCTTACCTTTCAACAGATTTCTGATAGTTCCATCAGCCTTGATATTTTTCTGCTCAAAACCTGATGAAGACGTCAGTAACTGTATTCTGAGGACCTCTTTTTTTAGTTCACTTTTCTTTCTCTTACCCTAAGTACTACCAAAGGAAACTTTAGAAATGGAAAAAACATAATGCGAATGGACTTCCAATGTGTGGTCCTTCAGAAGCTCGAAGAAACTTTGAAAGTGACTTTGGAGATTGCTAATGCCCCATCTTCAATTGCTTTCAATAGAAAATGTAGAGGTCTGTTCAATTTCTCCCTCTACCCACTCACCAACTGTCTTTTAATTCCCATCTCATTTAACCTGCTGGAAAATAACCCATACTTTTTTTTTTCCATGACTGAAGGCTGAAGCAAGAGAATACAATCTAGAAAAGCCTGGTGGATTTGAGTTAGTTATATACACTATTTAAACCTCTTTAGGCATTGTTTCCTTCACATTCAAATAGAGTTTTAAATCACTTCTTCACAAAATAATGGTGAGAATTAAATTACTCAGGCATGACTCATTTTCATATCTAACATCTAACACAAATGAAACTTTATCGATGTTAGAATAGGGAATCAACTCACTGAATCTTTAGATCTATCTTGAAGACAAAGTACTGCTACATAGAAGTAGCACTTACTATATACACTTGCCACTGGTTAAGAACTATCAGAAGGGCTAGAGAGATGGCTTAGGAGTTAAGCCTCTGCCTCAAAAGCAGGGCTTGAGTTTGGATCCCAGATCCCACATAAAAAATGCCTGGCAGAAATAATCACCTGCACTTCTGGTCCTGACATGCAGAACTGGGGGAACCCCAGAACAGAGTAATAAGGAGGTAAAGAAACCAGAAGATTCCTGAATTCGTCCTTGAGCCTCCACAGGCACACACACAGTACCCTCTGATACACACACAGAGACAAAAAAAAAAAAAAAAGAGAACTGTCAGAGGCACCTTATACATATTGACTTATTTTCTAGTTGGTTAATACAAGTACTGCATACATACATAGCAATGCTATGAAACAGATGTTGCACCTAATCCCACCTTGCACAGAAGAATAACGAGACGCAGACGTTATGGGACTAGCTGAAGTCACACAAGCAGCCTAGGGTTAAGATTCTCTTAGACAGGTTAGCTCTGAAGGCTGATCTTCCAACTGCTATGGTTTCTAGAAAGAAATTGCCCTGAGGGGAAGAAGAATGTGGTAAGTTATTATAGATTTTCCAAAAGGTTATATAGTTCTAGTGAAATATATGGCTACCGATTGACTTGAGTATATCCAAAGGCTTTGTTTTTTCCATTTTAGAATATAAAATTCTCCCAGGGCAGGAGAAATGTATATTGTTTTCCTTTGACTGAGAAAAACTTTCTGGATGCTGCCCCTTCGTGGGAGGGCTAGCTTTCTCTGCCTTTCACTAGAACGCTGAGTCTCAGGAGTTGAAAATTCCAATGACCAAGTATTTGGTCTTTTATATCTCTTAGTGAAATTTTCATTAATCCTTTTAAATAGCAAAACACCTCACCACATACCGGAATCCCAACACTTATTTCTAAGAACTTCTGAAATGATGTCATCTTCAGCTTCCAACCTCCTTGATGGGGAGTGTTGACATTACCAACAGCCTCTTACCACAATTATTGCGTTTTTGGTGATAAGGATCTTTTAACTTGCAATGTCGATAGCTGGGAACCAGTCCAAAGAATGAGCAGAGTGCTCAGAAAGAAGGCACCGAACAGGTTCTTTTTGATCAGGAGAATGCTTTTCATTTTCAGATCTTATATGTTTTACAAATATATGTTACAGACAAGTAAAACATTGTCCTTAGAGGTAAGTGGGAATACTGAAAGAAGTGGCATAAGGTATACCTTTTAATATTGTTTGATGTTAAAACAAATATATTGCCATTTTCTATATCAATAGCTCTACATAAAGCAAAGTCATGATATAAAATTGATTTAGTATTACAAGAATCAATCCTTTCCCCACTCCCAAATTTACTCTATAAACAGAATTTTGAGAAGTGAAATATATTCTTTGCTACTTGAGATAGTGTTTGGAATGTTCTGTTAATCCAGTCAGAGAAATATGTGTTCAAATCCAAGCTCTAATTATCACTCATAGAATACTGTGGAAGTGATTTAGCTTTCTATAATGATAAGACAAAGAAAATTATGCTTCTCTTTTTTAGTGTAATATGAAGGATTAAATTGGATATGTCCAAAGGCTTTTTATTCAAAGAACCTAACACTTGGTACTGATCTACTCAATGCAGACAGGTTACTGATATTTAGAACCTGGTCATGCCTTGGAATATAAACACCCTGAAGATACAAACTTTGTCTTGTTTGCCAATATGTCATTGATAGGGCCTTGCACAAAGGAGCAATCCTAAGAAATTGTCAAATACATATACATCCAAAACAGTTTGGTAAAGTCTGAGCTATATATCAGTTTGTGGTGAGGACTCTATTTTATTTTCTATTAGCAAAGGAGATGAAAGATTCCATGTGGCAATGTGCTAGCATTATCTAGAAGCTGGCCTCTGACTCACAGCATTGGTAATTCTTTTTTCTTGTGGCCCCCTTTCCTTTTATCCCTCACCTGTTCTTCCTGGTCCTCTTCTGCATTCTTTATTGATCCAGTTCATATCCTTCTGTAAGACTCATGAATCACCTTTTTTTTTTCTTTTTCTAAGAGACTCTCTTTTCTCCAGGTCTGGGGAAAAATAGCCAGTTTCCTGTTGTATAGAAATTTTAATTTAGTGAGTCTGTGTAAAAGAGAGTCATAACTGAATTCTATTTCCTTGTGTTCTGACCTTTGAATCACAGATACTCCAAAGGAGAGCTCAAAATAAAATGTATTATCTCAACCAAGCAAAAGCCGCTCTTCAAAAATAATCACACATTGTCCCTAATAATTGTAAAAAATATGTTTATACCTTATTCTGAGTTCACTCTTAAAATACAAAAACCTGAAATTCAGACTTAATAAGATGAGAAGGAAAGATTTGTGACCAGTTAAAGTTTTAAGAATTTTGGTGGTCATTTATTATCAAAAGTTTTCCAATCCATCTACATTGGAAATTAGGGAGAATCTGATTCTATGTCATTGCATGACCTTGAACGCGAGCCTGAGCTGTTTGCAGAAATGAACTGAAATAATCAAGTTAAATGTGTTGCCTCGATTCTGGGAGAACCTTCATGTTCAAGCATCAGAACCTTTCATAAGGATATTCACTCCTCACTCTAATCTAGAACCAGAAAGACAAAAACACCATAGACATGCACAAATCTTCACTCTGAAGATGTTTGTCCAAACCTGATAGATGTTTGGCTAGTAGAAAGGATCCAAATCAGAATCAGTGGGATCCTAGAGCCAGTAGGACCTCTGACAAGGCACCGTGGACTTAGCAATGGAGAAAGAGATGTAGACAAGTAGTTGTGGTAGACATAACCCAGAATACAAAGCAGAGTTCACAACCCCCAAAAGAAAACTCACTGTGTGAGGAAGTGTGTGGGGGATATAAGAGAGAAGGAGAATTTCAACTTGAATTAAATAGGCATGAAGGGTGGGCCTCATGGATTTTCAACTAGAAAATAATATGTTAAAAGCATTACTCATTTGACAAATAGGGATCAATCATCTACTTTGGGTAAGATATTGCACCTGCTGAATGAATGAGTCAAACTGTTTCAGAAAAGATTTGAATTCCTAAGAACGTGTTTAAGAAGTTTTATTCTTGGAAAAAATGTATTCAAAAGGGTATATATATTCTAAATGAATGTTTTAGCAAGGATTGGAGGAACATGTAAAATCTCTTAGAACCTTCATTAAAGCTTATCTGTTCTATTCTTGCTTCAAAACTATTTAAAACTCAACTGCAGCACTTGTTGGTACAAAAGTATCTGTGATTCAGAAAAGGTCTGCAAAGACTAGCCTTTAAGTCTGTCCATTCTCGGAGTATGTATGTATACACACACACACACACACACACACACACACACACACACACACACTCAGACTTTGGATTTAGATTTATCCTGATAATCTTTTTTAAAGTTCAAAATGCTCATTCTTAATTCTGGCTCTGATCTGCCCAGGCCTCTTACTCAAAGCAAGTCCTCACATCTGTTGTTTTTGCTTGGGATGCCTTAGGTTGCATAAGCCATACTTGTCAAGATTGGACAAGTGACTTGCTGTGCTTATTTCTCTGCCTGCTTGTGAAGTTATGTTGCTGTTATTAAAATATCAGTAGCTTGACCTTCGGAGGCACAGGGGAGCCTCAGTAGATATTCCAAGCACTTGAAAACAAGTAGCAGATCTCTACTGGAGAAGCATAGCTAGCAGCTGAACAGTTCTCGTGTTAGTGAAGTTCTGTATTAAAACAAGATTCTGCAATCCTGCAGGTTTATTTGAGCAAATCTAAAGTGCAGGGTAGGTTAATCTAATCACTCTCTGCTGAATTTTTTAAGTGAGAAGTGGTTTAGGAGTAAGGTATTTTCCTTGAGCATATATTTTTGAACTTCTTAAGTATACGAACTTGGGAAATTGCCATTTAATCTGCTGTGGAGAATCTTACTTTATCAAGAATGTCTGAGAATCTGGGCAGTATTATTCTAGTAACATCTTGATGAATAGGAAAACACTTTATATCCCACAAACTTGAAATAATTAAAATGAACACCATTGTGAGCAGGCAAAAAGCAAATGCAATTTTAGCTAGTAATTAGCAAAATTTATATTGCATGGTGAAAATGAATGTGGTCAAGGAAATGAGGCTTATCAGGCCTTTCCATTTGCCTCGCAAATCTTTTCAGAATTAATAATCACTGATGATTTTACAAAACAATGTCATTCTCAGCACAAGTCTCTGCTTTTTGCATTATGACCGCCTCTATGAAGGCTTGCCTCAAAGTGAGAGGAATTCAGAGAGACTCTTCACAGCTCTCTTGCAACAATGACTAGGAAAGCAGAACAGAAAAGTAAAGATTCAACTTATTCTGCTCTGTAGAATTCTGACAATTGATATGGAAGTCATGTGAATACACTGAGAAGAGAATCTAAATGTTATGGAATTACAGAGAACCAAAGCTAGATGACTGATCTGAGAAGACACTACATTGGAGAAACAGTCTCAGTGACAGTCATTGCCTTTTCAAAATGCTTTTGTTAGGTCAGAATTTTCTACATCCACAGAGACCCAAGTACAAAAACACTGTGGAAGAAGGACAATGCAGTTTATTTTCCATCAACATAGCAGCACTTTGAAGCAAAAGTTTGTGTGTGCATATTTCTTTTTCTGGCAAAGAGTGATAAACTTGTATCTGAAGTTTGGAACTCTTTTAGCATTCACAGATTCTCATCAAAGAAAGACTTTCCTATGGTTAAGTATCATTTATTAATTAGAATGAGTTATACATTCAGTATTATCTTCACAATCTCTCTAAATTAGTTTGACCTATTTGACAGAACTCTTTTAGAGTTTCAGTGATAAATGACTCTTGAGGCAAAAGAATGGGGACTCCCTTCCAAAGATTTCATGGGTCTTACATATTGGAAGAGGTCCATCCAGTGTCCTTGATATAAAAATAGAAATTTGAACACAAAAATAAGCAACTGCCTGACAATGTTCTGCAAGTACTAGTTATTACAATAATAATAATAATAAAATGGGTCAATGGCAATGGTTGAAGAAGAATCTTCCAATATCTTTGTTGGTATTTTTGGAAAAAAAAATAATGTTAAGCTTTTGTATGATTGGGAAGAAACAAATAAATATAATAAAAATAATTGTACATTTTACACAATGAGAATAAAAAAATTAGGAAAGAAAAAAATGATGCTTTTTAACCATATGGTACTTTCTCTTTTTAATTAATTATTTTTTTCCACTCATACAAACTTAATAGGTACCCCGGTCCCCTCCCTCCCTCCACCCCTTTCCTGATCCCCTTGCTTCCTCCCCCTTTTCCCCTTCCTTCCCCCCTCCCTTTCTCCCAATGCTCCCCCCCATCCCTGGAGCACCCTTTAGTTTGCATGTCAAGCTTCCCTCTGGGTCCTCCACTCTAATGAGGTGTAAGGACTCAGTAGCATTGCTAGAGCTCTTTCTGGTGTTCCCCTTTAGTATAGAAACACTATTGTGGCTTTAATCCCTTGTTTCTAAGTATCCTAGTGCCTGTGATCCATCAAAGCATATGGTACTTTCTGAGAATTTATACTTTTTTTTTCCAAAATATTATCTACACTTAATTGTTTTTACATTCAGGGACATCTTTGAGGTGTGAAAGTCACATACAATTTCATTATCTTTACATATTAAAAGACCCAGCAACTTGCTTTAGATTATATGGTGATTGGGATTAGAATTCTATCTCTTGGCATTGAGACAGAAATCTTTCCATAATAATTAGCATGAGTTATGTTTCTTATCCATCTCCACAGCTTTACCTATATTTCTGTGTGTAAAGAAGAAGGGTTAGGGGTGTTAAGATGGACTGTGCCTCCATAGCTAAGCATGCACTGAAAAGGCCCAGGAGACATTGGTTATTCGTGCTTATGTTTCTTTTTCTTGAGAACTGCTTTGTGGGTGTGATGTTTAATACTGTTAATTTTACTGGAACTAGGATCACCTAGAAGATAGGCTTCTGGGCATGCATTGAAAGATTAACTTGAGGGAGTTAATAGGGGTAGGAAGAACTATCTTAACTCTGAAATGAATAAGCTAATTATCATTAACTATAGGTGTCAACTTGACCATTGAAGACTCTGGCTCAGGGAAAATTTGTAAAGAACTAGTAAAGTTAATCCCGAGCAAACCTGAAGGAGATGGCCTAATTAATAGGAATGTCCCAGCCCATGGTGGGGCAGGTTGATAAGATGGAAGAGGTTAATTCAGGGAGTTGGCATTGTTTGATATTCTTGGGCAGACATGATGTCTGGTTTATTATACCATATGATAATTTGTTAAATTGTTGTAAAAATTGTAGATAAACTATTTAATCTAGAGCTTTCTAAGTGGGAATTATAATTTTAAGAATTAAAATTTTTTAAGAAAAGAAGTAATTTTGTTTATATCATAAATGGTTAAAATATTTAAATTCCTTCAATGATTTAACTGAATAATAATAGTTTGGAAAATTTGAAATAGTATTGCTAATTATTGAAGGGTCAACATAGTCATTTATAAGGAATAAGAGGGATATACTAAAAGATTGATCATTCTTCAGAAGTAATTTGAATGTAATAAAATTTTGACTCCTTTCAGAAACTTTGGGACAATCTCAAGGTGAACTTGATCCTTCTCTCTCTCTCTCTCTCAGAATCCTTGAACAAAGATGTGTTAGGAAGAATCAGTTTTGCCCAGATTTAAAGTCATTCTGGGGTCTCACCAACATTGATTCCATATGACAACTAGAGGAGAACACACATAATTTTCTCAGAATCTTAGTAAGCTAAAACTAGTATATTACTTTTCCCTTTGTTTTTGATTGGGGACTTCTCAGAAAAGATATTAAACTTAAATACTGCAGCTTAAACTTGTCAAAATTTGGAGTAGCATTGACAATTCTAATCAAAGCAGCAGCAAGGTAGTCCATCCCTGAGACCACAGGCCAACTCTTCTACAAGATTCATTGTCAGGTCACCTGTGAGGAAGGACAGCTGAGGACAGGAAGCTGTAGCTCTTAACTCAGTTATCAAAGCCCTGGCAGCATGGAAACACAATTGGTCCAATCTAAAGCATATAATCTATTTTTCTGTATCCTTCGATTGTTCTCTAGTACCATTACGTTCCTACACCAAGGTTTTCTGGGAAATAAAGCAATTATATTAATGTTGCCAATCACTGTTGTTGAGCTGATCAATAAAAACAATGTTAAGCTTACTAATTAATGGCTGCCAAATACCTAACTAACTTGAAGAAACTATTAATTGCATAAAACTGAATGAGCGAATGTTCTAAATGACGTCTTTAATGTGCCACTTGAAAGCGAAAAGATTTCCATTCCCCTCTGCAATACAATTTCTCTGCTCTAAGTACAAAACAGTAACCTAGTCTATTTGTTTGAAAAGGATTATGTTTTACTGTGATTATTCTTAAAAGCTGCTGCAAATAAGTCATGTCTGGAACAGTCACTGCAGATGTCCTATTTGGATAAAAGTTACCTAAATAATCTCAGATAGACGTTAGATGCAGTGAACCCCTTCTCAGTCCACATCAGGTGACTAATAACTTGGATCCCCCTGGTTTAGAAGTGTCTAAGTTAATAAATAACTAAATGGTTTTTCTGCCTTGGAATTTTGGGGAGTATATGAATTATTTAAACATTCCTAAAAACTTTGGTGAACTTTATTGAGATTATTAGAAATTTAATTTGGTGTTTTATTGTTCTAAGGTTTGGGGTGTCTTGAACTTTACTTAGGATGAAGTACTACTTTAGAAGGCAACAATGACCGCCATATTGAATTGTCAAAGTTATTTAGTAAGGCAGCTTTTTTGCCTCGTGCATATGAGCACCTTAGATAATCTGAAACTCACATCATGTCTCCAATAGTAACTTACTTTTAGTTGCAAAACTCTCATGAAAGGTGTGTTGAAAATGGTGA
The DNA here is from genome assembly GCA_023101885.1 of Typhlomys cinereus. Classification (NCBI taxonomy): domain Eukaryota; kingdom Metazoa; phylum Chordata; class Mammalia; order Rodentia; family Platacanthomyidae; genus Typhlomys; species Typhlomys cinereus. The sequence continues at coordinate 6,077,571 of JALPQD010000050.1, read as the reverse complement.
TTACTGAGTTGACTAAGTACAGACTCTGTTAAAACAGAGGTTTAGAGGTGTCTAAGTTAATAAATAACTGAATGGTTTTTCCACCTTGGAGGCTTGGTACTGGGCACAATAATCTATCTGCATGAAGACTAAGGACACAAGGCACCGCATACAGATTGTGGCCAGTACTCAGAATCAGTTCGAACTCAGAACATAGTTCCTATCTGCCCTGAACTCTATGAACAATCATCAAATTCTGAGCTCCACGTTCCATGCTTCTCTGAACGCTGGTTCCCAGGAGACTGAAGGTCACATGAAGTTGCATCTCCTCCAGGAACTTTAGAATATATAAGGTTGGGGTAGTGGTAGTAGTAACAGCTATCAAAATGTAGAGTGAGCAATCTAAAGTTAAGTATTAGGGTGGAGATTGCCTGAACAGTAAGGTCTGGCATTTGTGGGTTTGGCTTTCCTGGACTAGCAATCAATGTGTAATGATCTTATGGGCTGTTTTGTGAGGATGGGAAATGGAACTCATGTCAGAAAACTAGTACATAAACTCCGGTCTAAGCCAAGGGGCGAGAAAAGCTCATGGACCTGCATTTGCATTTCAACAACTTAATTTTATTCCATTTGCTGTTTTAATGAGGGCAGTTCCTGGCTGGTTTCAAACTTACTTTACAGCTGAAGATAACCTTAAATGTATGATCTTCCTGTCCTTTCCACAAGGGATGAGGCTGCAGGTGTGGGCATCATGCCCTGCTTTATGGGGTGCTGGGAAGTTGAACCCAGGATCTCATGAATACTAGGGAAGCACTTTACTAACTGAGCTAAATCTTCAGCCCTGAAAATGTTTTGTTTTTGTTTTGTTTTCCACATGTGTGCTGGTGTGAGTGTGTTTGTGTGACTGTGTATGGAAGAGGGCACTTGTGCCCGTGGAGGCCCAAGGGTGACTTACCAAGGCACATTGGACTGCTCTGACTTTACTGCTTTGCTCTGGAGTTTCACAGGCTCCTCCTTTCAGAGCCGGAAGTGCAGACTGCCAGCATTTCTGCCCTGAATTTTTGCATGTGATCTAGGATTTGAACTCGGATTTGCTTGCTTGTAAGTCAAAAGGTTTGACCCCTGAGCTACCTATCTCTCCAACCACTCAAAATAATTTTCACCCTCAGTTTTCTAAAATGAAAAAAAAAATTTCATTATCTATTATGGACCATTATCTATTATGGATGGTTCTGAAACCCAAGCCTGTTCTGTGTGTTCTGGATGATAGGGTTTTACTAATTGTACTTTTCTTAGCCTGTATTTACTTTTCTGTTTTATATCAGGGTAGCAAAGAAACATAAAAATGATGAAGTAGCTGTTAAATTGTAATCCTCCTGAGAAAGATGAGAAATTAAAATTCAAGGTTAAATCAAGGAAAAGATGGGTAGAATCTTTCAAATATTGTTCTGTATAAAGACTGTGATATTATTTTTTAAACATTATTCATTTATTTTATGTGTGTGTGTGTGTGTATGCGTGCGTGCGTGCATGCGTGTGTGTGTGTGTGTGTGTGTGTGTGTGTGTGTGTGTGTGTGAGAGAGAGAGAGAGAGAGAGAGAGGGTACCGTGCGTCCCAGGAGAAGGCCAAGGGTGACTTTGGGAATCATCCTGGATTGCTTCTACCTCTTTTTTGCTTTGCTCTGGGATTTCCCTGGCTCTGCCCACAAGGACCAGATATGCCGGCCACTACCATTTCATCTTGACATTTGTATGTGGTATCTGGGATCCAAACTAAGGACTTTCTGCTTGTGAGGCAACGTCTTAACCCCTTGAACCATCTCTCCAGACTGATGACTGTGATATTATTAATTGTCAGTGGTAGAAGAACAAACTTTGAATATTTTTATGTTCCCTTTTCCTCTACAAATTAAAACCAAATACTTTACTAGGACTGCCTGTCTTTTTCATCCTTACACTATTAAAAGGTTCATTGTTTTAATTCAGTTTTACCTAGTGATTACTTAGTGATATTTTGATCACCCACTATATGCAAAACACTGAATACACTATCCAATTTAGACTTTGGGGAGAATGTGAAGATGAGGTATATTTCTCATGACTGTCATAAAATATCCAACCAACTAAAGCAGCTTCAAGAGGGAAGGATTTAACATGGCTCATGGTTTAAGGGGATTCAGTCTATCCAAGCAAGGGAGACATGACAGCTGAAATCAGATTTTTACTGCACGGGAAACTTACCTGCAACTTACATTTCCATGGATCAGGAGTCAGAGAACTCCTACCACAACCGAGTCAGCTGTGGCCCTAATGCCACCCCTACAGCCCTCTGCCTGCTTATCAGACCACTTGTCCAACAGGCTTCTCAGACTTTCGAAAAACAGTGCTATCAGCTGGGACCAAGTGTTCAAACACAGGACCTGTGGGGGACAGGATCTATCCCAACCAAAACAAGAGAAAGGTGTGGGCATTAGGCAGTATCACTGAAAGTGGATACCAAGGATGTCAGGCAGCAGGAAGGTGAGAGAAGAGATCATCAGAAGGGGCTTGAGACCATCATCTACATGACCTTTAAGGTAGAAGATCGGTTTACATCTTCTTGTCTGATGTGTTATTACTCGAACCATCCATTTGAATGTTCACTGGTTTGAAGGGGCTGTTGGGGATTCCAGGCTTCTGAGGCCTTGGAAAATTTGTAGGTGTGTCTTCTGTGGAACGAGTCTTGCAATTTGAGAAGGTGATGTGAAAATGCAAACGCAAATGTTTCCCATCTTGTGCAAGGAATTTATTTTTCGTTTGTGGAAAAGACCATGAAAAAATTTATTCCACCTCCACACCCGTGATTTATTTCTGGTGACACATGCCTAAGACAAAGTGGGGGGAGAAAGTGTTCCTTTCGTTGGAGAACATGGAGAATTTATCTGAACGGCACAATTCCACTCTATCCACACGTCCACGACACGTCTCAAGCCCTTGGGAGCTCTGTGGTGTTGTTTTCCACAATAGAGAAATGATGAAGGAGCTTGCTCTGGAAGAGAGAAATTTAGAAAAGTAAAATAAAGACTTTTGGAGGCAAGAACCAAAACCTATTAAATGCTGGTCACTTCTGATTTTCTCATCTTATCTCTCCCCTGGGGATTTTTTTAAACAAAGTAGCTCCAAGGACAGGTAATATTACATTCAGTCATTTAACCTCCTGCCGAGCTCTGGTTAGCAGGGAAAGGATCACAGCATATTTTCATTAGCAGGAACCAACCCTTTAATCCTCAGAATAGAAAATGAACTGCAAACTATGCCAGACCCAAAGCAAACTCTGTTGACTCTTCTTGCTTGGGTGATAAATGGCAGTGAACATCTCGTTTCATTTTAAGAGACAGTCCTGCGAGACCCAAACTGGCTTGCCACCATGTTGAGAAAAACAATTTCAGCTTTTATTTACTTTTCTAAATCCCCCTCTTAACTTTCAGAGTTGCTACCTCATTCTATTAGCTATTATAGGAAGGTTACCAAAGAGCTCTTGGGGTTGAGAAGTGGCCTGGACAGTGTAGGCAGTGAATTGAAATGAGTTCATCCTAATGCTTGGTCTATGAATTAGTATAAATGCTTTTTCCAAAGAGTCACTTGATTGCTTTGCAAAAATGTTTCTTTTCCTTTTAAAGTTCCTTTCATTCTCTGAGAGTGTAAAATCCACTATGAATTTGGCCATTTACTTTAATCAAATCCCCTTTAGCTGAACCTCAGATACTCCTGGAAACCTTCCAAACTACTATTGAACACCACCTAAATTTTTCCAAGCTTAATTTTTGCTTGCATGGAACAAACATGAATTATGACAAATAGAAAGAAAAATGGCATATTGTGGAAGCCACCAGTTTCAACACTATTGAAATATTATGGTATTTATGGCATTATAACTGTCGATAACATGTATTGTTATTTTGCTGTAAAATAGCAGCTCATAGTCAGGAGAATTTAGAAGAGAAAAACAAGTTATTTTGCCGATGGATTCTATTCAGAAATAACATTAATATTTAACATATTTTCTTCAATTTTGCTGTATACCTATAGGCTACATTTCCACGTATTTGAACTATTTGTTCTATATCATTACACATTCTCAAAGCTGTTTTGCTCATGACTAAATCGAACTTCACCAAATGGAAATAGAGTAATTCCTTTATTCATTGCTATTGCTCATTTAACTACTTATTATTATTTGATATTACAAACATTATGATTAATTTATTCCTTTAATGATGTCTCCCCATAAGGGCTTCCCTTCCCTCCCTCCTTCCTTACCTACCTCTCCTTCCTTCCCCTCTCCTTACTTCCCTCCCCTCCCCTCCTTTCCCCTGTGATTTTCCTTTCCCCTCTCTTCTCGTTCATTTTATAGTTCATAAGAAAAGCTATGTTCAGTATCCTTGGAAACATCTAAACCTAAGTATACGGGACAACTGAGTTCTTATACATTGTGGTAAATGGAAGTAGCAGCTCCTTTTCCCCACTGTTTCGTATGTCCCCACTCTTTATATTATTTTACAGTTTTCTCAACCACATGAGTTACTTTGACCAATACCATGTGGATAAAACTGTTAAGGTGTCAGTTCCGTGACTGGTGTGAAGATGATCCATTTCTGTTTGCTGTGGTAATCACAGGACCTACTGGCCAGCTGGTCCTATAAGGATATGGAAATCTTCAGGGAAGACCTCAACTCAACCCAGATTGGATAAATCTGTAGCTGGATACTGACCCTTGGCCCCATCCGTAGTGGAAAAATTGTCTCACAGAGGCAGATTCATGAGCAGCCCATGGAGATGGTCAAGGCTGCTTGACAGAAACACAGTACTATAGGAGCAAAGATTGTTTGGTGTAGGTCCCCCGGGTTTTGCAGTGAACTCCAAGGCAACTCTTGATGATTCATGGAGATTGATTGCTGGAGGACTGAAGGTTGATTGATGGGGATAAGTGCATTGTTAGACAACGGCCTTTGTTTATTACACCCTTATGTATGACATTGCTCCTGTGTTCACATGTTCAAAGTTTTTCTTCATGTGCTGGCTGTGGATCCATAGCTTATTTCATTTTGAATGTCTCAGTTAAGAGTTTTAAAGTCTCTTCATGAACATACTAACCATTTTGATTTCTACTTTTTTTAAGTGCTATTTATGATTTTTGCCCATTTTCATTGCTTTTCTGCCTTCTATTGACAAATTTTCAGGAATTCTTTATACATTTTGGAAGTTTTAAACATTACAAATATCTTTTAATATTTTTATCTTCAATCTGTTAACTTTGTCTAGGTGTTCATGGAATATTGAATTAATTTTGGTGTAATTAATCAGTCTTGCACTTCCCTTATGTTGTGGTTATTTTGAATTTAATACATTTTTTTTTAAAAAACTTCATTTATTTATCTGTTTAGTGCCTCTGTGTGTGTGGGGTGTGTGTGTGTGTGTGTGTGTGTGTGTGTGTGTGTGTCCCTGTGGAGGACCACGGGTGAAGTTGGAATCATCCCGGATTACTTCTACTTTTTTTTTTTTTTTTTGCTTCACTTTGGGATTTCCTAGGCTTATCCACAAGAGCTGGAAATGCAGCCCTCCAATGATTCTGCCTGGCATTTTTAAATGGGATCTGAGATCTGAGCTCAAAACTTTCTGCTTGTGATGCAGTTTTAACCCCTGAGCCATCTCTCCAGCTCTGAATTTAATATTTTTAAATGAAACATTTTTGGGGGCTGGAGAAGTGGCTCAGCAGTTAAGCCTCTGCCTTGCAGGCAGAAGGTCCTGAGTTCGGATCCTAGACCCCACGTATAGATGCCGGGCGGAAGCGGGGGCGGCTCGCGCTTCTGGTCCTGGTAGGGCGGAACCTGTGAGTCCCCGGGCAGAGTGAACAAGGAGGAGGTGGAGGCGTCCATGGTGGTTCCCGAATTCGTCCGTGGTTCTACACACACACATATACATACTCACACATACATACACGCGCACACCATACACACAATTGAATAAATAATAAAAAAAATTAAAAAATGAAACATTTTTGTGCATCAAAAGCTTAAATGTTTTAACAAAAGTTTATCTTTTATCTATGCCTGCCTGTTTGGACTTTGCTTCTTCATGTTTAAGTTTTCTGTATGTGGAGTTCTACACATGCTGTGCAGTTTCTTCTGGTTATAATTTTCAATTTCTGTCAAAATTATCACGGAGAGACCACTGATTAAGTTTTATATCAATATGCTAGATGTGAAGAGTCACCTCAGCACATTCACCTTCAGGGTTACCATCTTGGAGTCCGGGAATGTCTAGCATATCTACAAATGATGAAAGTATCTTTTTTTCGTTGCTTCTTTGGAATTTGTTTCACTGGTCACAAGATTTCTTTGGGAATAGACTTAGTGCCCCCAAATTGGCTTCAAATATTGAAGTGGCTTATCCAGCCCAAAAGAATAATTATATCTTTGGCTTGGAGGTGACTGTTAACACCAATCAGGATGCCAAGGGCAGTGCAGAAACAGCAAAACTGAAAGCAACAACAACACCAGAACACCAGAGACCCTACATTAATCACCTGGAACCAGACCAGCCAAATCTCTCCCCATCCTAAAGCTCAGGGAACCTTGCGGAAGAGGGGGCGACAAGATTGTAAGAGCCTAAAGATGGGGAAGACCAACGATATGTAAGATACTCCACACAAGTTAGGGCCGCAGTAGCCATAATTGGACTTTGCATGGGTGACTTTGCATGGGGGACCTGCAGGGTGACTGACCTATCAACGACCCTTCCAGGGTCTAGCACGGATCACAGGCAGTAGGATCTTTAGAGGCAAGGTATTAATAGTTATGGTGGTGTTTCCATACTAACATACTTAACATACTAAAGTGGAGGACTCAGAGGGAGGTTTGGCATTCACACAAAAAGATGCTCCAGGGAGGTGGGGTGGAGGGGGGAGACATTGGGAGAGGGGGAGAGAGGCGGCGAAGAGAGGGGGAAGGGAGAGTGCAGGGAGTGGTTAGAGGGAAGGAGAGGACCAGGGTATCTATTGAGCTTGTATGATTGGGGAAATATATAAATGAATGAATGAATGAATGAATGAATAACAATGCAATTGACTTAATTGTGTAAATAAGAGCTTTGCAGTTTTTGTTACTCTTTGCTTTCTACAAAAAACAGTTGAACAAGTGCTAAAAAATAAAGGCTTTCAGGTGATAAAAAAGAGTGTTTCAGGCAGCAATTTCCACCTTCTGTCGTGCAATGTGAGTCTAGGGAAGTAGCATCTTCCATACATTTTTATTCTGTTCCTCACCATTGAAAGATTTCTCTTCATCATAAGTCTACCAGTTAGAAAACTAATTTACTTACAGATAACTGATGCATGTTTATTTCTTAAAGTTTTGAGCAAGTATCTTTTCTTCTGCTCTCAAACTTTTTTTGCAGTCCCCACCCCCACCCCCAAACCTTTCTTTCCACAAGCAGGCAAAACCAGTAAATTCTGTTCCCATCAGCGTTTAGTTTGCACATATTTAAAATGTGCAACCATTGCAGAAGTATCCTATGTTTGAAATGTTGTCGACTCCTAAAGTAATAAATTATGGTTGAAATCCAACATACAGCTCATAGACCCTGGAATGCCACTAGACAGTATTTCAACCTTCAAGAAAAATAAAACATTCCTCAAACTGAGGATATCGTGCCCGCATTAATGACTTAAACAGACATCTTCTATTATCAAATTATAGGCAACAGTAAGTACACCACCAGTATTTTAGGTAACTGCAAGAGATTTTTTTCCCCTTGCAGATTTTCAATGGCTTAAAATTTTACCCTTCTCAATGCCCTGTTGCTGTTGGCAGGCTCACAGGACAAGTGAGCATGAAGAGAATCAGAATCACAAATGTTGTTTGGAGAAGCAAGTGGAGGCTTAAGAAAAATATTATGAACATTGTTCTTTTTTGTGGGATATTTGCAAGATTTATACAAAAGTGATAAAGCACAAGGAAGACAGAAGATGAGAAAAACAGTCTGACAAAGGCTTCTTGATACATGTGGTTAGTGTATCATTATGATCTGAACAGCACTATCTAGCTCATCCATTCCAACACCAAACTATTAGGACATGGCCATAGACCCTTTTAAGCTTGTTGGCTGTCTACAGCAGTAGTTATAATTTTTTTCTATTTATTTATTTTTTATTACTATTTATTGAACTGTGTGCATGTGCGTATGTGTGTGCGTGTGTGTGTGTGTGTGTGTATGTGTGTATGTGTAGAACCACGGACGAATTTGGGAACCACCATGGACGCCTCCACCTCCTTCTGCCCTGGGATTCACAGGCTCCGCCCTACCAGGACCAGAAGCGCAGGCCGCCCTGGCTTCCGCCTGGCGTCTATGCGTGGGATCTGGGATCCGAACTCAGGACCTTCCGCCTGCAAGGCGGAGGCTTAACCCCTGAGCCACCTCTCCAGCCCCAGCAATAGTTATAAATACGTGTGACCAATGCAAAATTAGACACTGATTAGAGTACTGGAAGGAGTTATGTAGGCAGACAAGAGTTAAGGAAAAGTTGGAAATAGGCTAAAAACAAAGAAAATAAAGAAGTGTCTCTTGCATTTTAAAGTTTCTAGGTGGAGTAGTGGGACTTGGGGGATTGTAGAGGGGTGAGAAGACTGGAGCTCAGGAAGGGGCAGGCCTCTGGCTCCTTGGCTTTTTTCTAGTTAATTGTTAAAACTAAAGGTAGCTACTGATCCAATGAGAAGAAAACTGAAATAAAAGTGCGATTTTATTGCATGCTGGTTGCAATGTAGGATCTGGTTTCAGTCATTTTTGTGGGATACATGTGTGATAAACGACCCTAGAGTAATGCCATCAAAGTAAATACCTTCCATTTCTATTGCTATCGCATACCTTTTAACAACACAAAAGGTATGGTCAAATGAATAAAAAATTAGAGTTGTGTGTTTTCTTTTAGAACTCTGCCTTTACTTTAGAGAATGACATCTCATCACTGAGTAAATGAAATACAGCCACCACCCAGCATTGCCTCAAACCACCGCCCTCTTAATACACACATTGCATTTATCTCCTCGTGATGATTACATCTGTCCCAGGAATAAGTGCGCTTTATGATGCTGTTTATTTGCTGCAAATCATTCAGCTCCTTAATAAAACTCATCCATATTCAATTTGCCTATATGAGTCATGCCACATTGTCAGCCAGAATATTAATATTTCAAGATATAATCCAATCTAGATCAGAAAGCACAGTGAGGACAATTCACCAATTTACAGTTTCCTATTTATTCGGTACAGGTGCATTTTATAAGACATAGATGATGATGTGCCACCATGTTTTCAATTTAAATCAGAAATTGCTGAAATCAATCAATCATAAATGTTCAAGTTTGATTAGCTATATATAAAATTATGACAATTCTATAATATAAACCAGCTTACAAGTATTTTAAACTTGTAGCCGATAAATTAACAGAGAAAGTATAATTATATCCTGAGCTGTTCTTCAATCCCATTTATATTTGTGGAGAAAGTTAGACAGAAAAGAAAAAGAGGGAGAAAGGAACAGTTTATCGCCTGCTATCTTGAACATGTATGATCTCATCTGACCTTGGAAGCGAACTATGTTGGGCCTGGTTAATAGTGGGAAGAAAGAGAAAAGGGGAGAAGGAAGGAAGAAAAGAAGGAAGGGAGGGAGGAAGGGAGGGAGGAAGGGAGAGGGAGAGAGGGAGGAGGAGGGAGGAAGGAGGGAGGGAGGGAGAGGGAGGGAGGAAGGAAAAGGGAGGAGGAGGGAAGAGGAGGAGGAAGGGAGGAAGGAGAAGGAGGGGGAAGGGACTAGGAAAAGGGAGGGAAAGTGGGAGAGGGAAAGAGAGGAGGCAGAAGGAGGAGGAAGAAAGAAAGGATGGAGAGTGAGGAGGAGGTAGAAAAGAGGAGGGGGATGGCCGGGGAAGGGAAGGAGGGGGAGGGAGAAGGGAGGGAGGAAGGGAGGAGGGAGAGAGGGAGGGAGAAGAAGGGAGGGAGGAAGGGGGAGAGAGAGGGAGAGAGGGAGGGAGGGAGAGAGGGAGGGAGGGGAGAGAAGGGAGACAGGAAGGGAGAGAAGGAGGGAGAGAGGGAGGGAGAGAGGGAGGGAGAGAGGGAGGGAGGGAGGGAAAAAGGGAGAGAGGGAAGAAGGGAGGGAGGGAGGGAGGGAGGAAGGGAAGAAGGGAGGGAAGGAGGAAGGGAGGAAGGGAGGGAGAGGGAGGGAGGAGAAAGGTGGAAGAAGGCAAGCAAGCTTTCTTTTTCCACTAACTATAAGAAATAGAATAAAATATTAAAGGTTAAAAACTCAACATGAACGCTGATTAAGGTTAACAGTACACACCTGACACCAGATAAAAGCAACAACTTACCTAATGCTATCACTGCTTACCTGGAGAGTGAGTGGCTCAACTTAGTAGAACTCAAGTAACTGTTTCAAGGTGCTGTGCCAAGAATGACCCTCATTCCTCATGCAAAAGTTTATTGTGAGTCTAGGTGCAGTATGTGTAACATTATTAATCTTTGTTTTGTAAGTCTGACATTCACAGTTATTTATACGTACATACCTTTGTTCCTCTCTCTCATTTTCTCTCTCTTTTCCTCATTTCTTCAAATGTGAATTATATATCTATTGTATTTCAGGTGATTGCATGAATTCTGGGAGCCTACAGTATAAGAACACTAAAAATGATTAAGGAATAATATATAATAAAGTTAGAAGTTGCACGTATATTATTGCTTTCATCTACCTCACCTTCATATACCTGCTTACAAGACTTATAAACCATTACAGTTCAAGCAATTTAAAACAACTCTTAGCAACAAGACCCTAACATCACATTGTCATAGATTAATGAAGTCTTTATGACTCTTCTCGTGTGTGCTGCCTTCAATTATTATTCCGACTCATGACACATTAAATCAGGGCTTATCTTGAAAAACATGGATTTGTTTTTTTTTACTAATACCTTGAAAAGTAAAGATTTTATTGTGTCGAAAGTGAAGTGATGATTTTTGAGGGTTAAGACAGCTAATCATTTTAGTGTTTAGTATAATACTGATGTATTAATGAATCAGAACTATGAAAAACATCTCTGCTCTATTGGGAAAATTATCATAAAACTGCAGCTATGAAGTCTATAAGAGTTGTGTCTATTCTAAGCAGAAAAGAAGCAAGTGCTCACAGCATCTCACAATAATTTTTGTAATATGAAATTTATATAAAAGTATTTACATAACCAAGCGAAGCCTCTAGAGAAAGGAGAAATTTGAAGGTAAATTAATGCAATGCATTCATGGAAAAAAGGAATACTACCGGAAGGCTCAAAGGTGCACTTTACAATGAATAATTCCGCCAGAATTATGTGTGCAAATTAGATCAATTAAAGTCGAAGATGCTCAGTCACATACTGGTCTCAGAGTTAACAGTTGTGGGAATTGCGCTAAAACCAATTCCAGCAGAAATTGTAGAGAATGTCCCAAGTGGTAAACAGAACAATTCCTGAAGGAACAGCAGTAAGTGAAAGTATTATTTTTTCCTTCCTTGTCTTCTTTTGAAGTTGACACTTTAGAAAAAAATAGGTTTACATTGCCTTGTTTTTCTATACATGTTATACTCTATTTGAATATCAGTGGCAGCAAGGAAAACACTCACAGGAAAACAAAATGCATAAAATAAACCCTTTCTCAGGAACTCAAAAACGCCACCTGAAAGTTGCTTCAAAATGATGGCCCCTAGTTTTATCAATGTTTAGAGAGTAACACTTAATCTTCTCCTGTGTTAGAATTCTTCCTCACTTGCACTTATTAGCTAAGAGATAATAAGAAAGAAATATGAAAAAGTGTTATTTCATGATGAAGTGCATGCAGGAACATTTGATGAATATTCATGGTATAATCAAAGATGTTTCTATCTTTTATAACTAATACTTTTGCTCATGCTCTTATTTTCAGTGTCTTTTTGTAGGGTGCATGCCCCATTATACCTGGGGAATGTATTATAAGGTTTTTGAATTTTAAGCTGGATGAGAATCTTGCATCCTTCTTACCCTCAGAAATACTTAATATCCCCAAACAGTTTAATCCCTGGAAATCTGACAAATGAATCTATTATTTGAAATTTTATTTCTCTAAATATTTGTGAGATTAAATAAATTTTTATGCCTACCTTGTTCATTTGAATCCTTGTTTCTGTATTTTGCTTATTGGACTCCTTATTCTTTTCTAACTGATTGTGGCAATTTGTATATTACTGATGGAGTTCTATGAATTTACTTTGCAAATATTTTCTTGTAGAATGCCCTCATCCTCTTTATCTGCCACAATTCATCAATCCTAAATTTCTATGCCATCGTATTGCTCGAGTTTTTGAGTTGTGTTCCTGTACAAATTTTTCTGCTTCAAGACATAAACAATCATTTATATTTTGTTGTAATATTTTTATTGAATTTCCTTTTGCATTCATACGTTGAATCCATCCAGAACTTACTATTATAGTTGTCACAAAAAAAGAATATAACTACTTTTCTTCACAATGATTAGACAATTTTGTGAAAAGCGCATATTGGGTAATCTGTCATTTCTACATTGATATGAAATGCTTCATTTTTCATGACTTCATTTTCAAAATATCCCCAGGCAACTTTCTGAATTTTCTACTTAATTCTCTTGATATAGCTATCTATTCTTTAGTGAATTCCATATAATTTTAATTATTATACACTACAATATATTTAAACTTTGGAAAGGGAAAATTCATTTCCTTTTATTTTTAATCTTCTCTTAACTATCATACTCTCATCCATTTAAATTTAAAAAGTTATTTTTAATTGTCATGAAAAATTACATAGAGGTTATCTGGGGATTAATTAAATTAATGAGTTAATACAGGGAGAATTTGACTGCCAATATATTGAGTTTAAATGACTAAAACTGTGTGATATCTTTCTATTTATTAAAAAGAATCTTTTACAACATTCTATGCTTTTCCAATGATTTTTTGAAAAAATGAATGACTTGCATTAAAATGAACTAGGTTATTCCTATGTCATTTAAAATAATGGATTTTATCAGCTTGTACATAATTGGCATTGTCTTATAGTTTGCTTTAATTGGTTATATTTGACTCCAGTGTCTGTGTCAAGACAAGTTTAGTAGCTTTCCATTTTCTTGCACTCCAAAATAGTATATGTATGCTGGGACTTCTTTGTTTCTTTGAAACTTGGTAGATTTTACTGGGAAGGAGTTAGAGTTAGTAACTTTGGGAACTGAAACATATCTCTAATTGTAATTTTGATATATTCAATAGAGAGTGGAGTGACCAATTCAAAATTTTATTTATGTTGTCCTAATTTTTACTAATTTAAACTTCCTTCCTAACTCTTGTACTTCATTTCTTTTTATTAGTAAAGTAGTTTACATGTTCTTTTCATGTTTTACTATCAGCATACATTAATGTACGCAACATGTCTCATGGAGATATTTTTGTATGTCTGTAACATACTTTCGCTGTGCTTACCCTCCATTACCCTGTCTTCTCCCTGTTTCCTGACTGCTGTACTCTATTTCTTAAACCTCTTCTTTTATGTGTTTATATCCTAGACTATGATTATTCTTGCAATGGTTATTTCTAGTTTCAAAGTGTGTTTAGTTTTTTGCTAATATTTAAACACTGTCTACATTGTTTTCCTCAGCAGAAGATGGACATGTTTTTCCCCCTCCCTTTTTCTTCATTTCTTCCTCTGTATCTCATGCAGCTATTATTTAGTTATTTCTCCCAAGTGGTCACAGAAGTTTATTTTTTCACAGCACAGATGATAAAAATCTGTTATTTTAAATGACATAGGACCATACAAAAGATCATCATAAATGTTAATGCTGCAATTGAAAAAATAAACAAGTACTGGTCACCTTTTCACTTTGTATTTTTATGTCACAAAATGAAACCAAAGAAACATCAAAACTTAATTGTTCTTCATAAAGTACATTGAATGTGATGTATAGAAAAACAGGCAAAAATCCACTTGTTTTGTATATATTGATTAAAATATGCTTAATTAAAATTAGAAATACATTTTCACATATTTATAAGCATTTTAATAAAGTTTTTCTTGAATTCACTTTTCTCTGCTAATTGCCCCTGGCATAACTTTCAGAAAGAAACTTTGCTTTTGGTTCACTTTTTCATCTTTGTATATTTTATAAATCATTCAGCACCTTCTCAATCAGTGATCCCTTAGCTGCATAAAGTTCTAGACTCCAAACTCTTCTCCATAGACATTCATATCAATGGGAATTGAGTTAAAGGAAAGAATTATAAAGCTATGTACCCTTGTGATCTGAGATGATACAGTAAATTAAATTATATATTAATGATCAATAAAAATGTCTTTTCACATTGCCAAAATCCCCAAAATAACCACATTTGGTCAGCTCTCCTTACTGATTCCATATTTAATGGTATTTGAATTGAAAACTACTTTGGTCATTCATGGAAAGAGCTGTAAAATAGAAACACATTTTAAACAAAAGGGATTATTATAACTTTATCAGAGTTATAATCAACATTCATAAATGGACTGAGCCTATAAATATTTTTCAACAGATTCAAAAATACTTTAGCAGATCAATCACTTCAATGTGATCTCTTGAGATTTGCCAAATGGCCTGCTACTCCAGACTTTGTTTTTTTGCTTAATAGTTTAACTAAGATTATCAACAATATTTCAAAAAAGTATAAAAATATATGTTGTTCTTTAATGTATGAAAGCATGGGGGCTGGAGAGGTGGATCAGGGGTTAAGCCTCTGCCTTGCAGGCGGAAGGTCCTGAGTTCGGATCCTGGACCCCACATATAGACGCCGGACAGAAATGGGGGCGGCCTGCGTTTCTGGTCCTGGTAGGGAGGAGCCTGTGAATCCCGGGGCAGAGTAAACAAGGAGGAGGTGGAGGCGGTCCATGGTGGTTCCCAAATTCTCCTGTGGTTCTACACGCATGCACACACACATATATACACACGTGCACACAGGCACACACGCACAATTGAATAAAAAAAGTCAGAAAAAAATTAAAAAAAAGAAAGCATGTATGATCTACCCATGGAAACTGCTGCATATTAATTGCTAAGTGTGAAAGGGAAAGGGGGGCACAGGGATCTACAGAGTGTGTTCACTATGCTATATTCATGTTTATTCTTCTTATCCTCTGATCAGAAAAATGCAATAAATGCTTGTCATTCCTGCACATTTAATGTTGCCTTCAGTTGAGCACTGATCCATAGGACTAAGTGTTCATTCAAAACTCAGTTAATCTAAGATTCTTTTTTGAAAAAGGAGACTATCAAAATTGCTAGCATGTCTCTTTCATTTTTCCTACCTAATGGCATTTTGTGATAAACACTAATATGCTAAGTAACAGTATCTTTATGAGTCCAAATATATAAAAAGTGAGTATTATAGTAATTTAGAAGTTTCATATGGTTACATTTTATTCTATGCTTACAATCCTAAATAAAAAGAAATAGGACAAATGAAAATAACAGAAGGACCTATTTTCTCTCATAATCATTTAAGAGAAAGCATTACAAACTTGAGTAATTTAAAGACTTTTTTCCTTTAAATATAAAATAGTACTTAGCTAAAATCCATTTCTTTTGAAAAGACATTTCTAAAATAGACACACTTAGGCTGTTATAAGTACACTCAGTATTCTGGCATTCATTATTACTATACTGCTTTACATAATTAGAAGGCTATTGAAAATAAAAGTAGTTTACACTCATTTGCTTAATACTAATTGAGCACATATATTATGCAGATGTTGTACCAGGTGCCGGGTAGATGAAGACGAATAATTATGGTTCCTGTCCTTGGGGAGCTCACAGGACATGGTAGAACTAGATAGGTAACTAAATGGTAACACAAGGGAGTATGAGAAGCAGACGGTGGCATGCAAACTTACATAGATCGAAGAACCAGCAAAGAATTCTGTGTAACTAGAGGTCACAGTGCACTGAGAAAGGATGTGTTAGAAGATGGCCTCCAGGGCTGGTCTTCAGATTTCATCCCATAGAGAAAAATGAATTATTTATACCACAGCTGTGTTTGTTAGAGTTTTACATAATGTCTAATAGTAGTTAGTATTTTTGTTTGTAAGTTTATTTCAATTTAGCATTGATTTTTGGCTTATGTAAGACTTGTAGTATTCTTATTAATAGAAGTTTTCCAAGTCAAAATATTTTTTTCTAGTCATTGGGATTTTGTGTTTAAAATGCAAATTCTTTCCCCCTAATTACAACTTTCACTAGCATTATGACAACAAAGAAAAACTTGAAATAATGGAGCATGTTGATGAGTGTTGTATCAAAAGACATCATTTTGGATACATTTTACATTTGTTTCATCTGTAACAGATGAATTTAATAATAAAATACATCCTTACTATACCTATGATTGAAAATATACTTCCTTATGATTTATTATCAGCAAGTGTTGATTCTTCCACCTGTTTTCTAGATCTCCATGTTTGAGGTCTAGAAAAATTTTCTTCAGTGCAAAGGGAAAGTGAGAAGAAAGAATTTAATAAATCCTGCAATTAAGTTAAGTAACTGACTTTAGTTTGTCTTGGGTCTCAAGACAAACCAGTGTGTGGATGAGCCTGCTTGCCAGTTCAGGTTGGTGTCTGCTGGAGACCACTCTGCCTTAAGGAGCATGATTACGTCCTCCTGAGGAGCCTGAGGTGCCGTGCTGCCTTGTTTTCTTGGTGCTACACATTCCCCATCTGTATTTCTCACTTCAAAAAGCAAAAATCCTGAGCAACATAAAAAATGTCAAAAATGTTTATCTTATAATCAATATGTGAATATGCATGTCTTTCAGAAAATAGACATTTTAGATGGTCATTCTGTAATGAATATCCTATAGTGGGAACGAGGTGGGGTGAAAAGATTTTCTGGTCACAAAGATCCTCTTTGGTAATCACAATTTGCTGGCTGTCAAGACCAAAAAAAAGGCATTTTAAATATTGCATGATATTGCTTAGCCCTCTGTCCCTCCTTGTCAATGCCACCGCTGAGTCTCTTGAGAGACCCAATATGTTAGGGCATGTCCATTGAAAATTGAAGCTGCATAATCTATTACAATGCAAAGTAGAAATCAGTCTCACGCTGTGGGTAGCATTGAAACAGGCTTGTTACATTTATAAAGATCGTGCTGATAAGAGCATCCCCAGTCGGCCAACATATGGGCACTGATGAGGCTGTGTGCCTCTCATTTAATTTATAGTTAAAGCGTCCACCTTTGAGGTTTAACTAGCTTTGCAATAGTAGGTTTTTGCACCTGTTCGGCGCTGCTAATCCCAGAGACTATTTTCTTCTTTTTATCCTGTGGAATTATCCAGGGAGGCCAATTAAGAAAAAAAAAGCGCAATTCAAGGAAATAGAAATGTGCTGTGTCCCAGAGGTTACAAAATGGAACACAAGGGACAATGAACTCATCTTTGAGTCTGCAACTGTAATTTAAAAACCAATGTCTTACAGACATGAAAATCAGCACATACTTCAGGAAGCTTCTTTGAGCTTTCAAAATATCTATTAATTCCTAATGTACATAATTTAGATATTTGTAAAATTCCTGCTGTAAGGACTAATGACTACAGACAACTCTTTCTTCTCTCTTCGGCAGAATGAATAGAGTTTTGTGCCTCATGATTTCCATAATCAGCGGAAGGAAAATAGAATATACCCTCATTCTGCCTCATAAATGGGCAGACCATAACACAAAGACAGTGGATAATTTGCCACAAAGTCTGAAATATGTTCAGTTTGGCTCTTTGATTTCTATGTGCTTTCTGGCAGGAAAATGGAAGCCTATTTTTTTCATAAAACAAAGATTATTAAGTTTTCTGAAAAAGTTACTTTCTGGTAAGGATGATGCTCAAGCACAACCAAGAGAGAAGCCAAGAAATCGGGTGTAAGTTCTGACTTGGGAGAGAAGGGATTGAATTTAAATGTACAAATTGAAATCGGTGGAGCAGTTGTGTTCATCGAAATTTTAATTGAACGCTTTTTGATTCCTCTGTCAAGGTTGTAATCTTCCATAGTTACTGTTGTTTTGAAATGCTGAAAAGAAAGTCTCTTCGTTTATGACCTGTTTAAATTGTTATCGTAAATATTAGCATCGCTATGGAATTAAATCTGATCAATTACAGAAGAGCTTTCGCAACTTCCTGCTTTTATTAGAAAGATCTCATAGGCATTAGTCGATTAATACAACTGCTCAAATGGAATAAAGATAAAATTAGAGTGGATTATGTAATACTTAATTATGAATGGGGAATTTGGCTGCATTAGAAGCTAGTCTGCTCAATGTCACACTTCCGGGTCTTGAAAGAGTTGTGCTGTCTCAGTCTTCCAATTCTGGTGTATGTTTTCCCTTTGTCTTAAGGATTCAGCCAACGGATAATAAACTTGTAAGTTTAGATTAATGAAATCTTGGGGAAGTGAAAAAGCTCCATAAACTACTCAAACTTTTAGAAATTTGACATAATCTTTTCTTCTTTTGTGCTTCCTTTATCTGAAAGGAGCCTCTCCACTGTTACTCAGTCTGCTCTCCCACGTGCTTCTCAACAGCTTTTTATTTTTATCAAGCCGATGACTGCACACTTTTCTCTGCCAGAGACTATTTGTCATTTTTCATTCACCCGGAGAAAGAGTTGTTAGAGCTTTAAAGTAGCCAAATTCACTCAAGTTACCTTGAGAGGACCCATCCCAAATCAGATGCTTATCAATGTCAGTCTCATTGCTCCTTATCTTAAAATGAATATCCACAGAGGAAATCCTCTTACCACATATTCACTGGGAAGGAAAATGGACTATACCTCCCACATGGGAGGGCAGGCATCTTGAGATACACAGATATTCATGCACCTGTCCTTTTGTTCAGTCATAGTGGCTTTGTCTTCCGACAACTTGCTTCTTGCTATGAAGAAACCCAGAGGAAAATGAATTAAATCAGGGAGGAAATTCCTGCATGCAGCTGACGCTGAGGGCTGGTTTCCTCATGGAGCCTAGTTCATGATGGGGAAATAAAGGACTAAAGTACGGCTATAATATACCCCATAAGGCATTTCCTGTCTCAATCTAGTGTAATAGATACAGATTATACATAGAGATGATATTTAAATATAAATATAGATGATATATAGATGGTATATATTAATATAGGTTATATACAGATAGGTGATATAAATACATAGAGATATACATGATATAGATATAGATGATATAGATATACATATTAATTAAGATAAGCACATCTATTCCATATATTGTGAGGGGATGAAAGAATATTGGAGATGGATGTCTCAGAGTTTAAGGGCAGAAACATTACCAACTTAGCAATTAGTGAGAGATTAGCAGGACTTTTATTTCCTACTTTTCATATTACGTTTTAGGATTCACATTTTCTAGTGGATATTTACAATTTGGAATAATAATTATGTATGAAAATAAATGAGACATAGTTTTCTGGGGACATTGAAAAGGGAACTACAGACGCCTGTGAAAGCCTTGAATGGAATAAGCAGCAACTATTCCTGTACTCGGTCAGTTGGAGAAGCTATTGCTGAGGCACAGTCGACTTCCAATATCTTTAAGCACCTGGAGATGGATGAATTTATGCTTCCCTCTTCTTCCCCTTGTCTTTACCTCAGCGCATTAGAAACACAGTCTCACTGTGCAGCCTCGGCTGGCCTTCAAGCAGAGTACCTCCTACCTCGCCCTTTAAAGTGTGGGAACTGTAGGCAAGCACCACCATACCAAGCCAGACCCCGATAGTACAAACAAGTTCCCCATCCTTGCAGGAATGGTCTGCTCTAAAAGACTAAAGGACCCTGGCTTTCCTATGGTAGAAAGTAATGGAGACAATTCTGAGTCTCTTATACATCTCTGTCTCTCCGTTCTTGATCTCTGATATGTGGGAAAGAAGTAAGAAGAAAAAGGAAGGAGGGAAGGAAGGAGAGAAGGAAGGAGGGGAGGGAGGGCGGGACGGAGGGAGGAGGGCAGGGCGGGGCGGAGGGCGGAGGGAAGGAGGGAGGAGGGAGGGAGGAGGGAGGGACGGAGGGAGGGAAGAGGGAGGGGCGGAGGGAGGGAGGAGGAAGAAAGAAAAGGAGAGAGTGAGAGAGCATGAAGAATCAGTGTCTTCTGATGGGAAAAGGGAGAATCAAAGAGCTCAGCTGTGGAATTGGATCAGGGACGTGTCCTTGGGAACGTACTCCTTAGTTAGGATCTCTGGGTCAGCGCTGCTAGGAAGAGTGGTTAGGGCTCCCTGCGTCCACGCAGCGCCTCCCCACCTTTCCTGCTGAGAAGGAAGCAGTGCCGGACAGCTCTGACAGATAATTTGCCTGTTTTGTTACGGGAGTTTCATTTCCTGAGAGTGCATTATGAACACTTTTCTCCCCTTTTTGTTGTTTTAAAATAGGGCTGTCTTATCCGAAAGCATGTTAATTAAGTTATCATGAGTCACCTTATGGCTAGTTCTGACACATGTGATAGGAACAAATTGCTCTTTAGAAGGCGGTTTCCTGTAGAGACTGATGCAATTGCACCAAGAAGAACAGCGCAGGGGGTGGAGGGCGTGAGAAGGGCTTGGGGAGGAAGCTCAGACTGAGCTCCCAGGATCCCTGCATGCAGAGCCACATCTCTGCCTACCGTGGTGCGGCTGGTTTGGCTTCTTCCTGTTTTGCCCCCTAACCAGCGTGATGCTTTCTGCCCACTGACCTGTATTTCTCCAGTGGCACTCTCCAACTGGTACTTCTATTAAATTTCTCTCCTGACAGAGCCTTGGCCTTCCCAGGGAAAGTCCACGAAGGAAAATATGACCTCTTTCTCGGCCTGCTGGAGTGTGGCCCGCCCCTTGGGAATAGGAGCACAATTATAGGTTGTGCCTTCACAGTCTGTGCACTCAAATGCACGCACATTTGGGAAGTATGTGTTTCATTCTGTGGACTTGGGATAGGAGAGAGAGGTGGGAGAGAGGGGGGAGGGAAAGAGAGAGTTAGGGAGGGAAGAAGGAAAGCAGAGAAAGTAGAGAGATTTGAATGTAGTCTCTGTCCTTAGGTAGTTTGAGACGATTATTTTTCAGAATATGGGGGTTTTTAGTAATTGTGGTAAGCACAGGAGAGCAGTGGTCCAGGAATCAATCTGAGCCATTTCCTAAGTGGGTGAGTTTTACTCCTTCCCAGGCATGCCAAGCAAGGCTACACTACTGGCCTTTGAAAAGGATTGATGAAAAGAGGCTTCAACTGTGTGAATATGAAAGGGCCACCTAGTGAAGAGGAAGGAAGCTGGGAGGAAGGAATGGGATACTTTTAAACAGGCTTTTAAACACCCATAAGCTTTTGGGAGAATATTCTAGCCTGATAAAATAATATTCAGAGGAATAACCGAAAGACTCTTCCGTGTTTAGCTTCCTTTGCTCAACTCCCTATGTCCTTGTCCACCGACCCATTTCTTATCTATTTCCATTCAGGAATTTTAGGATAGATTTCTCTGTATGGAGGTGCCACAACCAAGACTGATCTGGTTATTTCGTTGAAGTCTTTGCTTAGGAGGTCACAAACCTTGCCCATTTAAAATCTTAGCTTTCTCCCATTCTTTCCAGATCCCTTCTGTACTCAAGCCCTGTTCCCTTCCCCTCCCGCCACCACCCCCACCTGGAAATCAGCTTCTTTTTCTTGTGCTCCCCAGCATGGCATGAACAGAAACGGTCTCCACTCCTGTAGCTGTCTGCCTGCATTGTTGCTGATAAAAATCACCATCAAATGGCTTAAGAAACAAGGGGGTTATTCTTTTAGGATTGTCGGGTTACAGGTCTTAGAACCAGCTTGACAGGAGAGCTTGCACAACACAGGGTGGAGGTGGGGGTCCAGGAAACTGGCCATTCCATATCCATGTAACAGCTGAGAGAAAGACAATCTTTACTTGCCAGATCAACATGTCTGTCCAAGTATACACAAGGATGCCAGCTTCTTCAACAGTTCTCTGTATTTTATTCACCTGTCCAGGGCCTCGTCCCACCCACGGTGGATTGGGTCTGCCCCATCAGCTAGACAATCTTCTGCAGGTTCTCTGTGGGCTTAACTCAACTACTGATTCTCTACAAATGTGGCCAGAGCTCGGACCCTCAACCGTCAAGTTGACCCCTGTATCTATCTAACTATGACAACAAATCTTCTGGTTATCTTGCTTTCTCTGTCATGATACCTCTGTAAAATGTCAAACTCTCTGGTCAGCCACATAAACCTGGCATCTGCAATAAGTTCACCTGAAACATTCTCTGGCTCTCTCTGGCTTGCTCTTGCTTTCACCGTCGCTTTCCTTTCCGCTGTGCTGACATTTGAGTCTTGGCTTTCTTGTTTCCCCCTCCTGTCTCCGTAAGGTTTCTTCCCAGATGTCTCTTCCAGTGACTTGACAACAGCACTCTTATCTTCTAAAACCCTGAAAAGCACTTTGGCTGCTTTAGAGAAATGTGTCTCTCTCTCTCTCTCTCTTTTTTTTTTTTTTCAAATCTCATTAAGCGGCCTCTGAATCTCTCTGAAAACACATGAAAAAAGGTACAGAGAAGGCCTCACAGAACCTGAAAGTCCCCGGGAATTAAGGCCCATTAGTGTTTTTTCATAACATCAAAGAGTCGCCCACACATTTAAAATGTACTGTTTTTGTTTTGGATAGGGTAGACGCAAACTTATGGGTTTCTGAGTTTATCAAAGAAAGGAGCTGGGAGCAGAGAAGGCAGGAAGGAAGAACAGAGAATTCTGACTCTTTCATCTCTGGCTGTATCTTGAAAGGACACATGATGATCCTGTAAGCTGCTCAGAAGTCTGCCTTCCGAGGGACTCTGCTCTCTGCTTGCCTGGGAAAGGGGCTTGGCCTTCTGGTTGCTGAGCCCCGGCAGATGCTGCCACTAGGTGTCACTCTTGCTAACATGGCTCTGCATGGATCAGGACCTGGTTCATTGTGTGTATAGGATTTGAATTCCTTCTTGCTTTTAAAATAGGCTCCCTGGACAGTCGCTTTTTATCTTCAACATTAGTTGTCTCCTTCATGTTGAATGAGATGTGACTCTAGCTTAGTTATCGAATGGAGCTCAGATTCTAACCTGGAATTTGGAAGAGCTAACCATTTCTGTTATTCCAGAATTGTTAGCTTTAAAAAAGAAAACTGTGCTTTAGTTATGTATTACAGGCAGCACATAGGAGACACTCTGCAAAGATAAATGCCTTACCTTTAAATGTTATGAAGTAGAGGGGCTAAGGAGATGGCTCGACCAGCCAAATGATTGCTGCGTGAGCATAAAGACCTGACTTCATATCCCCTATAACCCTTTAAAAAGCTGGAAGCAATCAACAAGTGCCTGTAATCCCAGTGCCGGAGAGAAGAAGATGGGAAGGTCCCTGGGATTTGTCGACTCGCTAGTCTTGTTGAATCTGCAAGCTCCAGGATTATGAGATGCCCGGAGTTTTAACTTTATAACTTCTTGGGCAGTCAACCCTTGGCCCAAAAAATCCCAAGTCACAGCCCATTAGGGCAGGAGAGTCATGCCACCAGGAGCCGAGAGAACTGACCACACTACATCCAAAGTCAAGAGCAGAGAGACAGAACCAGGGCATGCCAGTCAGCTCGCCAGTGCTCGGCTCAATTTGTCATACAGCCTTGAGAAGGTGCCACCCACAATGGGCAGGTGTTGCCACTAAAATGAAAGCAATCAAGACAATCCCCTGTAGACTTGTCCAGAGGCTTGCATTAACTAGGTAATTCCCAGAAACCCACTTCCTAGGTGTCAGATTGACATTTGAGACTAACCTGTCAAAAAAAAAAATAAGTAACCTTGACCCCAAGATTGACCTCTGACCATTACATCTACCTCACACATGCACGCACACATACACATTTGCAAGTTGTAAGGTGGATCGGATACAGGAAGGTAAATTTTTGAAATTATTTTTCTCTTCTCTCTTACTTGGAATGTAGAGCTGCAAGAGCATCATTGGGTATTGTTAATAGCTGGGCCACTAGAAAATGTTTGGGAACAATATAAATGCCATTTCTTCCTCTCTATAGTCAGACCAGCATCTCTAGGAGGCGCTGCTCTCAAGATGCCCATTTCATTTTTCTTAATTCAGCATTTCCCAAGAAGAACCTATATATTTCTGTCAGCATACAGACAGTAAAGTTTCATCTAAACTACATCCATACAGTTATGGATAAGAAATAAAGTCCAGACAGCAAAGCCTGGCTCACAAAAGGCATGTCCCCTAAGTGGAAGACAGGTGTGGAATGACTCATGCATTAGGGTGACATGTGCTGGTTCACAATCCAGGCATGTCTCTGTCCTCCCAATTCTGCACTGAGAGATCTCAAGACTGATAGCTTCGAATAAGCTACAGTGGGAGTAATTCACCACAAGTGTGGCCCAATGTAGCAGACCATATCCTCCCTAAGCATCAGTGAGCTCCACATACCTATTTAGAATCTAGGTATCCATATGCCCAACTGTATCATCCTATGATATTCAGTTTCTAAGTGACTTTGAAGATACTTCAGTAGAATTGTGACAAAACCCCATGGTATTAGTCCCATTGATGGATAGCATTGGTTCATGTGTCACTTCAGATCCTCAGGATGTAACTCAGAGTCCATGAAATCACTTTGACATCCAGACTAGGACAATCCAGTCATGTTCTCTATGGTAAATATGTAAGGCACACATGTAATCTATATGAGATTATTATTATTATTATTATTATTATTATCTTTAGAGAGAGAAACAGATCATTTACCTCATATACGAGGAGCTTTTTCTGTTTTTGAAATCTAACTTACCTGGGGCACAGTCAAATTTCAAGATGAAGAAAATTTCCTAACTCACCAGAATGTTTTCCAGCACAGCCTTGATCCCTGCACTAGTTTCAGAAGCCAGAATAAGTCCAGTGGCTCATCTCTTATAACCAGTTCCAAATGGCTCATTTACAGATTTATGAAGATGTGGGCATTTGGTGACTTTCAGGAACTCTGCAACTGACCTAAACTGTCTTGGCTGTTCATATATATACACACACACATATATATACACATATATATGTGCAAACACACATATATACATACATACATACATACATATGTATATATAATAGAAATTCAGGAAATAAATATAATGAGCACATTAACTCATCATTATTAACACATAACCACTGATATATAGTTACATATAATCTTACTACCACTGGAAAACATGATGCATGCCTAGCCCAGGATAAAATAATTTTTCTCACTTTTTAAAATTCTCTTTTGTATTTAATTTGCTCAATGTGCATGTGTGTGTGTGTGAGATAATGTACATGTGGAAGCTAGAGGAAACAGCTTCCCACTGAGCCATCTTGCAGCTGAAATTTATCTATTTTTAACTACAAATCTTAGTTGCCAAAAGGAGAAAAATGAACCACAAAAAATTTTATTTTATTTATTATTTATTTATTTTGAATATATGTGTGTGTATTGGAGGGTACTGTGTGCTCTGTGGAGACCCAAGGGTGACTTCTGTAATCATCCTGGATTGCTTCTACCTCCTTCTTGCTTTGCTCTGGGATTTCCAAGGCTCGGCTCACTAGGGCCGGAAGTGCAGGCCAGAGCCATTTTCAGCCTGGCGTTTTTTTAAGTGGGATCCAAATTCAGGACTTTCTGCTTGTGAGGCAGAGTCTTAACCCCTCAGCCATCTTTCCAGCCCAACCACAACAAATTTTAACGAAGTTCCCTTATTTATATAACTCATACCTATCTTTCTTTTTTTTTCTTAATTTATATTTATTTATGTTTCCCCAATCATACAAGCTCAATAGGTACCCCGTCCCCTCTCTCCCTCCACCCTTCCTCAATTCCCCTTGCACCCTCCCCCTTTTTCCCCTTCCTTTCACTCCTCACCCTTCCCCTTCTCCCAGTGTCATCCCTCCCTCCCCATTCCCTGGAGCATCCTTTTGTGTGAATGCCAAACTTTACTCTGAGTCCTCCACTCTAATGAGGTGTAAGGACTCAGTGGCATTGCCCAGAGCCCTTTCTTGGGCTCCCCTTTAGTATAGGAACACTATTATGACTGTTAATCCTTTGCCTCTAAGGATTCTACTGCCTGTGATCCATGCTAGACTTTATGGGGTCGTTGACATGTCAGTCATTGTGCAGGTTGTGCAAAGTCCGATTATGGCTACTATGGCCCTAACTTGTATGGAATATTTTTCATATTGTTGGTCCTCCCCATCTTTAGGCTCTTAAAATCTTGCCACCCCTCTTCTGCAAGTTTTCCTGAGCTTTAGGATGGGGAGAGATTTGGCTGGTCTGGCTCCAGGTGATCAATGTAGGGTTTTGGTGTTCTGAATTATGGTTTGTTGTTTTCAGTTTTGCTGATCCTGTACCACCCTTGACTCCATCCTGATTGGTATGGAGGTCACCTCCTAACCAAAGATAAAAGGCTGTTTAAATGAAGATCTTACTATAAGAGTAGATTAAAAGATAGATGGAATAGGAGTAGAAGACTGCAGTGAGGGGGGAGGTGGTCAGTGTCCCATTTGCAGGATATCATTCCTATCTTTCAATAGCTCTACTTTCCCCTGAGCAGCTGGGAGTTTGCAAATATAGAAAGGCCGAAATTACCTTCCTAGCAAGGACATTACTAGACAAAAATGCACACCAGAATCAAAGAAAAAAAATACTCTTTGGAGGTTGCTCTCTTCCCTCTGTTTAAAGACTCTAGTTTTTGCACTCAGGAGGGTGGACAGGGAATCTACCATGGATGGTGGGGAAACATTGCATGAACATGCCAGGAAGAACAAGTTATACTTATTGCTTAGGTTCTAGGCAGAGATAATATAGAGAGGACTAGGAGGTTATATATCAATAGCAACCTGGCGCGGGGGGCGGGGGGGAGACAAGAGGTGTTAAGACTCTGCCTCACAAGCAGAAGGACCTGAGTTCTGGCCCCGAGTGGTGGAGCCTGAGAAAACCCAGAACTAAGCATAAAGGGAGCAGAAGTAATCCAGGATGATTCCTGAAGTCACACTTGGTCCTCCACAGGGATACACATGCCCTTTGATACACACACACACACACACACACACACACACACAAATTATTAAATAAATAAATAAATAAAAACAATCTGGATGTTAGGAGGAAAGGCAAGCTACTTCAATGGCTTCAAGTCATTCATCATTATCCAGACATAATACTGTGATCGGTGGGAGAAACACTACACTATGCAGAAGGGCTACATCAAGACAGCAGGAGCTGGAGGCTGTGTTCCTCCGGTGGAGGGGCTATATCCAGAAAGAAGTATCTTGGTCTCTGGTCTTGGATCCTAAATCTGTAGCTATTGCTTGGGTTCCAGTATCACTGAGTACTCATATGGTGTTAAGAAAGGTGGGATCTGGTCCTTGGGACATTCCTAGCAGCACTGAACCTGAGAGCTCTGCACCGCACAAAGCCAGCAAGCTTTCCCTGCCACGTGGAGCTGACCACTGCATCTCACTCAATCCTCCATTTTCTATTGGCGATGAAACTCTGGAGCTAGGAAATTGTTTTTGCGACCAAGTTTGAGCCTTCAATTGGTGTTCTCTCTGGTCTGCTGTTTGAATTTCATAAAGTTTTTTTATATTGGAGAGTTTATATATTTGGTTAGTGAATTTAAATTTGACACTACAAAATGTGAACTTGAAATCATTTCTCATGCCCCTATTTATGGTTCAGATGTGACAGATAATCATCTCTCTTCCACAGATTGTAGTTCAGTGACTCATGGCTAAACTTACAAAGTTAAACTTTCTCATTTAGGATGAATGCATTTTATGCTGCTTTTATGTACTGTAAACTTGTACCTAAAGACCCCTGAGTGACAGGAAACATTGCAAAAGAGGGAATGGTAAGATTATAAGAGTCCAAAAAGGGACACTATCACCATGGAAGGGGAAAGATCTCAAGATGCCACATCTCCTTAGAGGATTGATGAGGGTTAATGCTAATGGGATGGGAAATGCTTTCCTCAATGGTATAGCCAATGAAATGGTTCAACTCCAACAAGTGTTCGGGCCCCTGCCATCAAAGGCAACTCAGATGAAACTCAGTGGGCCACACATGTGAAAAGACAGGAAAGTAGGGAAGAAGAAGAGTTTCAATGCGAAAAGGAGGGGGGGGATCGGATTGGAGACTTAAGGTGTGAAAATATCAGAAAATATCAGAAATATCTGTCACATCTGAACCATAAATAGGGGCATGAGAAATGATTTCAAGTTCACATTTTGTAGTGTCAAATTTAAATTCACTAACCAAATATATAAACTCTCCAATATAAAAAATTCTGCCTTTCTCTCTGCCAATCTGGCTGCCAGTAGGATTCCAGAGAAGTTGTTTTCAAAACTTGGCATGTAGGTTTTTTGCGCAGGCCTCCAGCACCTGTGCCCTTTCTCCGCCTGCCCGGGGTTGCACGCGCAGTCCAGAGGACACACTGCGTCCCAGCCCTAGGGGGTGACATCCAATATCCATCAGGATGGAGCCAAGGGCAGTGCAGAAGCAGCAAAACTAAAAAAAAAAAAGTCAACAAACCATAATTCAGAATATTAGAGACCCTACATCAACCACCTGGAACCAGGCCAGCCTAATCTCTCCCCATCCTAAAGCTCAGGGAAATTTGCGAAAGAGGGGGCAGTAAGATTGTAAGAGCCTAAAGATGGGGAAGAGTCACGATATGCAAGATACTCCACACAAGTTAGGGCCGAAGTAATCATAATAGGACTTTGCATGACCTGCACAATGACCAACATATCATTGAATCCCCAAAGTCTAGCACGGATCACAGGCACTACGATCCATAGAGGCAAGGGATTAACAGCCACAACAGTGTTCAGCTCTAGGTAATGCCACCGAGTCCTTACACCTCATCAGAGAGGAGGACCCAGAGGAAAGTTTGACATGCATAGTGAAGGATGCTCCAGAATGGGGGGAGGGGAGGAGGGGGGAGTGGGAGAAAGGAAGGGAGGGGGGAAAGGAAGGGGAAAAGGGGGGAGGGAACAAAAGGGTCTAGGGAGGGGTGGAGGGAGGGAGGGAAGGGAATGGGGTACTTATCAACTTTGTATCAGTGGAAAAAAGAAATAAAAAAAACTTGGCATGTATTCTACAACAAAGGCAGAACATAATCACAGTATGGGTCAAGTCTGATGTGGCCAGTCCTACAAAGGGCTGTGTAAGACAGTCACCTTACACTTAGTGTTTACTGCTTTGCTATTTCTATGTAGTGTGGATATCAAGAGACAAAGTACTCTATTCAATATTTTGAGAACAAATAAAATTTCACCAAATTCGAATTCGAGCATCTATGAACACCAGTAGGAAGCTGAAGTATCAAGTAGGATTGTCTTTTCAAAATTAAAGGTTCTCAAATCTCACCCTGAAGCATAGATTAGGTGAAAAAAAATTTCTTGAGATAATGTCAGCCCTAACAGTGGTAATGCCTCCTGAGAATGTTTTCACTACTCTATCTACAAAAGCTGTAAACACAATAAAATACACTTTCAGAAAGATTTTAGATTTCTTTTTAAATTAAATGTTTAATTAGGTATCATGTCTTTTCTATTATTATTGAATATCTATTTCACTACACATAATAATAGTAACGAATTATGTTGTTTTTAACACCCTTACTTGAAATTTTGTTGCTTATATCATGGGTCCAATTTGTTCGAAAAATTCTGCTGGTTGTGAAATTATAATCAGAAGCCTGTTAACAATGTGCTGTTTCTAGCACCTTCTCCATTCCAAAGTATTTCTCCCCTTCTACAGGATTCTGAGCCATCAGCCCCTGGTTCTTTTGTGTTGTTTAAAGAAGCCTACTTCAATTATGATTGCTTCGGCCCTAACTTGTGTGGAGTATCTTGCATATCATTACTCCTCCCATCCTTGTGCTCTTACAATCTTACCACCCCCTCTTCTGCAAATTTCCCTGAGCTTCAGGATGGGGAGAGATTAGGCTGGCCTAGTTCCAGGTGATTGATATAGAGTCTCTGAAGTTCTGGATTATGGTTTATTGATTTTTTTTTCAGTTTTGCTGCTCCTGCAATGCCCTTCACTCCATCCTGATGGGTATTGGAAGTCACCCCCTGGCCAGAGATAAAAAGCCGTTAAACTAGAGTTTTGTTATAAGAGTATATTCAAAGGTAGATGTAATAAAAGTAGGAAACCGCAGTGAGGGAGGGGTTTTACAAAATGGTTACTTTTTATCTGCCAGACTATATGCCCTCCCCTTCTGGTGAGATCATACCCCATCAGTTGTAAATGATCAGGAAGGAAAGTCTGTGAACTTAACCAGCCTTGCACAATGCCCAACACACTATTCTAGCATTTGCTAAAGGCACTAGGATCCTTGGAGGCAAGGGATTGACAGCCACAGTAGTGTTCCTATGCTTAAGGGGAACACAAGAAGGGTTCTGGGAAATGCCACTGGGTCCTTGCACCTCATCGGAGAGGGAGGACCCAGAGGAGAGTTTGGCATGTACATTCAAGGATGCTCCGGGGATGGGAGGGGGAGGCACTGGGGGATGGGGAAGGAGGGGGGAGGGGAGGGGGGCACAGGGCGGTGGGAGGTTGGAGGGAGGGAGCAGACCGGTGTACCTGTTAAGTTTGTATGAGTCGAAATAAAAAAAGAAAAAAGAAACCTACTTCAGACAAAACTGGGAGGAATCGTTTCTCCTCCAGGAGTTCACCCTTCCTGTCCAAAAGCACACCTTCTTGAGATGTTCCAGACTTTTGCTAAATGGCACGGTTTGATAGTCTTTCAATTTTGTTGCCATGAAAGTACATTTTTCTTGCAGGACGGCAATAACAGATGACAGAGTTGACCCCCATAGTTACTAAAATGTGATATATTCTGTGATGCAACATGAAGCGTGCTGAAATTCAAGCATTCTTTGTGATTTATGCACTTGCTGCTTCATTGGGTTTATTGTATTTCTCCCAAGGAATAAACGTTCATTATTAATCCTCAGGCAGTATTTCCATGGCAGAGAAGGATTGTTCAACAAAGGCACTCTGAGATGTTTTCTCTCTGATATGGATGGAACCAAGCACTGAGTTATCTGTATTTTGAATTTAGCTGTTTGGGGGACATTAATTATGTGTGTTAGAGACCTTTGCCAGCTAATTTACCAGTACCTTCAGAGGTGGCTGAGAAGTTTGAATAGCCAGATCACTTGACAAACAACCATTGTCTTCATTTCTCTACCTATGGAAAAATTATGGTTTTTCATTAAGCATACATCTCGCTAAACTTAGTGAACAATTGCTTTGTGGAGAAGCTTAAATCCTATTTTACTTAATTTGCCTTGTATTAAAATTGTTCAATTAAACCTAGGAAGAAAAATAAGGTGTTCCTCTACTGTTTATATGAAAACCATTTTTTCTAAATTAGTTCCTGTATAAATATACAGAGCATTTTATCAGAAAATAATGGCCTTGTTGTGAAAAAAATCAGAGCACTATATATTAATTATTCAAAGCTACAATTTTATTTGTGACCTCTTTGACACAACCTTCATTTCAGTAGTCTCAATCTCAGAAGCCACAAAAAAGAAAAAGGGAAGAAAAGGAACTGAATGTAAGTTTCCAGCTGAAACAGTTGTTAATTACCTCTGTCTTACATTATTTGAGCTGTATGGTCAGTTAATGCTAATGAGTTCAATTAAGTTACCTAGGCAAAACTAAATTACCTTTGCAAAATTCTGCCAAGAAACAGAAATCGGGTCATCTAAGGTGGGATATTAAATAAACATTGTCTTGTTATCAGTAAAAATATATGTCTTACCTTTTTATTTGGCCATTATCTGTGGTTTAGAATCACGGATGTGTGTTATGGGATTATGATTGTGACTATGAATGTTTAAATGGAATTAAAAGAATTGATAAACTAACAAACCAGAAGCCCACTGTGTTTCATGAAGACTGAACAATGTGTTTGAATCCTTATATCTTAAACATCCATGGAAGAATGTTCAATGGAGTCAAATATTATCTGTCAACAAGTTCTCAAAAGATTAGCTCTTAAAAAGAATATAAGCATGTTGTGGTCAAAAAACTTGACAAGCACATGTGCTCAATTTCCCTATAACATTCTGGATCCTTTTGTAAAATAAAGGGCACTTTAATTCTGCAATTAAAGAGAAATCAGAAATATTTAAATTTCCTGATCTTTTCCTGAATTTGAAAAGCATCTCTGGAACTAATGTCTCAGCATCTGGCAGCATGAATTTTAGAAAGGTTGTATTCATTCCAAGAACTGGTTAGAATGACTCATTCTGGACTAGAGAGATGGCTCAGGGGGTTAAACCTCTGTCTGTAAGCAGAAGGCCCTGAATTCAGATCCCAGATCCCACTTAAAATGCCAGGCAGAAATGGCAGCAGCCTCTACATCTGGTTCTGGAAGACAGAGCCTGGGAAACTCCAGAACAAAGCAAAGAGGAGGTAGTGTAATCCCGTGGGCCTTCAAAGGCACACACAGTGCTCTCTGATGCACCTACCCCACACAAACACACACACACACACACACACACACACACACACACACACGGAGTGGCTCATTTTATGTAACCCTTCTAAAGAAAGTTCATGCTTTAAGCTGCGTGTTTAGCCTCCTCCTGAGAGTGTAGGTGGAAGATACCTATGTAACTAGCTTTCAGTGGAAACCATGGACACAAGTCTCCATGAATTTCTCTGACTGGTAATGTTTCACATGTGCTCCTCCTGTAAGTCATTTCTAGGGAGATTATGTTCATCTCTGAGACTTCCTTTGTGGGGCAGGGGACAACCCAGGAAGGCAATGCTTGATTTTCTTCTGTCCGCGTGTCTTTTTCCTTTGCTGATTGTATTTGGCATCCCTTAATTATATACTTAAAGCCATAACTACACATAAAATGAATACAGATTCTTATGGGCGGTCATGATTTGAAATATGAGTTATACTTCACAGGTGCATATACTTTAATCCTTAGTTGTTGCTTGAGAAGATAATGGCACATTTAAGAGGTGGAGCCTTGCTGGAGGAAGGCATGTTATAGGGGGTGGGCTTGAAGTCGGTTAGCCCCATTCTGCTTCCAAGATCAGTGGTTTCTTAGATTTTTGCAGTTGGCTCTCTTAATTTCCATGATGGATGTGATTTAAGCTGCCTCCAATTTCTGTCAGCCACCAGCCTTGATAATGGACAATATATCTCCCCTCTGGAAACATAAGGTAAATAAGTCTCCTTTTCTCCTCTTAAGTTGCTTTAGTTTGAGTGTTGTCTCACAATAGCAGAGAAGAATAATGGGCACATGGGTCCTCTTAGTATTTTGTGAAAGTGATTACCTAAACCTTAAGTGTACATCTAAGGAAGAAACTTAGCATCTAACGACACAGGTGTAGATAAGGAAGTGCAACAGAAATGATTATTTATAAACTAATGAGCAAGATAAATTTTTAAAGAGGCAGACAGATTTGTGACACAAATAGCAATGAAACAGCTGGATTGGAGAGCTCAGACAATCTGTGCTGTGTATGTGTACCATAGTTCTTTATCCATCCACCTATTGATAGTCATCTAGGCTGGTTCCATTTTTCTAGGTAATGTGAATAGTAGAGAAATAAATGTGCATATACAAAATGGAATTTTACTTGGCAAAAACGGGAAAGGAAATCATGCCATTTATAGGAAAAATGAATGGGACAACAAATTATTAGATTAAGTGAAATATTCAAGTCTTAGAAAGTCACATAATGCATATTATCTCTCATATGTGGATTCTAGATTTATATAGAGATAGATGGGAGATAAATATGAATAGATATTGGATTAATAGAGATGATATATGATTGGTAAATATAAACAGATATATAAAGATGATAGATAAATAGATACATACATACATATAAAGATATAGATATAGAGGGGTGGATGTAGGTCATGAAATTACAAGGGCACTGAAAGAGGGGGAAAAGAATTCTAAAGTATGAGGCAAGCCTGAAAAATGAAAAGGATGGTAAAAAGCTACATGGGGCATGAAAAGAGAAAGAGGACTACTGAGAGAGGTGAACAGGAGAGGTGCAGGGGACTGGAGAGGGAAGTGAAAGAGGAAGATCAACAACAAAATATATAAGAAAATATCATAAGGAAACACACTGTTTTGTATGGTGATTTGACAAGTGTTTTAAAAAAGAAAAATGTGTGCTGGAGAAGTGAAAACTACGTTGAGTCTTGGAAGGATGGGTAGGGGTTAGGGTTAAAGGAAAAATTTATCAGATTGGAAAGAGGGAACAGCATATTGAGTATTCATCCCAGCTTTCCTTCCTCTTCTCTTCCTCCCATCCCCTCCCTTCTCTTCATCAATCTATCCCACTCTTTCCTATCTTTCTGCCCACATACTTCTATGGACCCCAAGGGCTCACTCTGGTTTGTCTACTCCTGGGGGTTCTCAGGCCTTTGTGGTATATCAAGTTACCTCTCTTCAGGCCACCCCACTGATATAGGCATTTCCCTTCACTCATCTAATTTTAGACCAAAAGGATCTCACTGTAAGTTCCTATCTTTCTTGAGTTCCTATATAATCTATGGGAACATGTTGATATATCAATTATTATGCAGGTCTGGGAAAGATAAGTCCCACCGTGGTGAGCTCTCAGATGCAGCAATCTTGCCTTAAGTGGAATGTGCTGTCTAATGGTGAACCTTCCCACATTTAGATTCTTATACTCTCACCAACCCCCTCCCCTGCCTTGGGATGGGGAGAGAGTGAGTCACTAATACTCTGCATTATGGCTGGCCATTGCTGTCCACTGCACTGCTTCTCTATTGCTGTAGGCTACATCCTGTCAAGGCATTGAGATCCTCTCTATTGTAGAAGAAGACTTCTAGGCTGGATGTTAAATGTTCTTCCAATCTATGGGTATAATAATAGCTACCTTTTATTTGAGTAGTTTAACGTACTGTCTTCCTACCTAGAGGTTTATTGACTGTCTTCCCTATTGATCTATTTCTTTCCCTTTTTTAGGTCTCGGTTTAGTTTATAGTAACAGAGATGTGTACCATTCTGACAAGTGGGTCTTGAGTCCAATCAGATAGCTGTTGATTGTCTCCTTGATACTCATGCCATTATTACACTGGTGGTCACCTGTTGCCTTGGTGATTTATATTGCAACTTACAGATTTCTTGCCATTGATGAGGCTTGTGATTATTTATCTACCCAACAGCTTCTACAGTATTCCTTGGTACTATGTAAGCTATTCAGCAAGGAGAAAGTCCTCAGACCTGTTCTAATTGTTATAGTTTGCCCATATTTTGTGATCCATAAATGTTGCATCTTAAGTACTATGGTCTCACTGACAGTTTTTGGAGAGCAACCAAGAGCAATGGCAAAATCCTATAATGTTTGGGGGCTTTTAGGGGCCTTTAATACTTTTCTGACCTACATTTCATTTTATTTATTTTATTTTACTTTTACTTTATTTTGGTCCCTCTTATCCCTCTTTTGTACTTTCTATACCTCATCTTGCCTTTTCATTATTGTGTGTACTGGAAGGAAGCTCATTGATTCTGGGAAATTTTACAGGTTGATGTTGATTCTAAAGTCAAAAGATATCTATATATAAATTTCTAGTCAATAACTGGAAACCCTGGTTACGTACTCAACAGAATATATATATAATATCAGATATCAGAAAAAGTGGAGGCATAAGATCTAGTTGTGTACCCACTGATGAGCCCACCAAATTCCAATAGATAGTTCCAAATCCATGGTCACACAAAAGAACTTAGTAAAACTCAGTGAAACACAAAATATGTCATAAATATGAAGAAAGAGATGCATGTGGAAAAGTGAGGGCTGACAGGGATGGGAAGTAATCAGAATATATTATGTATGTATAAAACTGTCAAAAAACAAAATTGCTTCATAAATAAACATATTAGGCTTTAAAGAGAACATTCATATCAAGTCATATAAATTTGAAAATTATATAAAAATAATCACTAGTGATAGGAATCAGAGTGTTGGTTACCTGGAAAGTGGTGACTAAGTAGCTAATGAGATCTGGGCACTTGAAATGATCTAGTTTTGACTGAGGCAGTGCACATTGAATGGATACAATATGTAAAAGGTTGTTAAACTATGTCAAAATTTGTCTGCATGTTGTCAATAAATTCACAACCAAACAGCTTAAGAGGGAACAAAGGTTTTAGCTTATGTTTGTCTAGTACAATTAACAGGACCAGTACAAGGGCCCTAGGGAACTGGCAACACCATATTCACAGAACTTCTTAGACAGCATGTCTGTCTAAGTATGTCAAAGAATGCCAAAGTTTACTTATCTGTCCATGGAAAAGTTCCACCACCAAGGGCTGGGTCTTTCCCCATCAATTAGACAATCTCCTGCAGGTTTGCTTAGAGCTCAACTCAACTACTAATTCTTCACAAATGTGCCCAGAGTTCAAGCTTTCCATTTTCAAGTTGACACTTGCTAGATATCACAAACTGGATACTTAGTTTGCAGCCTTTTCCACAGATAATCATTTTAGTTCAAAAAGTCTTCACCAAAATGTCGGAGTTGCTGCTATGCTATTATTTTACCTTGTTACTAAAAAGTATTTTTTCACTTTGGCCAAAACATTCAGTCCCATCGGCTCTCAAGTTTCTCATCTGGAAAATGATGATAACATCTGCATTTTCCTCAAACTCTAGTGGAAACCAGATACCTTAATGAATGATATTATCACCAGATTGATAGATGTGATTTCAGCCTCTGAAATTATTTAATAAATTCATATTCGTTTAGTGGACTCTCCATTATTCACTGTCTAATTATGCTGTCTCTGTGTGTCCTAGACTTCAGTTCTCTAACTTGTTTACTGATACATAGTCTTTCACCAAATGATACAGAAATAAAGAAAACACAATTTTTTACTTTTAATTATTTTTATTTGACACTGGTTTTGGTAGAGCAAGAAGAAAGAATACAATCTTAAGAATGTATGCTGCAGGAAATTTTAGATCATGTGTGGATTTCCAATAGGTATACTAACTTGACTCTCTAAAAAGTTATTTTCATTACTGAAATAATTGCTATTATTTGCTTACTCTACTGCTCAGCTCATAGTTCAGTCATCATGCAAATGATTCCTCTTACTGAATTCTCATTTTTAGTTCCTCGAGGTTCACTAAAGCACTTTGCAATGAGAATGGTTTATACAAGATGTAACTTTGGTGCCTAAGACTTCTGGCTTCAAAACCTGTACTTTTTGTCCATGTTGTTGCCCTATTTGTTGGCTGTACTTTTTAGTACAGCTTTCCTGTCTGACTCCCTCCCAGATGGATGTGGATTCACTGACAATAGGGAGTAACTCCTTTATTAAGCAAATACCAGTGCCAAACAGTCTGCCTTTTGTACACTACAAAAACCTATGTTATGAAGATAATATGTAAAGTGTATTTGATTATTGTTGCAGTTCATCTGCATGGTTGCTGATAAATGACTATTAAACGACTTAAGGGAACAAGGGGCTTAGTCACTCTTATGATTCCTGGTTAAAGTTTTCAGTCCAGCTTGACAAGAGAGCTCACTCCAACACCAAGGCTAAGGGAACTGGTCACATCCTACATAATGGCTGAGAGAGGTATAATCCTTACTTGCCAGATCAGCATGTCTGGCCAAGTGTATAAAAGAATGCCAACTGTGTCAACCAGGCATCTGTATTTTATTCCAGGGCCTAGTCCCACCCACCATGGGCTGGGCCTTTCTCTCAGCTAGACAATCTCCTGCAGCTTTGCTCTGGGCCTAATTCAACCACTGATTCTCTACAAATGTGCCCAGAGCTCAACCCTCAACTGTTAAGTTGACACCTATGCCTAACTATGACACTCCAACTCTTGTCAACTTGACACAAAACATAGCACTTTTAAACCGTAACCTTCAATCCTTGTCCCCCCATAGATGTTAAAGTTATCTTTAAAATATAAATGCATCTTGTAAACAAATTTAAAATGTTCTCTCATTAGAACTTCAGTTCCACATCTTAACAGTTAAAAGGTTCTTAACCTTAAGAGTATATTAAATCAGAATAAGTTAAATACTTTAAAACAGATAAAACATTAAAACAGAAGGATCTTGAACAATAAGAAAACATTAAAAAGATCAAAGTCCAGAAAATCGAATACCACGTCATTTACTTCAATGTCCTTCTTTTGTTGCTTATCATGTAGTCATGGTGGTCCGAACATTCTAAGCATTCCCAGTCCCTGTTTGCAGCTCAAAGTTGTAAAAGCAGAGTTCCTCTGAACCAAGCTGAATCTCCACTCGCAGTCGTCCTCAGCAGCAGTCCCACAGTTCTCGCATCTCCAACAATACTCTGGGTTCACCTCTGCATCTATAAGCATCACCTTCTCTCGCAGGACTCTATGCCTGCCACTTGGTGCCTAGATTTTGCTACTCTCCATGAACCCCATAATTGTACACCAAAACCAGTACCACCGGAGGAATGCTGACAGATTCTAAAGCGAGGTTGAAACCTAACTTGGTCCACTCGAGCTACAGCCGTATCAACTTTGACATGCTGACTCTGGAAAAGCCTCTTTTCTAGGCAGCCAAACTTGCAAAGGGCAAGAAACAGCTTTAACTTGGGCTTTCGGTCCCTGAAGGAATCTGGGTTTTCAAACTATAAACTTGCCATACGGTGGTTTTCATGTTTTCCACCATCCCAGTGCAGTCGCTAGGTTTTCCTTCACTGATGTTTATTTCTCCAACAATGGCTGCCTGCCCTTTCCTCATGCAGTCCTCAAGGCTGCCAACACAGCCCTCCTCTATATCAAGCAAACCAGTCCATCGTCTTTTAACTGCTTTACCACAAAATTCTTGTTCTCCTCATCACAAATTGGGCCCAAACAATCCATAACTCTCTCAGCACCAGCATTATCCAATTGGCCCACTGAACAAAGTGAAAATCTTCAAACATTTCAAACTTTGTCCAGCAAAACCATTCAAAAGCCACAAAGTCAACATAGTCAGATTTATCAGCAACACCCCACTTCCCTAGTACCAAATTTTGTTGCAGTTTGTCTGCATACCTGCTGATAAATGACCATCAAATGGCTTAAGGGAACAAGGGATTTATTTTCTCTTATGATTACTGATTACAGTTCATAGTTCAGTTTGACACAAGAGCACACACCAACACTAGGGCTGAGGGAACTGGCCACACCATCACCACATAATGGCTGAGAAAAGGATGATCCTTACTTGCCAGACCAGCATGCTGGCCAAATGTACAAAATGATACTGACTCTGTCAACCAGATGTCTGTATTTTATTCCAGTCCCACCCACCATAGGCTAGGGCCTTCTGCATCAGCCAGACAATCTCCTGCAGCTTTGCTCTGGGCCTAACTCAACCACTGATTCTCTACAAATGTGCCCAAAGCTCAAACCTTCAACTGTCAAGTTGACACCTGTGCCTAACTATGACAATTATTTACTATTTGCTCCCTGGAAAATGCTTGATAAAAAACTATCTTTTATGGGGAAATTAAAACATCAAAAGGTTTGTGAGGGATATTATTAGAAAGACAAATAAAATAGCTATCAGAAATAAAAGATATCTTGTAGTTTGATCTTTTTTTCTTAGAAGTTTCAGTCTCAATCCTCCATTTAGAGCATATCTCCCATGCACGGACCTTAGATCTCTTTTTCTTTCTCCCTGTATGTGTGTGCATGTGCATAAGTGTGTGTGGGGGGGTGCAGAAGACATTCTTAGACTCTTTGTCATTGTTCCACAGAAGTGGTCCACTTTACTTTTATGGGGGACTCTCACTGGGACCCTGGGCTTGCCAATTAGGCTAAACAGGGTGCTAGTGAGCTCTAGGGATCTGCCCATCTCTGCCTCCCAGGCACTTAGAATATATGTGCACACCATCTCACCTGGCTTTCCATGTATATTCTGGGTATTGAACTCTGGACCTTGTGCTTGCAACACAAGTGCATAACCAGTTGAACCATCTCCAGGGCCAAATCCATCCAGGATGAAATGAAATATATGCCTAAAGCTTCCTTGAGCGACAGAAACTTTGTACAAATAAATATAAAAGCATGTAAAAGATGACAAGATTAAGGAAAGAAAGGGATGGAGGGTTGGGATAGGGTTGGAATTTTAGGAATGCCTAAGAAGCACAGGAACTATTTTGTGGCTGTTGAGAGTAAGCGAATCAAGGCATCACAAAACTAGGGTTTGCATATAAAACTTTTTCAATCCTGAGGAAGAAATACTCATTTAGAACAAGAAAATACAACATGCAGAAAAGAAGGGCATAGGCTGCCAGGAAAGGCTCACGAGGTGATTAATACAAAGAAACCAAGACTGACTTTCTGTGCTGGCCCAGTCAGCATCAGCAGGATCTTGCCGTCACCTGTTTGATGCAACAGAACAAAGGTCCATAATATTATGGGCTCACCCAAGCGAGGTTTTCCACCTAACATCTGAACCTTAAGAGTGAATATCAGCTTGTGAATGGAGATGGGACAGGTTGAGAAAAGACAATATGTATGATAGAAATATAGTCTGAACTGCGATGTCCCAGTGAGGAGCTTGGGAACAATCAATGTTCTGAATAGCAGGCTGGCTGTAAGATGCCTGGAAAAAAACCTGAGAACATTGTGAGGCTAACTCTTTGTTCGGCCATCACTTCCCTGGAGCCTTGAGTGTCATCCACAGGAGAAAGGCAGAGAAATGCAGCATCTCTGAGGTTTTTCCCTGACAGCCTATGACTAATCCTTACATGTGAATACAGTCCTTTATGCCTTCTGTAATATCACTGGGCCTGTGGGGAGAAAACCAGGCTGCAGCATAGAATTATGAATTTGACCTTTGAAATTCAAACTGCTTTGATTGTATTTTTACTGTTTTCCTAAGGGAATAGCTCCCATAGCTTTCGTATTTGGAAACTAAACATAGTTCTTAAAGTGAGTTGGTGAAAATGACTATTATCCATCATTCAACATCGAGGTCTGTCTCGAGGGCTGGTTAGAGGGCATGTGGCTATTTAAGGTGGAGGGAAAGAGACAAGAGAGAAAGTTTATTATGCCAAGTAAAGGGTCCGCTAGAGTTTCTACCTCTTGAGCTCAATGGGATTTGGAAGCCCTTGGTGTTTGAAATAATTCATTCTTGCCTAAAGGGATAAAAGGCAACTTTCCGATTTTCTCTATGATATATCACCAGATGTCTCAGATATTTTAAAAAACATCACTATTTTGTTGTACCTATAGTAATTTTTTTTAAAAGAATCAAAAAGTTTCAGCTTATATTTGCTATAAAAGTTTATGATTTTTTGTGTTGGCAGCCAATTTGGGATATTTGTTAAATGTTGAACACTGTCAGACTTATACATTTATCTTTTTGAAGCTACAAATATTCCTAGATATCTTGATAAAATGCGATAAAGTCACTTCCAAGAAAGATTCAAACAGTATCCGTGTTTCTAGATGTTTCTGATACATGAACCTTCCTTGCTTTGGACCCTAAATTGAACAAAAACAGCTTCAAGTCTGTCATTTTGGAAGAACCTAAGAGAATCCTTCCAGAGAAACCCTGAAAGTTTTTCAACCATGTGGTATTTGCTTAGAGGCTGGCTTTTTCCTGTAGTTTGTGTAATAACAGTATTTTCATCAAGGACTCTGTGGCAAAGAGAATACACAAATATTTTATTGATTTCATCAGCTCATTGTCAACAGAGCCCTAGGCATATTTAAGACTCATCATGCTGTGCCGTGCCATAATGGGAATGGATCTATTTCTTTTTGCTTCCAAATAAAATTAATGTGAAAAGAATGAAGGTCGCTTTGGTACATCTTGTTGTTTTAAGTTACTGGAAAACAGATTCAAAAAAAGATATTTATAATCAAGTATTTTAATAGCAGGTATTCTTTAAGATCTTAAAGAAAAATAGTTTGATGGGTGAAAGAAGCAAGATTAAGCAGGGGGAAATGTGTTGAGTTGAAACTAGAAAAGAGAGAAAGGCAGAGAGGAAGAGAGAGAGAAGAGAATGGAAAGAAAAGAAGGGGAAGAAGAGGCAGGTAGTTCAGATGAATGACATAAAGCAAAAGCAGTGGAGCATTTGTGTTGTCAGAAAAAATTTTTTGCATGTATACGTGTTGTGTGTTGTGTTTGTGTGTGTGTGCACGCATGTAGGTATGTGCAGAAGTGGGCACTGCATGTGCTTATGTAGGCCCTCTGGGGCTTCTGAAGCTCCACTCTTCAGAGTTGAAAGTACAGCCACTAAGATTTCTGCCTGGTGTTTTTACATGGGATCTGATCTAAACTCAAGTCCTTTTGCTTCTGAGACAAAGACTTAACCTCTGAGCCATCTCTCAAGGAAAGTTTTGTGTGGTGGTGATGGGATCTATCTAATACATGAAGAAAGTTTAAAGAGGTAGGACTTGAAGAAAAAGGAAAAAGCTATAATCACTGTTGCAAGAGACTGTGATGTGCTAGATAGGATTTGTTGCATGCGAAGTCACGCAGGCATGCTTCTTTTATGAGGAGATGGTTTTAGGAATCATGAGAACTATGATTCTCTGTTAGCGGATGCCCATCTTCACATCTATATTCTTATTCTTATAGCATACAGAAAGTTACTCATTTTTCTGATTTACCATATTAC
Organism: Typhlomys cinereus; assembly: GCA_023101885.1. NCBI lineage: Eukaryota > Metazoa > Chordata > Mammalia > Rodentia > Platacanthomyidae > Typhlomys > Typhlomys cinereus. The sequence continues at coordinate 6,034,817 of JALPQD010000050.1, read as the reverse complement.
CAGGGAAGACAAGAATCCTGGAAAGTACTTTTAGAATATCTATTCCATTGAGTTACTTTGATCCACAAAGAAATTGATACAGTGAGTCTAAAAACTATAGAGAGCATATGAATCACCTGAGAGGATGGTCTATTCCGCCAAGTAACTTTCCAAAGTTCTGATTGAGTTTAATTTTGTCATTGTCAACAGAGGGTAGAACTTTGGTGATTCTACCAGAGTTACTTGGGAACAATACCTTGAGTGACGTGAATGCAGTGCACTCGCTTGAAGAGGCATTGACCAAACGATGTTGCAATCTATGTGGAGGTCTTGGCCACGAAGAGGGTCACCGGGATAATAACTACTTAGACAAGGAGTCCTCAGGTGTGTTTTAGAATCTGGAGGCTTGTCAGAAAGGGGGAAGCATTTTCCAATTGAAATGAATTAACGAGTAGCTTCAATTGAGTTTTCTTTTCTGTTCACTGAATGAAAGGCGGACATTACAGTACAGAGAGCTGCTTGAGAATGTTTAGGATGATTCAGAAACTGGGGCGGCAGGATGTGAACTCTGGCTTCTCATTTTCGGTGTGCTAACATCTCTAAAGGCATTGTGCCACTTCACAAGTGAGAATGCCAAGCAGCTAACCATGAAATATGAAGAGACTTTCAAAGCAATTTTTGAAAAATGAAATGTGAAAAATAAATTGATCTATTCCATTTAGTCACTTTTTATTGACAGAAGCTTCCATCTGGATGCCTGAATGAAACATTCACTGCTAGATACTTTAAAGTATTATGTACCAACTTTATATTTAGAGTTTTTTTCCCTCCTCTCTGCTGTCAGTATGGTATATATCAAATAAGACAGTGCATCGAAAGCACTTGGAAAACATAAAGCACCTATAAAATGACCATGAAAGCATAAGGATAGCTAATTGAGTTTCCTACTATGATAGAACAGGCCCTTGGCACATAAGAACCTGTTCTCTCATTTCTCTATAATGCTCATGGCTCTCAGTACAGGCAAGTTGAAGGTGGATGTGATAGTATTTAATCATTACCTGCAAATCCACATTTATTCTTTACAGTTTCCTCTAACAGTTAGTGCTTGTATATGTGTACATAAGCATAAGTTTTGTATATGGGTAGACATGCATATGTGCGCGGCTTCTATAAAAAAAAACTTAAGTGTGAATGCCTGCGGAGGCCCAAAGGTTATGTAGGGAATAATCTTGGATTGCTTTACTTCCTTACTGTTTTGTTCTGAGGTTTCCCAGGCTCCGTGTTTCAGTACCAGAATTACAGACCCCTGTCATATCTGCCCAGAATTTTTTTAAACATGGTATCTGGGGATCTGAATTCAAGTCTTTTTGTTTGGGAAACAAAGACTTTAACTGCTCTACTATTTCCCTCGCTCCATTATGCCATGCTCATCTATATAGTTCAAACTCATATGAGAACAGTTATAAAGTTGACTGCTCTGCCTCTTCTGTTTTGATTTTTTTTTTCCATTGTAGAAATCATTTCAGCCCAGGGTGCTCTCCTCTGATAAGTCTACATGGGCCTCCCAACCTGTTCCTAATGTTCATTCCAGGATTACTAATAACCAATCAAATTTCAGTGTGACATTGAATTTATATTTTCATGTATCTGTGTGAATTTCACATTTATATTTTCATCTGTGAGGAAAAGAAAAGAAAAGAAAAAATGAGTTTTTGGTGATACCATGAAAGACAAAACAAAACAAACAAAAAACAAAACTGTGCCACACTCGGCCACTAAAGAAGTAATTATCATATTAAGGCTTCCTTTTTTTTATTTTCAGTGTAGTTTATTTAAAACGAATACACTTTGAGACATCAACTTCCAGCTAGGCAGTGATTTGGTAAATGGAAACTAGCCAGTAACATTCTGGTTAAGCTTTCTGCCCAATAAAACATGATTCTTTTTTTTTTTTTTTTGCCAGAAAAAAAAGAACATTTACATCTGGCAGCCATGAGCTTGTGTTTTCAAGTTCTTGCTGATTCTTTAATTCTTCCTGTTCTCATGTGACTTTGCAACACTCTATATACTGTTGGTAATGGGGAGACGCCCCGACTGCATGGAACTACTACTATATGGAAGTACTATGGCTTCGTTCAGGTTTGCCAGAATCGTTGTATAGGTCTCTTTTTGATGGTACCTTGAGGCGCCCCTAAACTCTTGATCTCAGTCAACTCTCACGCCACATTACATTTTGGGAAGATTTAGACAATTTTATAACTTACTGAATCAGAAGGCTCTTAATAGCAATCCAAGCAGCCAATAATGTTGTGGTTGGAAAAACTGCAGGAAGTTATTAGCTGTTCCTCTTTTTCTTTTTCTAACTCTGAGATCCAGCATAAGCAGAACATCATCAAGACTAGAACCCAGAAGCTACCCGTGCCTCCCAGTCAAATCTCTGAGGGTGATAGGCCATGGGAAGAGGAATCACTACATCCACTGGGAGCAAGAGAAGCAGGTTCACTTTAAGTAAAAATAACTATAAGCAACTGTATCAGGAGCACATGTCCTGGGGAATCAAAGAGAAAGTCCAGGGCTATTCGCAGTTGTTCTGTAACTTCTTGACTGAGAGGCAAGTAAAGAAAAATCTGTAAAACATATACTATTGTTCATCCATGAACAAAACACAGAAAGACAGATCAATCGGTGGAGAGCAACTGAATCTACATGTTCTTTCTACTGCTGTTTTCCTTTTCTCCACTTTCCATCACGTTTTTCTCTTCCTCCCTCTATCACTCTACCCATTCCTTAGTCCCCTAACAATCATAAGTATAGTGCTGCCTCCGAAGACTTGACACTGGACTCAGTTGCTTTCTATAGGTTTCCAAAACATGTCTCCTAGAGTCTTTTACAATCTTGAGACAAACAGAAAGATCTATGACTGTTGTGATGAACAGCTACTTGTCAGAATGCTCTTACTCGTGGATTCTAGCAAGTTATGCTTGCAGCCCCATTACTTATGGACTGAAAGTCTATTTAATTTTATTTCTATTTGAAATCTGCTAAACCACACAACCAGCTGTAACTACCTATAAATCCTATCAGAAGCCTTTGAGTATAGCTTCACTTTTTGTGACATCAGAATATTCACAAGTGTGTTCTCTATCATTGTGACACAGAGTTTAAGAAGTATTCACTTTGCAGAAATCCAGAGCTGAAAGAAATTTTGAGGCAAATAAGTAGGCAAGCAGAGAAACCTTTGTTTTTCCTGTGAATTAGGGCTTAAAGTCTCTGCCATTTCCATTTTAAACTAACAGAACTTTGAAGCAATTTACATGAAGAATGATTTCATGGATGAGGAATTAGGCTCACAGCAGAAGTTGCCCCCGACCTCTGAATGAATGTAGCTTGTCATAGTCACAGGAGGTTTTCATAATCAGAAGATAATGCCCCCGTGAGACGTCTGTGAAAATTTTCTTCTTTGGTGGAAGGTTGCCTGAGCCAAAATCTTTTTCCTGTGATGTCTCCAAAACAAGCATCCAAACAATTACTGATTATTACAATAGTATCAAGGACACAGGAAGCTCTTAATCAGTGTTCATTCTCAAACAGAAATGAAATTTTTCAGATGATAAACAATCTATCTTCTCCATCACCCTGAGAGCCGAGGGGAAAACAGTTAGGAAAGATGTGAATCATTGTTTGACATCATAGACGATGCCTGAAACATCTGGCCCTCCTGATGTGACCCAGCTACTTCCTTGCATTGCTGGAAGTGAAAGAGGGACTGGAAATCTGATGCTTAGCCATGTATATAACTTAATGTTCTGCTCTGAGCCGCCGTTATTTACCTTTACATTATCTTTACAGAAGAATGTTAGTGCCTTGGCAGGTAAGGCCACATACATGCTGTATAGAACCCAGACTCAGCAATGCAAGGGAGGAGTGAAGTGGGGCATAGAAGTACTGTGGTCTTTGTCTTTGGGGGATAAGGTAAAGGCTAGAGATCAAGTAGGACTGAACTTTTCATTTCCAACTCTTGGTCTCTTGTTTCTTGTCTCTAGCTTCTGAGAGTAGGTCTGGAAAATGGTCCCAACTTGGTAGGATTATGACAGTCTACAGATTTCTCAGGGATGCTGTGATGTACCACCTATTCTAAGTCCAGTGAACACTCAGCAGTACTCACCAGCACTGATAACGATAAATGGTCGTAGCATTTAGTCTTGACATAAAGTCCAGAGCAACCAATTCTAAATATAGGTGGCTGAGCTTTTAGCCAATTCAGTCACAATTGCTGCCTGCTTGATCGGGAAGTAGAGACAAGGAAAGGAATGGACAAGTTAGAACCTGAATGTGCATATTGATCTAGTTTACTCACGCATGAAAAGGTCACCATGCAACTGAAGAGCGTCTCTCACTATGCCATCCATGTGCAGAAAAACACCTGATGTGCATTTTCCAGCTTGCAGCAGATGCTATCTTCAAAATACAGCAAGTCAGAGTCATTACATTACATTTAAGAAATTGGGATATTGATGCTCAGATAAGTAAGTAGCACGACCACCCACAGCACCTATCATTTTAAGAAACTTTGTGCTGTACACTAAAACTCTTCAGATACCATATTTGATTTTCTTTTTTCTATATTTTAGGATTTATGATATTGTAAAGTAAATATATCCTATTTAAATTTTTGTTGGAACTGTATTAAATATAAGCAACCATTTTTAATTTATTTTTATTTATTTTGTGTGTATGTCAGAGAGCACTGTGTGTCCCTGTGGAGGACCAAGGGTGGGTGACTTTGGAAATCATCCTGGATTGCTTCTACCTCTGTTTTGCTTCACACTGGGATTTCTCAAGCTCTGCCCACCAGGATGGGGAGTGAGGGCTGTTGCCGTTTCCATTTAGCATTTTTATGTGGGACCTGGTATCTGAATTAAAGACCTTCTACTTTCAAGGCAGAGTCTTAACCCCTGAGCCACCTCTCCGACCTGTAAATGTGAATAACTTATAAGCTGAGGACAATGTGGTCATCTTTGAACTGGGGAGAAGGGAACATGACTACATTTTTATCTTTCAGGAGAAGTTAATTATATGAAAAAATATCAAGAATGATAGCAGCAATCATATTTGGAGGAGATGATAGATATATCCAAAAGACTTTTTAAATTCATTTTCCATTATTGTTTGAAATATTAATTAAAGTCCTTAGCTATTCTTTTATTTTATTGAAATTGTAGCCACTTTTGACAAGGATGTAAGAAGTTCAGATAGCAGAATCTAAATTTCTTAAGTATGAGCTTAGTAGCCAGAAAGGCAGATAAATTCTCTGCAGTTTCCTTGTGTGGGAGGAGTGCAACATGCTTGTTAGGAAAAAAATCATCCGAAATGGGGGAACAAACCTGTAAGACTCATTTAATCAACAAAGAGATGGACATTTCTACTCATCCTCTGGGGTGCCACGTGCTGCTAACTTTGCTCTGAACTGGGCTAAAGGTTGCTGCAGGGATGGAACAAGCCACGCTACTTAAGAAGTCAGGAGTGACTACATTTCCTCATTCATGACCAATATCAAGTCTCATTCATGCATATCTTCACTGTTAAACTCCAAGTTCTGAGTGTAACACCTCCTGGGAACCTCCTGGCCTCTGAACTTCAAATTTGCCTTAAATATTTAAATGTCAACAGAATGAGAGAATTAGAATACACCCTTTGAGGAAGCCATCTCTGGCACAGATAGTCTGAAGGCACAGAAGACTATGTTCATGTTTATTTTCCTGCCAAGGGGTTTCTGGTTATCACTTCAGTCATTATTTCCTTTCTGTATACAGTCTGTAGAGATGCCTATTTACTTGGTAGAGTCTGTACTATTGAATAGGTGTCACAGTGCACAGATCCACCTGACAGGGAATCAATGGTGGTTATCAGATCCTGCAGCCATCTGATCTGACTAAGTGGCTGAAGAGAACACTTGCTTCCTTGACCACAGCAGTCACTCTTCACACATTTTAGACTCTGATCTCACACACCAGGAGCACTGCAGCTCTCCTAACACCTAACAGGGAAAAACACTTCTGAGGTTTTCTTCTACTCCTCAGTGATTCTGATTACTTCAGTGTTCCAACCAAGACAGATAATCAGTTAGGGAAAAATGCAGCCATAGACTGTGAGAAAAGTCATAAGATTTTTTTTTTCAGATTTGTGATAAGAAAAGTATAATAAAATTCTCTGAAAGTTTGCAACATAATTTTTGTGCACAAAGCAAATAGAACAAGTGCAGGAAGCAACTCTACGTCAAAGCTTTTAACTTAAAGATGGGTGACTGGCAACCCGTGAGTCATGGCTCTCATGTCAATCACATCCTAAAGTCTGGAATCTCTGACTGTTCTCTTATTGGTCAAAGAGGATTTAGAAAATGCACATAATGGTCTTGAAATGTAGAAATCATTCTGCATCATGAGAGGGTTCTAATTGAAAGCTTATGTGTCTTGATGCAAGTGTGAAAAATGTCACAGAAGACAATAGACAATAAAGTGACACAGCTTCAAAGGCAGAGATTGTGGTGTTAGCCAATGAGTGCCAGAAGCTACCAGCAGCTGTCAAAGACAATGGATGGATTCTTCCCAATAACCTTTGAAGGATGTTGTTAATATCTCAATTTTAGTCTAGGAATATTGGCTTCAAATTTCTGGCCTCAAAAAAATCTTGAGAATATAAATTTCAGTAATTTTAAGAACAAAGTTTGTGATAATATGTTTATTGTAACTCCTGGGGACAAAGCCACTTTCCATGAATCAAAGTAGAAAATACAGATTCATGCCCAGCAGGTATAGCAAAGAGTTACAAAACATCACAGAATATTTCTACTGACTTTCTGTCTTTGGATATTAACTTTACTTAGCAGATAGGTGGCTGAATCGGATATTTTAACAGATGCCAGAAAATATGAGTCCTGGGTTCAGAGCCCGGAGAGGGATCCAATTAGTCAAAGCAGCACAAACATTTACACTGAGAATAAAGTAACTATACCTTCTCTAACTACAGTTGAATCCTAACATTGCATTTCTAATTTGATTCCAATATACACTTATGCAAATCATTGGGATTTCCTATATCTCGATTTCTTCATTTGTAAAATGAGTCAGCTGGATATACTCAGCAAGTCCTTAAACTTTTAACATTCTACGGCTTTATCTATGCCTGAGCGGAAATTAAAGCTTTTATGTTAAGCCTATGGAAAATTGTAGTTTGTGGTTTCCTATGCGGGTATAAGATATCTTAGTACCAAATCATAAATATGAGAGAGAGAGAGAGAGAGACAGAGAGAGAGATTCCTCTGCCATTTAAAACTTCTGGATGAGGGCGATCTAGCCCCTAATGGCCCTCTAGTGCCATGAGTCTGTTTCCAGCTGCCTACTTCTCTTGGAGGCTCCCTACCCCCTCATGGCACTCCAGTGCCATGAGTCTGTTTCTTGTTCCTTGCTCCTCATGAATTCCATGCCTAGGCACTGTGAGTTCTCATGGGCTCCCTAGCCCCTCATAGTGCCATGAGCTCTGTTTTACTTCTGCTTCTCATGGAGGTGCCCTAGCTCCTCATGGCACTCCATGTCTGCAGTCCATGAGTTCCAACCTTTCTCTTTTCTAATAAACTCTACCTTAATTCTCAAAAAAAAAAAAAACTTCTGGATGAAATAACACAAAAGAAAAAGAGTTTATCAATCTTTATTATACTGCTTTTCTATTTGTGAATGTTTTATACATGTAAAACTGTTTCCATTTTATGTCTGTCCGTATTTCTAAACAACCATCTTCCTGAGAGAAAGGGCAAATCTTTCTCATTACTGAATTCTTTTTTTTAATTTTTTTTATTATTATTATTTATTCAACTGTGCGCATGTGCGTGTGTATGTGCGCGTGCGTGTGTGTGTGTGTGTGTGTGTCTGTGTATGTGTAGAACCACGAACGAATGCGCGAACCACCATGGACGCCTCCACCTCCTTCTGCCCCGGGATTCACAGGCTCCGCCCTACCAGGACCAGAAGCTCAGGCCGCCCCCGCTTCCGCCTGGCGTCTATACGTGGGATCTGGGATCCGAACTCAGGACCCTCCGCCTACAAGACGGAGGCTTAACTCCTGAGCCACCTCTCCAGCCCCTCATTACTGAATTCTTATGTATTGGTTTCTTTCCTTGTGGTTGCTAGAAAACTCCTGGAAAAAGCAACTTAAGAGAGAAATGTTTGTTTGGGCTCATAGTTTGCAGAGATACTGTTCCATTACCCATTGCGGTAGAGAAGGCATTTCAATCACCATAAGGCTGTCTACTGGTGATTGAAGCATGAGGCAGTCAACCATATCGCATCCTAATTCAGGAAGCAGAGAGAAAAATTCTGGTGGCCAGCTGACCTTCTACCTTTCATTCAGTGACAGACCCCAACACAGGGAGAGTGTCAACCACATTCTTACTTCAGTTGACTCTTTCAGGAAATATCTTCATAGACACACCAGAGGTGTATTTCCATCATGATTCTAAATCCAGTCCATTTGACAGTGAACATTAATCATCATATCTCAAGATCAAGCACATTAAGTACTGGCACAAAATATGTGTTTGATAAATAACTGCTGGATAGACACCTGACCAAATAGTTGGCTGCTTTCCTAGGATAAGATATGAGAGAAGCATGCCATCGAATAAGAGATACTGATTCAGGTAGCAAAGAACAAAACCAAAAAGAATAACCATCAGCAATTTCCAACTCAAGAACTACAGGGGGCTGGAGAGGTGACTCAAGGGTTAAGCCTCTGCCTTGCAGGCGGAAGGTCCTGAGTTCGGATCCTAGACCCCATGGAAGCGGGGGCGGCCTGCGTTTCTGGTCCTGGTGGGGCGGAGCCTGTGAATCCCTGGACAGAGTAAACAAGGAGGAGGTGGAGGCGGTCCATGGTGGTTCCCGAATTCATCCGTGGTTCTGCACACACACACATACATACACACACGCACACACGTGCACAATTGAATAAATAACAATAATAATAATAAAAGAACAACAACAGCAAATACCTACCACATGTATTTCTGAAATATCTATGGTGAGTAGAGCCATACCAAATCATCTGTCCCAGGACAGTTCAAAAACTTTTCTCAAAGTTTATCTTTTCTTGCTATTGTTATAAACATTTATCTCTTGAAAGAACCATTACACTGTTAATTAAAAGGAAAAAGACTTAACTCGTAACTGAGACTTGAAGTAATTTGAACTTATGCTGCAGTGCATTTGAATACTCTCCAAATGTTTAGTTAGCATGTCTATTGATTCTTTTAAGAATTATTCTGGCATTGAGTTGAATTTCAGTACGTGACTTTCGAGTATTTTTCCATTGAAAATGATAGGGAAGTAAATGCCAAGCAAAGGTACATTAAGGAAAGAAATGAACATGCAGGTGGGCAATTTTTCATGTTCTTTCCTGTCTTTTTCTTTAAGAATTAAGTCAACTTGCAAGGAAGAAACCATGGTGCATGATGCCCCACTCTAGTTGCCAAATGGTGATCTATAACCATAATATTACTAGGATGCAACTTGATAAGTAACGGTTTACTCTGCAATATTCATGGTTCTAAAAATCAGATGGTACTCAACTTATTGTATCTGTAGAAAAAGGTATTGATATAAAATTAACAATAATACATTCATGTAGATGATGTGTTTAGTCTTTCCCACAGCTTAGAATGTGGCGAACTTTGAATGTATTTTGATTTGGTTTTTCTGGGGTTACATTCAAGAGATATTGGACATATATCCAAACTCCTCTCTAGCCACAACCACAGTTTATAGCCCTAGTTTGTTATTTATTGCACTCTGATGCGTTGATGTCTAAAAAATTTATCTTCAAGGAAGTGACCTACAGTTACATAATTAAGCTAGACATACTTTTACTAATAAATCAGATTTATTTGCTTTCAAAATAATTTTCTGTCTCTTAAATCTGGTTTCTGGGAAAGCTGGGTTCTTAATAACTGATCTATGGTTCTAAACAAGAACTGGTTTTCAAGTCTAAACTACTTCCTGGTTGTATTTGCCCTATAGCTAGATGCCTTTAAGTTTTATGCACAACTTCTTTGCTACCTCTCATTCCTGTATCATTCTTTTTGAACCATATTTGAATTCCATATATCACTCTCCAATTGTTTTCCAATTCTGTCGCTTTGCCTGTTATGTCTCCTGTTATACTTTGACACATTATTGAATTATTATTTCCTGATATTTACCTGTACATAGCATACCATGAGATAATAGTTGTGGGAAAATCCTCAAGTATGTCATTGGGCTAGTCTTCCTTGATTATGTGATAAGAGCTCCATCCAGGATTATTTGCAGAATTGCCTGTACCTCCTAAAGAGAATTAGGATGTCTCAAAGAATTAGGAGAAACTCCAGAAAAAGAGTTATTATAATCAGTTTTATTCACAAGACAATTTAGTGTTATTCATACTAACTCCTCTACCCAATCAAAACAAGTAAACTATCAGCTGCTACCAAGCAAAATATCCCCATACACTCTCATTATGTTCTGTCTCTCAATCTTTACTCCCATATGAGGATGAGAATTGACAGCTTGGTTCTGACAGGGACATATTTCCTAAGAGGACCGCCAGCAGGGTGAAAGGCCAGAGCACTTTGACTTAGGGATTCAGAATTCTCCAAGATTTCTTATTTATGTTCCTAGGATTCTACTTATCTAGTTGAGAATAAAAGGGAGTTTAAAAATGATACCAATTTTTTTTATTTCCACTCATACAAACTTAACAGGTACACTGGTCCCCTCCCTCCCTCCAACCTCCCACCGCCCTGTGCCCCCCTCTTCCCTTCCTCTCCATCCCCAGAGCATCCTTTAATGTGCATGCCAAACTCTCCTCTGGGTCCTCCTCTCTGATGAGGTGCAAGGACCCAGTGGCATTTCCCAGAACCTTTTCCTGTGTTCCCCTTAAGCATAGGAACACTACTGTGACTGTCAATCCCTTGCCTCCAAGGATCCTAGTGCCTTTAGGAAATGCTAGACTTTGTGGGGTCAGTAGTGTGTTGGACATTGCGTAGGGCGTGCAAAGTCCAATTACGATTGCTTCGGCCCTAACTTGTGTGGAGTATCTTGCATATCATTGCTCCTCCTATCCTTGTGCTCTTACAATCTTACCGCCCCCTCTTCAGCAAATTTCCCTGAGCTTCAGGATGGGGAGAGATTAGGCTGGCCTAGTTCCAGGTGGTTGATATAGAGTCTCTGAAGTTCTGGATTATGGTTGGTTGATTTTTTTTTCAAAAACTATACCAATGTCATCTCTGCCTTTAGTCTTAAAAAGTAAGCCATTAAGCTGTTTGACTCATTCTTGAAAGTATGAGTCACTCGAGCTCAAGCTAGAGTTGGCCTTACCATGCTAGAATGGAACAAAAGGCAATTTCATCTGTTGAGCAGAACAAGGCAAAAGCAGAATAAAGATGAGGAAAAGAAGGAGGTGGGAGAGCCGGCATCTCTGTTGTTATGAGAGACAGTATCTGTACTGCATCCAGAACAGGAAGAAATTTCTTCTTCCAGAGAAAGCAAAGAGCAAATCAAACTATTCTCTCCCTAGTCTCTTTGTCCCTACATATTTGAAATACTTACCTGGCCTTACTTCTAAAATCCACAGGTGTCCAATACTCATTTAGTAATTATCAGTGCTGCCTTCCATTTGAAATTAATAGTTTAATAGTCATAGCAAAGTTAAAACTATAAAAATCATAGCACACATAACTAAATGAAACAGAAGGATTTGAATATTTAGCAATTAGGACAAATCAAATTTAGTATCCATGTTAAATCAAATCTATTGGTCTAGAACAACAGACATTTTTATTTTGCTGTACTTAGTCAGCTCTAAGAATTTTTACCTCTAAGAAGTTTGGTCAGTTATCCTAAGCTTTTGTTCTGGGTTTGGCGATGCCGAGCCTCACTGAACACAGGCAAATTACTTCACTTTCTAGGTCATTTCTCTCAATACTCCTGCCTGTGAAATATGGGTTGTAATGTTTGTCCCATTGTGATCTGTGTCCCAGCTTATATTCAGCTTATGCTACTGACTACAGAAACTAAATGAAAAATCCTATGTATCATGAAGAGTAACTAATCTAATTCTTTTCCCTGTTCTTTTTTATTATTATGAAGTAACAAAGTCCTTAGGAACTGAGCTGAAACTGTGATAAAGCTTTCCAAAAGACTGTCTTTATTTATAAAGAAGTTGAAGTTTACAAAGGCAGCCAGGCTTTTCTGACCTCAAGGCATCACTTTTCCTGGAGGTGAGATAAACCTGGAACCCTTACACTGACTAATGTGGTTGGGATTATAATTGGGAGCAATGGAGGGTTGCTTGAGAGAAGTCGAGGATTCTTGGGATCTTACATTCTGCAGAGTTGCATCTTCCTGGAGATCAGTGGGCCAGTGGGCAATGTGTCACCAATCTTGTCCCTGGTTCTATGTGATAGGTGAGGACTAAAGTAATCAGCCCACCATGATTCGACATGTGTCACTGGAGCTATGAGAAAAGATGTATTTTCTCTCCCAGTTGTAATATACCAGATTTGTTGAGAGTTGTTGTCAGGATGGACTTGGTCTCCAAAAGATGAAACAGAAGCAAAAAGCTGGCTTCAACACTCAAGAAGGCAGCATTCAAGTGACCCTGTCTCTCCTCCCTCTGTGAACACCTATGTGTACATTGGATCCCTTGTTACTACGATTTCTGAGCACTCAACTTGCAATCTGTTTATTGCTTAGCTAACAGCTAAGTGATTGGGGGTGTAGTATGTATACATGCATGTGTATACATGCACATATATAGACACAAAATGTATTAGAACCCAGCCAAGGTCACAAAGTTTTCAGTGTTAGATAAAGAAAGTTCGATTTGTTTGTCTGTTGGATAGAAAGGGCTGGGTTGAGACTTGAAGGCAGCTCTTACTGTTCAACTGGAAAAAGCCAGTAAGTTTCTCACCTCGTCACATGAAGGCGATAACTGTGACTCACATCCCTAGCACTTTGGTTTGGAAGATTTGGAGTGATTCAGAATTGGCACAAAGAGGACCTCATTTCCCATCACTTTCACGAACTGTCTTCTCACTCCCAGCCCTCAGCCCATGACCGCTGCTATCCTGGCTGACACTCATTTACAGCATAGGACTTTGCTGTGGCTTCACAGAGGGAGACCTGAATTCGTTTGTTGACTGGTAAGTGGAAATTTTTATGGGGATGGAAAAAGAACAGAGAAAACAGAAAATATTATCACCTGAAAAAGTTAAGCAATTTACAAAGCAGGAACTCCAGGGGCTAAAAGTTTTTAGTACTTTTACTCAAACACTCTTAGTGGTCTTACAGTGAACCGATACTGCTTGTCTCTTTAATTACAAGCACGTTGGAGTTTTGCAGGAAACTCACATGAAAAGCATACTGTTGTCACTTCCATTTTGCTGATGAGAGAGTTGAAGCACACAGAAATTAAGCGATGTTTTATCCAGAATCACAAGTACAATTAATGGCATGAACCCTGGAGTTTCTGCCCACTATCCTTGGTCTCTAGCATTATGCCTTGCTGCTTCTAGCAGAACACTGATGAAATTTAGTAAGATACCCAGGGATAAGTCACCTGACCCTTGTCCCCTTTGATCTTTAGTCTTCTCCTAGCCATGCATGTAAACATATCTTTAGATAGTTAGTTAGTACTTATATATTTAAACATCCCTATTCAAAAAACAATTGAATCTTGATTTTCCATTAGCAAGGAAACCCCAGGAGCTTGGCCTATCATTGAGACCTGTCAGGTGAAGTCTGTCCCATTTTGTGCACTGGCAACTGCAGGTAGCCACTGGTGACTCAGGTGGACATGAGTCTAACATGACCTGGAGATAGTGTGGGCTTTGGGAACAGATGAATCAATATCACACCAGTGCTTTTCTGCTTGACAGCGGGAGCTGAGTCAAGGGCCAAAGAGAGGCACCGTCCACTTCCTGCTACTGGTGGACTCAGGATATATTCCCCAGTCTTTTTGTGAATCCTATTTTCAATCTTACTTTTTGGTGTGTGTCCCTTTTCCTTTCTGAGGCTTTCCCTATAAATTCTTTTCCCTGTCCTCTCCAAAGGCCCAGCTGTACAATCTGTAGACGGAAGGAATGTCTGAGGCTGGTTGGCTTTGGAGTCATATCTTACTCAGCACTGGATAACTTCTGAAAAGTCAGTGTGACATCAGGACAACATTTCTAGGGCCTTTACATTTAAAATTCTTCACAAGCTCATTTCATATTACTAATTTTAAAAACTGGTTCTTTTAATTCATTCATCTCTCTCATCTAGCACTGTATTTCTTTGCTGCCTTCACTGTAAACTCTTTAAGGGCATGGCATGTCTGTCATTTTTCTCAGCTTATGCCAAGCAGGGTTGAGATTAACCTTCCTGCTACCTGCCACGGCTGTTCTGGGGTTAGGCTGCTTTCTAGGGCCTGCATGCTTAGGCCAGAATAGGACAATGGACATCTTCTTCTATAGCTCTCCATTTTAGTCATCGGAATAGGGTGTCTCACTGAACCAGAAGTTCAGTGTTAGGCTAGATTGACTGTCCAGTGAGCTTCCAAGATCAGCCCATGTCTGTCCCAGTGACAGGATTTAGGATTTATTGGCACACATATGCACGTACCCAGTAGTTTATCCCTTTTATATGGGTATTGGGGGTTTGAACTCGGGTCTTCTTGCTTTCGCAGCAAGCTCTGTGCTCTTACCCACTGAGTTATCCCTCCAGTCCCTGTTTTAGCTTATTTTTAACTTTTCTTTCTTTCTTTTTTTTTTTCAAAAAGCTTTGTGTGTACCAGAAACAAGGAGAGAGGGGACCATGTTACAGCAGAGAAAATAGGCCTCCATCAAGGAATGCAAGTAAGTAATGTGACACCTGGTTAAGTTCACAGACGTTCGTTCCTGATCATTTACAACTGAGGGGGTATGATCTCACCAGAAGGGGAGGGCATATAGTCTGGCAGATAAAAAGTAATCATTTTGCAAATGGGTGATTGACCCTTCCCTCACTGAGGTTTCCTACTTTTTTTACATCTACCCTTGAATGTGCTATTATAACAAGACTCCAGTTTAACAGCTTTTTGTCTCTGACCAGGCGGTGACATACAGTGCCCATCAGGATGGAGTGAAGGGCATTGCAGGAGCAGCAAAACTGCAAAAGAAAATCAACAAACCACAATCCAGAACTTCAGAGACTCTATATCAACCACCTGGAACTAGGCCAGCCTAATCTCTCCCCATCCTGAAGCTCAGGGACATTTGCGGAAGAGGGGGCGGTAAGATTGTAAGAGCAAAAGGATGGGAGGAGCAATGATTTGCAAGATTCTCCATACTAGTTAGGGCCGAAGCAATCATAATAGGAACTTTGCATGCCCTGTGCAATGTCCAAGACACTATTGACCTCACAAAGTCTAGCATCTGCTAAAGGCACCAAGATCCTTGGAGGCAAGGGATTGGCAGCCACAGTAGTGTTCCTATGCTTAAGGGGAACACGAGAAAGGGTTCAGAGAAATGCCACTGGGTCCTTGTACGTCATTAGAGAGGAGGACCCAGAGGAGAGTCAGGCATACACAATAAAGGACTCTCTGGGAATTGGGGGGGAGGCACTGGGGGATGGGGAGGAAGTGGAGGGGGAGCAGGGGGTTTGGGGGGGGGAGGAGGGAGGGAGGGAACTGGTCTACCTATTAAGTTTGTATGAGCAGAAATAATAAAATGTATATAAAAAAAGGAACATGAAAAGTGGGGAAAAAAAAAGAAAAAGCTTTGTGTGTGTGTGTGTGTGTGTGTGTGTTAGAAGACACTGTGTGTGCTGCAGAGGCCCAAAAGTGATTTCAAGAGTCATCCTGAATTGCTCTACCTCATTTTTGCTTTGCTCTGGGATCTTTCAGGCCAGTAATGGCAGTCACTCCCATTTCCACACGGCATTTGTATGTGGGATCCAGGATCTGAACTTGGGTCCTTCTGCTTGAGAGGTTGAGTCTTAACCCCTGAGCCATGTCTAGAGCCCCTTATTTTTTAACTTTCAGCACTTTTCTTCTTGGTCTCGGTTGATCACTCTCTTCTTCCCTAAGCTTTATCACACAGTCCTCATGTGGATTACTGCCTGTCATGGCTCGACAGGCACAATCTTCCCGTCTCCCTGTGACACTTCATCTTCTTTTAAGCTTCTGTTTGTTCAATTACTCTGGAGATTGCTATTGGATCCTTCATTCTTTATCTACATTTGCTATCCATTGTTTCTTTGGGAAAGCTTATCCAGCTCTTAATTCATGAGCAGTGTCATGATTAAGCTTTTGTCCTGAGAATCCATCTATTTATATTTCCAATGGGGAAGCCAGTAAATGCAAAACTTAACATGACCAAAAAATTATTACCATTTATTTTTGTTATAAAAACTCTTTCTCATATTGTCAAATGACTCAGCTTTTCAGGTCAAAATCTAATTCATGTCTGATTCCTCTTAGCTAATACAAGACACACACTGAGTCCAGTCCAGAAAATTCTACCACATTATTTAAAAAGAAAAAAACATATTCCAAATATGGTCACACTGTCTTCAAGCCACCTGCCTTGCAACCAGCATCAAATATATGAGATTTTTAATTTTTTATCCTCATGCACTGAAATTTAAAACCTCGGAAACCTACATGTTACTCAGAACATAAAATATCCTTAGTAATAATATTTTAATAAACTCACTAGATTACAAGGAATTTTGTTAAGCCAACATTTTACCTTAAAAAAAAAGGATGAAAAATGATGTCCAAAGATGCCATTCTGGTAGTCACACATGGGGGAATTTTAAGGAACTCACTGGTTACTTTCTACCTTTGGAGAAGAAATGCATACTGCACTGTTTGCTTCTAAATTACTGTTTAGAGTTTAACATGTCTTGCAAATCTTGCATTTATCATATTTTATTTGAATAATGATGTGTTTGGGAAAAAACAAACCAAGAACCTGAGTCAAACTCAGCTGCAGTGCATTTTCTGTAGGTGATTTTTTTAAAGTCTGTAGATTCGCAAAGGAGACAATGGAATGACAGAGACAGCATGTGCCATACTGGCCTGACATGTTTGCTTCATGCTACTGAGCAGAAAACTGCTGCTTCTACATTAGAATGTAGGGTTTGATAGATGATTTTTTTTTAAAGTAAAGACTGTTTTGTAAGGCACTTTCAGAATCACCACAAGTTTAAGAGGAAAGTATAGAGATTTTCCACGTAAGCGCAGCCTCCCTTGTAAATATCCCTCAAGACTTGATGCTTTATTGCATTCAAAATTATTTTTTAAAGTCCAGTATTTTAAAATAGGTGCTTGATAACAGTGGAAATGAATAAGTAAGTGCCCTGAAGGTCTGAAGACCCGATAAAGACAATTCATATAAAAGCTATAAATAATACAAATGCTTCTAATTGACACAACCAGGGTCAATTAAATTTAATGCCAAAGGATATTAAGGAAAGGCACCATTGTTGAATATTAAAGATTTGAAAGAAGCAACATCTGTGATTCATTGTTCATTTAATATAAAATTTACAGAATGCATTTCAGAATTATTTTCCATTTCCTGAGGGGTTTACACATTTTCACTTTTACTTTAGCTTGTAGATATAATGTTGTGACTTAAGTTTAAATTCCTATTTTACCTCTGCAAATTGAAGGCCAATTAAAACATTGAGCATTAGGATATTGAATTGATTATATAAGAGAAAAACTATTAAGTAAAATATTAATGAAAATAATATGAAAATGTTTGGGGCTCTATTAAATATTTACTGGCTTTAGCCTTCAATAAATTAAATGCTGCCAAAGTTTTTATTACTGCTGCTGCTACTGTTGAAAGTGGTCACCAAAACAGTCTTAGCATTGGCTATGAATAAATTAACCTTTCAAGTGAATATTATTTTGTGTAATGAGTTTTATTTTGCTATCTTAAATATTTATATTAAATATTCACTTTAATTGAATGTTCACAGCATGGTAGATTATGAATTTGGTTAAGTTAGGAGAAGTTATATGTTTTAGATTTTTTTGTTGTTTTGCTGTTACTCATACTAGTTTAACCTTTTCAAGGTAAATGAACAAGAAGATTTGAACATATTTATATGTTGTTTTTATAGCAGGCTAAGCTTTAAAAATTTTTTTATTATTTATTCAATTGTGCGTGCGTGTGTGTGTGTGTGTGTGTGTGTGTGTGTGTGTGTGTAGAACCACAGCCGAATTCAGGAACCACCATGGACGCCTCCACCTCCTCCTTGTTTACTCTGCCCCGGGATTCACAAGCTCCGCCCTACCAGGACCAGAAACGCAGCCCCCCCCCTCCCCGCGCGCGCTTCTGCCCGGCACAGGACGCTATTTAAATTGTTCCAGTTTTGTACTTGCTCTTCAGTTCATAAAGAATATCTATAGGGCACGTGAAAAATAAGGGATACAAATAAGTCACACAAAATATGTGTGTGTGTGTGTGTACAAACAGACTTCACACAAGAAAGGTTGGCTTAGCTTGATCTTTTCTTTTATTTTGTTACTTTTGGGGATCTATTTGAAAGAGGACTCAAATCATGATCATCTTTGGAAATAGATCTTTCTTGTGTGTGTTTGTGCGTGTGTGTGTGTGTGTGTGTGTGTGTGTGTGTGTGTGTAGAACCAAGGGTGACTTGGGGAATCATCCTAGATTGTTTCTTACTGTTTTGCTTTGGGATTTCCCAGGCTCTGCTTTCCAGGCCAGAAGCTCAGGCCATTGCCATTTCTGCCTATGGTTTTGTTTGTTTGTTTGTTTGTTTTAATGTGGGATCTGGCAATCCAAACTTGTCATTTTACTTTCCAGTCAGACTTTAACTATTGAGCCATCAACCCAGCCCAATAAAATAACTTTTTTTAAAAATTTTGTGTTTTGTGTGTGTGT
The DNA here is from genome assembly GCA_023101885.1 of Typhlomys cinereus. Lineage (NCBI taxonomy): Eukaryota > Metazoa > Chordata > Mammalia > Rodentia > Platacanthomyidae > Typhlomys > Typhlomys cinereus. Next base: position 6,015,868 of record JALPQD010000050.1, on the reverse strand, counting down.
GTGTATGTGTGTGTTTGTTTGTTTGTTTTATTCAAGTGTGTGTGTGTGTGTGTGTGTGTGTGTGCGTGTGTGTGTAGAACCATGGACAAATTCATTCGGGAACTACCATGGACCACCTCCACCTCCTCCTTGTTTACTCTGCCCTGGGATTCACAGGCTCCGCCCTACCAGGACCAGAAAAGCAGGCCGCCCCCTGTTTCTGCCTGACCTCTATAGGTGGAGTCTAGGATCCGAACTCAGGACCTTCTGCCTGCAAGGCAGAGGCTTAACCCCTGAGCCACCTCTCCAGCCCCAAAATACTTTTTTTTTTTTAATTAACTCAAATAAGAACCTTGAGTAGGCTGCTTAAAAAAAAATAAAGTAAAACTATTGGAATATATATCTTCCAAATGCTAGTCTCAACTTTCTTAAGCTTTCTTAAGGTCACCGAGGACTCTCAAGTTCAATGACTACTGCTAAAGAGACAAGATCACTCAGAGTAGTTGTTAACAATCTTTATTTTCGCTAAATTTATTCTTTGATAATTCCATCCATGTGTTTAATGCGTTCTGATGCCACCCACTCTCTTATCTCCCTGTAACCCCTGTCAGCCCTCACTCTTCTCTGCAGGTCTCTTCCCCACTTCCATTTCTTTTTAGTTTTGGCCCACTGAGCATAACCAGGTCTATCTGTGTGAGCCTAAATATGGAACTATCCATGTTGGGGTCACCAGGGCTGCACCACTGAAGACAATGACTTTTCCTCCCCCAGCACCCATCAGTAAGTCCTCCAGGACAGGTAGGGCCACATGGGCCCGCCCCAACTCTTGACTGACAGTTGACAGGCCTAGGTTTGTGAAGATTCAGGTAACTGCTTGATGGGACAGGGAGGTCTGTGACAAGGTGCTTTCCAGTCGTCACACTCATACGCAGAAAGTTTCAAGCATTAAAAAGTGAAATTAAAAAGCTGTACTATAATCCACTATTGTCACAACTGGGCCTTAAGAAATTATCAGAATTAAAAAATTTAAAAAAATTATTAGACATTAAAAAAAAAATTGGGGGTTGGAGAGATGACTCAGTAGTTAAGCTTCTGCCTGGGAAGCAGAAGGACCCAAGTTCAGATCCCAGAACCCATGTAAGAACACCAGACAGATGACCTACACTTCTGGCCCTGGAAGGCAAAGTCTGGGAATCCCCAGAGCAAAATTCAAAGAGGAGATGGAGCAACCTAGAATTATTTCCAAAATCACCCTTGGGCCTCTATGGGTATATGCAGTGTCTTCTGATGCATACAGACACATTAAATAAATAAATAATAAATAAATAAATAAATAAATAAATAAATACATACATACATACATACATACATACATATATACATACATACAGTAAAAACTTCTGGAAGCTGAGCTGTTCATCTCATGGAAGTAGAGGACGAGTGGTAATGAGTGGAGCCTGGAAAAAGTATGAGAAATGTAAAACAGATCATGAGTAATAGTGATAAATATGGAATTCTAAGATGGTCTGGAAGGCTGTAAGATCTTTATGATTGACAAAAATCAATTGAATATTTAAAAATGTTGGGGCTGGAGAGGTGACTCTGGGGTTAAGCCTCTGTCTTGCAGGCGGAAGGTCCTAAGTTCGGACCTAGCCGGGTGGAAGCAGGGGCAGCCTACGTTTCTGGTCCTGGTAGGGCGGAGCCTGTGAATCCCCGGGCAGAGTAAACAAGGAAGAGGTGGAGGTGTCCATGGTTCCCTAATTCGTCTGTGGTTCTACACACACACACACACACACACACACACACACACGCACACACATGCACACAAAATTGAATAAATAATAAAAAATAAAAAAGATAAAAATAAAAAAATGGTACAGGGAATTTTGGATTTTTCAACACAGAGAAAGAACAAATATTTGAGTTATGGATATACTAGTTACTTCTCTGATCTGGATATTTTATACTATACACAAGCATTGAAATGTTACAGTCTGCCCCATAAATATGTCATGTTAAAATAAAAATATTAAAAAATAAAAATTTCTGTAACTATCTTTGCACATTATTCATAGTAAGAATGTGAAGTTTGGGTAGAAGAGTCAGTAGTATGCAAAGAGAATAAATGCAAATTCATGCAACAGAAGAAAAGAATTTTCACTAAAAACTAAATTGAATGGAAATGAAATTCAAGCCAAATCTCAGAGGGCCTAGATTATCAACATGGTGTCCCTTGGATTACAAGTAGCAGCAGCAGCAGTAGCAGCAGCATTTGGGAACATTCTAAAAATGCAAATTTTCTGTCAACACTGGGCATACAGGATCAGCACTCTGTGCTAATAAACCCTCAAGGTAATTCTGGAGTTCACCCCGGTTCCTTGTGCTAGAGATGGCTACTGGATTCTACTTCCTGGATTTTGGACCCACAATCAGATGTCCCTCAGTCAAATGAGACCCAATGAAGCAACTCACAGAAGCAGAGGAAACAATGTATACAAAGTATAGCTTGAGTCTTACCATTGATATCTCCTGATTTCTACAAAGAATCTCATCAACAGACTACAGAACACTAACGGAACAATTGCAAATCTTGATTTACACTCAAGTGTGAAATGAACAGTATATGTCTTTTTCTTCTTTCTGCACTGTCCAAGTTGGAAGGAAATATATTAGAGAAGTATAGAATTTTCTTTTCCCTGTGTTAAGAGGGTCCTAGGTTGTAGGGGATGATCAAGTCTACCACACTTAGAGGTATCAGGAAGTCACTTGAGCTTTTCCCTTCACAGTGGTCATTGCTGGGAAACCCAGAATACAATCAGCAGGTTGATTAGGAGTAGCAATTTGTTCCATCTTGCTGCATAATAGCATGGGGAGAGCTAGATCTCTCAAACCCCTACTCCTTCATGGATACCAGGAAGACATGCCTGTTTAGGTCTTGCCAGAAGATTTCTGGAGGACAAGAATAGGTTCCTAGGAGGGCTGGAGAGGTGACTCAGGGGTTAAGCCTCTGCCTTGCAGGCAGAAGGTCCTGAGTTCGGATCCTAGACCCCAGGTATAGGCGCCAGGCAGAAGTGGGGTTGGCCTGCGTTTCAGTTCCTGGTAGGGTGGAGCCTGTGAATCCCAGGGCAGAGTAAACAAGAAGGAGGTGGAGGTGGTCCATGGTGGTTCTCGAATTCGCCTGTGGTTTTGTTGGAACCGAAGTCCCTTTTTATCACCCACCCAGACCCCGGAAAGAACCACGAGGACCGAGCGATTGCTGCAAGAGGCATAAGGCAAGTTTAATCTGGCTGCCAGGACCGTCCTTCTCGCAAGCTAGGAAGGAGCGGCCCGACTGAGATCGGGGTAGGATTTTTATAATGAAAGTGGTCACAGCAAACTCTATGGGAACACAGCACACAATAAAGTTAACCACCAAATATTCTTTTGTTGATAGCGGTGTCTCTGGGCAGTTGAGTTATGGGGTGATAAAGCTGACCACCAAATGTTCTTTTGCTGATAGCGGAGTCTCTGGGCAGTTCCCGTACCGCCCAGGGTGGAGGGCGGAATGGCACGTGCGAGATCGCGTAAACACGGTTGGTGCCTTTGGACTGGCGCCAGCGGGAAGTTTTAGGATGCGCGCGGAGAACTATTGTGCTGGGGGAAGGGAAGCCTATCTGAAAGTCCCACATTTGGCATTCTCAGCTGGAAGTTTTAGAATGCGCTCCGGCGGAGGGCTAGGTGCTGGGGGAAGGGAAGCCTTGCTGGTGGAGAGCTAGGTGCTGGGGGGGAGGGAAGCCTATCTTAAAGTCCCACATTCCCCCTTCTGTCTTGTTCATATATTTTAATCTTAAAAGGTGGCTGGGCAGTGGTGATCGGGTAGTGGGGCCCTCTACGGGGATTGCGGGTGACGACTGTTCTTTGGCTTCTTCCTGCTGAGAGGGGTCGAAGTAGGGAATTTTGAGTAGGGGCGTAGGGGCCCGCATCCATCACCTTGCCAGCTGAAAGGAATGAACAGAACAAATATGTTCATAGAAATCTCTCTTTTTCTTCTTTAGTTGCAAATTCATTTGCATACTGTTGTTTTAAGATCATGACTTGAACAGAATTAAGTCGGTCTCTAATGAAAGCCAAGAGCCTATTTATAATACAAGGGCCGAAAGTTAAAATGAGTATTATGATTATTAAGGGGCCCGCTATGGCAGAAAGTAAAGTAGTAAGCCAAGGGGAGGCGGTAAACCATCCTTCAAACCAGCTCTGTGATGCTCTATATTCTTTTTCTCTGTTCTCTAGTCTCTCCTTTAACTTAGCCATGGCATCACGAATTTCCCCACTATGGTCTATATAGACACAGCACTGCTCTTTAAGTGCTGCACAAAGTCCTCCCTCCTTGAGAAAGAGTAAATCTAATCCCCTTCTATTTTGTAAAGCTACTTCTGACAAGGAAGTAAGAGACTCTTCAAGTCGGGTTATAGACTTTTGTAATACCAACAGATCTTGTGAAATAGCATGTCTTAAATTTTCATATTTAGTTTGTGAAGTTACCAGTCCAGCCGTTCCTGTTCCTATTCCCGCCAGTACTCTTGCCTGGACTAGTAAGGCGAGGGTAATACTCACAGGTTCACGCCGGAATCTTGTTGGGGCCCTTCCAAACGTATAAGCATCTATTAAGTCCGTCTCAGGATGGTAATAGATTCTGGGAAAGAGCTGGACTAATACGCAGAAATGACTAGTTGAATTAAACACAGTTGTGTGTATACATGGCGTGAGACCTGTGCTGCAAGCCCACCAGGCATTTTTAGGGGGCACAACATAAGTCCCTATAGTTCGATTTATCCATATGGAAGAGTTACAAAGGGGTTGGTATTTGGAGGGAACCGTTCCTATACATAGTCCTTGTCCTGACACTTCTTCTAGGGTAATTTTACCTCCTGTTTCCCATTTACATTGGTCATGCGAGTTATTGTAAAATACCGAGTCATTGTAGGCAATTCCCTCGTAGTAAGGGGGCGCTGCACTCAAGCATAACCAACAGGTGTCGGATACTAGCTCGGGATGGGTTTGATTTAGCAGGCTATATCCTCCTTTAATTAAATTTTTAAACCTCTCTGTCTGGCGAGGAGGAGCTTTATATGGATCTTCTGTAGATGGGATTAAAATATTAACTTGAGTGGGTTGAGTGGCAGTCTGATTGTCGGTTGGGGCAGCTGTTGTTGTGGGGACCGGTTCTTTAGTTTTTGCTTTACTTTTTATTCTAGAATTAGTTACAATTTTATTGGGTCCCACTGGTTTATGAACTATTGGTTCTATTTTTAATCTAATAGTAAATATTAACCCCGGGTCTGCTCCGTTTACATATAATCGTAGCCCCCAGGTTTTCCCCGTAATCCAATTACGATCTTGCTTTCCCTTTGTAGTGAAGGTAATGTTTATGTGGCTGTAAATTCCATCTTTGGGATCTGTGAACTTAATTAAGTCATCGTCTTTGGTTGCCCATCCCCCGTTTGTACTGGTCACACATCCCCATTGGGAACAAAAATAAGACTCCGTGCCACCGCATCCCCAAGTTCTAGGGCCTGGGCAAATATACCATGTAGGATGGTTGTTACAGGGTGGTCGACTTTCTTCGACTCCCTCTAAAATGAGGGTCCTCTTTCTTTTACTGTAATGGACTATGTTTTGTCTCGGTTTTCCGCAGGGTGTCAGTCGTACGGGCCCAGTCATAAGTAGCTAGTTGGCATAGGTCAAAAGTTAAGTCTGGCCACCAATGCCATAAGGGGGACTCTGATGTGGCCAAGGGATAGGTCTGGTCTGTCCCTGGGTTTGTTATTTCCCAAGTTAGTTTATGGGGTTGGTGAGGATTAGAGTCTAGGGCCCCATTACTTAGCTGGATTTGGCTTAGCAGTGTCAGCACAACTCTGACAGATGTGAAGCTTAAGAGGGTTGTCAGTCTTTTGTATGATCCAGCTGTCATCTTTGGGTGGGAGATGGGCTCTCTTAATGTGAGAGACATGCACCCACGCGGCGATGCCTTCAACTTTCACAGCGGTAGGGGTGGTCAGTAGGATCATATAGGGTCCTTTCCACCGAGGCTCTAGGTTGCGGGTCTGATGTCTTCTCACGTACACCAGGTCTCCGCAACTGAAGTCATGTCTTTTGTTGGTGGGTTCTCCAGGCTGGTAAGTGGCAGCCACCTGCTTCCAAAGGTCGTCCTGCACAGCCTGGATTGCTTCCAGCCTGGTACGCAAAGACATATCATTAGTGAGTAGCCCTGTGTCTTTGATCTGAGTTATTGGAGGTGAAGTTCCGTATAAAATCTCAAAGGAGGTAAGTCCCAGTCTCTTGGATGGGGTATTGCATGCCCTAAAAAGAGCCAAAGGTAAGAGAGTGACCCAATCTGTGCCGCCAGTCTCCATGACTAATTTAGTCAAGGTCTCTTTTAGAGTCCTATTCATTCTTTCTACCTGACCTGAACTTTGGGGTCTGTACGCACAATGAAGTTTCCAATCAATCCCCAGATACCTGGCTATTCCCTGACTTACCTGGGCAACGAACGCAGGGCCATTGTCTGAGCCTATTACATTAGGAATTCCGAAACGGGGGAAGATTTCTTCTAAGATCTTCTTGGTGACTGTTGACGCAGTTTCGTTCTTGGTGGGAAAGGCTTCCACCCAGCCGGAGAAGGTGTCCACAAATACCAACAAATACTTGTATCCATATTTAGCAGGCACAATTTCTGTGAAATCTATCTCCCAATACCTTCCTGGTCTGTCGCCCCTCAGTCTCTGTCCTGTGACTCCTTCAGTAGGTTGGGCATTTACCAGACTACAAGGCTCACAGGCTATGATGGTCTCATAGATCAGCCTGGCAGCCTTTGGTATCAGAAAGTCAGAATCCTTAATGAGTTCTCTGATTTTTGCTGCTCCCAAATGCGTCCATTGATGCATTTGTTTGATTAATTCTTTAGCTTCTTTCTGAGGGAGTATAATTTGTCCAGTAGGGGTTCTCCAGGCCCCTAATTTATCATCATAGGATTTGTCTAATTTCTCTATTAACTGCAGGTCTTTCTGGGTATATTCATAGACTGGCTTTAGGGTTCCTAATATTAGAATAGAAGTTGACTGATAGGCAGCTTTCTTTGCTTCTTTATCTGCCATATAATTTCCCAATGCTATCAGAGTTTTAGTTCTAGTGTGTCCAAGGGTATGTATTATACTCACCTTTTCAGGAAGATGTAGAGCAGCCAGAAGGTCAAGGATCTCCCGTTTATTTTTTATGGCCTTACCTTCTGAGGTCAGCAGTCCTCTTTGTTGATAAATGGCCCCATGTACATGAGCGGTTGCAAATGCATACCGGCTGTCCGTGTAGATGTTAATCCGCCGTCCCTTTCCCAACTCCAAGGCTTTTGTCAAAGCGACCAACTCTGCTCTCTGTGCTGACGTTCCTGCTGGGAGGGCTGACGCCCAGATGACCTGTTTTCCGTCCACCACTGCAGCCCCGGCTCGCCTCTCTCCTTGGTCCAAGAAGCTGCTGCCGTCTGTGAACCAGGTAGTCTCTGCATCCGGCAAGGGCTGGTCAGTCAGGTCTTTCCGCCAGCCATGGGCCCCAGCGAGGATTTGTTGACAGTCATGAATCGGGGGCTCTAGTTCTGGGTCCGGTAGCAAGGTGGCGGGATTAAGTCCAGTTGCTGGTGCAAACTTTATTCTGTCATTGTTTAACAGCAACACTTGATAATGAGTCATTCGGGCGTTGGTGAGCCAACGATCCGGTGGTTGTCTAATGACATTTTCTAGGGCATGGGGGGCCGCCACAGTCAGATTCTGTCCCATAGTCAATTTATCGGCATCCTTTACTAAAGTTGCGGTAGCAGCTATTATGCAAGCTATTAGCAAGCCGGCCAACCTGCCGCTACCGGGTCCAATCTTTTAGAGAGGTACACTACCGGCCTCTTCCAGGGCCCCAATTGTTGAGTCAACACCCCCTTTGCTATGCCCCTATTCTCTGCCACATACAAGTGGAAGGGCTTAGTTGTATCTGGCAGGGCCAGAGCTGGCGCTGTCATAAGAGCCTGTTTTATTTGGTCAAAGGCCAGTTGCTCTCTTTCAGTCCAAGTGAATGGGGCACTGTTCTTAGTCAACGTATACAGGGGGGCTGCCAATTCCGCGAACCCTGGTATCCAGAGTCTGCAAAATCCTGCCGTGCCTAAGAATTCCCTCATTTGTTTAGGATTTTGAGGAGGCGGAATATGAAACACAGTCTGCTTTCGTGCCTCCGTCAGCCAACGCTTTCCTCCCTCCAGCTGATACCCCAGGTAACTGACCTTTGTTTTACAGATCTGGGCTTTCTTCGCTGATGCCCGGTATCCTAGGCCTCCCAGTTCTTTCAGGAGTCTCTCGGTGCCTTCCCGACAGGTGGACTCGTCTGGGGCCACCAGCAGTAGATCATCTACGTATTGTAGGAGAGTTACCTGTGGGTTCTGAGTGCGGAAAGAGAGGAGGTCCTGGTGCAACGCCTCGTCAAAGATGGTGGGCGAATTCTTGAATCCCTGCGGCAACCTGGTCCATGTGAGCTGTCCAGAGGTTCCGGTCTCAGGGTCCTTCCATTCAAATGCGAAGAGTGGTTGACTGGCCAGGGCCAGTTTTAGGCAAAACAATGCATCCTTTAAGTCCAGCACCGTATACCAGATTTGGTCTGGTGGCAAAGAACTTAGGAGAGTATATGGGTTTGGGACAGTCGGGTGAATGTCGGCTGTCCGTTTATTTACCTCTCATAAGTCCTGTACAGGCCGGTAATCATTGGTGCCAGGCTTCCGGACTGGTAGTAGAGGTGTGTTCCATGCTGACCGGCATGGGCGGAGGACCCCTGCTTCCAACAGCCTAGCTATATGGGGTTTAATTCCCTCTCTGGCTTCAGCAGTCATTGGGTATTGGCGGACGGCTATGGGCAGTGCTTGAGATTTTAATTCTATATGGACAGGTGGCTGATTAACAGCTTCCGCTAGACCACCAGTCTCTGCCCATGCCTTTCGGTATATCCGTAACCATGGAGCCATCTCTGTGGTCTCTTCTAGTGGAAACTCAAAAAGTCTATATTCATCTTGTAGTTTGAGGGTTAAAATCTGAAGGGGCTGTCCTTGTTCATTGGTTACAGTAGTCCCTTCTGTTGAGAAATGGATTTGGGCTCCCACTTTTGTTAATAAGTCTCGTCCCAAGAGTCGGTATGGGCAGTCAGGGAAGACTAAGAATGAGTGGCATAACCGGCCCACGCTGAGGTCCACCTTTCTTTGGGTAATCCATGAATATTGCTTGTTCCCTGTTGCCCCCTGTAACCAAGAAGTCTTTCCAGATCGTTTTCCTGGATCTTGTGTGAGAACCGAATGTTGGACCCCTGCGTCTACCAAGAACTCTGTTTTCATCCCCTCCACCATTAAGGTTACCCTGGGTTCAGGGAGGGGTGCTGAACCCCGTCCCCCCTATTCCGAGTCTTCTCTCAGGGTTAATATTTTTGAGGGGTTACTTACAGGTCGCCTTTGGAATTTGGGTTTCTGTGGACAGTCCCTGGCCCAGTGTCCTTTTTCTCCACACCGAAAACATTGGTTCCGGTCGGTCTTCTGAGGATGTTCCTTGTTGCCCAGGTGTCCCTGCCTGCCTCCCTGTCTTGGCGGTCTATCCTGTACTACCGCAGCCAGGATTTGAGTGAGCTTCCTCTCATGTCTCTTATCTCTTAAGTCCTTTTCCTTTTCTTTCTTTTCTTCCTCAACATCTCTATTATAATATACTTTCTCAGCTACTTGCACTATGTCCCTCAGTGACTTATCCTGTAATCCTTCTATTCTTTGTAATTTCTTTTTAAAATTCTTAGCTGACTGGTCAATAAAAGCCATCATTACTGTCGCTTTATGTTCATCACTAGTGGGGTCAAAGGGGGTAAACCTGCAAAAAGCTTCCATAAGCCGTTCTAAGAAAATAGCAGGAGCTTCTCCCGGACCTTGTAATATCTCTCTTACCTTAGTCAGATTGGTGGGTCGTTTTGCCGCACCTCGGAGACCTGCCATTAGAGTCTGGCGATACACATTGAGACGCTCCCTACCTTCAGGGGTTCGGTAGTCCCAGTTAGGTCTTGTTAAGGGTGAAGCCGCATCTATGAGGGCGGGAATTATGGTAGGTCTTCCATCCTCCCCAGGCACATTCTTGCGAGCTTCCATCAGAACTCTTTGTTTTTCCTCTATGGTGAGAAGGGCCCCCAGCAGTTGCTGGCAGTCCTCCCATGTTGGCTGTGGGAATAAAACACTGAATCTATGAGATAAATTAAAACATCTGGGTTCTCAGAAAAAGAGGGATTCTGATTCCTCCAATTATAAAGATCAGAGGAGGAGAAAGGCCAGTACTGAAGGGGCTGATTTCCCTGATCATCAGGAAGGCCGTACTCCCTTAGAGGCAACGTAGGGATAGCCTCTTTATCCAGCTGGACCATTCGTCTTGTCCCTGCCGCAGGTCCCTGCAGGAAGGGATCTAGGGATGGGTAAAGAGTAGAGAGTGAAGAAGGAGGAGGAGCGGAAGGTGGTGTGGAGGGGATAGAAGGGGGGGTAGGAAGAGGTCCAGGCAGCTCTTCTGGACCTCTTCGTTGTTCCGGGTAGGGTGGTGGTTGATCCAGCAGTTCTTTCTGGGTCTCATCCTCAGGAATCACCTGTGGTCTGAACTTAGGGTCTGAAGCGGGAGTAGAGAGAGTTAAAACAGGGAGAGGTTGGGGAACAAAAGATTTCATCCAAGAGGGAGGGTCTCGGACTAGATCTTCCCAGGTGACGATGTATGGGACCTGGTCGGGGTGTCCGTGGGATCCGTCCTGGAAAACCTGCTTCTTGACTAGAGAGATTAATTCCTTCTGAAAGGAGCCGCCAGCCGGCCACCCCACTTTGAAGGTGGGCCATTCATTTCTGCAATAGATTTGCCACCTTCCTTTTCGTAAGTTGAAAGATAGGTTATGTCCTCTTTCCCTAACGTCCTTCCAGTGCCCCAGCGTCAAGTCCAAAGGAGTAGTCTGAGCCTGTCCCATGATACGTATCTCTTGATAACAAAAATATACCAGAAACACACTAAAAGACACCAACACAAAATTGACAACAAGACGAGATCTCCAATCAACAAGTGTCCGCCGGAGCGCTCCTGTTCCGGGCGGAGAATCGAAAGCAAAAGATGCAGGCAGTAACCTGGCTCGGGGGTCCCAGAGGTCCTTGATATGGCCTCCTTCCCCGAATAGTCTCACCATGAGTCTAATTTAACTCATGGCCTGCTGTCCCCGAGCGAGGGGCATCCCCCTCGTTCTACAGGGTACCCAGGAGCACGTCTGCTCACCCCTTAAAAGGGCACAGCGCTCACGCCGAGTCCACGGCGTTCCTTTTAAAACGAAAGGAAAATCTTAGAGGAACACAAAGACAAAGACAAAAACACGCTTACCTTCAACCCTGAGTTGTTTTGTTCCTTCTGGGGCTGGGGGCATCCCGGACGAGCCCCCAATATGTTGGAACCGAAGTCCCTTTTTATCACCCACCCAGACCCCGGAAAGAACCACGAGGACCGAGCGATTGCTGCAAGAGGCATAAGGCAAGTTTAATCTGGCTGCCAGGACCGTCCTTCTCGCAAGCTAGGAAGGAGCGGCCCCGACTGAGATCGGGGTAGGGTTTTTATAATGAAAGCGGTCACAGCAAACTCTATGGGAACACAGCACACAATAAAGTTAACCACCAAATGTTCTTTTGTTGATAGCGGTGTCTCTGGGCAGTTGAGTTATGGGGTGATAAAGCTGACCACCAAATGTTCTTTTGCTGATAGCAGAGTCTCTGGGCAGTTCCCGTACCGCCCAGGGTGGAGGGCAGAATGGCACATCCAGCCTGAGATCGGGTAAACACGGTTGGCGCCTTTGGACTGGCGCCAGCGGGAAGTTTTAGGATGTGCGCAGGCGGAGAACTATGTACTGGGGGAAGGGAAGCCTATCTGAAAGTCCCACATTTGGCATTCTCAGCGGGAAGTTTTAGAATGCGCTGGGGCGGAGGGCTAGGTGCTGGGGGAAGGGAAGCCTCGCTGGTGGAGAGCTAGGTGCTGGGGCGAAGGGAAGCCTATCTTAAAGTCCCACAGTTTCACACACACACACACATACATGCACATACACGCATACACGCACAATTGAATAAATAATTTTAAAAAAACCTGAAAAAAAAAAGAATAAGTTCCTAGGCTCTGGCAGACCACAGTTTCCATCCATTTCTGTATCTGAAGGAATTCCACTCTGTAATTATTTAGATAAGAACTACTCTTTACCAAGGTTCATAACAGGGATTTTATCTGTGAACCTTAGCTTCAAAAAAAATTTTTTTTAAATAAGAGTTGTCTTTGTACTCAGCCCTACTTTGAACTTTCCAACATCCTCAACATGGTGGTTTAACAGAAGAGTAAATGATTATGACTTCTCAAATAATTGTTTTCTCGTGAGTGCCTGACTCCTGTGTCAGTTTGACCAGCGCTCATACCTTTATAATCTCCTTTTTTTACTGGCAGCTTAGTGTGAGGAGCAGCAATTTATCCTAACTAATAGTGTCTGAAGCATTATTACTGGTAGCTGGCCTTACTAATAAGCCCATCATATTTCAGTTTTATTTATAGAGAATTTGCTGTGTGGTGCACAATATACTGAGAACTTGCTTTAAGCACTGTAAATTGCTTTCCCAAGATGACACAGCTTGGATGCAAAGAGCTCAAAACTCAGTTCCAGCTCTTTCTTTCCATCCTCAGCACATTGCTTCGGGTGCTCCCCTCTGAAGGTAACCAGATATGCAGCTTATATTTGCATTAATTACTCCATTAAGTCCTGCAAAAGTAATTGTTATGTGCCCTTGGAAATAATCACAGGTGACTGATGAGTAATGTTTTCTTCTTGGAAGTGTGTCCTGACTGGTCCTACCCAGTGTGACAAGTCAGAGTCACATTTAAGGGAGATAGAATATTTTCTCCTGGGACTCATTTTAGAGGTCTTCTTCTCTTGAAGTGCAAAGAAAAAAGCACACTTTGTGAATTTATCTCATCCATGTATCTCAGTTAGCTAGCCTAAGATTTATACCCATAAAGCTGTGGATTTTGAAATGACTGTTGTAAAGAACCTGTTGCTGTCAGCCTGCATGGTTGCTGATAAATGACCATCAAACAGCTTAAGGGAACAAGGGGTTTGTTCTCTTACGATTTCTGGTTACAGTTCTTAATCCAGCTTGATGAGAGAGCATGAACCAACACCAGGGCCGAAGGAACTGACCACACCATCACTGCATAATGGCTGAGAGATGGACAATCCTTACTTGCCAGCATTAGCAAGTGGTGGATTCTATTCTAAGCATTCTCAACATCATAGGTAATACTATAAAAAAATCTGAAGTTCTATTTCCCAGTGCTACAGTTTCTGTCTAAAATGATCCTCAGAATTCCCTGTGTGCAAGAGATGCTTCTCAGAGTGGTGTTATAAAACAGTTGGGGTGCCCAAAGGAGGTGGAGTCTACTGGAAGGCTTGTGGTCACTGGGGCAATCATTGGTCTCCAGTCTTTTCTTCTTTTGCTCTTTTGATTCTCAGTATGATGTGAGTAGTTTTGCTTGACCACCGGCCCCAAAGCAATAGGGCCAACTGATCATAGATGGAAACTGCTAAAATTATAAACCCAGACAAACCTTTCCTCTGCATTGATTAATTGTCTCAGGTACTTGTTACAATGACATGAAAGTTAACTAATGTGTTCAATTTCACCACCTACAAGGAGTATAATATCATATCCTTTACTGAGTGATTGTAAAGACAGTCAGTATGAATTACTACAGTTAAAATGCTCAGAAACAGACCTAGCTTTCAACAAGCCCTCCATTCATGTTAGTTATTGCTACTTCTATAAAGGAGCAGAAATATGCATCTTGATCACACTAAAGAACTTGCTCCTGTGGGTCTTTCAGAGTCATGCTGTAAGCCCCAGCCATCTTCAGCTTTCTGCGCTTTTCTTTCAAAAACAAGGAAACCCAGTTTACATAGCTTTTCCTTTCCATCCCTCACCCTAGAAAGCACACTTGATCTTCTTAGACCTGATTGCTTTTACCCACATTAAGGGGAGAAGGTATAAAGTTTAGCATCAAGAGTTGAAAGGAATGGAGATAAACTCTTCTGTGAAAGCCATTGGCACTGAAAAGTTCTGGGTTTGATAGATGTCTCCCTGTGGCTCCCACAGAAGTCACTCAACTGCCTGTGCTATAATGCAATCAGGTAGCCTTCCAGACAAGCCCCAGGCTAGTGAATGTTAAAATACAAACAACAGGAAATGACTTTTTGATTGACATGACTGTTCTCTGGATTGGCTGCACAGATAAAAACCAGTCAAAACAAATCAGTTTATGCACCAACACATACTTAGAAAGATTGCATTTGGAAATTTCATGGCACAATGATCTTTCTTGCTTTTGCTTTTTTAAGTCCTTGGTGTCTTCAATCTAACAATAAAAGGGAATTACAAAAGAGAGAGTCAGCTATACTCATCTTTTAATTATGTTAGACTGCACTGGGCATCTGCTGAAAAGAGTGTTGCTCTGGGACTCAAGAAAAAGAAATTCTAATTCTTTAAGTTTAAAATCCAGACCAAAAAAAACCATATTTATGAAAATTTTGTTTTTAGTTTTTAAAGAAAAAGATCCAGAGGTATCTTTGAGTCTTGGAGAACTCATGAGATCAGCAAAAGGAAAATGATGATTTTACATTAACAAAAATGAATACTGGGACGATGAATTTCTCAGACACTCTTTTGAAATAAATGAATACCAGATAGTGTCTTGGATAGAATGTATATTCCTAAGGTGGCCACCAGGCTTTTCATTTTATAATCACAGTGCTCGTTTTATGTTGAATAATGTTTAGCAAATGAAGTAAGGATAAGTGATAGTCTTAAGATCTTGCCTTGTTTGATGTCCTGGATTTTCTTTGCATTCAATGTGCAGTCATTAATGGAAGAATTCAAAATGCCACCAATAGCACACATGCAGCTATTGCAGGCAATAGAAGGTCCCAGTAACACTGTTGTTAAGATGGCATCCCTGTCAACATTATTACCTTCCTCTGTTCCAACCTCCAATACCAGTCAGCTGAAAACAGCAAATCAGTAGCAAAATCCCTGACTCCAGCTTTCCCCCTCTATTCCAGAGACTTTGCTGCATTCTTCCAACACGTCACCCCTCTTCCTTCTCCCACCCCCACACCAGACTTTAGCCCACCAGAACCCTGGAAGATCCTGACTGGTTCCCTCATGCACTAGTTTGACTAGAGTTGACTCATTAGCACATTGGTAGTGCCTGCCTATTAAGCATTACCTTTAGTATGTGTCAGCCAGTTGAAAAAACAGACCTAATGGAGACCCTTTCCAAGACCGATTTGCTGAACAGAAGACTACTGTGGACAGGCTGTAAGCATAGACACCTCCTTGTCATGGAAGAACTAGCAAAACACTCAACTAAATCCCAGCTAGCTAGAGCATACATCTTGACAAAACACCATAACCTCTTATGGCCCTATTCCAAACCCTATGCAAAAAAAGTGACTGACAGAATGACAGAAATAGAGGAAGGTTCCATGTCATGAGACATGGTTAGGTTTTTATCACCGTACTTTCCGGTGTTGGTGCCAATGTTTGAGGTAAGTATTACCTCTTTTAAATGTGAGAAAATCTCAGAGAACTCAGGCTGACTTTCTGATGTGGCACTGTTAGTAAGAGACTGAGAGAAGTCTACACCCTGTTGTCACATCATATGCTTCTCAAGCATTTCCTTTGAGTGGCAACCCAAAACGAATGTGGTCCCTTATGAGCAGTCACTGTATTGTTCATCCCCAACACCTGAGCACTTTTTATGGACCCTACCTGCAAAAAGATCCACATAGCCCTAGAAGCACCACACTGAGGACTCTTCATCCATGCCAGGGCATCACATTTAAAAATTACAAATTGCTCATCAGTCCTTTCTTGGACTCCATTTCCATACAGTCCAAAAATCATCTCCAAGACAATTAAAGTCTTAAGTATGGGACCTACCTTGTGCCCCTTTCTGAGGGATTGAAGCATTACTTTGGCTTCACTTTCATCACTGCAAATAACTACTTTCATGTCTTCTGGAGAATACAAGTATTGAAGATGAGTGTTAAATCCAGTGCTAGTTATTTGCCTTGACTGGAACCAAAACCTTGATCATGTGGTCTTTGAGTAACACAAGTTAAATATTAAAAGTTATCTTTTTAAATTTTCCATTTGTTTCCAGGCTTCTGAGAGAAAAAGCTCACTCTAGACACATTTCATAAATTTCCCCCCTGAGGATTTATCAATTTAATTAAAGTCTTATTTGAGAAAATAGTCAAATGACTTCAATCTTCACAGTGAATTATTGTGAAAAATAAAAACTAACAGACCAATATAAGCTTAAGTGATCATGATTACTAAAACTTCCATGTAACTGAATTTTTAAAATTTCACAATCCGTTTTCCATGTCAATAATGTTGACTTTCCTTGGCAAGTTTATTTTGCTGAAAGTGTATGTAGATTTAATAGATCACTTTTAGGATATGGCAACATAATTTCTTTGAGACACTAATGTTCAATATATCTACTGGAAATTAAGAACCTCCACAAATGTCTCTGATCACTGTTTTCCAACCCAATTAACTCCCTGGGAGAAAATCCTCACACCATTACTTCCCTCTTGTACCTTCCATCTACCTATAACAGAAGGAATCATCTCCTTCACTTTGGCAGTTCATAGAGAGACATTTTTCACTCTTCCTATTCTAGTTGGATTCCCCAAAGTAATCTCAGATGACTCAAAACATAAGCATAAGTTTAAAAAAAAAACCCACTTAGAAAGGAATTTAAAAAAATCATACAGTTTGCCTGCATGTTGCAAATAAATTCACAATCAGGCAACTAAGGGGAACAAGATTCTTTCATTTTTTCCTGGATTATTAATTATCATTCTTAGTCCTGCTTGGCAGGAAACTTTGTATTAACAACAAGAGAATCAGGAGAACTAGCCACATCTCTCCAAAGGAATGCTGACAGAATGTGCAAACCTCACTCGCCAAATGCTGAAGAAAGCCAACTTACTGTACCAACTTCACCCATTTAATCTACCTGTCTAGGGAATTGTCTTAACCACTATGGACTGGTTCTTCCTACACCAACCAATCAGGACTTGTATAAACTATGAATTCTTCACAAAAAAGGCCCAGATCTCAGCCTTCATTTGTCAAGTTGACACCTGCACATCTAACTAGCATATCAGTGGACTATACTTGCAAGCTCCATTTTAGAAAAGGATTATAGCTCATACTGTTGAAACAGTTGCTCAGAAACATGCCACCAAGTGACTCATTGTTTATATTCCTTTATGTGGAATTCTCCCTAGTTCTGTGTGTGCATTTGCATGTAAGAATTGATCCAAAAGGATTTCTTTCCTGTTGCTTTCAGGAGCCATTTTGTTGTCTGGGTTTGTGTAAATATTTTCGCTCAAGGGTAAACTGTCACAAGGAGTAGATGGAAGAGCCTTGTGGAGCTCCAACCTTGAAGCAGCTAACATGGGGGTGGAGACAACTGTGGCCACCTGTTACTTTAGTGTACAAATGGTAATTAGTTTCTTGATCTCAGTAGTAACAAAGGTAAAAGAAAATTTCTTTCAACCTAAATTCAAAATAGTCATTTTGAGTACAGTGCCAAAATAGCTTTTACGTTATTTAAGTTACATAGGGGAAAAAATTCATTACCTTAGTTTTGAAATGGTGGTTTCTTTCTTGCCATTTTCCCCATAGCATGTGTTTGTTTACAGAGCAATCTCTGCTCAATCCAAGTATAACAGCTCTGTTGCTCAGGCTTTTGTGACTCCTGAGATCCTCACCAGTCTGGAGATCTAAGGTCATTTCTGTGACTGTCAGTGGAAGGCGCTATTCACAGACCCCTGAAGGAATCTTCTCCATCCTCTTGAGTCTGTAGAAAACACTGCTAAGCATTGCTCTGAGATTGACTTCAGTGATTAGCAAGAGACTGTTACAGACTAATTCAGTAATGAAACATGGCTGAGCAATGACTAATCACATCTCTGACTTCTATTAGTGAACAAGAGGGAAGGGTGACATGCTGCATGTCCCAAAAATGAGTGAAAACCAGCCTAGGCCAGTGGTCTCCTCACAGCTGGTATAACCTCTGGGAAGGTGTCCCTTAGTGGCTGTGTCTTTTGGTACGTGTGTATGCATGTGTGAGTGATGTATGTGTGCATGTGTGCGTGATGTGTGGTCCGTGCACCTGTAATTAGAATGAGTTTGTCATAATGCAGCAATTAAACTTATTATGCTTCCCTGCACAGTGAGGAGGTATAGGTATTCATTATTACACACAATAAACAGATGAGAAACTTGGGAATAATAGGAATTAAGTGACTCAACCACACGTCAGCAAGCAAGCAAACAAACAAAATGAATCAAGAAAAATTAATTGAGGCGAGGGATGGATTGGAATAGC
Source organism: Typhlomys cinereus (assembly GCA_023101885.1). NCBI lineage: Eukaryota > Metazoa > Chordata > Mammalia > Rodentia > Platacanthomyidae > Typhlomys > Typhlomys cinereus. Next base: position 5,997,347 of record JALPQD010000050.1, on the reverse strand, counting down.
ATGGCGGCCCACAAGAGGTAGAGAAGCTTTAATGCATGATCAAAGCATTGAAAGTTTATTTGAAAACAATGGGAATCTATGAATCTAACAATGCAATTTGATGAAGAGAGTATCACAGAGGTGCTTATTGGAGATTAGTCTTGCAGCATAGAGTAAGATTGGAAGAACGAAATGAGTTTACATAGTTAGACACAAAATCCTAATAATAAAAACTAAAAAGTAGTAGCTAGTATCTCTTCTATGCACTCTACATGTATTTGTTCATATAATCTAGAAATGGTGATATTATTAGTTCTATCATGTGAATAAAATATCTTGATATAGAGAGCCATTGTAAAGCAACCTATAAATAAGTAGGAAGCTTGGATTCAAAGGCACATCTACCTTAGTGGAGTGGTCAAGTTCTAAGGTCTATAGAGAGAGGAAATGACTCTGAAACTCGAGGAACAACAATTTAAATTAAGCTGCATTGTCTGCTTGGACCAATATTAGAGCCTTACTTCCTGCATCAGCTATGTATTGCTACAAAACAACTCGTCCAATATTCAGTTATTTAAACTAGCAAATCCTTATTATTGCATGGTATATGAGACTCAAGGGGCCTGCAGTCATTACCCTGGCTGCTTCTGACTTGCTGGCCAGGCTTTCTAACATTTCAGAGGCTGAACTGACTGCGTGACTTGCTTCCTGGTTGGCTTTTGAAGGCCCTTAGCAGAAGTTCTCAATTTCTTGCCAGAAAGCCTTAGTTCCTTATGGCAAGGCTGCTGACTTCCTCCAGCTGATTAAAGAGTACCAAGAAGGCTAGGTGGTTGTCTTTGACACAATTGCAGAAGTTAATACCCGTTTTTCTTCCACCATACTCCATTCACCAGGGGCAAGTCTCCAGGCACATCCCACATGCAAGCTAGAAAGAGTTTCAGGATCATCAGAAAATTTGTGGGCATATTCATTACCCATCACACGCTCTTTAAGCTGCTCTACTTATTACAACTGCTTTAATCCTTTACAAACAAACCTGATCATACATCTATTCTTACCAACCTTTCAATGGTGTCTTATTGGTTTGTAAACAAAAAGTCAATGCCTTTGGTTTTATTTTACGTGGCCACCTTCCATCATCTCTGTCAGGATCAGCCCTCATTCTTCTCTAGTTCTTGCTTTCAGTTCCACAAGAATGCCAACTTTCATTTGTTTCAGAGTTTTGCACACCATCATCCTCTTGATTGCATTGATCTGCCACTCAGGTCTTTGGCCAGGAGATATTTTCTCAAGAAATCATCTCTGACTCATTAGTGCGTGCCAGCTCCCAGCTATGAGCTCTCCTTGGAGTCTGTCTTTCTCATCATCGAGTACAGTTTATTGTGACTCATTCGCTTGATTTTCTTCTCTTCAGGCTGCAAGGTTCTATGACTGCTGGCTAACCGTTGAATCCCAGTGCCTGACACAGGGTGTAGGTGGTGTTAATGCCCAATAAACACATCCATGCTGAATAGGTCATTATCCAGGGACAATGAGTTGATGGAACAGATACATCTGCTACCAGACCCACACTGAAAGAGGTAAGCAAGTACATTTTCATCTAATTTTAAATAAAAAGCAGAAGAGAAGTCGATCATAATGGAATCTACCTATGATGGAGACACCAGCAGGGGGAGAACAATGAGAAAGCGAGGAGGGGTCCACCAGTCAGAGCACTGCCACTGGGTTGAGACTGGCGGGGGCCGGGAAGATGGATGGTCCATTTTTACTTAATGCACTAAATGGAAGCCACCTGCTTCAGAAACTTTAAAATACATCTGCTCACCAGGGTGGCTCTGCAGGCAGGATGCTCCTTTGTGCTGAGGTTTTATTCTGATGTGATAGCGAGCTGCCTGCAACTCCACCACCCACAAACTGACCACAAAAATATACAACTTTCATCAGCAAGAGGTCTCTGAAAAGATGATCACTTCTGGAGTCTTCTCCTTTATGCTAACTTTTCAAGGGAGACAACTCGGGACCAGAACCATCAGTGGACTTGTGGAGACTTTTGAAATAGCAATAGGCACCTGAGTGACGATTCGGCATGGTCCAATGTTACTCAAACCCTTGTGGCCAACTTGAAGTTGTCTGCGTTGAGAGAGTGCATTCGCAGCACATGCATGAGAAGCATAAAGAGCTTGTGATTGAGTCCCAGCAGTAAAATAAGACAAAACTGCTAGGAATAAAAACAGACTTGCTGTTTTTCCTCTTATGCATTCTCTTGCCTGAACCCTTTAAAATCTCTTCTATTGTATCTAGGCTGGAAAGCTTCCAGTGATCCCATTGAGTCTTCTTAATTGAGGGTTCCTGTTTACCTTAGTTCGCATGAAAAAATAAACTTATCAGTACTAGTCTTAGGAGTGCATATGGATGATGTTTGCAATGATGAAATTTTTGTATCCAATTGCACTACACAAATCTTGTTTTTTAACCATCTCAGAAAGTGGACAGCACTCCAGAAACTTTGGTTCAAATACTTTAACAAAAGCAACTGCAAGGAGAAAGGAGCTTGCTTTGGCTCATAATTCAAGGTATATAGTCCATCATGAAGGGGCAGTTGAGGCGGCAGGTCACACAGTATCTACACTCTGCTCTCCTGTGTGATACTGTGTGACACTACTACTCTCTGCAAAACAGAGAGTTTGAAGGCATTACTCAGTTTACATTCTCCTTTCTTTTCAGTCCAGGGTTCAAAGCCCAGGGAAGAGTGATACCCACGGTGGACATGTCATTCCACCTCCATTATCCTGATCAAGCTGATCCCTCACCAGGATGCACAGAAGTTCCTCACAGATGATTCAAGTGGACAACAGATTAACCATGACAGGGTTCTAGAACCCAGATAGAAAGATGACAAACCTAGGATTTGAAATTTGACTTCTTGAGAAGACATTGACATATAGACAAGAGTAGAATCATCACTGGGCAAGTTACTATCCCATTCGGCTTGTTTGGAGTCCAGGACAATTGCTGTTTAAACATGACACCTTCACACTAAGAAATTGCTCACAAGCCATCGCTGCAGCCCGTATTTAGTTTGCTGTATGTTATTGTGCTATAAACACATCTCAGTAACATGGTGACTGTGCATTAATGAGGAGATCAGACTTTTGTAAGTACTTTCAGGAAAGAAAACATTAGACATTTAAAACCTAGCAAGGTTTCTAGTGTTATTCCATGCGGGTTCATGACATTTCTATGAAGCTGTCAATATAACACATCACCTATCAACCTCTTTGACATTACCTACACCAAAATCTCCCACAGGCAGTCAGAGGGGAAGGCTCTGGAGTCCAATTAACCTGAAAGTGTCAAGTTTTCAAATTTACTCTTGCCTGAAGATTCTAAAAAATTTCACATGTTCAGTAATTCCACAAATATTTATTAAGTCTATGGAAATGTTTAGGCTACAAAAATCAGTAAGATCAAGTTCTTGCCTTCCAGCACCTCAAAATTTATCTGCATCTTAAGGGAATGCTAGTTTCAGTAGCAAGTGAGTTGGAAAATACCTCACACAAACTATGCAGTGCTTTGCTGTGATCAATCAATGTAACTTATCATAAAATCATTTCTTACGTGAAAGGATTTTGCTAGAAGGCAAGATATTGCATGCTACCCTGAAATAGGTGTAATCTTTAAGTCTGTCTTCCTGTTATATTTGACTTTAAGATATTTTATTGACTTAAAAAGCCAGCCAACTTAATGTAAGAGTTTAGTGCTGTTGTTTGAAAAAAAAATGGGGCCTGAAAAATGTGATAGATAGTAAAAGCACTTGCTGTGCAAGCCTAAAACATGAGTTCAATCCCACACAAAGATCAGATGCTTTTTTTTTTTTTAGTGATATACATCAGTAATTCTACCCCTACAACTAGTAGAGACAGGAAGAACAGCTGGACATTTGTAGACCAGCTAGCCTGGAGTTCACTGCATAGCAACAGAAACAAGAGATACTCTGCTTCAACAAAGTTGAAAGTGAGTGTGATTCTTGGGTTGGGATCTTTTCTTTAAGCTTGCTGTTTGTATTATTAGCCATAGCTACACTCTCCCTTCAAGTCTATTGATTGCCCATTATTCACCGGTGTTTCTTAATGCCACATAGATTTAGCAGCTTATTATTTTCCATGTGGCAATCTCTTGCATATATGGAGTTACGTATTCTTTCCTTACCCCTCTTTTATCCTTTCCCCTTTCTCTTCCTCCTTCAAAGCTTTCCTGGTGAATCCCTTCTCATCTGCATACTGTTTGGCAAATTATTTTGAAAACTATTAGACTTTAGCCTTTCAGATGTCCTTGTACATCTGAAAGAAGTCTTAGGTCATCTGGTTAGCCACACAAATAAGGTGCTAGCATTATTTACTCTTTCCTAAGTAAAAACATGCAAATCCAGGATTCCAGGAGTTCTTTCAAATGTGAAACATTCCATTGCTATGAAATTTAGTGCAAAGTATATTTCTATGCATAAGTAAACATAGAGAAGTCTGTTGGCATATTTTTCCCGGTAGTTATATGTTAATGCATCCATATGTCCATTATGGTCAGAGAGTAAGTTACATTCCAGAAGTTTGAGAAAATGACAGGTTAAATAATGAAAACTACCTTTCATGGTAGACCTTCCCACACCCATGCAGTGCAATGTGTTTTGTACTGTCTGCTTCACAGTCCTATTCACACTTTCATGTAGAATTACACTTCTAAAAATTAATTCATTTATTGATTGCCTGAAAAAATATTAGGTGTGCATATTCTGCTGACAGGGGTATTATTTACTATTTGTTATACTGAGTGAGGCAGACTGTGTTTTATGAAGAATGGAGTTGATACAATTGTCTCAAGTTCTCCATTGGCTGAATCCCAGGGTTGGAGATGACTGTCACTGTCGCTTTGTCAGAATCCTTTGGTCCAGGACATTTTCCTCTCAAATAGTCCTTCGTAAACTAGCTTGATCTATACTCACAAGGGAAGGCCAGCTACAGCCCCTGCAGTCCTTGAGAACTTTTCCCATCTTGTGTTTTTATTTCTTTCTTTTCATTTTGTTATTATTGTTGTTTAGCTTTCTCTTACATGGGGACAGAAATAATGATTTTCATCATGCCAACTTCAAACCATTTGGCATTCCAAGGGGCTGGCATGCACCATAAAGTGGCTTTTCTTTCAGCTACCATTAAGCTTATTATTTTTTAAAAAATAAACTGTTGCTATGGAGTTGAAAATTCAGGATGAGAATATTTGTCCTCTAGAGATCCAATTTTTATCAGTTTTACAAAGCACAAAATGGAGTGACTTCATTCTTAAAACTTCAGGTAAGGCAAATCAGATCAGAACAGAGCTCTAATTTGAGAAATTCCACTCACAGAAGCTATTTATATAATTAGAGAAGGACAGTTGGAAACAGTTGGATGATTTCCCAATTTATGGATTTGCTTAATGTCATGGCCAAGAAGTTATTATGAAGATATTATTTCTATAATCATTCAGGAAGTTCAAGTTGTGAGTATCTGTTTTTCTCTTTAATTCTAATTTATAATAAAGGTTACATTAAAAACCCCTATTCTACCTAGTATTTAGAGTAATTAGAACTTCAATGTAGTACACTCTGATATAAATTTTAATTAGTCTGACAAACTGAAACCACAAAATTTACATTGTCAGTCTATTCTAAAACTTGAAGCTAGAAAACTCTAACAATTGTGTTTCTGGTATAGAGTGGGGTCTGTCACCACCATTCCAAAAAAGCATGCTCTTCCCCTAAATGGGAGACAATTAAAAAATAATCAAGTCAGCCTTCTGAAAAATGAAAAAAAAGCTTTAGGAAACACAGACAGCTTTTGGATAACGTTAGGAGTGATCTTCGATAGTAAACACTCAAGAACATTACACGGTTCAGTCAACAGAACATGTTCATAAAGCTAGATAGAAGTGATTTTGTTCCTATAATGCTATGACAAGAGAATTGATATTTATCTTATGTTTTGCCACTGGGAAGAATGTGTTCTCTATTGTTCCACTGATTCCATTTTTTGAATTATTTTTAAGCATATTTCTTAGGAATTGGAAGATGTAGTTTGCCAAGTTTTTAATGTACTAATTTTTATGGTCTGTAACTATAAACCACAATTGTCTTTCTTATTCCAAACTTAGCATATAGTTGAAAGGAAATTGCTAGCTTTACCTATCCCCAGTGCTCATGAAATATTAATGCATTGGATTTTCTCCTGAGTTCTTAGGAAAAGAAATGCGAATTTTAACTAGACTATATCCTTGTAGGAGTTATGACAAATTTTCAGTGCTTTATGACATTCTTTGGATTCTAATACTTTGCCCATTATAATAACTAAAGTTGGGTTTGTAAAGTATAAGCTTACAAAACCAAAGTCCTATACTTTGATTTTTAATAATGAACCCATGAAAGCTGGAAAAGAATATTCCAGCAATGGAAAATTAAAGCTGAAACACAAAAACAAACATTGATTCTACAAAGCATATATTCTTTCTCCTTCTGCTGCCCAAATATCCCTGTCTAATACGCATATGATGTTGGTAATAAAATAGATTCCAAAAAATTTTAATATGTGTCACAGTCCATCTGTGCTGCTATGATAAAATGTTAGGTTAGGTATTGTATAAATGACAGAAATTTGTTTCTCACAGTCCAGAGACTGGAAAGTCTAAGAATATGGTGTCAGCAGGTTTGGTGCCTCTGTATTATAACCTTACAAGGGGTCTCCCTTCCAAATATCTCACCTCTTAAAGATATTGGGGATTAGGTTTTAACTTATGGGTTTTCAGGCATACAGACTTTCAGGCCATGTATTTCTGTCATTGTGATAAATACCTGAGAAAAACAACTTATATAAGTGTATTAAATCAGAGGAAGTTTTATTTGGCCTATACTTTCAGCGATTTCTCTTCATGGTTGCCTGCTTCTATTGCTTCAGATCAATAGCTGGGCAGAACATTATGATGAAGAATGTGTGCAGAACAAAGTTGCTTACCTCATGATGATCAGGAAGCAAAGCAAGAAGTGAGAACAGGTTCAGGGCTCAAGATCCCATTCAAAGATGTACCTCCAGTGACTCACATCTTTTTTACTGCATCTCATGTCCTACAGTCTCTGCCATCTCCAATGTCATCACCAGGGGGAAAAACCCTTCAACACTCACATCCTTTGGGGAAAATTTAAAGATTCAGACAGATTTTAAAAGTATTCAACCTAGTAGTTTATGTTGAGGTACAAGTACTGATTTTTCAATCCTAATAACAATGCTGGGACATTGTTCACAGCAGCCTTTACTCGTGAAGACAATGAATGGGATAGAGATACACACATGAAACACAATCAGTAAGAATCTTGCTTAGATTTCTTTGATACAAACCTGTCAAGACACATGTTGCTTTCTTTTTACTGGTTATCAGACCAAGATGGTGTGAAATTATGTTTGCACTTGGTCATCTTATCTGCCCACATGTAAGAAGCTGCTGGAAATAAAAAGTAAGGATGCCACCATGCTGAGGGAAGAAGAGGCATAAAGAAGAAGCATAGCATGAAATAGAAATATGGGTAAAGAGAAAGAATGTGAAACTCCAGATTCAGTCATGCATGAAGGCACATTCCTGGACTTTCTAAGTAAATGAGATCGGTTGGCTTGAATTGTAACCAAGAGAACTCTGGCTGATACAGATAATATGTCTGTGCTAAACAAATATTTTTATGTTGATGTTCTTGCTTATGTTCCAAAAGGCATTTGTTATATGAATGGATTTTTCTTGTTGACCAAGCATAGAGCTTTAGAAGAGAAAATATAGAGCCCTGGAGGAGGATTAGTTTAATTGACTTCCTAGCTCTGAACCTGTCCTTGGAGAACAATTAGTGGCAATGTGTGGTTAGTGACTTCTGAGAATAAGACAAAATTAGTAAGGGAAGGTTAAAGACAGCCTGAATCAAATGCTCTAGAAAAAGGTCATAAAACAACCAAATGTGATGGTTTTCTTCTGTAATCCTCCACTTAAGAGGCTGGGTAGGAGGACTGTGGGTTATTGGCTAACCTGGCCTACATATCATGTTCCAAGCTACTCTGGACAATACAGTGAGACCTTGCTTCAATAAATACACAAACTGTAACAAAAATTCAGAGGGTACTACATTTAAATGATAACACTAATGACACAGGACCATTCCTCCTAACACACTTAGATTTCCAGTATGACCCCTCCTTATAAGAAGTCTATGAGACTTCTGCAGAATCTCTGCAAAGCATAATGAAAAATAAATGCAAAATAGGATCTGATGTGACCAAAAGTTACAGCACTATGAAGAACTATATGAATTTAGATTAAGTCAATAAGTCTTTCTCTCTCTCTCTTTCTGTCTCTCCATATATATACATATATACATATATTAGATATTGATCTATAGAATATCACTATCTATAAGTCTTTCTCTTCTCTGTCTCTCCATATATACATATATATTAGATATAGATCTATAGAATATCACTATCTATATCAATAATATGTTCATGTATTCTGAATGTAATATCTGTATGTAATATATATTCTATAATGCACATATACATGCATAATGAGGAAAACTATCATGGGAGCGCTTTTTCTAATGAAGAAAAGAATTCTAAAAGTGATGCAGTGACTCCCTTTTGGTGTCAGCCACATGCAATCTACATCACAGTATAGCTGTTCCATTATGGTAAACTTTTCCCATGTCCTCATCTAGCACCATACACATTAACAGTGTATTGCAGTCAGCCTGCATGGTTGCTGATAAATTACACGGCTTAAGGGAACAAGGGGTTTATTTCCTTACCATAGTCCGGTTATAGTTCTTAGTCCAGCTTGATGAGAGAGCATGCACCAACACCAGGGCCGAGGGAACTGACCACACCATCACTGCATAACGGCTGAGAGATGGACAATCCTTACTTGCCAGACCAGCATGAACAGAAGGACGCCAACTCTCTCAACCAGCTCTCTGTGATTTATTCAGGGCCTAAACCCACCCACCATGGGCTGGTTCTTCCCCATCAGCTAGACAATCTCCTTCAGGTTTGCTCTGGGCTTAACTCAACCATCAATTCTCTACAACTGTGCCCAGAGCTCAAACCCTCAATAGTCAAGTTGACACCTGTACTTAACTATGACACAGTGTGATGGGAATTCAATTCATGGAGCTGGATTAAATTGGTCAGAAACTAAACAGAACTACAAAAACAAGCAAAAATCGTTGCATTACTTATGGAAAAGTCATATTCTATTTTGTCATAATATAAAACACTAATTTTTTAAATTTTAAAATAATATCCAGGTTGAAAATATTAAAGAAAATCAAGAGCCTTCCCAAACTTATTATCAACTCATATGATTCTGTTTCTTCTTAAAAATTCCCTCGATCACCTTTGACAGGAAGTCAGGTCTGTTCTATAGAGTATACTGATGTGAAAAAAAAATCATTAAAAGCAAATGTGATTGAGCAAGATTTTGTTTTGAGATTTACATATTTCCTTGGCTCCTTTGGACCCACAAAAGAACTAACTAACTTAAACATTCAAACACTGTTGTTGCAGTTCACCTAGCATGGTTGCTGATAAATGACCATCAGATGGCTTAAGGGAACAAGGGTTCTTACTGATAGTCCAGTTACAGTCTGTAGTCCAGCTTGATGGGAGAACATGCAACAACATTAGGGCCAAGGGAACTGGACACACCATCTCTATATAATGGCCGAGAGAGGGATGATCCTTACTTGCCAGACCAGCATGTCTAGCCAAATATACACAAGGATGCCAACTTCCTCAACCAACTCTCAGTATGTTATTCATCTGTTCAGGTCCTAGTTCCACCCACATAAGCTGGTCCTTCCCAATCAGCTGGACAATGTCCTGCAGGTTTGCTTTGGGCTTAACTCAACCACTAATTCTCCACAAACATGCCAGAACTCAAACCCTCAACAGTCAAGTTGACCCCTGTACCTAAATATGACACTCCATCCCTTGTCAACTTGACATAAAGACATAGCACTTTTAAACTGTTACCTTCAATCCTTGTCCCCATAGGTGTTAAAAGTTATCTTAAAAATATAAATACATTTCATAAATACATTTAACATATTTTATTATTAAAATTTCAGGTATTAAAATGTTGGAACTGAAAGTCTTTCTTTAAATATCCCAAATAAAATCACTGTAACAATAAGAAAACAGCAAGTTAAGACCAAAGTCTAGAAAATTACTATATCCTGTACTTCAATGCCCATCTTCTGTTGCTCATCACGTAGTCAAGGTGGCTCAAAGATTCTAGGCATTCCCAGTCCCTGTTTGTAGCTCAAAGTTGTCAAAGCAGAGTTCCTCTGAATCAGGTTGAATTTCCACTCGCAGCTATCCTCAACATGCATCCCACGGTTCTGGCATCTCCATTACTCTGGGTTCGCCTCTGCAGCTCTAAGCTTCACTTTCTCTTGCAGGACTCTACACTGCCAATTGATACCAAGCTTTTTCTGCTATTCATGAACTCTGTAATTGAACACCAAAACCAGTACCATCTGGAGGATGCTGCCAGATTCCGAAGTGAGTTTGAAATGTAGCTTGGTCCGCTCGAGCCACAGCTGTACCAAGTTTTGTGAGCTGATTCTGGAAAAGCCTCTTTTAGGCAGCCAAACTTCCAAAGGGCAAGAAACAACTTTAACTTGGGCTTTTGGCTCCTAAAAGAGTCCGGGTTTTCAACCACGAACTCGCCATACGGTGTTTTTCACGTTTTCCACCGTTCCAGTGCAAGCCACTAGGTTTTCCTTCATTGATACTCATTTCTCCAACAATGGCAGTTATTTGGTTGCCTGCCCTTTCCATATCCAGAGCTTCATGGCCATCAGCACAGCTCTCCTCTATCAAGCAAACCAGTCTATCATGTTTAAATTCAGCTTCACCTAAGTCCTTGTTCCCCTGTTCAGAAATTGGCCCATAATTCACAACTCTCTCAGCATCACTTTTTCCAAATGGCCCACCAAACTCTACAGAACAGTACTGATAATACATAAAGTCAAAATCATTTCAAACTTTGTCCAGCAAAACTGTTTAAAAGCTATGAAATTCACATAGTCAGATTTATCAGCAACACCCCACTTCCTGACCATCAGATGGCTTAAGGGAACAAGAGGTTCTTACTGATAGTCCAGTTACAGTCTGTAGTCTGGTCAGGATGAGCTTGTTTAATTCCTTACAACCAAATTCCGTTGCATTTCACCTTCGTGGTTGCTGATAAATGACCATCAGAACTAGGCCCTGAACAGATGAATAAAATACTGAGAGTTGGTTGAGGAAGTTGGAATCCTTGTGTATACTTGGCTAGACATGCTGGGGAACAAGGGGTTTATTTTCTTGCTGATAGTCCAGTTACAGTCTGTAGTCCAGATTGATAGGAGAGCATGCACCAACACCAGGGCCAAGGGAACTGGCCACATCATCTTTACGATCCTTACTTGTCAGACCAGCATGTTTAGCCAAGTATACACAAGGATTCCAACTTCCTCAACCAACTCTCAGTATTTTATTCATCTGTTCAGGGCCTAGTCCACCCATCATAGACTGGGCTTTCCCCATCAGCTAGACAATATCCTGTGGGTTTGCTCTGGCTTGACCCAACCAGTAATTCTCCACAAATGTGCCAGAGCTCAAACCCTCAACAGTCAAGTTGACCCCTGTGCCTAACTATGACAACTGTGTACTCATTAAAGTCCTGTTCACTGAAAGCAAGATGAAGACCTACCTTTTACCTGGAACCCTTCATACACTGTACAGAATTAAAACATTAGTTTCTCAGTAAATCACAGATTGCTACCAACTTATGCATATCTGTTGGGAATGGTGTAATTTTGGGAGAAATCTGCCCTAATTCCTACATTTCCACCAACATGAAAATTTCACCACTAAAGATAGTGCCTTCCTTTTTCTAAACTTTCTCAAAAGTTGTATGGAAATAGTCCATATAGATTTTTAATCATCCCAGCATTTATTCATGTTGTGGATTTCCTCAGAACTCCCACACACAGTTCATACATCCTTCCCCCTTTGAAAAGCAAAATGTTCCAATCTGCTCAGTGTACATGCTAATGGAAGAGCTTCTTATAATTTCCATGAGCTCTGTTTTCTTTTTTTTTTTTTTTAATTTATTTATTCAATTGTGCGTGTGTGCGTATGTATGTGTGTGCGCGCGTGTGTGTCTGTGTGTGTGTAGAACCACGGACGAATTCGGGAACCACCATGGACACCTCCACTTCCTCCGCCCCGGCCAGAAACGCAGGCCGCCCCCGCTTCCGCCTGGCGTCTATACGTGGGATCTGGGATCTGAACTCAGGACCATCCGCCTACAAGGCGGAGGCTTAATCTCTGAGCCACCTCTCCAGCCCAATGTTTTCAAGTGCATTCTCTAGACCTTTCCCTTTCATGTAGTAGAGGTTTTCAGTCACAGGTGATTCACCAGACCCTTTCATATGGCAGGTGCACATCTCCTAAGCTTCTTCACACAGAGGTTCACGTTATTTTCTTCTTGTCTCATTAAATTGGTCTTTATGCTGTGTGTTCTGATCATTTGTCAACACACTGATATTTCTTTGAATTCTAATCCTACCCAGGATGAAGTTATCAAACAAGTTCTTCCACCACAGAAGATTAATATTTCTTTTGGAGCTTGTTTAATTCTAATATTTATTGAAATAGTTCATTTGAATAACTATTTTAAAACTTATTTCAGATTAAAATAATTTATTTATATATTTTAATAATATATAGTTCCAATTTGTACCTTCAAATATTAGGGTAGAAAATGTAATGTGATGGTTAGAACTCTAGATATATAAGGACTTGACTCAATGCTATGGCTTGGGGATTAATGTGCCTTCAATCTTGTGATTCTCCTGTGTTCTTACCACATTTATGACTATTCCTTGTTTGAAACAGGAAGAAAACATGGAAGAGTAATGTTTACCTTTTACTGAACATGGTGATAATAAATATGAATGTGATGGAAAAGTGATGTTTACCTTATACTGAGCACAGCAATAATAAACATGACTGTGCAAAAGTTGTGTATGACCAATAGCATCTGTAACACCAATGTTGTGGGGCAGATCCCAGGACCTCACTAACCAGGCAGCATAACCAAAATAAATAAATCCATAATGAATTAAAAATGAGCTTCAGGTTTAATGAGAGACTCAACTGTTACCCATATTTTATCAGAAAAAAAAAAACAAAGAAATCAGGAGGGCACACTTTGTGGCAAAACAAACAAACAAACAAACAAACAAACAACAAACAAAAAAAACAAGGAAATTAAGTCATTGGCCGAGCTGTTACTTTCTAGCTACAACCAACCATTCATCACAATTAGGTGAGCAAATCTAAGAACAAATAACAAAACTTATTTACAATGATTTTGGAAGATAAAGGTGTTTAAGTTTCATGAAATTAAACCAATAACTTTTTTTTCCAAAATAGTTTTCAATTCGTTGCAGTGAGTTGCGGAGAAGAGCAGTAGAATTCAGCAGCCTAAAATTTGCAGGAGTGTTCTAGATGGGTTAGGTGACAGAAGTAAAAGTTCAAAGCTCCCAAGGCCATGGAACTAGAAGGACAAGATCCAGGAAAAGTCACCAATTGGGACTTCATACAGGAATCTGCTCTCTGACTTTGCTGATTTCTGATTTCATGGGTGTTGGCAGTGGTTCTGAGAAGCCACTAACAAAGCTTCTAGAAAGCTATAATTTACTGATAGAATGTGATAATTTGTTGACATTCTAAAAATTGCATTCATGACAAACCAAGGAGGATTGGCTCCTGCTTTCTTTTAAGCATCTGAACGTGGCATGCTCTGTGAGAATGGATAAAAAGTAGGGTAGCTCAACTGCATGTACCATTCAGCAGACATCTGGAAAAATATCTGGCAATTCCATTTTAAAGTTCCCTGTAACTGTTTGTGGGTAGTTAGATAAACTAATCACAGGCAATTCAGAGTGACCCAGAATTTTACTCTCTCCTCTCTTCATCTCCTATGTTTGCTTTGAACATTGGAAGGAACAGGTAAAAAACTCCCTTGACCTTGTCAGATAAGCTGCTTGTGCTTTCTTTTCCCCATCAAATATAATTTGTGTATCCTGCCATGAGGTACACTGTCTCTGTTGGGTGTTGCAGAAATGTTTTTACTTTTCCTTTTATCTTTTGTAGGCCATGGAAATTGCAAACCAGCTGGTGGTTATTGTTTGATTTTTATTGGGACACAGATTGGAAAATTTCCAAACAAATTTATGAGTACTACTGAAAAATAAATCAGAGATATTAATATGAAGATGTAGGACCATTTTCTTGTTTATCCAGAATCTGCTTTTTGCTGTATGACTAAGTACATTCTGTTTGTCCATTCCACAGACATACATTATTCTTTGACACTAATTACACATTCTAGTTTATTTTCAAATCACATGTCAAACAAAACAGTTTCAATATTTTATGCAAATGCCTTCTATTGTAATTTTTAGAAAAAATCTGAAGAAGGAAATAGGTGGGAACCTAATAAATCTCATAATCCTAACAAAGATAAAGTGAATAAGACTATTTTAGAAGGTGTTTTTCATAAAAAATATTCTAATTGTATTTTCATAAATACTGAAATAAAATGGAGTTTTAGAAAAGATAGTGTGGGGGTAGAAAAATGGCTGACAAGGAAAAATATTGGAGTTCAGATCTCCATATTCCAAGGTCATAAAAAGGCCTAGCAAGTGCAGTTGCTTGTCTCTAATTCAACCCTGTAAGGAACCTTGAGCACTAGAGAAGTTAAAGGCCAGCTCTGAGCTTAGAGATCCAATTTCAAAATAATGAGGTAGAAGAGCAAGCCACAGATTCGGGATGATCACTCTCAGGTCTCCACCTGCACACCCACCCACCCACAATCTAGCACATCCACATAAACATGAAAAAGGATAGAAAAAAGAAATACAAAGTAGATTCATTAGGCAATTGTCATAGTAAGATACAGGTGTCAATTTGACAGTTTAGGGTTTGAGCCCTGGGCAAATTTGTAGAGAATTAGTAGTTGAGTTCAGCCCAGAGCAAACCTTCAGGAAATTATCTAGTAGATAGGGAAGGCCCATGGTGGGTGGGACTAGTCCCACGCAGGTGAATAAAGTAAAAGGAGCTGTTTGAGAAATTGAGCATCCTTCTGTACACTTGGCCAGACATGTTGGTCTGGCAAGTAAGGACTGTTCCTCTCCCAACTGTTATGTAGATATGGTGCGGCCAGTTCCCTTAGATCTAGTGCTAGTGCATGTTCTCCTGCCAAGCTGGAGTAAGAACTGTAACCAGACAATCATAAGAGATAAATCCCTTATTTCCTTAAGCATGATTTCTTTAGCAACATGCAGAATAACAGCCGCAGATTTTGGTAGCAGAGAAGTGGGGTATTGCTGAGAAATCTGGCTATGTGGATTTTGTGGATTTTGAATGATTTTGTTGGACAAAGTTTGAAATGTTTAAAGATTTTGAGTCTGAGGATTACAAACACCATTCTGCAAAGTTTACTGGGCCATTTGGATAATAGAAATGCTGAGAGAGTCTTGGATTGTTTGGGTTCAGTTAGTTATGAAGTGTTGCAGTTCACCTGTATAGTTGCTGATAAATGACCATCAAATGGCTTAAGGGAAGAAGGGGTTTATTTCCTTATGACTATCTGGTTACAGTTCTCAGTCCAGCTTGATGGGAGAGCATGCACCAACACCAGGGTGGAGGAAACTGGCCACACCATCACCATATAACGGCTGAGAGATGGATGATCCTTACTTGCCAGACCAGTATTATCTGGCCAAGTATACACAAGGATGTCAACTTCTTCAACCAGCTCTCGGAATTTTATTTACCTGTTCAGGGCTTAATCCCACCCATCGTGGACTGCGCCTTCTCTATTAACTAGATAATCTCTTGCAGGTTTGTTCTGGGCTTAATTCAACCATTAATTGCCTACAAATGTGCCTAGAACTCAAACACTCAACTGTCAAGTCAACACCTGTACCTAACTATGACATGAAGGGAACAAAGACTGGAAAAGTTGAATTTAAAAAGGATGGACTGGTTTGCTTGGTAGAGGAGAGCTGTGTTGGCAGCAATGAATTCTCTAATGAAGAAAGGGCAGACAGCATACATAATTCTGTATGCCATGGCTTCTTTTAGTTGATCTAGTTGTACTTTTATGGAATGTTGCCTCTACCATAATGACAAATGCCACATTCATTAAAGTATCTGTGAGTAATTGAGAGATACTCTCAAGATCTGGCATGTTGGTGATCTCTCAGGAAAGGAGGTATGAAAGGCCATTGATTCTCACCTGAGGTTACAGACATTCTTCCCTACATTGTCTCCAGTCATATGTTATTCTTCCCAAGCTGCACTTAGTCTCCTGGTCTTGGAAAGTTATAGAGTGTGGAAGGCTAATGAATGGGGTTTCCTATTCGCACAACTAGAAGGATGCTGTCATCTATGAAAAAATAAAGTTTTCCAGTAGTGTGACAACTATGCTCCTGTAAGTAGTCTCTCACCCATACTCTGTAATTATGCCAAATATATTTATTGATTAGCCAAGTTGTACTTCAGTGGAATCATACTGTGGTCTGTCATTGATACCTGATCTATATAGTAAGCACATATTTCTGTTCATTGCTCCCACCCCAGTAAAAGTTCGCACTATTCTGTAGAAATAGAGATTTAGGAAGGATATCTGATGTACTCTTCAGCAACAGGTAAACTCCCTTATAATGTCTACAAAACAAGTCCTCTAAAAGGTTTTGGGCTCACACTCTAGAGCAAATGCTGTGCTCAGTGACATGACAGATCCTTATTTAGAGGAGGTGTCATGGTTTGAAATGTGTCCTCCACAGTCTCATGTGTTTGGTAAGGTCATGGCACCTTAAGAGGTAGAGCCTTGCTGGAGGAAGGCAGTCACAAAGGGTGGGCCTTGAGGTGGATTAGTCCCACCCTACCTCCAGGAGAAGTCAGCCTTTGCTGCAAGCAGTCTACAGCTCTCAGCTTCCAAGATGTCTGTGGTGACTTAGCCTCCTCCAGCTTTGGCCAGCCAGCCATGCTGCCTCTGCTTTGAGAGACTGTCCCTTCCCTCTGGAACTGTAAGCTGAATAAACCTCCCTTTCTCCCTTAAGTTGATCGACTTTGAGTGTTCTCTCACAGCAACAGTTAAGAGTAACTGTTACAGGAGGTGAGAGTTCTTGACAGATGATCCAACTAGAAGCACATAACATGAGGAAGGCATCTCTGAAAGAAGAGAAAACTCTGGATTTAGAGGTTACTACTCAGTTCCCTAAACAATGTATTTGGTGAGGATCATACTCATCCAAAAACATAGGAAACATTCCTAATTACCACTTATCATCCTTAGGTAAGGCTTGCATTTGTCTCATTCATTATCACTGCATGGATATACAATGTTTTATTTATTCATTTATAGCCAGTGAGTATTTGAGTTATTAACAATAAAGTTTTAAAATACACTGAAAAGTGGAATGATAATTTGGAAATTAGAAGGTAAATGAAAGCTTTTGGATGTGGTTGCAGGACAACAGTAGCTTAGAACATGACTAGTGCAGAACATTCCAAAACGGAGCACTGTGGACCAACATGAGCAAGAGAGTAACAAGAATGTTTGTCTTGGCTAATCAATTAAGAGTTCAGAGGCTAGTATTAACATCAGAGAGGCTGAAATGCAAGACTATAATAAGGACCTGACTCAAATACTAGCTTTCGTTTTTTACAAGCTTGGCCTCCAGGACACTCTCAAGTGCTATCAGAAGGACAGAACAGCAAGGTTGATCAGTAGGACAACCAAACACAACAATCCCGGAAATGAACTATCCTGCTCTCTTTCACAACTCTTCCATCACCAACCATTCACTTTTGTATTTCTTTCTTTCTTTTTCCTCAGCATTCACAGTTAGAAGAATAGAACTTTTTATGACTACAAAGTTAAGTAAATATATGTAAATTAAGTAATAACTATGATCAAGAAGGGAAAAAGTGCTTGTGACAGATTAATAGTTATCAGGTGATTACTAGGACAATAATCTATGGTGAAACTAAAGAAAGTAAGATTCCCTGAGATGGTCTGACACATGTGAATTTGAATAATTCATGAAAAAAAAGCTGTAGCCAGGGAAATAGTGGTGAGATTTCAGAGGAAAAGGAATAGAGGAAAGAATGGTTGCATCTTTTTCTCTTGCTTATGGTCGCAGTTTGCCTGCATGTTGTCAAAAAAGTCAGATGAAACACTTAATATGAAGCAAAGGTTTCATTCTCTTATAATTGTCCAGCCACATCTCAGTCCAGCTTGGCAGTAGAGCTCATACCAACATCAGATACTGAATCAAATAGTGTTTACACTGTATTCAATATCATAAGTAAAAATCTAGCATCTTATTTTAGTCCCTGAAGAGCTCACTGAATCCTAAAGTTTCAAACTTTTTTTATTATGTGTGTGTGTGTGTGTGTGTGTGTGTGTGTGTGTGTGTGTGTGTGTCAGAGGACACTGTGTGTCCCTGTAGAGGGCCAAGGGTGACTTTGGGAATCATTCTGAATTGTTTCTACCTCCTTTTTGCTTTTCTCTGAGATGTCCCAAGCTCTGCCAATAAGGGCCAGAAGTGCCATTCGCACCTGACATTTTTGTGTGTGACCTGTGTCATGGTTTGAAATGTGTCCCCCACAGTCCCATGTATGTGGAAGGTCATGGCACCTTTGAGAGGTACAGTCTTGCTGGGGAAAGGTGATTAGAAGGAGTGGGCCTTGAGGTGGATTAGTTTTACCTTAACCTCCAGGAGAAGTCTGCCTTTGCAGCAAGCAGTCTTGCAGCTCTCATCCTTTCGAATGGGAGTGATTTAGCCTGTCTCCAGTTTGAGCCTCCTCCATGAAAGACTGTATCTCCCCTCTGGAACCATAAGCTAAATAATCTCCCTTTCTCCCTTAAGTTGATTGACTTTGGGTGCTCTCTCACAGCAATAGTTAAGAGCAAACCATTACAACCTGGGATCCAAACTCAGGACTTCTGCTTGCAAGGCAAAGTCTTAACCCCTGAACCATCTCTCCAGCCAATATTTTATCTCTTAAATATGTAAAACTGATCTGCACTACTGATTAAAAGATCAGAATGTGGAATATGTTTATCACCGTGGTATCAGTGCTGGAGGGATGAAACTAAGTTATATGCATTATGTTTACTTTGAATGTGTCAATATGGTAATTCAATAAATTTTCTTGAATAATAGATGCTATTAAATTAAAATGACTATCAACTCGACTAAATTGATCTTGAATGGTAGGAGATATAGCCCCTGAAAACATTCAACATCAATATTTTCTAGGCAATGGAAATTAAATACATCTTCATGTCAAGGGCATCTTTAAAACTGGAATATTAAAAGGGCAGCCAATGCAAAGCGACCATTAGGAAATGTAGGTTTTTCATATTGCTCTGCTGTGGGGCCTGATGCTCAGAAACAAACCACAGTTACTGATTAACTGAAAGTGAGGAAGAAATCATTTCCCAGAAGGAGGATTTACTAATGCATCTTGAAGTCCTGGAAAAGGGGGAGATCTCAGAGGGAAACAAAAGTAGTAGAGGCCTCATTCCCTCCATTACACCCATCTCTCGGGTTGATTGCAGTTCTGCCCACTTTGAAGACAACTTTTTGCTGTTTCATTCACATATGACTCACTAACCATAGAAACTACTTACTTTCTTTTTACAGAAACCAACTTGGTGGGGGGTATGCAGGAATGCGTAAGTTTCACTTCTCTTCCTTCAGTTTTCCTTTGTTTCAGTACATCACATACATTAAGTGTCTGACTTTCTTCAAAGCTCAGTTAAAATATTAAAATTTACTCATTTTATGTGTGTATATCCCATATTTGAAGCTGTATCTCTGTATCTACTTATCTCTACACCAATATTTTTATCTACATCCATCATCTATATATCAGCTATCAATAATACATTTTAACATATTCTCTTATTTCCTTTCTTCCTCTCTTCTAATTATGGCCTTATTGCTTCAGAAAATGTATCTCAGAAGACCAGAGCAGGTTCAAGAGCATATAATCTTTACAACTGCATAGGAACCTTGTTTGGGCTTTTAGATGTGACAGGTACTCAGTCAATTTGAAATTCCTAGTAATTTTATCTTTGAGTCTCTGTTCTATGGATGACATCTATTGGAAAATGTAACTTATGCCTGAGCAGAAGCTGTATATGCTTTTTATTATTCTTTTTCAGACACCAAGCTTGCAAAGTTCAAGATTCTAATAGCCCCAAGATTTATGGGGATTCAGCAAGACACAAAATAATACAAGGTATGTATGTTAAGTTCATCGTTGAGTCTGGACACTGATGGTCACCTGTTGCAGTCCGCCTGCATAGTTGCTGATAAATGACCATCACACAGTATAAGGGAACAAGGAGTTTACTTTCTTACGACAGTCCGGTTACAGTTCATAGTCCAGCTTGACAGTGCATGCTCTCCTAACACCAGGGCCGAGGGAACTGGCCACCATAATGGCTGAGAGATGGACAATCCTTACTTTCCAGACCAGCATGTCTGGCCAAGTATACAGAAGGATGCCCACTCTCTCAACCAGCTCTCTGTGATTTACCCAGGGCCTAATCCCACCCACCATGGGCTGGGTCTTCCCCAGCAGCCAGACAATCTCCTTCAGGTTTGCTCTGGGCTTAACTCAACCATCAACTCTCTACAACTGTGCCCAGAGCGCAAACCCTCAAGAGTCAAGTTGACACCTGTGCTTAACTATGACACTCCACCCCTTGTCAACTTGACACAAAAACAATACACTTTTTAAACTGTAACCTTTCCTTGTCCCCACAGATGTTAAAATATAAATACATTCCATGGACAAATTTAAAATGTTCTTTCATTAAAACTTCAGTTCCAATATTTTAAAAAAGTTCAAAGTTTCTTAACCTTAAAACTCTTAAATCAGAATAAATTAAATACTTTAAAACAGATAAAACATTAAAACAGAAGGATCTTAATAAGAAAACATTAAAAAGAACGAAGTCCAGCAAATCACCGCATCCTGTACTTCAGTGTCCATCTTCTGCTGCTCATCACGTAGTCAAGGCGGCTCAAAGATTCGAGTCATTCCCAGTCCCTGTCTGCAGCTCGAAGTTGTAAGAGCAGAGTTCCTCTGAACCAGGCTGAATCTCTACTCGCAGTTGTCCTCAGCAGCAGTCCCACAGTTCTGGCATCTCCAACACAATTCTGGGTTCTCCTCTGCAGCTTTAAGCTTCACCATCTCTTGCATGAACTCTACGCCTGCCACTTGGTGCCAAGCTTCTGCTGCTCTCCATGAACCCTTCAGTAGCACATGAAAACCAGTATCACCTGAGGGACGCTGCCAGATTACGAAGCGAGGTTGAAACGCAGCTTAGTCCACTGGAGCCACAGCTGCACCAACTTCAACGTGCTGACGCTGGAAAAGCCTCTTCTAGGCAACCAAACTTGCAAAGGGCAAGAAACAGCTTTAACTTGGGCTTTCGGCCCCTGAAGGAATCTGAGCTTCCAAACCACGAACTTGCCATACGGTGGTTTCCACATCCTCCACCGTCTCAGTGCAAGTCACTAGGTTTTCCTTCACTGATACTCATTTGTCCAACAGCCTGCCCTTTGCACATCCAAACCTCCACGGTTGCCAACACAGCTCTCCTCTGTCAAGCAAACCAGTCCATCGTCCTTATATTCAGTTTTACCGAAGTCCTTGTTTCCCTCATCACAAATTGGGCCCAAACAATGTCTCTCAGCAACTGGCCCACTAAACGCTGAAGAACGGTATTTGTAAATCCACAAAGTGAAAATTTTCAAGAATTTCCAACTTTGTCCAACAGAACCGTTCAAAAGCCACAAAATCCACGTAGTCAGACTTTATCAGCAACACCCCACTTCCTGGGTACCAAATTCTGTTGCAGTCCGCCTGCATAGTTGCTGATAAATGACCATCACACAGTTTAAGGGAACAAGGAGTTTACTTTCTTACGACAGTCCGGTTACAGTTCATAGTCCAGCTTGACAGGAGAGCATGCACCAACACCAGGGCCGAGGGAACTGGCCACCATAACGGCTGAGAGATGGACAATCCTTACTTGCCAGACCAGCATGTCTGGCCAAGTATACAGAAGGATGCCCACTCTCTCAACCAGCTCTCTGTGATTTATCCAGGGCCTAATCCCACCCATCATGGGCTGGGTCTTCCCCAGCAGCCAGACAATCTCCTTCAGGTTTGCTCTGGGCTTAACTCAACCATCAACTCTCTACAACTGTGCCCAGAGCGCAAACCCTCAATAGTCAAGTTGACACCTGTGCTTAACTATGACATCACCTAAGGCCACATGTTCTACATGAAACAAAACTTCTGAAGAAATAAGAAAATAACATCCTTACTTCTTTTAGCTCCTTGTGGTAGCCAGTGGCATTGGAAATGGTGACATAGAAACAGAGAAAATACAATGAAACCTATCAGTAGGCCACAAAACCAATAGAATATTTGCTGGGGGTCACTCAGAAATTTCACCACATCAGAAACTTTAGCAAATGGAGAGGCTTTAATTAAGTTGATCAGTGTCTGCTGTGGGGGCCTCAGTCTAGGTGACCTGGGTGGTCTGGCAAGCTTAGACAAAGATGTTTTGATGGAGGAAGACAATAGGGGGTGTAGCTCAGGATGTTTTGAAGAAATCTTGCTACATACAGCCAGCGTGCTGGCTTGACCTTTAAGATGATTGGTTGCTTGTTTCCCTACCCTAGAATTCCCCTTGTAGTTTCTGCCTTTATAAGAGAGCTATGGACTTGCACTAAAGGAGTTCCTGCTTGACTAGACTCCCTGTCGCATCTGGAAGGAGGGCTGGGCAGACAGCGTACTCACCTTTCCTGGATCCGCCTTGTGGAGGACCCAAGGGACCGGCCTATAGGACAGAGCTGCAATCCCTGGGGACCCCCACATCTGCATGCCAAGGAGTGAGACTCCAGTCAGAGGTGGCAGTCCTGAGGGGCAGAGGTAGAGAGTTTTTAAAGGTTAAAAACTGGACATTTGTGGTCATCTGGTCTGGCCACTGAGTCAGTGACAACAGTTCTGTCATGTTCTTTGGGTCCTTAAACAAGCAATATTCTGGCATAAACTTTGTGAGAAGCAATAGTTTAGTACAAACACCGTGTCCTTGGACTAAAGATACAGAAACTGAGTCACATTAGATATAGAAACTGAATTACTTAAGTCTGTATCTGGCCACAGCCAGTGTGAACTGTGATCTTGAGTGAAAGCAAGCAGTTAATACAGTAGCTAATATCAGCAGTTATGTGGGAAGCAGCATATCCCTGACTTCCTGTTAACTAGTTGGTGGCTAATTTTTAACTCTAACTTTACTACAGTGCCTATCAATGGGTGTAGTGTGTGGAGCTTAGTGCAGTGTTTCCTTTGCCAAAAAGAATGATATTTCAAGGATTTTTTAAATGCACATACTTAGACTTTTATTTACACTGACATTGCACAGTATCTACCTAAAGGCTAAATTCATGCCAATAATGAAAATACTTTTATTTATTAGAAGGTGTCATAGTTAGACACAGGTGTCAACTTGATAGTTGTAGGTTTGAGCTCTGGGCACATTTGTAGAGAATTAACTGTTACGCCCAGAGCAAAGCTGCAGGAGATTGTGTAGCTGATGGGGAAGGCGCAGCCATGGTGGGTGGGACTAGGCCCTGGAATAAAATTCAGAGAGCTGGTTGAGAGAATTGGCATCATCCTTGTTTATAGTTGGCAGACACACTGTTCTGGCAAATAAGGATCATCCCTCTCTCAGCCATTATGTAGACATGGTGAGGTCAGTTCCCTTGGCCCTGGTATTGGTGCATGCTCTCCTGTCAAACTGGACTGTGGGCTGTAACCGGACTGTCATAAGGAAATAAACTCCTTGTTCCCTTAAGCCATTTGATGGTCATTTATCAGCAACCATGCAGGCGAACTGCAACAGAAGGATTAAACTCTATTTGGATTATCTTCTTAAAATTACATATTCTCATTTTATGTTTATATAGATATAGATATATATAGTTTACAGTTCTTTTATTTTTATATACAAGTGTAATTTTTTGTAACTTTTTAGAATTTGAAAATAAGCACTATGTGTTTCTCCAATGAATACATGTGATTCTGCTTTAATACATTTTTAACTTTATGGATACAAATTAACTTTATGGATAGAATATTTATCAGAGTTATTTGACTTTTATTGTACATAAGGAATTACAAAAATGATAAAAATGACAAAAGAGCAAAAAGAAAAAAAAAGAAGGGTTGAAATCAAATATCAAACTGTGATAATTTTAAAGAATCTGGAAAACTTTAATCGTGTAGTTGACATTGCTGTCCCTGACTTTTATGTTGAAATTCTGTGCTTCATTTTACTAACCAAGGCCAGAAAACATTGCAACAGTGCCAATAATATTTTTGAATCATGGAATAGAAAGATCAAGTTAGTGGATATTTGAAAACTCCTTGACATTTTTATTTGCATTGTCAAAAACTTCAAAAAAAAACCCATTCTTTTTTTAACAAAGGTATTTTTTTTTCAGCAACTATGTTTCTTTATTTCATGGCATTGCTTATTTTAGCACAAGGACTGTACAGCATTTCCCCTGTATTATCCTGTTTCAGCTGGCACATGTGTCACATGGATTTTCACTGGCCATCATAGGAACTGTGGTAGTCACGGGTTTTCTGGAATGGATTGGGAACTGATCTCTAGAAAACCTGTGTTTTAAGGGCCAAAAAAGTTGACTTACAAGCTACTTTTTATTCCCATTCTAAATTAAGAGCTATCTTTTAGCTTACTTTTTTAAAAAAAAAATTCTACCTCACTCTACATGATTACAATTTTTTGTCAGTTTTTTTTTTTTTAACCAAGTTTTGAAGCCTAGAATGATGCTTTTGGTTTGGTCCTAGAAAAAAATCCAAAGATAGATAATACAAGTAGATGAAAAGCAAAACAGGATAAAAACAAATGCAAAGCAATAGTTTAGGCATTTCTTGTTACTGTTCTTGCTTCTGTGATTATTGTAATGGATACTTCATATTGTTTGCCATTTCTAGTATGTTTGGCATCTAGAGACTCCCAAGGATTATGTGCTTCCTTCACAATTATCTTATGAGATAAAGAAAAAGAATTATAAATTCTACTCATCTCCAAGAACTCAATTTTCATTCAGGCAGTGAAATGTTAGAGATCTCAACTCATACGTGAACAGATATATGAAAAAGCTAAAAGAATTTATTCTGCTCTGTGTGAACCGTGATCATGTTTAATAATTATTTCTTTGGGTAGTAAATCCAATTTTTTACCTCATCATTTGTATGCAAGAAGGGGAGGAAAAAAGACAGAGTCAGCTCTAAGCAATGAAGGAAGCCCTCCTTTCTCATCATGGAATCTTTGGTACTTGGTATAGTCTTTGATTGCAGGCAGTTAATTCCATTGTCTGAAGAGAGTAGTGGGTTATTTTATTTTTTGAAGATTGTTTTTCTTTCTCAAAATGCTACTTATTTACTCTTATTTCACAGGTAAGCACATCTTATAAAAATTATTTTTACCAACAAAGACAGATTTAAATTATGATTATGGCCAATATTTCTATCAAGAAAGTGATTTAGAGCTAGTGTTTGTGTTTATGGAAGCACTACACGTTCAGAGATTACATTTTCAGAAAGTTCCAATATGAAGATTATACTCGGGTCACTGTCATGTAATACAAGCACAAAGCCATAAAGTATCCCTTTCTGGCTGAGCATCTGTGTAAGCTTTTAAACACCATTATTCAATCCTTTGAGATAAAATGTGCTTCCCACTTTTCACCTCCTACAACAAGCTTTTAAACCCCCAAACTGCTATCTTGCAGTGTTAACAAGCATTCCTTGTAATGCAACAGGGAATGCGTTCCAGGAGACTGCACACTTCCCCACCTGCAGCCCTTACAGCAAGGGGCTGGATGCAAACAGACACAAACCAATTTCTCTTCTGTCCCTAGTGAGACTTAGGGTGTAAAGTGAGAAAATTGATCAAAGTTTTGTCTGTCCCTCAACTGGCTTGGGCAAGCAAGAACTGGGCTGACTTAAGATTGATGAATCAAACATCCTTGGGGCCTGGGAGAGACAGACTAGCAGGGTTAAAATTGAGAAGGCACGGGTGAGAGTGGTGGTCCCCACACACGGATTTCCGGGAGCCCCTCAGTGTTTGCTCCTGCTGCCAAGCACGCCACGCCCCCGTGCCGCATGCCTTTAGCAGGCGGAGAACTACATTTCCCAGAATGCAGTTCAAATCTCATCAGCAGGCGCCGTTGAGCTCGCAGTGACACCATCAGTCGGCGCGGTGTTTGGACTTTACCGGTGTCGTGGCGCTCGGAGGCTACAAGTTGGTCCTCCGCGGGGCCCTAGCATTGAAGACGGGGTCTGCGTGACCCTGGCCCTGTCCTTTCCGCTCCTCTCTGCCGTCTTTCCCTCCCTCTTCTGGCGGGATGAGGCGTGCGGGCCTGGGTAAGAAGGCGGCTGAGGTTAGAAGTTTGGGCTCTGGGCGCGGGAGGAGCCCCTGCAAACCCCCCCGCCAGCCTGCTGCTTCTGGCTTCGGGGCCGGTGGGCGAGGTTTTGAAAGGGGTCTTTTGAGGCGGTGTCAAGTGGAAACACATCGCTTGTCCCAGACCCTAGCGATTTCCTGAAGTTCGATTCAGACTGAACTTTGGATAGGTAGTTCCAAAGTGGGGGTTGGGGGGTCCTATTGCCATCTCAGTAGTGACTTTCTCTTCAGTGAGATGCTGCATGTCCGAACTTTGGTCATGGTAACTGCTGTTTCTCTCTGCCCCACTTTGGTTTCTCTTTCTTTACTGACTCTGGATCTAACTTTACTTAGAAGTGACATTTCAAGTGTGGGGTTGATAATGGTTGAGTTAGTCTGGCTACAGTGAGTTACAAAGGTATCACATGTCATTAATGTTAAAGGGCCTGATCTGTAAGGTCCGGGTCAAAGGCGATTTGACGTAGAACACTTCTTACTTGGACCTTGTTCCCCTATTAATAAAGCAAGACAAGGTGATAAATTAGTGTGATGAGTTTACATTTGTTCTTGCCTTTGTGAATTAAGAATTATGCATATTAAAGCCGCAAAAATGAGTTAGGCACATTGTTAAGCCCTTGTAAGTAGCTCTTGGAGTAGCATTTTCTGTTTGTAAAGTTCTATTCACAGTTGTGTTTTCTTTTTAAACAGAACAAGGACGCTGCACTAGATCAAGTACATTGCACTTGAGACAGCGCATGAAACACTAAAAAGCGATGTTACCATTCTGTCATAAGTTGAAAAAAGCTTTAGGTATTAAAAGTCAAGTGAGTGGACAAAAACTTTTGCAACCCAGAACTCATTGTTCAGTGTGAGTTTTGATAAATACAAGATGGACTATGGTATTCAAAGCAGTTCAGGATGATGGTGGTTTCGAAAGTAAGGTTGTGTTAAAGAGTAAATAATTGAATTTTTAAAAACATAAAAAGTAGCAGTGAAAGTTTTTGGTAAATATAGACTTAAGGTGTGTACATAATAAATTGTGAGCTCATAAATACTTGGGATCATAGAGAAAAAAGTAGACCACATAAGATGCAGTGAGAAACCAATTTTAGACTTAAAGTGGGTACATTGATTAATAAATTGTGAGGATTTTTTGAGGTGTAGCTCATAAATACTTGGGATCATAGAGGAAAAAGTGGACCACATAAGATGCAGTGAGAAACCAATTTTAGACTTAAAGTGGGTACATTGATTAATAAATTGTGAGGATTTTTTGAGGTGTAGCTCATAAATACTTGGGATCATAGAGGAAAAAGTGGACCACATAAGATGCAGTGAGAAACCAATTTCCAACATTATGTATTTCCAGCTTTATGCATGTAAATATTTTTTCATCACTAACTATAGCAATGTTTATTGTGACTGATGTAGGCTTTAGCTGTATTTGTACTCCAGAGCTTCCAATGTAGTTGGAAGGTAGAAGTAGAGAAAAAGGTGAATTCTGACAGAAGTTGGTAGCTTTTCATCTGCATGTCTGCTAAGTATTTGTTGCAGTTTGCTTGCATGGTCATTGATAAGTGACCATCAGATGACTTAAGGGAACAAGGGTTTATTTTCTCTTACTGATAGTCCAGTTACAGTCTATAATCCAGTTTGATGGGAGAGCATGCACCAACCAGAGCCGAGGGAACTGATCACACCATCTCTACATAATGGCTGAGAGAGGGACGATCCTTACTTGCCAGACCAGCATGTTTAGCCAAGTATACACAAGTATGCCAACTTTCCCAATCAGCTCTCGTATTTTATTCCAGGACCTAGTCCCACCCACCATGGGCTGGACCTTCCTCATCAGCTAAATAATCTCTTGCAGGTTTGTTCTGGGCTTAACTCAACCATTAATTCTCTACGAATGTGCCAAGAGCTCAAACCCTCAACAGTCAAGTTGACACCTATGCTTAACTATGACAGTATTCTAGGCAGTGACTGCCTTCAGCGATTTAACACATGGGTCATTTTGTTCTTTCTGGGAACAAAGGGACTTGAAGTAGACCTTTCACAATGTAGGACAGGAGAAGTAAGCTCCAGATGGGAAGATGCTAAAAAAAAAAAAAAAAAAAAAAAAAGATGTAAGCCTAGATTTAAGAGTGATGTATTAGTGAGATTATGATTAAGGCATTTTGATTGATGTTGGAGACACAGAAGTACATTCTGGAGATCTGTGCCTGGTCAGGGAGTTCTCATTTCATCAGTGCATCACGGGCCCACTGAATTTTTTGTTGTTGTTGTTAAATGCTACAGTGTGGCTTGTTACATTACAAGATGGGAAGAGACTTGATAATAGGATTCCTTGTTCTGATTGTATGTTAGAATTACCCAGGGAGATACTAAATTAGCTTTTCATTTAAATTAGAAGGTCTAGGACAAAACTCTATCCCATCCCCTTTTCCTTTTTAATGCTTCTTGTAGATGACACCAGAGATGATTATTTAGACAATTATTCCTACAGTTTGCACTGGCGTAAAGTTGCAAAGACTTGTAAGCAATAATTGAATTGAGTTGAAAGTTTTCATTAAGAATACTAGTGAATCCGATAGATATTCACGTGAAGAAACTATCCCATTTGATATGAGATGTTAAATGCTCAAAAGAAGTAGTGTTTGTCAAGTGACATAGACTGAGGATGATCTTCATCTTACTAGCTTTCATAGCAGTAATTCATGCACAAAAAATAATGTCGAAGTTTGAACAACTCTAGTATTTTACTTAATTTTCTCTCTGTCTTTACAGAGAGAAAATTTTAGTTGTTAAGTGAGGAAAAGTTGTTATACCTAGATTTCCACTTCCCACCTTGTGCGATAACACACTGGGAGACTTCTGGGACATTTTGCCCACAGTTGAGGGAAATTAGGTTTATAATCTGTTCTTCTATTTGGAAAATACTTATTCAACATTTTGTTGTGGTTGCGAGGGGAGTGGGACTGGTCGGTGGCTGAGGCATGAAAAGGCACCAGATAAAGGAGGGGACAAGCATGATACACTCAAAGAACCATGGCTGTTCTTGACATTGCTGGGCAGGAATAAGTTAAAATTGTAAGTTAATATATAAGTATTAATGAAAATGTCCTCTGTGTGTGTGTGCACACGTGTTGGGGATGTATGCAGTCACGAATAAAGCAGATTTAGTTTATGCCTTTAGAGTACAATCTAGAGATCCATGTTAATGGTATGTAGTCAGAGATGGTATTCAGAGGTTTCTCAGAGAAAGTAAAACTTGTGGTGCCTTGTAAAGGCTCCCTGTTCACACCTTAGCCACCTTTCACCCATCAGCACTTACCTGACTTTCCAATTCTGTCATAGGTTTGCATTTGCTTTTTTGGGTTTTTAGAGGCCTGCAGTTTTAGTACTGTCCCTTCTTCCCATTTTTTTTCAAGCCATTCTTTGATCCGTTTCTAGCCATGGACAATGCAGTCCTTGTAGTCCATACTTTCAACCAATTGTCAAGAAATCTCAGACTTTAGGGGCTTATTCTTCTGCAGTCTCAGTACTATAAGCCTCCAGTTCCTATATCAGCTGATTTAAATCAGCGTGCTTTGCTGGTGAGAGATGACCCATCCAGGAGGATGGAAGCCACTACAGAAGGTTGCACCAGCCAAGTTTAACTAGTAATGCTGAGCAGTTCTGTCACTTCTTCATGATTCCGTTTATGGTTTATTCCAGATACTCCCAGTTCTCACACTCCTGAGAAAATAAGGACCTCAGTTGTTTATAAAGATTGATAAAATACAAAGTCTAGCATTTGCTAAAGGCACTAGGATCCTTGGAGGCAAGGGATTGACAGCCACAGTGTTCCTATGCTTAACGGGAACACAGGAAAGGGTTCTGGGAAATGCCACTGGGTCCTTGCACCTCATCGGAGAGGAGGACCCAGAGGAGAGTTTGGCATGGACATTAAAGGATGCTCCGGGGATGGGAGGGGGAGGCACTGGGGAATGGGAGGGAAGGAGGAGGGGAGGGGGGCACAGGGGTTAGGGGGTTGGAGGGAGGGGGGACCAGTGTACCTGTTAAGTTTGTATGAGTGGAAATTAAATAAATAAATAAATAAATAAAAACAAAAAAACCCAAAAAACAAAAAAAAGTATTTGAAAACTATTGTTTATCGAACATTGTGTTATAAAAAAAGGGGGGGGGGGGCTGGAGAGGTGACTCAGGGGTTAAGCCTCTGCCTTGCAGGCGGAAGGTCCTGAGTTTGGATCCTAGACCCCACATATAGACGCCAGGCGGAAGCAGGGCCGCCTGCGTTTCTGGTCCTGGTAGGGCAGAGCCTGTGAATCCCGGGGCAGAGTAAACAAGGAGGAGGTGGAGGCATCCATGGTGGTTCCCGAATTCCCGCGTGGTTCTACACACACACACATGCACACATGCACACATGCACACTTGAATAAATAATAAAAAAATTAAAAAAAAGATTGGTAGAATAACATCCCCAACTCCCAGTACACTTAAGTATTTGCGGTCTAAGGCTCACTGCACTTTGTTTGCCTGTATTAAGGTGATAGTGATTGTATTTTTTATATCATCCCCTGGAACATAAAGTTTTTAAAAATAACCCCTAGCAAGATAGTGGATTTGACTTGGTAATTCCTCATATATTTGTTGAAGAACGATTGAAACTCTAACGACCTTATTTCACCTTATTCCATGTCTTCCTTGGGCTTGTAGCTCATGGGCCCTACTCCTTGGTCTTTTGGCTTTTCACTGTTCAGTTCCCTTAAGAACAAGACATATTAGTAGCATACCGTCTCTCATGTGAGTTTCTCTCCTGCTAAGTTACCTTCTACCAGGTTACCATTGTACCTTTCCCATCATAGCCAAGCTTCTCTGACAGGCAGTTGATAGTACTGTTAGATCTTTTATTAAAGCATATTTCTAGTGTTATATCTTTCTATATCAGTGCCTATTTTTATGTGTCTGCAGTCAGTAATTGTCAATAAATATTTATGAAAGAAAATGTGCATTATCTTCTTTAAAGAAGTTTGAAAAGAATTGTTCTGATATCTGGTTCTGATTTTTAAAAATTTATTTGGAGTATGAATATTGTAGACATACGTGGTCTGCAACGCCCTCCAGGGGTCTTTTCCAGTTCTTTCCTAACTATTACGTTTTCACAAGTAGCTGCTGTTTTGCTGCCCTACATGTGTCTCTGGTCCTTGCAGGTGAAGGTGCCCCTCCAGGCAGCTACGGAAACTATGGCTATACCAATAGTGGGTATAACGCCTGTGAGGACGAAAATGAGAGGCTCACAGAGAGTCTGAGAAGCAAAGTTACTGCTATAAAATCTGTAAGTATGAAGCGATGTTATTCATATTTTAACTTGTATATTTATAACATGAAAGCTATATGCATTTATTGTCATCACAGGAATTTAATTCACATTCTGTGGTTGAATGAGGTCCAAGTTTAGACCATATTTTAAATAGGTCAGGAAAAGTGACATTCCAAAGTTATGGTATGTTCAAAATTTTTTTCCTCCAACTTTAACTGGTGTGTATGTGTATATGATAATTATGTGTGTGGTGTGTATATGTGTGGCATACATGTGTATGTTGTGTGTATCTGTCTAACAGAATCTAAAAAAATTACTGTTTATTATCCACCATTCATCTTCCACACCCAAGTAGCTCTTCTGACTTCCTCTACTAATCATGTAGGGTGCAAAGATTAGTCTTTATTTTTCTGTCTGAGTCTTATGCTTTCTCATGTTTCTATCTCATAATACTACCCCTGGTTTTCATATGAGGACCACTGAGCATTGTGCTCACCTGAACTGTATGCCATTGCCACAGTTATCTTTGCAGAGTAACTTGAAATTACACCCCGCCCTTTCAGAAGGCTTTGGTTTCTTCTGCTTGTAAATAAATTAACTTCACACTATATAATGCTTGACTTCTTTGAAAAGACTTTTGAGAGTTCTGTCCTACACATGTAGAATTCATATGTGTTTTCTGTGAGCAAATGAGTTTCCTTTTTGTCCTCTGCATACTTGCTACCCTATCCCCATACCAAATTTAGCCTTAGTCATCCTTTTCCACTTTCTTTCGAAGTTGGGCTCTCCCTGAAGGGCCTCAATCTGCTGTATCCTCCTGTCTCCCAAGTTTTACCTCCATACATTCATAAGTAACACTTTCTCTCTGAACATAAAACGTGTGCTATTTCTGCAGCAGTTATTGAAATTATTTTCATGGGAATTATTTGTATTTAAAAGAAATTGGGGCTGGAGAGATGGTTCAGGGATTAAATTTTTGCCTTGCAACCAGAAATTCCTGAATTGGGATTCCGGGTCCCACTTAAAAACTTCAGGAAGAAATGGTGGTGGACTGCTTTTCTGATGCTTGTTGGTGGAGCCTGGGAAATCCCAGAGCAAAGTAAAAAGGAGATAGAAGCAATCTAGAATGGTTCCCAAAGTCACCATTGGTCTTCTGCAGGGACACACAGCCCTCTGACACACACACACACACACACACACACACACACACACACACACACTAGCTGAATGAATGAATGAATGAATGAATGAATGAATGAATAAAAGAAATTTACCAGAATGTGGGGTTTTCCCTTGAATTTTGTTTTATATTCTACGTAGAACTTAGCATGATTTTTTGTTAGTGGCATTGAGTAAAATTGCATTAAATCTGGAATTAAAGATGATTTTAATGGTGTATGTGATTGATTTTTCTAATTCAATAAACACACTACATTTATACAGTGTTCAAATGCAGAGGTTCCTGTTTCCAATACTTGTTATTTCATTACAGTCTTTGAGAAATTAAATTTTATTCTGCATAGAGACCATGTAGAGTCTGAGGTATAGGATTGTTTCCCTAGTCATATTGAATCAAAACCTGTTATCTGTGACATTAGTAGGACTGTGTAAAAGTTAGAAAATGTATTGAGCATTCTAGGGTCGATAATACTCCGTACTGTGGTCAGTTGTGGTGCTCAGCCCTAATAGGTCATCCAAATCTCTCCTTATCCCCAAGCTCAGGGAATCTTATGGAAGAGGGGGCAGTAAAATTATAAGAGCCTAAATATGAGAAGGTACACTGCCAGCCAGGTCACTCCGGTCATGACAGTGCTGCTGTATATCCAGGAGCTCATGCAATGAGATCTACCACCACCAAATCTACACAGAGACTAATATCACTATTCCTCCATGGATAAGTGAGGATCCCAGGAGAAACAACTAACTACACACAGTGGGAATCCTAGGGGCAGATACTGGACAAATGAAAGATATTGGACCCTCACCTGTGGGTTTACCCATTACCCACGAAGGGCTACAGAGAGCCAGTCCCTTACTAGTACAGGTGCCTGAAGAAAGCCACATCCACACATGCAGAGACATGTGAGGGTGGGAGGGACAGGGATGGATTGGTAAAGGAGGGGAGGAGGGATAGGATGGAGAGAGGAGAAGGGGCATAGGTAAAAACCAATTTTGTTTGTAAAAAAAATAATAATTAGAAATTGGAAGGACATGGAATTAGATCCCTTTGAAAAAAGACCGAACAATACTCTAGTGTTGATCATTGAGACAACTTGTCAGAAGAAAGCTGGCCATTTCCTTCCTTGGCATGAATGGTATTTGTTGAAAGGAGTTGGGTAATTTGAGCTATTTAGCTTTATGTCCCATTTGTTAAATTTGGAAGAACAGCTCATGTTCTGACCTATGTAATTCTGAGGTGTTTGTGTCAGCTTCTCACATAGATTAAGTTGAAAGTGACACTATTATAGTCACGAAATTTTTCAGTGATTGATTATTAAATACCCTGGATGAATTTGTTTATAAAGTTTTAGTTCTAAGTTTACAAAGCAGCTGGAATTACCTATATCATTGCTTTTTATGGACTCATGCTCTTTATAGCTTTAAGGTATAGAGAGGACTAATTTGTAAGGTTTTTCCAAATATTAAAAATCTTTTATTTATTTCTCAATTATGTGTATATGGGAAAGAGAGGAGAGGAGAGACAGTGCTGGGAAAGAGAGGAGGAGAGCGTGCTAGAGAAAGCTTATGTGCATGTTCATGGTGTGCCATAGTAACGGGTAGAGAGGCGAGAGGAGAGCGTGTAGCAATCAGTTCTCTTCCATAACCATATGGGTTCCAAAGATCGAGTTTAGGTCTTCAACCTTGGCAGCAATCATGTCCGAAGAGCCATCTCACCCACTCTCAGTTATTGTATTTAAAGAAAAAGAATCTTTAAAATAATCAGTTCAAGCATACCAGAATAATCATTTCAAGCATACGTTTGAAATAATGCCATATTTCATTAGGAATATTTTTGAGTAAGTACTTGATATCTTAAATTGTAAACAAGAGCTTTATCAATGAATATTTATGTAAAATAAGTGTGAGGAAAGCATGCGACAGTATGAAAATTTTATGACTCTCCAATACCTTGATAATGAGTAGTAATGTATATGTTTTTTCTTTGTAGCTATCTATTGAAATAGGACATGAAGTTAAAAATCAAAATAAACTGTTAGCTGAAATGGTAAGTGGTTATGAATTTAACTTGCAGAAACTTGACCTAATATTTAGCCTGCAATCCAGGAATTGTGAATAATAAGAGATAACGCTTTTAACCATTTTAAACAGACCTAGAGCCTGGAAGTCCTGAATTCCAACCCATTTTTATATAGTCAGTTAACAATAAGATTTACTTTTGCATTCTTCATATTGTCTAACATATAAATAAGAAGGGGAGATAGAATCAATGTACTTTGTTCCTAGGTATAGAAGAATATTTAAAAGACTCAAGAGTAATGGCTATTTTGAGTTGTCTGAGAAATGTTAATGAATTAAGACTAGTGATACTTTATGAACCAAAATATTTATTAACCAAAAATATTTTATAATCCAAGCAACCACATTCTTTTCACTTGCTGAAAGCTTACTTCTTTTTCTTCATCTCCTAAAAGTGACTACTCAACAAATACCTAAGATCCCTTCATCTTTAGTCTGAAGTTCACAACATGCAACCTTTTTTCTTTTAGTTTCTTTCCCTAATGTTTACTACAGCTATCCAGCTTTTTTAGATCTTCCCATATGTCTTCACATGCTTTCAAAATTATAGTCACAAAAATGGATATGACATTGAAAGAAATGTCCTATGAAGAAATAGAATGCCCGTTTCTTAAAAAAATTATGAAATCTCAGTAAAGCAATCTAGGCCTCTGTTTTGGAGAAATCATCCCAATTGATTCTGATGTAGTAGCCACTTTGAGAGCCACAGCTCCAAAGTGCATGTCCTATGTGGAGACTGACCGTGATCCTACCATGCCAGAGTCTCTTCATCTCAGGACACAGATTTTGATAGAAGTATAGACTCTCTGATCTATGCTTGATCTTCTAATCTTCCTTTTCTAGCTATATTTTAATTTGGTGCTTTATTCTCATCTGCATTTATAATTCTTTCTGTAGATTACTAACTCAACTTTGATATTCTCTTAACTTGTAGTAAAAACTTCTCTGTGTTTCAAGGTTGTATATCCAAACAAAAGACCCTCAAGAGTAAAGGCATTCAAACCTTCACTATATCAACCAAATTAAGTTTTGAATGAAGTTTTGACATGGGTGATAACCAGCCATTTGAACTTAGAAAGTAATGCCATAAAAAAGTGTGTAGAGCACTGTTTATGCATAATTTACTTGCCTCTATTATTAATGTTTTTTAATCCATATAAATGGAAGAAGAAAGATCTAAATAATTTTATTTCTGGTATTACTGAAAGAAATGTTTATTG
This sequence comes from Typhlomys cinereus, assembly GCA_023101885.1. Classification (NCBI taxonomy): domain Eukaryota; kingdom Metazoa; phylum Chordata; class Mammalia; order Rodentia; family Platacanthomyidae; genus Typhlomys; species Typhlomys cinereus. The sequence continues at coordinate 5,960,876 of JALPQD010000050.1, read as the reverse complement.
GATAGCCATATTATTTCTGAAAGAAATGTTTATTGGATAGCCACTGAGAAAACTGCTTTATTTTGCATAGAGTAATCTGACTGATAAGTCATTAATAAACAGATCCTCAAATTCATTAAGTACAAAAAAGTCATTAAAATGTACACTAATGACAATACAATAAAGTGCCTAAATGTGAACATGTAAAATAATGGAATTTATTTAATTTTTTCTTTTCTCATAGGATTCACAATTTGATTCTACAACTGGATTTCTAGGTAAAACTATGGGAAGACTGAAGATTTTATCGAGGGGTAGTCAAACAAAATTGCTGTGCTACATGATGCTGTTTTCATTGTTTGTCTTTTTTGTCATTTACTGGATTATTAAACTGAGGTGATGCGAATAAGCGTGGGTTCAAATTTGTTCCAGCTAGTGGCTTGGAGTACCAAAACCAGCATCACTACATTCCTAATTGCAAATCCTGCGGATAGCCTAATCCATTGATGACTACTGGATCTTGCTTGTTCTGTGAATCATGTTTGATTGTAAAATGTTTTTTGAATGTTGTTTCTTTTTGGCTCATTTTAACCCCTATTTTCAGGGGAATTGAGATGGTTAGAAAGCATTGATGCTCTACCAGTTTTTATCCAGTTTTGGCCAACTTTTAGATTAAGTAGTAATGCAACATCCTATTGCTACTACAAGCTAGCAGGAGAAAAGTAAAGAGACTGGCGAACCTGAGATGAAGGTCTTAAGGTACCAATGGAAACTTCCTTCTCAGATTTTATCAGCTCTGATGAGAAACTCTGCTTTTTGTTTATGGTAGAAGTGTGAACTTATGTCTTCTTAGCCACAATCTTCTTAGTAAGTTTTGATCACACAAATTCTTTGTACATGGACTTCCTTGAACAAAACTTCTTTTTCTACTAAGGTCCGGTACATGTTCATCAATGTAGTAACTGTTTTATATTAACTCTAAATTCCATGACTTGCTCATATAATAGTTTGTAGTAATCTACTTAAGTAATCTATTTGATTATCCTTTGTTACAGATTGATGTGAAATTAAGTGATTGCTAAGCTCTGAGTAGAGATCAAGTGTTCAAGCAAAACTAATCATCTCTGCTTTATTATGTGCTCAAAATAGTGAAAATGCTCAGGCATTGAACTTGGAGTTAAGGATGGTTGTTTTAATGCAGTATATTTGTTTATAGGAAGCAAAAACAAAAATGGATTTGGATAAAAAGGAAATATAAAATATGAATACTCTACATTTTTATTTTGGAATTTACCTATTTATAGGTTCAAAATAAATTTTTATGGAACTCTTATTAGTTGACTTTTGCTTCTTTGTCTCTTATGTTCTCTGCCTCAAACCTGAGAAATGTCCTGAAGTTCTGACCCCAAATCAACTGAAGTGAAATCAGTGTCATGTTACATCAGAATTTACCTTAAACAGATAAGGCCAACTTTGCACCTTCAAATCTTTCTATTTGTTTTTATTTAGGATCTACCCTTTTTGGTTTTGCACAGTTGTCAGTTTTTTGGATTATCCCTAATTCTCTCAATGCAATTTTTTGTTTTTTTCTGGTGCATTATGTCATCATTTGGGCCTCTTATTTTACATGTACGTCAGATCTGGGGGTTCAGCAATCTGAACAGGGAGAGAGCTGAGGTTTAAGGGAGTTGGTTTAGATAAATTGCTCAGATCTTCACTCCTTAACTGCTTGTTGTGTCAGTTTTTTCTTTGTTCCCCCTTCTCACAGCATTGTTGTGAGATGTAGTGAGATGGTGTAATAAGTGCCTGATTTACAGCAGTCAGTAATTATTACTACTGTGTACACTCTTACCGTTAAGTCTTACTATCATTAATAGAAGTTAAATTTCAGGAGTATCTTGGCTTCATGCCTTGAGGTTATGTTACTTCCAAGTAGTCATTTCCATCAAGCAATCTAGGTGTGACTCATTGGTTAGAAACTGTTCTCTGTGCCAATAGTATGACTTCAATAAAGAAGATTCAGAGGTCATCAGTTAAATGGCAAAAAATGGAGTGAATAGAAGACTGAATAGAGCAAATGAATGGAAACTAGAGGTTTGCCAATGGAAATAGATTAGATCACCATCTGGGTGATGGGTGATGGCAAGGGAAAGGTGGACTTCAGGAGCAAAATGACTTCATGAAAACGCATTGTAAAGTATCAGAACAATGGTTAAAGGTTTGGACTCCAGGAAAGGAATGGGGTTGAGGTAGGAGTGATTCTTATACAGCATGGGTCAATTCATATTTGATTTTTACTTTTTTAAGGATTGCATAAACCTCATATCATTCTGTGTACTGAACATCTGGCCAGCAAGGAACTGGAAGTACAACCACTCTATTCAGGATCCTGGGCCAAGATTCTAGTTTCTGTATTATTTGGGGGGATAATTCCAAAAAAGTTCTAATCCTCTAAAATTATTTATAAACCCATTGTTAATTTCATAAAAGACTTTTTATGTTTATAAGATGACTAATAATAGAATGGACAAGATATTCTAGACATATAAGAGTTGCAGGTGTTTGGATGGGGAGTAGGATACTAAAAAATGCTTAATACTTGATCTCAGTCAGTAGCAATGTCATCAGTCGTACCAATGAGTAAGCAACTATTACTGGGAAGCAGACAGCCTCCAAGGGATGTGCAGGTGATATGCTCATGGACCCAGCACTGAATCTGAAAGCTAGAAAGTCACATCATGTGAGCTTAATTCCTGGCTTTTCTGCTCGCTGTGTAAGCATAAATCCTGACTTCACATCTTTGACCTCTCCATCTCTACTTGTGAAGCAGGAATAAAAACTGCATAAACTCCTAAGCTTGTAGGGATAATTATTAACTACCATTTGAAGCCCTTAGACTAGGCACTCAAACTGTTGCCTTTATTCCATGTTGAAGTGCTTGGAATTCTTACCTGTTGCACCAACTCACAGCCTGCTGATGAATATTGGCTGCTTCTCCACTACTCTTCATCAGGTGGAAGAAGAACTGATTGTTTCTAGAAAGGATTCATCATTTTTCTGGTATTTACTTCATTTAGACTTCTATTCATTCTCAACATTCTAGAAAGGATTCATCCTTTTTCTGGTATTTACTTCATTTAGACTTCTATTCATTCTCAACAATCCCATGATTTTTTTTTTTTAAATCTTTCCTGGCTTGACCTTTCAACCTTGAAACAATATAAAATAAATATAAAGTTACCTCTTTGTAGCAATAGCAGTTACTTACTGTTCTAGCATAAACAGGTTTTCTGTGGATTATTTTCTATCCCACCTTATAGCTTTGAGCTATTTAATTCCTGGGGCCCCTCCTTGATATTTAAGTGGCGAGCAGATCTCTCTCTCTCTCTCTCTCTCTCTCTCTCTAGCTCTCTGTCTCTCTCCCTCTCTCTCTTTCTCTTTTTCCCCATAGTTTGATTGGATTTAAATAAATCACAGTGGTTTTTAGTAAGAATTACATCTGAAAAACAAGTTTCTTAGACATTTCTGTAATTGACAATTTGAACTTCAAAAAGATTTCTCATATTCCTCTTCATATGTATTTATATTTAGTGGTGCAGTAGTAGCCTGGATCTCAGAGCAAGTAAGGCACTAAAGGAGCTCTCCTCTGTGGCTTTTTATTTCTGTGTTATCAGCAAGCTTGCTTTCAAGCACCAGAGTAGCATCACTGAACACAGGTTGGGAAACTAGCTTTCCTACATGCTTTTCAAATTGATGCTGGATAATCTTTCAAACAGTGTAGAAGTTGTTTCCCTAATGAAAAGCTCTCACCCAAATCGTAATGGAAAAATAATCTGAAAGGACATGAAATTAATTTGTATAATAAATGTCAAGGGCAGTGGGAACTTAGAAGATTATTTACACATTTCACATTGCCAACTTCTCAACTGTGTGGGCAAATTTTGACTACATTATTGACCTTCCATCTCCTGGGAGTTCAAACAGTATGTAAGAATAACATGGCTGGTGCCGAGGAGATAGCATAGTGGGTAGAGCACTTGCCATATAAGCAAGCATGAGGACCAAAGTTCAGATTCCCAGCACCTCCCTAAACCCTAGGTGGGCAGCTGGCCTGTAATTCCTGCATTTGGGAGGGGACGATTGAATCCTCAGAACAAGGTATTCTGTCTATGTGAACACAGAGCCAAATATGGTTCTACTTGTATTCATGGATTCTTTGGAAATGAGCAGATTCACAAAACTATGCCTTTTAAAACTCTATTAAAACATTAATATATAATGAGAAGCTTTGTTAAGTCATCTGTTTATATTTTAAAAGAATATAATTATTCTATTTTCTGTAAATTTAACTCATTGATGAATAAACAGTCCTAGAAGCTGGTAATTTGTCAGACCTTCTGCATTATTTAATAATTCTTTTGATGTAAAGCAATTACTTTCATGGACACTAGATCATAAGTGTTTTATTTGTGATAACTTATTTTATAGAAGTCATTTAAATAAAGTGTGTTAGTCTCGTATAGATTTTATGTTTATTTTAAAAGTCTCATTTTAACATTTCAAATTCACATTAGTGTATTTATATTTAAATTATTGAAAACATTAAAGGCAAGTTGCTTGTTTTATTTCCACAAAAAACAATGATAAGATGTACAATTATGATGAAATCTGTTGAAGAGATTCATATAGCTAGGTTAAAAAAGTGCCTTCAATAACTAACAGATCATCTTTAGCTTATTGTCTGAAAGATAAACTGAATCAGTTTCTAAATAGTATGTGCCAGTCAGCACCGTTAAGCTCTTTGTTTTGCATTTATTTCTAATGACTCATTTACTTTTAAATTATCTAAAAATAACTTTTATTATTCACACAGCAGACTTTTTAAGAGAGGCCAATGGGATATAGGAGCACAACTGTTTTATTCATGACACAGTGTCTTTCTTCATAGTTGCTACAAAGTTGCTACAAGTTATTTCCTGGCTCTGTGGGAAGACTTGATACAGCTGAACCTCCAGCAGAAAACTGACCAAGAACAGCTAACTGGCCACCTGTGGCACCTAGGCTACCAGGCTCTCCCCTGGATGTCCAATGCAGGAGACAATTATAAATCTAGTTGGCCTACATTTCTACCGATCTTGTGTCTCAATCTACCTAACTGTTGTTTCTCAAGAGTTCTCCTAAACTGTACATATTTTTATTCATTTAAAAATATAAACAATTAGACCTGAAAGAAACATCACTCTATATTTGAATCTGAAAAGTTTTTAAGATAACTAAAAGTTTCATGCTTTCATTTATCCCAGAGTAAATCACCAGGAAGTTCTCATGTTATCAGGTTTGCTATATATACAATGAGAGAGAAAGTAAAAAGGAAGAAAGAAGAACTAGAAAGACAGAAAGAACATTATTAGATCTTCATCTCTGTAGTGCATCATTTTTTCCTTTCACTTTCAGAAAATAAGCAATCCACATTCTCATTCACGAAAGGCAAGTGATAGAAGTCATCAACTTAAAAACTGACGTGGCTTTTCAGAGCCTAAAATTTCTGCAAGATTATAGAATTTGAATTTCAAATGATGCGTTGCTTAACTCAAATATGTTTCATAAGCCCATGTTCTGGCTTGCATATCTTCACAGGTAAAATAATAAAAGACCAGGACACTAATTAAATCAAGAAGGTTCACACAGGTAGAACGGCAGAATCAAATATATTTTTCTGGTTGAGTTACCATCATTTCTCATTGTCAGCTTTCTAACCACTGATTCTAGCTGGGAAAATAGCAGCAGGATGAATACAGAAATAAAAAGGGGATGGAGGAGTAGAGAGAAGATGAAAGATCTAAATCTCCATGTAACAGGAACCACTGTGCCCCCACTGAAAACTTCATTGACCACCAACTCTTAAGTTATTTTAGTCTTTGGTTGGTGTCTCTATTTTACTCTATTGATTTTTAACAACTTAAAATAAGTTGCTTGAATGACTTATATCTTATTGTGGGGCAATATTGAGCTTCCAATTTAGTTGAAAATGTGTTCAGACTTCCACTCATGTGCCATGGCATGAATATGACCCCTCTCAAATGAAAAGGAGAATACGTATACTCATCCAGCCCTGTTCTCAGTTCTATCTGCCAATCATTAAAGCTAGGTCTCAGATCTATTAAAATCATAATTATGTTCACTATATGAAGTGAAATTTTGCATCCAAATTCTCCATTTTGTAGTTTGGATACAGAGATACTTATTATTTTATATACCAGCATCTCACAGTTAATAATAAAACCATTTATGAGATCAGAAATGATTCAAAACATATTTTCTATTCTCATTTATTAGACTTCCTAATATTCTTGAAGTCTGACAGTAAAACCTTGACCCAGCACCAATTAGCAACTCAAAGCCACTCATAAAACTCGAAATTCAAGGAGTCTGGCCCCAAAGTTTGCAATAATTACAAAATTATTCAGTATACAACTTCACAGACATCTTCACAGTCCAAAAGTAGTGAAAAAGAGGACCAATGTGTTTCTGACTTGCAGCAGGTGAGGATGTGGAGGTGAAACAATACAACAATAACACTCTTGCTAGGAATGGAACCTGATTTTAAAATTCAGGATTTCTAAAATGCAGAAAGAGACACCCATTCTTCACACCTTTAAATAAAGAACAGTTGCCGCAGACCAGAGTCGCGGCCTCGATACCAGGGCTCCCCTGGACCAGGCGGAGCACAGAACACATGCAACTCTCTAGGCTGAGTGAATTCTGAACCGTTGACTGAAACTTTTGTGACAGTTTTTATATAGAAAATTTTGGGGTAAAGAATGTTGCACCCACAATAAACATATAATTTTCTAATCAGCAAAAATCACCTTCAGGGTGGACATTTTTTCAAGAACCTAACCCATTGCTTGAGGATAAAGGCACTTAACAGAAACATTCTCCCAGTATTTCCAAACCTAGCTAGTCTATAATGCTTCACCGGATAGCCATGGGGCTGAGCCTACATAATTGACATTTTTAACAGAGACTGCTTTTTTAAAATATACAGAGGAGGAATGATCCCCTTTTGATTTCAGTAAGGAACATTTTTTACAATTAACTATAGGAGTCCCCAATACCCCATAAGTCCAAGTGTGAGCTTTTGCTGTTGTCCTCTCCAGGTTGATCCTCTCAGGCAGGCAGGTTGACATGGGCACCAGGCATGGCAGCAGGTCCTAGCTTGGGAAGTTGCATGCAGCTCACACAGCCTCTGCTATCCAAGCTTGAACCATGTCTCTAGGGGGGACATGGCTTGGATATTCAAGGGCCATAAGCGCCTGGAGCGTGGTTCTGTTGATGGAGCACTACTGAGATATGTACTGAAGAAAACACTTAAGCAATATAATTATTAAAATAATAATTCCTCCTATAATAGCATCCTTCTATTCCTTTAATATAAGGTTGCTTATATCTTCCTTTGAGGAATTCCAGAAGTATATTGCCATCAGTTAGATGACCCATCTGTGAACCATGCATTCTCCAAACCTGGGGTCCAATCTGTCAGGCCCCATATGCCATGGGCGTCTCTTTCGGGACAGAGGTGATCATTGGTAGGAGTGCACTCGAATGGTCCATCTCTGTGATTTCTCATAAGAGTGCTGTTTGGGATAGGAAAGACACGGCCCCCTTTGCTTCTGACATGGATTCTCCCAGTTTGGATTCCAAATAGCACCTCCAGAGGTAGTCTTGGCATCTAGACTTTCTGGCATGATGGTCTCTTCCTTGGCCTTCAGCCAGAGTAAGAGGTATCACAGTTTCTTTTAAGATTCTAGTGGACTGATAGCATAGTCTTATACTTCTGGAATTTCTGAGTTAGTACATAGGTGGGAATTTTACCCCCCTATGTTTTAAGACTCTTGAAGTTAATCTCTAATTTCTTTAAAATCAGTGCACACATTCTGGCTAACAAGTGTACTTATTGTAAGTGACTAGACATGAAATCTCTATTTAGAATTTGATTTAAAGTTAAAAAGCAGGCTTCTTCTCTAGATCAGAGAGCAGGAAGCTATTCCCCAAAAAAAAAAAACCTAAGAGCAGGTAAAGGGAACTCCTAATTCCCAGAAGAATTCTTCCTGCCAGCGGCAAAACTTGACTGGTGGGCCTACATTCAAAGAAACATGTAGGATTGCCAGCACTTACCAGGGAACAGGCTTTAAGCCTGAACTGGGAAGAAACACCAAGGCCTGACAATTCCCATATTTTTCCGTATTTCTCTTAAATAAAGCCATGTCCTTATCCCAAAAGATGTTTCTTTGAATCCATCTTTTCCAAACTGAGAAATATTCTACCAGATTGGTCGGATAAGGATGCGGCAAACAGTGACTTAAACCAGCTTATTTTATTTATTAATATTTATTAAACCTGATATTTATTAATATTTATTAAACCTGTATATTTAACTTTTTTAAAAGGAACTGACTTGGTGAGAGAATGTTCTAAACATAAACCTATGTGACTCCATATCTGACTTTTCCTTTGTCTCTCGGAGCAACAGAAAACTAATGTGTGACTCAAATTTTTAGGAAACAACATTTATTTAGTTAGCCAAATTCGTGTCTGAGTTTTCCTGGAAGACTCTTTCTTCTTTTAATTTGTGTAACACTCTACAGTGTTCTGAACTGAATTTGCATCAGGCATTAACAAACACAGTCTGGGACCTTTTCTGTTGCCAATTATGCTAATAGGCATGTAGCCGGAATGATCACGAATGAGAAGCTGATCAGCACTGTTGGCCATTCTAAACAGAACATTTATCTTGGCATCTGATGCAGCCAGAAAAGTGTCTTCCATTAGAGGGGATGTCTTACCTCAAATAAGGAATTTTCCAGTAATGCTCACCTATCTTGATAGAATGCTTACCATTACTAGGAGGTTTAACATAATTGATTGGCGACTTTTCAGATTGACAGGATTAAACAGTATCTCCTAAAGACAGATGTCTACTAAGAATCTCCAGATGCGATCTGCTTTGGAATTAGGGTCTTTGGAAATAAACCTAGTTAATATTAAGTCACAATGGATTAGGATAGGCCCTGTCAATGACCAATATAATAGAAGGAACTTTGGAGGGCTTTGAGAAAGAAGGAAGAGGTAGAGAGACTGGTTGGCCTACATTCAAAGAAACATGTAGGATTGCCAGCACTTACAATAAACTAGAAGATGAGGAAAGATCATTTTGTGGGCCTTTCAAAACAAATGACCCTGAAAACACTTGGTTTTGGAATTCTGGCCTACATATAAAATTGTAAGAGACTAGTTTGGCTGCTTTAAGCAGCCAGCTTGTGCTACCTTGCACAATATCCCTAAGAAATGAATGACTACATTGCTTCATGCAGCACCCACAGGTTCCATAACAGTGTCTGTATGACACAACAGATGTACAACAATAGGACTCTGGAGAGTGAGACTGAGCACTCTTGAGCTGTCGCAGGGTCATGTGTGATAGCTACCAACCCTACATGAATTCTAGAGATGATTACAGAAAACTGTTTTGTTTCTTTAGTTTTGTCCCTTTTACAACATATGAATGAAAGATTAGAATAAAGAATTTGGTGAATGATGCAGTCAGATAAATAGGAATCAATACCTGAAATGAGACTACAATTAACAAAAAAATTCTAAAATGCAGACTAATGATTGATCATACTAACTAATCCAAACTCAAGAAAGTAACTCTAGTGAATATAGTATAATTCTGTAAATTTTTCCCACTAAAATTTTGTTCAAAACCATGTTTCACATACATGTATATCAAATTAACCATTTACGTGTAATGCATATTCCTTTAAACATGAAGTATTGTGAATTTTGGTTTCATAAAAATAGTACAAGTTTCAGAAATTATGGACTAGTTCATGACACCTTGTAAGCTCAGTATATGGAAATGAGTCACCATTACTAAAGTTTTTTTAAAGACAGTCAACTTCACCTGGCATGGAAAGAAGAATAAGTACTCACAAAATCAAAGAGAGTTTGCATAATAATTAGAATTGCAAAATGTAGTGTGACATTGAATAACATTTTCTATCCCTGACACAAGAAAAGACATTAACAGTTAAAAAATAAATACTAAACCATCAACCATGTCTTACTTAGTGAGGAAAACACCAGACAGTGAATCCCACAAGGATCTGTCCTTATATCCCAATCAAGGCCAACTCAGGAGCTCTAATGTTGTTTTGTGGCATAGGAACAAACCTTGGGTCTGTAAGAGGGGATTGCGAAGGGTAACACATGTGCTTTATCTTATGTGCCCTATACTTTCTCTGTTGATAATGTTGAGCATGACTTAACTAAGCAGGAAAAGCTGTCCTTTCTCCTGGATAGGATCTTGCACTCTATATCAGCTTCTTCTCTGTCTTTCTTATCTACTTCAAATCTCTTGAGGATAAGAAGAGGATACATCATATTCAATCTTACATACTTGTGCTCAACAGAGTAGTAGTACAGAATAGGAAGTCAGTAACTGAATGAATAAATAAAATGTGGTTAGTCTTCACCGTCAGCCAAACTGGAGCTAGAATCACCTCAGAGACATACTTCTAGCTTTATATTTGAAGTTGCTTTCAGGGAGTTTTAATAGAGGAAGAAGACCCATTCTGAATGTAAAACCTCAGGCTGTATTCCCTAGCTGAATATAAAGAGGTAAAAGTATGTGAGGGACAGGATGTGTCACCTACTAAACACTATCGTTCATGACTCTTTGCTTCCTGATTATGGGTGTGATACAACCAGCTGCCTTGTGTTCTTGCTGCCGTGCCTTCTTCACCATGATGGATGAATAATGTGCTCAAACTGCAAACCAAACTAAGCTCTTCAGTCCTTGAACTGTTTTTGTCAGGTATTTTTGTCACAACAAAGAAAAGTTGAATGGGAATTACTAAATTTTACAGGTCATGATGCTATGATAAATGAACTTGATAATTGCTGATGCATGTAATTTAGAATGGAACACCAGAGTAAGACAGAATTCTGATACTACTTCTTTTTGATAGTGTTTTGTATAATCGTAGAATGATCTATATAGAGTCTATTCTCCATCGGTCAGTTATAGTTACAATAAGTATTTATTAAACTCTTCCCACAGTCTAACAGACACTATGGACAGTGCACATAAATTTCTGTCATTGTTCAGTTTATTGTATAGTTGGACAAAAGTATATATAATTGGCTATGGTGGAGTAAAGTAAAAGTATTGTTTTACTTAATATGTATACCAGGCCCAGCTGGCTGCAGATCCAAAGTTGGTCCTGAAGCCACATCACATCATAACCACTCAGTTTTGCCTATCCATTCTCCTAGTGATCTTTCTCCATTTTCCTGTTTCTCAGCTAGAAAGACCCTAACATTTCCCATCATCCATGCAAGGAACTCTATGATGACTGGCATACCATTGATGACCCAGCTCCAATAGAAATATTGTTAACTTCAGTACCTTTTGGGTAACCAGATAGGACCAGTGGAGAAATCTGTCACTTCTGTTGCTGGAAAGAAGCCTCAATGAGTGAGAACAATGAGATGGGTTATAAATTGTCTTTTTTTTTTTTTTCACCCAGAATCATACAAATCATCTTTTTGGAGAACTTCTTTGAGACCCAAAAAATATATTGCTTTTCTTGCTAGGACCAAACTTTAAGGTGCAAAAAAAGGATAATCCCTTATATTTTTGCTCTTCTTCCTTCCTTTTCTTACTTCTCCTGCCTCTTCAAATGCACTTTTCCAACCAGCTTTTGAAGAAGACTGTATTTTGTAGGAAACCTAGGCCAAGGCAGTACTAGGAAAGATTTTACTTAGAATATCATGCCAAGTGCTTTTGTCATTTATAAGGGCTCACCAATGACTCATCTCTAAGACAACACAAGTCATGATCTCAATCCTTTCTCTAATATGGACAGATAAAGGGAATCTGGTGACAAGTCCTTCCAGTTTGTCCCTAACAGAAATTTCATAGGGCATGGACTGTCAATGCTAAAACTAAGAAGTCCTGGGCAAACCAGAAGAGTTTATCACCCTAGAAAGTTATTCAGATATTTGTAACAATAAGTTAAACTAATTATATGCAGAATTTTCCTCAGCCGCAAGCAAAAGAAATGAAATATGCAATATTGTAATTATGTGCATGGAAAGGAAGGAAAAGCTCTAAATGGTAGAACTACAGACACTACTGAGCAGGTCCAACACAAAAGACACAGACGAGAAATTAAAAGGGATATCGAAATATGCAAAATAGGAGCCTCAAATATGTTGCCCATGTTTCCTATATGAACATATTCCAGGAATGAGTCATATGCAGAATATACAAACATCCATGCAGTTATAAAGAAAGGTTGGTATAACATACTAGAAGTCCGAACCATCAAAGACAAGGGAAAAAAATCTTTAAAGTGATTCTTTAAAATGAGAGACATTGAATGTAGAAGTAAAAAGATAAAAATAAGGTTCATAGTATAAAGAAAAAACACAAAATAGAAAGGAAAGGAAGGAAAGAAAAGGAAGGGGAAAAAAGATCCAAAAGGCCTTGTGGCACAGGCCTGCAACCCAACCTTGGCAAATTCATAAGAACTTGTCTCATCAAATTAAAAATTAAAAAGAAAGAAAGTAAAAGTACTCTAGATATAGCTCAGTGGTAGAGTGACTGCCTAGCATGTACAAGGTCATAGGTTCAATCCTTAGCAATGTAAATACAAAGTCTAAATTATCTAGTTTGGCTACCTCTTTCTTGAAGAATATACAAACCTGAAAAAAACTGAGAAAAGTAGCCTTTTGAAGCTTTTTGGTCCTCAATGGATATTTAAGTGTTAGTGACTCTGAATACACGGTAGATTGAAATGCGAGTTGTCAGAGAAGAACTGAATTTATTTCCCAAAGTGTGGATGCCTGGTATTGCATAAGGAAATGTACAAGTATGGCCTAAAATAAACTTTTCATGACTCCTTGAACCCACAGATCTGATCAATAACATGAAACAACCTTTATAATAGGTAATCACCTGTGGAGAGTTGGATCTGAGCAAAGACAGAGGTGTATAAATACCCTAAGTCTCATTTCACTATTGTGTGATAGCAGGTCATGCATCTACTGAACTCTGGAAGTGTGAAATCTCCAACACTGTTGTCTTTGGCTTTATTGACATTAATCATCCTAACAAGGATGGAGTGATATGTCATGAATTTGATTGGCATGTCCTTACTTTTTTTATTATTATTATTATTTATTCAACTGTGCGCATGTGCGTGTGTATGTGCGCGCGTGTGTGTGTGTCTGTGTGTGTGTGTGTGTCTGTGTATGTGTAGAACCACGGACGAACTCGCGAACCACCATGGACACCTCCACCTCCTTCTGCCCCGGGATTCACAGGCTCCGCCCTACCAGGACCAGAAGCGCAGGCCACCCCCGCTTCCGCCTGGCGTCTATATGTGGGATCTGGGATCCGAACTCAGGACCTTCCACCTGCAAGGCGGAGGCTTAACCCCTGAGCCACCTCTCCAGCCCCACTATTAACCATCTTTTCATGTCTGTTAACTACTTTCATGTTTTCTTTGCAGATATTTTGAATTATCAGGTTTACTAATGCTTTATCCCATTCTCAATGCAATTTTCCAGTATGTTGTTCCCTTTGCTTGCCTAAACTTTGATGTAGTCTTAACTTTTTATCTCATCACTGAACTTGAGGTGTCACAGCAAAAGCACCCCCCCAAAAACCTATATTGCCAACATCAATATCATGAAACATCTCTCTAGTGTTTTCTTCTGGATATTTCAGAGTTCCAAATCTCATACACTTAGGTAATCTTTTATATCGTAGGCTAAGTTTTATGTTTGGTAAGGTTCACATTCACTCGTTTATCTATGGACTTCCAGTTATCCTAATACCACTTGTTAATTTAACCATCAATCAGTATTTCATTATTGTATGTGGATAGTCAGTCTTTGAATATCATTTGCTAAAGAACTTGCATTCTCCCGCTGTGCTATCTTGGTACCATTACCAATGACTAACAGGTGGATTCATTTCTAGGTTCCCAGATCTGTTTCCCTAATCTGTATATTTAACTTTAGGGCCACATCATGGTATTTTAATCCCTTTAGCTTTTTATTATATTTTGAAATCAGGAACAATAATCCCACTGAATTTATTTCTCTTTTATGTAGATACTTTGACTTGTTGGCTATCAGGATCCTGCCTGCTTTCACAAAAATTTAAGATTATTTTCTCTTTTTCTGTACAAATGTTCCATTGAGTTTTTTTTAGGAGCCATTTTGAGTCTATAGATTAGTTACAGAAATAAGGAAATTGTTTTCATACTAATTCTTTCTGTGAACATGGACTCTTTCCAATTATTTATGTCCTCTCCAATTTCTGTCATTAGCATTTTATAATTTTCTACATACTAGTCTTTTTCCTCCTTGGTTTATCTGTATATATTTTGTTATTCCTTATACTGTCATACATATAATGATTTCTTAACTATTTGGGGGGTATTTTACTACTAATGTGTAGAAAAGCTACAGGTTTCTACACTGATTTTGTGTCTCTGGGGTTACTGACTGTCATAATTAGGCACAGGTTTCAACCTGACTGTTGAGGGTTTGAGCTCTGGGCACATTTGTGGAGAATGAGTGGTTGGGTTAAGTCCAGAGCAAACCTGCAAGAGATTGTCTAGTTGATGGGGAAGTCCCAGCCTATGGTGGGTGGTACTAATCCCCAGATGAATAAAATACTGATAGTCGGTTAAGAAAGTTGGCATCCTTTTGTACACTTGGCCAGACCTGCTGGTCTGGCAAATAAGGATCGTCCCTCTCTCAGCCATTATGTAGCGATGGTGTGGCCAGTTCCCTTGGCCCCGGAGTTGGTGCATGCTCTCCTGTCAAGTTGGACTGAGAATTGTAACTGTACTGTTGTAAGGAAATAAACCCTTTGTTCCCTTAAATCATTTGATGGTCATTTATCAGCAACCATGCAGGCAAACTATAACACTGAATTTTTATATTAATACATTATCTAACAAGTTGTGTATATGTATATTTCCACATGCATGTGTGTAAATATAGCCTTTAGGGTTTTCTACATATAAGATAACATCACCAGAAAATACAATTTTCCATGTTTCTTCTTTTCCTTGCCTAATTTCTGTGTCTAGAACTTCCAGTATGATGTTGAACAGAGGGCAACAGAGATAATCTTTATCTTGTTTCTGAGCTTACACAAAAGGTTCTTCAGTGGAACCTACTCTGTAGGTTTTTTGTTCTTATATTTGGACTATTTACGTTTTTCATAGTTTTCTGCGTTTGTAGTTAATAAAGATTCAAAGCTTGTCAAAACTTTCTTTATACCTCTTGAGATTATCCTGCATTTGGTCCCTGTACTGGTTACTCTTGTCTGCTGTTGTGAGACATCACTCAAAGTCAAGCAACTTTAAGGGAGAAAAAGAGATTCATTCAGCTTATGGGTCCACAGTCCTTTGTGATGTAAAAGACATGGCTGGCAGCACAAGCTGGAGGCAGTCTAAGTCATGTCCTTCTGGAGACTAAAAGTTGCAAAACTGCCAGCTGCTATCAGCAAAAGCAAAGCTCTCCTGGAAGTAGGGTGGAGCTAATTGACTTCAAGGTCCACTTTCTGTGTCTGCTGCTTTCTTCCAGAAAGGCTCCACCTCTTTTTTTTTTTTTTTTTTTTTTTACATTTCACTGAGAAAATTTTATTGATAGAACTAATTTGCCAGAAAGGATGATCCCATCATACTTCTGCTAGAACCTCTTTGTTAATTCTGTGCTTGGCTCCAAAGCAGCCTGTCCTGTGCTTCTTGTCGCAATGCTGAAATGTGGCTTACCCAGCTCCACACAGAAGTCCCGGCCGTAGATACCAATCCTGGGATCATCTTTGATACCCAGATCAATGTGTTCCTGGATCCCAAAACCGAAGCTTCCAGTACCAGAGAAGTTATTTTTTCTTAATTCATATTCCCGCACCTTCAGACCTTTCTCCAGTATTTCTTCTGCCTAGGCCCCAAGGATGGTGCAGTAGACAGCAATCTTTTCATTTCTCCTAATGCCAAGGACCTGACGTGTATCTGGCTTTGGAAAACACAGAGATGTGGCCTGTGTGCTTTTCCAACACCTTGGCAGCCCGGTCAGTCTCTCTCTACTCTCCTACGCACTGATGTTGAGGCAGAGCTTGTGGATACAAAATTCTCACATGGAGTTCTCCCTTTCACCCTGCTCCTATGCCATGATGAAGAACAGGAAGAGAAAGCCAAGGTTCCACCTCTTAAAGGTACAATAATCTTCCCAAATAACTCAAGATTTAAACACATGGACCTGTGGGAGACAGCTCATATTTCAAAATATGACACTCCCACCCCTGGACCCCATAGGCTTATTGCCATCTCATTACGCAAACCAAACTCAGTCCAACTTTAAAAGTCCGCATAGACTACATCAGTAGTCCCTAACAGTCCAACGATACAAAATTCAAAACCTCCTGCAAAATCAAAAGTCAAGTTACATACTTCCAACATATATTGGCAAAGAATAAACATTCCAATTCCAAAAAGGCAGAATGGGGGCATATCCAGGAACCAAAAATCAGCAGGACAAACTCCAAATCCTGCAGCCCCATGTCTAATAGATGAACCTCTTGTTGAAAAACATCTCAGTTCCAAAGGGCTTTGGTTCTACACCTCCATCTCAGCTGACTGAAGAAGACATCGTTTTCTTAGGCTGGCTCCTCCCATAGTATGCAGCTCTCCTTAGCAGATGTTCCAAGCACCATCTTCACTTCTCAAAGGCAAACCAGGCTTTAACTCTGCAGCATAAACTTCTTTCTTAGACCTCTAAGTTGCAGGCTTCCTGCCACACACTGCCTGACTTCTGCTAATCTCTGAAACCTTGAAGGAGGGCTTCCTGGACCTCCTCACTCTTGGATCTTTGATGCCTCTAAAACCAGGACCATACAAACCAACTTTGTCAAGTTCTGTTATGACTTCCAGGTAGAGATTGACTCACTGGAATCACAGCTTGTTCTGCTTCTCTGTGTTGATGCTGAGAAGAATATCTATCTCTTGGACAGTTACTTTAGAGGAGGAACAGTTCCTTTCCTTTGGAACTCTGCCCTTTAGCTCTTTCCTTGCAAAAGAATTTTCCTTCTTATGGATTGGAGCTTTCCCTGAAGAGCTTGCCCTCAGGGTACAGACTCTCCTATTATTCAAACAACAGCAGACTTTGGCTAACTAGAGGAATTTATCTCTTTAACAATAGCTACCATTTAGCTATCTGCCTTCTCTGTAGGCTTGTCTTCACATTTTCCTTCCAACTTCACAGTTTTTACTTTTTTTTTTTTTGCCTGATTTTTTTCTTCTGTTTCATCATAACTCTGAACAAGAGCTATAAAGTAGTCATACTATACTGTCGAAACTAAATTGCCTTGCAACTTCTGCTAACACTCAAATTTAATTTTGGATTAGGTTACAGGATGAGGGAAAAACTCAATCAAACTTTCTGTCAACTTATCATTTCATTTGCCCCTGGTCCAGTTCCAAACACAGTCTCTGTTCCCCTCTGGGAACCATCACAAGCTGGGCTTCCACTGTGTGCATTTCTTACATTACTGTCTTCTGAACGCGCCTCACAAAATGGTCCTTTTGGGCCTGTCTCTAAGACACAAAGTCTTTCCCAGGACAAAGTCCAAAAGTTCTCTATATTTCTCACAACTAAGATACACTAGCCACATCTCGCAATGGCTATACCTCACTACTCAGTACCAGCTTCTCTCAGCTTCATCAAAACAACTTCACTTTTTGGTACCAGGTTCACAGTTTCACAGCAGCACCCCACTTCCCTGGTACCAATTTCTACACTAGTTAAGTCTTATCTGTTACCGTGAGACAAGACTCACACTCAAGTAATTTAGAGGGAGACAGGTAGATTTATTCAACTTAAGTCACTAGATACATGGTATGGCTGGTGGCAGAAGTTGGAGGCGGTCTAAGTCATGTCTTTCCTGGAGACTGAGAAGTGCAAAACTACCAGCAGCTGTCAAGCTGCAAGAGAAGACCTCTCCTGAAAATAGGGTGGGACTAATCAACCTCAAGCCTCTCCCCCTGTGACTGCCTCAAGGTTCACCTTCTAAAGGTGCCATGACCTTCCCAAATAACTAAAGATTCAAACACATGAGCCTGTGTGGGACAATTCACATTTCAAACCATGACAGTTCTTCATTCTAGTAATGTTGTTCACCATATTAATTGATATTATGTTGAAACATTCTTATATTTCCAAAGGATTTCTATTATACTAAGGTATGTGATTCTTTTAACATGCTTTTGGTAGTATTTTTTTTGAGGATTTTGTATCTATGTTCTTCAGGAAATTGATTTGTGCTGTCTTTTAAATAGAACTGGAGTTGACCAGTGAAGGTCTCTGTTGGTGTACTTTTCTCTATTGTGGACTTTCTGATTACAGATTTAATCTCCTTACTAGTTATAATATCCATTCTTTATCATTCCATCTTGGCAATTTATAGCTTTGTAGAAATGTATTCATCCAAGAAATATGTAGAAAAGGCTGTCCTATCGATTAAAATTTCTCGCTGCCCAAGTGAAAGCTGCATTCTGGATTTTCAACCCCTCGCTTTGTATCAGGCCAGTTAGAGTGCTATGCTAATGGTTCTCATTTTAAAAATCATCTCTTTTCTCAGTGGGTTTAATATATTAGGTTAGTGCTCAAAAACCTGTGAGGTAAGTTTGGTTTTTTGGGTAGTCCTCATAAAAGTCAGGACACTAAAGCCAACAAGATGACTCAACTGGCATAGGCATCTATGTGAAAAACCTGGCAACCTGAGTTTGATCCTGGAATCCACATGATGGAAGAAGAGAAATGACTTCTGAACATTGTCTTCTGACTTCCCCAAGAGTTCTGTGTGACACGTGCATATTTGTTCTCTTTCTCTCTCTCTCTTTCTCTCATAAAAAATAATTTTAAATCATTCAGGACGTTGAACATGTGGTTTAATCTTTTTTTCTTCCACATGGACAAACTTGGAAATGGGTTTTTTTCTTTTAATATGCCCACATTGAGTATATGATATCACACATCCTGAACACAGGATAGTGAGAAAAGGAGTTGTCAGAAACAGCATTTTTTCTAGAATATTTCACAAGTAAAAATGCAGGCAGGACAGTTGTGACTAAGTTTACAGAGTTCACAATGAGAAGGACAGAGGCTGGGTAGGATTCAGGCTCATGGAAATCACTGATGCTTTCTGAGTAGTAGCAGAAGCTATTATTTAATTTGGCTATTAGTGTTCTTCAATTTTATTTAAAATTAAACAAATGCAGCTCCAACTTCCTATCCAACGCTTCTTTTCAAACTGATGGTGGTCTCTTAGACTTCTCCATGGAGAAATTTTTAGAGTGATAAAATTATATTGTATCTTTCATACAAAAACCTAGAAATGAACAGAAAATGCCATAGTTTTTTGGAAACTTTTTGGAAAGCTTTCTTGGTTTAAGTAAAAATTTGTTAAAATCAGAGTTTTCCAACGTGAAAATATATACTCCTCTAATATGAAAAATTAAATGTGAAATATATTGATTGTGTAGCTGTAGGAGAAATTTGCGACAATATAAAATAGTGAAGGATTACTGTAGGCGTTGTTGCAGAAGACAAAATATATTGATATTATAATAATATTGATCTCCTAAATAAGCAAAGATGTAAATGAATGAATCACACAGGGCTAATTGTAGCAATTATAATCATTTTTCTAAGTTTTTTCCACAAGCATTCTACTTAGAGCAAGACCCATATTAGATTTACTTTAAATAATAATAAATGCATTTTCTGGAAAAGGAACTTCATGTTCTGCTTCCCTCAATAGAAATAGACCTGTTAACATAAAATATTATTCCAATGTGGTTGTATTGCTCATGATTACAGTAAATTGATTAAATGATAAATGTATATTACTCCGACATGCTTGTCATTTCAACCTGAAGCTGGAGATAAAGTACAAAGAGTTGAGGGATGAAGTTACTGATTTGTTAAAAAATAAACATTTCTAACTTGTCTTGATGCCTCGCAAGTGATTACCTGTAGTGAGAGCATTATAGAGCACAATGTTAACTCTATGTTCTGCATAGAGCCTGACTCTACTGCATTATGCACTGCCTGTCAGACAATGTGTCTTAACACAAATGAAATCATGTTTCATTTTTAACTAGGCAACTTCTTTGTTGAGCATATGGCAGTGATAATATCTTTAGTCCATCCACTGATGTTGCTTGCCTTGTGGGTCATCATCAGTAGCATTTAATGAGGGACATGCTGAGACTAATTCATTTCAAAACCCTTCTGGATCATATATACACATAAAACAGACTTATTTCTTGCCAATTTCTCTTTAGGATGCTGATAAATACAACTTAGAGGAAGAAGGAATTTATTCTTGCTTATGATTCAGGGTTCATAGTTCAGCTCGACTTCAGAGTTCATATCTACATAAAGAGCCTAGGCAACTGACCATATCGTATCCACAGAAAGAACTGAGAAAGGGATGCACTTTCTCACTTGCCAAAATACCTGTATACTGAGGCTGGAGAGGTGGCTCAGGGGTTAAGCCTCTGCCTTGCAGGCAGAAGGTCCTGAGTTCGGATCCTAGGCCCCACGTATAGACTCCAGGCGGAAGTGGTAGGGCGGAGCCTGTGAATCCCGGGGCAGAGTAAACAAGGAGGAAGTGCAGGGGTCCATGGTGGTTCCCGAATTCATCCGTGGTTCTACACACACTCACATACGTACACACATGTGCATACACACACGATTGAATAATAAATAATAAAAAAATTTAAAAAAATACCTGTATACCACTATGACAAATTATGTGGTAGCACTGAACTAGTTCCCCCCATTTTATCCACCTGATCAGGGAATGGTCCCACCCACTGTGGGCTAGGGCTTCCCTCTTCAATTAGATAACCTCCCACAGCCTTCTTTAGGGTTTGTTTTGAATACCAATTCTTCATAAATATATGTCCAGAACTCAGCCTTTAATTGTCAGGTTGATACCTGTATCTAACTAGCACATACTTCTGTATATAACAGCACAAATTTATAGAAATTAAGTAATTTAAGAAGTCTCATCCCATCCTCATAGTTTTAAAAAAGAAAACTTGATGGTATTTCAAGTAGATTTAATGGCAATTTATAGTATATTATGTGTATTATAGTTATAAAATCTTTCAACTTTATACATACCCCCATAACACTCAAATTTCATTACACTTATTTGTATCTCTGTATCAAAAATGTAGACTTTAATGCTGAAAAGAGAATAAAGGAATCCTCAATCTGGAACAGGATGAAGTTGCAATGAAGCAAATGTATCTTCTAAGAGTAAAAAGTAAAAAGTTTGTAATTTCACAAATTGGCAATACAAAAAACTTTCTCATACATCAAACTGTGAAGTCTTCTGATTTGTTTTCAAGGGATAGGGCTGTGGGGAGGGAGCTTTCCCTCAGTACACTTCAACCAGGCTGAATAATGTGCTAATGATTTTTAACTCTGCTGTTTTTCTTCCAAAGGAATAAATGCCTTATTATTAGTGGGTTAACTGTTTATTTTGTACTGATTTGTGATTTTGGGTACTGAAAAAGAAAAGTATACCTTATTTTCTCAACGAAGGAATAATGAGTTGTTATCTATTGACAATAATACTCTATCCAGATAACAAGGGACTCTTGCCTTTGACTCACCTTTAACATCTATCAGGTGCTCATTAACTATTTACAGTCTCAATCCATGTATGTACCTTATGTAGCATTTGACCCATTAATGGTACTTACGTATAGTTATTTAATAATCACAATTTAAATAAGAACTAATTTCTACGCAAAGTAAATATAACTTACCAATATGTACTAAATAGCTATGTGAATGTTCAAATTTGATGATATATATAATATAACACATAAAAATAACAATAAGCAAAGTAGGTAACTCTCTGGATAAGTTATTTCTTAAGAGTTGAGAACTATAAAATATAAATGGACATGATACAGCCTCTTAGCTTACAGAGAAAATGTTCCTGTATAAAATATTAATAAATAGGAAACTAAACCTGAAATGGTTGTGGAAGAGATTTAAAGACAATATAATTAGAGATAACATTAAAAAGATGATGAAATTAAGACAGTGTGACTTGAATGAACAAGACCAGACAGGCATGTGGTGACTAAGTTGACATTTGTTCCTGTAACTCTGCTGTCAAGTGTTGTCATCCATGTCTCTGCCAAGATTTCACCCCTGACATATTTGCTTCTCAAAAACTTTTGTAGAATTTATAGGATCTTGTATAGTTAACAGCAAACATACTAAAGCATCTCTGATATACCCTCAAGCAATAAAGATTTCCTTTGCTACTTTAACGGCTTTCAAAATTCTCCTTTACTTGACACGCTAATGTCTATTTCTTGCTCATGCTACCTCTGTGTAATGGTTTGAAATGTGAGTCATTCCCCACAGGCTCATGTGCTTGAATCTTTAGCTGGTTGGGAAAGTCATGGCACCTTCAGGAGGTGGAGCATTTCTGAAGGAAGACAATCACAGGGAGTGGGCCTTGAGGCTGGTTAGCCCCTCTCAGCTTCAGTTAGTTGATCTGCTCTTGAGTTTGGCAGCTCTGAGACTTCATGATGTCTGCAGTGCTTTAGGCTTACTTCAGCTTCTGTCAGTCAGTCATTTCCTTTCCCGCCATAATGGACTATAACTACACCCTAGAACCATAAGCTGAATAAATCTCCCTTTATCCCCTCAAATTATATATGAATTGCTCTCTCACAGCAACAGAGAAGAATAACCACTAGAAACTGGTACCAGAGAAGTAGGATATTGCTGTGAAATCCAGTACTAGAAAGATTTTGTAAAGTTGAGAGAAGTTGGTTTTGAAAATTAAAGAAGTAAGCTCATTGCTGAGATGTGGCTAGTGTGTATTTGAAAATATTTTTGGGAGAAATATAGAGAACTCTGGGACTTTGCACTGGGAAAGCCTTTGCATTTTGGAGATGGGACCAAATGGAGCATTCTATTGAGAGATTCTATTCTATTGAAGTGACTGATGTTGTTAGAGATGTGGACACTCAAAGTTCAGCTTGTGATGGTTCAGAGGGGAACAGAGACCGTGTGTGGAATTGGATGAAGGGCAAATGGAATGATGGGTTGGCAGAAAGTTTATCAACCTTTTGCCCCCCCCCAAAAGGTTGCCTGAAGTTTAATTCAAGTGTTTGGTGGAAGAAATTTCAAGGTAATGTAGTCTTGACAGCGTGACATGGTACAGTTTAGTGCTATTGTTAAGAGTTATGAGGAAAAGAGTAAAGAATCAGGTAGAAACTGTGAGGTTTGATGATGAAAAACCTGATAGCAAAATTGAAGACTTGAACCAGAAGAATGCAGACAGCAAAATGGCAGCTGTTGTTAAAGGGATAAGCTCCATTAGTGAATCAAAACCTGCTCTCAATTTGAATAATAGAAGATGCTCTACCCTGAAGGCAAATTTCTCAGGGAAGGCTCCCACCTATAACAATGCAAATTCTTTTTGAAAGGAAGAGCCTAAGGACAGATTTTCCAAATGAAAAGTCTGTTACTATACTGAAAGGACTTCTCAAGAGAGGTTCTGTGCAGAGTCAGCTCAGAAAAGCTGATCCAGTGGTGATTCAGGGGAGCCAATCTCCACCTGGAGGTTATAACAGAACTTGGCAAAGTCTTCCACATGGTACTGGTTTTAGAGGCATCAAAGATACAAAAGGGAGGAGGTCATGAATCGCTCCTCCAAGATTTCAGAGACTGGCAGAAGTCAGGCCACATGGGAAAGGATTGAAAAGTCTGCCAAGATGCTAAAGAGGGGTAGTTTGTGCTGTGGAGTTAAATTCTGGTTTGCCATTCAGAAACAAAGATGTTAGAGATGCCAGAGCTAATTTGGGCTTCTGCCAAGGAAAGCTATGCATCATGGGAGGAGCCAGCCCCCAAAAATGATTTGTGCTACAGGCAGTTGCACTGGAGGGGTGGAACTGAATCTCTTTGGAATTGAGATGATTTCAAGAAGAGATTAATCTGTTGGACTTGGAGCTGGAGCATTTGAAGCTTATTCTGGTTTTCAGTCTTCTTATGGACCAATCTTTCATGGATATGCCCTCATTTATGTTTTTTTGGAATGGGAATGTTTATTCTGTGCCATTTTACATTGGAAGTATGTAATTTATTTTTTGATTTTACAGGAAGCTTTGGTCTTTGTACTTTTGGACTGTGTTGGGACACCTGATGTAGTCTATGAGGACTTTTAAAGTTGAACTGAGTGTGGTTTGCACTATGAGATGGCAATGGCTCCTGTGGGAGCCAGAGGTGCAGTGTCGTAGTATGAAATGTGAGTTGTCTCCCACAGGCTCATGTATTTGAATCTTCAGTTGTTTGTGAAGGTGATAACATCTTTAAGAGGTAGAACCTTGCTGAAGGAAGGCAGTAACAAGGCTTGGTCCTGAGATTGGTTAGCTCTGCCCTGCTTCAGTTAGTTAGTTTACTCTTGAACTCAGTCTCCATAATGTACTTGGTGAGTTAAGCCTTTTCCAGCTTCATGCTTTCTCCATCGTGAAGGACTGTATTTCCCCTTGTGAACCAT
This sequence comes from Typhlomys cinereus, assembly GCA_023101885.1. Taxonomy (NCBI): domain Eukaryota; kingdom Metazoa; phylum Chordata; class Mammalia; order Rodentia; family Platacanthomyidae; genus Typhlomys; species Typhlomys cinereus. The sequence goes on along the minus strand of JALPQD010000050.1, from coordinate 5,936,203 downwards.
AAATTGAATAAATTTTCCTGTTTTCCCACTAAGTTGCTTGATTTTGAGTGTTGTCTTGAAGCAACAGAGAAAGAGTAACTGGTAAAGAAATTCCATGTTGGCTGTGAGCTCTACCCTGATTGCCTAGGTTGACACCAGCTCCATCTCTGAACTGTTTAGCTGCTAAGGGAAAAAAGCTTTAAAGAGCTTTTTTTTTTTTTTTTTTTTTTTCACAAGTGATCGTTTTGCTCACCTTTCATTGCCAAAGTCTGCTCAAACTAGCACCATCAGAAGAGGAATGAGAATCAGTATGTGAGGCTACAGAGGACATTTCACATTCAAGCTATTCATGCATACTTATTTAATAAAATATACAACAAAACTTTTATGGGGACACCCAAAACAAGAAACTACTATTTAAAACTGTGTTGAAAAATATGCATTTTTGTTTATTAAATAACCCTATTTTTACCTTCAATTTAATTTTATACACTGTAGGAATGAAGTCAGGGGAGAAAAATGTGCTAGAATTTTTCTGTTTTATTGAAAAACCACCATGGCTTGAGAAAAGTAACTAGAGAAAGGGTGAATTATTCTAGATTTATAGGCGAACCAAACATCTGTGTCAGAATTTCTAGGCCATTGCTAAAAACCTCTCAATGTTTTTAAGGAAAATTTTTTCAAAGCCAAACAAATTGCAGCTTCATTGTTGAAAGTGTAGTGAATTCTATATTAAATCATTTAAACATTCATATCTTCCAGAGGACAATTATCTTCACAAAGTCAAGGAAATTATGACAATTTTAAGAAAGGAAGTAACTTACAGTTCTTAAAAAGCCAATCAGCTCAAGGTTTGGTAGGGCAGAAAAGAGTTTAAGTCAGAAATAACAAAATGTGAAGCCGTTTGCTTGCTTGCTTGTTTTTCTCACAAATGTCTGTGTGGCCCTGTTTTTCTCTTACCTGCTTTCTTTTCTCTGAGCTGGGGATGTTTTTATGTTGCAAGACTGTTATAAGTATAATTCCTTTACTCTTTCATCAGAATATTTAATAAGCTGCACAGTGCATCTGGCTAGGTATATAAACATGTGAAGAAAATAACATGTTTAACAAGTAGCAGCCAAACTCAGCAGTGAGAGTGAGTGCTCCTTACAGAAACAGCCATTTACCATAGGATAGTCAGAGAAGGCCCTTCTGCAGCTAAGACTGAATGGATGGAGAAAACCAGCTAAACAAAGAGCTCAGGGCAGGTTACACTAGTCAGAAGGGAAAGGATGTGAGCTTAATGAGAAGACACACCCAAAGTACCCCTAAAAGAGCATTATCTACTTCTTCCATCTCCACACTACAAAAAAAGGACTGCCTTGGATATGTGCTTATAGTTGGAGCTGTTTATTTATGTTAAATAGCAACCAATAAGAGTATTTGGGGAAATGCATTATTAGCCTTAAAATAATCACTTAAGCCTAATTGCCTGAGTCATTTTAAAGAGGAAAAAAATAATATTGACTACAAAATCTTAGAATGTGCAATGTTGGGAGATGTCATCAATTCTAAAACATCTAAATGAAAAAGAGTTTATTTGCCTTTCTCTACCTTCATATAAGATTGTCTGCCTTCACTTTTTCCAGAAGTAATCGATTTAACAATATTTTACTTTTAGTCAAAATAATATTCAGTCTTGATCATTGAGAGTAGTAATCAAAGTTGCTAATTTATCCAGGTTGAACTGAACTGAAAATCTTGTTTACAATTGGTTTAAATTTCATATCCTTTGAGGAGTTGGTATATTTTTACATGTTTTGTTAATGCTGTAGAAAACCTCCTCTGAGAAAAACACATGGTCACAGACTATCCAAATAAGTGACTCTAAAATATGCAATAGTGAAACCTCATTGGTAAATGTGATGTAACATTTGGTTCAAGATCTCTTTTTAAATGCTGGCTTTCTGACTCAACATACAGAAAATTCAAACTTATGAAGTGCAACCCAAGTTAAACACCATAAAAATTCTAAGGCACTAGCATTATTTATTCAGGACTATATATTCAAAATTGCTGTTGAAGAGAATTGTTCTGATTTTTAAGCCATAGAATTAGAGTGACAATCATTAACAAAAAGGTGTAGATCAGGCTGAGAACCAAGTGTTCATCATTGATAAAGAATTTTGATTAACTTGAAATGATCAAGATTACATAAAATAGGAAACAAAAAACCCCACAGTATTGTTATACGAAGATAATTCCTATTTTTTCAATATATTTGTGGGTTTTTTTGTGTGTGTGCTTATGTTTACATATGTGTGGATATGTATATGTATGGATGCATGTGCTTGCAGGAGACTGAGATTGATGTTAGGTATCTTTCTTCATTACTCCCCAATTTATTTATTAAGGCAAGATCTCTTGATTATGCTAAGAGCTCATTGAGTGACCTGTAAAACTAGCCAACTTATCCTGTGGATTCTGTGTTTCTGCCTCCAGAGTGCTGGGATTACAGGGGACTACAAGGTCTGCCAAGATTTTGTTTGAGTTCTGGGAACTCAAGCTCCAACTCTCTTGCTAGCAAGCCATACACCTTATCCAATGGTATCCTCCTGCCTAATTCTCATTTTGTGATAATCAGTGAAAATTTAAAGCTTTTAAATTTATGGTTATCTAGAAAATAATACTTTGAGCTTGAATAGTATAAAGTCGGTAATGTAAAATATAATTATATCTTATTTAAAGAATATCATGTAGAGTGTTTATGGTGTGCTTGTGTGTGTAAGTAAATGAACTAAATGGTTTTTGGTTAGTAAAGCTCTCAAAACTATCTTATATTTTTGCTCCATCTTTAAAACTAAATTTTAACTTCTTCACAATGTGTATAAGAGATATAGAGAAAGGCAATGATAAAAGGATGCCTAGGAGATTTTGTTTTTATCAAGTAAGTCTTCCATAAACACTGACTAATTAACTTTTTTCAGTCCTCTTGAAAGCACATATTTTTTTAAATTCTGAATAATTATTTTCAAGTTATTTAGAAACTAAGATGTGGGTAGTAATACAGAAGGTCCTCGGGTTCCAAGAAATACCAGTGGTGGCAGTCTGTGCTGTTTCAACTGTTCCATGGCATTTGCCCAGAAGCCTGAAACAACACAGGCTTCCTTTCAGTCCCTTCACAGAAGTACAACTATATAAAAACATGCCAACGTTATGGCTCTGATGCACTGGGAAAATTGAAAGTATCTTCCAATAAAGTTTCAGGGTTGTAGCAGGTAGATTTTACAGATTCTTGATACCAGCCACTGATAATGAGTATCAGGTATGGGTGTTTTAACAGAATATTAAAATATAGTATCATGACATTCTTCAACCTGTGAAGAGAAAACAGCATTCTGCACACAAACATACTATTATATAGAATCAATTATCCTTAAAAAATGGTAAGTAGCCTACTGTGGCTCAATGGCAGTTTCTGTGTATGGATGAAAGCACTATCCTAGAATGTCCCCTATCAAACTCTACTCTCCTTTGCTGGTAGAATTTTCAGATACTTTCTAATCTGTGTATTTAATTTTTGCGTTTGTTCAAAATTAAAACACAAATTGTCCCTTTTTCATAACTACACGTAATGGATTTCTTGACCAATATTTAAAATAATAATATATCTCTTTTCAATATTTTCAGTAATTGTGTAATTACTGTAATTGAAATTGCAGTAATTGTGGAAGACAGAATGAGAGAAAAATTAAAATATCTGTATTTTCACTTACCAAAGACAACTGTTCTTAATGGTCTGATACATTTTATTCTAGTTTTTTTTTTCAAGTTATTTTTTTCAAGGATTTCAGACATACTGAAAAGTTGCAAATATGTTGCCTTTTATCCTTTACACAACTTCTTAATGCTAATGCATTGCATAATTACACTGCAATTACCAAATCAAGAAACCATTGCTAGCACAATACTATGAAGCGAACTAATCAGTTTTTCCATTATGTGCTCTTCTGTTCTGGGATCTGTTGAGCACCTCATGCTATACTTGGCTATCTGCCTCTGCATTTTCCTTTGATAAAATGAACACTGTTGAAGAGTACTGATAGCAGTTTCATATAATTTTTATCATTTTGGGGGGACTGATGTTTTCTCACAATATTGTCTTTAATATAATGCATTGATGTCATAGAATTTTATATCCCTCTCAAGGAATCATAATATACATATAAAATTATTCTTCATATTAAACTATTTTACTTTGTAAGGGGTGTCTTGCTCGTTTTATCATAAAATTATTGGTTTCCTCCTTAAGAATAATAAATATTTTTTCAGATCCCAATGATTGGCATCAAACACACTGCAAAGATTCTCAGAGTTGCCCCAGCCTCCGACAACCCTGCTCTCACATGAGCCCACTTTTGGCAAACTCTAAGTGTGTCTCCAGCATGACCCTGAATCTTGGACCCCAATGGTCAGTGTAAAGTGTACCACTAAAGGTCTCCAAACTTGTCACACATACCCTCAGCAATCATAACTAGATAACACAGAATCCAAGGCATCCAAATGAGGACCCCAGAATTCATACCAGTCAACAAAATACAGTTTTATAACCCAACCAAAAGATAAGTAACTCATTTCTTTTTCCATTTATGATCAGGAGACATATCTGCTTAATACTTACATACATAGCACTCACTCCCCATCCATTCACTCTTACTGGCTTCACCCCTGCATATCCCAAATTAACCTCTCATTCTGTCCAGAAGTCCAGCCCTCCCCTCCTAGCTATTTATCCACACTATCCTATTTTATTAAGCTGTTCTAGTACATAGTTCAATTCCATCTGCTAAACCTGACCTCCAATCCTCAACTTAAAGTAGATAATAAATCTTTTTATTTCCAAACCAGACCTACTTACACAAACCAAGTGCACTGCAGCTACCACATCCTTAAAACACCACCAAATAATTCTAGACTAATCCCCAAACAATACCATCTGATCCAAATCTAGGGAAGAAGTCTCAGTAACTGTCAAAGTCAGGAAATCAGATATTAATTAGTGGAGCCAGAAACATATACCAAAGAAAGCAAATAAAGACCTAACATGAAATGTACAGATCATATTGTGAAACTATAAAGTATACCACCTATTAAAAAATATGTCTCTCACAAAAAAAAATACCAACCCCATCACAAGAATAACATTTTTGGTACTAGACAGGAAATATAACACTCAAGATAACATATTTCAAAAGTACATTATTAATATAATTAAGGAACTATGTGAGAAACTACAAAAGAAACAAGCAGAATGCCCAGAGGAGATGAATAAATGTATCAAAATATATGGACAGGAAAATAAACCCCAAGCTGGAATTAAACTTGAAGCAAACACCAGGTTATCTACAATTGAAAATTCAGACAAAGTATCATCAACAGAAACAATAAATCAGGCCTAGAAGACAAGCTGACAGACAAGGTGGAACAATTAAAGAAGCTGAAAAAGCTAATATATATATATATGAAAGGAATATTCAAGAGTTAAAGGATACCATGGAAATCCCCAAGCAATTCTTTACAAAAATTGACTGAACAATCTCAAAATTCATTTGGAAACACAAAAGACCCAGGATAGCAAAAACAATCCTGAGTAACAAAAATACTGCTGGAGGTATCACCATACCAAACCTTAATCTAGACTACAAATCCATAGTAATAAAAACAGCCTGGTACTGGCTCCAAAATAGGCATGTAGATCAATGGATAAGGGTTGAAGACCCAGATATAAGCCCACACAATTACAGCCATTTGATCTTTGACAAAGGGGCCCAAAAAATTCAATGGAAAAAGGACAGTATCTTCAACAAATGGTGCTGGGAAAACTGGATGTCCACATACAGAAGATTAAAAATGGGCTCGTACTTGTCACCATGCACAAAAATTAATTCCAAAAGGATCAAGGACCTCAATATTAGGTCAGAGGCTATAAAAGCCCTAGTTGAAAGCTTGAGCTGATTAAGCTAAGCCAACAGTTCCTAAACATAAATTCAATAGCACAGTCACTAGAATCAACACTCAACAAATGGGATCTTATGAAATTAAAGAGCTTCTTTTCAGATAAAGATATTATAAACCAAGGAAAAAGACAACACACAAAATGGGAGAAAATCTTTACTAACCATCTGATAGAGCTCTATTATCCAGAGTGCACTAAGAGCTTAGAAAACTAAACACCAAGGAGATAAATGGTCCAATTAAAAAATGGGCCTGGGAACTCAAAAGAAACTTTTCCAGTGATGAAATTGAAATGTCTAACAAATATCTTAAAAAATGCTCCATATCCTTAGCCATCAGGGAAATGCAAATCAAAACTTCCCTGAGATATCATCTCAACCCAGTCAGGATGCTAAAAATCTACAATACAAACAATACCAAATTCTGGCGAGGATGTGGTGGGAATGCAGGCTTACACAACCACTCTGACAATCAGTCTGGTGATTTTTCAAAAAGTTAAAGATTTAAATGCCATGTGACCCTGCTATTCCACTTCCGGGAATAATCTCCCATAAAGCAAAAATTCACTACAATGACACAAGTACAACCATGTTCATAGCAGCACTATTTACAATAGCAAAGTCATGGAATCAACCCAAATGCCCAACAGGTAATGAGTGGATAAGGAAAATGTGGTACATTTATACAATGGAATACTATTCAGCCATGAAAAAAGATGAATTAATGAAATTTGCCAGGAAATGGATGGAATTAGAAAAAATTATATTGAGTGAAGTATCCCAGACACAGAAAATTAAATGTTTTATATACTCCCTAATAGGTGGATCCTAGTACCGAACCCATTTAATGACATATTCAAAGATAAATCTCTGTAATACGTACAGTAATGGCAAAGATTATAAACAGGAGGGAAGGGGTAGGAAGGCCCCCCCCTTGAAATAAGGAGAGAGGTAATCATGCTTCAGTAGAAAAAATAAGTCACCATCAAGTATTGCAAATAAGTAGTGGTTAAGTTCACTCTCACTTTCTTTCCTGGTCACTTGCAATTGAGGGGTTTGATCTCATCAATCAGGGAGGGTACAGAGATTGGCAGATAGATAGTAACCATCCTGCAAATGGGAGACTGACACTCCCCCTGTCACTGCAGTCTCTTATTCCTCTTTCACCTACCTTTGAATCTCCTGTTATAGTATGATCTTCATTTAAATACCCTTTTATCTTTGGTTAGGAGCTGACCTCCAATATCAATCAGGATGGAGCCAAGGGTGGTCCAGGAACAGCAAAGCTGAAAACAACAGCAAACCATAATTCAGAACACCAAAGACCCTACATTGATCACCTGGAACCAGACTAGCCAAATCTCTCCCCATCCTAGAGCTCAGGGATCCTTGTGGAAGAGGAGGAGGCAAGACTGTAAGAGTCTAAAGATGGGGAGGACCAACTATATGCAAGATACTCCACACAAGTTAGGGTCACAGTAGCCATAATTGGACTTTGCATGACCTGCACAATGACTGACATGTCAACGACCCTTCCAGGTTCTAGCATGGATCACAGGCATTAGGATCCTTAGAGGCAAGGGATTAACAATCATAATAGTGTTCCCATACTAAGGGGAGTCCAAGAAATGGGGGGGAACAGGGTGGGACTGGTAGAAGGGGAGAGAGGGGGGCGAAGGGAAGAGGAAAAAGGGGGGAAAGTGCAGGGAGACTGGGGAAGGGTGGAGGGAAGGAGGTGACCAGGGACCTCTTGTATGATTGGGGAAAGATAAATAAATATAAATTAAAAAAGGATACCATGAAGAAGTCATACCTGCACATCCATGGGATTCCAGAACAAAAAACTCAAGAAAACAATCCACAAAAAATTTTCACACCACCATAAGAGAAAAAGTCTCCCACTTAAGGAAAGGTATTCCCATCCAATTATAAGATGCATACTGCACATCAGTCAGATACGATCAAAATAGAAACACCTCATCATGGCAAATAATAATCAACACACTGCAGGTACAGGATAAAGAGAAAGTTTTGAGAGTTGCAAGAGAGAAAAACAAAGTCATATTTAAAGACAAGTCTGTCAGAATAACAACTAACTTTTCAATAGAAACAGTAAAGTTTAGAAGAGCTTGGAGAGACATATTTCAAATCATGAATGATTGCAAATGTCAATCAAGCCTGCTACTTCCAGCTAAACTATCAGTCATGATAGCAGATGAAAGAAAAATTTTCCACAAAAAATAAACGTAAGGCCTACATGCCCACCAAGCAAGGGTTGTAGAACATACTGGAAAAAGACTGAAGAAAACCATGAACACATTCAAAAGGATAGAAGGGAAAAGTTTTATCAGCATATCTACTAAGCAAAGAACCACTAATATAAAAAAATCACAAAATTCAAAAAAAGTGAAAGAGATAAACACTTCTCAGTTACAGCCTTAAACATCAATAGAGTCAACTTTCCAATCAAGAGACATAGCTAACAGCTTGGATCAATAGTCACAAGCCATCAATTTTCTGCCTTTAAGAAACAAACTTCAAATGTCCAAAAATAACTTTAAAAATATTCTACTTCCCTAGTTATTAGGGAAATGTAAATTAAAACTACCCTGGGATATCATCTCATCTCAGTCAGAATGGCTAAAATCCAAAACACAAACAACAATAAATGCTGGTGAAGATGCAAGGAGAAGGGATCCCTTATTCATTGCTGGTAGGAATGTAAACTTATACAACCCCCATGTAAACCAGTATGGAGGTTCTTAAAAAGTTAAAAATAGAAATATCATGTGTTACAGTTCGCCTGCATGGTTGCTGATAAATGGCCATTGAACAGCTTAAGGGAACAAGGGATTTATTTTCTCTTACAATTACTGGTTACAGTTCTTAGTCCAACTTGACAGGAGAGCATGTACCAACACCAGGGCCGAGGGAATTGGCCACACCACCACTACATAATGGCTGAGAGATGGACAATCCTTATCTGGCAGACCAGTATGTCTGGTCAAGTGTACACAAGGATGCCAACTTCCTCAACCGGCTCTCAGTATTTTATTCATCTATTCTAGGCCTAATCCCACCCACCATAGGCTGGGCCTTCCCCTTCAGCTAGACAATCTCCTTCAGGTTTGCTCTGGACTTAACTCAACCATTAATTCTCCACAAATGTGCCCGGGGGTCAAACCCTCAACAGTCAAGTTGACACTTGTGCCTAACTTTGACATCATACAATCTAGCTATACCACTCCTAGGAATATTCCCCCCAAAAGATACATCTTACTAAAGAGACACATGTACATCCATGTTCATTGCAGCACTGAAGCAGCAAAGAAACAGAATAAGTCCAGATGTGCAACAGGATATGAATGGAGAATGAATATTATTCAACTGTCAAAAATTAATGAAATTTGCTGGCAAGTGGATAGAGTATCCTAGACATAAAAAGATAGACCTCACATGTTCTCCCTTTTAAATGGATCCTATCATTAAAAATTCAAAATGATATACTCAAAGGGAAACTTTTATATCCCCCACAAACTACAAAGGAACATATTGGGGGTGGAGGAGAAAGATCCCAGAAGAGTGGAGGCAAAATCACATAGGCAAATAGATGAATTAGGTCATTATGGAAGAAAAGTCTTAAAGGAGAGGGAAATAAGGGGAAGGACTTAGTAAGGGCTAAGGGGGGAAAGTCAAGTGGTTCAGTGGGAAAACAGTGATCAGCGCCTCACCACAGATATGAACACTGCAAGCTTTCACAGTTCAGCCAAGGAGGAGGAGGAGGAGGAGAGGGAGGGACAGGGAGAGGGGGAGGGGCAGGGAAAGGGACGGGGAGGAGAAGAGGGGGAGAAGGAGGATGGGGGAAGAGAAGAGGGAAGAGGAAAGGGAGGAGGGGGAGGAGGAGGAAGAAGAATCATCCAGAGGAGCAACATCAGTATGTGAGACCATGGGTAACAAATTGCTCTCTGAGTGGGACTAAACCACCTTTATTGTTAGGGAACACATGCCTGATACTGTAAACTCATCTAAATAATAGTAGAAGGGAAGAAAATAGACACTAGACAGGAATAAGTGTCTTAGTACAAACTACAAACACTTCATAGTAAATTACCACCTAAACACTTCTTACTATACTCTTGGGCAAAAAAAAAAAAAAAAAAAAAAAAAAAAAAAAACCTCTCAGCATTCTACCAAGATGCATCCTACAGTGATGAAGATTAGTGAGACAGACAGTCACAACTGACCAGAATGTATTGGTAACCTTTTTAGTACTGGTGACCTTTGAATGCTCACCTCTAAACAAGCCACCACAATCTCTCCCCATCCCAAGGCTCAGGGAACTTTGTGGAAGAAGGTGTGGCAAGATTGTAAGAACCAAAAGGTTGGGAATGTACTGCGGGCTAAGATCTCTAGCCACAACAGGACTGTTGTACCCAGTACCTCACTGCTATGAGAATCTCTACCATCAGATCTACACAATAGTCAACATTATCAACATTCTCCCAAGGACTGGTGAAGACCTCAGGAGAAACAAGTGCAGTTAGAGAGTGTCTCAGGGACAGGTGCTGGATAAGGGATGAAGAACCTCCCCACTTGTGAGTTTGGCCCACTACCAAAAAGATCTGGTTCCTTACAGGCACCCCAAAGTAATCGACAGAGGCAGAGAGAAGGACAGGAGGGCAGGAAGGACAAGGCTGGATTGGTGAGGGGTAAGGATGGGTGTGAGGGGTTGGGGCAAGAACACAAATTTATTTTATTTGTATATGAAAAATTCTAAATAAAAAAGAAAATAATAAATATTCAGAAGACATACTTTCAAATGAACAGATTCTGTTTCTGTTCAAGGTTTCTTTTCTACACACACATACACACACACACACGAATGTATATATAATGAAGCACTTGTGAACATTTTATTGAGAAAGCTTAGGAAATATTTTAATAGGATCACACTGGAATTGTTAAACAACAGGTAATGCAATTCTTTCTCAGACAAGGCTATGTGCATCCAAGAAAGAAAAGACCAAGAATCTTCAGTATTTATCCTGGACTATTCCTGGTCCTCGAGACCAGTCATATTTACTTAGATAAAGATGTTCTTTGTTGTCTATTCAAACTTTTGTCTACTAATTTTAATACCAATGAGTAGATCTTGCACAAAGTAACTTTTATCAATACATTCTAATGGTAATTAATCCTCATTCTTCTTTATTTACTAATTGGGATATTTTTCAAGGGGAGGATTCTCTCTTCTTCAGTTATCACTATAAGATTATAATATTAAGAAAATATCTTTATTATTTTGCTTTAAAAGTTTACTAGGAAAGCATTTATTACATGAATTCATATTTATATCTGCATGCCCTCATTGATACTGATATTATTCTTTGGGTAATTATTAAACCCAATTTTTTGTTTTATGAATTATCAATATTCTGGCTACAACCACTGGAATCTTTTCTGTTTGATTATTTTGCACTTCTGACATATTTCTATTTTTATGCATTGCTTCACTTTCTTTTTTCTTCAAACAGACACATTCTCCTCTTGTATTCTTTCTGTCCTAACTCTGAAATCAATTCTCTCTCTAAAACACCCTGGTTCCTTATGCTAGAATAGTACTGCAAATCAAAATCTCTGTGGTAGGTCTATTTAGTACTACCAGAGTCTGTCTATTTATTGTCCTCTCAATGGACAGAGTTTGAGAATGTATCTATGTATATCGATTTATATGTAATCATCTAAATTTAAATTTCATCTCTCTTTTTCTTTCTCTTTATTTTGATATTCTTGACCAAGTCTGATTATCATATATCACAGGGTTCATTCTAGTCATCTCTCTATATACATAACTTTTTTATTTCAGATATTGAGAAATCTGGCTCTCCTAATTTCCTTAGCACATGTGTACATTTTCAACCAGGTTGTGCAGAGATGGTTACTGAAATACAAATGCATTCCGTTATGAGAAATGAATGTAGTGAGTAAAGTACATTACTTGCAATTGTACATTACTTGTCTTTACTCAGTGTGCTATATTACAAAAAAAACCCCTCAGTTCAGTTCTTTCCTTTCACACTTCCTCCAGTGTTAGCTTGTGTAATAACTACATTCATTTGCTACAATTTCTATTCCATTTGGCATTGCTCCCATGACCCAACCCTTTCTTATTTGTGAGTCACATAATGATCAAATCACTCTTTCTATTACAGAGCTCAATAGGTTTTCACATAGTTTGCATCCCTTACTATAGTCATAATAGAGAATATGCATGTATACTTCACTTCTATTTTTTTTTGAAGAATAGTTAAAGTTTATGCCATTCCCTAGAGCATTATCACCATAACAACCGTATAATTTTTTTTGGTAAAAATGTTCTCACTTAGATTCTCTTGCTTTTTTTGTGCCTCTTCATCACAGGCCTCCAAGGCCAGGTCTCTGAGTTTTTGGGGATACCTGCAGACCTGTTCTATCTCTTTATGCTCTTGTCACTGGATCTGTGTTATCAAAAAGATGTGAGGACTTTATAACTTAAGGTTTTGTATTGGTGTCTACTTCCCTAAGTTCTTCTGAAGCCACTTTGAGTCACTAACACTGAAACTATTTTATTAGCCTCTTTTCTAGAATTCCTCCCCTCCCTCCCAGAGCTTAGTTCTAATGTTATGGTGTAGATCAAAGAGCTGAGGAAACTGGAGCTTCTCAAACAACGCTTGATGCAGCTGACGATCTGTTGTCTTTCATGAAATCAACAGGTAGCTCAGTGGGGTTGAGCAGCAGATAGCATCCAAGACCTGCCGACCCATTGCGCTTTCTGATATATAAGACCTTCAGGCAGTAGGGAGATTTTTGGCATCTTGAAAGGGTTCTGGCATCTCTTTTTCCGTATCATGGACGTTGTTTCATCTCACACTGAAGTACTGATCATGGTGGTAGCCTCGACTGCATGCAGCTCAAGGTTTTTTTTTGATATCTGTTAATTATACTTCATGCCGCTATATAAACAAATGAGTCATTTGTTCTTGAAAGCTAAAGAAAATAACCAGATTGTCTTGTTGTCCATGGGGTTGCTGATATTCTTTAATAATAGAGCAAAATTGTCACTTTTAAAGATGAGAAGACTTAAGAATTTAGCTGATTTACAGCTTCAAAAAAACAAATGAAACAGGGAAAGAACAAAAGTGCCTCAGGCAGAGCAATGATGGTCTCCCCACGGCATATATAATCCTGCATCATATCATTAAGGACAGATGGCAAGGCAATGATAATGTTGTCTGCTTACTGATTGTCCTAGGGAAAGTGCTGAAGATGTTTAAAGTAAAACAGAAATCTTCACTCTTACCTTTATACAGGTATTCTTATATTGAATCAGTGGGAAATAAAATTCCTATCTTTCTAAAACCAGCCTTTTGAGTCAGACATTCAAGATTGGAGCTAAAGAAACAGGCAGAGGTGGAGCAGGAAAAATACATGTTGAATTAGTCAGCCTTGATTGAACAACCTTCCATCAATTACCAGTTAAGTGATACTAAGCAGTCACTTAATCTCTCTGCCTCTCCATTTCCCCATCTGGGAAGCCACACGTTCCTCTCAGGTTGTTATCCGGATCAAATAAAAAGTTCCTGTCAAAAGGCATGGCATATAATTGTTTTTATGAATGTTAATTGAATCAGATAATAACCATGGCGTGACATATTTTGCATCTAAGCCAACGGTAGCAACAGCACTCTATGCATATTCGTTTCATTGCCTAGTACTTAGGCACTGCTAAGAATATTACAACACAGGAAAAATAGATCGTGTCTTTAGCTCATAATACAGAGCTAGTACTTTGCATCATCACATATGAGCAGAATGACATGCAACATCTATGAAATAATGCAGACAAATATTTGGTGAAGAGAGTTGAACTCCTGCTAGAAAGCACCACAACCAAAGCTTAATGCCTCAAAACAAACAAACAACAACAGCAATAACAAAAACCCCCAATTATGAAAGGCAAAGACTCCTGGAGAAATTTTCTCATGAATACGCCTCTATTTCTACCCTGGTTGCTTTTATTTAAAATTCTAGCTATTAGAAAGAGTAACAAAATATTTTTTAAAAAATCACTCAATGAAGCTGGATAGATGGCTCAGGGGATAGATGGCTGGATAGATGGCAAGCAGAAGGTCTTGAGTTCGGATCCCAAGTCCCATGTAAAAACGCCAAGCCAAAACGTCTGTGGCCTGCACTTTAGGCCCCGGTGGGCAGAGCTTGGGAAATCTTAGAGCAGAACAAGCAGGAGGGAGAAGCAATCCAGGATGATTCATGAAGTGACCCTTGGTCCTCCACAGGAACACACAGCGTTTTCTCTCTCTCTCTCTTTCTCTCTCTCTCTCTCTCTCTCACACACACACATACACACACACCACATAATTTTTTAAAAATATATCACTTGTAGCATTTATCTTTGCAATTAGAAGTAGCTTCTTGTAGGCACCTGCCTGCAAACTGGTGATCCAAGTTTCATCTCTCAGAAATCCACACAGTGGAAGGAGAGGACTGTCTTCAGAAAGTAGTCTTCCGAGTTTCACCCTTGCACTGTGATGTAGTACATGCTCTTTCTGTCTCTCTCTCAAAGCTATGAATCTATGCCATGTATAAAATCACATATTTAATGCCTTGACTTACATTATGATAACTACGATTTTTTTATTAGAGTGAGCAGGTTTGTGAATGAAAATGGGTTTTATTAATAATCATCTAGGGGACATAAATATGGCCATTTCCAAAAAAATCTGGGCCAGAAACGTTTACTAGTCTGATAAGCGATCTCTACAGTAGTTGATCACAGGGGCTGGGCAATGAGCTGTGTCAGTTTAAAATCAGCAAAAACGTAAGGTGATTCTTTTCTTCTGAATTGCAGTATTTCATATAATTTCATTTTAATATGAACTGTTAGCCTAAGAAAAATTTTGAACTCCAATTCTTCTGCTTGTTTAGCAAACTCTTTAATTGTTAAGTCTGCTTTGTATCTTGAGGAAATTTTACTGTAGAAATTTCCTTGAAATAATGCCTTTTGCTTAGGTGGCAAGTTCTTTAATCATTGAGCCATCTCCAAAGCTTCTATCCCCAGATCCAATGGAAAAATTGGTGTAATTATAGCCTTGGTGATCTTCACAGTAAGTTGCCTAGCCAGACTAGCCAGACTAGACCTACTAGGAAGTTCTAGGTTTCATTAAAGACTCAGACTCAAGAGAATATGTTGGAAGAGTAATCTAGGATAAATCCTGTAATTACCCTTGAATCTTCATGTGCACATCCACCCCCATACACATGCATTTTACACGTTTTTCTTCCTACATACACTTATATACACATGCACACATTTCATGCACATATACAAATGAAAAGAAAAAAAAAGATTCAAAGCAAGGAGAAGATAGTGCATTTGTGCCCTGAATCTTCATTTATTGCTTACTAATGCATTTGAAATTGTATATCGATTTTGTGATTATTAGATTTGAACTTCCTTTTATGTTATTCCTACAGTCAAAAAGCAACACATTGTTTTCAACAAAATATGTGGTTTAAAGGCACATTTGGGCTTTCCAATGAAGTTGGAATGTGAGAAGACATGTATGTATGTCATATTCCATTCCATAGATTTCAGTGTTTCAGTGCTAATTACAGAATATATGTATACCCTATGGTCTGTTGTGTTTTCTTTTATTTTGGCTAGATGCATTTAGAATTGCCTAACTGTTGTGTATCAGGAATTGTCTTAATATTTGCAATTTTCTCTGGCAGGTAATTTGATTAATGATACAAATGCCTTCAAGAATTGTGGTTACGAGTGACTACCAGTTATATAAAGTGTTTTGATAATGGCATCTCCCCTTTTGCCAAGCCAGATGAACTCTATTAATTCTTTTTCTTTTTTTTAAATGAGTTTTTTTAAATTCTTTTTATTATTATTATTATTTATTCAAGTGTGTGTGTGTGTGTGTGTGTGTGTGTGTGTGTGTGTGTGGGTGTGTGTAGGTGTGTATGTGTGTGTGTGTGTAGAACCAAGGGAGAATTCAGGAATCATCGTGGAATGTTTTTCTACCTCCTCTTTTGTTCCGCCCCAGGATTCACAGCTCTGCCCATCAAGACCAGAAGCTCAGGCCGCCCCCGCTCCTCCCCAGAGTTTGTACGTGGGATCTGGGGTCCGAACTCAGGACCCTCCGCTTGCAAAGCAAAGGCTTAACCCTTGAGCCATCTCTCCAGCCCTAATTCTTTTTCTTATTTAAGTTATTTTACTTTTCTAGTTTTACAAGCATATTGAGTACTCATTCCCACTTCCCTTCATCCCAAAATCTATTAATTTTATGTCCTGTCTTTTTTAAGCTGCATGTGCTCATCTGACAGTTCATCGCATAGCTACATCTTGCAGCTATCAAGTTAGTAAAGATGCTAGAACGTTTAAATGAAAAGGAAAAAAAAATGGCTACATGAAATAAAAAACCCTGATTAACCAGTTTCGTGTGTGTGTGTATGTGCACGTTTCTAAAACTAAATGTTATATATTAGATTGTCAAAGTAAGTAAATCATATGCTGTCTCATGGGGCTCACATACATTTTTATTATTTAGAATATGACAATAATAAGGATTATGACTGTCTATTTGCACTATAAATGCTCAGAGTTCAGAAAAATATACAAATTCTAAAATTGCTTTGAAGTATAATCATATAAAAGATTATAAAAGAGAGCATTTATTTCATGAAGAGCCAGTAGACATAAAACAAAATATGCCAAGAAAAGAGGTTCAATTTGTTTCTGCATTCATTAGCTTTGCTATACATTGCCAACTTGTCTAGGTGAAAAGAGATAATTATGGGATGTTTCCGGAGTGATTGGTAAATGCATTTCTGACAGTACAGTCCTGTCATCTGCTAGTATTTATTTATTTTCTATCAATCAAAGGTCTTTATGAACAATCTTTTCAAAATACACCTATTTTCCCCTTCACAAATGTTAGATTGCACAAAATCTTATTTTCATAATAAGTATTCATCACGCAAATGCTCTTGTACAGCACTAATCTTTTATGAGATTGATAATGAGTTTATATATTAAATTTACTGAGAACCATTGACTAAAAATGTTTAGTATTTGATATTCTCTATGAAGCCAAATACCCAAAACTGGTAAAAATTATCAGTTTACTAAATATTTGAGCAATTGCAATTTAATATGTATAAAATTTTTCTTATTTCAGAGTTGAAATTTATAATTAAAGGAGGCTCACTAGGAAAATTTAAATAACATAAATCAGTCATGAATGGAACAAACTATCATTTCCCAAATAATGAAGAATCGAAGACTGATTTTAAATATTATAATTGTATGTATAAGTAATTAAGATAACTACATGTAGATGTTAAAAGATGTGCTTCATGAAATTTTAAAGAGTGCTATGCACTAGAGAAATGGAAAATGAATTAACATGCCCATAGGTAACTGACCATCTTAGGAACTATGGTTTGGATTTCTTATTCTTTCCAAAATAAAAATATAAAAATAAAGCAAGTCACAAATGAGTTTCTCCATTCAAGTGGCAAGAGCTCCTTCCAGGTAGCACATCATTCATAAGTAAGCATTACTGGTTATAACTGAATGTTCGTGGATGACTTTATAAGACAGGGAATTTTTTAAAATATACCTTGGGTTTCACTGAAATCTTACAGGAGCAATAAATTGTAAATATATTTTCATCAAAGAACAAATTGTCACAGCTTTGACATTTAAGTCAAACCAATTTTGTAGGGCAGATTTCAAAAAGGTGTAAAATTATAACCATTTAAAATACAGTTAAGTTACTTCTAGGAATGCAAAACATACAATCACAGGTTGTTTTTAGTAGAAGATAACCTAGATTTCTTTGCTTTAAGTTCTTAGAATTACAAAAAGCACTAGGTTGTATTTTTATTTCCAGCATATTTCATACACCTATGTAATCTATCCCAGATTTAAAAAAGAAATGAAACTGTCCAAGCTTAAGGTTCTGTAAAATTGTGATTTAAGAACTTATTCTGAAGCTAAAAATCAAGCCTCAAATGATAAAAATCATTGTAACTCCAAGAATAAGGGAACTTTGCAATAAGACAAGGAACTTCCTTTAGGAGAAAGGACCTTTGAAGAAGTAAGGTCCTTCCCAAAGCTATTTGATGTTCAAATCTAGTTGTTAACAAATTGCCTCCTAATCTCCTGTCTGTAATGAGGAAGGGACTGAAAGGCTTATTAGTGACAAAAATACTGAAATGTCATTAAACTTAGATAAGAGCATTACCTTGGTCTTGAAAATGAAAGTGTGCTTCTGAATGATTTCCTTTTCATACCCCGCAGCTTTTATCCTGGTCAAGAACAAAGCTGTTGAACAATCAGTAACAATTTCAGGATTTTTCAGGCCAGTTTGCTTGTCAAGAGACAATACTTATTTTCCATTGCAACAATTAAAAAGAACTCCTTAAATAAAGAAAAAAAAGAAAGGAAGGAAGGAAAGAAAGAAAGGCAAGAAAACAAAAGAAATGAAATGAAATTTTCCACTTCATCCTTCAAAGGAGATTGGTGGGTGAACAGGGACCAGAGCAAGAAGAAGAGATAGTCAACCTCATTGAGATGGAAAAAGATGAGGATATCATTTGAAGCCAAAACCTCTTCATTGAATTTATGTTTATTCATCTTCCTGCGTTCCCTGATTACACACACATCCCTACCTACTTTCTGAACTACTCATTCTAGCGCTAAATGATATTGATTGTTAACTCTTTTCTCCCAAACATTTACTTAAAATTCTAAGGAAAGAAGTGTAACAAAAACCAAAATAGACCTTAGATTTCCAGAGAACTGGGAATCCCAATTTTGAGACTTACCCCTGTGCTGTCTTGGCTACATTATTAAGCTGCTGAGTCTGTGTCCTCCTTTCTACTATTTGTCCAACTTTGAGTTGCATTATCATCCCTAGTACGTATCTGTTGAGTTCTGTTTCAGATGCATCAGCAAGTGTAATTTCTCCACAGAAAGCATTTATTTTCTTTTGCATCTTTCACATCACAAGTTTTCCCCACATTATAAAGAATTGCTTATGACAATGAGTACTTTGTCACAACTTTCTGCTTTCCTAAGTCATTGCAAACAGATGGCATGTTCACATGCATTTACTTGGAATATGTGTATTATTTGGTCTGTATCCTTACATGCACTGTTTTGTAATATTTGTGTTATTTATTCATGAACATGAATAAATTCATATTCATATTCATCCGGACAAGTTAAGAACAATAAATTTTCAAATTAGATCTGCTTCTGGGAAATTATTCTAACACATTGGCAGTTGCTTCAGAAAAAAAAGGAAGCAAAAGTTTATTAAGAAATTGTATTTGGATGTGTGTATTTACAATTATTTCTAGATTCCATGAGTCACTAAAAAAGTAATTTTGTCAAATTTTAAACAAAGATGATGAAAGGATCAGGAAGGAAGTGAACTCATCTCTATGCTGAACATTCATGAATTGAACATGTGCGTGATCATGCTGCACAAATGGAAAGAACAAATGGAAAATAATTAGCTTACAGTGGTCAGTTGTGTCACATGAGTTTCTCCTAGAACTCATTTGTTTACATTTCTCATGGGCAAAGAAACTCTCAATAGAAACTTCCATTATTACTTAGGCTGTTCCAAATAATAACTTCAAAGGTACCACAAATAAAACTGGATGCTATTCTTTCTGGTTAATTTTGTAATAAATTCTATAGAATGAATGATATTAAACTAAAATATCTAGCAATTAATTATCAATGGATAACATACTATTTTGTTCTCTAGCCCAAATCAATTTATTAGAAATGCTTTACTTCTTAAATTAGCAGAACTTTGGGCTTCAGGTAGATTTCTTGCATAAATTTCAATTCAGCTTTTCAAAACTCAGTGCGAACTTCATAACTGTCATTTAGAAATATTAGATATTGCTTTGGAATGTTTTCTCTGTATTCTATTCTTTAATTCTTATATCTGTTTCTATGAAATTTCAATAATACAATGTCCACTGGTCCATCTTGGCCCCAAGAACATTCTTTGTAGATCTGTAAATATTATCCATTTAAGAGTCTATTCAAAATGGAACATTTTCAAACATAGTATAATTAAGAACATGAGAGGTAAATATTGTAACACTTTTGACTAAAACATAAAAATAAATTCCAAATGGCATAATTATAACCCAAAGTTTAGATAAGGGACATGCCAGAGATTACTTAAAATCTTTTTATTATTATTATTATTTATTCAATTGTGCATATGTATGTGTGCGCGCGCATGTGTGTGTGTGTGTGTGTGTGTGTGTGTGTGTGTGTCTGTGTGTGTGTAGAACCACGGACGAATTCAGGAACCACCATGGACGCCTCCACCTCCTTCTGCCCCGGGATTCATAGGCTCCGCCCTACCAGGACCAGAAGTGCAGGCGGCCCCCGCTTCCGCCCGGCGTCTTTACGTGGGATCTGGGATCCGAACTCAGGACCTTCCACCTGCAAGGCAGAGGCTTAACCCCTGAGCCACCTCTCCAGCCCCATTCCAGAGATTATTTATTCAGTGTTTGAAGGAAGAAGCTAGTTTTACATATTACCAAACTGCCAACATATTGCACTGATAACTTCATATTACTATCAGACTACTGTATCCTTAAGAAGATTGTACCAATAAATCATGATATTGTCAAGAGATATCGATGGATTGCAACTCAGCTCCTAAAACTGTGGGTCATGACTCCATATAAAGGGAGTGGCATAACTGAATATAGAGATCACAAAAATATTGGTAACAGAAAAGTTTTCTGATAACTCAATGACCAAAACTGATTTAAAAATTAAAATGTATCATTAATCTTGCCCAAGCTATATCATGTGACTTCACTACTACTGCCTTGGTTCTGAACACACAACACGTATACTTTGGTTACACATTCCATCACAGCACATGAGGACAACCAACATGCCATCATTATTATAAACTGTAGATTTGTAGTTTTTAGTTCTTACAAAACTCTGAAGTGTCACTTTCTGGCACAGAAGGGTGTGCATTGGTGCAAGACAATCTGATTGAAGAAAACTGAGGAGTTGAGAAACACCCCTCTATCTCTGCTCTTTTAACCTGGTGCCTTGAATCAAATTCTCCATCACAGGAAAGTGGATCCATCATAAATATTAGAATTATATTCTTGGATTGATTTATCTGAATGTCAGTTATTCCTGGTGGCTTAAGTGACTTTTCTACCTTTCATATTCCTTCCTTGGCTAGTTGAATCATCCTGACTTCTTAAAAATAGTTTCATTTTTTTATAGTGAAGGATCCATGCAGCAGTGTCTTAGAATTAAGGGTGGCAGAAGCACACTAGGACCGTAAGAGGAGACTATCTACAAAGAAAGTCAGGGTGGCAGAAACATTAGGACAGGCAGAAAGGGGATACTGTCTACAAAGAACTTAAAATGATAATAAAACATAGTGAAGGTCCATATGCTTTATTGTCACCGTATATCAGAATTTTTAAACTGTCTATAATAAAAGTATTCTTTCCAGAAAACAAAAACTTTTCATAAGTTTTATTTCCAAATTGCATTGGTTACTGTTGAGCTTCAGTAATATATTTTAAGTTTTGAAATCAAATAATCACATCTTAATAATCATCCTTTAATAAAAATAGCTCTCTATGCAATAATATGTTCAGAGAACCTTCAGTTAGACTCCAGACTCAGGGACACACCCTTCATTTGGGAATCTCTTGTAGTGGTTTGAAATTATTTGTTTGCTGTGACTGTAGATTATATCTCACCAGCTTCCTAGGAGCATACTAATTAAAATGTAAACTTTCATTATAGGTAATAAATATGTTACATATTTATTAATAAATAAGTGTTATATGTTTTATAGATATACTTCATATATATGTAAATATGTCATATGTAAAACCAATATTGTATTATAGTATTATATATATAAAACCTAGGTAAATTGGGGCTGGAGAGGTGGCTCAGGGGTTAAGCCTCTGCCTTGCAGGCGGAAGTTCCTGAGTTTGGATCCTAGACCCCATGAATAGATGCCGGCAAGCGTGAGTGGCCTGCGTTTCTGGTCCTGATAGGGTGGAGCCTGTGAATCCCATGGCAGAGTAAACAAGGAGGAGGTGGAAGCAGTCCATGGTGGTTCTACACACACATATATACACACACATGCACAATTGAATAAATAATAAAAAAATAAAAAAACTTAAGTAAATTATATAAATATATAACATTATAAGGATGAAGAAATAGAACTTGAATTAGTTCAATTCATTATTACAACCATTTGTAATACTGCTATCTTGATCTGCTATTGGAAGTAGTATAGAAAAAAGCACTTGTAGTTATTAGTGTCATATTCTTCTCATTCTTCAAACTTTCCAAGGTATCACAAAAATGGGCCTCTTGTTGGAATCTTCAGTTCTTCCAAGTGCATAGATCACCACGTAGACACCACGTAGGAATGTCCACAAACCATAGGCAACCAGCCAAGATGCCTAACTCCTGGAATGTGTTACTATAATGTCTGGTTATTAACGGAATTTCCAGTTGAGAGGTGAAATTCTTTATTACATTAATTCTCAACAGAGCAATAAAAACAAGGAGAAACCCAAAGGAAATTTGTCATTACTGAAAACCAGACTCATTTTTCCTTTTTTTTTGTCCATACAAAAGATAGTTTGTCAACTTTAATGTTTGTGTATGCATGTATGCATGTGTGTTCATGTATATGCATGTGTATACACATATATGCAGGTTCATATGTACATAGAGTCCAGAAATAAATGTCAACTGTCCTCTTCCATCATTTTCCATTTTATTATCTATCTATCTATCTATCTATCTATCTATCTATCTATCTATCATCTATCTATGTATCTATCTATTTATCTTGTGTGTGTATTCATCTATGCATGCTATAACTCTTGTACGGAAGTTATAGACCAGCTTTCAGAAATAATTTCTCTCCCTCCACCGTGATGGATTTGGGGATTGAATGTAGTTTGCCAGGCTTGTTCAGCAAACACATTCATTTACCTGCTGCCATAGTTAGATAAATGTATCAGTTTGATAGTTGAAGGTTTGAGCTCTGAGTATATTTGTAAAAAATTGCTGGTTGAGTTAAGCCCCAAGCAACCCTGTAGGAGATTGCCTGATCTATGGGGAGGCACCATACAAGGTGGGTGTGGATAAGATGGAGTGAAGTATGTAAGGAAAATTTGCTGGTCTGGCAAATATTGTCCATCTCTCAGAGTATAGATACAGTATGGTTAATTCCCTCAACCCTTGGTGTTGGTGTCAATGCTCTTGTTATGCTGGATTAAGAACTGTAATGGGACAATATCAAAAGAAAATAAAACCTCCAGTTTCTCTGTATGCTGTTTGGTGGTGAATTTATCACAACAATGCAGAGTAACAGCTGCTGAGCCATCTTGCTGCTTCACCTTGTTTTGTGAGACAGGTTCTCTCACTGGACCTGGAAACAGGTTGGCCAACCAGCTTTGGGAATGTTCTTGTCTCTACCTCCTCAGCACGGGTTTTTACATGGATGCTGGGACTCAAATTCAGCTTCTTATGTTTGTTCAGCTAGTACTTTGCTGACTGTGCTATCTCCCTAGCTTCTCAAGCCAAACTTAGGAGTTGAAATTAAAGAAATACTTTTAGCAAATTGAGGATAACTGAAGATCAGTTGCTGGATCTTTTTGTTTTAAGATAGTTCTTTGTTTTAGAAAGTTCTTCTCATCTTTGTGCTTTAGACACAAGATTATTTTTCTTTTCTTGAAAGGTAAAAGGAAAAAATGATTACATATTTAGTTATCTTCTAGGCATGTAAGTAAAGAAATTGCCTCTTCTAATTGACTAAGGAATATGTATGTTTGACAGGGTCTTAATAAAATCATGGTCAATGACTACTTCAATTAAATTGATGCTTTGTTTTTTAATTTAATTTTTTTTCTCCAATCACACAAGCTCAAATAAGTACTCTGGTCCTCCCCCTCCTCCCATCCCCCCTGCACTCTCCCTTCCTCTCCCTCTCCACATCACCCTCCCTTCCCCTCTCCCAACACCACCCCTCTCCCCCCACCCCTTGGAGTGAATGTGTGTGAATGCTAAACCTCCCTCTGAGACCACCCTAATGAGGTGTAAGGACTTAAAGGCATAATCCAGAGTCCTTTCCTGGGCTCCCGGCCACCATGGGAACACCACCATGACTGCTAATCGCTTGTCTCTAAGGACCCCACTGCCTGTGATCCATGCTAGACCCTGGGGGGTGGTCGGCACACCAGTCACCATGCAGGTCCTGCAAAGTCCTATTATGGCTACTGCAGCCCTAACTTGTGTAGGGTATCTTGTATATCATGTTCCTCCCCATCTTTGGGCTCTTACAATCTTGTTGCCCCTTCTTCCACAATTTTTCCTAGCTTTAGGATGGGGAGAGATTTGGCTAGTCTGGTTCCAGGTGATTAATGTAGGGTCTTTGGTGTTCTAAATTATGGTTTGCTGTTGTTTTCAGTTTTGTTGTTCCTGCACCACCCTTGGCTGCATCCTGATTGGTATGGACAGTTACCTCCTAATCAAAGAGAAAAGGCTATTTAAATGAAGATCTTACTAGAACAGTAGATTCAAAGGTAGATGGAACAGGAGTGGGACACTGTAGTGGGGGATGTTTAGTGCCTTATTTTCAGGATGGTTACCATCTACCTACCAGTCCCCATACCCTCCCTGATTGGTGAGATCAAACCTCCTCAGTCGCAAGTGACCAGGAAGGGAAGTGAGTGAGCTTCACCAGATGTCTTGCTACTTATATGCAATACTTGACAGTGACCTATTTTCTTTACTGAAGCATGATCCCCTCCTTATTTCTGGAGAGCCCTCCTTCCTTTTCCCTCCTGTTTACAATCTTTGTGATTATAGTAGGTATTACAATAATTTATGTTTGAATATGTCATTAAGTGGGTTTGGTACTAGGATCCACCTATTAGGGAGTACATACAGTGCCTAATTTTCTATGGCTGGGATACTCCACTCAATATAATTTTTTCTAATTCTATCTAATTCCCAGCACATTTCATTAATTCATCTTTTTTGATGCCTGAGTAGTATTCCATTGTATAAATGCACTACATTTTCCTTATCCACTCATCAACTGTTGGGCATTTGGATTGATTCCATGACTTTGCTATGGTAAATAGTGCTGCTATGAACATGGTTGTGCTCATGTAACTGTATGAATTTTTGCTTTATGGGGGATTATTCCTAGAAGTCATATAGCAGGGTCATATGGCATTTCAATCTTTAACTTTTTTAAAAATTGCCAAACTGATCGCCAGAGTGGTTGTATGAGCCTGCATTCCCACCAGCAATGTAGGAGAGTGCTCTTCTCTCACATCCTCTCCAGCATTTGTTGTTGTTTGTATTGTGGATTTTTGCCAACCTGATTTGCATTTCCTTGATGGCTAGGGATGTGGAACATTTTTTAAGATATTTGTTAGACACTGGAGTTTCGTTCCTAGAAAAGTTCATTTTGAGTTCCCAGGCACATTTTTTAACTGGGCCTTTTATCTCCTTGGTGTTTAATTTTCTAAGGTCTTTGTGCACTCTGGATAATAAAGCTCTATCAGACATGTGGTTAGTGAAGATCTTCTCCCATTCCATGGGTTGCCTTTGTGCTGGTGTTGTTGTGCTTGTGTTGAGTGTTGGATGTCTGTTTAGGAACTGTTGGCCTAGCCCAACCAACTCGAAGGAGTTTCCTACTCTTTCAACTAGGGTTTTTATAGTCTCTGGCCTTATATTGAGGTCCTTGATCCATTTGGAATTAATTTTTGTGCATGGTGACAAGTACGGTCCAGTTTTAACCTTCTGCATGTGGACATCCAATTTTGCCAGCACCATTTGTTGAAGATATTGTCTTTTTTCCATTGAATTTTTTGGGCCTCTATGTCAAAGATCAAATGGTTGTAATTGTGTGGGTTTATATCTGGGTCTTCATCACTTAAAATTGATGCTATTTTATGTTGATACTAGATCAAATTGATCACCAAGGACTTTTTAATCTTACACATCAAAATGAATGTACAAAAATTTTTATTTTCCCCCGCCCCGGACCCCCGGTGCGCCTCTGCACCCTGCCAGCTCCCAGGTGAGTGAGAGAGTCTGCCCAGCCCATCCCCCTACCCAGGAGCCCCCCATCTCCCAGCGAGCACCCTGGTGGCCTCCGGCTTTGCCTGGGCCCCACCAAGGACCCCAGCCCCTCTCGTCCTCCCTCCCTGCGCCGCTGCCATCCCCCAGGTCCCAGGTTCCAGGTGAAGAATTCTTTTTTTTAAAAAAATTTTTTTATTTATTCAGTTGTGCGTGTGTGCATATGTATGTGCATGCACGTGTGTGTGTGTGTGTGTGTGTGTGTGTAGAACCACAGACGAATTCGGGACCACCATGGACGCCTCCATCTCCTCCTTGTTTACCCCACCCTGGGATTCACAGGCTCCGCCCTACCAGGACCAGAAACGCAGGCCGCCCCGCTTCCACCCGGAGTCTATACGTGGGGTCTAGGATCCGAACTCAGGACCTTCCGCCTGCAAGGCAGAGGCTTAACCCCTGAGCCACCTCTCCAGCCCCCCAGGTGAAGAATTCTTCCATCAACACCAGACCCTCTGTTTCTCCGTTCCACCGGGGACCTACGCATGTGGTCCATGGAAGACACTGCTACTCAGAATTCAATAGAGTCCAAAGGAAACTCAAGCAAAACTCTAAGGAACAAAGGGAACAAAGGCCATACATCTGGACTCCACTACAATCAGTATATAACCTGGGTGAGATTCTTCACATCCAGCCCAAAGATAAGTAAACCTTTTTTTTTTCTTTTTCACCTAACTGATCCTTTCTAGTATCAATTGCTGTAGATCAACTTCCTCATACAGCCACCCCAAAAACATACAACTCCAGGGAGTATACCACTCACCCTTACAAATCACCAACATACTAAATTGTAGAAGTGTACTACCATACTAATATTCATCCCCTGGTTACTTAACCTGACTTAACTGATGTACTAACAGCCTAATAGCCTCATCTAGGATATAACAATAACAATACACAAACATACCCAATCCAAGGCAAGCACTAGTAATAACTGGCAAGTGTAACAATACCAACTACATCAGTTCAGTGAAAAACACACAGAAACTGAAAGGTCCTAAAAAACAAAACAACAATGCGCAAGTCAAAGTGCAGATCCACGAGAAACAAAACCCAAGAAGAACAATCTCCCACCGAAAGAATTAATCCCATAATGATGGATTCCGACCAGAACAAATTCACAGAAAATACTCATGAAAGCCAGACCCAACATAACGACTTTCAGAGTATGATCATTACCATGATCAATACTATGAAAGAGGAAATCCGAGAAGAGTTAAACAACTGTATCAACCACTTTGAACAGGAACACAACAAGGCACTTGGAGGAGTTGAGAAAAACAGTTCAAGAAACAAAAATAGGCATAGAGCAGTTAAAATAGTCTCAGGCAGAGTTTAAAATTGAACTAAAAGATAAGTTATCTTCAACCCAAAACTCAACAGAGAGTCTTATCAGCAGAACAAATGAGGCAGAAAATAGAATTTCAGATCTTGAAGACAAAGTGGGAGAATTAACCAGCTCAATGGACGAGATTGTTAAAGCCAAAAAGATACTGGAGAGGAACATTCAAGAGATATGGGACACCCTGAAGAAGCCTAACATGCGCATTCATGGAATAACAGAGCAAGAATTCCCAAATACCACACCTGAGGAAATATTTCAAATTATCATAAATGAAAACTTCCCTCAACTAAAGAATGAGAGGCTTATCCAAATACAAGAGGCATTTCCCACTCCAAACAGATATGAACAAAATAGAAAATCACCACGGCAAATAATAGTCAAAACACCCACATTCAAGACAAAGAAAAGGTGCTGAGAGCTTCAAGAGAAAAAAAGCAAGTCACTTTTAAAGGTAAACCTATTAGAATAACAAATGACTACTCAATGGAAACAGTAAAAGCAAGAAGAGCTTGGAGAGATGTACTTCATGTATGAAATGAGCAAAAATGCAAACCCAGACTGATATACCCGGCGAAACGATCTGTCATGATTGAGGGAGAAAGAAAAGTTTTCCAGCACAAAGACAACTTGAATGGATACATGTCTACCAAACCAGGCCTTCAAAAAATGCTAGAAATAATACTCAAACTTGAAGAAAAGAACAAGCATATCCAGGAGGACAGAAGGGAAGTATAATACCACCAAAACATAAATATCAAAGAACACGCTTACAAAATCCACTAAACATAAAAAATGTCCAGAATTAAAAATAATTTCTCCATTATAACATTAAATGTCAATGGTATTAACTCACCAATTAAGAGACACAGATTACAAACTTGGATTAAAAATCACAATCCAACAATCTGCTGCCTTCAGGAAACTCATCTCACCACAAAAGATAGGCACATCCTAAGAATGAAAGGCTGGGCCAAAATTCTGCAAGCTAATGGAATCAGGAAACAGGCAGGGGTAGCAATTATGCTTTCAGACAAAGTGGACTTCAAACCAAAGAAAATCATAAGAGACACAGATGGACACTACATTTTAGTCACAGGTACAATTCACCAGGAAGACTTCACAATACTGAACATATATGCACCCAATACGGGCCCCTCCACATTCATTAAGAAAACCCTACAGCATCTAAAGCAAGAAATCAACCCCCAAATGATAATTCTTGGGGACTTCAACACTGCCCTCTCAACATGGGATAGATCAACAGGTCAAAAGCTTAACAGAGACACTTTGAAACTTAATCAAACCCTGAAAGAAATGGACCTTACAGATCTCTATCGAACTTTTCACCCATGCACCAAAGAATACACATTTTTCTCAGCAGCACACGGTACTTTCTCCATAATAGATCACATATTGGGCCACAAAATTAATCTACACATATACAAAAAAGTTGAAATTCTTTTTTTAATTTTTTAAAATTTTTATTTATTCAATTGTGCACGTGTATATGTGTGTGTGCGTGTATGCGTGTATGTGTGTATGTGTGTGTAGAACCACAGACGAATTTGGGAGCCACCATGGACTGCCTCCTCCTTGTTTACTCTGCCCCGGGATTCACAGGCTCCGTTCTATCAGGACCGGAAACGCAGGCCACCCCTGCTTCCGCCCGGCATCTATACATGGGGTCTAGGATCTGAACTCAGGACCTTCTGCCTGCAAGGCAGAGGCTTAACTCTTAGCCACCTCTCCAGCCCCCCAAAAGTTGAAATTCTAACTTGTGCCCTATCAGACCACCACGGCCTAAAGCTGGACATACACAACACAACAAACAAGAGAAAATACACTAACTCCTGGAAACATAACAATATGATGCTGAATGAGAACTGGATTCAGGAAGGAAATTCAAGATTTCCTGAAAGCGAATGATAATGAAAATACAATTTACCAAAATCTCTGGGACACAATGAAAGCTGTCCTAAGAGGTAAGTTCATAGCTCTTAATGCCTACATCAAAAAAATGGAAACATCAGAAATAAATAACTTAACAATGCATCTTAAAGCTTTAGAGAAACTAGAGCAATCTGATCCCTAAAGTAGTAGAAGAGAGGAGATTAACAAAATAAGGGGAGAATATCTGAAATCAAGATTAAGAAAACGATAGAAAAAATCAACCAGTCAAAAAGCTGGTTCTTTGAAAAAATGAATAAGATTGATACACCCCTAGCTAAATTAACCAAAAGCAAGAGAGAGAGAAAACCCAAATTAACAAAATTAGAAATGAACATGGAGTTATCAGTACTGATACACAAGAAATCCAGAGAATTATAACATCATATTTCAAAAACTTATACTCTGTGAAGTTTGACAACACAAAAGAGATGGATGAATTTCTAAATAAACACAACCTACCTAAATTGAATCAGGAAGTTGTGAATTATTTAAATAGTCCTATAACATATAAGGAAATTGAAGAACTAATCTCGAATCTTCCCACCAAAAAATGTCCTGGACCAGATGGAATCAGCACGGAGTTCTACCAGACATTTAAGGAGTTAATGACACCAATACTCCTTAAACTGTTCCATCAAATAGCAAAGGAAGGAACACTACCAAATTTCTTCTATGAAGCTAATATCGTTTTAATCCCAAAAAAGAAAACTATAGGCCAATCTCTCTGATGAACACAGATGCAAAGATTCTCAACAAAGTCTTAGCAAATCGGATTCAAAAACATCACTCATGGGGACCAAGTAGGCTTCATCCCTGGCACGCAAGGTTGGTTCAACATACACAAATCAATAAATGTAACTCATCATATAAACCAGTCCAAAGTCCAAGACCACATGATACTCTCGATAGATGCAGAAAAAGCTTTTGACAAGATCTAACAGCCTTTTATGATCAAAAAGCTAGAGACAGTAGGAATGGAAGGAACCTTTATCAATATACTAAAAGCTGTATACAACAAGCCCACAGCAAGGATTATGCTCAATGGGGAACAAATGGAAGCATTCCCACTTCAATCAGGAACTAGACAAGGCTGTCCACTCTCACCACTTCTATTCAATATTGTACTTGAAGTCTTAGCTGAAGACATAAGACAAGAAAGGGACATAAGAGGGATCCAAATCGGCAAGGAAGAAATCAAGTTATCTCTATTTGCAGATGACATGATCTTATACCTGAGTGATCCCAAAAACTCCACCAGGAAGCTCCTGGAACTAATACAGAAGTTCAGCAGGGTGGCAGGATACAAAATAAATGTACAAAAATCAGTGGCCTTCATACATGCCCAGAATAAAAGAAGTGAAAAAGCCTTGAGAGAAACAATCCCATTTACTATAGCCCCTAAAAAAATGAAATACCTTGGTATAAACCTAACCAAGGAGGTAAAAGACCTTTACAATGAAAACTTTAAAACCCTCAAGAACGAAATTGCAGAAGACACCAGAAGGTGGAAAGACTTCCCATGTTTCTGGATTGGAAGAATCAACATCGTAAAAATGACCATCCTACCAAAGGCAATATACACATTCAGTGCTATACCAATTAAAATCCCAAAGCAATTCTTCAAAGAAGTTGACCAAACAATCTCAAAGTTCATATGGAGGCACAAAAGACCCAGGATAGCAAAGACAATCCTGAGTAACAAAAACATTCTGGAGGTATCACCATACCAAACCTTAGTCTATACTACAAATCCATAGTTATAAAAACAGCCTGGTACTGGCTCCAAAATAGACATACAGATCAGTGGATAAGGATTGAAGACCCAGATATAAGCCCACAAAATTACAGCCATTTCGTCTTTGAAAAAGGGGCTCAAAGAATCCAATGGAAAAAGAACAGCATCTTCAACAAATGGTGCTGGCAAAACTGGATCTCCACATGCAGAAGATTAAAGCTGGACTCGTACTTGTCACCATGTACAAGACTTAATTCCAAATGGATCAAGGACCTTGATATCAGGCCAGAGACTATAAAAACCATAGTTGAAAGGATAGGGAACTCCCTTGAGCTGATTGGGCTAGGCCAACATTTCCTACACAGACATTCAATGGCACAGTCACTGCTACCAACTCTCAACAGTTGAGATCTTGTGAAATTAAAGAACTTCTGTTCAGATAAAGAGATTGTAACAGGAGCTCAAAGGCAACCCACAGAATGGGAGAAAATCTTCACTAACCACATATCTGATAGAGCTCTACTGTCCAGAGTTCACAAAGAACTTAGAAAACTAAACACCAAGGAAACAAATGGCCCAATTAAAAAATGGGTCCTGGAACTTAAAAGAAACTTTACTAGGGATGAAATCAAAATGTCTAACAAATATCTTAAAAAATGCTCCACTTCCTTAGCCATCAGGGAAATGGAAATCAAAACTTCCCTGAGATATCATCTCACCCTGGTCAGGATGGCAAAAATCCACAATAAAGCAACAACAAATGCTGGAGAGGATGTGGAGTGAGGGGAACTCTTCTACATTGCTGGTGGGAGTGCAGGCTTATACAGCCACTCTGGCGAGCCGTCTGGAGATTCTTAAAGAGATTAAAGATTGAAATGCCATATGACCCTGCGATTCCACTTTTGGGAATAACCCCACATACAGCAAAAACACCTCAATAGCAGAAGCACGACCATGTTCATAGCAGCACTATTTACAATAGCAAAGTCATGGAATGAATCCAAATGTCCAACAGTTGATGAGTGGATAAGGAAACTGTGGTACATCTATACAATGGAGTACTACTCAGCCATCAAAAACGAAGAATTACTGGAATTTGCCAGGAAATAGATGTCATTAGAAACAATTATATTAAGTAAAGTATCCCAGACCCAGAAAATTAAGCGCAGTATGTACTCCCTAATAGGTGGCTCCTAGTACTAAATCCACCCAGCCCACTAGAGACACTCAAAGATAAATGTATGTAATACCTACAGTAATTGCAAGGATTATGAACAGGAGGGATGGGATAGAAGGGCCACACCAGAAACAAGAAGAGAGGGGACCGTGTTACAGCAGAGAAAATAGGCCTCCATCAAGGTCTGCAAGTAAGTAATGTGACACCGGTTAAGTTCACAGACTTTCGTTCCTGATCAATTACAACTGAGGGGGTATGATCTCACCAGAAGGGGAGGACATAGTCTGGCAGATAAAAAGTAACCATTTTGCAAATGGTTGATTGACCCCTCCCTCACTGTGGTTTCCTACTTTCATTGCATCTACATTTGAATGTGCTCTTATAACAAGACTCCAGTTTAACAATTTTTTGTCTCTGGCCAGGGGGTGACATACAATGCCCATAAGGATGGAGAGAAGGGCATTGCAGGAGCAGCAAAACTGCAAAAGAAAATCAGCAAACCACAATCCAGAACTTCAGAGACTCTATATCGATCACCTAGAACTAGGCCAGCCTAATCTCTCCCCATCCTGAAGCTCAGGGTATTTTATGGAAGAGGGGGCCATAAGATTGTAAGAGCACAAAGATGGGAGGAGTAATGATATGCAAGATACTCCACACAAGTTAGGACATTGCCCCACGCAATGTCCACCACACTATTGACCTCACAAAGTCTAGCATCTGCTAAAGGCACCAAGATCCTTGGAGGCAAGGGATTGACAGCCACAGTAGTGTTCCTGTGCTTAAGGAGAACACAGGAAAGGGTTCAGGGAAATGCCACTGGGTCCTTGTAGGTCCTTGTACGTCATTGGAGAGGAGCGCCCAGAGGAGAGCTTGGCATGCACATTAAAAGTTCTCTGGGGATTGGGGGGGAGGCACTGGGGGATGGGCATGGAGGGTTGAGGGGAGGGGGAGCAGGGGGGTTGGGGGGAGGAGGAGGGAGGGAGGGAACCGGTGTACCTTCCAAGTTTGTATGAGCGGAAATAATAATAAAAAATGTAAAAAAAAGTTTTTATTTTCTTTTTTTATTCTAGAAAATGTAAGAATACATGTAGTTGTTAAAGGTTTAATCTTAGATATTTATAATTTTATTAAATACTCTATAAGGTGAGGTGTGGGAATTCCATTAGCTCAATATTTTTAATTTCAAACAATGTAACCTGAGGTTTACTTTTGAACATAACTGCTTATTTTAACATTAAATTATTAAAACTTTGAATCTTGGACATAAAAAATTGATCTTGTCACTAGGGATTCTCAGTCTACATTCACAAATGTTACTCAACAGATCCTATCACCTTTCAGAATTTTGATTTTAGTTCAAGCTTCTCAGAAATGGCACTTCTGGTTTAGTTATAGTTTCAGACTATAATGTACTATAAAAAGAAATCAATACAAAGTCAGGTTTTTTTTTTTGTAAAGTAGTAGAATTTTCAAGAATTCCCTTTAACGTTTTTCCACTCTTATTCTTACATTAGCAAGGACAACCTTTGGCAAACTGGAAGTATAATGCAGTAGAAAGTAAAAATCCAAAATAAGTTTCAAGTATCACATTTTGATAAGTGAGATACATTTCATATATAACAACTGTGCATAAAGCACTGGTAGTATACAAGCAACCTGTGCAAAGATTAGAGGAGGGATCATTAAAAGCTGTCAGTTTTACACCAAACTGCCTTTTATTTTATTTTTTTAATTAGGAAGTCTCCCTTTAATACAAGCATAATGAGTGGTTGTTCCCACCCTTTCTCTCTTTCCCCTCTGTCTTCTTCCCTCCCTCTCCCCTACTTCTCCTTTCTGCTCCTCCCTTCAATAATCCACCTTTCTCCCTTACATCATGCCTGTCTGCTTGTGTGGGCCACAGTGTTCCCTTCAGGATGTATATTCTAGTAAGGGCCCTTCTTTGGGGCCCATAGATAAGGTTGCTCATCTCTTTCACCTGCTTAGCCCTTGTTCTTAAGGTTCCCATTGCATGTAATTATTCCTCCTGAGGTCTTCCTTGGTTCATGGAGCAATGTTGACATATTGGCCAGTGTATAGGTCTGGTGAGGGTAGATCTCTGTTACAGTTCTCCTGCATGGTTGTTGATAAATGACCATGAGACATTTTTTTAAAATTTATCATGATCTTGTTTTTAACTTTTTTTAAAATTTATTTTTATTATTTCCACTCATACAAACTTAACAGGTACATCGGTCCCCTCCCTCCCACCAACCTCCCAACCCTCCTCCCCATCCCCTAGTGCCTCCCCCTTCCATCCCCGAAGCATCCTTTAATGTGTATGCCAAACTCTCCTCTGGGTCTTCCTCTCTGGTGAAGTGCAAGGAACCAGTGGCATTTCCCAGAACCCTTTCCTGTGTTCCTGTTAAGCATAAGAGCACTACTGTGGTTGTCAATCCTTTGCCTCCAAAGATCCTAGTGCCTTTAGCAAATGCTAGACTTTGTGGGGTCAGTAGTGTGTTGGACATTGCGCAGGGCATGCAAAGTCCAATTACGATTGCTTCGGCCCTAACTTGTGTGGAGTATCTTTCGTATCATTACTCCTCCCATCCTTGTGCTCTTATAATCTCACGGCCCCCTCTTCCGCAAATTTCCCTAAGCTTCAAGATGGGGAGAGATTAGGCTGGCCTAGTTCCAGGTGGTTGATATAGAATCTCTGATGTTCTGGGTTATGGTTTGTTGATTTTTTTTTTGGTTTTGCTGCTCCTGCAATGCCCTTCACTCCATCCTGATGGGTATTGGATGTCACCCCTTGCAGTCCTTGATGGTGGCTTATTTTCTCTGCTGTAACATGGTCCCCTCTCTCCTTGTTTCTGGTGTGGCCCTCCTTCCCCATCCTCCTGCTCATAATCTTTGCAATTACTGTAGATATTACAGAGAATTATCCTTAAGTGTCTCTAAGTGGGTTTGGTAGGAGCCACCTATTAGGGAGTACATACGATGCTTAATTTTGTGTGTCTGGGTACTTCGCTCAATATAATTGTTTCTAATTCCATCCATTTTCCGGCAAATTCCATTAATTCATCATTTTTGATGGCTGAGTAGTACTCCATTGTATAGATGTACCACAGTTTCCTTATCCACTCGTCAACTGTTGGACATTTGGGTTGATTCCATGTCTTTGCTATTGTAAATAATGCTGCTATGAACATGGTCGTGCTTGTGCTATCGAGGTGAACCTCTGTTGTATGTGGGGTTATTCCCAAAAGTGCAATCGCAGGGTCATATGGCATTTCATTCTTTAATCTCTTTAAGAATCTCCAGACGGCTCGCCAGAGTGGTTGTATGAGCCTGCGTTCCCACCAGCAATGTAGGAGAGTTCCCCTCTCTCCACATCCTCTCTAGCATTTGTTGTTGTTTGTATTGTGGATTTTTGCCATCCTGACCAGGGTGAGATGATATCTCAGGGAAGTTTTGATTTGCATTTCCCTGGACCATCAGACATCTTAAGGGAACAAGAGGTTTGTTTTCTCTTACTGATGATAGTCCAGTTACAGCTGTAGTACAGCTTCATGGGAGAGCATGCACAAACACCAGGGCCGAGGGAACTGGCCACACAATCTCTACATAATGGCTGAGAGAGGGACGATCCTTACTTGCCAGACCAGCATGCCTGGCCAAGTATACACAAGGATGCCAACTTTCTCAATCTGCTCTCGGTATTTTATTCCAGGGCCTAGTGCCACCCACCATGGGCTGAACCTTCCCTATCAGCTAGACAATCTCTTGCAGCGTTTCTCTGGGCTTAACTCAATCACTAATTCTCTACAAATGTGCCTAGAGCTCAAACCCTCACCTCTCAAGTTGACACACATGCCAGACCATGACACTCCACTTCTTGTCAAATTGACACAAAAACATAGCACTTTTAAACTGTAACCTTCAATTCTTGTCCCCACAAATGTTGAAAGTTACCTTAAAATATAAATATATCTCATAGACAATTTAAAATGTTCTCTTATTAAAACTTCAGTTCCAACATTTTAAAAGTTTTTTAACCTTAATAATATATCAAATCAGTATAATAAGTTAAATACTTTAAAACAGATAAAGCGTTAAAACAGAAGAATCTTGATTTATAAGAAAACATTAAATTAAGATCAAAGTCTAGCAAATCAAGTACCGCATTATTTACTTCATTGTTCATCACATAGTCAAGGTGGCTCAAAGATTCTAGGCATTCCCAGTCCCTGTTGCAGCTCAAAGTTGTAAAAGCAGAGTTCCAGGCTGAATCTCCACTCGCACCTGTCCTCTGCATACACCCCATGGTTCTGGTATCTTAAACAACACTCTGGGTTCATCTTCTCTTGCAGGAACTCTATGCCTGCCACTTGGTGCCAAGTTTTTGCTGCTTTCCACGAACCCCTCAGTAGTACACCAAAACCAGTATCACCTGGGGGATGCTGCCAGATTCTAAAGCAAGGTTGAAACATAGCATGGGCCACTTGAGCCACAACTGTATCAATTTTAGTGCACTGAGTCTGGAAAAACCTCTTTTTAGGTAGCTGAAACTTCCAAAGGGCAAAAAAACAGCTTCAGTTTGGGCTTTTGGCCCCTGAAGGAATCTGGGTTATCAAACCATGAAATGGCCATGCAGTAGTATTCATCTCCTCCATGGTTCCAGTGCAAATCACTAGTTTCCCTTCACTGATGGCCATTTCTCCAACAATGGCAGCTGTTCAGTTGCCTGGCCTATCCACATCCGGAGCTTCACAACCACCAACACAGCTCTCCTCTATAAAGCAAACCAGTCTATTGTGTTTAAATTCAACTTCAACAAAGTCCTGGTTCCCCCCTATAAGAAACTGGGCCCAAATAATTCACAACTCTCTCAGCATCACTATTTTCTAAATGGTCTACCAAACTCTGCAGAATGGTATTGGCAATCCACAAAGTCAAAATCTTCAAACGTTTCAAACTTTGTCCAGCAAAACCATACAAAAGCCACAAATCCACATAGTCATATTTATCAGCAACACCGCACTTCCTGAGTACCAAATTCTGTTGCAGTTTGCCTACATGGTTGCTGATAAATGACCATCAGATGGCTTAAGGGAACAAGGGGTTTATTTTCTCTTACTGAGAGTCCAGTACAGCTTGATGGGAGAGCATGCACCAACACTAGGGCTGAGGGAACTGGCCACACAATTTCTACATAATGGCTGAGAGAGGAACGATCCTTACTTGCCAGACCAGCATGTCTAATCAAGTATACACAAGGATGCCAACTTTCTCAATCAGCTCTTGGTATTGGTATTTTATTCCAGGGCCTAATCCCACCCACCATGGGCTGAACCTTCCCCATCAACTAGACAATCTCTTCAGGTTTTCTCTGGGCTTAACTCAACCATTAATTCTCTATAAATGTGCCCAGAGCTCAAACCTTCAACTGTCAAGTTGACACCCGTGCCTGACCATGACAATCTCATTGCAGTGAAATTCTGGATGCAGCTGCCCTGTCCTATCTGGTGGGACCTGGATGGCAGTGAACCTCCCTTCCTTCAGACTCTTACAATCTTAATGTCTCCTTTTCTGCAAGATTCCCTGAGCCATAGGATGTGAGTAGTTTTGGTTGGCCTGATTTGGGCTGAGCATTTAGGATCGCTGATAATCTGCACTCTGGTTGGTTGTTGTCTGTTTCACTGGTTTTCCAATGCAATAGACTGTTTTGTATTTGGGTGCTGAGATCTTTTCTTAGGTAAAGATATAATGAGAGGTGTTTAGAAGGTGGTTTACTATCAGGTGCTTATGTGAGTACTGAGACATCTAATCCTGTCTAGTGCCAATTTTCTCCCAGTTTACTGTTGTTTAGACTGGATTACATGACTGGGTATTCATAGAAGGGGTGGGAGTGGGTAAAGGGGCTAGTAAATGGGTGGTTGGTTACCTGGAGGTTCACCCTACCACGAAATACAGATAGATGATAGATATAGATAGGTGATAGATGGATAATAAATGACAGAAATAAATATATATGCATGTACATAAAATTTTGCTATTGTCACAAAAGATTTCACTTATTAAGTGAGAATTCAAGCAAATTATTAAGAATTTCTAGATGATGTCAAGACAGTATTAGGCAATGTGGTCCTGAGCACAACACTCTTGACCAGCCTTTCACATCATAGTAGTGATGATCTATTATACTATCATAGATGTGACATGCCACTTCCACAATGTCTCATAAAAGATGCTGACTCACCTCATCTCTTTCTGTCTTTTAGTTGCCTCATTGTGTGTGCATGAAGCAAACCAGACTTCCTGTCTGAGGACATTCAGGCACCATACAGTTCTATATGATCAAAACAAAGTTTCCAGTTAAACTACAGCAAAGAGCTGAGGACTCTGGGAACTGTTATGTGGTAAGCATTTTAGATATTATTTCCTATAAAATCAGTGTTTCATGGGATGAAAGCCTGATAAAATTGTAGCTACAATTTCATGAGAAAGCATAGGACTCTCAGTTAAGTTTTTCATACTTTCAGTTTGCATAAAAGTAAGATCATAATTGTTTGTTGCTTTAAGCTATTATAACTGGGAGAAATTTGTCAGGCACTAAGGGAAATTATATAACTAGAATAAGTTAAATGCTGTAAATAGATTGCCCACTAAATTTGCAATGATTTAGTAAACACTATAACCATTTACTTTTTCCTTAAGTACTCTGGACAGGGGAATATGTTCATAAGGAAACTCTCTTTCATGAAATGATTCAAGGACTCAAGCTGATAGAGTATATGTTTGCTTTAGCATGCAGCTTCTCAGAATTAAAGGGACTAGTTCTTTTACAAGAGAAAATTGTTATTCGAGACCTGCTCCATAGCTCAGCAGGTAAGGTGTCTGCCCTCAAATCTGGTGATCTGAGGTTGATACCATGTGGTAGAAAGAGAGACAAACTTCCAACAATTGTATTGTGATTTCTACCAGTGCACCATGCATGCATTCACTGTCTCTCTGTCTCTCTCTTAAACAAAAATAAATATCAAAAAAGAAAATTGTTTAGTGGAGTTGATTAAAAACTGCTCCCTCATAATCATTTGTCTTTGCTCCATTTACTGATTCATTAAGTACCTCTTTGATCTCTTTTATTTAGCTAGGTTTTAAGAAATAGTAGACTGGGTTTTACTAGCTTCTTAATTAAACATTTCTTTGCAAATAACAAGTATTTTTAGGATTAAGGTAGATTTTATTAGAGAAGAGAAAGAATGAAACTTGCAGACTCCAGATGTGTAGTACCATGAGGGGCTAGAGTGCCCTGGAGAACTCATGGACTCTAGGCATGGAATTCATGAGGGGCAAGGAGCTAGAAAAGAACTAATGGACTCCAGATGTGGAGTGCCATGAGGGGCGGGCACCAAAGGTGGCTGCCAGGGTCAGGTATAATTACACACTTAGATAAACCTAGGAAAAATGGCTTTTCCTCATTTGTTAGCTTATATTGGGGCCCAACCCAGTTGATCTTGTACTCATCTCATGGTAGGCCTTATCTACAATGGAGGACTGATTTCCATATCCTCTCACAAGCAATGGGTTGGGGGAAGTTAGTGAAGGATGTGTTCCTTCAGGGTATTTCCAGTAGTGGGGGATGACTTTCCAACACCTTCAGAGACAGTCCCAGCATGGCTGCCCTAAGATGCCCTAATTCCTCCCTGAATTTTTATGAGGACTTGACTGCTCAGGAGATGTGGAGGTGATGATGGCTCTGGCTACTTTCTCCAGAGTTGGGGCAAAGAAGTGTGAACAGTCAGTGGTCCTCATCTATAAGATGCTGGAATGGTCCAGAGGTCTCCATATTTGAAGCGCTGTGGATAATAATCTTCAAGAGACAAAAGAGATAAATTAAGCCTACATGACCCAAACATAAAGTTAATCCATTGTAATTGGAAAGACAGATGGAATAAGCAAAAGGAGCTTAGCAGTCTTACTGTGGGACACACAAGAATTAGTAAAGAAAACCTGTTATCTTGCATGGAATAGTCATTACCATTTGTCTGACAGAGAAGCAAAGAGAAACAGGTAATCTACAGATTGGTCATATTCAAAGGCCTGTCCAAAAATATGTGGATTGTCTGTCTCTGAATGCTTGGACAGAAGAATCCAAGTTAGTCCTTTCTCTTTTGAGTTCATAAAAGCAAAGAGATACAGGCTTTCTGGGACCAAAGGAATGCAAAAGAACACATCTTTTAAATTTCAAGTTGTTTAGAGTCTGAATTAGTCCTACTCTAGTCTCATTACAGGTGACACTGATTCTTGATGTGGAAAATTTTATGGGTCTCTGAGCATTATCTTTGCTGGGGAGACTCTTATGGTTCAACCTGTTCAGACATTCAGGCATGTAAACAAAGGAATGTCTAAAGACCTTACCATTAAGTATATAAGGTAATAGTTACTTTGTTAAACCTGTCACTCCCTTGATCTTAACAGTTCTAGTTAAATTGGAAAGTTGATAAAAGCCTAGGAAGAAAGTTGAGCAATGAAAGTTTGTGCTCCCATGCCTATTAACAGAGAAACAAATTGGCTTTCTACTTGCATGTTAACCCAAGGTTCTCAAGATAGGCTGTATCAATCTGGCATTTAGGCTTTCTTCTTTCTGGATATCAGCAGCCAACTCTGTTGTTTTCCCATCAGGAAGCTACGAGCCTCAGGCTTCGTCATTTGTCACCAACAGTGGGGCTAGACCCCTGGGCACTGGGGTTCCGGGACAATCCTCTAATGGATACTCCCACAGTTGGAACATGGAACATGTGGAGGCTTTTTGTGTTTAGGAGAGTGTTCGCAACCTCCCCCCATTCCCCAAGGTACCTAGCTGCTTGGGCATGCCTGTTAGTATTGTTGTTCCATCCCCTTAAGCCAGTATCAAGCTTTAGATATTTTTATTTCCTGGTTCTTTCTTTTTTCTCCATTTCCATTTGAAAAACATCTATGAACTTATCTGAGTACTCAAAGAAACTCCCTAAGTCCTTTTCAATTTGGGCCACGTTTTTTCTAGGAAAAGGGAACACAGACCCAAGGTGACCCAAATGCACCTAGAATTGCTTAAAGACAGACTAATGTTGGGGCCGGATTACACGGATCCTGCTTAGTCTCAGGGAAGAGAGTTTGTCTGTGGTACAAGATCCTAAATAGGTGAGATGAAATTCCTATTCCATCATAGTTTTTTTTTTTTTTTCCCATTTATCCAATTTCCCTTTTATTTCAGTTTCTGGATAACATTTTTCCTGAGCTTTGAGTGTGAACACAGAGGTCCAGGTACAGGAAAACACTCTACCAGCCTGATCTTGAGACCTCTGGCAGCTTCTGTTTAACTGGTGCTATGAACCAAGTGACCAACTTTCCCAAGTTTTCTGAGATGCTTAAGATTTTTTATAATATTCTTTTTTTAATTAATTTATTTTTAAATTTCCACTCATACAAACTTAACAGGTACACCAACCCCCATCCCCCTGTGCCCCCCTCCCCTCCCCCTTCCCTCCCAATCCCCAGTGCCTCCTCCTCCCATCCCCGGAGCATCCTTTAATGTGCATGCCAAACTCTCCTCTGGGTCCTCCTCTCCAATGAGATGCAAGGACCCAGTGGCATTTCCCAGAACCCTTTCCTGTGTTCTGGTTAAGCATAGGAACACTACTGTGGCTGTCAATCCCTTGCCTCCAAGGATCCTAGTGCATTTAGCAAATGCTAGACTTTGTGGGGTCAATAGTGTGTTGGACATTGTGCAGGGCATGCAAAGTCCAAATATGATTGTTTCAGCCCTAACTTGAGTGGAGTATCTTGCATGTTATTACTCCTCCCATCCTTGTTCTCTTATAATCTTACCGCCCCCTCTTCTGCAAATTTCCCTGAGCTTCTGGATGGAGAGAGATTAGGCTGGTCTAGTTCCAGGTGGTTGATATAGAGTCTCTGATGTTCTGGATTATGGTTTGTTGATTTTTTTCACTTTTGCTGCTCCTGCAATGCCCTTGGTTCTATCCTGATGGGTATTGTATGTCACCACCTGACCAGAGATAAAAACCTGTTAAATTAGAGTCTTGTTATAAGAATATATTCAAAGATAGATGTAATAAAAGTAGGAAACTGCGGTGAGGAAGGGGTCAATCACCCATTTGTGAAATGGTACTTTCTATCTGCCAGACTATACGCCCTCCTCTTCTGGTAAGATCATACCCCATCAGTTGTAAATGATCAGGAAGAAAAGTCTGTGAACTTAGCCAGATGTCTCATTACTTACTTGCAGTTATTGATGGTGGCCTATTTTCTCTGTTGTAACATGGTCCCCTCTCTCCTTGTTTCTGGTGTAGCCCTCCTTCCCCATCCCTCCTGTTCATAATCTTTGCAATTACTGTAGGTATTACAGAGATTTATCCTTAAGTGTATCTAAGTGGGTTTGGTACTAGGAGCCACCTATTAGGGAGTACATACGGTGCTTAATTTTGTGTGTCTGGGATACTTCACTCAATATAATTGTTTCTAATTCCATCCATTTCCTGGCAAATTCCATTAATTCATCATATTTGATGGCTGAGTAGTACTCCATTGTATAGATGTACCACATTTTCCTTATCCACTCGTCAACTGTTGGACATTTGGGTTGATTCAATGACTTTGCTATTTTAAATAATGCTGCTATGAACATGGTCGTGCTTCTGCTATCGAGGTGAATTTTTGCTGTATGTGGGGTTATTCCCAAAAGTGGAATCGCAGGGTCATATGGCATTTCATTCTTTAATTTCTTTAAGAATCTCCAGACGGCTCGCCAGAGTGGCTGTATGAGCCTGCATTCCAACCAGCAATGTAAGAGAGTTCCCCTCTCTCCACATCCTCTCTAGCATTTGTTGTTGTTTGTATTGTGGATTTTTGCCATCCTGACAGGGGTGAGATGATATCTCAGGGAAGTTTTGATTTGCATTTCCATGATGACTAAGGATGTGGAACATTTTTAAAGATATTTGTTAGACATTTTGATTTCATCCCTGGTAAATTTTCTTTTAAGTTCCAGGGCCCATTTTTTAATTGGGCCATTTGTTTCCTTGGTGTTTAGTTTTCTAAGTTCTTTGTGCACTCTGGATAATAGAGCTTTATCAGATATGTGGTTAGTGAAGATTTTCTCCCATTCTGTGGGTTGCCTTTGAGCTCATGTTACAATCTATTTATCTGAAAAAAGAAGTTCTTTAATTTCACAAGATCCCATCTGTTGAGAGTTGGTAGCAGTGACTGTACCATTGAATGTCTGTTTAGGAAATGTTGGCCTAGCCCAATCAGCTCGAGGGAGTTCTCTATCCTTTCAACTATGGTTTATATAGTCTCTGGCCTTATATCAAGGTCCTTGATCCATTTGGAATTAAGTCTTGTACATGGTGACAAGTACAGGTCCAGTTTTAATCTTCTGCATGTGGAGATCCAGTTTTGCCAGCACCATTTGTTGAAGATGCTGTTCTTTTTCCATTGGATTTTTTGGGTCCCTTTGTCAAAGATCAAATGGCTGTAGCTTTTTGGGCTTATATCTGGGTCTTCAACCCTTATCCATTGATCTGTGCGTCTATTTTGGAGCCAGTACCAGGCTGTTTTTATAACTATGGATATATAGTATAGACTAAGGTTTGGTATGGTGATACCTCCAGAATGTTTTTGTTACTCAGGATTGTCTTTGCTATCCTGGGTCTTTTGTGCCTCCATATGAATTTTGAGGTTGTTTGGTCAACTTCTTTAAAGAATTGCTTTGGGATTTTAATTGGTATAGCACTGAATTTGTATATTGCCTCTGGTAGGATGGTCATTTTTACGATGTTGATTCTGCCAATCCAGGAACATGGGAGGTCTTTCCACCTTCTGGTGTCTTCTGCAATTTCGTTCTTGAGGGTTTTAAAGTTTTCATTGTAAAGGTCTTTTACCTCCTTGGTTAAGTTTATATCAAGGTATTTCATTTTTTTCAGGGCTATAGTAAATGGAATTGTTTCTCTCAGGGCTTTTTCACTTCTTTCATTCTGGGCATATAGGAAGGCCACTGATTTTTGTACATTCATTTTGTATTATGCTACTCTGCCGAACTCCTGTTCCAGGAGCTTCCTGGTGGAGTTTTTGGGATGACTCA
Source organism: Typhlomys cinereus (assembly GCA_023101885.1). NCBI lineage: Eukaryota > Metazoa > Chordata > Mammalia > Rodentia > Platacanthomyidae > Typhlomys > Typhlomys cinereus. Next base: position 5,891,625 of record JALPQD010000050.1, on the reverse strand, counting down.
GGTATAGGATCATGTCATCAGCAAATAGGAAAGCTTGACTTCTTCCTTTCTGATTTGAATCCCTTTTATGTCTCTTTCTTGTCTTATGGCTTCAGCTAAGACTTCAAGTACAATATTGAATAGAAGTGGTGAGAGTGGACAGCCTTGTCTAGTTCCTAATCGAAGCGGGAATGCTTCAAGTTTTCCCCATTGAGTATAATTCTTGCTGTGGGCTTGTTGTATACAGTTTTTCTTAAATTGATAAAGGTTCCTTCCATTCCTACTGTCTCTAGCTTTTTGATCATAAAAGGCTGTTGGATCTTGTCAAAAGCTTTTTCTGCATCTATCGAGAGTATCATGTGGTCTTGAACTTTGGACTGGTTTATATGATGAATTACATTTATTGATTCGTGTATGTTGAACCAACCTTGTGTGCCGGGGATGAAGCCTACTTGGTCCCCGTGAATGATCTTTTTGATATGTTTTTGAATCTGATTTGCTAAGACTTTGTTGAGAATCTTTGCATCTGTGTTCATCAGAGAGACTGGCCTATAGTTTTCTTTTTTAAGTGTATCTTTATTAGGTTTTGGGAGTGAGACGATATTAGCTTCATAGAAAGAATTTGGTAGTGTTCCTTCCTTTGCTATTTGATGGAACAGTTTAAGGAGTATTGGTGTTATTAGCTCCTTAAATGTCTGGTAGAACTCTGTGCTGAATCTATGTGGTCCAGGACATTTTTTGGTGGGAAGATTCAGGATTACTTCCTCAATTTCCTCATATGTTATAGGACTAGTTAAATAATTCACAACTTCCTGATTTAATTTAAGTAAGTTGTGCTTACTTAGGAATTCATCCATCTCTTTTGTGTTGTCAAATTTCACAGAGTATAAGTTTTTGAATTATGATATTATAATTCTCTGAATTTCTTGGGTATCAGTAGTGATAACTCCATTTTCATTTTTAATTTTGTTAATTTGGGTTTTCTCTCTCTTGCTTTTGATTAATTTAGCTAGGGGTGTATCAATCTTATTGATTTTTTCAAAAAACCAGCTTTTTGACTGGTTGATTTTCTGTATCGTTTTCCTATTCTCAATTTTGGATATTTCTCCCCTTATTTTGCTAATCTCCCTTCTACTACTTTTGGGATCAGATTGCTCTAATTTCTCTAAAGCTTTAAGCTGCATTGTTAAGTTGTTTATTTCTGATGTTTCCATTTTTTTTGATATAGGCATTAAGACCTATGAACTTACCTCTTTGGACAGCTTTCATTGTGTCCCAGAGATTTTGGTAAGTTGTATTTTCTTTATTGTTCACTTTCAGGAAATCTTGAATTTCCTTTTTAATTTCTTCCTGAATCCAGTTCTCATTCAGCATCATAGTGTTAAGTTTCCACGAGTTAGTGTATTTTCTCTTGTTTGTTGTGTTGTGTATGTCCAGCTTTAGGCCGTGGTGGTCTGATAGGGCACAGGCTAGAATTTCAACTTTCCTGTATATGTGGAGATTCGTTTTGTGGCCCAATATATGATCTATTATGGAGAAAGTTCCATGTGCTGCTGAGAAAAATGTGTATTCTTTGATGTGTGGATGAAAAGTTTGATAGAGATCTGTAAGGTCCATTTCTTTAAGGGTTTGATTAAGTTCCAAAGTGCCTCTGTTAAGCTTTTGACCTGTTGATCTATCCCATGTTGAGAGGGCGGTGTTGAAATCCCTAAGAATTATCATTTGGGGGTTGATTTCTCGCTTTAGACGTTGTAGGGTTTTCTTAATGAATGTGGAGGGGCCCGTATTGGGTGCATATATGTTCAGTATTGTAAAGTCTTCCTGGTGAATTGTACCTGTGACTAAAATGTAATATCCATCTGTGTTGCTCATGATTTTTTTTGGTTTGAAGTCCACTTTGTCCGAAAGCATAATGGCCTACCCCTGCCTGTTTCCTGGTTCCATTAGCTTGCAGAATTTTGGACCAGCCTTTCATTTTTAGAATGTGCCTATCTATCCTTTGTGGTGAGATGAGTTTCCTGAAGGCAGCAGATTGCTGGATTGTGGTTTTTAATCCCAGTTTGTAATCTGTGTCTCTTAATCAGTGAGTTAATACCACTGACGTTTATTGTTATAATGGAGAAATTATTTTTAATTCTGGACATTATTTATGTTTAGTGAATTTTGTAAGCTTATTGTTTGACATTTATGTTTTGGTGGTATTATACTTCCCTTCTGTCCTTCTGGATATGCTTGTTTTTTTATTCAAGTTTGAGTATCATTTCTAGCATTTTTTGAAGGCCTGGTTTGGTAGACATGTGTCCTTTCAAGTTGTCTTTGTGCTGGAATATTTTTCTTTCTCCCTCAATCATGACATATAGTTTTGCAGGGTATATCAGTCTGTGTTTGCATTTTTGCTCATTTAATACATGAAGTACGTCTCTCCAAGCTCTTCTTGCTTTTACTGTTTCCCTTGAGAAGTCACTTGTTATTTTAATAGGTTTACCTTTAAAAGTGACTTGCTTTTTTTCTCTTGAAGCTCTCAGTACCTTTTCTTTGTCTTGAATGTGGAGTGTTTTGACTATTATTTGCCGTGGCGATTTTCTATTTTGTTCATATCTGTTTAGAGTGCGAAATACCTCTTGTATTTGGATAAGCCTCTCATTCTTCAGTTGAGGGAAGTTTTCATTTATGATAATTTGAAATATTTCCTCAGGTGTGATATTTTTGGATTTTTGCTCTGTTATTCCATGAATGCGCATGTTAGGCTTCTTCAGGGTGTTCCATATCTCTTGAATGTTCCTCTCCAGTATCTTTTTGGCTTTAACAATCTCTTCCATTGAGCTGGTTAATTCTCCCACTTTGTCTTCAAGATCTGAAATTTTATTTTCTGCTTTGTTAGTTCTGCTGATAAGACTCTCTGTTGAGTTTTTTTTTGGGTTGAAGATAACTTGTCTTTTAGTTCAATTTTAAACTCTGCCTGAGATTGTTTTAACTGCTCTATGCTTACTTTTGTTTCTTGAACTGTTTTTCTCAACTCCTCCAAGTGCCTTGTTGTGTTCCTGTTCAAAGTGGTTAATGCGGTTGTTTAACTACTCTTGGATTTCCTCTTTCATAGTATTGATCATGGTAATGATCATACTTTGAAAGTCATTATCTTGGGTCTGGCTTTCTTGGCTATTTTCTGTGAATTTGTTCTGGTTGGAATCCATCATTATGGGGTTAATTCTTTTGGTGGGAGATTGGTCTTCTTGGGTTTTGTTTCTCATGGATCTGCACTTTGACTTGGGCATTGTTTTTTTGTCTTCTAGGGCTTTTCAGTTTCTGTTTGTTTTTGACTGAATTAATTTGATTGGTATTACTACACTTGGGCAGTTATTACTAGTGCTTGCCTTGGAGTTGGATACGTTTGTCTTTTGTTATTGTTATTTCCTAGATGAGGCTATTAGGCTGTTAGTACATCAGTTAAGTCAGGTTAATTAGACAAGGGGTGAATACTAGTATGGTAGTTTACTTTTATGATTTAGTATCTTGGTGATATGTGATAGTAAGTGGTGTACTCCCTTGAGTTGTATATGTTTTTGGGGTGGCTGTATGGAAAAGTTAATCTACAGTGATTAATATTAGAAAGGAACAGTAAGGTGAAAAAAAAGGAGGTTTACTTATCTTTGGGCTGGATGTGAAGAATCTCTCCCATGTGGTAGGATGACTGTAGAAGTTTACAGATGTATATAGCCTTTGACCCTTAGAACTTTGCTTGAGTTTCCTTAGGACTCTATTGAATTCTGAGTAGCAGTGTGTCTTCCGTGATTTCTCCCCGGTAGGCCAGAAAGGCAGAGGGGTTGATGTTGATGTCAGAAGTCTTCACCTGGGACCTGGGACTTGGCTTAGTGGCCCACCCAAGTACACCCAGTACACTGGCTGCTCCCTGGGCAGGGCCGCTGAGTGCAGCTTGGTGTTAGTGGGTTCAGCTGTTCGTGTCTTGCCCTTGGATTCTAATCTGATCCCACCCTAGACCATATGCCATCATTACAAAACCTGCAGAACAGACCCATTCAAACCCTGTGGCTATGAAGAGATCTTAAGGACCTCACCCTGGGGCCACAGATTCGAGCACTGAATTGTTGCAGGTCTCCCACCTCAGGCCAACGTTCATTCACTCATTCACCCAGAGTTTAAAACATTCCTTCCCCCATTTCAAAAGTACCCTTCTTCTCCCCCTCCCTGGAGAAGCCTGCTCAGAGATGTGAGCAGTGATAGACCTAGAGGTTTTTTTTTTTTACCTTGCTTCTCCTAGCTTTCTCCTGGCTGTGGTTGCCAAACATTGCAGTTGATCTGGCTGTCCTCACCAATGTTGTGGATCTCTCTCTAGGAGTCTGTATGTATCCAGGTTCTTGTGTTCTGAGCTGAGGATTGCAACCAGAGAGCATGCATAGAGGATTAAGGCAGAAGAGAGAAAGAACAGAACTCACAAACTCCAGATGTGGAAGGCCCTGGAGGACTCAGGGACTCCAGGCATGGAATCCATGAGGGGCATGGAGCTAGAAAAGAACTCACAGATTCCAGATGTGGAGTTCAATGATGGGCAGGCACCCTGTAAATGCTGTTTATTGTATATGAATGTACTCTTGTATGCTTTTTATTTTAAATTGATTACCGACAATTAAGGTCAGATATCTCTTTCTAAACAGCGTTTGAATAGAAAGGCAATCACTGTAAAGCCCAGTGTTTCATGGCTCTTATTCTAGAGACATTCTGTCATGTCCCTTTGCATTAATTCTCTGAAGTAGCAATCATTGAATTGATAATATGATGAATTAAAAACAAGTTCAGAGCTAGGGAGACAACTCAGGAGTTAAAGATTTTGCCTCTTAAGCAAAAGTACCTGAGTTCAGATACAGATCCCATGTGAAAACAAACGTCAGGGGAGAGCCTGGGTAACTCTGAAGCAAAACACTAAGAAGGAAAAGCAATTCAGGATAATTCCTAATGTTACCCTTGGGCCTCCACAGGCACACACACTCAAGTGTCAAGTTCCCTTTTTGACATTCCCCACAACACACACATGAGTGCACACAGAAAGAAAAGAAAGTCTGTGTTTACTAATAGGTTGTTTTTTTCATCTTGTGATGAAGAATATTGACATAAAATCTATTGAATGCAGGCCTATACAACCACTCTGGCTATCAGTTTGGCGATTTTTCAAAAAGTTAAAGATAAAATGCTATATGACCCTGCTATTCCACTTCTGGGAATAATCCTCCATAAAGCAAAAATTCACCTCAATGGCACAAGCACGACCATGTTCATAGCAGCACTATTTACAATAGCAAAGTCATTGAATCAACTCAAATGCCCAACAGTTGACGAGTGGATAAGGAAAATGTGGTACAGTTATACAATGGAATACCACTCAGCCATCAAAAAATATGAATTAATGAAATTTCCTGGAAAATGGATGGAATTAGAAAAATTATATTGAGTGAAGTATCCCAGACATAGAAAATTAAGTGCTGTATGTACTCCCTAATAGGTGGGTCCTAGTACCAAACCCACTTAATGACATATTCAAAGATAAATCTCTGTAATACCTGCAGTAATGGCAAAGATTATAAACAGAAGGGAAGGGGAAGGAGGACCCCCCCCAGAAATAAGGAAAGAGGGGATCATATTATAGCAGAGAAAATAGGTCACCATCAAGTACTGCAAGTAAGTAGTGAGACATCTGGTTAAGCCCACTCACTTTCCTTCCTGGTCACTTGCAACTGAGGAGTTTGATATCACCAATCAGGGAGGGCATAGAGTCTGGCAGATAGATGGTAACCATTCTGCAAATGGGAGACTGACCCCCCCCCCTTCACTGCGGTCTTATTCCATTTACCTTTGAATCTACTCTTATAGTAAGACTCCATTTTAACAGCCTTTTATCTTTGGTTAGAAGGTGACTTCCAATACCAATCAGGATGGAGCCAAGGGCAGTGAAGGAATAGCAAAACTGAAAACAACAACAAACCATAATTCAGATCAGAGACCCTACATTAATCACCTGGAACCAGACCAGCCAAATCTCTCCCCATCCTAAAGCTCAGGGAAATTTGCGGAAGAGGGGGCGGTAAGATTATAAGAGCCTAAAGATGGGGAGGAGCAATGATACGCAAGATACCCCACACAAGTTAGGGCTGCAGTAACCATTATCTGACTTTGCATGACCTGCACAATGACTGACATATCAATGACCTCCCAAAGTCTAGCATGGATCATAGGCACTAGTCTCCTTAAAGGCAAGGGATTAACAGTCACAATAGTGTTCCTATACTAAAGGGGAACACAAGAAAGGGCTCTAGGCAATGCTACTGAGTCCTTACACCTCATTAGAGTGGAGGATGCAGAGGGAAGTTTGACATTCATACTAAAGGATGCTCCAGGGATGGGGGGGGGAGAGGGAGGCCCTGGGAGAAAGAGGAGGGGGTGAAAAGAAAGGGAAAGGGGGGGGAGGGACCAGGCAGGGATGGAGGGAGGGAAGGGACTGGGTACTTATTAAGTTGTATGATTGGGAAAATTAAATAAATAATAAATAATTTTTAAAAAGTATAAAAAAAGGCAAAAAAAGCATTTCCTGTCAGACTTGCTAAACAGACATAAGAGATGGCTGTGTGTGGGGGGGACTTTAAACTAACACATGGCTTAAAACTGTGTAAGAAAAAAATTAAGTAAAAAAAAAAAATTTGAGCAGAGCCAGGAAGGAGGGAGAAGGAAAGTTGTGATGTGCATTGGGTCTCTGGATGCAGCCTTGCCCAAAAGCTAACCAGGAAAGTTTATCAATTCCATTTTTGTTTGATGGCTCGGTTGGGTTTCTTTCTTTTTTTGTCTGTTTCTTTTAACTTAATCTAATTCAATGTGGTCCTTGGTAATTTACAATAAAAGAGTTCTGATTCTGCTAAAAAAAAAAAAAGAAAAAGAAAAAGAAAATCTACCACCTTACCATTTCTAAGTGTATGTGCAGTTCAGAGATGTGAAAATGGTTGGTAGAGCTGTTATCTGGTAGATCTGGTGCTATGCATACTAAACATCTCCTTTGTTCCCTTCCTCCAGCCCCTAGTAGTCACTGTTCTACTTGACCATTTTAGATATGATATGTAAGTAGAATAATGTAATTGATTTCTACATAATGAACTTTAGCCTAGCAACTTTGCCCATGTTTTCAATTCTAAGGTCCTTTTGGTCTGGAATTCTGTTAAAATGTTTTTATGGTGTTGATTTTGCTGTATCTACCTATAGGCCCCTAAATTTGACTTCAACAAGCTTCAGTCTTTCTTATGTGCCTACCGATCTCCTTCATTATGGATTTCACTTGAACTTTCCCAATCATGGTCCAACTATTTCTTCTGATCTCTCTCCCTTGAGTTCTGTCATCCATGTTTTTCCTTCACAGAGGTGAGAGTACCTGTGAGATTTTCATGCACCCTCTTGAAACAATTTTCTGAAGAAGATCCATATCATACTTAAGTCAGCATCTCTCAGTACCACAGTCTAGTAGTGCTTAAGATAATGATTCAAAAAACAAAAAAAGAGAAAAGATAATGATTCCTGAAATCTGTTCCTAACTCTAGCTGTTATTTAATGAAACCTGTTACCTTTCCTGCAATTTTCAGTAAGTACTGACTCACGGAATTATTAGTGCTCTGCTGAAGAATGAAATGAAATTATAAAAGGAATTCTTGTAAGCTATAATTTTTGGATTTCTCAATCAGTGACACACAGAAAAAAACACTTTGAAGTGCGTGAACAAGAATGACTTTCCTTGCTGTCACTGTGATAACTACTGTAATTAAAAACACTCTTGCAAATGTATGTTTTAATTAAAGTGAAAGCTACATGGTTTATAGTTAACAGTAGATGAAATGGAAAAGAAAGGGATTAAGGGTAAATGCCCACTCCTGTCCCTTCCGTAGCTCCCCTTCTTTTTTTGTAGATGAAGGGCACAGTATAATTCTGAAGTCTCTGGCCAACCTTCTATTTCATATTCAGAATACATGTGAAATGAAGTACTCATCCAAACATATTGCACTTGAGAGTGTTCAGCACTACTTCCTTTATAGGTAAGTACATTGGCAGTATTTTCTGGACTGAATTTATTCTTGATTTTTGAAGCATGCTATCATGTATTTCATTTCAAAAAAGAGTAACTTTACATATTGAGCTACTAAAAGATCAAGGTTGTCAAGACACCTAAGGAGAATTAATGGAAGCAAGCAAATAAGATTCAAAGCCAGTCTCTGGAGGGGTAGATTCTCCTTGCTTTTCACCTTTTATTTAGAGAGCTGAAAATCTAAAGCAGATTGATATAGGAAAAAATGCATATCAGATTAGGGGAAAATCTGTAAGTAATCCCAATTAAACCAATTATATTATCTCTTCTGCGTGAATGTCTGGGGGATCTTATAGCGATCAGCTTTAGTCTTCTCCTATTTTGCATCTGTTAAGGTATTTCTGATTAATGATTTTTTTTTGTTCCCCTTAAGCTATCTTATGTAGTTTGCCTTTCATTTCCAGGTAAAGGAATCCCAACCCGCATCAACTCCCAGTGTCATCCATTGGCACAAGAAGACACAAAATACTGAGCAGCAATATTTTTCTCAGACTTAAGAGTGATGTGACTGTGTATTCTACAAACAGCCTGAGAGGATACCTCTTTGCCTTTGTTCTCATCCTGATTAACTTTCTTAACAGTTGCTGTTTGGGCAGTAGGTCCTCTAAGCCTGTTCCATACTGCAATGAACTTGGATTGGCCTCATTTATTATAACTGTTTTCCTGGCTCTGCTTGGTCAAATTTATTTTTGCTACTTTGGCTAAAGGGAAGTGGAAAGAATTTACGAGTAGGAAAAAATTATAAAACTTAAAAAGTGTGAAGGACTGCAGATAAAAGAGAAGTAAATTATAAAATGAAAAAAAAGATAAATGGTGTTAAATGGATGCTACCAGATAGTTTATGGTTAGAAATAAAGAAAAACAGAAAAACAAGTATGTGTGTGTGTGTGTATATATATATATTTGCTTTTCTCATATATACATATATATATATATATACATATGTATGACGTCACAGTTACTTTTTCTGTTACTGTGAGACACCACTCATACAACATCTTAAAGGAAAAGAAGAGATTTATTTTGGCTTATGATTTCAGAGGAGGGTCACCGTCCACAGTGGTAGAAAAGGCATGGAAGGAAAAGCAAGCAACGACTGCAAGAGCACTCTGCAAGTGTTATCAGGGTGAGGCTGCCCAACATCAGGCTCATCCCCCTGTGAAATGCTTTTCTTCAGCAAGTATCTATCTCCTAAAGTGCCAGGACATTCCTAACCATTAACAATTGGCTAAGGTTGTAAACACATAAGCCCGAAGGGGACAACTCTTATTCAAATCACAGCATAAAATGCTTAAAGTGAGTAAGCAGAGATGATATGGAAAGGACTCTGCCTATTAGTTGGACACTAAATTAATTGTACTTTCAATACTCTTTTCTCTTTTATTGTGCTATTTCCTACTTAGGTGAAAAGGTGTTATTCTTAATAGTTCATCACAACTGATGATGCTCAACCCTTTGCCTTCTGTGTGTGTAGTTGCTCCAGGATCCTCTGCAGCAAATATATCCCAATCCTAGCTGAGTGGTAGATTCACTTGGGAGATACTGAAAGATATTGGTAGATAGGCTCCCTATCATGTCATTTCTATCAAAATCTCCAGAAAGATGAGTGAGATTGATTTTTCTTTTAAACTGCGTAACTGAGTTGAGCACTCTTCATTGTTGGTGCTTGTGATTACGGCCAAATGGTCAAGCTCTCTCAATTTCACATTTCTGTTGCCTCAAATTTCTTTGGATATTATCACTTATATTTTTTCTATGCCATGTGATCTTAGAAGGAATCACCCCATATTCTTCCAAACTAACATCTCTATGTCTACTGCGGATTCAACTACCCACTTTTTCCTGAATAATCTTGCTTAATTGTCGCTGTTGCTTTCTCATTTTAACATCTTTCATTTTACATACTGTCCAAACAGCTTATGAAAAAGAGGTTCTCCTTTCTCTACTTCCTGTACAATATCACTTCAATTTCTTGCTTTTCCCCCCTCATTATATCCTGTCTTCATATATATAATTTCACACTTCAACTTGGTTTCCTGTCTAAAACCAGTTCCTTCACAATATACCAAGGCTCTGGGACTCATTTCAGAGTTCATTCAGCTCAGCTTTTTCACACTATTTGACCCTTTTGGCCTTTCTCATCCTCTAGATGCTTCCCTCTAGCTCTCTCACCTTTGGAGGAAATATATTCTCTGAACTACCGTAATATTTTAGAGTCTAAAATTTCACCTTTATCTAACAGTCCATTCCTAACTTTCATTCATTACTGCAGTTGGCTTCACAGAATGAATTCTACCTACTAAAACCCTTCCTTCCAATCAATCCTCTTAGTTGTTTTAAATGAGACCTAGAAAATTGCATAGATAGTATTTTAAATGAAACTGTAAGATTTTTTTTTTCCATGAAGAATCATCAACAGGTCTGGGAGGACAATTTAGATTTAAGGAGTAAGGAAAATAGAATGTCACAGTTTGGTTTCCATATGTCCGGCTTGAGCAAAAGAACCATGACAAGGAGCATGGCTGGGGACTGAGAGCTGGAAGTCATTTACAGCATACTATGTATATTATGTCCATGGGCCACTTGTGTGGACTCATCAAAGAACCAAAGTTATATTTGCAATGTGTAATGGAGGCAGTTCTAGCTCTCTGCCTAAAGAATTAAAAGTGAGAGGAGAAGGTAAACAAAAGGAATCTGTAGGAACCCCCCACCCTCCCACACCTCACCTCCCTGCCTGAAGCTAGAGCAATGGTTCAAGGATTAAGACTCTACCTCACAAGTAGGAGATCCTGAGTTTGGATCCCAGGTCCTATATAAAAATGCCAGGCAGAGACAGCAGTGGCCTGCATTTCTGGCCCTGATGGGTTCCCTGGTGAAAATCCCAGAGCAAAGCAAAAAGGAGGTAGAAGCAATCCAGTATGAAGTCACCCTTGGTTCTCCAGAGGGACACACAGTACCCTTTGACACACACACACACGCACACACACGCACACACACACACGCACACTCATGCACACTCATGCACACATGCATGTGCACACACACAAAATAAGTAAATAAATAAATAAATAAATATTTTATTAAAAAAAGAAATCTGTAGACTCAATGAAAAAAGTTGAAGGACTTTTAAAAAATGATATACATGAGTAGATTACAACTTATACTTTTCATGCATATGAAACAGAGATTATATTATAAATGGAAATTATATAATCTAGCAGGAACTGCATTCATGTTTTCTTTCTAACTCCCTCCTCAAAAGCAAGCTGTCTTGTGTCCCTGCCTGGGATACCTGGAGGGTCTTCCAGTAACATTTTAAGTTTTCTATTTCTTCCAGTAGGAGCTGGTACTCTCAAATATTTGGTTCTGTCCTTTAGAGCAATACTTGTTGCTAAGGAAACCTAACGGTGGCAAGTGCCTGGAACATCAAGTACCTGTTTAAATTATGGTTATTTGTTTGCTAGGAAATTTTTCAAGCTAGCAACAACAGCCATTTTTATGTGAAACATTCCATCTACGAATTTTGTTACAGTACATAAGGAAGTATATTAAACACCAGATACTAAAGACAGCTAAGTGCTTTATGTAAGTGTAACTGTAGCAATAACTGCATATCAGATATTGCATTCATTTTAATACATAAGCAAACTAAATAAAGAAGTAACTATGTTATGTCACATAAAAACACTATTTCAGACACAAGTTTGTCTAAATTCAAATTCTATTAATTATTCTGACACATTATGGTGTTATATCTCTAGAGAATATTTACCTGATTTGGACAAAAACCACAATGAGAATTTGAAAAGAACAGGTTTTTGTTCAACTTGCTGGCTTGCATTATATGTAGATATTAGATATACATGTTTCTGCAAATGCTATACCTGCAAATATTTTTGCTGCAGTGTGCTACATGAAAAAAGGAACAGCAGTTTCCTGCACATAAGTTCCTGTCATTTTCCACCATTATCTCATATCCTGACCCAAACCTCTTCAACTCCTATGTGCTCCACTGGGCGCACTCAATTTTGTTTCCATTGGAACTGTCATGTTCTCATCCTTCTATGCTGACAGACCACAATATAACTTTAGGATCTCCCTAGTTCTCTTAATCTTATAATTTTATGAAACTATGGCAAAAACAACCAGAAGAAGGCTGGCAATTTCACAACTGTGTGTAAGATGTGGAACCATTTTGACTGAGGGTAAATTTTACACTTTTAACTTGTTTTCAAGTCTACAAGAGTGGTCCATTTTGTTTTGTTGTTGTTGTTTTTGTTTCTCTTACAAGAAAGCAGTTGTAGTCAAAAGCTTCCATTGGGGCTAGATCCAGATATTAGATATATCTGTTTTTCTCTTTTCTAGCATGAATATTCTATTTGTAACTGAGTAACAAAATACAAATTTAGAAGGGTAAGACTGCAGCACCTTGGGGAGGAAATGACTTGTGTACTGAAAGTGCTACCAGGCATTAGCTCAAGCAGCTCTGGCGGGGACAATTATAATATAATTTATCACCAGAAAGCACACCAAGTTGCAGAATACATAATTATTTTATCAGTAAGCTGAGTGCAGTGGCAAAACTCATTTGAATTATGAACCAAAAATGCAAGACTCAAGGAAATTATAAGGTAGCACAGAATCAGTAAAACTCACAAGATGCTGAAAGTCTTTCAAATGCATATGTAAATTTTTTGGGCTAAAGTCTGTAACTATGCAAAGCATTAACAATATCTTGAATGTTTAGGAGTAAAATGGCTTATTAGGGGTGTAAATGTACCCAAAGCAGAATAAAACTATGCATTTATATTTCATGCATTAAAAACAATTCAGTTTCAGTTGCTGAGAGCCTCAGATATCTTTTCTGCATCGTATTGTATACTGCGGTGTTGAGATTTTTTCCTAACATGTGCTCAATTTTATTTTGTTTCTAAGGGAATCTATGTTTTATAGAAGCCTCACTTTGCTCTTTAGATGGAATCTTTCCACAGCCACTTGTACTGAAATTCAGTATCTGCTACATTTAAATCCAATCTTATACTGCTAAAAATTTTCACTCGTGATTTGGTTGTTGGTATTGATTTGTTTTTGCAAGATGAGAATCATATATAGTTGAGAGTGGTCTTGAACTCCAGATTCTCCTGTCTCGGTGTCATGGTTTGAAATGTGTCCCCCACAGTCTCATGTGTTTGGCAAGGTCATGTCACCTTGAGAGGTGGAGCCTTGCTGGAGGAAGGCAATCACAAGGGGTGGGCCTTGAGGTGGATTAGTCCCACCCTACCTCCAGGAGAAGTCTGCCTTTGTTGCAAGCAGTCTACAGCTCTCAGCTTCCAAGATGTCTGCAGTGACTTAGTCTCCTTCAGCTTTGGCCAGACAGCCATGCTGCCTCTGCTTTGAGAGACTGTACTTTCCCTCTGGAACCGTAAGATGAATAAACCTGCCTTTCTCCCTTAAGTTGATTGACTTTGGGTGCTCTCTCACAGCAATAGTTAAAGGTAACCATTACACGCAGTCTCTCAGGGGCTAGGATTACAGGCTCCCTTGTGTATTTGCTTAAGAATTACCAAGAATGGAGGAGAAAAGATCAGTGTTTTCTGTCCCACTTTCTTCAGAGATTAGCTCTTACTGAGCATCCCACTGGCAGACAAGATGGCCTTTCTTCTAGGTTACAGTCCAGAGCATGGATGAACCTGTGGGGGTAGCATGGAGGATCTTATTTTGCTTTTGATTTAGGATGGAAACTAGGTTAGGTCTAATTTTCAAAAGGAAGTATTCTAAGAAACACAAGAAAAATAAGCATCAGATTCATGGAAACAAAATGACCTTACAAATTGGAGGTGCCTAATCCCAAGCTCTCCAAACTGTAAAGAAATAGACACGACAAGTGAGAAAGCATACACGAGACTGTAGTCTTGATTTTAAATCCTTGTTTTACTTCATGCTGGATGCATAGCATGTAATCCACTGTTATATTTTATTGTTTTCATTTGTTTAACATGATAAACTGTGGTGCTTTGTATGGTTACTACCAAGGTTACAGCTATTGCTGCTAACTTCTACTTAAACATCTAGATATAAACAAATATAAGGACAAGAATCACTGTGTATGTGTGTGTGTGTGTCTGTATTTGTATCTGTGTTTGTGTATGTCCCTGTGTGTGTGAGACCATATATGTGTGTGCTTTTGTGTATATGCATGCATTCATGTATGGAGGTCAAAGGACAACTTTTGTATGTCAGTCCCCACAGTTCTACTTTTTTTGATAGAAGTTCTCTTGCCTATGAATTTCTGAAGATTCTCACATCATTGTATCTAGTGCAAGTGAACTTTAGCCACTGAACCATTTTCTTGGCCCATGTAAGGCATTTTTAACCTGTTATGATGTTTTGATCAAGAATACTGTCTTGTCATCTTCTACAGTAGATTCTGTCCTTCCAAGACATAGATTCCCTGGTTATTAGCAAAAAGATTCCATGGAATACAAAGGAGAAAGTGAGGTGAACATGAACATTTCTCTCTCTCTTTTTCTTTCTCTGTCTTTCTCTTTCTCTCTGTCTCTGTCTCTCTCTTTCTCCTCACTGCAGATACAATATGTTGTCCAGCTGCCTCAATCCTCTGCTGCCATGTGACTTCTTTACCACAATGGATTGTACCCTCAGGTCATCAGGCTCGTGAAAATAAATACTTTTTCCCCCTTAAGTTTCTTTTATCAGGTTTTTTTATAGTAATGGAGAAAAGTAGCTAATTCAGTCTCTATAAACGAGTTTAACTATCTTATGTTGCTATACTTTAAGCTTTAAAAATGATCTTGTGCATAAAAGTATTCCCATCTTAGATTATTCCTGTAAACAAAGCTAGACAGTATTAACTACAAAAATTACCATCATAGGCAAAGCACGATCCCAAAAAGAGCAAAAAAACCTGTTTAGAGACCACTTCCATTCCTGCCTTTAAGCTGCAAGAGGATTTCCTAAGACTGAGGAAGGAAGAGGAGTGAGGACATTGTTCAGCCACAAGGCAATGATGCTCTAACCCAAGGGCCAGGAGTGCTGAGAGAGGCCCACAATAAGGTGCTTAAAATAAGGCCAATTAAAGTCTCTTGGTGGAAAATTGACTAAGATCTATAACACTCTAGATTTTGCATATCTTTTATACAGAATGAAAAGCATTCAATAAAAATAATAGCATATTACATATCGAACAAATAAGAAAATATACCATCAAGAGGAAGCAGTCTATATTTAAAGTACCTATCATTGTACAATCCCAACTGCATCACGTCTATTGAAAACTAGATAGAAGTAGGGCGAGAGATCTTAGTTGAGGGGACCCTTTAAAAAGATTTGGTGTGATTGAGCCAGGAAAACTTTTGTATTTTATTCATGATATCTGGGCTACAGTCATGTCCTCAAAACAGCCCTTCCCAGAGCAATGACAGATGTCACTTTGTGAGCTTAGTACTAATGACCAGGGATCACATATCACACATATCACACATGCAGTGGTACTGATTCAAAACATCTCAGAAATGATCTTCACAGTGTGGGCACAAGACTGACACCAGAAAATTTCCTGAGAACTTGGTAAAAAAGCAAATTTTGGAGTCCCACAATACATCTATGTAATCCTGAAAATGGGTCTAAGAACTTGTGCTTTACTAAGCTTTAAGTTTAGCCATTACCTTTTTAAATGGAAACTGGCATTATTAAAAAAATAGCCTTCTGCCAAGACACCTGCCCATGAAACTTCAGGATAGAATTGTAGAAATCATGAGAATATTTTCAAAGATGAAGGAAGATGAGATAGTTTTGAACACGTTTCAAGAGGACTACTCCACCCTGACATTAGCCTAGAAAAAAACACAAATAGACCAACATCCTTCAGGAAAGGATATATGAAACTTTACAAACAACTAGATAGCTTAGTCTGAGGTTATAGAAAAAGATAATATACCATGACAAAGTAAGACTTAATATTTTTTTCTACAGAAAAAAATCAATTAAAAAATCAATTTAAAAAATCAATTACTCTTTAGGGTAAGATCAGTGAGAAATATTATATGATATGTGTAACATTCAGATAGAGCATTTGGTAAAACTTAACGCTCAGTAATATTTTAAAAAATTACCACAAATACAAGATTAAAACAGAAAATCAAAATTTCCTAATTCTGATCCATAGCATCTATGAAAACAAGATCTAAATTTTGATATAGTTATGCACAGTGTTCTTACAACAGTATCTGCACAAAGGAAGAACTGGGAAAAGACTTGTAAAGGTAATTACTGGGCCAGTTGGTCTCAGCTGTCAGCATGACACTTGAAAGATGAGCCTGGGGGCATACCTAGGAGGAATTATTTAGCTAAGACCTTTGGCCAGCCAGGAAGAGACTGTTTTAATTGCATGACTGAATCAGACAGCATCATCCCACATTACATGGGCCTATTCCTTAGGCAGGTGAATAAGATGGAGAGAGCGGGTTAGTATTTTGGCCAGCTGGAAATTTAGAAAGCTAGTACATACATGTAATATTGGTCCTTGCTGTTTCTTTGCTCTTTCTTTCTTTTCTTTTCTTCTTCTTTTTTCTTTTATATATGGGGGGGGGAAGGATGCATGGGTGTGTATGGGTGTGTGTATCAGAGGACACTGTGTGTCCCTGTGGAGGACCAAGGGTGACTTCAGGAGTCATCCTGGATTGCTTCTACATCCTTTTTGCTTTACTCTGAGATTTTCCAAGCTCTGCCTACCAGGCCAGAAGTGTAGGGAACCACCTGTCTGGTCCTTCCTTAGATCCTTCCTACCTTAGGTCCTTCCATTTGCAAGACAGAGTCTTAACCCCTGAGCCATTTCTCCAGCACTCTCCACTCTTTCTGTGGAAAAGATGTAGTCAGCTACTTTGGCTTCTGGCAATATCTCTCCTGCGATGATGATAAACTATAATCTGAAATCATAAACACCAATAATTTTGGGGGTCATGTATCTGTTATAGCAACAGAATATCAAGCTAAGATTATACAAATTTGAATTGGATATTGATGTTAAAAAATCTACATGTCAAAATTTATGTCATGGAGTAACATTACTACTTGTTTTTTCCTGGTAAACATCCAATGTTTTATTGATTTAGTTTTAGATCATTACGATGATATAATATTTATAATTGGTTTTGAAAGTTAATGGCATTTTGAATACTTCAGTATAGAGAAAAGGATTTGGGGATCATAAAGTTATTTTAGAGTACTTTTGCTACTTTATTCCTCTGCAAAGAATAGATAACATTTTCCTATTCTAATAGATTAAAATCTTGTGACAAAAATACAAGTTTCTGACTGAATGACTATGTATCTTCTGAAAGAAAATGAGTGTGCATGTTTCTGATCTGTTCTCCATTTTGGACCACTTTTACTGTTTCCTATACTATGAATCTTCAGTCTGAATGAGTCTTGGTCTTCATGTGTAATATCAGGTGTCATGAAAACAATTTATTTAGGGGGCGGTTCCACTGTTTTAATTGTACCTTTTTGTTCTAGTGATGCTTTCCAGTACAGACCATAAAATCCACAATCCCATTAAGATAATATAGCAATGTCTACTTCTCTTCATTCTTCCTGAAGGATGAACTTGTCTTTTTTTTCCTTGTAGAAAAATGTCTTGAGAATTATGAAATACTTCAAAACCTTATCTCCAATCCTTCAAATTCTAGTCCTCTCATCAAGAGGGAAAAAAAAAATATTATTATCCATAGTAAGTCACAGAACGCTCAGCACCATCCGGTGCTCATGACTTCATTCACATGCCAAGGGAATGAATGAGGAAAAGAGAGGCTAGGCAATGTAAAGTGTGAAGTTAGCTAGTAAGTGGCGGGCCTGAGTTTTGAACCCGGGCAGTCTGGGTTCAGATCTTCAGTGGTTCATGCTGTATGTACTCTCCCTCAGATTGAAATCATTTTTAACACCTTCACCATGATGTGGGTTTCATAGAGATTCCAACTACTTACTTACTCAAGGGTTAGCACAGCACAGACTTCCAAGAAACAAATGGTGTACAGTATAGATTTCCAAGACACAAATGTTGAATGAAGAACCATGACCAGTAACAATGGTCATGAATTTACAGATAAGGATGTGCAGACTCAAGAAAGCAAGATCATTTCTTCCAAATAAGGCAAAGAAATTATGTATGAAAGATTTAATTTGCATCCAAATTTCTTCTCCTTTTTATATGAAGGAATAGTAATAAAGAAAAGGGAAGATCCAGACACGGTGGCTCATGTCTGGGATTCAGCACTGGGAAAACTGAGCTGATCGTGAATTCATGGTCAGTCTGGGTTACATAATGAATTCCAGGATAGTCCAACTTCCAGTTAATTCCCTGTCTCAAAACAAGTCCAAGATGAAAAAGAAAAGAGAGAAGTTTGTTTGTTTTTTTTTTTAAAGGAAAGGAAAAAGAAGGCAATGGCAAAAATTTGCCCCCCAGGGATTAGACATCAAATCACATTTAGCCCAAGGACTTTAACAATGTCTCCTAAAGGACCTACTAGGTATCACCTCCCGGTGAAGCTGTGGGCTGAAGTACCCCTGAGACAGTAAGAGGGAAGATGATGAAAATGATGATGCCTGTGATGGCTGGTGCTTAAATAAATAAATAAATAAATAGACAAAACTGAGTAAAGATCCACTCCTAGAACATGATGTTGCTAACTTCAATTAGGCTATTAGCCTCTTGGGCGAAAAATTCACTGAATCCACTTAGAAAACAGCAGATATTGATTCAGTACAGTCATTAAAGTAGCACTTCAAAATCTAGTTCACCGTTGTTTATTTCCTTTAGTTTTTGAACTTTTTGCTTTTTTCACTGATGCTGCATGAAACATCCTTAAACACATAAATACAAGTCCTGAAAATTCAAATGTGGCTGGGAAATGTTGATGCAATTTTTATGTTAAAAATGCAAGTAAGAAAGTTGTATTTGCTCTAATCCTTTACAGATTCAGGGCTAAAATGCAAAACTTCATATTTTAGTAGACAATAATAATTAGGAGAGTAATTATTCAAGTATAAATCATTTTTGCAATGGAAAAAAGCAGCTAACTTCTGAATGAAAGGCCTCATCAACACTGATGTTTAATACAGTTTTATCTTATTACATTCAATTGTTTTCTTCTTATGAAATTAAAAATGAATTGGGAGATCAGGTATCTGTTACCATTCATGGTCAGCTGCAGGAACAGCCCCCAGGACATAGTCACATAAATAATGGCCTCTCATCCAGACTAGCCGTGACTCATTCATCGACTGGTCCACTGAATTGAATCCTAATTACTGGAATTTTCTCTCTCACAATTTTCTGTCTCAAGTTGTGAATAAAAAGAAAGAACAAATGCACACTTAATGAATGGATAGCACATTTGTTTTGTTAGTTTGAGTGACTTAATCTGATGCTTCAATCTTTTGATCGATAAAAGGCTGAGATACCTTCCACTGGCTCTTAAACAGTGCAAGAAAAGGAAATGGATTCAGTAAAAGATACATGGATAACAACCTGTGAATAGAGGCAAAACTAAAATTTCTTGTCATTAAATGTCCTCACTTTTATCTTTTTGTCCTTCCTGTCTTTATTCTCTTGTCAAAGCTATTGAGACGCTTAATACCAACCATGAGTGAGGCTGAGCATATGCATAGCCGTTCAGTGTTGACGCATTTAAGAATGCTCAGGTGGCATGTGGAAGTATGGCAATGTATAGTTGATGACATTTGAGTGATAAAAATTCAAATAACTGCAACAAGTGAGTCTAGATGAAGAGGACTTGCTTCTGGGGAATCAGCATTGGCTCTGAGACTAGTCTCATCGAAATCTTCAGGCCATTTACAACTCCTGTTGCTTTGATTTGTCTGGCCTTGTTTCTCTTCCCATTGCCCTTCTCAGGTCACATAGTATTAACCGACATTCTAATATCCCCCATAGCCACATGCTTAATGTATCTATGATGCTATTCTTATTATTCTCCTCTTTTGAAACATTTGTAGTGGACCTATGAGACGGCTTAGGGGGTAAAGGTTCACAAATCTGGATACCTGAGTTTGATTCTTGGAGTTCACATAATGAAAGGAGGGAACCCATTTCTGAGTTTTCCTCTGACCTCAACATGTGTACTGTTCTCTCTCTCTCTCTCTCTCTCTCTCTCTCTCTCTGCTTCTCTCTGTTTTTCTTTCTCTCTAGCAAATAAAATATTTTAAAAATATCAAGATGTGTGATGATACAGTCAGGCAAAAACATTCTGTACGATAAGTTTATCTAAAAATGAGTGTGAGAGAAAACTCTGAACCAATATGCCCTACAAAGAGGAGAAGAAATAAAAACTGCCCTAAGATGTTCTTACCAGAAGCCATATGAGTTCATACAAATTCCCAGTACCGGGTATAAGTCCCAATAAGGCATCTAGAGTCCCAAAGTTCCCTAAAACAATATAGTCTTTTGTTATTGCTCTTTTTGCCCTCTAGAAGCTGATTATGAGCCTCTGGTTAAAGATGTCACACATGTTAATTAGAACACATGAAAAAAAACAGGCTGTAATTTCTACGGAAGCTTACTTCTTTCTGGTCAGCTTCCACAGGATCAGAAAGTATTATGCAGTCTGGTGGGGGGAGAAAAGCAATACAGGTTCACCAAGCTGTGAATCCTATGAGCTATAGTAGCAACCATCCTGGCAAGAGGTGATCATCAGTACAATAGTGGCAGGAATGTTTTGGGGGTAGCCAAGTGATTTCTGTCTGGATTTAAAGCCCATTTTTCATTAGGGAACAAATGATTGGTACTATAAACCAAGCCAAGAACCTCTGAATGAGAAGGTCCTAGACCCTAGACATGACATCAGAGTGCTATCTAACCCCTGCTCATTATTCCCGTAGATTAGAGCAACTCCCAGTCTCTACCCAGAAACTTCATTATTTAATGAACATGCTTAATATAGAGAATCAAAAATTGCCAAAATGTACATATAAAGTGTCTTGGACTCTTAGGTCCTAATGAGGACTTCTAAATCATTCCCATTCGTAGCTTCAGGGAACATTAAGGATAGAGGGGTTATAATAATGTAAGAGCTAGAAATTAGGGAGCAGTGCTATAAGACACTTATCTTCTAGACTTGGCGGACCTCTACATCCATGAACTCACTGTAGTTGTGTCTGTCCACAATATTTGCAAGAGATTTGGCCTATCAACACTTCACCATGGAAGAGGAAAGATTTCAAGAAACACCAAACCTTCCTCATTAATGTTAGATGGGGGATGGTCAGCTACTTTCCTCAATGGTATACTAATTGTATATTTATTTTTATATATATACTCATTATATATATATATATACATATATATAATGTATATCCTTGTGTCAGGAAGTATTCAGACACATGAAGGATAGTAATGAAGATGAAGCAAAGTGGGCCACATGTAAAAAAAGATAAGAAAGTAGGAAGGAAACTAGTTGGGAAGAAGGATCACTTTGGGAAAAGGTGAGTAATGGAACTGGGAAATAATTATTGAAAATGACACAGATTAATTTATTCACATATAAAATTATCAATAAATAAAAAATTAAAATTAGTAACAATCAAACTTACCTCTTGGCTCTTTCCTTGCTTCTGTTTTTGTTAATCTTCCCAAATTTCTTTTTCAATTTCAATGACATAGAGTCATTACTCCACACTGATGATTTTTTCTCCCACATTTTATTTTTTTCCTAATCATACAAGCTCAATAGATACCGCAGCCTCGCCCTCCCTCCTCCCCTCCCCAGTCATCTCCCCTTGCACTCTCCCCCTTCCCCCTTCCTTTCACCCCTCTCCCTCTCCCTCTCCCAGTGCCTCCTCCTTGCTCTCTCCCATCCCCTAGAGAATCCTTTTGTGTGAGCATCAAACCTCCCTCTGAGTCCACCTTAGTGAGGATTCAGGACACAGTGGCATAGCACAGAGCCCCTTCGTGGGCTCCCCATTAGTATGGGAATTCTATTATTACTGTTAATTCTCTGCCTCTAAGGATCCTACTGTCTGGAGTCTTCTCCCCTGTGATCCATGCTAGCCTTTGGGGGGATGTTGACATGTCAGCCATTGTGCAGGTCAGGCGAAGTCCAACCAATTATGGCTACCACAGCCCTAACTTGTGTGGAGTATCTTGCATATCGTTGGTCCTCCCCATTTGAGGCTCTTACAGTCTTGCTGCCCCCTCTTATGCAAATTCCCTGAGCCTTAGGATGGGGAGATTTGGCTGGTCTGGTTCCAGGTGAATAATGTAGGGTCTGTGGTGTTCTGAATTATGGCTTGTTTCCGGTTTTGCTTCTCCTGCACCGCCCTTGGCTGCATCCTGATTGGTATCTAAAGTCACCTCCTAACCAAAGATAAAAGACTGTTTAAATGAATATCTTAATATAAGAGAAGACTCAAAGGTAGATGGAAGAATAGGAGTAGGACACAGCAGTGAAGGGGTAGGGGGTCAATGTTCCCTAATTGGTGAGAACAAACCTGTTCAGTTGCAAGTGACCAGGAAGGGAAGTGAGAGCGAGCTTCACCAGAACTCTCGCTACTTACATGTAATATTGACCATGACCTATTTTCTCTACTGAAGCCTGATTCCCTCTTTCCTTTTTTCTGGGGGGGGGCTCCGTCCCCTTCCTTCCTGTTTATAATCTTTGTGATTATAGTAGATATTACAGAGATTTATCTTTGAATATGTCATTAAGTGGGTTTGGTACTAGGATCTACCTACTAACGAGTACATACACTGTCTAACTTTCTGTCAGGGATACCTCACTCGAAATATTTTTCTCTAATTTCATCCTTTCCTAGAAAATTTCATTAATTCATCTTTTTTGATGGCTGAATAGTATTCCATTGCATAAGTGTACCACATTTTTATTATCCACTCGTCAACTGTTGATTCCATGACTTTGCTATTACAAATAGTGCTGCTATGAACATGGTTGTGCTCATGTCACTATAGTGAATTTCTGCACTATGGGGATATAGCAGAATCATATGGCATTTCAATTTTTATCTTTTTTAGAAATCGCCATACTGATCGCCAGAGTGGCTGTATGAGCCTGCACTCCTACCAGCAATGTATAAGAGTTCCCATCTCTCCACATCCTCTCCAGCATTTGGTAATGTTTGTATTGTGGATTTTTGCCATCCTGACTTGGGTGAAATGATATCTCAGGAAAGTTCTGATTTGCATTTCCCTGATGGCTAGGGATGTGGAGCATTTTTAAAGATATTTGTTAGACATTTCAATTTTGTCCCTGGAAAAGTTTCTTTTGAGTTCTGAGGCCCATTTTTTTAATTGGGCCATTTATCTCCTTGGTGTTTAATTTTTTAAGTTCTTCATACACTCTGGATAATAGAGCTCTGTCAGATATGTGGTTAGTGAAGATTTTCTCCCATTCTATGGGTAGCTTTTTTTGCTGGGTTTACTTTATCTCTTTATCTGAACAGAAGCTCTTTAATTTCTTAAGATCCCATTTATTAAGTGTTGGTTCTAGTGTCTGTGTTATTGGATTTCTGTTGAAGATTCTGTTCTTTTTCCATTGAATTTTTGGGCCCCTTTGTCAAAGATCAAATGGGTGTAATTTTGTAGGCTTATACCTGGGTCTTCAACCCTTATCCATTGATCTACATGTCTATTTTGGAGTTTTTATTAATATGGATTTGTAGTATAGATTAAGGTTTGGTATGGTGATATCTCCAGCCGAGTTTTCGTTATTCAGGATTATTTTTGCTATTCTGGGCCTTTCGTGCTTCCATATGAATTTTGAGATTGTTTGGTCAATTTCTTTAAAGAATTGCTTGGGGATTTTGATTGCTATAGCGTTGAATCTGTATATTGTTTTTGGTAGGATGGTCATTTTTATGATGTTGATTCTACGGATCCAGGAGCATGGGAGGTCTTTCCACCTTCTGGTGTCTACTTTAATTTCTTCCTTTAGAGTTTTAAAGTTTTCATTATAAAAGTCTCTCGCTTCTGTAGTTAGATTTATACCAAGATATTTTATTTTTTTAGGGGCTATAGTAAATGGGATTGTTTCTCCACCAGGAGTTTCCTGGTGGAGTTTTTAGAATCACTCAGGTATATGATCACGTCATGTGCAAATAAGTTATCTTGAATTTTTCCTTTCTGATTTGAATCCCTTTTATCTCCCTCTCTTGTCTTATGGCCGAAGAATTTTTTCCTCATTTCCCCTTTGAACCTTCTATCTTGCATGTTTTTGAAGTTGTCTCAAGCCTCTTTTGTGGAAGAACTTAACTGCTGATTTTACTGCAATTGCGATGATTTCTTGGAATCATTTTCCATTATTTTATGGTCTATGTTTCTTTATTCCTGATACTCAGCCAATACTCTAATCTGTATTGAAGTTTTGCCATTTGTCACCAAGGTCCATGTCATTTAGTTCTTGTATTTTTCAGATTTTTAATTATTTATTTTCTCTCTGTAGAAATCTTTTTTTTCTTTGGAGTTGTATTATTTCAATTTTTCCTGACTTTTTGCCCATATGTGGCCACATTTTGATGCTCTTTCCGTGCTAATACTACTCTATTCACAAGATCGCTATTGTCATTCTTCCAGGCCAGATCTTGGTTTGCTTACACTCAGTTGAATTATCTAAGCAATTCAATTGTTTTATTCTCTGTCCGTGATGCCATTAGACATCACTCTCAGATTATCTTCCAAAGTTTCCCTGAATTGCCTGCCTCCTATGCTTTTTTCTCTTTTTTGCTTGGGCAGCTCTTTATGTAGACCCACCCATACCTCTACTTCAAAATAAATACAGAAGATGTTTCATTTTCATATTATTGTTTAGTAAAATTACAAATAGATTAAGTATATAAGTAAAGTCATTCTAAATGTAGAAGTAGTAAAACACATAGAAGTCCCTTAGTAGTACAGGCATCCTGAAGGGAGCTTAGTGGTCCACACATGTACAGGGACCTGAGAGCAGAAGGAAAATGGCTGGATTGGTTAAGCGAAGGGAGGGTGGGAAATGGGAAAGAAGAGAGATAGGAGAATAGGGGGAGGTGATGTGGACATAAATTCATTTTGTTTGTCTATGAAAATTTTTAATAGAAAATGTTATTAACAAAGTGGTAAAACAAAAGCATAAATTAAACAAGATAAAATTTGGAATAGCTTGATATGAACGCTGCTTTAGAACCCATTTTCCCATTCAACAGATAATACTAATCTCATGATGATTTTCAACAAGGGACTTATTATTTCATGACTATGGTTTGAGATCACAAACCCTGAGGTTTTGTGAAAAGGGACGCTAGAGTCAGGAGTGCAGTGTTGGAACAGAAATATTTTAAACCTCTTGTTTTGATGATAAGACTTTTAATCAAGATGGCAAAGCAAATTGGAAACAAGAATTGATTCCAGGATGCAAACTTGAAAGATAGCAATGTGTATGACATGCAGCAGATTAAAATTGAAGCCAAAAAGTTTCTTTTAAGGTTGAAAGCAGCTGGAAAAAGAGCCATTGTTTAATGCTTAGAAGAGAAGTTGAAAACTCGTAAACTGGCATCCAGGAGAGAAGTCTAGAATATTCACATTAATTTGAAAGTCATAAGGAGTTGGCAAGTGAAATTTTCAAATATAAGTTTCCTAAAGGGAAGTATGTCAAGAATGGGAAGAGAAGGTTAAGAATAAGAACCCAGGAGGTAAATAAACCCATTAGTAAAGGAAGCACAAGGAGAACAAGCGAAGAAGACATTTAATTCATGCAGGGCCAGATAAACGAAGGAAAAGGAGTGTGTCCAGAACACTGCTGAGAGGCCAAAGGCAAACACAAGCATTTGGCAGACTCTGAGGTTTTAAAAAAATCTTTGTAAGGAATTAAGGAGAGATTGAGGAAATAAACTTAGTCTTTAAGAAACGTTGAAGCTAACAGGGAAAAAGAAGAGTTGTGGTATATTAGAATGAGTTGGAAGCAAAAATGGTAAAATGTTTGTATATTTTTTGTTTATGCAAAACAAGACCAGGAATATCCTTGCACACTAAGAAAGGGAATCGTTGAAGAAAAGAAATATGAACCTGTATACAAATGAGGTATATTGGAGGATGAAACAGAGAGAAAAGGAAGGTTACCTCGTCCTGAGAGGTGGAGGCAACAGAATGCTTGGAATAGATCATTTGTGAAGACCTAAGAATGATACGCCCAC
Source organism: Typhlomys cinereus (assembly GCA_023101885.1). Classification (NCBI taxonomy): domain Eukaryota; kingdom Metazoa; phylum Chordata; class Mammalia; order Rodentia; family Platacanthomyidae; genus Typhlomys; species Typhlomys cinereus. Next base: position 5,865,311 of record JALPQD010000050.1, on the reverse strand, counting down.
ACATCTTCTATTCAGACTTGATGGAATGCTTGAAGGCATTGCTGGAACAGAAGATAAGAAGGAATCACATTACATGTGGGCATGCGTTCCCTCAAGAGCCATATTTTAGACCAAAATGGCTTTTAGCTTTTATGTTTTGTCCAATCATTGCTGTAGCTGTTATATTCAGAGAAGTCTAAACCCAAGTGAGAAAATAGATTTAATGCCATATCAACTCAATTGATAGGAAATCTGCAGGGTTGTTGGAAAAGATTATAAAACCCTTCCAGCTTGGAAGGAAAGTGCCCTGAGATTGATATGTGATGTCTTACTTTGGTTCAAATATAAGGCGTTGATATATTTTCTAACTCTGAAATCATAGCTGTATCTTATTTAGCTCTATTTTCTGATATACAGATCAGAAGTTAGACAACATTTAGACATCCATCACAAGCTTCTAGAAAAGTAGAAAAGTCTGACAAAACTGTCCAGCCTAAATTGTCTTGCTGAAAAATGGGGACCATTGGAATTTGAGTTTTAAAACAGGAAAATCAGATTGTACTCATTTCTTTAATTTGTTTTTAGAGTTTTGTCTGCCTTCCTTCCTTCCTTCCTTCCTTCCTTCCTTCCTTCCTTCCTTCCTTCCTTCCTTCCTTCCTTCCTTTTTTTCCTTCTAAATTCACTTGGAACTGGCTTGGAAATACATTTGAATTTTGAATTTAAAGAGGGACACACCAAAACCTTCATGACAATGTCCAGATTGATTCTCTGATACTTTTTTTCCAGGAGAAACTGGTACCCAAATCTAGATTTAAGAGCTTTCAAAATGTGTTTCAAATCTAGATGAATAGATTTAGATAAATCTAGATAAAATAGATCAGGGAAGTGGGTGAATATGGAGAATGACAACATCTCTATGCTAAAGAAGTCTCTGTAGATGAGGCAGGATGGGGAGGGCTACTTACATAACCTCCTAGTGTTCCACTCCAGCAACAGTACAAATATCAGTCAGTCACCTAGGAAGAATATTATGGCTATTATTGTCAACTTGAAATAAGAAACAGATCTCTGGGGACACCTGACAGGGGTTTTCTAGATTAATATTGACCTCTGGGAGTGTCTGTGAGAGACTGACTTGAGAACATTAATTGATGTAGAAAGACCCTGCCTAAAAGGTAGAGACACCAAATCTTGAGTTTGGAGTCCTGGATTGAATAAAAGTAGAAAGCAAGCTGAAGCCTACAAACAGGTTCTCTGCCTTACAAATGTGGATGTGGTATTGCCAGCTGACCATCTACTTCTAACTCCTGCTGCCTTAGCTTCCTTGTCATGATGGACTTGAATTATAAGTTTTTTAAAAAAAAACACCTTTGCCCCTTAAATTTTTGTGGTTTTTTTAGAGTATTTTGTCACAACAGAAAAGAAATTAAAACAAAGAAACAGGGTATGGTTGGATGACAATTGGCTTCTTCAACTCCTTCAAAGCATGAATGTACACTGGAGACAGTGATGGTTGCATGAAAATTAAGAGAGAAGTGTTATTTTATTTGATGCATTGGGAACATATACATTGAGCTATCTCGGATGATTGCTTAACATTTTTAAAATGAATTTTTATAACAGTCATGTTATTGTTTTCTATACTCATGTTATAAAATTCCTGTGCTATTGTGTAATGTATTGTTCATGTGAAATTGTTTTTAAAGGAAACACAGTTCTGTCTTGATAAATATCAGAAAATGACCAGATGTTTCCTACTGTCTAAGCCAAATCAGTTGATGGTATGATAGCTCTCTCTGTGCCCCAGGCATGAGCTGCATGCCCGCCACAGCCTTCCTCCTGCTGAGTGCCGTCCTTTAACACACCGCACAATGTCTGATCTGAATAAAGACAGAAACAAGAAGCAAGCAACAGCATTCTAATGTCATTTCACTATTTCCACTGGAAAAATAGAATATCTAATAGTCACTTTTAAATTCCTAAGGATAGGGCTGGAGAGGTGGCTCAGGGGTTAAGCCTCCGCCTTGCAGGCGGAAGGTCCTGAGTTCGGATCCCAGATCCCACATATAGACGCCAAGTGGAGAGGGGGGGCGGCCTGTGCTTCTGGTCCTGGTAGGGCGGAGCCTGTGAATCCTGGGGCAGAAGGAGGTGGAGGCGTCCATGGTGGTTCGCGAGTTCGCCCGTGGTTCTACACACACACACACACACACACACACACAGACACGCGCGCGCACATGCACACAGTTGAATAAATAATTAAAGAAATTTATATAAATTCCTAAGGATATACTTGCTTTCTAATATCATAAACCACTTTTATAGTGGATTGGGATTTATATTTATCTTATGAAAAATGGGGATTCATTTAAATGATTAGAGAGAAAATGAACTTAAGTACAGAATATCAAGAAAGCCCAGCCACTAAGCAAGTTTCAATTTAGATTAACCCAAAAGTGTTTGTTGTTCCTTTGCTTGGTCCATGTCATGGCACCAAGATCACCAGAACAGAGAAAGACAAAGGTAGAGATGAAGGGAGTCCCGACAGAATGTATAGTATTGCCATGCTAGATTCAAGTGACTGGTGTAGGACATGCAGCCTGCATGGCTTGTACTTACACAAGTACACTTGCAAAATAAGTCCTCTGTGGATATACAAAAAGAAAGTATAATATTGGATGAATGAGAAGATTCCTCTGGACAGGAAGGTAACAAGCATGATTCATGTTATTTGAGTTTATAAGAACCTGATCAGAATTGCTACCACTTTGGGAACTTTGTATGGCAGAGGAGCACAATTGGCCCAATCTATGTCAACATGAAAAGACTTTGAGTAGAAAAGAGATAAAAATAGGCTTAGCAAGGGGCTGGTGAGGAGGTTCAGGGGTTAAGCCTCTGCCTTGCAGGCAGAAGGTCCTGAGTTCGGATCCTAGACCCCACATATTAGACACCAGGCGGAAGCCGGGGCAGCCTGCGTTTCTGGTGCTGGTAGGGCAGAGCCTGTGAATCCCGGGGCAGAGTAAACAAGGAGGAGGCGGTCCATGGTGGTTCCCGAATTCGTCCGTGGTTCTACACACACACACACACACACACACACACACACATACACACGCACAATTGAATAAATAAAAAAAAATAGGCTTAGCAAAAGCAGAATTCATGCTTCCCCATGAAGGATAAAGAAGGAAAGATGAATATTCAACATATTCTCATGTAGAAAGGAGATCGATCATTCAGGAGTGTTTACATCTTTTGTCCTCACATTTTTCTATGGAATAGGACATATCCAGGAAGTTTATAAGCTCAAGTAGGGTGGATTCTCAGAAAAAAGAATGTATGTTGTTGGTAGAGTAAAGAAGTCAAGTGAGAAATGCAAAAGATAAAGTGAGAAGGAAAAGAAGTTTATCATGCAACAGAGGTTAGTCAGACAAGACTTCATCTCTAGTCAACATCAGAAGAGATGCCTCTCAAGATTATGACAACAGGATTGTCCTCACTTGTATATCACTATTACTCTGTACCATGAGTAACCGAGGGATTAATAATGCCAGGAAGTGCATATTTGATTTCTACCCAAATAGATAAAAGCAGATCATCTACAGATTTGCTTTTATTCTGGAAAGATTGACTTCTAAACTCTCTCTTGAACTAATATAATGACATTGATGAGACTTAAAAAAAGCATCTTGCCTTACTCATTGGTGTGCAAAACTTCTACTAGGGGAAAAGCAAACCTGTTGCACAAGTCTCAGAGGCTTGAGAACAGAATGGAGTCTTATTCCCAATGCACATATCATAAAAAAACAGCAAGAAGAGAAAGATGAGTGGCATGGAGTAGAACTCACAACAGAGGCATCCTCATAAAAGTCAGTGCTTTGAATCCTAAATAGCGTGTGCTATCTGACATTGGCATGATGCAAGTATGATGTAAAATGGCTGGAACCTACATCAGGAGTGTAGAGGCAAAGAAAGTTGGAAGAAGGGAGAAACTGGAGACCAGAGAATTGGAGAAGCCAGAAAAAAACATAGCTGTTGCATTAGACCAAAGTAAAATAAAGTTGATTGGCAAGAAAAAAATGCCCAAAGCCCGGTAGAGAGATATATGAGAAAGAAAGGATCTGTTCTGTACTGCTGACTTGTGTTTTGCTTGATAGTTGGGACAGGATTTTTCTCAGAAGCCATTTATCTTAAGTCTAGGCTGTACTTCAGTACTTATCTGTTGAGAATGTGTATAAGTCAAGGAAGGAAACTAAAAATTTAGTCTTAAGCATGAAAGCAGACAAAGACATTACTGAAAGTTGGAAATTTTTTGTATATTTCAGAAGCATTATAGTGCAAGTTGATCAGGTAGTACAACCATTGTTTTCCTTGTACCTAAAAGTTCCATAGGACCCTTTTAGAATGAATAAGCCTGCAGAATTCTAAAATTTTAAGTAAATAATTTTTAAGTCAGAAAGACAATTGTCTCTCCCCATCCATGGGGATTTAGTTTCAGGATCTGAGCAGATTCCCAAATATTCACATATGCATATATATGCATATATATATAATGGAATAGACTCTTCATATCATTTATGCACATCTCATAACTTTAAACCACTTCTAGTTTCACATAAGACTCCAAACCATATAAATGCTATCCAAATAATTGTACCATGTGAATAAGGGAAAGTTGTAGGAAAATGTCTGTAGGACATTTTCTGTATTTGTAGGAACATGTGCAGGCATCATAGATTTAGCTACATTTTTATATTTTGGGCTGTTTAAAATCATAGATACAAATAAGCAGTTATATAGGCATATTATTAATGATTAATAGCATAAAGAATTTAAAGTTACTGGGGTTATGGAAAATATACTAATATCTAGAAAGAATGAAAACTGGTTAATTAATTTAGGTATCTTTCTCATGGAGACCAAGAAAGCAGATGTGGTTAAATATATTATCTATTTAGGTTATCTTTCTCACTGGACTATGAAAACCAAGGAAGCAGATGTGCACTTAATCATCTTCAAATCTTTGGTACTTTAAGGTAAGTAGTTCACAGTCAATACTTTTTGATTGACAGAAGAGTGAAAAAGGATGTGAATGGGACATGGAGAGACAAAAAGAGACACGGCAGCCTCCATAGGGAGGCTGGTAAGAAATATATACAAAAGAGTTAAGAGAGCTAAGGAAACTGGGCATAGAAATTCAACAAAGGCTACTAAGCCAGGAAGTACATTCCAGAGGGCATAATGTCACTCAAAGTCAGGGAGCAAAGGCCAATAATGAGAAGGGAATCGCTGCCAAGAACTTGGCTGTTGAAGAGGAGACAGCATCAGACAAAAGCATCCATGAAGGAGCAAAATGAAGGGTGGGATAAAGTAGCCAAAGGAGGATAAAACACAGTAAGAGTTTTGGAGTTCGAGATGAAATTTATAAACAAGGAGGAAAGGTCTTATTCCAGGTAGAGATAACATGTCATTGAAGGCAAAGATTTAATTACAGATGAATATATCAATGTTTTATCCTAAATAGTTTATCTCACACTTCTTCAGAAGATACAGTCACAGAGCAGACACATTTAAGAAAATAAATGAAGATGGTGTTTGTGATGATAGCACATCAGAAGGGGAAAATGGCACAAAGCTTCATATAAGGAAAAAGACTTGCTTTTGAAAAATGCTTTCAACACAATTATAAAAAAGGAGAAGCAATGAAAGTAGATGCTGAAAGCGAAACAAACTTTAACTGACATTTATTTTAGAAATAAACTGTAATTGGAGTGAAATTGAATCAGAAATAAGACTGAAAGAAGAAAAGTTTGGATAGAGACAAGCTAACATAGCTTTGAAGACTAGCTAAAAAGCCTCTTGAGAACACAGATATCTGATGCTCAATTTGCATCATTCTGCCTGTCATTGTATAAGCTTTTCTTCATCCAAATCGTAAAACTTTTCATTACCTAGAAACACTTTTTGAGAACGGTTTTGGGGATTCAAATACATATCATAAGAGAAGAGCAAGAAGAAGATGATGGGAATGGAGGAGAATTCACAGCAGAGGTATCCTCAGAAAGTTGGTGCTATGAATTCTAAATAATAGTGTGCTGCTATTTGACATCAAAGTGATGCAAGGATAATGCTAAAATGGCTGGTGCCTGAATCAGGAGCGTCAAGGCAAAGGAAATTGGAAGGAGAGAGACACTGGGAGAGGTATAGTAACCAAAGAATAAGAGAGGCCAAAAATAAAATTTACACGATGGAAAGATAGAGGCTTGGAAAATTAAAAATGTCTGAATATTGAAGACAGAAGAACTTGAAGATAAGTCAGGGCTGGCAGAGCTGAAGAGGAAGAGAGGGTGAAACAAATCAAGTGTTGACTGCAACCGAGCAATAAAAGAACTATAATGGCATTTTGATATTTATGTTCACAATTTATCCTAAAACAAGGTGTGTGTGGTATTTTCATATTCTATATTCTAACCAAGGTGCTGTTCTCCTAAAAGAGGGTCAGGGTCCAGGGTTGTGATACTTTTGATCTTTTGGTTCTAGTAATTGATAAAGAAGAGTCCTGGTTTAAATAAATCATCTGGGAGCACCAGGGGTCAGACCCTTGATGATTGTTAGGTTTAGAATAAGAATGAAGTGAATCATTAATCCGTGGACAGAATGAGGATAGGAATAAGATAAGGCAATGACCTTCCAGTCTGCATGACTCTCATGTTCCTTTAAGCCTCTACTACCACATGATCTCCCATATTCCTGAACATCCTTTTTTCCACAGTTTTTATAAAGATTCTGTAATGGACCTTAAGAAGTATATGACAAACTAGCTTTGGGAAAATGATAAATGACTAAAACATTAGAAAGGATTCTAAGTTCACTATTAACCAGGGAAATCGGATTTAGAACATGAAAAAATGCTTTTAAATTAAAAAAAATGAGGAAAATGAGATCTGAATACTTGGAAGTGATAGAGAATGTATAGATATTAGAAAAATGAATCACAATTTTCACAGATATGTTGCCATCAACAACATTATCTGTATTCCAGAATCCCCTTCAGCCTTCCCATTTAGTCATACCTAGAACAACCATAGTTTTATTTCTAACAGCATAGAATAGTGTCACTTTGAAAAGATACTTTGCTGAATTTCATATTATCTCTATGCCTAAGTTAAAAATTATTAATATTTCAATTTGGTAATATACTAGTGTTGCCATATTTTAAAACAACAGAAGAGAAACTGTAAAAACTGTACTTTTTCATTTTTCTCCACTTTCAGTTTTATCCTGTCCCCATCCTTAAGCTTAATTATCTGAAGGAAAAATGAGGAAATTTTTGATTTAGTGTTATACAATGCATTGTACTCATATAACATATGGCAGCAAATATCTACTTAAGCCAAAACCCAACCAAATGTTCACAGAAGTATTGGTTTAATTTGGTTTTAAGAAATATAGATGATTGAGATTAGTCTGACCATGTTTGGACAATGATAATGATGACGGTAGAAAGGAAGGATAGAATGTAGCAGTTACTCTTCTCTGTTGCTGTGAGATAATACTCAGACTCAACTGACTTGAAGGGGAGAAAAGAAGATTTATTTGGCTTACAGATTCAGAGAGCAGATACAGTCCATTATGGAGGAAAAAGCATAACTGACTCGGAGAAGCTGGAAGTGGCTTAGGTCATTGCAAAGATTATAGAAAACTAGCTACAAACTACAAGAGCAAACTAAGGATTCAAATATATTAGCCTTTGGGGGGCAGTTCACATTCAAACCATGACAGTGAAAATAAAAGAAATCAAGACAGGTATGGAAGAAAGATAGGTATAGAAGAAAGAGGAGAAAGAGAATAAACAGAGCATTAACAAAAATTCCAGTAAAAATGTGGAAGATATATGAGCTTTTACACCTATACCCTGAATCTTTTTTCTTCATTTATTAAGGATTAAATGTCCTTAATAAGATCCAGCTTTGTAAGTACAAATGACATATAAATACCATTGTTTGGTACATACATCGATACCAATAATGTGGTAAAGTAAGAGAAAGAGAAAGAAAGAAAGAAGGAAAGAAAGAAGGAAGGAAGGAAGGAAGGAAGGAAGGGAAAGTAAAGAGAGAGAAGGAAGAAAGAAAGAAGGATGGAAGGAATGAAGGAAAGGAAAGAGAGAGAAGGAAAGAAAGAAAGAAGGATGGAAGGAAGGAAAGGAAGGGAAAGGAAAGAGAGAGAGAGAAGGAAAGAAAGAAGGATGAAAGGAAAGAAAGAAGGATGAAAGGAAGGAAGGAAGAGAGAAAGAAAGAAAAAAGAAAATGAAAGAAAGAAGGATGAAAGGAAAGAAAGAAGGATGGAAGGAAGGAAGAAAGAGAAAGACAGAAAGAAAGAAAGAAAGAAAGAGAAAGAAAGAGAGAAAGAAAGAGAGAAAGAAAGAAAGAAAGAAAGAAGGAAGGAAGGAAGGAAGGAAGGGAAAGAAGGAAGGAAGGGAAAGTAAAGAGAGAAGGAAAGAAAGAAAGATGGAAAGAAGAAAGGAAAGGAAAGGAAAGAGAGAGAAGGAAAGAAAGAAAGAAAAAAAGAAAATGAAAGAAAGAAGGATGAAAGGAAAGAAAGAAGGATGGAAGGAAGAAAGAAAGAAAGAGAAAGAAGAAAGAAAGAGAAAGAAAGAAAAGAAAAGGAAGAAGAAAGAAATGAAGAAAGACGGATGAAAGGAAAGAAAGAGGGATGGAAGGAAGGAAGGAAGAAAAGAGAAAGAAAGAAGAGGAAAGAAAAGAAAAAGAAAGAGAAAGAAAGAACGAAAGAGAAAGAAGAAAGAAAGAAAGAAAGAAAGAAAGAAAGAAAGATGGAAGGAAGGAAGGAAGGAAGAAAGAAAGAAAGAAAGAAAGAAAGAAAGAAAGAAAGAAAGAAAGAAAGAAAGAAAGAAAGAAAGAAAGAATGAAAGAAGGAAAGGAGAGTAAAGGAAAGAAGTGAAGCATTTATTTAAAAAACAGAATATATAACATTCCAGGAAATAATATAGAACAGTGAAAATAAAATGTCTTCAGGTTGAATCAGATTCCTGGGTTTTGAGTTCTTGTCTTACCATTTAAAACCTCACTCAGGGAAATTTATTTACTTTCTCCAAGATTCAGTTTTGTCGCCATAAAAAATGGGAGTCTTATGAGGATACAACAAGATAACATGCAGTAAGCCTTTGACGCCAGGTCAGAAACACTCAGCTAATGTTGGCAGCAGCAGGAAGAAGCACAAAGCAGGAAGAAACCTTTAAACATGGAGACTACAAGCTCAATTGTCTCATAGTGACTCTGCCACTAATTTGCTGTATGACCTTTATAAAGGTCATTCTCTATGGTTTCCTCCTCTTTTTTAGAAGTTAGAGAATACAGTTCACCAAGACTGACTCTACTTTTGATGCCAATTAGAAGTTGAGCACTCCCTCAAGACATCCCTAAAGTCACACATTTATAAGATTCAACTCACTGAAAGCTCTTAGTCTTACAGTTATAGTTTACTGAATCAAAAGAATACAGATTAAAATCATCCAAGGGAAGAGATGTATGAGGCAGAGACCAAGAAATATCAAAGCATAAGCTTATAGTCTCTCTCCCCTACTGGAGGCATGGACAGCCTACTCTCTTAGAAGTGATGTGTAACAATGTATGACCAACCAGAAAAGCTCCCTCAGCCTTATTACCCAGAAACAACAGACCTCAGGGTTCACTATTGCCAGTTTTCAGTCCTTGTGGAGGTCAAGTGGATTCTGACTATCTTACTTTTTGGTATGGCCCATCTTTCTCAGTTAAACAAAGACTCTTAGGCCTCTCAAAGAGCCTGGAGAAGACCTTCCAGGGCTAACATTTATTACTATATATTTCATTACTCTATATTACCCAAAGTTGAACTTTTAGTTCTAAAGATCTTATCCAGCAGTCTTCAAACATTGACTGGAACCTATAAGAAGAAATGAATTTTGGACATTGATTCAAACACACACTCACATGCACATGTTTTATTAAGACAAATATAATTTTATCTACTGGAATATCTGTTGATAATTTAGATTCTTTGATTCAATTCTTTTTTTTAAATTATTATTATTTATTTATTCAATTGTATGTGTATGTGTGTGTGCGCGGGCGTGTGTATGTATGTGTATGTAGAACCATGGACGAATTCTGGAACCACCATGGATGCCTCCACCTCCTCTCTGTTTACTCTGCCCCTGGATTCACAGGCTCTGCCCTACCAGGACCAGAAATGCAGGCCGCCCCCGCTTCCCCGGGGCGTCTATACGTGGGGTCTAGGATCCGAACTCAGGACCTTCTGCCTGCAAGGCAGAGACTTAACCCTTGAGCCACCTCTCCAGCCCCTCTTTGATTCAATTCTAAATATTAGTGACATTATAATAAATCAACCCCATGAGACTGAACAGGGGAATAAAAAGCAGGGTTGTAGAAAAAGGATCAGTAAACTGTGGCTGTTGAATAAATTCAAGTGTTTCTTTGACAAAAGACAGAGTGCAATTGAAACAGTCACATTCATGCTTTATGTATTTAGCTGTCTGTGGCTGGTTTCATGCTACAGAGACATTGGTTTGCAAAGGCTAAAATATTTGCTCTCTGGCTGTTCATACAAAAAGTTTGGGAATCCCTGATCTAGTGCTCTGTTATGACTTCTGGAGAATTATTTTTAATGTTGCTTTACATCCCTTCAGTATATGACAAAAACATAATTTTGTACTTTTTTTCCTAGTTTGTATAAATACATTATAAATATTTTATCCAATGCGCTAAAAATTTTAAAGTGCTGTTTTAGAAAATACTTTTCTGCAGAGGGCAAGAGAATCTCATATTTCCAGGGTTAGTTTCCAGTCAGCAGAGATACTGGACTGAATAATGCTCTGGCTCATGTGTGCTGTGTATCTCCAAACTTCTGTCTTACTCATTAATCAGAGAACTATGAGGAATTTCCTTCCTTTTCAGTTAGCCTATACATTTCGGTTATAGCAAAATATAAATTGTGTCATAGTAAAAGAAATCAGAAGTCTGGGAAATTACCAATAAAGATTAAGGAGAATGAGTTCAAGCTTAATAAAAGAAATGTACTGGCAGAAGGAGGGACAAAACCATAGTCTTTTAAGCCAAAATATTAGCATAGGCACTTCCAAGTTCAAAGTAACACAGTGTAGCAGAACTGAAATGAGCGTGTTTGAGAAGTGGGGAAATTTTTAATGGAAGGCTCAAATTCTATGGGCATTTCTCTCCTTTCTTCCATCTTCCACTGGATTGAGGGGGGGAATCTGGAAAGTGATTCAGATAGTCACAGAGGCTGAGCTAGCAAGGGCCAGAAAGTAGAGGGAATAATGCATCAGTCTCTGAAATACTGGCTTGCAAAAGCTAAAATACTGACCACTTGGCTATTCACCCCCAAAAGTCTGGCCTTTACCTCATTGCGGCTAGCCTTGGGAACAGAGCTCAATGTTTGTGACTCCTTCAATATTGGCTCTATTAGAGGTGCATCCCTCCTCATGAATTTTTTTTCTTATAGCATGTAAATGGGACATAGATCTTTCAGTCTTCCATTGCCTAGAAACTACTAACCCCATTAATTGTGCCACATTAATTTTCAGGAGATTGCTCATTTTCTGCTAGGTATGCGGCAGAGGGCACTTACAAAGTGACTTTGCTGAAAAGCATTGGCCCCTCAGTGTGGCCCACCTGTGACCAAAAGCAGTATGGAAGCCTGGTGTGTCTGCTTTCATTTTTTATCTGTCTCCTTTACTTTGGGGTTCCTGCTTGTTTCTCTGCATGAAGGCATATTGATCACTGATAAGAGCTAGCCATTCCACTTCAACGTGGAGGAGAGAGAAAGAGACTGAGGTTCCTTGCTGTTAATGATGTTCTGTTCCATGCTTCTTCCTTTAAGGCACATAACTCACCATCCAATTGCTGTTCTATATCTGCTGTTGTCTTGGATTTCAGGAAAAGTAAGACCTTAAGGGACAGACCACCTTCAGATGAAGAAAATTATCTGCAATAATTGCACCGTAGGAAAGAGGTAAGAGAGTCTTAAGAGACAGCTTCAAGTAGTAAGGACTGACTGCAGAATCCAGAACTAAAACAATGATCTGCCAGGACTGCTTCATTTTGCAGACTTTGGATTCCCTGCCTTGAGGCATTCCTAAAGTCAATGCCTACATCCCAAGGATGGACTTGGTGTCACTAGGTGTTTTATCTGTTTACCTTTCCGATGAGCACATTGATTAAATCTCTTTTCTCTGCTTATCACCAATACTTGTCTTGGTAAATGGCATATTGGAGATCGGCAGCCAAGCCTAGCCCATTGGGGCTGCTGAAATCAAGACTCTTGCCCTTGAAGACAGTTAAGCTTTGCCACATGCAGAGGGCAGGCCACACCCTGCTCCGAGTACCTCCATAGCATGTAAACAACTGTTTTTCCAGGCTGTGCCTTAGTCTAGTTGACTCTATTTTACAAGCAGTTTTTATTCATTTTAAGTGCCAATGCAGAGGCAAGACCATAGCGCATCTTGTTGTGTCATTATCCCCTGCTGATCCACCAGCTGTCCACAGATGACTGAGTAGAGCTAACAGAGCCAGGAACAGATAAGCTAATTGGCAGACTGGTCCAAAGCAATATGCATCTTGTTTTAAGTCATGGAATGTCAAGCAGTCTGTTACTCCCAATAGCTAAAAACATAAAGGATTTTAAAGTATATTATTAAAATATATCCTATTTGCTAATTATTTATTTTTTGACAGAACTTGGACAAAAACAGGCCAGTTAAATGGCTCAGCGAGTAAAGGTACCTCTGTGTGCAAATCTGGTGACCTGTCTTGATCATTCTCGCATGTGGGAAAAGAACCAGGTTCTCAAAGTTGTCCTCTTACTGCCACATGTGCATGCTCATGTTCTCTCTCTCTCTCTCTCTCTCTCTCTCTCTCTCTCTCTCTCTCTCTCTCTCTCAAATGAATAGAATGTTTTAAATTTCTTTTGTAAAATGACTTTTTGGTCTACCAACATATACTTCATAAATGACTGTTTTTTCCTGGTTCAATACTTCTTCACAAATTCTTCTCCTTCACTTAACCTACTGTGTGTTCTTTTATGAAATGCTGGAGGAAAAAATTGAACATTTCTAATAATCTACTGATCATTTGCCCTTTTCTCAGACTTATTATATATCTTGTTTCTGTGACAAAATATGTGACAAAAGCAACTGAAGGAAAGAAGTGGTTATTCTGGCTTGCAGTTCCAAGGCGAAGGGGAGAGGAGGGGAGAGGAGGGGAGGAAAAGAGAGGGGAGGGGAGAGAAGGGAGGAAAGGGGAGGGGAGGGGAGAGGAAGAGAGGGGAGGAGAGAGGAGAGATGAGATTGTACCCAGAGCAGAACCAGAACATGACCTAATCAAGGTAGTCTCTCACAGACAGGTACACAGATTTGCTTCCAAATTGATTCTAAATCTCATCAGGTTGAAAGTCAAGATTAGTCATAACATGACTCAAAACTGAAAAATCTAAATATTAAGAGATATTAATTGACTGTGATTCACCTCTGTACATTCAAGCAATGAATGTAGGCAGGAATTAGAATTTAGCTCAACTTCCTACAATCCTTCAAAGATTTATGGAAGAAAAGAAAAAAGTTAACTCTGTATGATGGTAATTAAAGAGTGAGCCATCCATAAAAGGATGGTCTGCTTTGCCATGTAGCTTCAGACAACAAAGGAATATTTAGCAGGAAAGGATTTTAAGCTGTTCTCCAACAATCAATGATCTATGTAACTATTAGAATTTTCAGTTTATGTATTCTAAGGATTTAATGTAAACGTTGCTCTCTGAGATTGAGATATGTGTGATATTTTTTATACCATTTCAGAATACTCAGTGAGCCAATACCAACCCTTTCCTCTCTTTTCCCACAGCATCTAGCAGAAATATGAAAGTCTGAATGAGTACACCAATTTTGTGGAAGAGATACATTATATATGTTTATATTACTCTGATTGCTTCCAAAAAGAATTTATTATTATTATTATTTCTGCTCATACAAACTTAGCAGGTACACCGGTCCCCTTTCCCTCCCCCTCCCGACCCCCCTGCTCCCTCCTCCCACTCCCTCCCTCTCCATCCCCCAGTGCCTCCCTCCCCCAATCCCCGCAGCATTCTTTAATGTGCATGCCAAACCCTCCTCTGGGTCCTCCTCTCTGATGAGGTGTAAGGAACCAGGGGCATTTCCCAGAACCCTTTCCTGTGTTCCCCTTAAGCTTAGGAACACTACTGTGACTGTCAGTCCCTAGCCTCCAAGGATCCTAGTGCCTTTAGTCCATGTTAGACTTTGTGGGGTCAATACTCTGTTGGACATAGCGCAGGTCATGCAAAGTCCTATTATGATTGCTTCGGCCCTAACTTTTGTGGAGTATCTTGCATATCTTTACTCCTCCCATCCTTGTGCTCTTACAATCTTACCGCCTCCTCTTTCGCAAATTTCCCTGAACTTCAGGATGGGGAGAGATTACGCTGGCCCAGTTCCAGGTGGTTGATATAGAGTCTCTGATGTTCTGAATTATGGTTTGTTGATTTTTTTTTTTTTTTTTGGTTTTGCTGCTCCTGCAATGCCCTTGGCTCCATTCTGATGGGTATTGGATGTCACCCCCTGGCCAGAGATAAAAACCTGTTAAATTAGAGTCTTGTTATAAGTCTTGTTATATTCAAAGGTAGAAGGAATAAAAATAGGAGACCACAGCGATAGGGGTCAATCACCCATTTGCAAAATGGTTACTTTCTATCTGTCAGCCTATACGCCCTCCCCTTCTGGTGAGATCATACCCCATCAGTTGTAAGTGATCAGGAAGGAAAGTCTGTGAACTTAACCAGACATCTCATTACTTACTTGCAGTCCTTGATGGTGGCCTATTTTCTCTGCTGTAACATGGTCCCCTATCTCCTTGTTTCTGGTGGGGCTCTCCATCCCCATCCCTCCTGTTTATAATCTTTACAATTACTGTAGGTATTACAGAGATTTGTCTTTGAGTGTCTCTAAGTGGGTTTGGTACTAGGATCCACCTATTAGGGAGTATATAAGACATTTAATTTTCTGTGTCTGGGATACTTCACACAATATAATTTTTTTAATTCCATCCATTTCCTGGCAAATTTCATTAATTCATCTTTTTTTTATGGCTGAAGTATTCCATTGTATAAATGTACCACATTTTCCTTATCCACTCGTTAACTGTTGGACATTTGGGCTGATTCCATGACTTTGCTATTGTAAACAGTGCTGCTATGAACATGGTCGTGCTTATGCTATCCAGGTAAATTTTTGCTGTATGGGGGGGGGTTATTCCCAAAAGTGGTATAGCAGGGTCATATGGCATTTCAATCTTTAAATTCTTTAAGAATTGCCAGACAGTTCGCCAGAGTGGTTCTATGAGCCTACATTCTCACCAGCAATGTAGGTGACTTCCCCTCTCTCCACATCCTCTCCAGCACTTGGTGTTGTTTGTATTGTGGATTTTTGCCATCCTGACAGGGGTGAGATGATATCTCAGGGAAGTTTTGATTTGCATTTCCCTGACGGCTAAGGAAGTGGAGCATTTTTTAAGATATTTGTTAGACATTTTAATTTCATCCCTGGTAAAGTTTCTTTTAAGTTCCAGGGCCCATTTTTTAATTGGGCCATTTGTTTCCTTGGTATTTAGTTTTCTAAGTTCTTTGTGCACTCTGGATAATAGAGGTCTATCAGATATGTGGTTTAGTGAAGATTTTCTCCCATTCTGTGGGTTGCCTATGTGACCAGAAGCTTTTTAATTTCACAAGATCCCATCTGTTGAGTATTGGTTATAGTGACTGTGCTATTGGAAGTCCGTTTAGGAACTGTTGGCCTAGCCCAATCAGCTCGAGAGAGTTCCCTATCCTTTCAACTATGGTTTTTATAGTCTCTGGCCTTTTATCGAGGTCCTTGATCCATTTGGAATTAATTCTTGTACATGGTGACAGGTACGGGTCCAGCTTTAATCTTCTGCATGTGGAGATCCAGTTTTGCCAGCACCATTTGTTGAAGATACTGTTCTTTTTCCATTGGATTTTTTGGACCCTTTTGTCAAAGATTAAATGGCCATAGTTGTGTGGGCTTATATCTGGGTTTTCAACCCTTATCCATTGATCTGTGTGTCTATTTTGGAGCCAATACCAGGCTGTTTTTATAACTATGGATTTGTAGTACAGACTGAAGTTTGGTATGGTGATACCTCCAGCTGTGTTTTTGTTACTCAGGATTGTTTTTGCTATCTGGTCTTTTGTGCCTCCATATGAATTTTGAGATTGTTTGGTCAACTTCTTTAAAGAATTGCTTTGGGATTTTAATTGGTATAGTATTGAATCTGTATATTGCCTTTGGTAGGATGGTCATATTTATAATGTTGATTCTGCCAATCCAGGAACATGGGAGGTCTTTCCAACTTCTGGTGTCTTCTGCAATTTCTTTCTTGAGGGTTTTAAAGTTTTCATCCTAAAGGTCTCTTACTTCCTTGGTTAGGTTTATACCAAGGTATTTCATTTTTTTAGGAGCTATAGTAAATGGGATTGTTCCTCTCAGGGGTTTTTCGCTTCTTTCATTCTGGGCATATAGGAAGGCCATTGATTTTTGTACATATATTTTGTATCCTGCCACTCTGCTGAACTTCTGTATTAGTTCCAGGAGCTTCCTGGTGGAGTTTTTAGGATCACTCAAGTATAAGATCCTGTCATCTGCCAAAAGAGATAACTTGACTTCTTCCTTGCTGATTTGAATCCCTTTTATGTCTCTTTCTTGTCTTATGGCTTCAGCTAAGACTTCAAGTACAATATTGAATAGAAGTGGTGAGAGTGGACAGCCTTGTCTAGTTCCTGATCAAAGTGGGAATGCTTCAAGTTTTTCTCCATTGAGTATAATCCTTGCTGTTGGCTTGTTGTATACAGCTTTTATTATATTGATAAAGGTTCCTTCCATTCCAACTTTCTCTTGATATGTTTTATGAATCTGATTTGCTAAGACTTTGTTGAGAATCTTTGCATCTGTGTTTATCAGAGAGACTGGCCTACAGTTTATTTTTTTAAGTGTATCTTTGTTAGGTTTTGGGATTAAGATGATATTAGCTTCATAGAAGGAATTAGGTAGTGTTCCTTCCTTTGCTATTTGATGGAACAGTTTAAGGAGTATTGGTGTTATTAGCTCCTTAAATATCTGGTAGAACTCTGTGCCGAATCCATCTCGTCCAGGACATTTTTTGGTGGGAAGATTTGAGATTACTTCATTGATTTCCTCATATGTTATAGGACTATTTAAATAATTCACAACTTCCTGATTCAATTTAGGCAAGTTGTGTTTACTTAGAAATTCATCCATCTCTTTTGTGTTGTCAAACTTCACAGAGTATAAGTTTTTGAAATATGATGTTATAATTCTCTGATTTCTTGTGTATCAGTAGTGATAAGTCTGTTTTCATTTCTAATTTTGTTAATTTGGGCTTTTTTTCAAAAAACCAGCTTTTTGACTGGTTGATTTTGTGTATCGTTTTCCTAATCTTGATTTTGGATATTTCTCCCCTTATTTTGCTAGTCTCCTCCCTTCTACTGCTTTTGGGATCAGATTGCTCTAGGGTCTCTAAAGCTTTAAGCTGCATTGTTAAGTTATTTATTTCTGATGCTTCCATTTTTTTGGTGTAGGCATTAAGAGCTATGAACTTACCTCTCAGGACAGCTTTCATTGTGTCCCAAAGATTTTGGTAGGTTGTATTTTCATTATTGTTCACTTTCAGGAAATTTTGAATTTCCTTTGTAATTTCTTCCTGAATCCAATTCTTATTCAGCATCATAGTGTTAAGTTTCCAGGAGTTAATGTATTTTTTGTCATTTGTTGTGTTGTGGATGTCAAGCTTTAGGCCATGGTGGTCTGATAAGGTGCAGGCTAGAATTTCAACTTTCCTAGATGTATATGTGGAGATTTGTTTTGTGGCCCAATATGTGATCTATTTTTGCTTCCAAAAAGAATTGGAGGCTGTTTACTGATAAACAGCAATGAGTGTTAAGCTATGAGTGTTTTAAGAATTCTATTCACAGCTCACGTAATCAAGCTCCGTCATTCATCTGCTTCAGACCAGCTTTAAGGAAGGCTGAAGTGTCACAACCGAAGTCCACCACTTGTCTAAACAAAATCATGTGATTTTTATGGAGAACAAGTTTGGTCACTTTTGAGAAGAGATTTTGTGGCACCTATAAAGTTTCCAAGGAGTAACTGACTACCTTTATTATTTTTACTGATTTTTAAAGAAAATATTTATAGACAATCTCTCATAATTCATATAGCTTCCATCAGATAACTTCTGGTATCAAAATCATTAGAGTCAACAAATGAGCAATAGATATTTATGTTTAATTAGGTTCATCATTGTCATATGAGTTTGTAGTCACAATTTTTTATGAAGACCAAAATCATGCGATTGATGTAGAGTAAAACCAGTATAATCATATTAGAATGTGATTTAAAAAAATAGAAAGAAAATACACACTAGCTAGCAAAGACAACTAAAATGAGATACCATAAAACATTGCACCATTCATTAAGGTCAAACATTTCTAAGGTTATACTTAACAGCTCTAACTATGCTAGAAGACACCAGCAAATTGGTTACTTAATCGTTTTTCCCAGGATTCCAAAGCATTGGTCTCTGCCTGGGATGTAGAATTGTGTTGAGTTTCAAGCACAGGTTTGTCATTTATTCTAGTAATGTGATGATGGAAATGATTAATTATGACATGTTTAGGGTGAAATTATTAACTTTATTTTATTTATGGTTCATTCAACTTCTTGAATCTGTAGATTCATATCTTTTGCAAAGTTTAGAGATTTTCTATATTATTTTTTCCAGTACTACTAGTTTCTCTGCACTTCCCCACTTGATTGTACCAACTTTACCTTAGTTTGTACTGAGGACCTTCATTATTTTTTTTTCTAAATTTGTAATTATTCTACAGAAATCTGACTATAGAATAAATGCAATGAGATTTGTAATGTGATGATAGAAATGAAAGAAGATGTAAATATTTGGAGGCTCAATTTTGAATTACTTCTATGAAAAGTTAAAAATGGAAAATAGTGCAAAAGTCTTTTTATCTGATGTCACTACTATGCAGATGAAGACAGTGTTGCACTGAGATTAATGGAGGCACAAAAATGAATGAAAAGAACAAAAAAAATAGGAACATATCCAATTAGTTTTTGAGGAAAATCAAGCTATTTAAGGGATGACTGATAGTTTTTCAGTAAACAGTGCAGGTAGGCCTCCATTGACAAATGACAAACAAATTAGACATTAAAACTTAAAGCATCTAAATTTTATTAATGAACTTGAAATTTAAAGCTATAGGGGTAAGACTATGAGACTAGGAATAGGAGAATATGTCTTAGACTTGACACCAAAAGTATTATTATTAATAACAAATTATTATTATGAGTTCATAGACTCAATAGTCTCAATGCACAAATATGGAAACTATTTGTAATTAAATGCAACACTTATTTGATTGATTATACTAGATTTAAATGAAAATATATCTCATTAAATGTCAGTTTTGCAGTATCATTCTAATGTATACTTGCCATATTTTTCTTAGCCATATGTTTTATTTTCAAGTGAATATAGGGAGATAACAGTGTATTCATTGAATACATGTGTGAATAAGTGTATGTATTCATATGTGAGTGGGCGAATGTGTGAGTTCAGGTCTGTATGTGTGTGTGGAGGCTCAAGGCTAGGTTGTTGCTCTTGAGACAGGGTCTATGCCTTGACACAGAGCTCATGTCAGTACTAGTCTGAACAGCCTGCTTGCTTGGAGATTCCTGTTTTCTTTGAGATTGGAATCATAGGCAAGTCACAAAAGCATCAAACCTGCATTTTGTATGATCTAGGGCTCCAAACTCTAGTCCTGTTGCTTGTGATGAGAGTTTGATTACTGAATCATCTGCCAGGCCCGTGTTTTTCCTATTGTAAATTATTCCTCACTTGAAAAACAAGATCGTTCTATTATACTTCTCTGTGTTGTTTAAATTACAAAGATGAATCAAAAATACATTTAGTAAAAGAGTTGAACATTTAATGAGGAAAAGCAGACTATTGAATTTGTCATATGGTTGAAAGAGACAGGAAAAGCCAAACATAGGATTTGGAGTTTGCTGGAATGGACATCTGACTGCAGCAAACTGAAATTCTAGATACAGCTTGGTCAGCACAGCTCCTGCACATTTGGAGGAGAAACCGTCACATCAGTAACCAAATACATTCTTGCTTTCTTATGTGAAAAAGAAAATTTGAAAATTATAAAGAAATGAGCAATTCATTAAAGTAAAACTTTATGAGCTCCAAGATACTAAAACTGAATGCCATGCTAAATGTTAAGTGGTTAACAGTAACAAGGCACTTCAGTACCAATTGTTCTGTGGTGCTTGAAGAAATATACCTTTATTTCTTTTAAGCTTTTTGTGGAATAGGCTATATTTTGAGCTAAAATTATCCCTGGGCGCTTAGAAACCCCAACTGATGTCACCACTTGGAAAATGGCAGGAAACTAAAGGAAATAGTCCCTGCTTTGGAGTTGATGATAATGACTTTTTCAAAAGTCTAAGTATCCTGTTCCCTTGTTAAAGGAATTTTTTTTTTTCTTTGTGAGGTGCTAGCTCTTTTTTGTTGTAGGAAAGCACAGGCACTCTCCTGGCTTGGTTAAGAAGACACACCTGCATATCTAACCTGGAGCAAAGATCTTGGCATTTTTGCTCCCATAGCTAATGTCATAGAATAAGTTAGCAATTCTGCCTATTTGAAATAGAACCAATAGAAATAATCCATAGATTTTGTTTGATTTTTTTTTCTCTCTCACACTGGTAGCAATTTCCAATTAAAAGACAGAAAGGAAAAAGGGAAAAGCTGTTGAGAGGAAGAAAAAGCTTTTTCATTGATGTTTTACTTGCAGGTACTTTCCAGAAAAGTCCTCGAGAGGCATCATACCTGGGATATTGTGCTTTCTGGCTAAAATCATGGAGAGTATGGTCGCTGTGAAAGGTTTGAAACATGTTCTACACTGAAGAATAAATGACTGGACTACACAATGAATTTCCAGAAATCAGTAAGAAAAAGTCAAGCTAAACTTTAAAATTTTCCACAAAATAGCCCCCCCCTTTTTCTTTCTCTCTCTTTTTTTTTTTTTTTTTTTAAAGAAGAGACACGTTTGGCCTAGGTCTTCAGAATAGGGCTGGCTAGGTGGATGAAGATACACATGTATCTGTTGCAGTGGCACAGAACAGAAACAGAGCTGTCTCTGAGACCTGCAGAGCACAGAGGACCCAGCTCTGTGTGGACCAATGAATGAGCCAGGCTCTGCAGCCAAGGTTGGCTGCTGCAGCACAGGGGTGGGGGGGCCCTCATCCTGATTCTCAGCAGGGTCCTTTCCCAAGGTCATGGTTTTAGGAGCACTTTGAGCAAGATCTAAATTATCACAAAATGGGTAAGTGCTAATGTGGATAGAGTTTGGCCCGATTCCTAACTCACATAATCTGTCTCCTGTTAACATCACTAGGAATTCTAACCCTTGGGTCCCCTGACAGTTAATGTTAGACTAAACACATTCCAGAAGTCAGAACTTGGCACTGTGACATGTGAAGCCAAGAAATCTAGGTTGAAAGAAATGATAAATTGTGCCACTAACGTTTTATATGTATCCCAAATATCGGAGAGACTGCAAAAAGAAATACAAAAATTAAAGGACTTTCTTAAAACCACTAGCACTCATTTTGACAAGAAAAGACTTTATTGGAGCAAGCAATATACTGAAAGAGGTGAGTCATGCGGAAGTAACGTCCTTAATTCCACAATTGTGTATTGGATATTCTTCCCTCTGCAAAGGGTGTATAGTGAGCAAAGATGAGAAGCAGATACATTTTTATACATAACCAATTGTATAGTGCTTAAGAGAATCTTTTCCAAATTACATTTTGCCCTTCCTTTAAAAACATACTGGTTTCGTCCAAGGAGAATCACAAACAACTTGGTCTTCCACTGAGAAGGAAGTTTCTCCCCAGAGTGATTTATGAAATAACACAGCTGCCTTTTTCTTTGAAAGGATTCTTATCCTCTGGAATCCCTTTCACCAGGGGGTCCTCTCCAGAGCGCTCTTCAATGTAGTTCTTTATTTCTTCAGAACATTTGGACACCTGAAGAAAAGAAAGAGAAAAAATAAATAATTTAGGTCAGAGATATTTCAACTTCATCACAACTTTTTTTGTGAAGTTATAATTGAGTAAGCCACTTCTTTTCTTGGTAGTGTATGTATTTATAAAAATCTTTGTGCTATATTCTAATTTTTATTCTATTATATATGTAATACAATCTATGAAACAAGTATATTTATTCTTATTGGTCAGCATAAAAAATGCTCAAAAGTCGCTGAATGAAATAAATCACACCTGAAAATTTCTGTTCACTGTTCATAGGACTTCCTTTCTCTGTTACAATACAATGATGATACATGAAGTATATTTTAGTATATTTTCAATTTTTCATGCTGACAGGCAAGTGCAGTTTGGAAAATCCACAAATGTTTTGGAGTATGTCATGCCACAGTTCTAATTTAATGGCATGAACTTCACACAACACTACCATGGATAAACTTCTGGGGTAAAGCTTGGATGTGGAAAGATTAGAGTTACCCAGATATCTTGCTCCATTCTTTCCTTGGTATTCCTTCTGACAACGAGGACAATGATTATAATAAAATCCTTACACACTCCTGATAGGCTTATCTGAGATTCTCATGCTTAGGTCATAATTTTAAACTTTGTCTTCATTGGGAAGAGAATTGAATAGTTTCTTCAAAAAGTCTAACCATAGGGCTGGAGAGGTGGCTCAGGGGTTAAGCCTCCGCCTTGCAGGCGGAAGGTCCTGAGTTTGGATCCCAGATCCCACCTATAGACGCCAGGCAAAAGCAGGGGCGGCCTGCACTTCTGGTCCTGGTAGGGCGGAGCCTGTGAATCCCGGGGCAGAAGGAAGTGGAGGCGTCCATGGTGGTTCGCGAATTTTCCGTGGTTCTACACATACACACACACACAGACACACGTGCGCGCACATACACACGCATATGCACACAGTTGAATAAATAATAATAATAATAATAATTTAAAAAAAAGTCTAACCATATAAGACAAAGCATAAAAGTGATTTTAAAAAGAGACAAAGTAAGAAAGATAAGATGAGGTTTAGTGCTTTCATAAAGGCTGATTTTTACCAATGAGAACTAGAAGTGAAAATTACAGATTCTGTAGTAAATTGCAGTGGAGAGGTAAAGTGGGCAAGTGTTCACAATAGTTTGCAATCTAAATTTGCTGCTTTTTATAGGGATCATTGAAACATGTTTATACATATACTATAAAAATGAGAATTATTTATTTGTAATTAAGTGTAGGTGGGTCATGGTTTTAACATACTATGCACAATTATAAAACATGAACTGGTAATTTAAAAAAAGATGAGATTTAAAAGGAAGCAAATGTATAAATTTCATTATTTCACTCAGGTACTTAAAAGGGTTATTTTCCCAGCAAAGTGTAGAGACTACTGATCAAAACCTAAATTTAGGTGATAAGATTATATGGATTAAAATGTGACAAAAGGTATTTTTTGCTTTTATTGACAGTGTATACATGACAAATAACTTGTCAATAACTTGGAATTTGTGGTTCCATGGAAATTTCTGGGTAACATTCACATTCCTTACATTGTATCTGTTCTTATAAAGCCTTTTTCCTTAAGTTTCTGAAAAGTCTGTAATCTACAAACATGAGTAATTGCTCTTTCCATGACCAACAGGAGAAATCTGACCAATAATGAATTGGCTACAGTCAAACGTAACCTATTAATTTGTCTCCTTGATCTGAGCAGAGCATGTAGCTCAGAGAGTAACAATAGAGTAACAATAATAACCAGGAAAGCAGATGTATTTTTAAGTACCAGCCCTAGCATCCTCTCTGTGCTCTTGAGCAAGCAACTGCCCAGACCATCTGAGGCTCAGGGCTTTCTCATTCTTGAAAAGAGACTGAGTGGGGGCTGGAGAGGTGGCTCAGGGGTTAAGCCTCTGCTTTGCAGGCAGAGAAGGTCCTGAGTTCAGATCCTAGACCCCATGTATAGTGCCTGGCGGAAGTGGGGGCGGCCTGCGTTTCTGGTCCTGGTAGGGCGGAGCCTGTGAATCCCAGGGCAGAGTAAGCAAGGAGGAGGTGGAGGTGTCCATGGTGGTTCCCGAATTCGTCCGTGGTTCTACACACACGCGCACACACACATATATACACACACACATACATACACACACACGCACAATTGAATAAATAATAAAAAAGTTTAAAAAAAAAAGAAAAGAGACTAAGTGGTCTCTAGGTAGCACAATGCATGCCCAGTACTAACGCACCCTGCTTCATACTGACTATTAACAGATTTGAAAATAAGTATATGTCTCTGTGTCTAAAAAAGATCACCCTGAAGCTTTTTGCCTCTCTGGCAAACACCTGGAGTTGTCTGAGTTGAAAGGCCCTATGGAGGTAGGGTACGCTCAGGCAAGATGGTTGGCACAGAGAAATGCTAATGAGTAATGTTTGCTTTGTACATTGATACTCACATATAGGATACTGCCTGTTATTTAACTGAAAACTTTAAATGCTTATAAGAGATGTGTCTCTGTGTTTGCCTCATGAGATCTATATGGCAACATGAGTTCACTTTAAGAAACAAGATTATTCAGTGAGTCCTGTCACTTGGTTTATTCCTCTAAATACATGATTTTGTTTGTTTTTATAAACTGCTCAACATAGAAAGACACGTCATTTTCCTGTAAAATCTAGAAGTAGTATGGATTAGAGAGGAGGAAACGAAGAGCTAAATTTGAAAAAAAAAATTCATAAGAAAGTAAAACTCCAATTACACTGGATTTGCTCAGGAATAACAGACTTGTCATTAAAGGGTTTGGAGTGAGAGACAGAAGGCAAGTGAGCCTTTTTATAAGGCTGCTTCTCTTATTTTTGTTTTCAAATATTAACTGTAAATAAGTAAACTGAAAGAGTAAAACCTTGCTGGGGATAGATCCGTGGTAGAACAGATGTTTGATGCCCTGAGTGTAAACCTTAGCGCTTCCTCCCTGCAAATTTTTCTTAATAAAGTCAGTTCGAATTTTTCCTGCTGTAATGAAAAGATTAGATAATTTTCTTCAAGACAAACTATCTGAAAGCCTTTTTTCTACACTGCAGGTTGTTTGACAGAATGAAAAAGGAAGAAAGATTAGTGTCTTAATGAAGGCTTTTTATTATAAATAAGAAATTGAAGTAAAACTGACAAAACTTCCATCAAGTTTAACTGGAGACTTCTAAATATGTTTTCACTGACTGCCAGGCTGACCTGGAACTCCCCAATTCTCCTGCCTTCACCTCATAAACACTTTGGATTACTGGGATGTGCTGTCTGTCACACCCAGCTTTGCTACTATTTATTTTTATTTGCAATCACATGTAGATATAATTTTATATTCATAAGTAAATACAGACACTGGAATATTAACCATGAAGATATGAAAAACCACAATGGAAAGTGGATGAAAAGTTCCAAATACATACACAGAGGTTCTGATATTTTGCTCTCAAGCCCAGTGGAAGGATTTTCTCAACACATCTCTAAAGGACACTGGTGAAATTCCAAATTCAACTAATTGGGAGACTTTAAAACTTCGTTTTAGAAAAATTCTTTCAAATACCATCCTTCTCAGAATGAGGAAGCCATCTACCCTTTTCCTACAATTGACTTTTTAAAAGCAATGGTCTTACAGAAGTCCGTGTTCTCCCATTTCACACTTTCTGAACTTTAGCTTTATTTTGTTCATCTCGATTCTTGCTCCCATCCCCCTTGGGTGCATTCCCCTCATCAACTGACAGCTATCTCCTGGGCCCTGTCAAAGCCCACCTCGGAGAGGAACTGCAAGAAGAAAAGCAACCGCTTTGTTGGGCTGCGAGTGCCTGGCCAGCCCCCGCAGGACCACTTGCTCGGCGATGGGAGCCTGGGCGGGCCGCCTCACCTGCTGTCTCTGCAGCTTCACTTCTTTGCGAAGTTGCTCCACTTCCATCTTCAGTTTCTCCTTTTCCGGCAGGTCTTCGATGTGCAGGGCAGGCATTGTGGCCCACTACTGGGGACCGGCGTCCCTCGTGCAGGGAAGCCCGTGGAAGAGACTGGAACCAGGGCTCTTCTCCCAAATGCCCGCGGGCCCTGGCCGGCCGCCCGCGCAGGACGTGACTGCCCCCCGCCGCTGGCTGCTCCCCGGGGGCTCGGCTTCCTGCGGATGCCTGCGCTGCAGTGGCCTTTCCCAGAGCCCCGGGCGACCCCTGGGTTCCTTCTCCAGCCCCCCCAGCCCCTGGCCTGCGGGCGAGAGTTAAATCTGAGCCATCGGCCAGCAGCTGTGCGTGGGCTGCAGCCTCCCTGCAGGGGGATCGCCGGGGCGGCACCGCGCCCAGGCCTGGCTGGGACCCCGCCACGCCCGCGCCAGCCCAGAGCTGCGGAACACAGAAGTTTTACTTTTGTTCCTTCTCTTTTTTGTCTTGTTTCCAACTTACATCCGGGTTTTGTTCGAAGCCAGGAAAAGGACACCGCTTAGCAGGAAATAACGGCCCTTCACCTCGATCAGTTTTAAAAATACACAGTCTAGGACTTTGCCCTGTGCGTACCGAGGCCTGAGGATGCTTGGGAGGAAGGAAGAAGAGCCGCAGGGGAAAGGAGACTCAGCTGCAGCAGGAGACCCTCCAGAGCTTTCGAAACACTCGTCCACCCAGTCTTTGAAGGCCTTTTAAATGGAAGTGTTTCCCTATTTGGAGGAAAGAGACTGCTTAGGACGTGGGTGGTTTCTGTGTTTTAAATAGTTGTCTGCCTTCTTCACAGCAGGGTTTTCGGGAAGATGTTTTGTAACGCGGGAGGACGTGAGAAGACCCAAGCATGCAGCTTGAAGTTCTTCCCCGAATTCCCCCTTCCATCCCCCAAGACTTAGTGCTACAGGTCCCCATAGGACCAGTCACTTTCCTTTTGGGAGACTTTTGAATTCCTGGCACATGCCTTAGGAACGCGTCCCTTAGGATGGCGTTTTCCACTTTCTGGAAAGTCGTGTTCAGAGAGCTGCAACTTCCTACAGCCAGGAAAACGTCTAAGAAAAAAATGCTTAAAAGCAATATCCACTGTCCCTTTACCTTGAACTAAGCCTTGTGCATAATGCTGAAAAGAATAAAAGAAAATTAATTGTAGCAAACTTTCCCGTGTAGTTAGACGTCCCCATTCTCCAAAGAATGTTCCCATAGGTGTATTTGTATGAAGAGTGGAGGGACTAAATGAATATTTCAGGGTCCTTGACCTTAAAAACCCATTATTGCTCTCTATTCAGTAAATGCAAGCTTTTGTTCAGGCATAGTTTCTCACTAGGATCTGCCCACTTGTCCTCAATGAATACATTAAAATAAAAGTGCTACTTGGTAGTCGCCCCAACTCTCTCTGCTCATCACTGGAAAAGTCATTTCAATTTTTCTGGGTTCTGGTATTCGATTTTCAAAATACATGATGAGTATTTATGTGTCTGTATATGACACATCACTTTTACAAAAAATATTTAGAAGATTTATTTTCTATATTTGAAATCCTAGGCTCTTCCAGGTTTAGAGAAGTTAGGCTACCTGGAGACCCTTTTCTTGTTAGTAAACAATGAGTCAACATAAATGCACATCTGTCCTTGTTTTAAATTTCCTATTTCTTAACTTCAAAAGGTTGATTGAAAATAGTGAAAGTAATTACTGTGATTGTAGACTAAGTTAAGTAAGTCCTATAGCAAGTTAAATAAGTTGGCTAAGAAAGGACATCTGCGTTAAGTGACAAAAATAGAATTATTTGGCTTGGAACTATCTTTTTTCTGAATCATCACATTTCTCATAGAGACAGATATTTATAACATCACATCGATGTTTAAACATTTTACACCTTTGTTGCAAATATCTAGTTATAGATTAACTAGGTATTAACATACTATTTTGTCTTGCTTTCATTATCAAAAAATTCACAGCATTATAACTTATCAAACACCTTAATAAAGCTAACTTAATTGTGAATTCTAAAATCTCATGATCACACAGCAGTTTCAAAAATATTTTCTTGTTAGTAGGTTTTAAATGGTAAGATGTAAGAGAACATTTTTAAAAATGAAAATAAAAAGGCTTGCAGATTCCTAACCAATGGACTCTTTACCATCCAGAGACTATCATGGTAAGAAATTTCTCATGCATTCCTGCAAATTTCAGCAGGTTCAAAAGGTTTTTTTGTTTCCTTGCTTTATTCTTTTTTTTTTTTTTTCTGCTGTGTCAGAGTTGCAACCCAGGTTCTCAAACCTGCCAGGTAACATCTCAACCACTAAACAGTACCTTCCTTAGTAGCACTAATCTTATACTTACATTTTATGTATTACTCCATGTGAGAACCATTTTACATAGCATGCCTAAAATCAGAGTCTTTGGAAAGAAAAAAAAATGATCAATGTAGCCAGAAAGGAATTTCTATTAATCAGCCTTTGAAGCCTTTTGGCAAATGTTTAAAGAAATTTATTTAATAAAGAAAAATGGTTGGGGAGGTGGCACATTTGGAAAACTGTCTGCTGCACATGCATGAGGACCTGAGTTTGAATTTCCAGTACTCACGTCAAAGTTAAGCATGGAGATGTACTTTTCTAACCCTACAGGAGGCGGCAGGGGAGGCAAGAGACAGAGGGATCCCTGCAACTCACTCCCCAGCTGGTCTAGATGAGCTTTAGTTTCAACTGATGAGCGTCAGGTTCAGGAAGAAAGACTGTATAAAAAAATAAGGCGAGTGATAGAATAAGACACCTGATGTGCCACATCTGGTCTCTACAAACCTCTGTGTGTGTGCGTGCACATACACACACATACACACACACATTATACATGCACACTATAGAAATACAAACACACAGAAAAGGACTGTCTGTCACATTCAAATTATAAGAGAAATGATCATGAAAACTGAACTTGGTTATGCAAAAAGGGAAAAATTCTATTAAAAATTATTTTCCTAACTGATTAAGTATACAGTTAAACTTGATATGAAGAAAAGTCTCGGAGAAAACTACTGAAGGAAGTTATGTTGCAACTACCTACTATTTTGATACATTTTTTCCTTCCTTTTGTTAGAACGAATAAGTGAGTTCTCTCAAAGTTCTGTCTCTTAATTTTTGTAAAAGTAAACCATACCTGTTTAGGTCATTAAAATGATAGTGTCTGTAAGGGATATATTTGGCACATATTTGATATGCTGTTGATCGATTTGATATTCAGTTCAGTTTGTTAAAATAATGGCTTGAGGGGTAAGACTCTTTCTCACAAGCAGACGTTCCTGAGTTTAGATCTCAGATCCCACATTAAAAACACCAGGCAGAAATGGCGGCAGCCTGCACTTCTCACCCTAGTACCTGAAATGGTAGACTCCATGAGAATATATTCTCATTAATGGTGTCAGAAGGTTTTGTTAAAGAACCAAATAGTAAAGCTGTTCTGGAAGTTTTCTGTTGTTGCTCTTTGACTTGATTTTATTTTGCTTTAGTTGCCCTTGGTTGCACTTAACCTTATGACCCCTGGTCCTGAGATAACAATTTGCACAGGAAACGTAGTCATCTTTACTCATCGCTTCCCAGCGCTCTGGGCTATCACCATTTTATTTCCTTCTTTCTGGGCCATCTTTCTCTATACTTCCTTTGATTTTTCACATATTCAAAAATCCTTCTCACAATGAGAGCAGTAGTAATTTTAGCCCACTGCTGACTTAGTCATTGAGTCATAAAATTCTGCACGAGGCTAATCCTGGCTGTGAGAAGGGGAGTTGCTTTCTCTAGCAATATGCCCACTGATACATTGTCCATACTTCAGTGGATGCTCAGGTTCCTTCCAATACAGGCATCTCTGAGAAAAATCAGTGGACCACACAAAAAAAGGCGCAAAATAGGAGGGAGACTGATTGAAAACAAAGTTTTCAATGGGAGAAGTAGGTGGGATAAAATTGGGTAAAGTGGGTAAAATGACTTATATTATTGCGTCTATGAAACAAAGAAAAAGTATCTTAAAAGAATTCTGCCTTGCACAATATAAACATTGACAAGTACTATCCTTGTCTATTCTTAATTAAATATTTATGAAGTCAATTAAATTGTAGAGACAATTTGTTAGTTGGTTAGGCTGTTTCAAAGAGCACAGTTTGAAACTTGGGGAATCTATCTACAACACTGATTGACATTAAAAGAACTCAACAAATTATGTTTAGAAAAAGTAAGGTGACACTAAATCAGTAAAGAGATGAGCCAATGAACAGTCTTGAGGGAGCAAAGACCAGTTTTAAAAAAAAAAAAAGGATTTCACATAGCTGAAGTTAAACTGGGGGGACTTTTCAGGTGGAAGGATTTATATGACAAATTTCAAGTAGAAAAATGAAATGTCTTGTCAGAGATCACTTGTTCACTATAGGAAATCTGCAAGGATTATAATGATACAGGAATTGTAATATATAATTCTGATATAACAGATCAGAAATATACAAATAAAGATCAGCTCTAATGCTTCACTTTATACATTTACAAAAAAAGTTCAAAATTTTGAGATCATACAAATTTCTCAATAACATAAAAGAGAGACAGTTTTAATGAATGATCAGGTTTCAAAAATCTATTTCCAGTTGTAGGATAGAAACTAGAGATGTTGATTTGGACTAATGTTGTAGCAAAGACTGCATTTAATCAAAATGGAAAGAAACACAAAACACTGCAGTATACAAATAGTAACTTCAAACCTCCGGAGATAAACAACAAGGAAATAATTACAGTCTCTAGTGTATTTAATGGTGATAGGTGTAGGGAAAAATACAGAATAGGGGAAAGAGATGGAAGTGTAGAATGGATGGAATGAGATTTTATATTTGAAAAGGAAGAAAAAAAGCTGAGCAATCCCATGGTTTACCCTAGAGCCTCTTAAGACTCACAGCATTTTTGATGAGTACATGAGGTGTGGAATGTTGCTGACTCTCTAGCCAGTGACCCAGAGTCACAACCCAAAAGCTGAAGATAAAAGGGTTAGGCAAGCATCCAATGGATAGATGGTTTTCATCTTGTTTCCAAAAGGACGACAGTCACTTTGTATTTCTGAGTATTTTAATGACTGAAAACTCCCAAAATAACACTCTAAATATGAGACAGCAGTGAGAAAACAGTGACAACAAAAATGATTTCTGATCCAGGAAGATTATACTTGTCATTGCCTATAGAAACAGAGGCGAGTTCTTAACCGCAATTTTTTCTGTCAATTGCCCTTATCATGTTATATGTGGGCAAGACATGGGGGCTGGACAGAATGGCACATCACTTAAAGCATGCTGAAAACTTTATCTAGCTCTTTTTCCAGTTATAGTTATAGTTCCTGGCCAACAGTTACCGAATATGTAAAAATGCTTGAGATGCACTAGTAAATTCAGCTCTCTGAAAATATGAAATAAAACCATTAGCATCTTCATTTTCTCATCGAAAAAACTGTGCCTTAGAAAGCTTAGGAAACCTCACCAAAGTCAGCTAGTCAGTGAAGCAGTAGAAACAAGGTTCTCTACCCACAAAGCCCATGCTCATAGCCTTTTATTCTGTTGCTTGTTAAAATCCTATGCTCTGCAATTGTAGACTGAACCTTTAATCCACGTGGCACTTTGGGAAAAAGTCATGTTGTTACTGACAGGTAGAATTGGGTGAGATGATAGTAAGTGATTATGTTAACACCATCCCATTGACTGGAGGAAATTGATGATAAAGCTTTGACAAGGAAAACCTTTATGGCATATTTCCTGCCAAAACACATCTGTGCATCAAAACAATAGACTTACTAGTTCCAAAAGAATGGAAAAGTTGAGAAAAATGGATGTTCAGATCTAAAATTCCCAGGCAAGCTAGTGAGTATTGATAGGGAAATGGAAAACAAAACACAAAATACTGCGTGTTATTAACTCAGAGCATCAGTGATTCATTTCTCAAACACTTTCTAAAGAAGAACTCACTACTTATTGGCAATTATCTGTTCAATTTTCTGCTAATACTTCCAAATTTCATGCTAATACATGAAGGTGCTTGTTATTACATCCTCGTAAATTTATAAGCATTAACATTCATGTACTTGTTTAATTATATACGACAACAATTTGTATTGTCATCATAATTCTACAAATTCCAAGGATTCTTCCTCTTATGAAATCACACAGCCTCCTTTGAGCTCCTTGAAGGGATTTTTGTCCTCTGGGATCCCCTTTACTAGTGGATCCTCTCCAGATCTTTCTTCAATGTAATCCCTTACTTCTTCACAACATTTGGAAACCTTAAGAGGAGAGAGACAGAGATGACTCATTCAGTTTAAAACAGAATGCTACAGATTCTGCAAATGTATTTAGTAAAATAAAGTTTTGTGTTGTATTTTGTTAAAGGATTTTATTTGCTTTCTGCCAAGGCACATGTACTTTCCAGGCGACAGTTTTTCCCATCCTTTTCTCTTAGATATTTCCACAAGATAGACATTTGTCCACACTCTGATTATGGGACTTCAAACAGACCCTGTCTTAGCTTCTTCAAGGAGACAGAGGGTCAGAAACCTTCAGGGACACAGGTCAAAAATGTCACCTTGGTGAATATCAAATAAATCTTGTTCCTCTTTCTAAAACTATGAAATGTACATGGGGAGGATTTAAATCTATATCAATATATTGAGAGAGAGAGAGAGAGAGGAAGAAAGAGGAAGAAGAAAGAAGAACAGGGAGGAGGAGAAAAAGAAGAGAATAATAATGATAATAATAATAGGGAGACAAAAAGGAAGAGAAGGATGAAGAGGACGAGAAGAAAGGCCATAACAGCAGGGAGGAAAGAGAAAAGTGAGATTTTGCTTTCTTAACATTAGGCTATTTAAATTTCCAAGAGTAAGGATCCATGGAGTAGTGAAGAAAATGTGCTAGTGAAATTTGGTGGATGGTGATACATGTGGTGTTTACTCAGGAAAAAATCTCCAGAGTGACTAATGAGCCTGAAGATAACACACTGTTGATCAAATGTCAGTCAGAAGCACAGGAGTTGGTTTAGGAGGTCCAAGCTTTTCTGAACTAACTCTATCTCTGGAGCAAAACATGTTTTGTCTCTATGGAAGGGAATGGGGGGGACCTGGAGGCAATTATAAACATGGAAAAATTAAAATCTTAGTTTTATTTGATTGCAGGTGAGACTTTTGTGCAATGAGTGAAAAAGGACACACACGGCTCTTTTCACTCTGGACTGACAGACAGCTTGAGTAGAAGCAAACCATGCCTTACGGAGGAAATTTAGTTCTTCTAAGATTCCTGAAATGAGACTCTTTGAAGGACATATCTGTATTTTCCAAGATTTAGTCACTATTTGTTGGATGAGAGCTGTTATTTCCTTTCTGATTCCATTCCTTTTAAAGGGAGGGAACTCTCAGTAACCATTTTAAGAGTTGTCAGATGCTTTTAGGAAGAATCTGTGAGCTCTTGTGGCTGAAATCATCTTTACTTGAAAAGAAATAATAAAATGTAGTTCATTTATTACTGATTAGGACAGTGCTAGAGAGGATGAGCATATACTCTAAAATATACGAAAAATATTGTATCAAATAAAGAAAAGCTTATAAACTTTGTGAAATAATTAAATGCCTCAGTGACCTGCTTCATTTTGATTCTTAGCCAAAGTATGCCTTTGCCTGATATTCTCACCTCTTTTTATTTTTTTCTCCCTCGCCTTAAAAATATGAAATATTTCTTAGGTTGGTAGCCATAGAAATAGACAAAGGACTGGAATTTTCCAAGGGTGAATAATTTCCCAGCCCCTTGTTTTGAGGTCTAATTTTAAGAATTGTTTTCTCAACCTGATAAATTCTTACAGAGATGTTTTACTTCTAAGTGTAACAAAAGGCCTCAGAATCTCTGGGTCGCGACCCTCACCCAGTGTTCTTGCACTGTCTTTCCCAGTGAGATTCAAGAGAAGTCACTTACCAGCATTCTTTCCAGCGTCACCTCTTTCTTGAGCTGGTCGACCTCCATCTTCAGTTTGTCCTTTTCTGTGAGGTCCTCGATATTGATCACAGGCATCTTCTGTTTGCACAAGAGGAAGAATGTCAGCAAGCACTGCACGAACTGTGGCTACATCGGTTGCATGTTCACCGACCCTTTTCCCCTGCTCTTCACTTACCAAGTGAAATCTTCTCTCCTGTAGATGCCAGTTGCTCCTAAGTTTTCTGTCCTTCTTTCTTTCTCAGCAGTTTTAGTACTGCACACTCACAGAGCTTGGGATTTTAAGCTTATTCATAGACTACTAATCCGATTAAACCAGTCATTCCTCTCCCAACACCTGTCAGTAGATTTGGAGGCAGGGACCCATTTGATTAGTATATTATTTAAAGTACCTGAAGCTCCTGTCTTCCCCTGGCCTTTGACAAAGTGTGAACTTTGGGGGTTTTGACCCTCATTCCATTCCCTTTGCTTCCATTAACTCAGTTCAAGGACATGTTTAGGTCTGTCTGTTAATCTTCAAATCACTAGAATATTTAATCTGGCATTAAAAGAGAATTACACAAAGTATCACTGTAAATGTATTATAGATAATGGAATGAAATGTGAACCATCAGCTTGAAAAATAGTAAATAATCTTATTGAAAATAAACAGAAATACAATTTAAAACTATCCAGCAATGCCAACTTTGCAGGTAACTACCATGTCGTGTAAAGAAATAATGATTCTTTCTAAATAGATGTAACCTGGTAACGGGAGCATAGTGACTTCAGCTCAGTATACCTTATGCAAGAAGAATGGACTCTTTTACTCTCTTAGTAAGTTTGTTCTCAGTTAAACATGTGGGTATTGGAGAAGGTAGCTCAGTAACTGCCTGGAAAATGTTTCACTATAAACAAATGGCATCATATCCCAATCTGTCCTCTGTTCTCTTCTATTATGTTTTTTAGATCCAATTTTCATAAGAAAATATTTCATGAAAGTGGACATACTCAGACCACAAGAGCAAC
Source organism: Typhlomys cinereus (assembly GCA_023101885.1). NCBI lineage: Eukaryota > Metazoa > Chordata > Mammalia > Rodentia > Platacanthomyidae > Typhlomys > Typhlomys cinereus. The sequence goes on along the minus strand of JALPQD010000050.1, from coordinate 5,830,137 downwards.
ATAACATTGCACATCCACATGAAAATACTCTTCTAACACTGTAACAACTTTCAACTTATTTCCTTGTTTTCAGATGGTCATGTCAAATTCACAATGTTGTGGGGAAAATTTTTCCCTTCGTAGTTTTCTAAAGCCCTGACTCTGAGGAAGAGCCTTAGTCTAAGCCCTTAGCATCAGGGACACTTTTTAGGTGTCGTTAGTGACCAGTTTTTTCATGTGTCAAGACAGAGCTAGAAAAGAACAGTCTATATGAACATGGAGCCCACTGTTGCCCACAGTTTTACTTTTGTTATTCTCTTCTTTATTTTAAGAAACAATACCACAATTAAGAAGTCAGTTCTTTCCATCTAGTGTATGTTTGTTGAGAGCACATTCTCATTTTATTCTACTCTTTCTTCTCACTCTTCCTAGATTATAGGAAAAACTTGATATTTTTACCTGTTGAAATTGTCACTCACAACTTCCCTCTATGTTGATCCCTACACTCTATGATTTCAGCACTCCTACAAAAAGATAGAGCAGAGACAGAAATGTGGTTTGCCTGCTTGTGAGCTCTCACAAGAAACACACACACACACACACACAAAATAAAATTAATTAGCCATGGCTCTGTTTGATGGGAAATATGAGCAATATTAATACCTATATTGCACACTTTTTGAGAAGATTCCTTAGGGTTAATAGAAACGAGGACTATAAACAGCTGTAGAAGGAAGAAGGCGCCTTAGTCAGTGGCATTCACGCTGCGCTTTCACGCCATTCTTTCTTGCATGGCATTATCTGATAGATGGCTTTATATATGCTTGAAGTAGATCATGAAAATGATTTAACTCCTTTAATCGCACGTCTGTGTTGCTGTTTAGTCATATGGATCCGTTCCCAGGTGGAGGTACGCATCTCGGCAGCTACAAGTAATAACTATCATGGACAGGACTTTAGCCAAAGTTATTCCTTGGCTGCTGGGAACCATTTCACCTGGTAATGCCTAGAAAATCATTTGGCCCTGAGGGTGTGGCAAATAGCCCCATGTTGGGTCACAGGTTGAACTCTTTCTTGTAATGCAAGAATTTAAAGAGCTCCTGAAACTTCCGGATGGCATTAGACTTCTGAAGTATTATTATTATTTTTTTTTACTAATTTTCCTGTTTCCCTTGCTTATATTACTTATTTAGATACTTTCTTTGAGAGCTTATCCTCTATAAATCATTTCAGCATGCAACTGTGTCTTAGGCTCTGTTTTTATGAAACCCAACTTTCATAAGTTTTCTGTCCTCACTACAGCCCTTTATTCTGTACAATTTTCGTTGCATACAAAAGAGTAAGAAGTGCTGATAGTTACTTAACCTGCATCGTATCTATTAACCTGGTATAGAAAAAAATTACCTGACATTGTTTAATTGGTAAATGATTCTTGATCTTAAAATACTATGCTTGACCATGTGTTGAATAATATTGATATTAAAGTACATCTTTCTGTTGAAACATGTTCTTAGAAGATTCTAGATTATTTGTAAATTTAATACCACATTGCTATGTGAAGAAAAAGAAACTCAAAGAACTTTTCATACAAAAAATGAGATCATAATTTTCAGCTCTTCATCCTATATATCATCATAGCTTATATGGAGTGATATAGTAAAGATTTTCATGTGGAATCTCATGTTATTCTTTATATTTTGCTGATTTTTTAATATTACATAAGTGAAATCCAAGCACCATATTTAGGCCATTACAAAATATTCCTTATTTAAAACAGACTGGGAGTTAGACAAGCTTCCAGATCATGACATTCAGAGGAGGAAAGCAGCCCCAATGGCCTTGATACTTTCTTGGTCTCAAATGCCAGGACAATTTTTACTAACCAAACATGGCTGACTCTAATGATATCTGTTTAAAGGGTTGCTAGGACAGAACCAACTACTCATTGGGAAATAGGAACTATATATAGTAGTCTGTGATGAAATAGTCTTAAAAATTAATTTGGGGCTAACATTTCAATACTCTGAGGTATTTCAAAGAAAGTTTGTGGTGAGTATAGGTCATGAGAGCTATGGACAAAGTTACTTCCTACCTCACATGTCTTGAGATGTAAAAAAAAAAACCACTTAAACATTTAGAGAGGATAAAGCTACATGAAGTATATTAAGAGCCTTAATATCTGTCAGAGTTTAGTTGCCATTGTGTTTCTTTGCAATACATTTTTTTAAAATTTTTATTATTTATTCAATTGTGAGTGTATGCGTGTGTGTGTGTGTGTGTGTGTGTGTGTGTGTGTGTAGAACCACAGAGGAGTTCGGGAACCACCATGGACTGCCTCCACCTCCTCCTTGTTTACTCTGCCCCGGGATTCACAGGCTCCGCCCTACCAGGACCAGAAACGCAGGCTGCCCCCGCTTCCGCCCGGTGTCTATACATGGGGTCTAGGATCCGAACTCGGGACCTTCTGCCCACAAGGCAGAGGTTTAACCCCTGAGCCACCTCTCCAGCCCCTGTTTGCAATACATTTTTGAATGTGACCTATTTTAATATTTGAAGGCTACCTTTTTGCTTTTTTACTTGTTTTCATGCATTATATAAAAATGAACTTTGGAGTGAGAATATCACTCCATATAAGCTATGAAAAATTAAATTAGGGAAGAATTATTTAAATTATTGCTTAAAAGTTCTGTGCCTCTCATAGAGTATTAATCAATTTCTTTGAAACAAAAATGCTGCCCACATATCATAAATATTATTTATTTCTAAGCATTCAGCCTCATACCAATTTTCAGAATCAATAATATTATGCCCACTTAACTTGAAATCATACAGGTATAAACTTTTCTATAAAATTAGTTTGCATCCCAAAACTCTACTTGGGCTATATAAAACTAAGGTAACATTTTATTTATCACTCAACAAAAATGCATTGAATTCCTCTTATCTGTCAGATAGAATTGTAGAGACTTATGTAGAGAAAAAAGATAGATATAAAGCTTTATCCTCTAGGAACTTAAAATATAATGAAATAGTTTCCAATGCTAGTCAAAGGAAAATTATGCCATATTTAATTGTAATAATGGCTAAAATAAATAAAATAAGTCAACAAAGAAATCAGGAGTAGTAAGTAATGTTCCAACAATGAAAAGTGACTAGATGCGCCCTTTCTGAGACAAAGCTCTTTGAGGGAAGACGTATACGACAGGAGAGCATGACTATGTAGCTAACTATGTAGCTAACGGAGAGGATCATTCCAGAAAGGGCCACAGTAAGCATAAAGGAAATGGCATCAGGTGTGAATATGGGAGCACAGTGGTAGCACATTAACCAGAACCACATATGTCTAGTGGGTAAAACTTGCTTCACTCTACTGTAGTGAATGTTGGAGGCTGTTCAGTAACAGGGTGACATTGCTTGTCATTTGTTAGCCAGATTGCGCTAGCAAATATTTGGAAACTAGAGTAAAGGAGGAGGAGGCAAAGGTAGAAGCTAGGAAGAGGCAATTGTGGTAATTGAGGTGAGATATGATGGATGATGTCAAAACCCAGATAGGAATGAAGGTAAAGGTGGGTGGAGAAATCTTAAATATGATCTTAAAATAGCTGACTGATCAGAACTGAATTTTTTTTTATTTATTCAATTGTGTGTGTGTGTGTGTGTGTGTGTGTGTGTGTGTGTGTGTGTGTAGAACCACAGCCGAAATCAGGAACCACCATGAACCGCCTCCACCTCCTCCTTGTTTACTCTGCCCCAGGATTCACAGGCTCCGCCCTACCAGGACCTAACGCAGGCTGCCCCCGCTTCTGCCGGATGTCTATATGTGGGGTCTAGAATCCGAACTCAGGACCTTCTGCCTGCAAGGCAGAGGCTTAACCCCTGAGCCACCTCTCCAGCCCCCCAGAACTGAATTTTTAAAAAGGCAAAAGTTAAATGAATCTGATGGTTTTTACCTGACCAACAAAAGGAAGATGTTTTGCTTTGAGGTCAAGACATTGGTAAGAAGAGAAAATCAACTTTGAGATGTCTATTAGCACTCATTTCCATAAGTAGCATTAGGATTAGGGGTTTAGGGATAAACTATCAAGAGAGATGTGGATACTTGAGATAAGTAAGAAAAAGAAGAAAACAAAGAACTGAACCTTGGAGCACAGATGGTAGAGAGATAAATGAAGTCAAAAAATAAGACTGAGTTTGTCGTCTCAAGGATTAAAGAAGATTATATTACATAAAAATTTAAGCCTTTATTATCTTCCAGGAATGCTGTTGAACACTCTCAGGTAATATCTTTTTATCTCTGGGTGTACTCTATTTTCTATTTTCTTTCTACATGAGCTGATAAAACAGCATCTGACTACTTACTTTTTTTTCTTTTTTTAAAGCAAATATTTGCTCAGCAGTTGTGGGCAAATCTCTCTTTTTTTCTAACTTATTTTTTTAATTAATTTATTTTTTAGTTTTTTTCCTCCCACATTTTATTTTTCCTAATCATACAAGTTTAATACATACCCCCATTCTCTCTCTCCCTCCTCCCATCCCCAGTTGTCCCCCCTTGCACTCAACCCCCTTGCCCCCTTCCTTTCACTCTCCTCATTCCCTCCCCCTCTTCCAGTGCCTCCTCCCTTCTCCTTCCCATCCCCTGGAGGGGGATGCCAAACCTTCCTCTGAGTCCTCCACCCTAGTGAGGGGTAAGGACTCAGTGGCACAGCCCAGAGCCCTTTCTCAGGCTCCCCATTAGTATGGGAACTCTATTATGACTGTTAATCCCTTGCCTCTAAGTATCCTACTGCCTGCAGCCTTCTCCCCTGTGATCCATGCTAGACTTTGGGGGTGCTCTGACATGTCAGCCATTGTGCAGGTCAGGCAAAGTTCAATTCTGGCTGCTGCAGTCCTAACTTGTGTGGACTATCTTGCATATGGTCAGTCCTCCATATCTTTAGGCTCTTACAATCTTGCCGCCCCCTCTTCCACAAGTTCTCTGAACTTTAGGATGAGAAGAGATTTGGTTTGTCTGGTTCCTGGTGATTAATATAGGATCTTTGGTGTTCTGAATTATGGTGTGTTGTTTTTAGTTTTGCTTTTCCTGCACCGCCCTTGGCTGCATCCTGATTGGTATGGAAGGTCACCTTCTAACCAAAAATAAAAGACTGTTTAAATGAAGATCTAAATGTAAAAGGAGATTTAAAGGTAGATGGAAGAGCAGGAGTAGGACACAGCAGTGAGGGGGTGGGAGGGTCAGTGTCTCATTTGCAGGATGGTTCCGTCTATCTGCCAATCCCTATATCCTCCCTGATTGATGAGATCAAACCTGTTCAGTTGCAAGTGACCAAGAAGGAAAGTGAGTGAGCTTCACCAGAAGTCTCACTATTACATGTAATACTTGACCGTTTTTCTACTGAAGCCTAATCTCCTCTCTCCTTTTTTGGGTGGGGCCCTCCTTCCCCTTCTCTCCTGTTTATAATCCCTCTTTATAAATCTTACAGAAATTTACCTTTGAATATGTCACTAAGTGGGTTTGGAACTAGGATCTACCTATTAGGGAGTACTTATGGTGTCTAACTTTCTGTGTCTGGGATAGTTCACTCAAAGTAATTTTTTCTAATTCCATCCATTTCCTGGCACATTTCATTAATTCATCTTTTTTGATGGCTGAGTAGTATTCCATTGTATAAATGTACCACATTTCCTTATCTGCTCATCAACTGTTGGGCATTTGGATTGATTCAATGACTTTGCTATTGTAAATAGTGCTGCAATGTACATGGCTGTACTTGTGTCACTGAAATGAATCGTGTCATTATAACATTATGGGAGATTATTCCCAGAAGTGGTATCGTAGGGTCATATGATATTTCAATCTTTAACTTTTTTAGAAATTGCCGTACTGATTGCCAGAGTGATTGTAAAAGCCTGCATTCCCACCAGCAATGTATAAGAGTTCCCTTCTTTCCACATCCTCTCCAGCATTTGGTGTTGTTTGTATTATGGATTTTTTCCATCCTGACCAGGGTGAGATGATATCTTAGGGAAGTTTTGATTTGCATTTCCCTGATGGCTAGGGATGTGGAGCATTTTTTAATATATTTGTTAGACATTTCAATTTCATCCCTGGAAAAGTTTCTTTTGAGTTCCCAGGACCATTTTTTTAATGGGGCCATTTATCTCCTTGGTATTTATTTTTTTAAGTTCTTTGTATACTCTGGATAATAGAGCTCTATCAGATATGTGGTTAGTGAAGGTTTTTCTCTCTTTCTGCGGGTTGCCTTTTTGCTTGGTTTACAATCTCTTTTATCTGAAAAGAAACTCTTTAATTTCATAAGATCCCATTTGTTGAGTGTTGTTTATAGTGACTCTGCTACTGGATTTGTGTTTAGGAACTGTTGTCCTAGTCTAATCAGCTCGAGGAAGTTACCTACCCTTTCAACTAGGGTTTTTATAGTCTCTGGCCTAATATTAAGGTCCTTGATCCATTTGGAATTACATTTTTTAGTTTTACAAGTGCATTGAGTACTAATCTTTGCCATCCCCCCTCCCTCTGATGCTTCTCTCTTCCCCTCATCAATCTATCCTACTTCCCTACTCTCCTACCTGGCTACTTCTGTGGACCCCAGGGTTTCCTCTGACTTGTTTTCTCTTATGGGCCTCTGTGGCATATCAAGTTACCCCTCCTTGGGTCACCACACTGAAAGGGGAATTTTTCTTCACTCATCCAGTTCTAGTCACTAGTCTCTCTCTCTCTCTCTCTCTCTCTCTCTCTCTCTCTCTCTTTCTGTTTCCCATGTGTGTTTGTAGCTTTCTTTGGTTCCTCATGGTCTATGGGGCCATGTTGGTATGTAAGTCATTATGCAGATCTGGTAAGGACAAGTTTCATTATAGTGAGTCCCTGGATTTGGCATCCTTGCCTTGAATGGAATGCCTTGTCCAACAGTGGACCTTCCCATCTTCAGGTTATTACAATCTTATAACCTCTTCTGTGAGGTTCCCCAAGCCTTAAGATGGGGAGACATTAGGATGACCTGATTCCATGTTAGCTTTGCTGGGTTAAGGCTGGCCACTGTTGTCCACTTCACTGCTCTTTTACTGGCCTAAGCTCCATCCTGTCAGGGTATTGAGATTCTCTATTTCTCCAAGCTCTCTTTTAATTGTTTGGTGTTGAAGTAGTGAGCAAGGTCAGTTTGCTTATCTGATTCTGTCCTCCCAGCTTGAGGAGCCAGAGATGATTATGAGCTGAACATTTCACTCAGAGCAAAGGTAAGCTGAGAGAAGAGCTCACACAAAGGCCCTGGGGCTAGGGAACAAATTTGCTGCTAAAGTAGGAAAACAGAAGCACAGAACAAACAGTGATGAGATTAGTAAAGGAGACAGAGGTCAGATCACGTACAGCCTTGCACGTAACAAAATGAGAAGCTACTGAAAGCTTTGGAATTTATTTTGAAGAAGTGGACTTTGTGACATGATCTAAACCTGTGAGAACAGATGACTGTGAGACACTTGATCCATAGCAAGACAGCTAACCATCTGTCCACAAAGATACAGAAGAGGGAACAGAAAGAATAAATGTCTACCCTCTACTTTTATGTATGAGAACTTATTCTCACAACTGGAGGTGAATGCAGAGGACCATGGTTGTACAAGATGCCAAGAGTAAGTAAAGTTTGAGGATTTATTCCTCAACATGCCATACACTATACCTTAACATTCATGGCACATACATACATACTCCACACTGTGGAAAGGGGGATAGGAAAAAATGTAAGAACCAGAAGATATGGAAAAGAGTTGTGAAATGTTATCCTCCAAAGATGATGTGCTTGACACCATGAACTCATAACAGAGGTAATTACTGACACTATACCTCCAGGAGGCTTACACGGTCAAAGATCAGCAATCAGCTATGAATTGAGGAGAAAAGAGTGGGACCCTGCAAAGTTCCAATCAACAACGGCCAACCTACAGTTTGAGATAGGGAGACAAAAATATCCAGCTGTTTGTCCACAAAGAAATCTGCTAGCCTCTGAGAGAAGATTCTAAGCACAGAAGCACAAAGAGGGCCCTGTAAGAACCCGGTGTAAGCAAAACAGGACACAAGGACCTGACTATGGAAGGAAGACTGGAAGAGAAGGAAGGGGAGGGAGATGGGCAAGAACAGAGTAGACGCAATGTGTCATACACTTGTGTGAAATTGTCAAAGAAATGTTCATCAATAGGGCAAGTGGGGGGGGAATAATCTTCTTTATGGGATTGAGTAGGAAGCAAAAGTGAAGCATAGTTTAGGGACGAACCCTGAGGGCTGAAAATGATAGCAGTTGCTTATCTTCATTGTCAGCTAGACTTCATTTAGAATCATCATGGAACCATAGCTTTGGGTGTTCCTGTGGAAATATTTCCAGAAAAAGTTACTTAAGAAAGAAAAGACCCTTCTTGAATTTGGGGAGCATGGTCTCATGGGCTAGGGTCCTGGACTGGATAAAAAGGAGAAAGAGAGCTGAATATTACCATTCATTTCTGTCTTCTTTCTGTCTGCAGATCAATGTGACCAAATGCTTCACAATGCTGTTACAATATCTTACCAGTCCATGAAGGTATATAACCTTCTGTGAGTCAAAACGAACACTTCCTTAAAGTTTGTGAATGAGTTGCTCCCCTCCCCCCCAATACACACCACCAAAGCTCATGTGTTTGAATGCTTGTTCCTCAGCTGCTGGCTGGGAAGGTAGTTATTCGTTTAAAAGTCTTGTTGGAGGAAGTATATTACTGGGGGTGGTCTTTGAGGCTGAGTGGCCTGGACCCATTTTCTCTGTCTGTCTTGAATTTTTTCTCTCCTCATGGCTGCAGCAATGTGAACTAGTCTCCTGCTGGGCTTGCAATGCCTTCCGCAATGCAATTCCCTCCATAAATGGACTATAGCTCCTCTGGAGTTAAAAGTCAAATAAAAACCTTTTCTCTCTTCATGGCTTAGGTCAGAGTTTTTTCTCATAGCATCTGAAAAGCAACTATGGACAAAGTACTAAATCTGGAACTTTGTCACAGCAATGAGAAAAGTAACTAATGCAGATTTTTTTTAAACTAAGGAATGGGGCCGTTGTTGTGTCGATATGGCATTATGGTTCTTTGGCCTTTGGAACTGTGGGGGGGGCGGGGATATGAGAAAATTTGGACCTGCTGCCTATAGAAACCATAGAATGTTGTAAGTAGAATTTTATGGTCTGTAAAGACCAGTACTTAATGGTACAGAAAATCTGTTCTCCTGACAGAAATGCAAAAAATGGTGTGGCAAGGAGTGTGAGGAAATTTAAACTTGGGACAAAGAGGGTGCAGAAAAAGGTACCAATGATTGGTGGAAATGCATGTCATAGAGGAAAATCTTCTTGTTCTTCACTATGAGAACAGGAAAGGCATCTTGAGGACATGAGCCCACCCACTGAAGGCTCCAATTCGTGAAAATGCAAATTCATTAAAAAAGAGAGACCTGAATTACAAATGCTGCTGAAGGGGTTCCAAGCTCATAAATAGCTGCCCCATCAAATAAATCCCCATGGTAGCACACAGAAGATGCAAAACTGTGGGTCAAAGGAGCCAAGCAACATCTCAAGTCAGTAGCCACAGTTGGCAGCAATGCCCATGTGATACAGGTTTTGCAGACGTTAAAGATTCGAGAGTGAGGAAGATGTGGAGGCTTGCACAAAGGTTCTACGAAGCCACTGAGATCAACCAATATGCCTTAGGATTGGAGTCTTCATAAAGAGGCCCTGAGCAGACACTGCATGAAGCTGTTCAGGTAAACCTAAACGACAGTAGAGACATGCAATACATGCTACAGGTGGCAAAGTTAGGGGAAAGAGACCATCTAGACCATTGGACCATAAATGAGTCCATCCATCACTGAGATCCGGATGCCAGAAATGGAGATATGTTTATATTACTGCATATGGATCTTCTTTGGTCTAATTCCTTCTGTGCCTCTATTCCTCCCCTTTAGAGTGGAAATATGTATTTTGTGTCAGTGTATATTAGAAATATGTAATTCTGGGTTTTTTTTTGTTATTTTGTAGGGACTTGCAGTTAAAAGATTGTAGTCTTAGAAAAGGCTTTGGACTTTAAATACTATGGAGGCAATTAAAGATTATGGGCAGAATGTATGCTGTATTATGAAATGTAAATGAGACTTTTGGAGTAAGAAGTATATTATAATATTATACTTTAAAGTATAATATCTAAAGTGATGTTATAATTAATGTCCACTCTCAACTTTGACAGGATTCAGTATCATCATGGGTATATCAATGAAGGTAATTTCAGAAAGGTTCAACAGAGGAAGGAATACTTACTTTAAATATGGGTAACATCATTCCACAGTCCCTTAATGAGTAAAAAAGTTTAAAAAATGATCTCCGGAGTTTATCCTTTTGTTTTTTTTCTTTAATGTAGATATATTTTGGCCAACTACTTCAAGCTTTTGCCACCACTTTCCCCTGTGTTAGTTAGATATTTGTCAACTAACAATTGAAGAGTGAGCTCGGGGCATATCTGTGACAAATTGGTAGTTAAAGCAAAGCCCTAAGTAAGCCTATAGGTGACTTTTTAATTGATATAGAAAAACCTAACACATAGTAGGTGGCCTATTCCCTGGGCAGGTTGATAAAATGGAGAGGGCTGAGTCAATACTTTGGCATACTTTTGCAGTCTGACAAGCGAGAATGTTTGTGCCTCTCTCAACAATTCTCATGAATGTGGTGTAGTCACTTTCCTCAGCTCCTAATGTTGGCATGAACTGTTCTGTCAAGTTATGAACTATAACCTGAATCTCAAGTAAGAATAAACAACTCGTTCTCTTAGGTTGCTTGTTTGCGTATTTATCAGCAAAGACAAACTGCAGTACCTCACCACTATGACAGACTGCAATCCTTAAACCATGAGCCAAAAAAGGCCCTAGATTGCTTTTGCCAATTATTTTATTACAGCAATGAGAAAAGCAACTAAAATACCATGACTATAAAAGATATCTGCAAATTAAAAATGTGAGTTTGAAATCAAAGTGACAGAACTAATTATTGATTAGGCAATGATGAAATCCTTGAAATAATTTTCATTTACAGAAAGAAAAGATGATTAGGAACATTTGACTCAGACTTTAGTGTAAGACAGAGGGTCTTTGAAATGCCCTTTAGATGTATAAGTAAAGATGTTAAGTAGAAAATAATGTCAATAATTTAAATAATAGATCAAAACTTCAAACAATTATATGTTTACATATGTTTATTATAACAGAGATGTTTATAAATTTGAAAGGTCAATGTCTACATGCATTAGTGCATGTATATAAAGGTTAGAGAACTTAGAGAAGAGGCTGGGTGTATCATCTCAACTTTTAGGATTAGCCAGAGGAAAGGGACCTGAGTGAGATTGAGAAGTAGGAGTCAGCAAAGTAGAAGAAAAGCAGAAAACATCATTAAAATGCTTTAAGAAAAGCATTTCAAGAATGAAGAAAAGTTTTATATTGTGAGACAGTCATGAGAAATTAGAGAAAATGAAAACGAAAGTGGAAGAATGGTTCTGGGTGACATGAGTACAAATGTTTCACGTATCACACACATTGAGAAATCCTGCAAATTCAGATAACAACACTGTTGTCTTTGATAAGAGCATTGCAGTCCTTTCTCCTCAAAATATGTTAAGAAATGAAGGGAGGTATGCACATCAGCAGACAGATGACTGTGGTGTGTCCCTTGGGGTCATCCCCCAGTCAGAATCAAGTACTAAGGCTAAGATCAAGCACACAAACAACAGTGCAAGCTGACAAGGACATGGAGAAAAGGGAACACTCATTCATTGCTGGTGGGAGTGCAAACTAGTATAGCTTTTATGGAGATCAGTGTTGAGGTTCCTCAGAAAGCTAAAAGTAGAGCCATCACATTACCCAACTATACCACTTTTAGGAACATTTCCAAAAGACTCTACATCTTACTACAAAGACACTTGCTCATTCATGTTCCTTGCAACTCTATTCACAATAGTAACAAGATAGAATCAGCCAACACGCCCCATCAACAGAGGAGTGGAATGTGGTACATCTGCACAATGGAATACTGTTCAGCCATCAGAATGTGTGAGATTATACAATTCACTGATAAATGAATAGCACTGGGATATATAATATAATATCTCAGACATTGAAAGATAAACACCATACGCTCTTATATGTAATGGTAGCACTAATCTCCTGACTAAAGTAGCTGGCTTGGAATTCCCATAAGAATCAGAATATTTGAAAAGGAATAATGAGCAGAAGGGTAAGGAGGTAAGGTTAGGGTGAAGGTTTTATAGAAAGAACTATAGGATTCTACAGGTGGCAGAATGAGGGAGGGAACAATGGAAGAAAATACTTAAAGAGGGATGAAGTAAGGGGTATAAGAAGGACTGAAGGATTTGTAAAAAAAAAAAAATCTAAAATGTGGGATGCAACCAGATCAGAACCTATGATATTAATATATCAAAAAATTTGGTTTTTTTAAAGGAATAAGAATGGACAGTCCCTGTACAGAAAATCACACAGAAAGGAAGATAAGACAAAACAAAAATATACTGTGGGTTGTTCCACTTAGAACCTAGAGGCAATTACACAGTGATAAATGGAAGTAACAAATATGTGACACTTTTTGATAAGTTGTTGGTCAGAGGTCTCAAAGGCCCCCCTAAGCAATATAGGCTTTTGCCATTGCTCTTGGTTGCCCTCCAGAAACTGACAGTAAGACTCTATTACTGAAAATACAACACACATGAATCACATGGACAAAAAACATCAGCTGGAACTGGTTGGGAAACTTCCTGTTTGCTAGATAGTTTCCATACTTCCAGAGAGTACCATGGAAGCTACCAGGGGAGAAAAGTAATCAAAGTTCTCATCATTCTGTGAAATCGGCATGTTATAATAGCAATCGTCATGGCAACAGGTGACCATCAGTATAATAGTGGTATGAATATCAAAAAGACAACTAACAGCTTCCTCATCAGATTTAAGGCCCACTTGTTAGAATGAAACACATAGACTGGAAAAAACACTCAGCACTCAAGCCTCCTTCTACAGCAGAAGGAATTTTTTTTTTTTTTTTGCTGAAAAGCACAATTTACCAAAATGCTGAAAACAAATGACTGTGAACTGCTTGTCCCTAAACAGGACATATATACCTCACCCACCCCTATCCCAAGGCTCAGGGAGCATCGCAGAAGAGGAGGTGGTAAGATTGTAAGTCTGAAGTGAGAATGGTGAGCCAGACATTATCTCCTGGACACGGCAGAGTTCTGATATACAAGATTTCATGGAGTATGTATACTTATGCAAGAGTTGCATAATATCTGTCTCAATAGAGACATCATGAAAGCAGAAAGCTCAAGAAGTCTACACCTCTCTGAGAGACTGATGAGGACTAAAGCTAATGGGGATGAAAAGAAAGATGTTTTCCTCAATGATATGCCCACTGATCTGTGATACTTGCTGGAGCATAAAGCATATCTGGCATATGTCATCAAAGACAAACTAGATGAATCAAGTAGGCTGCACAAATGAAAAGATTTTAAAACAGGAGGGTGTCTGTTGGGGGGAGATGAAGGAGTATAAGGGACTGTAAAAGAGGAGGAATAAGATTTGGGACTAAGGGATAAAAACTGAAAATATTATGAATTCACTACATTCATGTTTGCAACATTAAAAAATAAGAGAATGGAGAAAAAAGAAGTTAGAGGAGAAAAACAAGACAAAGGAGGTAATGCTGATGGAGCTGGGAACCCTTCTGATAGGTTTAACTGAGAGGCGAGCAGCGACATGGAGCTGTAGTAGGACAGAGAGCTTGGAATGAATGAACTTTCAGGCCAGGCAGAGGATGTTTCAGAGAAAAGGAGAAATGAAAACTGTTAAAATCCAGACAGTGTGGCTATCTTGTACAAGAAAGGCAAATCTAATTTTTCTGGAATGAGGAGAGCAAAGCCCTGTGATGACCAGAGGATACTGGCTTGAAAAAGCAAGAGGAGAAAGACTCCAAGCCAGAGATGGCCTCCTATTGCACCAGAAGAGTCTTTCCTTGGTAAGCGGATTGAAGACAGGAATTCAGGGGCCTCTTTAGGTCAGAGCCACAATTCACCTTTGCCTTGCTGGACGAGTGGGTACATTCCAAGTGGATGTACTCAATTGTTCTCTAATACAGACATTTCAGTTCAATTCAGTTTTCCTTAAGCTGATAAATAATGAGGGGAGGGTGTATGAGGGCATGATAATGGAAGTGTTTCTTTCAAACTTTACCTTTGTCTTCCCTTGTGCCCAAACAGTAAATTTTTCCTCTTGTATAATTTGAAATCCAAGGCTTTCCTACACAAAACTAAAACAAATATTTGGGTGACATACACCACTTTTGAATACTATGTAGCAGACTTTGCCTACATTGAGAAGGCAACATCTTTGCCTCTGTTTGGAAGGTCAAGATCTGCTGCTTTATGCTAAACATAACAGTGAAAACAAGGACTTTAGTGATTAGCTCTTTCAGTCCTCTAATCTGATTATCACCTTGAGCAGATGTTCCTCTCAGGGCATGATGGCAGTGTATTTACATTGTCCCTTTCTGTTTGTTCCCAAATGAATTGTGAACTTCATGACTCGTTAACAAGCAAATCTGAGGTAGAGCTGTCTCTACCTCATGTTATAGGAACATGTTCAAAGGACTGGTCATCTCTAATCCTAAAGCTCCAAATCTCAAATCTGAAATATTTTGAATATTAACATGGTTCCACAAATGAAAAACTATCCACACATATAGCATCCACATTTTACAGAACTTCTCAGCACAAGTGATACCCAAAAGAGCTGTCATGAGGGTCACGGCATGCCTTGCTTCTATCTACATACTTTCTGGCTTCCTGAGGTCACATTCTCTGTTTGTCCCTTTCTAAGTTCACTGTTCCTTTCCATCTGTCCATTTCATTCAGTCTGAACAGCAAAATCTGGCATGATCCAAAACTTAGCCTTGAAATCCCTTCTGTTTGATTTCAACTAAGTAAAATTAAAATTATGAAATGCTTATACACATATATCCACACATATCCACAAATAGATGAAAATGCAGTTACACTAAAAGTATTGTATAAAGTTACTTTCTGTTTTTGCATATAAGTTATATATGAAACATAAACCTCAACATACATTTTTCCATTTTTAAGTTTTTAAGTCTTTCATACTTTCATATATGAATACAATGAATTTAAAACATATTTCCCTCTCTGTTTGTTCCCAAATGAATTGTGAACTTCATGACTCATTAACAAGCAAATCTGAGGTAGAGCTGTCTATACCCTTTCCTGTCCCTCTTCATATTGTCTTCTTTCCAAACAGACTTCCTCCTACTTCCATATCTTTTTGCAGGCATACCCTGCTAGTTTTTATCTGGGATGCCTCAGTACTTGGGTCACAGATAACTTATCAGTAAACAAGACATAGAGGATAGTAGCTCTCCTTCTTCTACCTGGCACTAACTTTCAATAATCTATCAGGGGGTGTTCCTTGAGATCTTCTCCTTTCATGGTAAAATGTTGATAAGCCAAAGATTGTGCAGGTCTCCTGGAAGTTCACATATCTCTGTAGTGAATTCTTAGATATAGCAGCCCTGTTGTGATCAAAGGATAGTGTCTGGCAGCAACCCCCTCCCATCTTTAGGCTCTTACATTCTTACTGCTCCCTCTTCTGAAAAGGTTCCTTGAGTCTTCAGTTTGTGAGTGAGGAAAATACATATTCCATTAAATATACTTTGCTTGAAACAACCAAAACAAGTAGCTGATAAATGAATAAGTTTGTGTGTCTTAGATCTAGAAGATGGGCAGTCAGATACATTTAACACTACATTTTTTGCATGGATTTGACTTTTAGTTTGAGTCTATTTCTTCCTCTGTGATTCTAAAGAACTCAGAATATATTTTAATACTTCGTGAATAACAGCACAGCATAACTAGCTTATGTAATGCTCATCTTTCTATTATGTTTTGCTAAGGAATTTCTAATGTACATATGTAGCTTTGTTTTCTAATCCCTTAGAGGAAAGTTTGGCATATTTTGAATATTTATCCAAGTTATTTGATTATGTGGTTAAAGGAATGACCAGCTAGAGATACATACTCCATCATCTCTTTCTTTAGAGAGAGCAAAAGAAGGCTGAATGCTAATCATAGAGAACTCCCCATCATTTCTGCTGCTTGGCTATTACATTACACTTTCAAATGCACTCTAGATCTGATAGAGGGAACACAAGAATAGATATTGTCCCCTTCTCCCTGAACCAACTTTCTAGAAAAAGGAGTTCATTAAAGAATTGCCTATATTTTAACCAAATACTTGTGATTTTTCTCTCTCAGAAGAATGTTCCAAAACAAATGTGCAACCTCATCCTTAATAAGATGCAAATCTATTTCCTCAACACAACCTGCAATTTCAAAAAATAGTTTCCCTGATTCAAAAGACTTGCTTTTTTTTATGACCAAGCTGTCAGAATGTGTTTACTAGTTGAGTTTAGAGGAAAGACAAAACAGTAGTGAGTGCTGATCTAAGAATTCAGCACCAGTCAGTTCTTCAATTTCATTTGAGTCCAGTTTAGACATATATTTAATTAGATTCAGAAGAACGGGACTAGGTAAAGTTGAAGCTAACTTTACTTCAGAACTTGACCCTGGTGAAATGTTGGGTAAAATTTCCCTTTCTTGATAATAACTAGAATGCACTGGGAGAGTCTAATCATATTTTTCCATGGACGTGGGAGATTATAGACTGTCTTCCAGCAGTAGCTGTCTGTCTAGGTGATTGATGTACTCAGTTGGCTCACACTGACTCTGGTGAATGAACCACATCCATCTCTACTCACTCTGTATTCATTGAAGCTACAGTAGTAGTTTGAAATTGACCATCTGGGGGTGGGGGAACATTATGATGTGGAAATTGTCAAAGGACACAAGACAAGTATTTTTCTTTTTTCCCCCTCCAAGATGCTTGTAGTTCAGTATTTGCCTTGCTAGCTCTGACTATTGTTCTTACTCATTAGTATGTGGTAATGCTAACATTTCCAGACCACATTAACTTCCCAGGAATATGATTCCATTCTTTGACGTCAGGGCTACTGGAAACTGTACAAATTATGATGTGCAAAATATTCCAGACTATTGAGCGATGGTGAGCAACTATTCTATGCTTTTCAAATTTTCTAGAAACTTGGAAGAAACTTTTAAACTCTACCACCTCCCTGTATTCAGGAAAAGTTAGGAATAATTATTCACAAGAAAATGTCAGATTAAACAAGAAGACAGGGGGACAGTGGTAAGGTAAATTTACCACTTTCTTCAAAAACCCCCTTAGCATTTCAGGTTAAATTTTAATGTCAAATTTAAGAATTGTTCTTTAAATAGAAAGCAGGTCACAGGTTAATATATTAAAGGGACAATACATTTTATCAGTTCAGCTGGCATTAGAAATATGTGACAAGAAGCTAATCTGGCAAGAACTTTCCATAGGCCCTTCCTGGAGTTTTAAAAGTTGTGCTCTAGTTCACATTACAAAAAGGTGTAAAACAGTGTAATAACCATCTGGGAAAGTTATGTATTTATTTCTAATATTTATACAAAAGTAATATAAACTACATTTCATCATAAAACCCTTTCATTCACAGAAATTTTACTGTATATACTGGAATATGTGTGGTATGCGTATATTGTTTAAAAGTTTGGAATGAACTACCAATAATATGACAGTATCCAACACAGTAGGTGAACAGAAGAAAAGCAAATAGGAAGTCAGGCAGATGATGCAGACTAGAAGGAGATGGTGGAACCAGAAGGAACAGAAGTTCAAGGTCTTAGGTTCAGAGCCAGCTGAAGGTCAACCTGGGTTACAAGAAGCCCTGCTTGAAGAGCCAAAAACAAAACATATACCAACCAAGAAATGCAAAGAGTACATAATTTATATGTCCATGTACATGAAATTTAAGCAAACCTAATCAAAGTCTACAGAAACCAGAAGAGTGGCTGCCCTGCCCCTAACAAGGAAAGAGATGAGTGTGGAAAAGAATTTCAGCAAGAAGGAACCTCCCAGAGTTATTGAAATGTTCTAAATGTTAGATACTGGAGAGGTAGAAGCAAGAGGATCAGAACTTCAAGCTCCGACATAGTGTTAGAGTGTCAACATAATGTGTTGAAGCCAACATGGGACAGATAAGAGTCTTTTCCAAAAACCCAACCGAACCACACCAACGAAACGAAACAAACGACACAAAGCAGTGCTTGATTTGATCTAAGGATCAAAATTCAACAGATCT
Source organism: Typhlomys cinereus (assembly GCA_023101885.1). Taxonomy (NCBI): domain Eukaryota; kingdom Metazoa; phylum Chordata; class Mammalia; order Rodentia; family Platacanthomyidae; genus Typhlomys; species Typhlomys cinereus. The sequence goes on along the minus strand of JALPQD010000050.1, from coordinate 5,811,826 downwards.
TACACTTAAGATGTATTAAGACTCCTGACTAAGTGTAAGTCAGCATCCCCACTGAAATAGGTCCAGAAACACACTTAGTTTTCAGAGCTGAGAATTCTCGATGACTCTGCACAGCTCAGATCCACCAGTCGATGTTTCACCGCTCACATACATGCACCACGTGCTGTCCTGCAGATTTAGGTTGCTCTGAGGTGATGATGCTGGCTGGTCATTGAGCAAGTCTCCGTGGGTCATTTGCCTCTGATTTGCCAGTTTCCCTTGCCTGACACCAGCTCTCTCTGAGAGTATCCCCGGCTGCCCACGGGCGAAAGTTCGGGAGACATGCTGGACTTCTCAAGTTGGCGGGGAATTCTTTTCCGCGGGACAGTGCGGAGGCGGGGTGGGTTGGGTCACCTTCCAGGAAGGTGAATCAGCCCGTGCGCCGGCAGTGGGTCCGGGGTTGGCGGGACGCTCACCCTGGCTTTATAAAGACGCTGGGAAAGCAGGACCTCGGCGCGCTCCGACCCAGCGCACCTTGGGAGCCGCGACCCCATTGCAACCAGCGACATGGACTTCCCCGCCTCTGGGCTGCTGCTCCTGCCGCTGCTCCTGCTGGGCGCCGCACCTGACCTCGCTTCGGTCACGCCCTCAGGTATGGGTCCAGCAGCCCCCTAGGCCTGGGGTCAGCCCGCTGCCCCCTTCCTCTGATGTTCCTAGGTCCTTGCCAACGCCCAGGACTCCCGCGCCCCGGTGGGTGTGCGGATCTGGGGGAGAGTTGGTGAGGGATCCCTGTGAGATATGGTGCCCCGACCTCCTCCCTCCTTTCGCTCTCCTTCTGGTCCGGTTGCAGGAAACAGTGAGAGCTGCCTGTTGCCCAGGAAGGTCGGACCGTGTCGGGCCCACCACATCCGGTACTACTATGACAGGTACACACAGCAGTGCACCCAGTTCGTGTACGGGGGCTGCCGGGGCAATGCCAACAATTTCCTGAGTTTGGAGGAGTGTGAAGATGCTTGCTGGAGGATCGAGAGTAAGTGCGCCTTGGTTGCTCTCCGGCCAGCTTTTTCCCTTGACAGGGCTGGAGGAACTTTACTGCTTGTTCAGGTTGTTTCCAAAACTTTGCAGTCCAAGCTCTCTCAAGTGCTGAACCTCACTGGCTTTTAACTTCTCTCACAGTAGTCCTAAATCTACAACCACTAACAGGACTCCTTGCACCTACCAGGGTTTGATCACAGCTTAATGCTTGTGCGGACTTGGCGGGGGAGGAAGAGGGAGTGGATGTGAAAAAGTTCCTCTTAGGGCACGATAAATGCGTGGATAAGGCTTTGGGTTGTACTGAAGTGAAACTCTGAGTTCAGAGTTGATTCCAAGACAATGGCTTTTCTCTTGAGAACATCATTTCCTCCTATCATTATCCTTCACCGTGGAATTCGTTGCAATGGTTATTATTAGTGTGATTAAATGGATGATTTAACTATTTTTGTCGCCTGACACTAAGATTTGCACAATGCTAGGTTCCCTTAGTTTAGAATTGTTTAACTCTGTCTGTGGAGAGCTGAGCAAGGCTTGCCCACTGAGTCAGGAGAGATGAATGTTCATGTGGACAAGCTAAGATTTCTTCCAGTGCAGAAACAGGCAGAGAATAGTCTTTCTGGTGAATTGAAAAAACCACATCGCATCTGAGTGATGTTGTGATACACCTCAAAAAAAAAAAAAAAAAAAAAAAAAAAAAAAAGGTAAACTCCCAGATTGATGGGAAGACTTTGAGGATATTCAATTGTGGTATAAATATGAACTTTTTTCCCACTGTTTCTGGGGAAACAGTGAAGTTTTAAACATATTATTGAAACTTTTGCTTTTACTATTTTTTATTAATTTTAAGTTAGCATATAAAGTACTGGATTTCATTATATATATTTGTCATTATACTTTACTCTTATCCATTTCTCTCCCCATTCTTCCTCATCCCCCTGACTTCCCACTCTTTCTGGTCCCTTTTGTGCTCTCCAATAGCCCTGCTTCTGCTTTCATGTCACATGGATTCCATTGCCCTTTGTTTTCTCCTCCCTCTACCTTAAGATATAATGTTTGCTTCCTAGTTTCATCCATTCTCCTTGCATTTTTTATTTATGGCTGAAAAAAGTCTATATGATATATAGGGACCAAATTTTACTTAAAGATTCGTTTGTTGATGGCCCCCTGGTCTCATTCCCTTCATAAGCTGTTATTCACAGTGTAGAAATAAGCATAGACATGCAATATCTCTTCAGATAGATACCTAGGAGTGGCATTGTTGGATCTCATGGTCTACTTTCAGTTGTTTGAGGGCTCTTCACATTGACTTCCATAATGATTATACCAGCTTAAAGTCCTACCAACAGTAAGGATAAGAGTTTGGTCCTCTTTCCCAACCTCCTTGAATAACATGTTTCTTTGTCTCCTTCCCCCAGAAGTTCGTAGTATTTGCCGGTTGGAACTCAGTGAGCAGAATTGTAACAGATCCAGAGAACAATATTTCTTCAATATGAGCTCCATGGCATGCGAACCACTCAAGCTTGGTACCTGTAACAGCAATGCGAATGGATTCCCTGATGAGGGTACTTGCGTGGATTACTGCACCCCAAAGAAAAGTAAGTACTGCTGCTTAAGGTGTTTCTATGTCAGTTTCCTATTAAGACCCTGGTGGGAGAAATAATTCATAATTTGGTATGAAATTAATGGTTTGCATTGGTGTGTGTGTGTGTGTGTGTGTGTGTGTGTGTGTGTGTGTGTGTAGACTGGAAATAAACTATGCCAATCTTGCAATCTTACCACTACTGCCTCATAAGGAAGTATTATGCTTCATTTTTAATGTGTGGCTACAAGGTAAAGGCTAATGACTCGCTAAGTTCTCAGGGCTGGGAAGTTTTGTTCATTTGTTTGTGTTGTTTCTTTTTAACAACAGTTTAAACACCTCTGATTTGAAAATCTAAAGTTTGAAAAACCTGAAAATCAGAAACTTTTTGACCGCTGACATTTGTTCACAGTAGAAAATTCCGTACTCGTCCTCATATGATGGGCTACAGCTGCAATGCAAATACACTAAAAATATTCATAAGATTATTTCTAGTTCTGCATATAAGGTATATATGAAATGCATATCTTATTCAGGTTTTGGTTCAGTCTCCAAAACAGCTCACCATGTATATACAGGTGTTCCAACTTTATTTTTTAAATCTGAAGCACTTCTTGTCCCAGGTATTTTGAATAAGGGATAGTCTTGTATTCTTCACCGCCTTAAGTCATACATTGCAAATGCGAGGAAGGAATACAAAAGGAGTGAGGAGGGAAGACAAGAGGGAAAATTCTGCATGCTTTCTCTTATTTGCAAATCCAGAACCAAATATATATTTAAATACACACACACACACACACACACACACACACACGCACATGCACGCACATGACTCAAGAAGAGGGGCATTTTTGAGGGGAGAGGGAGTGAACCAATGGCCACGGGGACAGGGCATAATAATGGACAGGGGCTAATATAAGTGAAGTACACTGACATATAAATGTCATAATGAAACCTATTATTTTTTATACCAGATAAAAATGTTAATAAAAGCATATAGTATACATTAGTACATAACAAAGTCTCCAGTTCGTACAGAATTGGATTTGTGTATGTGGAATCTAATATGTATAAAAATTTTGGCTGTGCCACTAAGAGTGGTCTGTACTTTTTTTTTTTCTCTGTTTTTTCAGACATGACAAAAACATGCAGATTCAAAAATTAAAGCAACATGGCAGAGATTTTTTATAAAACTCTAAAGTTACATTTTATCAGATATACTTAGTTCAGGAGATGGTGTGGCTGATGTGCTCATAGTTTAGTATAATGTAAATGTCGTAGTGGCTAGTTATTTAAGAAACACACACACTTGATAAATACTGCAAATAAAACTACCAGCAAAAGAAAATTTTCAAAGTATGCCTTGTATTGTCCCTTAAAACTTAATCCATTTTATCATGTCTTTTTATCATGGATTAGTTTCTTTTCACATGCAAATGATAAAAGACAACAGCTTCAGAAGAAAGTCTAAAAATTTCTAACTACCAAAATTCAGCATGTGTATATCTGCAATTAAGGTACCTTCTTAAAGGACTTTATATGAGAATCTGATCTAAGAGATTAAAGTTTCTTCATTATTTACACAAACATTTATTAGTTTTGGTATTACAACATTTCTAATTTTATTATGTTTTTCATAAAGATCCATCATTCTGCTATACTCCAAAAGATTCAGGCCTGTGCTCTGCTAATGAGACACGCTATTATTTTAATGCAAGAAAAGAAGTCTGTGAAGAATTCAAATACTCTGGCTGTGGTGGAAACGAAAATAACTTTTATTTCCTGGATGATTGTCAACGTGTTTGCAAAAAAGGTAGTGCAGATCTTCCTGATGATTCTTCAGGCCTATTTGAAGAAGATTCATAAAGGAAATTATATTTTATATACTGATTTTATTAGTGGTAACTAATAATTTCTAGGTTAATTCTACCAAAAAAGGTACTTGTATACTGATTTGTTTTGTCAGATATGTATACTGGCTAGATATAATAAATAGTAGTTACATCCTTGTCTTTTCTTGTTCTTTGATAGTTTCATACATGCATATGATGAACTTAAGCCATTTTCATCCATGTTCCTTTCCCATATCCCATTGAAAATCTTCTTCTTCCAAACCAATCTCCCTCCTATTTTCATGTTTTTTTGGTGTGTGTAATCCACTGGCCTTACTTTTTTAAAGGTAGAATGTTAATGAGTGCCTAACAAGTCAAACTGACTTTATTATCAGTACAAATAAAATGACTTAGGCTTAGAAGCATGCTGAAAAAGTTGATTTAAAGAGAGTTTTCACATTGAAAACATTGATTGAATTATTGTTTTTTTCTTACTATAGTCTTGAAGAAAGGAAGGAGAAGGAAACTACCAAAAACTTTTACAACTGTAAGAAAGCCAAGATTCTGAAACCATATTTTAAGCATTTTTCTTCTGTTTCATCTTTTGACTGCTCATTGCCTTGCTGGTTTTGTTTAAGGAGTAACATAGTGGCGTGAAGAAGCTCTACTTTTTTATTTACTTGTCAGATATTTACCTGTGTGCTTTTCACATATAACACATATTTACTTTTTCAAATAGGAACTTATTGTTTTTAATTTACTGCACAAGGTATAAATGCAAACGTGATTCACCTATAATGAATTCTCACTATAGGAGACAATCATTACTGAAATAGTTTATGTACATATATAATTACATTCTTTACACATATATGGCATAAAGGGCTGCTAACATTTCATTATAAATTTAATAGTTGGATTATAGTTTAGGTAGAATTCCCAATACTTTGAACAAAACTAAATTTTAAATGCTGGTGATTTATAAAAATCAAAATATCTCAGGGCTGGAGAGATGGCTCAGGGGTTAAGACTCTGCCTCTCAAGCAGAAGATCCTGAGTTTGGGTCCCAGGTCCCATGTAAAAACACTAGGCAGAAATCGTGGCAGACTGTACTTCTGGCTCTGGTGGGCAGAGCCTGAGAAATCTCAGAGCAAAGCAAAAAGGAGTTAGAAGCAATCCAGGATGATTCTCAAAGTTACCATTGGTCCTCCATGGGGACACACAGTGCCCTCTGATACACACACACACACACACACACACACACACACACAATAAATATAAAAAATAAAAATCAGAAAATCTCATGGAAAATGCATTGTACACTTAATTATCTTTATCTTTAATCTTCCTTATTTGTCTGTCTATTCATCCCTTTTGCATGTATGTGCTTCAATTACATATACATAGATTGTTCTCAAAAGTTTTGCTGTTACAGTACTAAAGCTTTTGTACTATTCAAGGTTCTTACGTTATACCAAAAGTATGTATGATTTAGAAACTCAAAATTCATCATTGAATTATTTTAGAATGGTCAGCTGTTGAATTAACACAATAAAGTGTTTATTCTTTTTCTATTGATCCTTTAAAAGCTATCAAAGGAAGCTAAATGATGTAGTTAGGAGATTATTTGTGAAAAATTCTGATTTACATAACCAATAAACTGCTTGGAAAATGCCACTCATGAAAATTTGAATTCTTTTGATCATCATCTGTTGGTGCCAAAGACCCTGTACAAAAGGTTGGGAGTGATAGTAGAATGGGAATCAATTTCAACTTCCATAGAAATGTGGTTGCAGAAATCATTTGCCTCCTGATGTGATGCAATGAGACATGCACTCCATGAGCTATTCCTGCAGAAGACAGCTAAGGCTTGATTCTGAGAAGATGGCTCCGGCAGACATGCTTGTTGGAAGCATGCGATCTGAGTTCTATCCCTTTCACCCCCTTAAAAAGCCAGGCACAGAAGCAGACAATTCTAACCCCAGTGCTGGGAAGCAGAGTCAGGCAGCTCCCTGGGGCTCATTAGCCAGCCCCTAGAACCATTGAAAGATCCCATCTCTGTACACAAAAAGATGGCTCATGAGGTATAACGGCTGAGGTTGACTTTTGGCTCCCACATGTATGCACACAAGTATATACACTTTCATATAAACACTATAAAAAAGAAAAACATGACATCTTCAGGCAGATCTCTAGAATTTACAATAAAAAATTCAGATCATTTGGAAATATTGGCGCTTGAAGAGCAACTTGTAAGAAGCCAGAGGAAGTAATTATCCAGAAACCAGAATTTGTATTAAAAACAAGTACTCGGGTTTTACCAGTGAATGTCACATTTTTGGGTAATGTGTGTATGAGTTACGTGCAGGGTTTTTCGCATATTTGGGCATGTAAGTGAGTGTACGTGCGTAAAGAGGGCTGAATGAAATAGTCATCTTTGACTGCCCTTCTTGCTTCCTGTTTTGAAGCTGGGTCTCTAAACCCAGACTTTGCCAATGGCTAGTCTGGCTAGTCAACTTGCCCTGGGGCTCCCAGATTCTACTTTCCAGAATTGGAATTATAATCCGCCTTCCACTTCTGTATGGCATTTTCGAGTGAGATCTCAGAGTCTGAACTTGGGTCTTTTCGCTTTCCTGACAAACATTCTAATTGCTGAGCTGTCTTCCTAGCCTAGTCACATTTTCTTAAAGGGACAAGGAAAGGCACTGTTTTTACTAAATATGTACCTTAACAACAGAAAAAACATGTGGGTAAAAAGGTTGATGGTATAAAGCCCATGTGTATAATAATTCCGTGTTTTTGAGAATGGAGGTGTCATAAAACCTTTTGTGTGCTCTAGGGTTGTCAACTGGGTGACATTGAGCCTTCAGGGATTCTGGAAGCTCCTTTCACTAACCTCCCTGTAGTCAAAGTATTTCATGGATTATGGGCTCAATCTGATCTGTGTTTGCACCTATGTTCAAACATGGGTAGGAAGTAAATCCCTCAACCCTGTATATGTACCATACAAGCTGCCTCTTGTAAATATATAATATATATGAATATATAATCATTGTTTCCCTACCAAACATTGAGGGAGAGAGAGCGAGAGAGAGAGCCATACATCATATATGGAGGTCAAAATTACAGTTTGTAGAAGTCTGTTCTCTCTACCATGCAGGCTCTAACTGATATGAAACTTAGGTTGTCAGGTTTTTGTGTGAGCCATCTCCCTTTCTTATCCCCAATTTTTAGTATTTTTAGAAATTTTAAACTAGAAAAAGGAAACATACACAATGGTCATTACACAGTCTTCAGGCACAAAGAAATTCTTTCTTGCCACAGTCAGCATGAGGACAACTTATTGCTATAGTTTTACCAGACAGCCTGCTTTAAAGGAATATCTCATTTTGTGACACAGTACACCACACACACACACACACACACACACACACACACACGGAATGAAACGGATGATACAACTTTTAATGTGCCAATCTTTTGTTTAAAATATTCTGTATTACAGAGTCATGATTTCTCCAGACATGCATCCTGTCTCCATGAAGGTCTTTAAACCTTTAGCTAACAATCCGATCTAATCAGGGGATAGCTTTCTGAGTGGCTTGTATGATGAAAGAGTGTTATGATTACATTTTAGTGTAAACTTGATAGTTGCAGTCTGTTCGGGGCACAGTTGTAGAGGGTTATTGTTGGATCAGGTCCCTGAGCAAGTCTGCAGGTACTTGACTGATTGCTGTGGAAAACCTAGCCCCTAGTGGGTGGTACTTTCCAGTGATGGGCCAAATAATAGTGCAAGAAGGAGGGACTTGTTCTTTCCTTATCTTGCATCGACTTGCTGTGGAGTCTACTCCCCAAGAGCATCTTGACTTTTAGAGAATCGTCACCTTCTTTGTTGCTGCTGTCACTGCTGCCTCAGTCCTGGCTGATTCAGAGCTTCATCCTTTCCACGTTGCTGCTGTTCCCATTGCTGATGAAGCCTGGTCTCTAGGCCTTTGCTGTTCAATGCTGACGTCGGAGTCCAGCTGCTCTTTACCGAAGTTGGAACCCAGCGTCTTAGACCCTCCAGAGAAGTAAAGGCTTGAGACCTTCGTGGGATCTTTTGGCTTGTGGGACATTGCGGTCAAGAACGAAGCAGCTACAGGTGGCTACTTTGAAGGACACTATTTTTTATTGTAATTTAATATAATAAACTTATTTATATATGTTACATTCTAGAGATTATGGTCTTCAGAACCCTGACTAATACAAAGAGCAATAGAAATTTCCTTTGGGTGCAAACAGGGCTAAATCTCCAGAAATACATTAGAGAGTGGAGCTAAAACAACATCGTCAGAAGTTGGTCCTCTTCTGGACTCGGACTCCACTACAGTAGAAAGAGCTCACTTTACAGGCTTCGTATTTCTAGGAATGTGTAGCTCTTTTGAAAACAGAGTAAGGAAACTTGTAAAAGCACAAAGTGGCATCTTTAAAATAGTCATGGGCAGTGTGATACACTTAAACTGATATGGAAAAAAATGAACAGAAGATCCAGAATTACCCAAAACTTCATTTTTTTCTCATTATTCACTTATGCAAACGTGACTTCCCTACCAACACGTATTTAGATATGTTTTAATTTTCCTGATATTATGCCAGGAAAATCAGAACACCACCCATTTTTTTTCTGAAAATGTCTACTCCAAATCTAAATATACACACCCATGCCAAAGTAATTTTAATGAAAAAATATCTGATAGATTACTTGTTTACCCATATGCTTTAGGATTCTCTGTTGGATCTTTACATTGGTTTTAAACCCTCTATAGTATTATCTCAGACACTTTATGAATGGACCACGCTGTTTCTTTCCAGATCCATCCTCCATAATCCAGCATCTCTTCTAACCTACAATTCATTGAGAGTAAGTTACTTAAAATTACAAACACTTGTCATACTTATTTTTCTACAATTTTGTGCATGACTGTATACTATGTGGCCAGGACTATGGATATAGAGGATTTGAAATGGTACTTAGACATGATCACTATAAAATTTTTTATTATTTATTATTTATTCAATTGTGCGTGTATGTGTGTGTATGTATTTATGTGTGTGTGTGTAGAAGCACGGACGAATTCGGGAACCACCATGGACGCCTCCACCTCCTCCTTGTTTACTCTGCCCCAGGATTCACAGGCTCCGCCCCACCAGGACCAGAAACGCAGGTCGCCCCCGCTTCTGCCCGGCGTCTATACGTGGGGTCTAGGATCCCAAACTCAGCACCTTCTGCCTGCAAGGCAGAGGCTCAACCCCTGAGCCACGTCTCCAGTCCCGACATGACCACTATAAATAGTGGCTCTACAAGATTAAATTTTACACTTGCCACAAATTTTCAGAACCATCGTTTTGTTTATTTTTCTCTGGAAAGGATATCCTTTTTTATGTGAATATTTCCGAGTGACTCTTTTCCATATTGTCAAAGCATTTCTTGACCTCTTTAAGGTTTAGTCATTTATTCTAAGAAGCTGGTAAACCCGGAGACACTTTGCAGTTTGTAGCAGTTCACTTGCATGGTTGCTGATAAAAATCACAAAGCAACTTAAGGGAACAAGGAGTTTATTCTTTTATGATAGTCTGGTTACCATTCTTAGTCCAGTTGGTAGGAGAGCATGTGTCATCATCAAAGGACTGAGGGAATTGGCCACACCATATCCATGTAACAGTTGAGAGAGAGACGATCCTTACTTGCCAGACTAGCATGTCTGGCCAACTATACACAGGATGCCTCCTTTCTCAAACAGTTCCCTCCAGTTTATTCACCTACCCCGAGAATAGTTCCACCCACAATGGGCTGGGCCTTCCCCATCCACTAGACAGTCTCCTGCAAGTTTGCTTTGGGCTTAACTCAATCACTAATTCTCTACAAATGTGTCCAGAATTCAAACCCTCAACTGTCATATTGACACCTGTACCTAACTATGGAAAAGTTGTACAAATACTATATTTAATTCTTTTCCTAAAATTTTTATTGTTAAGAAATATAAGACTTTCACAGAAAATTATTAAATTAGTTCTTACTATTTAATTATATTATTACTCTCCATAGAAATCAAAATATAAAGCTAAAAGGTAAACAAAATCCATTTGATTTCACTAGCAAGCAATTAATAATTATAGTTCTGTGAAAACAACTTAGTCAAAAGATATAGCCAGTGTAATGTTCTTAGCATATGCTGATAAGGTGAGTAACAAGATTATATTGGTTTATTCTCAATTATGAGTGTATAAAAATGTCAATCAGAGACTGGAAAGATGTTTCAGGGATTGAAGTCTTTGCCTTATAAGTATAAGGACCTGAGTTCAGATCCCAGATCCCACATGATAAAACTCCAGGCAGAAAAAAATAGCGTAGGTTTGTACTTCTCATCTGGAGGGTGGAACCTAGGAAACCCCAGAGCAAAACAACAAAGAGGTAGAACTATTCGGGGAGCGATTCCTGTTGAAATCTTTGGGCCTTCATAGGCAAATGCACTCGAGTGCCTTCTGATATATACACATACATACACACACACAAAAAATGAAAAGAATGTCAATCACAAAGGTAGTATAAAAATGAATTACTTCTTTGTGTTGATAAAAATAGTACCTTATCATTATTTTAATTGATGTGTCCAAAATTACTATTATTAAACTTGTGATATTAATTTAAGGCATATGGTAGAAATGTTTTAGATACACATCCATAAATGATTACTGTGGGTGAACAATTTAACATAATCATCACCTATCATAGTCAATTTGTTTTTGGGAGAATCACCAAAACTTAGTTCTCTAAGTTTTGTCAAGTGTTATATCTCTGGATTACCTGTCCTACCTAAATAATGGCAAGTTTGTACTCTTAGACTTATGTTTTTCAATTTCTTCCCCTTCTTCATTCCTAATATCATTGTTCTAACTCTCTGTGACAGTTTCATTTGTCATCTTGACACTCATGAGGTGGGACTCTGCCTCTGGCCACACCTACAGGGAACTGTTTAAAGTAAGCCTAATGGTGTCAGTCTTAACTGAATAACTGTAGTGGGTTGACCCATCTACTGGACAGATGGAGAGAAGAGAGAGACAGAGTGAGTGAGAGAGAGAGAGAGAGAGAGAGAGAGGGAGAGAGAGAAGAGAGAGAGAGGGAGAGAGAGAGAGAGAGAGGGAGAGAGAGAGAATCTAGTTGACATTTGTTGGCTGGTAAACAAGAAAGCAAGTGTGCAACATTGTCTTTTCTCCTTACTCTTGACTTTAGATATGATGTGGACAGTTCCTTCAGTCCTGCTGCAAACTCTCCACCATGGTAGACTTGTAATTGGAAGCATGAATAAATCCCTTTCTCCTTTAAATTGTTTGGTTCAATTATTTCTTACAGCAATGAAGTTATGAAACTAAGACACCCTGCTTCTTGTTTTTCATTGCCTATGCAAATGAGATATTGTAATATATTTTTGTCCAAGAACATCATGATGTTGCAAATGGCCAAATTTCTAGTTTTAAAGGCTGAATAATATTTCAGTAAATACTTAGATGATAGATATTATTTTCATTGTTCATCAGTTAGTGAATGATTAGGCTATTCCATTTATTGCCTCTTGTGAGACAAGAGTTATAGTGAACAAGAGGGTGTGTATTTGTCTCTGAGTTACCTTGATCATTTTCTTTGAGTTTATGGCCAGAAGAAAGGTTGGTAGGCCATATTACATTACAGACAGGTAGTTACATTTTCAGTTTTAACTGAAACCTTCATCCTATCTCCAATATGTATGTCCATTTTAAACTAGATTGCTTGTCTCCAATAAAAAATTTATTAGCAAAATACCTATGAATAAGAAAATTGATATGTGTATTCATAGTGAATGGCAACTTCTGCAATAATGTTTTTACAATTTTATTTTTCTATTTGTCTTATTGTCAAAGATTTTGTACACTATTTGTACACAGAAGTTTTGAAAATTTTCTTTGCATTTTAATGAAAGATCAGTTTCTATGTGCTATTGACAGAAATGATACTAATTTAATTGAAATGTAAACATATTATGAATATGTGTTAAGAGCCAAATATATAAATCCTAATGTTCACATATATTCATCAATTTTTGACTGTTATGAATTTTCTATTTCTGTGGTTCATTACATTTTTTTCACATTTTAAAGGATGTTTTATAAATGGAAAAAAAGGAAACAGCCAACGAGATTCTCTCTTTTTAGCAGCAGCTTTATATTAACATTGTGTGACTTGTTGTGCTTCAACAACAAGTTCGAGTTAGTGTCTTATTTCAATAGCACATTCTCTACTGATACACACAGTGGTCTCTTTAACAAGTGATGTCTTTCTTAGGAGTTGGTGTTTCCTAATGTTGCAATTTTTTTTTTTAGCTTCCACTATTTTCCTCCCTCTTTCTGTTCAATACCAAGACTTTTATTTATTTATTTATCTATTTATTTATTTATCTATCCATTTATCTATCTATTTATTTATTTATTTTATGTGTGCGTGTGTGTGCGTGCGTGCGTGCATGTGTGTGTGTGTGAAGGTCTGTGTGTTTCTGGAGAAACAAGGCTGACTTGGGTAATTATCCTGGATTGCTTCTACCTCCTTTTTTACTTTCCTTTGGGATTTTCCAGACTCCATCCACCAGGACAGGATGTGCAGGCTACTGTTATTTCCACCTGGAGTTTTTACGTAGGACCTGGAATCCAAACTCAGGACCTTCTGATTGCGAGGCAAAGTCTGAACTTCCGAGCTATCTCTTCATATTCACTACTGAGACTTTAACGGGTATGTGCTTCTAGACTGCCCCCCTCAGCATCTTAAACTTTGCCTACAAGTAAACACCACATCTGGTCCAGCAGGATTCACCCCTCTCCATTCTCCTGTGTTTCCCAAGATTCAAGGCTCCACCCAAGCCTCAGACTTTAATTAGGGCTGAGACCTCTTTTCCTTGGGATCATGTTAACTGTATTTATTCAACGTCTTTTTTACACATATAGTTTTCACTGTATTCTCTCCATAAAGTGTAAATTAAGGTTTGCTTCTCTTGGACTTAAATTTCCACTTGCTTTTAAATTTTAAGTGGTTTAATGAGATTTCTTTACAGATCTTCACAATCTGGTGGATACATAGATTATTATTTATATATATACTGCTTTCATTCTAAACAATGTGTTAAAATTAAACTTGTTAAAGTTCTAAAACCCATACATGGATTAATTTTCTTCCTATTTAACTTAAACTGATTTTTATGTCTCTATCTCTTAATGCATAAATAGAATTTTTTCAATCTGTATTTACAGCCTACACTTCTTTGATTATGCATGTATGTGTTTGTAATCTCATCATATCTAGTACTGGAAGCTAATAGATTTTTCAGTAAAGAAATAAATTGATGTGGCCCTGGATGTGTGTTCTGCAGCAGGGTCCTGCTGCTCCCCTCTGAGATTTAATCTTCTATTAATCTTGTATATTTTGCTTAACTGGTTCTTTTGATGCTTGATACTGAAGAGGTCAGCCCTTGACTCTTAATCAAGTCTCTTGGGAATTTGTCATGTGAATAGCAATACTGTAATCACTCCCAGAAACTGACATTCTCCATTGTGTTTTAAACATAATCCTGATAGCTTCATTTATGATTTTTTTTTTTGCAGAAAGAGCTTACTTACTTATAAATTCTAATTTTTAGAATATCTTCTCATCCTTTTTTATTCCTGTATTTCATTGGAAGCACATAGAAGTTAGTAGGTCAGCAGTTTAACTACTATATGTTAAAAATAAATGTATTTTAAGTATAGTTTATGCTTTTAAAGGAACAGTGAAACAATTTATAACTTTTTAACCATATTGCTATCTATAATAAAATATTACTTACTAATTGAAGATTTTGCAGATTTTGTGTGTAAATGGCATTTATTGTAATTGATAATCAAGGCACATCTATCCTCAATATTTATCACTGAGATAATTTTAAAGAAATAATTATTCTCATTAACATATTTTAAAATTATTATCAATAAAACTAAGACATATTAAAGCAAACATTTAACTACTACAGTCCCAGGTTACTTGCCCTTTTAAAAAATACAACATAGACAAACTTTTATTTCTTTTAGCAAGATTTATAACAATCACTGTGATGATTGTTTTATTTATCATTAGAAGAGATTCTTAACCATTTCAGTTAATTTTTCTTCAGATTCATTTTAAAATCCAATTTTCAAGTTAAAGTTAATGCCATCCCACTCATTATTTTGCATCCCACTGCATTATTTTAAAATGGAAGGTCCTGAATCCACCTGTAATTCTTATACTTCATGTCAATAGTTTATAATGGCCAGATGTAAGAAGAATTCATTGGTTAAAAATGTCAGCTCTAGGTGTCTGTCTTTAGAGTCTGGGTGAACTCTCCTCTCTGTCCCTGGTCCATATTTAGCCTTTTACACTACAGGATGAATAATGGTTGTCCTTACCTCTTGCTGTACACCTCTCTGTGTACAATGTGATTGTTTTAGTCAGACACTAGTCAGATCAACTGGTCTTTCAAAGGAATGCAGTGCATAAATTTTACATTTTGGTTGGGATGTGGAAGGCAGGACATGTGTGCTATTCAGATATCAGGACTTTTAGCCCACCAGTGTTCACCATCTTCAGAGGTTCTGGAGGTTCTATGTTTGAAAGGAAGCCAAAGTGGTTTAATCATGTCTGTACCTTATTTTGATTCAGTCATTTTTTTCCTTACACTTTATATGCTAAATCCTGTGAGAAAAAAAAGTTGGAATAAGTCTGTCTTTGCATTGTGATTAGACACAATATTCTAAGAATATATAAATATACATAAGAATAAGTATATATAAGAATTTATTTAAAAAATCCGTACAATCCTTTGAAGATTTGTCAACCCTGAAAAAGTCACTGTCCTCAAAGACAAGTTGGTTTGCTGTTTACAAGATAAAGAAAGAAGACAGACACCCATGGACATCTCTCTACTGTCAAAACCATGGCAAAGAGTTCTCAAAAACATCATTACTCCATTCAATGTTTTATATTTGAAGTTTTCCTTTTTTAAAAAGTTTTGTTCTTGGGCTGGAGAGATGTCTCAGAGGTTAAGACACTGTCTTGCAAGCAGAAGGACCTGAGTTCGGATCCTAAGTCCCCTACAAAAATGCCAGACAGTAATGGCTGCAGCCAATCTGGTGGGTAGAGTCTGGGAAATCCCAGAGCAAAGCTAAGAGGAGAAAGAAGCAATCCAGAATGATTCTTCAAGTCACCCTTGGGCCTCCACAGGGACATATAATAGCCTCTGATACACACTCACACACACATGCACACACACACACACCTGCAAGAAAAAAAAACAATTTAAAAAAAGTTTTGTTCTTTGTGTCAGTGGTCAGTTTCACAAAATCTTACTCCCCAAATACCTAGTGACTAGTGGGCAAGGAAGAAGGTTAAAATTCTGCCCTGGCTAATTTTTTTTCAAGTTCATTTAGATTTTTTTCCTTTTATTTTTTCCCCCAATCATATATGCTCAATAGGTACCCTGGTCCTCTCCTTCCCTCCACCAGACCTCCTTGCCCTCTTCCCCTTCTTATCCTTTTCCTTTCACCCCCTCCCTCCCCTTCTCCCAGTACCTCCTCCTTCCATCTCCCATCCTCTGGAGTATCCTTTTGTGTGAATGCCAAACCTGCGAGTCCTCCACCCTAGTGAGGACTGCCCATCAGTATGGG
Organism: Typhlomys cinereus; assembly: GCA_023101885.1. Classification (NCBI taxonomy): domain Eukaryota; kingdom Metazoa; phylum Chordata; class Mammalia; order Rodentia; family Platacanthomyidae; genus Typhlomys; species Typhlomys cinereus. The sequence continues at coordinate 5,795,662 of JALPQD010000050.1, read as the reverse complement.
AACACTATTATGACTGTTAATCCCTTGCCTCTAAGGATCCTACTGCCTGTGAGCCATGCTAGACTTTGGGGGTCGTTGACATGTCAGTCATTGTGCAAGTCATACAAAGTCCAGTTATGGCTACTGCAGCCCTCACTTGAGGGGAGTATCTTGCATATTGTTGGTCCTCCCCATCTTTAGGCTCTTATAATCTTGCAAATCCCCTGAGTTTAGGATGGGGAGATATTTGGCTGGTCTGGTTCCAGGTGATTAATGTAGGGTCTTTGGTGTACTGAATTATGGTTTGTTGTTGATTTCAATTTTGCTTTTCTTGCACCGCCCTTGGCTCCATCCTGATTGGTATTGAAGGTCACCTTCTAACCAAAGATAAAAGGCAGTTTAATGAAGATCTTACTATAAGAGGAGACTCAAAGGTAGATGTAATAGGAGTAGGACACTGCAGTGGGGGGGGGGGAATCAGTGTTCCATTTGCAGGATGATTACCATCTATCCACTAGTCCTATACCCTCCTTGAGTGGTGAGATCAAATTTGTTCAGTTCCAAGTGACCAGGAAAGGAAGTGAAAGTGAGTTTCAGCAGATGTTTCACTACTTACATGTGATACTTGAAATTGAAGAGCTTCTGTTCAGATAGAGATTGTAAATCAAACAAAAAGACAACTTACAGAATGGGAGAAAATCTTCACTAACCACATATCTGATAGAGCTCTATTATCCAGAGCGTACAACGAACTTAAAAAAATAAACACCAAGGAGACAAATGGCCCAATTAAAAAGTGGGCCTCAGAACTCAAAAGAAACTTTCCCAGGGATGAAACTGAAATGTCTAACAAATATCTTTTAAAATGCTCCACATTCTTAGCCATCAGGGAAATGCAAATCAAAACTTCCCTATCATCTCACCCTGGTCAGGATGGCAAAAATCCACAATACAAACAATACCAAATGCTGGAGAGGATGTGGAGAGAAGGGAGCTCTCATACTTTGCTGATCGGAATGCAGGCTTATACAACCACTCTGGCAATCAGTATGGCAATTTCTAAAAAAGGTAAAGATTAAAATGCCATATGACCCCACTATACCACTTCTGGGAATAATCCCCCATAAAGAAAAAATTCCCTACAGTGACACAAGCACAACTATGTTCATAGCAGCACTATTTACAATAGCAAAGTCATTGAATCAACCCAAATGCCCAACAGTTGATGAGTGGATAAGGAAAATGTGGTACATTTATACAATGGAATACCACTCAGCCATCAAAAAAGATGAATTAATGAAATTTGCCAGGAAATGGATGGAATTAGAAAAAATTACATTGAGTGAACTATCCCAGACACAGAAAATTAGATACCATATGTATTCCCTAATAGGTGGATCCTAATGCCAAACCCACTTAATGACATATTCAGAGATAAATTTCTGTACTACCTACAATAATCATGAAGATTATTAGTAGAGAAAATAGGTCACTGTACTGGCTAATTTTTGATAAAATATTAAACCTTTCAATTGGTTGTAACAGTATTTAGTTGTTTTCTTTTAAAGTTTTTCCATAGGGGACAAATATTTTGAAAATACTAACCTAATTCTTTGAAATCAGTCTGTTAGCTCACTTTAGTTTCTCCTTGTGGCACTAGCTAAAGCTTCCAAACAGAATGTCACGTACTTGTCTGGGGATATATTTTAATTTAATCATTCCTTTATGAACATGACATGTTTCTCTCAGTTAACTATACCTCTAAAACATAGGGTTATATGAATATTATTTACCAGATCAATCTGATATCAAAATCTACTTAATTTAATGATGTTTTGATAGAAGTCATCATATTATATTGTCTGAATATGTTATACAAATAAGTAACTCAAATTTGTGTATTAGATATTAAAATATGTATCTTATGTGAATTTTAGAAAAAATTCTGATTGTAGGAAAAAAATTTAAAAATTGCCAAACAATACATTATATTAAAAATTTCTTTCCTTACATGCCTTGTCAAATTTTACCATTATTACACTTCTACACAAAAAATACTAAAATGCCCATATTTTATAGTGATATGAGATTAAAAATAATTTATTTTTTATTGGAAGGCAATTAAAATTCACATATAAATTATTTCAGAAGCTCTATGCTAATCCCCTGACATTTTATTTGTGGATCTTGATTTGCTTCAGTTTTCTATATATTAACCATGTCTCCTTTGAAATAATTTTTATATAAAATTTCAAATTAAGTCACATTTATTTTAGAACTATTTGATATTTAATAATAACTTTGTTGACTTTCTTAAACTTTTTTTACTTTTTAATTTTTTTTTACTTTTATAAGCATACTGAGTACTCTCATTCCTGCTTCCTTCCATCTCCTCTCCCTCCCATTCTCCCTCTTCCCTTTATCAATCCCTCTCACTCCCTCCTACTCTCCTGCCTGTAGGCTTCTATGAATCACAGGGTTCCCTCTGGCTTGTCTATTCTTGTGGGCGGTTCAGACTTCTATGGCATACCAAGTTGCCTCTTTTTGGAACACCCCACTGATAGACGCATTTCCCTTCACTGTATGTTCCCCAAGGATTCTACTGTATGTTCTTATCTTCCTATAGCTCCTAGATAGTCTATGGGAGTATGTTGGTGTGTCAGTCATTATTCAGGTCTGGTAGGGACAAGTCTCACTGCAGTGAGTTCTTAGATGTTCAATCCTGCCTTGAGTGGAATGTCTTGTCCAATGGAGGACCTTCCCATCTTTAGGTTCTTACAATCTTGCTGCCCACTCTTCTGTGAGGTTCTCAAACCTTAGGATGGGGAGAGATTAGTTTGCTGAGTCACTGGTATTTGGCATTATGGCTGGCCATTGTTGTTTCACCTCACTGCTCTTCTACTGCCTTAGGTTGCATCCTCTACTACCTGTAAAATAAGACCTCTAGGCTGTATGTTACGTGTTCTTCCAATCCATGGGTATAACAACAGCTATTTATAGAGCATAGGGTGAGAGAGGGAGTAATTGAGAAAAATGCATAGTGGGGAATGAGGGGATGGGCAATAGGAAGGACAGAGGGACTTAAAAAAAATTCTGTTAGATTGTGGGATGTAACCCCAAAGGATTCTTCTATGCTAGTAATGTCAAAAAAAAAAAAACAAAAAAAAACAAAAAAAAAACAAAAAAAAACCAAAAAACAAACCACCCATGACTTTCTTAAGCTTTTAAATTAACATATATTCAATTATGTATGATTCTATTCTTTTTAAATGTACTAATCAATTTATTTAGTTTTTTTCCATTGGTGCAGATTCTTTTCCAACACTATTAATGATACTTTTATTTCCCCATCACTGTGATTTACTTTATACACTTTTATTTCCCCATCACTGTGATTTACTTTATACACTTTAAGAAATTTTTGTGACTTTCAAGGTAGGCAGGCTTCTACGAAATCAACTAATTAGACTAAATGTTATAACGAATTCCTAAAATAAAATTGTACATGATTAAAATTATTTTGGATATTTGATATTTGTTTTATAAGTAAAGGTTTTCCATCATGGTAGATATCTTTCAAATGTGAGAGAGAAATTCTCTCTAAGTTCCAACATTTTATCTTTCATGCATGTTGAGAGTCTGGTGTGTATAGTTTTGGCATGAGTGTGTATTTCTGATAGGCTGATCTTGCTATTATGTCATATATATTTTTCTTTATGCAAATTTCTTTGCTTTCATGTCTATTTATCAAACATTAATATAAACCATTCATTCTTCTTAAAGAAAATTATTTGATTTGTTTCTTTATCCTTTTAAGTGTACTTAAATCAATGAATTTAGGGCTTACTATGAACAGTACACTATTGAAAGCTTTTTCTCATTTGCCAGTATTAATCTTTCAGTTATATATTTATTTGCCCTAAGACCATTTGCCCATAAGATAATTATTGATAGTATCTCTTTTCTGTTATTTTTTCTTCCTCTTATTGCATTTACTTGTCTTTTTCTCTTCACTTGTCTTCTTATGAATTTTTAGGACTCCCTCTTGATTTGTTTAAGGTATTTTGGAATGTATCTTTATGGAGTTTTTGAAGAGATCTCCTTGGATGTCACAATATACATGTATGATTTACTGTATCTTGTTTTACTGAAGTGCAAGAACTTCCTTTCCTGTGAGATCTCTACTTTTCCCACTTTAAAATATAAATTCCCTGAGTACCACATGATATTATAATTTTTACTTCATTCTTCAGATGCAACCTACAATACCAATGAAGGAAAGGATGCTTTGTTACATACATATACCACTTATTCATTTTCTGTGGATCCTCCTTCCTTTCTAACATTATTGAGTTCTTCCTTTTGTTTCCTTTCATGCAAAACATTTTCTCTAGCAAGTCTTTAAAAGTAGATTTCTAGCAAAAAAATTATTTTGGTTTTCTTAGATGGAATTGTTGCTATCTGTTTTGAATTCCTTAGAGAAAATTTCACAAGAATGTAATGCCAAAGACTAGTTTTTTAGTATTTGAAACATGCACCACTTTTTCCAAAGAAATGCTTTGTCACACAAACTGATGTCTCCGTAGACAGTGCATCCTGTTTCTCTGGCTGCTTTTACAGTATTTTATTTCTTAATTATAGGGTGTGAATGTTTTTGTTGTTGATGTTTTTCCTGTTTGGGGCTTGTTGAGCTTCTTGGTTCTGGAGTCTTCTCCAGTCTGGGAAACTTCCATCACCAGAAATTTTTCAGAACACCGTTGTCCTCTTTTCTTTTTGAAATTCTAATGCTATAACATTAGTATCTTTGTTAGAGAAGGGAAAGTTTTAGTCTCTGCTTCGTTTTCTTGCTCTTTTGCCCATTTTTTTTCCCTGTGTTTTGACATCAGGCCAACCTGATGTCAAAGGATTTTCATTAAATCCCACAAACGGAAGACCTTTCCTGGGCTGCTTGTTACTGCACTGGAGGTGTGAATTAAAGTTCTCAGAAAGAAACTGCAGCCATACTGGCAGGGATAAAAATATTCTAAAGAATCCTTCCCCTTAAGTAGAGTGAGGGAGGGAATAATTGGGAAAAACTCATAGGGGAGTATGAGGGGATGGAACACAGGAGGGACAGGAAGACATAGAAAAATCCTAAGACTGTGGGAAGTAACACCATAGGAGCCTCATATGCTAACAATATGTCATAAAAATGTCTTTTTAAAAAAGAATGGGTAGCCCCTATGCAGAAAAGCACAGAGTGATGAAAATGGGGGGGGGGGAGAAGCCCAGAGCTGATCCACTTAGTACCCAGTGACAATTAGAGATATGTTAGAAGTAACAGGAATGTGGCACTTCCTGACAAAATGTTGGTCAGAGAGGTCTCAAAGGTCCCCAAACAATATTGATTTTTGCCACTGCTCTTGGTTGCTTTCCAAAAAAAAATAAATAAATAAAACCATCAGTAAGACCCTATTAGATGCCACATAAAGGATTATAGGACATGGGCAAAGTATATCAACTGGAACAGGTCTGACACCTTCCGCCTTGCACAGTACCAAGGAATACTGTAGAAGCTACTTGGGGAGAGACATAATCACAGGCATCATCAACTCATGAGATCTGCAAGTTGCAGTAAAAATTACCACGGCAACAGGAGAACACCAGTGTAATTAACAGTGGCGTGAGTTTCAAAGAGACAACCAATAGCTTTCTGATTGAACTCAAGACTTACTTGTCAGAATGAAGCACATTCCTGTTACTGTTAACTAGAACAAGAACTTAAAATATGGAAGGGAATAGATTAATAGGGAAAAACAGCCAATGAAAATATAGGTAAGAAGACAGTACACCAAGCTGCTCTGTAAATAGCTACTATTATACTCATAGATTTGAAGAGCATTTAGCACCCAGACTAGAAATCTTCTTCAAGAGAGGTAGAGAATCTCAGCACCCTGACAGGATGGAGCCTAGGCCAGTAGAAGAGCAGTGAAGTGGACAACAGCCAGCTATAATGCAGATTACCAGTGACCATCCAATGCTCACCTAGAATCAGACCATCCTAATCTCTCCCCATCCTAAGGCTTGGGAAACCTCTTGGAGGAGGGATCTGTAAGAGTGTAAGAACCTGAAGATGGTTGGACAAGACATTTCATTCAAGGCAAGAATGCTGCATCTGAGAACTCACAGCAGTGAGACTTGTCCTTACCAGACCTGCATAATGATGGAAGTACCAACATACCCCCACATATTATAAGGAACTAAAGAGAAATAATAATACAAAGGGGAAACCTTAGGGGCTAGAGTCAAATGGGTGAAAGGAAATGCCCCTATTAGTGGGGTGGCCCAAAGAATGGCAACTTGGTATGCCACAGAGGCCTGAACCCTCACAAAAGTAGACAAGCCGGAGGGAACTCTGGGGTCCATAGAAGCAGCTAGGTAGGAGGGTGGGAAGGAGAAGAATGGATTGATGAAGAAGGGAAGGAGGAAACAGGAGGGAGGATGGATAGAGGGAAGCAGGGATTAGTATTTAATGTGCTTGTGAAACTAAAAAAAATAAATTAATTAAAAAAATCCTGCCCCTCACAATGGCTATCAGGACCATTGCAATGAATCACCCCAGAAAATTAGAATTTCCATCAGGATTATCATATTGGAAGCGGGAGGATTGGTGCCAGAAGAGGGGGATTTCACAAGGTGCTGCAGACCACCTTCCAGGAAACATGAAAACCAAGACAATAATTCCTCAGTGACGGGCATGATTAACCTCACTTTGCCCATTAGTGCTTACTTGCGTATATCTCTTGCCTTCCATTTAAACCTTATTTTTATATTTGGACCCTGAAGAAGGACTTTGGCATCATTGGATTTCCACAATCCTTTTCTATCTATGTGCCCACATTGACTAAATCTCCTGCTTCTGCTTTCACCATTAATTTGGCTTTTTTAATTAACTTATCCAGAACTGTGGTCAAATCTAGCCTATAAGAACCCTTAATCTGCCAACAAAATTCTCCTTACATTGAATCTTCTGCAAGGCCAATTAGCTGATTAGAACCATAATGATTATGGGGATGCTGAAATGCTAAAGATTCAGAGTCTAATTTATCCTGGACTATCTTTAGATACTTTAAGTATCTTTCTTTGCCTACCTCTGTCACATGTGACTAGGAAGCCTATCTTTATTTTTGGAATGGATCAGCAGATCATGAACTTTCACTAACCACTAAACAAAAGGTCAAGAATGTTGTCAGACAGAATCTATCTGAGGCCTGTACCAGAGATTTCCTTGTTTTGTTGTAACCTGTCTTCCTGAGTTTTCCAGTAATGTATTCAAAAAATGTCTGGATTTATGGTTTTCTTTGTTCTTTTACAAGGAAGCTTCTTGAAACTGTCATCACATCAGAATATGGAATTGGATGTTCTGTGTCCCTATGGATATTCATAGCAATGAACTTCAGAATAGATTGCCTCTTATCCCTCTTTGAAGAGAAAGCTGTATTTATTGTATTGATAGAGAGTCTGGTTTGTCTACTTTTTTGGAGGGGGAGGTTGTAAGATGAATGTCAGACTCCTTGTTGTCTTTTCCATTTAATCCTCAGTTACATCTCGTGTTATTTCCAAAGATTCTATTTGTACTTAGAAGAGAGCAGAGAGAAAAAGAGTCTACCTAACCATCTTTTGTGATTGTTAACCTCCTCCATTTACTCTTGATTCCAGTTAGATCACCCTTAGCATGAACAGCTTCAGGCTAAGTAAAACATTTTAGATAAGCCCCGGGAATTTTTTTATTTTTTCTGGTTTTCTTTGATGATTTGTAAATGGTTAGCATAAATCTTAGCAAATTTAATCAATCAATAATTGTTTTATATTAATAAATTAATTAGCAAGAAAAAGCCAAATTTTAAGATCTAATCACATGTTTGTATTATCATTTTCTGTTTAGACTAGACTCAGTGATTTGTTAGGACTCCAAACTCACATATGTGTATGTATAGCAATAATCTGGTTATATAAATATCCAAATTTCCTTCCTTGAAAATACAAAGCAGATGGTAATTTGGTCAGACCCAGTGGTTTCTTTTTCCTTTTTTTCTTTGAAATTTTTGTGTATAAATACTGCATTTGTGTCATTTCCACCTCACAGTTTTTGATCCCATCCCCATCTTTCTCCCATAGAAGATCTTCTTTCCAACCAGTCTTCCTCATACTATCATGTTATTTTGGAAGGGACGTTATGGCCCATTGAGTTTCACATGAACTTTGAAATTACCTGTATTGGCATGTACCTGAGCACTTGCTCAAAAAATGAATGATATATCAGTGTCTTTATCACCAGCAAGAATATCTCCTGCACATTCACTACATTCCAGATGGTTTTTGAATACATTGCTGGAAAACTAAGACGGGTTACAACAAAACAAGGAAATCTCTGCTACAGGCTTCAGAGAGATGCCGTCTGACAACATTCTTGACCTTTTGGTTAGTAGAAGCTCCTGATCTGCTGTCACATGTATGAAGTCTGACAGTGGTAGGCAAGGGCTGACGTTTAAGGCATCTTAAGATGGTCCATGATAAATTATAATTAGACCTTGAATCTGTAGCATGTCACCATTCTCACAGTCATTATGGTTGTAATCAGCTAATCAGACTTGCAGAAGATTCAATGGAAGGTATATCTGGTTGCTGGACTGAGAGTTCTTATGGGCTAGATTCGACCACCAGTTCTGGATAACTTGCCTGAGATGGATTACTGTCAGGACTACAAAGATACATACAGACCCTTCCTCACTATAAAACTTTCACATCAACTACTAGACATATTCTTCAGGGAGTAGTTGAGAAAGTGCTAAGCAATGTAAAGTTAGTTCATGGTTTTCATGGTTGAGAGAGAAAACAGTTTAAATTTGATGGTGCTTCAGTTCTACTACTTTCAGAAGGAAAATGCGATCCTCTCAGGAAAAGGAATTATGAAATATACTTCAGCATGTAATTGTGAGTTTTTTTTTTGGTATTGGTGTTTTCCCTAGACTATGAAGAGTAGATGATTACCAATAATAGATACTTTGACTTTTTCTATACAAATTCCAAAGTTACATTTTTTGGGGGAAAATCAACTTTGCTGCTTCTAGAGAATTTCAAATTTCTTATAACAGTAAAAGAAAAAAATTTTTTTCTTTGGTAATGTTAGGTATAATTACAGAGATTTGGGTCACACAGTGCTGAACCATGCTAACTCACACACAGCACACACGTTAGAAATTACTGAGATGAGTATTACTAATGATGAGGTAGTACTGTCACCTTAGACCCATTTGTTTGGTATCCAAGGCCATGGGTTCTGATGTCATGGGCAAGTCAGCTTTTCTCAATTGCATAACCCACTTGCAGCTAGAAATGGGTAGCAGGGCAGATAGGTGACTAGCTCTTTCACCTTCCCAGGGAGGTGGGCTGAGAGAAGGTCTGACAAGGGCCACTGTAAGGCAGAGGGAAGAGTTCTGTGGTGAGAAGCAGTGGGACATGATTGGGTTGTGATTCTAGGCCCTATGTTTCTGCCCTTTCACAGGAATTGGTCAGTACCCTCCTGGTAAATGTGACTTTGGAAATGAATACAGCAGGATTTTCTTGGAGGTCTGCTGGCTTAGAACTCAGACAAAGAAAAACTGAAGAGTCTGGCTGGCCCCAATGTCCCATTTTGTCTTACCTATGGGAGACAACAGCTAAAATCTCAACTTTTTTTCTATAATTCTGATGTTACAGGCTGCTGCTTTGCAATATCCCTGAGCATGTATGGTCAAGCTGTCTGGATTCTTGACATATTTTGTACCTTCCTCTCTGTGGCTCCCTCATTTTGAAGTTTGTCTTTCTTATTTTCCATCTGTTAGGGCTGATAAAATTCTCTTACCTTATAAGGTTCAACAACACTGTGAAAAAAAGTCAAAATTAGGTATTTTTTCATGCTTTTTACTACAGGGTTTATAATTGATGTTGGCAGGGCCATTACTCTGATTGAGCTTTCCTCCACGACTGTAGACCTCCATTACTCCATATGCCAAGATGGCTGCAATTGAACAGCTTTCACCAAACCTGTTATCAAACAGCAGTGGCTTTTGCTGGTTGCACTGAGTAACTGTGTGCCTGAATGTGGAGGAGAGAAATCATGCTGGCACCTGGGTTAGTACTTACCTAAAACTAGATTTTGCCTACTCCACAATCTTCTTTGTAATGAAAACTTCAAATATGAGTCTGTGGACTCAGTCTATATATAAGAAGTCAGTGCAGCATCTCTTAGGAAGAGATCATTATAGCTAGAGTAAACAGCTTTAAATTATGTTATGCTTTGGTAGAAACTGGATGAAAAGCAGGAGTCAGGGAAAAAGACTGAATGATGTGGAATAAAGGGAGAAGCAATAATAAATATAACAACATCCTACAGAGGAAATGCAACAGTACATATCCTATGTGCTAATTATTTCTTTCATTTGCAGGTCTTTGAACTTGATTTTTCAGCAGCACGACTCTGGTGAAGACTATCTTACTTGGACTATGTGTTTGCGAAAACAAAAAAGAGCAGACCAAATTTAGCTTCTGCAAAGTTATTTCTGCCTAGCAAATTCTCATTCCTGACTATGGAATAAAATAGACAAGACTGAGTAAGCAACTCTTGGATCAGCAAATCTTCGGATATCTTTGATGTATAAAAGCTCATTTTTGTTCAAAGACAAATATTTATAAGTTATTTTTATGGCCATGTTCAGAACATATGAATGTCTCTTTGCATTTATATCTCCCCACCTTAGGTGCTGATGGAAGAAAACTGACAGGAAAGATGAGCAACACAGATTCAAGAGTTTGGGCTTTGTAGTCTATGACCTTTTCAAAACATTACAGTGTACTGTTCTTCAATACACAGCCCTACATTATTTTGTTTCTAGATGTTGATTCAGGGAAAGAGACTGGTTGAATTTTTAGTTAGCTCATTTTGTCCACCAAATGTGAATATAATTATAAGGAATTTAAATTGTTTCAATCCCTTATATTTATGGGAAGTATATGTTGAAAATCACAATTTAGTCAAGACTCTCATATGTATTAAAGGTACAGATATCTAATATCAAATGTCCTGTACACAGACAGAGGTCAATCACCATTCTTGTTGATTTGATTGATTCTTGTTCATCAGTACAAAGTTAAAAGAGCACAAAATGCTGTTTTCCTAAACTTTTCCACAAAAACCCACACTTTTTCCATTATTTTCTTCTCCTTCAGACTTATGATTTAAAAGATTTCCAGTACAACAAACCATATTTTCTAGGCAGAAATTTATATTGTATTAAAACTAATAAACATGAAGTTCTTGTTAGAAAGTTAAACTGACTTAGAAAAAGAAAAAATAAGATAATAACAATGTTAAGATTAGTATTTGGTTCTTTGTGAGATTTTCTTTCTCCTTACTTATCTCCTTAAAATCAGAAAATAAATACCATCTAGGTTCCAGAAATCCTTATTATTGACAGTGAGTCCTCTTTATTTAAATTTATTTTTATTTAAACTTTGTTTCCCACATTATTTTGAAGAGATGGATATTATTGCTGAGAAAAGCATTGCATCTATAGTTCTCAGTCACTGAACCCTTTGTAAGTCCCTGCATCATTGGATTTCTCTGGCAGATGTCACAGTGGGCTTGTTAAGTTAAACTTTCCTGGCTCTGCACTGCTGCAAAAACTGTCTCCCTGTATGGAAATGGTCAGAGATCACTTTCCACTATTAGTTATAAAAATTTCACTTATGCAACAACTAAGTTTTGTAAGACTATGAAGTTTATGCTCTTACCCCTTCATTCCATTCCCATAGATTCTGCTGTCATGATCTTGAGTTCTGTTGTGTGACTTCTCCTGGGTCTATGTGAGCCTTAGACAGGACACCAAGGGACAATGAAATGGTGATAACCCATACTGTGACTAGGTTTAGGAGTATGAGTGACTCAAAAACAGTTATATCCCCAACTCCCTGCACCCCCCCCAACAACATGTATGATAATACATTAAATAAATTACATCACTAAAACTCCTCACCACACAACATGCAGGCAACTCAGGTGTTTGGAGAATCTCTTTTCCACAGAAAGTGTTATTGCTCCAATGATATCACTGGGTAAAGGTCTATGAGTCTGATAAATTTCAGAAGCTTCCTGAAACTTGTAAAATTTATTTACATTCTGGACATTGTAAGCCTCATTTACTTCCTGTGTCTAGATGAAATCCTTTTCTCTCTATGAGGAAATGTTTCAAACCCAACACAGCACCATGGAACTTGCTAAATGAGTGATAAACATATGTTGAGTAAGTGAAGCAATATATGACTAGCTAATCATGTGAAAGGCAAATGCTATGATATTTGACTGTTGACTCAAGCTACTAGTCATCACAGACAGCAAGCAAACTACAGAAGGACTAAGGTATGAAAATGTTTCTGATCCACATGGTAGTTAGTAAATGTTAAATCTGACCTTGAAAACATTCCATTCCATTTGCTTCTGTAGTATATTGATTCATGCAAAATTCTCCTTCCTTTTTCATCAACTTAAACCTGAATGTGAAGAAAGAAATACCAAAGGAGAAAGTATCTCCTTTCCAGAAATGAAATACGGTGCTATTTTTCAATTGCTAATGCAATCATGCTTTCAGCATTCAAAAAAAAGAGGATATACTATACATATATGCTTTGAATGTTGAAAGCATTCAAAAAAAGAGGATACACACACACACACACAATGTTAGAGACTATGGAGAAAAATGTTAAGTAGTTACTGTGTTTGTCACCATATTTGAGGGTCAGGAAGATGGTTCAGTGGGTAAAGATGCATGTGAACAAAGGTGACCCGAGTTTGACACCCCTGCCCCCAGAACTCACATGGTGGAAACAGAGAACTGGTTTCCGAAAGTTGTCCACGGAGCTCCAAATCATGGGGTTTTTTTGTTTGTTTGTTTGTTTGTTTGTTTTTTCAATCAAGTCCTTAGGAACTCTGGTAAATTTAAGGCTTATAAGATGAAATGAAAGTAACTGAACTTTTAATATCACACCAGTCATTTCTAAGAAATGTACCTGATAACTTCATTTTAACTACCTTAAAAATAGTAAAGCTAGGGCCCAAGAGATGTCTCAAGGCTTAATACAAAAAGACTTGAGTTTAGATCCCAGATCCCATGTAAGAAGATCAGGCAGAAATGGCAATAGCCTGCAGTTCTAGTGATGGAAGGCAGAGCCTGGGAAAGCCTAAGACAAAGCAACAAAGAGATAGATAAATTCAGGATGATTACCAGTATCACCCTTGACCACCTATAGGCACACACATTCAAGTGTCCTCTTCTATACACACACAGGTTCACACAAACATGAGTGCGTACGGTACACACACACATACACACACACACACAGTTTAACTGAAAAAAGTTATTAATCCTATGGCAAACCATCTTGACTATTATTTAATTTCAGGGTGACATTAAACTTGAAGTAATGGTGTTTGTCTCTTAATTTTTAAATTTTGAACATCCTTAAGAAAGATTCTTACTCTCAGATTCTATATTTACGTAAAGTTTTAAATGCATGCATGTAAGTAAGAAAAAAACAAAGTGATTTGCTTGCTACATCATTATCTCCGGGTTATGCAGAGGCACTAACTGTGCTTCCCATTGAGAGTAAAAGAGCTGCCACTGCAGCATGCAAGCAAATCATTTGCCAAGATCACTATCTTCAAACACATTGTCCTTATAATTAGCTCATCACCCTTAAAGGAATCCCAACCTTTTGCTTCATAGATTCATAACTAAATGAAAATATAGTTTTCTAAAGTTGATTTACACAGTGTGTCCAGGAAACAATGGTCTTATGCATTTTATTGACTAAGAGGGACATACCAAGTAAAAGGAAATTCTTCCTGTTTCTACCTTTGCATCTACTTTAAGGACATTATAAATGAAATAAATAAAAATCCAATGTCTTTTTTTTTGTAGTATTTGGTAAACAATGGACAGAAATTTTAAAAAGAACAAAATTGAAATAACTATTGTGGTTATCTTAATAGGGAAGTACAGAAACAACCCAGAGGATGTTTATTATCTTCCTTTTCTGTGATACCTACTGTGGCAAATTTGGTAAATTCACATATGACCTTAAATTATTTTTGTAGAATTGTAATTCTATATTAGGTTCTCAAGAAATTCAGTGGTACTTTAAGCAACTAAGGTTCATCAAATTTTAGCTCAGAATTAGATTTGTCATGTTGAGTAAAATCCTAAACTCATTTTTTACATATGACTTTACTGAATCAATTTAAAAGTTAAATACATTTCTGGAAATCTCAAAATCTTCTTGCTATGCATTTCGTGTCTTACAGGGCTTGTTGGTTGAAATTCTTACAGCCTAGACATAAGAAGGGGGCCCTTGGGCTGGAGAGGTGGCTCAGGGGTTAAGCCTCCGCCTTGCAGGCGGAAGGTCCTGAGTTCGGATCCCAGATCCCACGTATAGACACCAGGCGGAAGCAGGGGCGGCCTGCGTTTCTGGTCCTGGTAGGGCGGAGCCTGTGAGGGCGGAGCCTGTGAATCCCCGGGGCAGAAGGAGATGGAAGCGTCCATGGTGGTTTCCGAATTCGTCCGTGGATCTACACACACACAGACACACACACACACACACACACACACACACGCACACGCGCGCGCACACACATTCATACGTACACATGCACAATTGAACAAATAATAATAAAAAAATTTAAAAAAAAGGAAGGGGGCCCTTTATAACATTAAGTTTTCCTTGCTCATGAATGTAAGTTTCTTTTTCTTTCTTTCTTTCTTTCTTTCTTTCTTTCTTTCTTTCTTTCTTTCTTTCTTTCTTTCTTTCTTTCTTTCTTTCTTTCTTTCTTTCTTTCTTTCTTTCTTTCTTTTTCTTTCTTCTTTCTCTCTCTCTTTTTTCTTTCTTTCTCTCTCTCTTTCTCTTTTTCTCTCTTTCTTTTGTTCTCTCTTTCTCTCTCTTTCTTTCTCTCTCTCTTTCTTTTTCCATACAGGTGGGAGTGTGCTATTTTATTTGTGTATATATGAGGGCACTATATGTGTCCACGGAGGCCTCAAGGTGACATCAGAAGTCATCTTGGATTGCTCTACCTCCTTTTTACTTTGCAGTTTCCCAGATTCTGCCTTCCAGGGCCAGAAGTGGAAGATGCTGCCATTTTTGCCTGACGTTTTTGCATGAAACCTGGGATCCAAACTCAGGTCCTTCTGTTTGCAAGGCAGAGGCTTAATCTCTGAACCATCTCCCCATCCCACAAAATACTTAAACACTAAGTTAAATGCAAAAATTTTGATGAACTCTGGCTTATGTTCATTTATTCTCAAGATCAGTGATCTTGACTGGAGAGGAGGAATATCAAATGCAGTAAGGAGAGCACATAAGAGTGCAATTGTCATACTTACAATGGCTGATTTAGAGCAACATCCCAAACTTTAAAATAAAGAGACAAAAAGCAAATAAAGTGAAGAATATAGAAACATCATTGCATAGAACCAAAGTAATTTAAATAAATAACTTATAAATCATAATAAGGAGAGTTCTATCCAAACAAGAGGAATTGTTGCAAAGTGCCAGAAGGTAGTAATGTCCTCCCGTGGGGTCATTGTCCTCTATAGGTGACAAATGGAATTGCTCTTTGTCGACCCTCCTAAAACACAACATGCTTTGCAGTGATTTTCATAGTTGAATAAATATCACACATGTATACACATAAACTTATGTACATTCATCTATCCTACAGTGACTGAAATGTTAGCATTAATGGAATTTGATATATTTTGTCAAAAAGCATTCTAGATATGAAGGAGAAGGAAATGAAGACTTAGAACTTGTTTCATGAAGAGCATGACAAATCTTGTTTAAACTATAAATGTTCACGGTCAGTAACACTTTGTTAGAGTTTTAGGTTTCTTCATTAGTAGACCATGAGAAGGTCATACAAGTTCATTTTCAGAAGAAATTGTCCTTTAGATGAGGGATACTACTTACATATTCATTTTTTACCTGTTAACTTTTCAATTTACTTGTAACATGAAAACAGATATATCAGCTTTAAGATAACTTATTTGATCAGTGCTAGAGATCAATTTCCTTATAAACACATCAAACATTTCCTCAGAACACTCCTAAATTTCTTCCGGGATATAACTGTTTTTCATTTTGAATTACTCATTTGAAATAATGTAAATAAATTTTAGTAATAATAAAGAAATATTATGATTATGCCACATTTACAGAATTGACTTCCTCTTTGAGTGATTTTTTATAAAAATGAATACTGATGAACCTTTCATAAGAGCTGGGAAATGCCAAAAAGCAGTGACATAAAAATCTCCTAGTAGGATGGATGTGGTGAGACAAGACCAAGCCAAATGGTATTACATCCCATCGAAACTCTGAGCTTTTACTTGTCTCATGATTTCTGCTGAACTTATTCTCCCAATGGCCTGTTAGCAAATATGTAGCTATCTAAGCTCCAGAAGGAAAACAAGGCAAACTTATGCAAGCTGTAAATGAAAAGCCTTGAACTTTGTGTGGAATATTTAGGTGTGAGGAAAAACAAATTAATTTTCGACAAAAGTCCATTTGCAGAAGGGACAACCAAGCTCAATACTGTATACTGGACATCTGGAAATTTGCCAATTCTTTCTTGACAGAGACGCTGTAAAAGTACAAAGATTTTTTTTTTTTCAGTTGGAACATCCTGCTGCCTGCTAGCTTTCTCCAGGTGAAGCAAGGTCCACACATGACCTTAGGAAAATCCTTCGCAGTCTTTAGTAACCGTTTCAAGGAACCTTTGAAAGCTGCTTTTTTTTATGAAATATTTTCCTTCCCAGATGCCTTGGGAACTATGATTCCATAAATGTGGTCATTACTCTAGATTAGAAGGAACTTATGATCTGGTAAAATAAGGACATTAATGTTTTAGCAAAACTTAATCACAAGTGGAAAGGTGTCATTTAGAACCTTAAGGTTAGAACATTCATTTCATGGATGTCATTAGAAACAATTATATTAAGTGAAGTATCCCAGACCCAAAAAATCAAGCGCCGTATGTACTCCCTAATATGTGGCTTCTAGTACCAAAACCACCCAGCCCACCTTGAGACACTCAAAGATAAATCTATGTAATACCTACAGTAATTCCAAGGATTATGACCAGGAGGGATGAGGTTGGAGGGCCACACCAGACACAAGGAGAGAGGGGACCATGTTACAGCAGAGAAAAATAAGCCTCCATCAAGGACTGCAAGTAAGTAATGAGACACCTGGTTAAGTTCAGAGACTTTTGTTCCTGATCATTTACAACTGAGGGGGTATGATCTCACCAGAAGGGGAGGGCATATAGTCTGGCAGATAAAAAGCAACCATTTTGCAAATGGGCGATGACCCCCTCCCTCACTGTGGTTTCCTACTTTTATTACATCTACCTTTGAATGTGCTCTTATAACAAGACTCCAGTTTAACAACTTTTTGTCTCTGGCCAAGGGGTGACATACAATGCCCATCAGGATGGAGTAAAGGGCATTGCAGGAGCAGAAAAACTGCAAAAGAAAATCAACAAACCACAATCCAGAACTTCAGAGACTCTATATCAATCACTTAGAACTAGGCCAGACTAATCTCTCCCCATCCTGAAGCTCAGGGAAATTCGCGGAAGAGGGGGCCGTAAGATTGTAAGAGCACAAGGATGGGAGAAGCAATGATTTGCAAGATACTCCACACAAGTTAGGGCCGAAGCAACCATAATTGGACTTTGCATGCCCTGCACAATGTCCAAACAGTCCAATAGTGTTATTGACCTCACAAAGTCTAGCATCTGCTAAAGGCACCAAGATCCTTGGAGACAAGGGATTGGCAGCCACAGTAGTGTTCCTATGCTTAAGGGGAGCACAGGAAAGGGTTCAGGGAAATATAACTGGGTCCTTGTATGTCATCGGAGAGGAGGGCCCAGAGGAGAGTCTGGCATGTACATTAAAGGACTCTCTGGGGATTGGGGGGAGGCACTGGGGGATGGAGAGGGAAGGGTGAGGGGAGGGGGAGCAGGGGGTTCAGGGGGAGGAGAAGGGAGAGAGGGAAGTGATGTACCTATTAAGTTTGTAGGAGCAGAAATAATAATAAAAAATGTTAAAAAAAGAACATCCATTTCATACTAGGAATTGAACACTATCAAGAAGGAATGGCACAGGGGATGGGAGTGGGGGAAGTAGAAGATAAACTGTGAATTTTCAAAATTGAGTTTGGCAGAGGGTTCTATTTACTAGTAATGGGAGGGATGAAAAGTTTAATGGCAAAATAACACCTGTTAGAATTTGTCATTAATAGAGTGAGAGTGAGTCTCTGCTGAAGATTCCTGGGGGGCAGTAAGTCACAAGTGAGACTGGCAAATCCTATTTCCAAATAAAATCTGACAGCAGAATTTCACAGTGTATTCATCTGTAGAGAACCACACATTTCCTCTTGCAAAATCCAGGAACCATGCCAGTGTGAAGGAAAGGAAGGTGTCCATTAAAACAAAAGAGGTTCTGTCCCTAACTTTTTCACTTTGTGTTGACAACTATTAGCCACCTGTTGCTCTGGGTGGTTGCCTGGGTTAAGTTGTCAGGACAGCTGAAGTCCCTTCAATCTCAAATAGCACAGCCATGTTATTTTCCTGAGCAAGGGCTCTGTTTTCCTTTCCAATATCTTAAACTTTTTTTTTATTTTTCTACTTTTACAAGCATATTGAATATTCACCCATCTTCCCTTCCTCCCATCCCCTTTCACCAATCCTTCCCACTCTCTCCCACCCTCCTCCCTGTATGCCTCTATGGACCCAGTGTTCACTCTGGCTCGTCTACTCCTAGGAAGGCTCAGACCTCCATGGCGTATCAAGTTACCTCTCTTCAGGTCACCAAACCTATATGGCCATTTCCCTTCACTCATCTAGCTTTAGGCACAAAGGTTTCCACTCTTAAGTTCCTATCTTTCTTGAGTTCCTAGGTAGTCTATGGGAGCATGTTGATATGTCGGTTATCATGTAGGTCAAGTTATTATGTAAGGAAGGACAAGTCCTACTGCAGTGAACTCCCAGATGCAGCAGTCCTGCCTTAAGTGGAATGTCATGTCTTAACGGTAAACCTTCCCACCTTTAGGTTCTTACATGGGTAAGATTAGGCCAACCTGACCCCAAGTGAACCTTACTGAGTTGCTGATACTCTGTATTATGGTTGGCCATTGCTATCCACTTCACTGCTCCTCTATTGCTCCAGGGTACATCCTATCAGGGTATTGAGCTCATTGACCTTTGTTGTAGAAGACTTCTAGATTGAATGTTAAGTGTTCTTACAATCTGTGGGTATAATAACAACTACCTACAGTGCAGTTTGATGCACTGTCTTCCTACTTATAGGTTTATTGGCTGAGATCCTTCCCAATTTTTTTAGATTCTTGTTCTAGTTTACAGTAGATGTGTTCCATTCTGACAAGTGGGTCTTGAGTCCAATCAGATAGCTGCTGGTTGTTCCTTTGATACTCATGCCACTGTTACACTGGTGGTCACCTGTTGCTTTGGTGATTTATATTGCAACTTACAGATCTTGTGCCATTGATAGGGTTTGTGATTATTTCTCTCCCCCAGCAGCTTCTACAGCATTTCTTGATACTATGTAAGATATTCAGCAAGGAGAAAGTCCTCAGACCAGTTTCAATTGATATATTTTTCCATGTTCTGTGATCCATAAGTGTTGTATCTTCATTAATAGGGTTTTACTAACAGTTTTTTGGGGAGAAATCAAGAGCAATGGAAAAAGCCTATAATGTTAAGATCTCTCTGACCAACATTTTGTCAGGAAGTGCCACATTCCTGGTATTTCTAGTATAATTTTGTCCCTGGGTTCTTTTTTTTAAAAAATTTTTTTATTATTATTTATCATTTATTCAATTGTATGTGTATGCACTTGTGCGTATTTGTGTATGTATGTATGTGTGTGTGTGCAGAACCACGAACGAATTCGGGAACCACCAGGGACGCCTCCACCTTCTCCTTGTTTACTTTTCCCTGGGATTCACAGGCTCCGCCCTACCAGGACCAGAAACGCAGGCCGCCCCCGCTTCCGCCTGGCATCTATACGTGGGGTCTAAGATCCGAACTCAGAACCTTCCGTGTGCAAGACAGAGGCTTAAC
This sequence comes from Typhlomys cinereus, assembly GCA_023101885.1. Taxonomy (NCBI): domain Eukaryota; kingdom Metazoa; phylum Chordata; class Mammalia; order Rodentia; family Platacanthomyidae; genus Typhlomys; species Typhlomys cinereus. The sequence continues at coordinate 5,775,471 of JALPQD010000050.1, read as the reverse complement.
CCCTGAGCCACCTCTCCAGCCCCGTCCCTGGGTTCTAAGTGGATCAGCTTAGGGATTTTTTTACTCCCTGTTTTCCCCATTCTATTCTCCTCTGCATGGGACTACCCATTTTTGTTCCTTTCTTTAAAAGACATTTTTGACATATTACTAGCATATGATGTTCCTTTGTGGTTACTTCCCAAAATCTTAGAGTTTTTCTATAAGTCCATCTGTTCCTCCTATCTTCCCATTCCCTATTCCCCACTATGTATTTTTTCCCAAGTATTCCTTCCCTCACCCTTTTCCTGGTGTCCTAAATCGCCCCTTTGAAATATTTTACCCGGGCTGGAGAGGTGGCTCAGGGGTTAAGCCTCTGCCTTGTAGGCAGAAGGTCCTTGAGTTCGGATCCTAGACCCCACTTATAGACGCCAGGCAGAAGCGGGGGCGGCCTGTGTTTCTGGTCCTGGTAGGGCAGAGCCTGTGAATCCCTGGGCAGAGTAAACCAGGAGGAGGTGGAGGAGGTCCATGGTGGTTCCCTGAAATCTTCCGTGGTTCTACACACACACATACATGCACACACATACATACACACGCGCATACACGCACAATTGAATAAATAATAAATTTTTAAAAAATTTAAAAATAAAATAAAATATTTCACCCTAACTATCCCTTCCTATCTTTTCCTCTCAATGGTCTTTTTTGAATTTTCTGGCTCTTACAATGCTTCCAATCCAAATACATTGACAAGGTTATAAGTTCTATCATCCACAAATAAGAGAGAACATGTGGTGCTTAACTTTCTGTGTCTAACATACCTCACTCAATATTAAATTTCCTACTTCCAAACATTTATCAGAAAGTTCCATAATCTCATCCTTTTTAATGGCTGAATAATATTCCATCGTATATATGTAACACATTTTATTGTCCATTCCTCTGTTGATGGGCATTTTGGCTAGTTCCTTTTTTTTGCTATTGTGAGTCTTAAGAATTTTAACATCATTCTATTCATTTACTTGATTTCTATCCTTCCTGGGGATCTTTGCCACTGAATAGCATTGTTTAAGAGTGGTATGGCTTGATGTTTGCATCAGGATCTGAGAAAGATTTCTCATGAGCAATCTTTGGAAATTAAAATTAGGATGTCTAGGTGGCTCAGGGGTTAAGCCTCTGCCTTGCAGGCGAGAGGTCCTGAGTTCGGATCCCAGATCCACGTATAGACGTTAGGCAGAAGCCTGCGTTTCTGTTCCTGATAGGGTGGAGCCTGTGAATCCCGGGACAGAGTAAACAAAGAGGAGGTGGAGGTGGTCCATGGTGGTTCCCGAATTCGTCCATGATTCTACACACACACAGACACACACACGCGTGCGCACATACATAGGCACACATGCACAATTGAATAAATAATAATAAAAAAATTAGGATGTCTAAAACTTAATTGTAAAGTATGAGGAACTAACTGAAATAAAACTGGATAAAATGAGATAGAATGCAATCTGTTTTCTTTTTTTATTTATAAGTATTTTAGAGACAGGGTTTTGCTGTGTATCTCAGGCTAGCCTTGAATTTACTATGTTGCCAAGGTTTGCCTCAAACTCACAGTGATCCTAATACTCAGCCTCTTGAGTACTGGGTCAACAGGGGTGCACTACTATTTCAGTTGCTTTAAGATAGTAATAGCACATTTGCCACATTCAATGGAAAAGAGAGAAATATTTCCCTGCGTTAATTGAGTGAGCAACAACCTGTTAGATGAGTTCTGGTGCAGTAAGACTCAATGATTGCTATCAGTGTTGGGTCCAATCAAAGTAAACTTTAACATACAATCTCTTGATTTTTTTTAGGATTTCTTACTCAGTAGAGATTTTTTTCCTTTATGTAATGAAAATGCTGTTTTATCGGCAATTATATGCAAAAAATAAAGACCAAGAGACATCTATGGAAAGTGAATTTTAAAGTTAATAATCAAAATTTTAAATTATATTTTTAACCCTCAAAAATGTGTACAAATGATCAAGATGCAAGAGAGATAGGCTACATTTGAGGAAAAGTCAAAACTAAGACTGAGGCTCAGTGAGCATCTCGCTCAGCTCTCTGATGCTCATTAACTTTGTCCTTGCTGAATTCCTTGCTGGCAGATATTTCTGTGATCTCTGATTTCCATATAAGGCCTAGGAGGAGAGAAGATACTTGTTAAAGTTTACAAATCAAGATCCTGACGTGGTCTATCCTTCTGGTCAGTGATGATTTGAGGCAAACCTACATAAGATGTTCTCTTCATCTCTTGCTGCAAGCAAAAGTATTGTCCCAACAGTATGTTGTCCAGCTTATATAAGTTATTACAGTATATTTCAATAATTTTTCTATTATCATTTATTATTGTTAAATCCTTAAGTTGCTTAAATCACGTTTTATCCCAGATATATATGCTTAGGACAAAGTATATCATATGTTATATATCATATATATTACATGTTATATATTACATATCATATATTATGTTATTTATTAAATATCCATGGTTTCAGGCACCAATTGAGTATACTGAATATATTGGTTGACAATAAAAGGACCACTATCACTGGAAGGGGAGCTCTCTTGTCTGCAGCAAAGGTAACAGCAGAAGAAACACTGGAAGTTTTGAAATGCACTCCATCCATATAAATTACATTTTAAGTAGAATTTTTTGGAAAAAGAAGAAAAAGTACTTAGCAGACAAAAGTGTGCTTTCTTACTGTTTGCACAAGGAGATCCGAGTCCTGTTCAGTTGCTTCCTTTCATTTGGTAGAGCAGGATATCTTGATTCTTCCCTGAGTCCCTGGTGTATCTTCCTCTTTCTGTTGGTAGGGATTTCTATATCAATACCATATTTTTTCTATGCCAAGTTCTTTACTTATCTTAGGGTTTTTTTCTCTGTATTCTATCATTGCCAGAAATATGCATAGTTTCCTTGCTCTTTTATTTGGGGGAGTATTGATGCTCCTGAAGAATAGACCTTCATAGCATCAACTAAAGTAATTTTTGTTCTCTCTGGCCAATGACCTTATTGCTCAGGTCCAAGAATATTTTTTTCTTGTGTGAAAAATGTAATTACTCCAGATTACTCATTCTTAATGTTCAGAGATCTTCCAGAATATGCTCAGCTTTTAAGGTTTTTCTTGATAAACTGAATATTCCTTTGCAAATGAATTGTTTGTTTTATTTTAAAATTATATCAATGTATAATATGAGCAACTTAAATGAAATAATGTAATTGAGAAATTATGTTAATGAATTCAAATTTTTATTTTGAGATCATTATATTTGGCATGAATTTATAAGAAACAAAGCAGAGATCAGTGAATTAGAGAATTTCCCCCATTGGTAGCAGCGTGAAAAACTGTAGCAGAGTATTTCTACTCGGATATTAACATTACACACTTGAGACATACCATATTTCCATACTTAAAAGGATCCTTTCATTGTCCTCCAATAGTCACTTTCATATTCCTGCTTACCCATTGTCAATAATTAACCTGTCCTCCATTTCAAAATTGGTCATGTCAAGGAAAAACGTGTAAGGCTGTCTCTTTCACTCAGTATATTCTTCATTTTTCTGAGAAAATGAGCTTTTGCTGAGTTTTATTATAGCAACATATTTGTTTTGAAGAAATTGCCAAACTATTTTCTTTAAGGGCTATGCCATTTTTGCTTTCCCATCAACAAGGTACATAGAACGGTCCTGACAACCTCTGTCTTTCAATTGTTATACTTAGATTACTTAATTACTTAAACCAATGTAATTGATTATATATTGGGTGCCAAGATCACTTTTTAATTTCTAATTTCTGTTTTGTTTTTTCCCTTTTTATTTTTGTTTCCTTGATGGTTACCTTCACATAAGAATTTCCTTTTGATATTTATGAAATCTATGTAATTTTCTAGTGATTTTTAAATGTATATACACTACTTAAAAATATAAGTATCACCATTTTGAGTAAAGTCTAAAACCATTGCCCTTATTCCTTAACCTTTCTGATTTCTAATACAATCTTGAATATTTCCTCTTTGTATATTTACAACCACATTAGAAAGCGTTAAAATTTTAGCTTCAGCTATCAAACATAATCTAGGAAATTCAGGCAGAGAAGAAAGCCTTTCTCATTCGCTCATATTGTTTATTAATCATTTCCCTGGTTTATGATATTGTTATAAATTTCCCTTCTTCTGTTGTTCCCTTTCTCTTAACTTTCTTCAGCCATTCATTGAGGTTGATCTATTGGTTCAGAAAATATAATTTTTTCGCGTGTGTGTGTGTGTGTGTGTGTGTGTGTGTGTGTGTGTGTAGTAGATGCTACTTGTGTATGTGTGGCCATAGAGGCCTAAGGATGACATCTGGGGATCATCTTGGATTTTCTCTAACACTTTTTTGCTTTGCTCTGGAGTTTCCCAGGCTCTCCTTTCCAGGGCCAGAAACAAAGGCTACTACCTTTTCCTTCATTCTTAAATGGAATCTGGGATCTGAACTCAGGTCCATCTGCTTGCCAAGCATAGGATTAGCTCTTGACCATCTTTCAGGCCCATATTTTTTTCTTCTGTATTAAAGTACATATATTTTATGTGTGAAAGCACTTGAATACTATATTGTCACTTTTGTCTAGCTTCCATTTTCTGATAAGATGCTTACTAATGTTGCTCAGCTTATTTTTGTTTCTAAGAAAGGCATTATTTCTTATCTCACTACTTTTAACATTTTAGGAGGTATAGCCCTACAGTTTTCAGACATTTAAGTAAAATTTGTCTTAGAGTGAGTTTCTTTGGATGCATTCTGATTAGGCCATGCCCAGAATCATGATTCTACAAACTCGTTTCTTTTCATGCATTTGGAGAGTTTTTAGCCATTATTTCTTCTAGCCACTTATCAGACCAGCCACACACTCCTGTCTTCATGATGCTGATGAATATATATTGTAAACTTCCTTGCAATTCTACAGTTCCTTGAGGCTTTGTTCACTTTTTTCTTGTCTAATTTTCATATAATTTGAACTTTAATTGTTTACTCTCTAGTTCACTAATTCTTTTTTCTCATCCATTTTACAATTAAGTTCATAGGGTGAGCTTTATGCTTGTCTTACATTGTTTAGCTCCTAAGTAACTGAATTTTCTATCCTATTCCTCTGCTTAGGACTTTATATGCTTAGAAAAGGATTTTTGTCTTTTTCCCCAGTGATTACCTGTTATCATATGTGCTTATCATATGGACTTTCTTTAGACTTTGTATCAAATGTTGAATACATGACTTCAGGAATGGAAGGAGATCTACTGAAGTGGTTTAAGGACATCAATGGACTACAAATACATTTCCATCCTGATTTCTTATTTAGATTTCAGCTTACTAAAGAACAATCACAAATAAACTGAAGTCCCAAATGCTTTTAGGCTATTTGGATTCTGTTCCAAACAATCTTAAGTGTGAAAGCCTATGGTACCATTCAAAGTCCATAAGCCTGACTGTGTAGATTTTTTTCTTTTTTCTTTCTAATATTTCAACCATATTTTCACTTTAAAATATAAATTTCACAGCAATCTTTCTTTTCTACACTTTATGTTAACATTTTCTATAGGTAGTCTGAAATATGATTAATTTTAGAAAAACAATAAATTCATAATACTGAATTTTCTCACTGATCAGTGTCTACATAACCCTGTTACTTTTTGAACTTTTCTTCATATATAATTTGCCAAGTTTTGATTTTATTCTCATTCCCTTTGATATAAGGAAACTTGTTCTTGCATTCTATTTACCAAAGTGTTGTTATTTTAGCGTAAGAAAACCTGATTTTAACAACTTTACTATACAATTCATTTTCATAAAATTTGTTCAAATAATTTTGTAGTATTTTAGTAAAATAAAATGTACAAAATAATCCTTGCAACCTAATTTTAGCAAACTTTCATAAACTCAAGAAGAAATCCATTGCACATTTAAAGTAATTTTCTATTTCTAGTTAATCTTAATTTGGTTACTAATTCTATTGTGGAAATGCATTGGAATCTATAAAGTATCTTTTCTATGCAAATTTGGTGTACAGTGATTTTTGTATTTTATTGGATTAATATGGTGTAGTGCACTGCACTACAGGTATGTTGGTGAATGCAGTTTGCTTGTTTCATTGAATATTTTTTCAATAAGATATTTAATATAGATTGTTCCATAATTTTGTTTTTATTTTGACTTTGTCTGGTTTTGGTAATATGGTGATATTAGCTTCAAGGAAGCAATCAGAGAAATCCACCCTGATTTCTATATTTTTCAGATAGTTCTAATTTGGTTGCTAAACTAAGACTTTCATTGTTGTGGAGTTACAAAAGGGATCACTTTGCTTGTTACAAGTCTATTCAGATCTTGTACCTTCTCCAATTAGCTCCCTAGTGTATCTTTCTTGATTTCCCACTTCATCCTGTTTGCAGAATTTGTCAGCAGAAAATGTACACATTGCATTCCTCTGTAATGCTTTATATTTCTATATAAATAGGCTTTATATTTCTATATAAATAAAGTGATGTCATTTCTGTTTTGACTTTCTTTTTTTTTTTTTCTTTTTATGTTGTCCAGTGAGTTAAAATTTTGTCCCTTTTGTTGATCTTTTCTAAGAACAGAGTCTTGGTTTCATTCATTTCTCTTTTGTTTTTCTTCATTTAGTTCTATTTTGATCTTTATTATATCCTTTCTTTGTTTTTGAGAATTTAGTTCACTTTTCATTTTTTAAAATTTCATGAGATATAAGGTTTGGATAATGAATCTGAGAAGTGTCTTCTATTTTAATATAATAATTTGTACATTTATGTCACATTATGAATGTCCCCTATAAAGTAGTTAATTACTGATAGTAGTTATAGCATAAATTAACCTTTTACATTATCCACAATAAGAATTCACTTATATATCTTCCTATATCTATGCATAAAATATAATACATGACAAGTTGTTTTAAGCAAATATCTAGATTGAATCAAATTCTGTTCATGAAGATAGTGATATTTTCTCTCATCAAATCTCTTTTACTGAGCTGAAGCTTAAAGCTGTTGAGAACTGAGAAAATGGAATTCTAGGATTTTCAATTTGACAGTCCCTAACCTAGGAAGGGAATTTAAATGTTAATTATCAAAATGAATATATATCACACAAAAATGGAAAAAGAAAACTTCTACGTGAATAAAGATGTATTTGAATAGTGTCACTGAAGTCACATGTCCACTGAGAATTATCTCCAAGTCTTATTTTTTCTCTGCCTGTGATTGCTCTTTAGATATTTGGGCATTATTTCAAATACAAAAATTAAATTCTGTGAATATCTCATCTCTAAGAAAATAAAGGCTTTTAGATGACAACAAACACTAAGTAGCCCTTCTAAAGGAGAAAAGTTCCTGTGTATATAGAACTGAAGGAAAAAGAATTTGGGTTTTTTTATGAGTTGGAGTTTATTAAATGGGAGCGTCTTATTTTCAAAATGTTTGCATTCAGCCACTTTGGTTAAATTTTTATTTTGTTTTACATGTATTCCAACAATCTGCAACATATAGTCTGAACATATATGAGAAGGGCCTCCTGGTGCTAATTCAATGCCCTGCTACTATCCTTGTTCCTTAGCCATGAAAAAGCCATACTGTTTTCCTGTTATGGTTGCATTTTGGTGTCAACTTGACAGTTGCAGACTGGTTTGGGGAGCAGCCGTGGAAGGTTAATGGTTGGAATGGCTCCTGAACAAGTCTGCAGATACTTGATAGATTGCTGTGGAGAACCAGCCCGTAGTGGGTGGTACTTTCCAGTGGTGGACCAGATAATAGAAGGTGCAAGGAGGAGGAACTTACTCTTCCCTTATCTTGTGTCGACTTGTGCTCTCCTTTGCTTTTAGAGCATCATGGACTTCTTTGTTGCTGCTGCTACTGCTGCTTCTGTCCTTGGCTGACTCAGAACTTCCTCTTTTCCACCATGTTGTTGCTGTTCCCCCTGCCTTTGGAGCCTGGTTTCTAGGCCTTGCTGCTATTCCCTGTCCATTGCTGACGTCAGAGCCAAGTTGTTCTTCACTGTTGGAACCCAGTATCTTCCACCCTCCAGAGAAGCAAGGGCTTGAGACCTTCTTGGGAATTTTTGGCTTTGTGGAACATTCCGGTGAAGAGCGAGGTGGCTGCAGATGGCTACTTTGAAGGACACTATTTTTTATTGTGTATTATTTTAATAAACTTATTTTTATATATTGAATTCTATAGATTCTGTTTCTTCGGCGAACCCTGACTAACACACATGTATTCCAACAAGCTGCAATATATAGTCTGAACATATATGAGAAGGGCCTCTTAGTGCTAATTTAATGCCCTGCTACTAATACCTTTGTTCCTTAGCCATGAAAAAACCATACTGTTTTCCTTTAGACTGATGTTCACATAGTACATCACTTGCCAAAATTTTGGCCTAAAGACCCTTCTACAGACTTTCAATTGTCTCTGTTTTCTTGTGAAGCAGCAACGTGCACTTTATGTAGAACTTTTATTCCTTCTACTTTAGCTGCATTACACTGTTCATGCTGTGCATTGATGTAAAACAGACTTCAGTAGGATTTATCTCAATCCACAGATAGTGTCCGGTTCATTTTAATTCATTAACATTTGCAATGAATCTAAAGCTTCTTATAATTCAAGGTCTGAGTGTCTTGTTTACTTTGAAGAGTGGTAAGGAGTTATTTATTCTTACTGAGTTCAGAGCATTTATTTTCATAGGTCATTTAATCCTGTGAGTTGTGGAACATTATTATCTTCCTTTTGCAGATAATGAAATTCAGACAGCAAAATAAAATCACCTTTCCAGGATCTTACAGTTCTCCAGATGCAAAGTCAGTATTAAAACCTGGAGTTAAGAAGACTTTCTAAGCTGAGATTCTTCCAACTACACCTGCTTTTATACTTCACTAATTATCTCAGGCTAGTTGAATAAAGTTTGCTAACCAAAAGGAACGGTTGGAAAAGAAGATGAGGAATTATATTTATCTGCATGTTGACAATAAATTCACAACCAAAGTGCTCAGGCCAATAAGGGGATTTTATTCTTGCATACGATTCTCTCTCACAATTCATAGACCAATTTACCAGAACAGTTCAACCAACACCAGGAGAGCCATGAGACCTGCCACACCATATCCACAGTGATTACTGATAGAGGAGTCAACCTCACTTGCCAGACTACAAGCCTGCCAAAGTATACCCAACTACAGAAAGAGCCCCCTCCATCTTATCTACCTGTCTATGAATAGTCTCACCTACTATGTGCTCTGTCTTCCCATTTCATTCAAGTGTCTATATGACTGCTCAGAGTTCCCCTTAGTTACCAATTTTTTGTTCATGTGTTTAGAGTTCAGCTTTCAGTTACCAAGTTGATACTTATGCTAACTAGTACAGGAGTTTAAAATTAGTTCATCATCTAGCAGTAGAAAATAACATTAAAATAAGGAGTGAACGTCCCAGGTTTTGTACCTTGTATATTTTCAAATAATCACCATCTCTGAAAACTACTGAAAAATGATGAAAATATTGAGCCTTCTCATAGTCATATTTTGATTTCATTATGAAGTAAAGAATTTAAGATTTACAATTGTCTCTCATTGAGATGCAGTTGCGAGAAGAGAGACAATGATACATCTACTAGCATCTTCATTGGTAGACACCTAAGGCAAAATAGCAGAATGGAGAGAGGATAGATCTCTTAAAGGGGATTTTTCTAGATATCGTGTGTGCAATTAAACTTTTGGGAAAGTGTGACCAGATTATATTTCTATGATAATTAAATTTTCCGAAGGTTGAACATCTTCACTTACCATTTTTTCTAAGCCTATCACATTATTTTTCATATTATTCCCCTAAACCCAAGATTAGAGAATTATCATTCACAGAGTCAAATACTGGCTATGTTAGGAAGTAGTGATAAGAACATGAGAAGAAAAGACAGTTAGGAAATTGCAGGCTGGGAACCTCAAAAAGGAATAGTTCAGCTGATGGTCCAGGATAGCCATTTTGTCTTGGCCAGAAGTCAGAAACGTCTTTGGTTCTGTGGGCAACTTTGTTCTAGCCAGAAGCCAGAAATACCAAAAATGTTTAAGGTCCCTGGCTTCTGCCTGATTTCTTTTCTTTCTTTTCCTTTTATCCAGCCACCTAAATGAACACAGCTCTCTAAAGGCTATGCAGGAGCACTGTGCAGACAGGAAGATGGAGAAGCCCAGGAACACACCTGACAGTGAAACTGGACTGACCATATCACTTCCTCTCCCTCCCTCTCCTGGCTATCTCTGTCTCAACCCACGAAGACTTAGTAATGTTTAGATGGGGGCTCTCAGGGGAAGCCCTTTCTTGGGCCTAAGCCTCTCATGCATCCTTTCTCTTCAGCTCTCACCTATAATAAATCATTTTCTGAAATTTGCTCTCCTCTGTCTGTGAAATTCATTCTTTGGGTTAGAGAAAGAAAGGATCCCAAAACCATTATCCAGTGTGGTTTTGGTGACTATTGATTGTCCAGATTCTAGCCCCCTCAGTTACTTCCACCTGAAGTGGGAATGTCTTACTCATATTTAATGACCCCTGCCTAACCTCCATAACAGTACTTAGCAGAAAGTTAGTGATTGATAATAACAAATAGTTAATAGAAGACAATTTTGAAATGAGCCATCATCCTATTTAAGGTAGAATTGAATGTCATAAATATAATGGTTAAGGTAATAAATAAAAATAGAGTTCTTAGCTTATAACTATATGGTAAAATTGTTTGTTGGGGGTATCATTGTCTCTGCTTATAGGTAGATAACTCAAGCTCATGACCTGTTATATAATTTCCTAGCAGCACATTCTACTTGAATGGGTATAGCACCTGTTATCCTCTAAAAGCAGCTACTTGAGATGACTCTGGTAGGCTAAGATTTCAATCCAAGCCTGTTCATACAGAAGATGGGGTTTATTAAAAAATACTTTTTTCTTGAAAACAAGGCCATCTAAAAGGTAACTAATGTTTTTCAGAATCTTTCCAAGGTCACAGAAAGTTAGCAAAGAGCCAGAAGCAAATCAAGATTCCAGTTTCCGGGACTGAGCTCTTTTCATCACATAACACTTACTGGTAAACACATGACTCCGACAGATGTAGCAGGTACAATAAATGAACTTCCTCAGTGCGCTAACTTAGATCTAAAAACCCTTCATTCCCATTCTATTAGAGTGACTCATTTTGCTGGTACCAAGACATACCGAAGATTTTAAGGTTAAAGAAAGTAACTAATGGCTTTTTTGAAATGTCCTTCAGGCATACCAGATATGCAGTAGTTGGTGAAGTGAAATGCTGAAAACGCTGCCTTTTTCTGTAATGAATCAATAACCCTTTGTCTCTGCATTAGAACTTAGCTTTTAAAGAAGAAGATTCAAAAACTGTAATTATATGTTACAGAAGCAAGAAAATAAAGAAAGGTCAAAAAAGTGGTGTCTATTCTCCCTAATGGGAGTTCTTATTGACCCAATGGAGCATAATGGGAAACTTGTTTTTCTCCTTATTAGAAGACTACTCCTATAAACCAATAACACTAGTTGAACTATTTATATGTTCAAACTTATCCATTTCCTACATCAATTGCCAAGCTCTTAAACATCTGAGTAATATGCCAAAGGCTGAAAGATTTTCTCTCTGAAAGTAGATATATGTGACGTTGAACATGTGCGAAAATCCAACTGAAAACTGAGATGCGAAAAACACTACCGACCTTTTCATTGACTCTATATTTATGATGCAAAAATCACTACTTTATTGAACAGATGTCCTCATCTTATTGCTTGAATAAATGGGGCATGGAGAGTAGTTTCTAATACAAACAGAAAAGGCTACAAAATTCTAATTAATTCCTTGTATAGAGTTTTAATTTACTGCCTTTCTGGCTACATATTACTTGTATTTGTATACTGCTATTGTACAATAAACATGTCATGACCTTGTCATTAAATGAAGTGATCATTGTCCTCTAAAGAACTTTCTTAAATATTGTTAAATATTGTAATTTCTTAAATATTTAAGAAACATACAGTTTCTGGAATTTCTGCTATTTCTCCCATATAATCCTGTAAGTTGGTTATATTAGATAATTCTTTCTGAGTTTGAGAAATAGTTTGCATCATCAAAACCAGAAATTGTCTTTTACTGTGAAAAATAACTCCTAAATTTCAGTGGCCAAGATTACAAAGAAAGGAGAAAGTTAAATTATAAATAAAAAATAGCTACAACTATTTATTTATTATTTATTTATATATTATTTATAAGAACAGTTTTTAAAAATCTGTAATTTTTTTCTCTCATTGTTCCTGGCTTGTTAAAAATGTATCAGAAACCTAAGTTCCTTGTACAGTAGAACAATGTCATTTTAATACATGAATTCCACATTTATATCAGGAAAGAAAAGAGTGACTGGCACATGGGAGGTTTTTATGGCAGTCTTCAAAGATGAAGCCTGTGGCCTCTATTCATTAGCCAGGGTCCAGGCACAGGTGACACTAATTTGAAAGAAGGTTCAGAAATAGTCTTCATCTATGTTCGCAAAAAGACAGATAGATGATGAGTGCATATATCTTTTCTGAAATAATCTTAAAGAATAAATGTGCATCTCCTTAACATTTCACAATGTGTTATTGGAATACTTGAAGCTGGTACTGAACGAGGGAAGTACCCCAGGGGCAGAAAATTATAGCAGGCAACGGACATAGACATATTTATAAACAAGTAAAGCAAAACAAAACCAAAAGCAGCCACCACTGTTTTTCAGCTGTTTGTCTCCTTTCTCTTTTCTCCCTTTGCCCAATGTGCCTACCATTCCTCCTGGTATCTCTCTGAGTTCCTCTGACTAACTGGGAAATTCAGTCTAGTCCATGGTGAGCCAAAACTTTCCAAGGGTTAGGAAAAATAAATTGTGATTCTGTTTCATGAGTAAATCAGGTTATCATAGTGGAAACAGCAGGAGAATTTAAGCTATTAATAGATTTGAGTGATGCCTATGTTTATGTGCACAAATCTGAATGACTGTCATATTCAAACGAACTTGCAAAGGACTGAGTTGCTCATACTGAGGTGTACAGAGCAGTGAATTGATATCTCAAAGAAAGGAGAGACAAAAATTAAGTTAGAAGTAAAAAGTAACAGCTGAAAACATTTCAAAACATAAATGTCCATCTTATCAAAGATCTAGTGATGGGTATTGTTGTGAATGGAAGAAGTGATTTTCTTTTTAAGGTTTCCCATTCAGTAGGATGACAAAGGTATCAGAAATTACAGATGTGAACTCACTGAGGGCCAATGCTTTTTCTGCTTACAACTTACCAACTTTTGTAATTGATATAACAGTTTTGTTTCCCCAATGCCACAGGTAATCAACATGTTACCCTATCTCTCAAGCAAATCTTAAAGAAGGGTTTCACACTTTCTTTTTAGTAGATATTAACATCCTCCAAACAAGGTATGGTGGTATTGACAGGCAGTAGGTCTAAGGCTTTGATAACGGCTTTCTTGGGGCACTAAAGATAAAAAGGTACTAGCATTATGTTATTCACATGCTTAATAATTGCTTCAATAGGACAACTGAGAAGTTACAATCTTATTCTATGCCCTTGCAAGCAAAAGAAGGGGGTGGATCAGATAGATAAGAATAAAAGTTAATAGTCATTACTTTGGTAATCCTTGCCCTACAATTAGACAATGAAATAACCAACCTGTCAACAGTTAAAGAAGTCATTTTGCACCTTCTCCTGTTTAACCATGTCTTTTCCCAGCACTTCTGCCCTACCCGTAATTCGAAGTGGAGGAAGGATGCATGATGACCTCTTATACTTCATCTTTACTATGAGTTGTTCTCAGCACAGAATGGCTGCACCCATCGGTGTCTTTAAAAAACAGACACCGACTTTCACTGACTTTCCACATGTACAATGGTGGTGGTGAGTGTCAGCTCCTCACAGACAGTCCTGCCCCAAGCTAACATAACATGTGTGCTGCAGTGAAAGTGGCAAAACTGAGGTGGGACACAGTCACATGGCCAACGGCACATTGTTCTTCAAATGTTGGCATAACAGAGACCACAGCGATCCATTCAACTTATTTATCAACAGCAGTTTTGAGGGATAAAAGTGGAATTCTATCATGGATAGAAGAGAAATTAGTACCTTTGCTGAAGTGTTCATGACTACCATAGTAACTAGTAAGTGAACTTTTACTTCTTTTCAAAATCCAACTAAACATTTTCTCCTCTGGGAAGCTTTCCTTAACATCTCAAGCTGATTAGCTATTTTGATTTTTAATTTAAAGTCTATATAACTATTATCTGATGGGCTCATACATGCAGATAAGAAGTTAGGCCACTTTTGCCCCCTATTACTCTCACTGTCTCTGGCTCTCAAACCCCTCTTTCTACCAGGGAAGCCCTTCTTCCCAACAAGCCTCCTTCTACTTTGCTTCTTGTTTTTTCTTTTTCTTTGCCTTTCTTTTTTGTGGGGGAGGGGTCTACTGAGTTTAGTTTTGCTTGCCATGGCAAGTGGGTTATTTATTAGAAAACAGATGACTTATTAGTGGCTATACATCTGAAGACTAGACACTGCTTCATCCAATACCCATTAAGAGCCCATAGTTCATCAATAAGAGATGGGGTCTCTGGAGCCCCACCCCCATGCATGGTGAAACAATGGAAGCCTCGTCTGGTGCAGGTCTAACCATGGCTGCAGTGAGTTCAAGTGCAATGGCGAGTCATACCCAGAAGGTTGCTTAGCAACACTCCTCACATCTCTGACCCTTACATACTTTCTACCCCTTCTCTGCTGATGTTTCTTGAGCCTTGTAGGAGAGTGATGTCCATGCACTGCCTCCACACTTGGCTGTGTTTAACCACTAGCCACTGAGAAAAAAAAGGTTTCTCTGAAGAAAGCTGAGTGTAGCACTGATAATCTCAGAAAGCCACAGAACCACTTGGGTCCTAAATCTCCATGCACATCTTGATTTAAGAAACTGTGGTTAGTTAACTCTTTTAATGTTTACCTCCTAATTACCTTTTATATACTTTCTTCAAATACTCAACCCACTATACTATTATAAATAACATCAAGAACCACGTGGAAAATTTTGTATTCAGCTCATAATCGTTATATATAGTAGCACTAGTTGGTAGTACACCAATACTTTTCAAACACTGGTCAATTATCTCCATCCCATTCTCGTCCAATATTCTCTACAACTTTCCAAAACTTCCTATCTCCAGATGCTGATAATTACCATTTTATTCTTATGTATTCATGAGTGTGACATAGTATAATTGGTATACATACTAGGGGCTTGATAAATTCTCTCATAGGAGGCTTGTTTGTCCATTTTCCTAATTAGATCATAATATACTGAGGACGTACACTATGTCTTTTCACATCTATCAAACTCTGTCTTTGTATCTTGAAATAATACTCGCCAGTACTGGATGCTCACTATGTGTTTGATAAATGGATGAATGGATGAGCTATCTTTACAATTATAATGAGGAGATTTAGTAGGGTAGTCTAGGTCATGATGCAGCAACAGTTACATAATTTAAATTCCATAAAAGTTAAGGTCATACTTGTTGTATATATTCTAATCAGGTAGACAAAGGGCTTGATGATCTGTATTCTACTGTCTTATTCTCAACTGATCTGCATTTCAGCACCCTTTTCAATTACTGTGTCAGAGGAAAAACTGGATAATCAAGGCTAGGAAATGGCCTCAGTGGTTATGGTGCTTGTTGCACAAATAAAAGGATCAGACTTCAGATACTCAATCTCACATAAATGTCTATACTGGTTGATGGTCCACCCAGCCATTGCAGTCAGAGCCTGTGAATCTTCAGAGTAAGCTGGCTAGTGAGATTAGCTCAATTTATAACCCAAGATTAGAGATCCAGCAGCAAAAGATTACAGTGGAAGTGAGATCTAGGATAATTCTGATATTACCCTGAGGCTCGTATTTGCCACATACATGCAAACATGCATACATACATGCAAGCACCCCATACACATGCACATGAAAATTTTTAAAGATTAAATGAAAGAAAACAGAAAAAAAAAGAAATTAAATGATTGCAAGTGGGTACAGTTTTCTCAGGGGAAATAGTTATCTCTTATTTACTCACATTTGAATTCCGAAGACCAAGGAATTTCATAGCTCTATCTTTGTAGAAGCTGGAAAATATAGAGAAATAATAGAACATTTAGTGCACTTACTGTCTCTGTCACATTCTTGGACATAATGTTCTAATTACAGAGAATACAATGTTTGCAATATGCAAAATATGTTGACAAGCAATAAAGTCACATTTTTCTAGTACTTTCCAAGTAAGACATCTAAACCAAATATCTAGCATAAATGTTTTTCAAGTAAGAAAGGTGAATCATCACCAAGCTGCCATATTTGGGAAATAATTCTTTCTCAGACAATCAGGTGACATTCAAGTTAATGTGACTCTGCCTCCCAGCATCCTGTTAAATACTGATGTTGATGATATGAAACCTAGGCAATGGCACTCAAAAACAAAAATCATTCAGTTGTGGCCTGGACCCATTTTGTCATCTCAGATGCTGAAATAGTATCAGAAAAATGACTTGGAAGAAGCATTTAATTAGTCTATTAGTGCTATTTTGAAAATATAGTCATAATTTTTGTTACTATGTTCTTCATATTTACATGACTTAAACTTGGCTACAGAAAGACTAGAATCTTGATTCCTAGGCTCCTCATTAAGAATGTGTCATGTCTCTGCATTCATTTCGTCAAAGTACACATATTGCTTCATATTCCTCTTCTACATGTAAAATAAAGTAAATTTCACCACCCATGATTGCAGCTGAATTAGTTGTGCAACCAATGGTCACAGAAAAGCACTTAGTATGCTGGATTATTAATGTTTGTATTCTAGCAGAATCAGAGACAACTCTTAAGTGGAACAGTGAGGCTGGCTTTATTTATATATTTACAGTAGAGACAAATCTGACTAGAAGATTTGAAATTAAAGGATAAATAAGGAAGAATAAAATAAAGCAAATGAAAACTATTAAAATGTACTTAAAGCCAGGAATGTTCACATATTCTTGTAATCCTAGCATTTGAGATGCTTAGCATGAGAATTGTGAATTCAAGGCCAACCTAGGTTATCTGGAGAGTTACAAGGCAAAATGGATTAAAACACCTTTCTCTTTTATTACCTATAATTCTATCTATCCATTATTTATCTATCTACCATCTATTTATCATGTACATGTGAGTTTATTTACTTGAAAAACTATGTATATAAACATATATATTGTGTATATATATAAAGACATTATATACAAAGTCAATATTCTTATAAATATATCTGTATGCTTCAAGCAATGTGAATGCATAATATATCTATGTTTTTATAACTTTTATTTCAATCATATATTTTAATGGCAACATTTCTATTTTAATGTCTTTCAAAAATCCTTTGTGAACTTTTCACATGTTCATTTATTACTTTTATTTTCATTTCATCACATTGAAATATAATGTGCTTGTGAATATCTTGTGTAATATTTGATTAAAGTAAACAGTTAAATCGGCTACTTATTGCTATATAGCACAATTTAAAGATGAGAGTATAGAATGGAAGAATCAGCCAGAAGTTCATATTAGAGATTTAAACTGCTGTTTTAAGACTTTAAGAAATAGAAACCAAATGCTTCCACCTCTCTTACAGCCCAAATCAGATCCTGCACAGTACCATATATACTATACATTCTAAAAATATTTATGGTTACTTATTTATATAGAATGGTGTGTGTGTGTGTGTGTGTGTGTGTGACACTCATGTAGGCATGTGCATGTATGCAGGGAAGGGCATGCCACAGCATGTATATAAAGGTCTGTAGAGTGATGCGTTTTCTGGAGAGAGGCCACACAAACGTCTGTCCATCAGACATAAGGATTCATTGACAAATCAAAGTAATAAGGATGCCAAAGCCCAACTTGGTGAACCAATGAGTGTTCTGAGGTTCTTATAACCTCCAGGCTGCTTGGCTCTCCAGGAAATCTCCTCTCTCCCACATCCCAGCAGTTGTTTCCTGCTTCACTTTATGTTGGTGAATTCCCCACCTCCTGAATCTTGTAATTTCAGAAACTTCCTACGACAAATGAGTTATTTACTTTCTGAATCTTATGACTGAGATAGAATGCCATGCAACAAGGTCAGAGGACAACTTTCAACAGTTGGTTCTCTCCATGTACTTTTTCATGGGTTATGGGGTCCTGAATTCAGTTTTTCAGTTTGTCACCAACCCTAGCTAGCAAATCTTATTAGTCAAAAATGAATCACTGGGCCAGGCTGAATTTGAATGGATCCAAAATCCACTCAATGTCTGGGAATAAGGAACCACATGTTTATACAGGGAAAAGAGGAAATAAAAGTTGTCACCTGGGGAAATTATTTACCACAGAGTCAAAAATCTCATGCAAAGATGAACAGAGACAAAAACCACAGAATCCTGGAAGCGTTCACTGACTGAGAGTAAGATGATGTGAGTGTGCACATAGGGATGAGTTGTCTGTGAGATATTCAGCTAGTGTGCAATATTAGCAAAGTAGTTATTTTATGAAGATGTTAGTTATTCCAGTGATTTTTTTTTCTGATGACACTTAGTGAAGAACATTCTGTATACTAACTTGGCTACTAAAAATAAAAACTCTTAGTGGAAAAGATGATGACAATGAACATCAAATAAACATCAAATACTCCTGGGAAATGGTAACAGTTTCTGACAGAAAGTAATCCATTCAGGACAGAGAGAAATCAAAATGGCCTGAAATCTGCTGAATGGATTTGTACAAACTGTGAGAAGACAGAATTCTTGAAGAAAGGATGAAAGGATGGGAACCTTGCTCAGACCACTTTATAGTGCCTATTCCTAGTTTCCAGGTCAAAAACAAATAGACTCCAAGAGCCCTGTGCTGAATCTCTCTCTCTCTCTCACACACACACACACACACACACACACGCACGCACGCAGCGCGCACGCGTGCGCACTCAGTGTTTCGTTTAATGGAGTCAAACAGGAAAACCTGAAATATAACTAAAAATATTCACTCTAGGCCTGCCTATCCTGGTTCCTAGTGTATCTACAGAAGGCACAAACTGAGTTCTAGGCTGTCTACAGAATGTACAGTTTGATTTCTACACTGTCTACAGAATACACTGCCAATTCCTATTTTGCCTACAGAATGCACAGCCTTATTCCTAGTGTCTCTACAGAATTTACAGCCTGATTGCTAGGCTGTCTACAAAATGCATGCCTTGGTTCCTAACATATTTACAGAACGTTGGATCATTTCTTTAAGAATAGGAGGTCCCAGGGAAATTTTAAATGTGTTTGTAGCTCACCATAACTTAAAATAAAACCTGTTCGTGATGCTTTTTCATCAAACAACCTCTAATTATGACTTCCTGGATCAGCTATGATCTGGTAATTTAACCAAATACTATTCTATCTGTGTCTTATTTTGTTCAAAACAATCCATCATAGAAATTATTGCAAGTGAAGCCAGGAAGAAATAGCTGTAAGCTTTACTTAGATCTGTCATTTATCTTTGATAAATATTACAAGAGGATGTGGAGATCATTTAGGTTTTGCTGTTCAGCTAATGAGCATCACCTGTGAAGAGTCCTATATTTCATATTAACTGAAGCTTATTATCAAGTAACAGAGTTCAAAATCAAATTATTTTCATAATGTAGTAAACAAATTTAAACTTGTATTACTGTATGTTTATATTTGCAAATATTCATTCTTAGTCTTTAAATTGAATCTAAAAGTGACCAGATGATTTTGCTTCTCCTTTTTTTCATGAGAAAGATGTACTATTAACTTTATCTTGTTTTGATTATCAGGTTGTGAAAGGGAAATGGACTTCTCCCTCAATTTCTTGTTTAGTTTAATCAACCATTTATGGGGCTGCTGTACATCATGTGCAGCAGGTGCCTAGTAGACTAAGGTAGAGGAGATAGGACTCCTGGTCTTGTAGAATTTCTGAGAGCAGTTCTGTAAAGCACAATGGTAAATCATCTGAGGATATATTTTAGTGGTAAAGTGTTGGTCAAGCAAAGTAGGATGCCCTTGGCTTAATCCTGGTTCAGTCCCCCTGAAAAAACACATAACAATAAAATGGAAATAATAAAATGGAAAAAGTCAGTATAATAAGTGATAATACAAAATTGGTACATTGATAGATTAGAAGTATATGTGAGATTGGGGGGGGGGGGACTCAAGATTCTGTCTCACAAGCAGAAGGATCAGGAGGGAATGATTTTTGTCCCTGGAAGACTAAACCTGAGAAACCCCAGAACAAAATAATGAGGAGGCAAAGCAATCCAGGATGATTTCTGAAATTGTCTTTGGGCTTCCACAGGTATACACAATGCTTTCTTATACATAACACATCACACACACACGTGCATGCACACGCATGCATACATACACACACACATACACATACACAAATTATGTGCACAGATTGCAGAGAACACAGTGAAAATGTTCTTACCTGCACTTTGGACTTCCTTAAGGAAATATTGACAGAGATGAAGAATAGAATGTAATAGTGTTGTTTGTTTTGGGGAATTTTAAGGTTTAAAACATTAGGCAGTAAATGATAAAATAAATATAAGGCTGAAGAGTCAGGATGAAACCACAGGTTGCATCTATCGGCCAAGATTTAAGTTTACTGTATAAGAAAGGAGGGATCTCAGGATGGTTGAAAGCTTGAAAATGACACATTATGTTTATGACTTAAACACAAATTGTTATTGATTAGATTATATAGAGGAATAGAATTATGAATAGCAGTAACAACAGTCATGGGAACATAGTATGTTAATTCCATTTGAGAGAATACAAGACTGTGAAAAAGTCTTACTGGAAATTTAAAGCAGTTGGACAATCCCATTCTATTTCTATCTGTACAGACACACTTGTCTTGCTGACTACCAGGATGGATTAGGCTTTGAGAGAAACCAGGGTGTTTTCATTGGTCAACATAGGCTAGAACTGAGGAGACTACCATAACCTGAGGACTCATTACCTTAGGATGATTCCTCCACTTCCTGAGTGACCACAGATCATGAGTGACCTATTCAGACTCACTTTGAACATAATGAAAAATATCACTCAAGACAATAAACTACTAATGCATATAGATAAAAGAACATCAGAATTCTGAGAAGAAATGCTTGTGATCCAGACTGAGGGACATAAGGAATGTTGTTCACTCCCCCAGCAAAAGGCTTTGATTTTGTTTCTCGATGTATCTTATCATGGAAGATGAAAAATGACTAAATAATAGCTCCAAAAACAGAACCAAAAATGATGAACTATTATTTGTGTGCCACTTGATCCCAGTAAGAAAACATTCAGCTTAACTGCCATTGAAATTGTATGTGATGACATTCTTGTTAAAGTTCCCAACTCAGGCTACCATGATAGGAACTCCAGTTTCAAATGGAAAATACTGAAACAGAAAATTTCTGCCCAGATCATTTACACCTTTCTTCAATTCAACATTTACAAAATATAAAGTTTAGTGTTAGTACTACAAAATTTAAGTATAGACACATTTTTCTTTCTTGGCGAGAAGGATGTCAGGGAATTAAATTGTTCTGACAAAATATACTAAGTACTATGAAAACCTAATCACTTGCTATATACGAACAAGCTAGCAGATAGGGAATGTCAGTGTTCTCAAGTGGAGTAGAATCAACTCATTAGGCAATCTCACATGGTCAGAAGCTGGATAGGCCGACAACAATCATCTCTAAGCTAGAAAGACAAAGAAAGATGGAGAGTGTTGCAGCTATTTTTTTCCTTCTGTGAGACAATGCTCATGTACAATTAACTTAGAAGAAAATAAGAATCATACATAACTTATGGTGCAAAGGGCATAATTCATTGTGGCAGGGATTTCATAACAGAAGGCATAGCTAAAGGCAGAAGCAAGAAGGCAACTGAGGTCACCATCATCATGGAGACACAGAGAGTAACAGCCAACTCAGGAAGCCCCGCCACCAAATCTGAAAGCCTGCCACTTTTGACATCACTTTCTGTAGCAAAGCTCTTCCTCTAAAGGTGCTGCAACCTTCCAAAACGTTAACATCAACTAAGGGTTCAATCACATGACTCCATGGGGAACAACTCATTCAAATCATGATAGAGAGGTTGGAGGTGTCAGCACAAGCTGTCCTGTGCGAGGTCTGGTACAAGGCTGAAGGGTAAAAATGTCTGAGGCGTCAGCAACATGAGGTTACATTCAAAGCCTGATGGCAAGAGCCACAACATGGTTAATCAGGGTGATTTCACACAAAATTGAGACTCCCCCCTTATAATTCTGCTTCCATTCTGTTCTCCAGATCTTGTACAATGCTATTGGAATCTTCCACTTTTAAATTGCTCACCCATCGTCTTTGAAAACATCCTCTATGAATTTTGAAAAGATATAACCCAGGATTTTGCAGAGCGTTGGGTAAGATCTAAATAGTTTTCTCTTTAGAATTTGATGTGCACATCAGCTCTGGTCTGATGGGACAGCTAATTTGGAGGAGTCTATGGAAAGGGAAACATTAAGAGATCCCAAGATAGGAATGCTCTTCAAATTCAGGGAGTGATAACTGAGAAATGGAAGACACTAAAATACAAAATGATGATAGATCTCCACAGATAAATAACTCAAGAAACAGCTTACAAAGTTATTTTCACTTCATTTTTTTGGTGTGGTCACCTCAAGAGGATATAATTGATCAAGAAAATATTTTACTGTTGATAGTAAGATTTATCCCTTGAAAAACGTTTTCTATGCCTTACAAATTTTTCATGTGATTTTCCCATTTAAGAAAAACATTTCATATAGCTGATTTCAGATTGAGCAATTACAATCATAAAGACATTTAAATAAATTATACTTTTGGTTGCAGTCCATCTGAATTAAGCTTCTGGTCACAATTATATACTGATTTAGAAGAAAGTAAAGTACAGTGCTACTTGAGAAATAGTTCTGAAAGGTTTGTTTGGTTAGTTGACTTTTTTTTTTAATCTTCAAAAAAATCCAAGCATTTCATATAAATGTCAAGCATGAATACTCTTTTTTGAAAACCAGAAGTTTGATTTTAAGACTATTAGTAGAAGAAATCATCATTAAATACAGGAATACATGTTCCAACTACAGTTTGTTAAGGGTTGAAATATAAGAATTAGGTATATCTGAAAAGATTTTTTGACATTGATCCAACCAGTTTAAACTGTAAACTAGCACACTTTGAAGAAAAAAAAATAATGAAAGAACCAGAAGGTGACCTATGAGATGATCTCATTTATTCCTAACTAGAGAGCTATTATCTCCATCCTGTCCCTGGCAGAGGCAGTGTAACTTGGAAAGGAATAGTCCTTTCTAAAGAATGCTACTGAAACTCCTCCACAGCCTGATTTGAACAAAGGTCTCCTCTCTCTCCCCATCTTTCAGGCCTGACACCAATCTTCTATGTCTGACTCAACTAGAACTTACAGAAGCAAGTTCCCAGGTCTGTAGACTTTCTCTGAATCCCTGGCTTAAATTTCTCAGCTTTCATAGCAACATGAGTGGACTTTTTTACTTCATATGTAAATCTACATCTGTATTTCCAAAGGATACATTAGTTACTGTATTCTGGTTGTTATGACAAATAAACAACCAAAAAAAAAAAAGAATTAAGGTAGGATGGATTTATCTGGCCTATGGTATGGAAAGATCCAGTCTGTCATGGTTAGAAAGCCCTGACTCCAGGAGAGACTCTTGACTGAAGCAGAAGAGCTTATATCAGAACAGGACTAAGCTGTGTATTTAGGGCCATTCTCCAGAGACCCACATCCTACAGTGAGGCGCCATCTCTTAAAGTTTCTGCAACATCCCAAAAGACCATCACACATTGGGGACTAAGTATTAGTAGTAGAAAGAAAAAATGATCCCGTGGGAAATAATTCATCAGCTAAATCTTACACATACTTACACATGTATGCACACACACACATTTGTCTTTCTCCATGTTTCCCCAGAAAGCTGTAACTAATAAAAAATGGCAGACAGAAATGACTTCCAATTCAGTTAATGCACATTTTTTTGCACTTCACTTATTTTGCCACACCAAGAGGCTGACTGCAGCATAGTCTGACTTTGACTTTTAATATTTGCTGTCTTTTAAGCCAGCTCATTTCTCCTTCAGCACTGACTGAAAATTTATGTCAGTCAAATCTTCCTCTGCAAAGGAACCTTAATTTCAGCAACTCTCCCCATGCAACAATAATAAAATCCCAAAAAAGTCTCTCCATGCTCATTCAGGCAATTTTTGGACTAGTTAGGAAAGTCTACTCTGATAAACCTGTGGTTTCATCAGTTTTATGTCTAAACTAAATTTTAAGTGGGTGTCTATTTTATTTCAGAGGCTTCTTACAGTGTCTTCCCTATACCAGCCATTTTTTTTCACTAATCACAAAATAAAGTGATTAATGCAAGACTTAGAAAATTCTGTTCTGTTTCTTGACATTCTAGTTAAGACCATCTGTTCCAGAATGAAATCTTAGTTCCTGCATTGTTCGATGAGACTTACTGTTTTACCTGACTTGCACAGACTACTTATTATAACAGTAAACCAGTAGTGTGAATCTATGTGGAAGGTATTTGAGTCTATATCAAATCTTGTGAACATTGCCAGCTCACCTGGTTGTTTATCTTTCCACCATTACCTGTGTTTCCTCTCTTTCTATATAACTATAAACATATTTTCTCTTGAATCATACCAAATCTTAGTCATTTAAAATTGCCACCATTCTTTTTCTCACTGTAGATAGAAATGTGGACAGATGATGGTAGGATGATGTCACAGTTAGGCACAAGTGTGAACTTGACAGTTGCGGGTTTGAGCTCTGGGCACATTTGTAGAGAATTAATGGTTGAGTTAAGCCCAGAACAAATCTGTAAGAGATTGTATAGCTGATGTGGAAGGTCCAGCCCATGGTGGGTGGGACTAGGCCCTGGAATAAAATGCCAAGAGCTGATTGAGAAAGTTGGAATCCTTGTGTCCACTTAGCCAGACATGCTGGTCTGGCAAGTAAGGATCGTCCCTTCTCAGCCGTTATGTGGTCGTGGTATGGACAGTTCCCTTGGCCCTGGTGTTGGTGTGAACTTTCCTGTCAAGCTGGACTGAAAACTGTAACCAGAAAATCATAAGAGAAAATAAACCTTGTTCCCTTAAGCCATTTGATAGTCATTTATCAGCAGCCATGCAGGCGAACTGCAACAGATGACTAAGTTCACTAACATTCATAGCGATGAGGTGGTTTAGCTCACATAGCCAAAGACCAGCTACATCATTTACATTGGTCCACATGCCTGGATCTGTTCTTGCCACTTGAGTGCTCCTATATTCACCATGTGTGGGCAGTTTACCTCTCTCACAATAGCATTCCCATAATATTCTTAATGGCAGTTAAGTTCTTGGAAATGTTGTGTAAAGGAAAAAAGCAAAGTCCTCAGGGTCTCCTAAGGTTTCCACCTACAACTGAAAAGATAGTTCTGCTGCATTTTGTGGTTAAAGACTGTTTAGAAGTCTAAGAAAGGAAGATGATATGAGGTTCATAGTACTGGGAGGTTGGATCACTTATTCACTATTCTTTCTAGCATTATCTACTTCAAAAGACATTTCCTTTTTTATACTAACCAGCTTAACTCTTGTTAAACTGAATGTGTTTCAGCAGCAGAGGATATGAAAAATGATAATGTCACAGGGAACAGGCAAGTAAATCTCAGATTGCCTTCCTCTCAATCAGACTGAAGTGGAAAAACCAAGTAATTACCCAAATCTACCTGACTGAAAGATTCATTATATTTTATTTAAAAGAGCAAGTTGTGACAAATCTCAGCTAGCCTTCAACTTGAAAGAGTTTTGTGTTTAAATTTTATTTTTATTCATTTTTAAATTACTTAAGCAGTGACTACTTAAAAATGTATGTGAGAAAGAGAAGGGAGGAGGCAAGCAAGCTTTAGAAGCGCACTCATCTGCGTAAAGATTGTGCTCAGGGAGGAAGAAGTGACCCAGTGAAGCAGCAATGAATGCCAAGTGTCCATTCAGATAACAAGCAGACTAGTATTATTTACTGTCCTGTTCCATTACTGACATTTCCTTCCACACCACAGGTTGCCATGACCCTTTATTTTGCTGCATTTCATGGTCAGAATTCTGCCACATGACATTTCACTAACCACATTCCACTGAATGTCTCTTAACCCTTGACATTTGGGTGCTGATGATGTATTCGAACCTGCAATCAGAAACCTCTTCCTAAGAAGTAAGCAATGCTTTCAGCAGAAAAGTAAGAAAAGGAGATAGACTCAATTTGGCCAGATATTTACCAGATACAGTACTTCCTGCTATTATTCTTTAGATGCAATTAAAACAATTACTTTCCTTCAATTGGCATAATTTTAATAACTCCTGGAAAGCTGTTCAGAAGAATTTTTTTCAGGGACTATTGGTAACATTCATTTTTAGCTCCACTTATCAGAGTCTAGTTACCAAGAAGATTCTTATTAGAGACTGTTATGTTTAACTCTATATGATATTTTATAATTTTAAGAGACTGTATCAGAAATTAATCCAGATATCAATTTACTTGTAGTATTACTACAAAATCTTTAGCAATCCTATGAATTCTTACTCTTTCTCAAATAGCTAACAAAATCGCTAATCAACTATAGTGAGGATTGGCAGTAAGGCCAAAGACTAGGCCTTTATTTATAAATAAAGTTTTATCAGAACATAGTCATTTAACTCACTGATGTATAATTAGTGATTTCGTTCCACATTATAATGGCATAGTTGAATAGCTATAAAAGACACTATGTGGCTCACAAATCATAAAATACAGTCTGACTACTTAGAGAAAAAATGCTGCAAAGACATGTATGTGTTCTTTTTTATTGTCCATATTATATTTTTTCTTATTTCTCTCTGCAATTTCATTGATGCTTTCTTTTCAGTTTCTCTTCAATTTTGGACAACGTTTGTCACAGTGGGTTTTTTGACCACCCTTACAGTCACCTGGTAGGTGTAAAAAGACAGATCTGGTCCTAATGGCCAATGATTTTCCAGCTTTCACAAGGTTCTGTTCCTTCTCTCCAGGGAACATACACCTCTTCATTCTACCATGACTCCCATTGGTCAATGAAAATGAAAGACTTAGTTTTATTTATTTATTTTTATTTCCACTCATACAGACTTAACAGGTACACCCGTCCCCTCCTTCCCTCAGACCTCTCATCGCCCTGTGCCCCCCTCCCCTCCTCCTCCCTTCCCATCCCTCAATGCCTTCCCCTCCCATCCCCGGATTATCCTTAAATGTGCATGTCCAACTCTCCTCTGGGTCCTACTCTCCGATGAGGTGCAAGGACACAGTGGCATTTCCCAGAACCCTTTCTTGTGTCCCACTTAAGCATAGCAACACTACTGTGGCTGTCAATCCCATGCCTCCAAGGATCCTAGTGCCTTTAGTCCATGCTAGACTTTGTGGGGTCAATAGTTTATTGGACATTGCACAAGGCATGCAAAGTCCAATTATGATTGCTTCCACCCTAACTTGTGTGAAGTATCTTGCATATCATTGCTCCTTCCATCCTTGTGCTCTTACAATCTTACTGCCCCCTCTTCTGTAAATTTCCCTGAGCTTCAGGATGGGGAGAGATTAGGCTGGCCTAGTTCCAGGTGGTTGATGTAGAGTCTCTGAAGTTCTTGGATTATGGTTTGTTGATTTTTTTTTTCAGTTTTGCTGCTCCTGCAATGCCCTTCACTCCATCCTGATGGGTATTGGATGTCACTCCTTGGCCAGAGATAAAAAGCTGTTAAACTAGAGTCTTGTTATAAGAGTATCTTCAAAGGTAGATGTAATAAAAGTAGGAAACCACAGTGAGGGAGAGGTCAGTCACCCATTTGCAAAATGGTTACTTTTTATCTGCCAGATTATATGTCCTCCCCTTCTGGTAAGATCACAGGAAATCTGGTAAATGATCAGGAAGGAAAGTCTGTGAACTTAACCAGATGTCTCTTTACTTACTTGCAGTCCTTGATGGTATCTATTTTCTCTGCTGTAACATGGTCCTCTCTCTCCTTGAAAACTTCTAACTAAATCTCTTCCACATTTCATGATTCCCAGAGTCAGCTGTTACAAAAAAGAGAGAAGGGGCTGGAAGATGGTTCAGGAGTTAAGCCTCTGCCTTGCAGGTGGAAGGTCCTGAGTTCGGATCCTAGACCCCATGTATAGATGCCAGGTGGAAGCAGGAACAGCCTGCATTTCTGGTCCTGGTAGGGCGGAGCCTGTGAATCCCGGGGCAGAGTAAACAAGGAGGAGGTGGAGGCCGTCCATGGTAGTTCCTGAATTCGCCCGTGGTTCTACACACACATGCAAGCATACACCCATACACAATTGAATAAAAAAAAAGAAAAATTATAAAAAAGAGAAATTTTAGAAGATTAAGCCATTTTTAAACAATTGAAATTGATTTAAACAAGATTATTCCTGTAAGAAAAAAAATGTAATTTCTACAAACAAAAGTGTCTCCATGGGCTGGAGAGATGGTTCAGGGGTTAAGACTCTGTCTGGCAAACAGAAGATCCTGAGTTCAGATCCCAGGTCCCACATAAAAATGCCAGGCGTAAAAGGCAATACAGGCTTCAGGCCCTGGTGGGTGGAGCCTGAGAAATCCTATAGTGAAGCAAGAAGGAAGAAGATAGAAGCAATCCAGGATGATTCCTGAGGTCACTCTTGGTTCATAGGGACATATACATAGGTCCTTGATACACACACACACACACACACACTCTTAATTAATTAATTAAATCTCCATAGCAGAGAAATCTATTTCTGAAAATTATACAGTACTTCCAGAATTTAGCAGTCTGAACCAATAGACATTAGAATGTTCCCTGGCATGGTGTAGTAGCCTTTGGTTCAGGTACCTGGGAGAAGTGTCATCACGATTAAGGCCCAAGCAGTGCCATCATCTTATGACTTGACTTCCCAGCTCACTGACATGGCAATTTGAAGGCGTTGGTCCTCCAGGGGTAGCTCACAGTACTGCATTAGATTTTCTAACAACAGAGGACAACCTGGTTGCCTTGTTGCAAACTGCACTGAGAGGAGAAAAATACCCACAGTTCCTTGCAGCCAGGGAAACCACCTCAAGAGAACTGCTAGAAGCTTAACTCCCTGGTAGAGACACATGAGCTGAAAGCATTATAAACACTAACCAAAGAAAACTGCTTAACACCAAATGAAAGTCTAAATCATAAGATGAAGTAACTTCAAGTTTACATGTACCTAATTTTTCAGAACCTCAATACATATTTAAAAAAGTGGCAAAGTACAAAGAAAAAGAAACAAAAGATAGTCCCTGTGAATCAAATTTATACAACTCTGCCAATAATTGAACCCAAAAAATTTTATCATGAAATTGTATATATTGTTATAAGCAAGATTAATCTAATAGAAATACGAGAAATATATCACAAAGAATTATAACTTACAGTTGTTCAAATAACATCTTTAAATTACCATAGGGTATGCCATGTTAGTCTGAAGTAATAAGCGTCTATGTTTATTTTTATTTCAGTTCAATCGCACTGTAAGGAAGCAACATTTCTTACCATGATGCATTTAACATTCTAAAACAGCATGTGGTTATTTACTGTCCATAGATTATTTTGTGTTTCACATACTTTAACATAAGCATTTGGCTAACAGATAATTTGATTCAGACTTTATTGTTGCTGTTATTACAGATACATTTCACCTCCAAGCACCTCCAATAGCATCTGGAACAAAGTGAGTATTCAACAGGTGTTTATTTTTTACCTTTATTTAATATATGTGCTAACTAGATAAAGTCATAAACTTAACAATATAAGTCTGAGCCTATAGATAGATATGTGGAAAATTAATAGTTAAAACAAACCCTAAGTAAGTCTATGAGAAATTATCTAATCAATGTGGAAAGACCAAGCCTATAATGGGTGGCTCCTCTGAACAAGTAAATAACTTGGAGAGAGGTGATTTAATGTACTAGGAAACCAGAGTGTATCCCTCTCTCAACTTTTTCTGTGAATATGGCATGGACAGGTTCCTCAGTTCTTGATCTTGGTTTGACCATCCTGTCATGTTGATGTAGTGTAACTAGAGTTGAATCAAGAATAAACGCCTTGTTACCCTAGGTTGTTTTGTTTCTCTCATTATATCAGCAATATAAAAAGTAACTAGAACAGTATAATAGTCTTGGTTACTAGTCACTTACTTTGGGACTTGAAATATATCATTTTAGGTTTTCCTGAAATTTTTAAGGGTGTATGTCAAGGTTTGATGTTATTCTGACTAGTCTGTCTTTGCATATTGGTGATTTTTTTCCTCTTGTAAATTTAATATTGTTTCTGTTCTGCAGTTCAGCTTTTCTACTGTAAATACATCAGGAAGAGCTTCTTTTCTGGAGATTTCTCCTTGAGAGTTTACAAAACATGCTCAGTTTGGTGTTCATATTTCCCCCTTTACTTGGTAAGTTTTCTTCTAGCATTTCTTTTTTTTTTTTTTATTCATTCAATTGTGCGTGTGTGCGCATGCGTGCATGTATGTGTGCGTATGTGTGTGTGTGTGTAGAACCACGGACAAATTCGGGAACCACCATGGACGGCCTCCACCTCCTTCTTGTTTACTCTGCCCCGGGATTCACAGGCTCCGCCAGAAGCTCCAGCCGCCCCCGCTTCTGCCCGGCGTCTATACGTGGGGTCTAGGATTCGAACTCAGGGCCTTCCGCCTGCAAGGCAGAGGCTTAACCCCTGAGCCACCTCTCCAGCCCCTCTTCTAGCATTTCATTGAATAGATTTTTCTACAGCTTAGTTTGTAGCTCAGGTTTTTTCTTAATATACAGATTCTTAGCTTTGGTCTCTTGATAATGTCCCAGAATTCCTGTAAGATGTGATCATGCAGACTTCATGTGATGTTTTCTTGAGTTTATCTTTAATTCCTGCTATTCTTTCTTTTCGTTAACATTTTACAGTGACTGTTAATCTTCTTCAACTGTATTCTGAAGTCTGTCATTTCTACTGTCTTTTTTTTTTCAGAATTTCTTTTTTTTATTTCTTCCTCTCACACAAAGTTGATAAGTGTTACATTCCCCTCCCTCCCTCCACCCCTCCCTGCATCCCCTTGCTCCCTCCCCCCTTTTCCCCTTCCTTTCCCTTCTCCCTCCCTTTCTCTCAATACCCCCTCACCCTCCCCCATTCCTGGAGCATCCTTTAGTGTGCAAGTCAAACTTCCCTTTACTGTGCATGTCAAACTTCCCCCTGGGTCCTCCTCTCTCATGACGTGTAAAGACTCAGTAGCATTGCCTAGAACTCTTTTTTGTGTTCCCCTTTAGTATAGGAACACTATTGTGGCTGTTAATCCTTTGTGTTTAAGGATCTTAGTGCCTGTGATCCATGTTGGACTTGGAGGGGTCAATGTTATGTTGGTAATTGTGCAGGGCATGCAAAGTCCTATTTCGATTACTTCGGCCCTAACTTGTGTGGAGTATCTTGCATATCTTTAGGCTCTTACAATCTTACCGCCCCCTCTTCCACAAATTTCCCTGAGCTTTAGGATGGGGAGAGATTAAGCTGGCCTGGTTCCAGGTGGTTGATGTAGAGTCTCTAATGTTCTGAATTATGTGTTGTTGATTTTTTTTTTCAGTTTTGCTACTCCTGCACTGCCCTTAGCTCCATCCTGATGGGTATTGGATGTCACCCCCTGGCCAGAGATAAAAGGCTGTTAAAATAGTCTTATTATAAGAGTAATTCAAAGGTAGATGGAATAAGAGTAGGAAACCACAGTGGGGAGGGGTCAGTCTCCCATTTGCCAGATGGTTACCCTCTATCTGCCAGACTGTCCACCCTACCTTTGGATCATACCCTACCAATTGCATCAGTACAACCCTATCACCCTATCAGTGACCAGGAAGGAAAGTCTGTGAGCTTAACCAGATGTCTCATTACTTACTTGCTATCCTTGATGATGGCCTATTATCTCTGCTGTAACATGGTCCTCTCTCTCCTTGTTGCTGGCAGGGCCCTCCTTCCCCTTCCCTCCTGTTTATAATCTTTGCAATTACTGTAGATATTACAGAGATTTGTCTCTGAGTGTGTCTCTAAGTGGGTTTGGTATTAGGATCCACCTATTTGGAAATACTTATGGTGCTTAATTTTCTATGTCTGGAATACCTTTTCTAATTCCATCCATTTCCCGACAAATTGCATTAATTCATCATTTTTGATAGCTGAGTAGTATTCCATTGTGTAAGTGTATAAAATTTTCCTTATCCACTCGTGAACTGTTGGGCATTTGGGTTGATTCCATGACTTTGCTATTGTAAACAGTGCTGCTATGAACGTGGTCGTGTTTGTGCTATCGAGGTGAATTTTTGCTGTATGGGGGATTATTCCCAAAAGGGGAATAGCAAGGTCATATGGCATTTCAATCTTTAACTTTTTAAAGAATTGCCAGATGGCTCGCCAGGGTGGTTATATAAGCCTGCATTCCCACAAGCAATGTAAGAGAGTTCCCTTCTCATCATATCCTCTCCAGCATTTGGTGGTGTTTATATTGTGGATTTGATAGGGAAGTTTTGATTTGCATTTCCCTGATGGCTAAGGATGTGGAACATTTTTTATATTTGTTAGACATTTCAACTTCGTCCCTGGTAGTTTCTTTTAAGTTCCAAGGCCCATTTTTTAATTGGCCCATTTGTTTCCTTGGTGTTTAGTTTTCTAAGTTCTTTGTGCCCTCTGGATAGTAGAGCTCTATCAGATATGTGGTTAGTGAAGATTTTCTCCCATTCTGTGGGTTGCTTTTGTGCTTGAGTTACCATCTGTTTATCTGAACAGAAGCTCTTTAATATCATAAGATCCCATCTATTGAGTATTGGTTGTAGTGACTGTGCTATTGGATTCCCATTTAGTAACTGTTGGCCTAGTCCAATCAGCTTGAGGGAGTTCCCTACCCTTTCAACTAAGGTTTTTATAGTCTCTGGCCTTATATTGAGGTCCTGGATCCATTTGGAATTAATTCTTGTACATGGTGACAAATACAGAAAATACACTAACTCCTGGAAACTAAACACTTAATCTTCTGCATGTGGACATCCAGTTTTGCTGGCACCATTTGTTGAAGATGCTGTTCTTTTTCCATTGGATTTTTTGGGCCCCTTTGTCAAAGATCAAATGGCTGTAACTGTGTGAGCTTATATCTGGGTCTTCCACCCTTATCCATTGATGTGTGTGTCTATTTTGGAGCCAGTACCAGGCTGAAAATGGATTTGTAGTATAGATTAAAGTTTGATATGGTGATACCTCTAGCAGTGTTTTTGTTACTCAGGATTGTTTTTGCTATCCTGGATCTTTTGTGCCTCCATGTGAATTTTGAGATTGTTTGGTCAACTTCTTTAAAGAATTGCTTTGGGATCTTGATTGGTATACCATTGAATCTGTGTATTGCCTTTGGTAGGATGGCCAATTTTATGATATTGATTCTGCCAATCCAGAAACATGGAAGGTCTTTCCACCTTCTGGTGTCTTCTATAATTTCTTTCTTTAGGGTTTTAAAGTTATCATTGTAAAGGTCTCTTATTTCCTTGGTTAGGTTTATACCAAGGTATTTCATTTTTTTTTAGGGGTTATATAATGGGATTGTTTCTCTCAGGGATTTTTCACTTCATTCTGGGGACTGTAGGAATGCCACTGATTTTTGTACATTTATTTTGTATCCTGCCTCCCTGCTGAACTTCTGTATTAGTTCCAGGAGTTTCTTGGTGGAGTTTTTGCGATCACTCAGATATATGATCATGTCATCTGCAACTAGAGATAACTTGACTTCTTCCTTGCTGATTTGAATCCCTTTTATCTCCCTTTCTTGTCTTATGTCTTCAGCTAAGACTTCAAGTACAATATTGAAAAAAAGTGGTAAGAGTGGACAGCCTTGTCTAGTTCCTGATCGAAGTGGGAATGCTTCAAGTTTTTCTCCATTGAATATAATCCTTGCTGTTGGCTTGTTGTATACAGCTTTTATTATATTGATAAAGGTTCCTTCCATTCCAACCTTCTCTAGGGTTTTGATTGGATCTTGTCAAAAGCTTTTTCTGCATCTATCGAGAGTATCATGTGGTCTTGAATTTTGGACTGGTTTATATGATGAATTAATTACATTTATTGATTGGCATATGTTGAACCAACCTTGTGCCTGGAATAAAGCCTACTTGATCCCTGTGAATGATCTTTTTGATATGTTTTTGAATCCGATTAGATGACTTTGTTGAGAATCTTTGCATCTGTGTTCATCAAAGAGATTGGCCTATAGTTTTCTTTTTTAAGTATATCTTTATTAGGTTTTGGGATTAAGACAATATTAGGTTCATAGAAAGAATTTGGTAGTGTTCCTTCCTTTGCTATTTGATGGAACAGTTTAAGGAGTATTGGTGTTATTAGCTCCTTAAAGGTCTGGTACAACTCTGTGCTGAATCCATCTGGTACAGGACATTTCTTGGTGGGAAGATTTGAGATTACTTCATTGATTTCCTCATATGTTATAGGACTATTTAAATAATTCAAAACTTCCTGATTCAATTTAGGTAAATTGTGCTTACTTAGGAATTCATCCATTGTGTTGTCAAATTTCACAGAGTATAAGTTTTTGAAATATGACATTATAATACTCTGAATTTCTTTGCTATTGTTAGTGATAACTACATTTTCATTTCTAATTTTGTTAATTTGTATTTTCTCTGACTTGCTTTTGGTTAATTTAGCTAGGGGTGTATCAATCTTATTGATTTTTTCAAAGAACTAACTTTTTGACTGGTTGATTCTCTGTATCATTTTCCTAATCTCAATTTCGGATATTTTTCCCCTCATTTTACTAATCTCCTCTCTTCTACTGCTTTTGGGATCAGATTGCTCTAGTGTCTCTAAAGCTTTAAGCTGCATTGTTAAGTTATTTATTTGTGATGTTTCCATTTTTTTGATGTAGGCATTAGGAGCTATGAACTTAACCTCTTAGGACAGTTTTCATTGTATCCCAAAGATTTTGAAAAGTTGTATTTTCATTATCGTTCGCTTCCAGGAAATCTTGAATTTCCTTTGTAATTTCTTCCTGAATGCAATTCTCATTCAGCATCATAGTGTTTAGTTTTCAGGAGTTAGTGTATTTTCTGTTGTTTGTTGTGTTGTGGATGTCAAGCTTTATTTAGACCACAGTGGTCTGATAGGGTACAGGCTATAATTTCAACTTTCCTATATATGTGGAGATTCGTTTTGTGGCCCCATATGTGATCTATTTTGGAGAAAGTTCCATGTGCTGCTGAGAAAAATGTGTATTCTTTGGGGTGCGTGGATGAAAAAGTTCGATAGAGATCTGTAAAGTCCATTTCAGTTAGGTTTTGACTAAGTTCCAAAGTGTCTCTGTTAAGTTTTTGACCTGTTGATCCATGTTGAGAGGGCGGTGTTGAAATCCCCAAGAATTTTCATTTAGGGGTTGATTTCTCGCTTTAGATGCTGTAGGATTTGCTTAATGAATGTGGAGGGGCCCATATTAGGTGCGTATATGTTCAATATTGCGAAGTCTTCCTGGTGAATTGTACCTGTGACTAAAATGTAGTATCCATCTGTGTCTCTTATGACTTTTTTTGGTTTGAAGTCCACTTTTTCTGATAGCATAATGGCTACCCCTGCCTGTTTCCTCGTTCCATTAGCTTGCAGAATTTTGGACCAGCCTTTCATTTTTAGGATGTGCCTATCTTTTGTGGTGAGATGTATTTCCTGCAGGCAGCAGATTGATGGATTGTGATTTTTAATCCAAGTTTGTAATCTGTGTCTCTTGATCAGTGAGTTAATTCCATTAACATTTAGTGTTATAATGGAGAAACTATTTTTAATTCCGGACTTTTTTATGTTTAGCGGCTTTTGTAAGTGTATTATTTGGCGTTTAGGTTTTGGTGGTATTATACTTCCCTTCTGTCCTCCTTGATACACTTTTTTTTTTCTTCAAGGTTGAAGGCCTGGTTTGGTAGACATGTAAGTATTCAAGTTGTCTTTGTGCTGGAAAAGTTTTCTTTCTCCCTCGATCATGACAGACAGTTTTGCCAGGTATATCAGCCTGGGTTGACATTTTTGCTCATTTAATATTTGAAGTACGTCTCTCCAAGCTCTTCTTGCTTTTACTGTTTCCATTCAGAAGTCATTTGTTATTTTAATAGATTTATCTTTAAGAATGACTTGTTTTTTTTTTCCCTTGAAGCTCTCTGCACCTTTTCTTTGTCTTGAACATGGATTGTTTTGACGATTATTTGCTGTGGCGATTTTCTATTTTGGTCATATCTGTTTGGGGTGTAGAATGCCTCTTGTATTTGGATGGGCCTCTCATTATTTAGATGAGGGAAGTTTTCATCTATGATAATTTGAAAAATTTCTTCAGTTGTGGTATTTTGGGATTCTTGCTCTGGTATTCCATGAATGTGCATGTTAGGCTTCTTCAGGGTGTCCCATAACTCTTGAATATTCCTCTCAAGTTTCTTTTTGGTTTTAACAACCTCTTCCATTAAGCTGGTTAATTCTTCCACTTTGCCTTCAAGATCTGAAATTCTATTTTCTGCTTCATTAGTTCTGCTGATAATACTCTCTATTGAGTTCTAGGTTGAAGATAACTTCTCTTTTAGTTCAATTTTAAACTCTGCCTGAGACTATTTTAACTGCTCTATGCCTATTTTTGTTTCTTGAACTGTTTTTCTCAACTCCTCCAAGTGTCTGTTGTGTTCCTGTTCAAAGTTGTTGATGCAGTTATTTAACTCTTCCCAGATTTCCTGTTTCATAGTATTGATCATGGTAATGATCATGCTTTGAAAGTTGTTATTTTGGGCCTGGCTTTCTTGGCTATTTTCTGTGAATTTGTTCTCGTTGGAATCTATCATTGTGGGGTAAATTCTTTTGGTGGGAGATTTGTTGTCTTGGTTTTTGTTTCTCATGATCTGCGCTTTGACTTGGGCATTGTTGTTTTGTCTCTTAAGACCTTTCAGTTTCTGTGTGTTTTTGACTGAACTGATTTAGTTGATATTACTACTCTCAGGCAGTGATTACTAGTGTTTGCCTTGGAGTTGGGTACGTTTGCCTGTTGTTATTGTTATTTCCTAGATGAGGCTATTAGACTATTAGTACGTCAATTAAGTCAGGTTTAATAGACAGGGGGTGAATATTAGTATGGTAGTGCACTTTTATACTTTAATACCTTGGTGACATGCGAGGGTTATTGACATAATCCCTGAAGTTGTATATATTTTGGTGGTGGCTACATGAAAAAGTTAATTTACAGTGATGAATAATTGAAAGGAGCAAGTTGGTAAAGAAGGGGTTTACTTATCTTTGGACTGGATGTGAAGAATCTCTCTCATGTGATAGGATGATTTTAGAGGACTTCAGATGTATGTCCTTTGTCCCCTAGATCTTTCCTTGAGTTTCCTTTGGACTCTGTTGAATTCTGAGGAGCAGTGTGTCCTCCCTGCACCAGGAGCAAGGGTCCTGGGTGGGCCGGAGGAACATAGGGCCTGATGACGATGGCAGAGCTCTTCATCTGAGACCTAGGGCGTGGCCTAGTGGCCCACCCAAGCTCGGGGCAGCCTGGATGTTGCTCAGGCTGTCTGGTGGAAGGAGCTGGGACAAGTGGGTTACCTCAGGGCTGGTGGAACTTACCTGGGAAGGAGGACCGCAAGTGAGCATCCTGTCCCAGGCAGGCGAGAGGGACAGAGGTTTTTTCAGAATTTCCCTTGATAAATTTTCATCTTTGTTTGTGAAATACTGTTAGGCACATGTTCAGTGAGAAAAATATCTTATTGATTAAATGAGTCGTGATTTGTTTAATTTAAAAATCAAAAGTAGTAACTATAAGGTAATAATTTAAAAATTTACTGGAGATATTTTGTATATAATAGATGTTGCTATAATCAGAAGCAGAAGACAAAGACTCACAACACATTTTGATAAGGATATGCCGGGATGTTATTAATGAAAAATCAAGTGATGCCTATATTTTAAATAACCTTTTCTCATTAGTTTGCTTACACAAAGCATCAGAGTTACGTCCATTGGTCACAGATTCATTCATAGATTTTTACTTCATTACTATTTTCTAAGCACCAGACTTCCTCCAAGCATGGGAAAAGCAAATGCATTGTCTGTGAACTTTTCAAAACTTTGTATGAGACACTTCATCTAAAAATTGATTATGCAATTGTGTATATTCTTACATAATAGATCTGGAAGTCAGAGTTCATTAATATGAAATTCCTTTGTCATTTTTCATTCTTCTATTATGCATGCTCCTATTAGTATTTTATTAAATTGAACACTTCTAATTATTAACATAGAAAGATTGGTTTGGCAGATAAATTTGACTCGTCAACTATATCTCACAAAGCTTGATATGTTGTTCTCTTGCTATCATTATAATAAAATACTTTCTAATATTCCTAGACATAACACAGACTATTTAGAAGTGTTTTAACTTTTAGATCCATGTTATTGGTTTAAATCTAATTCCTCTATTATGTGAGAATGCATCTATTGTCCTAATCTTTGTGAAATTATACATTTTAGAAAGTCCATCACATTTTCTAGCATGACAAATGACTATGCATACTTGGAAAGGATGTTCATTCTGCAGTGTTGGGTGAAGACATCTGCAACAATAACTTAGTTATGACAATTACCAACATTGTCTTGTCCAGATCACATTTCATTGCTTCAAGCACTGAAATCTTTTCTTTTCTTTTCTTTAATTAAAGATATGATGAACTGCTTAGTATAGCTGTTGGCATAGCTAGAAACAGAGCTACCATATTCATTTTCCTTCCTTCCTTCCTTCTTCCTTCCTTCCTTCCTT
This sequence comes from Typhlomys cinereus, assembly GCA_023101885.1. Taxonomy (NCBI): domain Eukaryota; kingdom Metazoa; phylum Chordata; class Mammalia; order Rodentia; family Platacanthomyidae; genus Typhlomys; species Typhlomys cinereus. The sequence continues at coordinate 5,736,408 of JALPQD010000050.1, read as the reverse complement.
CCTTCCTTCCTTCCTTCCTTTCTTTTTTCTTTCTCTCTTCCTTTCTTTTTCTGTCTCTTCCTTTCTTTCTGTCCTTCTCTTTTTCGTTCTTTCTTTCTTCTTTTCTTCTTTCTTCTTCTTTCTTTTCTTTCTTTCTTTTCTTTTCTTCTTTCTTTCTTTCTGTCTTTCTTTCTTCTTTTTTTTCGATCTGGAAAAAAAGCTCTTTTATAAAAATCATGGATCATGAGTAGTGATCAAAAGACAATTTTTTGAAAGTCAGTTTCCTCTTTCCCCCATGTGAACTTTCAGAGACTAAACTGAGGTCATGACATTTGTGAATAGACACCTTAATCACAGAGCTGTCATGTCATCCACATTTTAAAATTTTTCTTTTTGCATGAGTCAGGCATGTGTGTCTGTCCATATGTATCAGAGGGCACTGTGTGTGCCTATGAGGTTCAAGGATGACTTTGGGGAATCATCCTTGATTGTTCTACCTCCATTCTGTTTTGCTCTGCGATTTTGTGGGCTCTGCCTTCCAGGGACAAAAGTGCAGGGCACCTCCATGTCTGCCAGGTATTTTCACATGGGATCTGGGATCCCAACTCAGGACCTTCCTTCTTACAAGATAAAATTTTGGCATCAGTCCCCTGAGCCGTATCTCCAGCCCTCTCCAGCTCTTTTTTAAAAAAAATTTAAGGATGAAATTGAAATGTCAGGGCTGGAGAGGTGGCTCAGGGGTTAAGCCTCTGCCTTGCAGGTGGAAGGTCCTGAGTTTGGATCTAGACTCCATGTATAGATGCCGGGCAGAAGCGGGGGCAGCCTGCATTTCTGGTCCTAGTAGGGCGGAGCCTGTGAATTCCCGGGCAGAGTAAACAAGGAGGAGATGGAGGTGGTCCATGGTGGTTCCCGAATTTGTTTGTGGTTCTACACACACACACACACACACACACACACACACACACACATACACGCACACACATACACGCACACATACATACATACATGCACAATTGAATAAATAATAAAATAATTAAAAAAAGAAATTGAAATGTCTTAAAAAATGCTCCACATCCTTAGCCATCAGGGAAATGCAAATCAAAACTGGTTGTGGTCAGCCTGCATGGTTGCTGATAAATGACCATCAAAGGGCTTAAGGGAACAAGGGGTTTATTCTCTACGATTTCTGGTTGCAGTTCTAATCCAACTTGATGGGAGAGCATGCACCAATACCAGGGCTGAGGGAACTGGCCACACCATCACTGCATAATGGCTGAGAGATGGACAATCCTTACTTGCCAGACCAGCATGTCTAGCCAAATGAACAGAAGGATGCCAACTCTCTTGACCAGCTCTCTGTGATTTATCCAGGGCCTAATCCCACTCACCATGGGCTGGTTCTTCCCCATCAGCTAGACAATCTTCTTCAGATTTGCTCTGAGCTTAACTCAACCATCAACTCTCTACAACTGTGCCCAGAACTCAAACCCTCAACAATAAAGTTGACACCTGTGCTTAACTATGACAAAAACTTCCCTGAGATATCATCTCACCCTGGGTCAGGATACCAAAAATCCACAATACATACAACACACAAATGCTGGAGAGGATTTGGATAACAGGGAACTCTCCTGCATTGCTGGTGGAAATTGTAGGCTTATACAACCACTCTGGCAATCAATTTGGCAATTTCTAAAAAAATTAAAGATTGAAATGCCATATGACCCCACTATACCACTTCTGGGAATAATCCCCCACAAAGCAAAAATTCACTACAATGACACAAGCACAACCATGTTCATAGCAGTACTATTTACAAGAGCAAAGTCATAGAATCAACCCAAATGCCCAACAATTGATGAGTGGATAAGTAAAATGTGGTATATTAATGCAATGGAATACTACTCAGCCATTAAAAAAGATTAATTAATGAAATTTGCCGGGAAATGGATGGAACTAGAAAAAATTATATTGAGTGAAGCATCCCAGACACAGAAAATTAGACACCATAGGTACTCCCTAATAGGTGAATCCTAGTACCAAATCCACTTAATGACATATTCAAACATAAATCACTATAATACCCACTGTAATCACAAAGATTATAAACAGGAGGGAAGGGGAAGGAAGACCCTCCACCAGAAATAAGGAGAGAGGGGATCATGCTTCAGTAGAGAAAATAGGTCACCATCAAGTATTGCATATAAGTAGTGAGACATCTGGTGAAGCTCACTCTCACTTCCCTTCCTGATTACTTGTGACTGAGGAGGTTTGATCTCACCGATTAGGGAGGATATGGGGACTGGCAGGTACATGGCAACCATCCTGCAAATGGGATACTGAACCCCCCCCCACTGTAGTGTCCCACTCCCATTCCATCTACATTTGAATCTCCTCTTATAGTAAGATCTTCATTTAAACATCCTTTTATCTTTGCTTAGGAGGTGACCTTCCATACCAATCAGGATGCAGCCAAAGGTGGTGCAGGAACAACAAAACTGAAAACAACAACAAACCATAACTCAGAACACCAAAGACCCACATTAATCACCTGGAACCAGACTACCAAATCTCTCTGCATCCTAAAGCTCAGGGAAACTTGAGGAAGAGGGGGCAGCAAAATTCTAAGAGTCTATTAAAATAGAGTCTTATTATAAGAGTAGATTCAAAGGTAGGTATAATAAGAGTAGGGGACCGTAATGAGGGGGGGGTCAGTCTTCCATTTGCAGGATGGTTACTTTCTATCTGCCAGACTCTATGCCCTTTCTTTCTGTTGTGATCAATCCCCATCAGTTGCATGAGGTGACATCCAATAACCATCGGGATGGAGCCAAGGATGGTGCAGGAACAGCAAAACTGGAAGAAGAAAAATAAAGAATAACAAAACATAATTCAGAACCTCAAAGACCCTACATTAATCACCAGGAACCAGGCCAGCCTAATCTCTCCCCATCCTAAAGCTCAGGGAAATTTGCAAAAGAGGGGGCGGTAAGATTGTAAGAGCCTAAAGATGGGGAGGAGCAATGATATGTAAGATACTCCACACAAATTAGGGCCAAAGTAATCAAAATAGGACTTTGCATAACCTGCACAATGACCAACATGTCATTGACCTCCCAAAGTCTACCATTGATCACAGGCTCTAAGATCCTTAGAGGCAAGGAATTAATAGCCACAATAGTGTTCCTATACTAAAGCAGAATACAAAGAAGAGCTCTAGGCAATGCTACTGAGTCCTTACACCTCATCAAAGAGGAGGACCCAGAGGGAATTTTGACATGCACACTAAAGGATGTTCCAGGAATGGGGGGGCACTGGGAGAAAGAGAGGGAGGGGGAAAGGAAAAGGAAAAGTGAGGAGGGAGCAAGGTGATCCAGGGAGAGGTGGAGGGAGGGAGGGGAATGGGGTACCTATCAAATTTATATATAAATTTAAAAAAATTCTAAGAGCCTAAAGATGGGGAGGAGCAACAATATGCAAAGTACTCCATTCAAGTTAGGGCTGCAGTAGCCATAATCAGACTTTGCATGACCTACGTGGTGACTGACATGTCAATGACTCCCAAGGGTCTAGCGTGACTCACCAGCAGTGAGGTCCTTAGAGGCAAGGCATTAACAGTCATGGTGGTGTTCCCATTCTGGTGGGGAGCCCAGGAAAGGGCTCTGGGTTATGCCTCTGAGTCCTTACACCTCACTAGTGTGGAGGAATCAGAGGGAGGTTTGGCATTCACACAAGGGGATGCTCCAGGGGGTGGAAGGGAGGGGCACAGCACTGGGAGAAGGGGAGGGGGAAAGGGTGCAGAGGAGGAGGGAGGGGGGACAGGGGTACCTATTGGGCTTGTATGATTGGAGAAAAAAGTAAAATAAAATGAAAATAAATAAATAAATAAATTATTTTAAGTTCTTGTATAGGTTTTGATTCTTAAATATTACTTAAATTCCCTTTTAGTTATTAATTTGTTTGCTTATTCATTTATCATTGTATATGTGTATGCGTGCTGTGTATGCATTTTTCTGTGAGTGTGTGTACATGTGCTTGTGGGTACATATGCATGTGTGTGTACTGCCTGTTGCCTTCTCAAAATCTTCAACCTTATTTTTTTGTGGGTGATTTTTTTAAATTTTGTTTTTCTAGTTTTAGAAGCATATTGGGTACTTGTGCACACTTCTTTTCATTCCCCTCCCTCCCATATTCTTTTCTTCCCTTCATCAATTTATCCCTCTCCTCCCACCCTTCTGCCTGTCTGCTTCTATGGACTCCAGGGTTCCTCTGGTTTGTCTTTTTTAATTTTTTTACTTTTACAAGCATATTGAGTACTAATGCCTGCTTCCCTCCATCAGTCCCTCCTAATGAATCCCAGGGTTGCCTCTGATTTGTCTACTCTTGTGGGGATTCAGACCTCCATGGCATACCAGGTTGCTTCTCTTTGGGCCACCCTACTAAAAGGGTCATATCCCTTTACTCATCCAGCTTTAGCCCCAAGGTTTCCACTTCATATTCTTATCTCTCTTGAGTTCCTCCACATTCTATGGGAACACATTGGTATGTCAGTCATTATGCAGGTCTGGTAAGGACAAGTTTTACTGTAATGAGTTCCTACATGCAGCAGTCCTAACATTAGTGGGATGTCTTGTCCCATCTTTAGGTTCTTAAATTCTCACCACCCCTCTTCTGTGAGGTTGCCAAGCCTTAGGATGGGGAGATTGGATTGGTCCGATTTCGTGTGAGTTTTGCTAAATTGCTGGTACTCTGAATTATGGCCATTGCTATCCAGTTCACATTCTTCTATTGCCCTAGACTGCATCCTGTCAGAGTGTTGAGATTCTCTACCTCTATTGTAGAAGATTTCTAAACTAAATGCTAAGTGCTCTTCAAATATATGAGTATAATGGTAGTATTTATAGGCAGTTTGGTGTACTTTCTTACTCCTGTAGGCTCATTGGGATTTTTCCCTATGGATCTGTTTCCTTCTCTTTTTTTTAAGTTATTGTTCTAATTAACAGTTCAGGAATATGCTCCATTCTGACAAGCGAGTCTTGAGAGCAATCAGACAGCTTTTGGTTGTCTTCCTTGATACTCATGCCACTTTTACACAAGTGGTGGCCTGTTACAATGGTGATTTTTATTGTAACTTAAAGATCTCATGCTTTGATGGGGCTTATGATTATTTCACTTCCCCAGTAGCTCCTATAGTATTTCTTTTTACTCTGTAATGTATCTAGCAAGGAGGAAGTTCTCAGACCAATTGTGGTTGGTTTATTTTGCCCATGTTCTGTGATCCATATGTGTTGTATCTTCAGTAACAGGGTCTTACTGACAGTTTTTTTTTTTTTTGAGAGCAACCAAGAGCAATGGCAAAAGCCTATCATTTTTTGAGGCCTTCAAAACCTTTCTGACCAACACTTTATTAGGAAGTGTCACATTACTTCTACTACAATTTTGTCATAGGGTTCTAAGTGGGTAATTTTGTCACTGGGTTCTAAACAGGTTAGCTCAGGGCTTTTTTTCTCCCATTTTCCTCACTCTATACTCTTTTTATACAGGGACTGCCCTTTCTTGTTGCTCTCTTTAAAATACTTTTTATTTTTGACATATTGCAAGCATTGGGGATTCCTTTGGGGTTACTTCCCATAATCTTAGGGTTTTTCTATAAGTCCTTTTTACCCTCCTATTTCTCATTCCTCATTCCTCTGCTATGTATGCTTCCCAATTATTCCCTCCCCAACCCTACTTGTCATAGTTTTATAAATATCCCATTTAAAAGGTTTCACACTAACCATTCCTTCCCTCTTTCCTACTCATTGGTGCCTTTTAAGTTTTTTGGCTCTTACGGTGATTCCAATCCAAATATACTGACAAGAATATCAGTGCTAGCATATAAAAGAGAACATGTAGTGCTTAACTTTCTGTGCCTGTGATATCTCAATCAATATTAAATTTTCCAGTTCCACCGATTTACCATAAAACTCCATAATCCCATCCTTTCTGATGGGTGGGTAATAGATGTACATTTTCATTATCCTTCCTCTGTCGATGGGCATGTTGGCCAATTCCATTTTTTTTTGTTATTGTGAATAGAGCTATAATGAACATAGATCAATAAGTGTCTTTGATAAAAGGTGTAGAGTCTTTGGGAATATTCCCAAAAGTGGTAGAGTTGGGTCATGTGGCAATTTCATTTTTAACTTTCTGAGGAAACTCCACACAGATCTCCAAAGAGATTGTACCACTTTATATTCCCACCAGTAGTGAATAAGTTTTCCTTTCTCTCCACGACCTCAAGAGATTTCTCTGTTGTTAGTGTTATTGATCTTAGCCATTCTGACTGGGGTAAGAATGGTATTGAAGGGTAGTTTTAACTTGCATTTCTCTAATAATCAGAGAAGTTGAGCATCTTTTTAAGGTATTTATTTGACATTTCAATTTCTTTTTGAGTGAAATCCCTGTTTAGTTCCAGGTCCCATTTTTCAGTTGAAGTGTTTAGTTTTTGAGCTCCTTGTATATTCTGAAGGTTAATGTTTTGTCAAAGTCATAGTGAACAAAGATTTTCTCCCATTCTGTAGGTTGTCTTTTTGTACAATTAACAGATTCTTTTGCAGAACAGAAGCTTTTTTATTTAATGAAGTCCGAAATCTTTACCAAGATCTATCAATTCAAGTGTACTTCCTACTCATTCTTCTAATAATTTCAGAGTTTCAGGTTTAATATCAAGATCTCTGGTCCATTTGCAGTTGACTTTTGTGTAAGGAGAGAGGCAACAGTCAGTTTTTATTCTTCTTCATGTAGATGTCCAATTTTCCCAACACCACTTGTTGAAGATGCTATCATTTCTCCAGTGTTCATGTTTGGCACTTTTGTCAAAAATCAAGTGACTCTACTTGTGGGAGTTTATATCTGGGTTTTCTGTTCTGATCCATTGGTAGATGTGTCTGTTTTTGTGACAGCTCTGTAGTATAGTTTGAAATCTGATATGGTAATACCTCCAACAGTCTTCTTATTGCCCCATAATTTTTTAGCTAATCATGGTTATTCCATGAGAGTGTTTTTGAGACTGTTTTTCCAATTCTATGAAGAATTGCATTGGGATTTTGGTTGAAATTGCACTGAATCTGTATATTACCTTGGGTAGGATAGTTATTTTCACAATATTGATCCTACCTATCCATGAGCAAGGAAGGTCTTTCCACTTTTTAGTATCCTCTTTAATTTCTTTCAGCAGTGTTTTGTAGTTTCTTCTTTTACTTCCTTGGTTAAATTTATTCCAAGGTATTTTATTTTTTTGTAGCTATAGTAAATGGTATTGATTCTCTTATTTCTTTCTCAGCTTGTTTATCATTGATATATAGGAAGACTACTGATTTTTGTATGTTAATTTTGTAGTACACCACTTGACTGAACTTGTTTATTAATTCAAGTAATTTCTTGGTGGAGTCACATGGATCTCTCAAGTATAGAATCATATCATCTGCAAATAGGTGTACTTTGATTTCTTTCTCACCTATCTGCATCCCTTTTATTTCTTTCTCTTGCCTTATTGCTCTAGCTAGGATTTCAAGTACAATATGGACATTAGTGGTGACAGTGAACATCCTTATATCATTCCAGATCTAAATTGAAATGCTTCAGTTTTTTTCCCTATTAAGGATGATGCTTGCTTTAAGCTTATCACATATAGCTTTCAACAAGTGAGATAGGTCCCCTCTATTCCTGTTTTCTCCAAAGCTTTTATCATGAAATTTATTGAATTTTATCAAAAGCCTTCTCTGCATCTATTGAGAAGTATATAGGATTTTTGTTTTTGAGTCTATTAATATGGTGGATCATGTTTATTGATTTACAAATGTTAAATCATTCTTGCATTCCTGGTATAAACCTGACTTGATCATGATGTGTGACCCTTTTGATGTGTTTTTGATTCAGTTTGATAGAATTTTGTTGAGGATTTTTGCATTTGTGTTCATTAGTGAGATTGGCCTATAATTCTTTTTCTTTGATATGTTTTTGTTTGCTTAGGAATCAAAGTTATATTGACTTCATGGAAAGAGCTTGAAAGTATTCCTTCTCTTTCTATTTTATTGAATAATTTGAGGAGTAGTCATGTTAGTTCTCCTCTGAAGGCCTGGTGGAATTCTGCACTGAATACATCAGGTCCTGGGTTTGTTTGTTTTTTCTAGTTGGAAGACTTGTAGTTACTGTCTCAATTTCATATGTTGTTATTAGCCTGTTTAATATATAGATTTCATTCCATATGTGTTTAGGAATTCATCAATTTCCTTTAGATTGTCCAATTTAAGAGAATTAAAATTTTTAAAGTATCTCTTTATGATTCTCTGGATTTCTCCAGTATTTGTTGTTATTTCTTCTTTTTCATGTCTGATTTTGTGGATTTGAGTGTTCTCTCTTCTTCTCTGGTCAGTGAAGCTAAGGGTTTTTTAATCTTGTTTATCTTTTCAAAAAAAACACCTCTTGCCTTCATTGATTTTTTTTTTGTATTGTATTCTTCAGTTCCAATTCTTTGATTTCTGCTCAGATTTTAGATATTTCTTTCTGTGTGCTACTTTTGGGATTTGTTTGCTTCTTTTTTTCCCCTAAGACTTTCAGGTGTGACAATAAGCCATTTACTCCATTTACTTGGGATCTTTCCTTTTTTGTGATGCAAGCATTTAGTAGTATAATCTTTCCTCTTAGAATTGCTGTCAATGTGTCCCATAGAATTTGGTAAGTTGTATCTTCATTTTCATTTGCTTCAAGGAAGTTTTTAATTTTTGTTTTATATTATTTTGACCCATTCCTCATTTAAAAATGTGTTATTTAACTTTCATGAATTTGTGTGATTTCTTTCATTGTAGATATCAACCTTTATTTCATATTGGTCAGATAGTATTCAGCGAATAACTTCAATATTTCTTTATTCATGGAAGTTTGGTTTGTGTCCTAGTATATGGTCTATTTTTGAGAATATCCCATGAGCTACTGAGTATAATGAGTATTCTTTAGTGTTTGGATGAAATGTTCTGTAAAAATCCATAAAATCCATTTGATTTATGGATTCATTTAACTCTAATGTGTCTCTGTTTAGTTTTTGGCCCGTTGACCTATCCAATAACATGAATGGGATATTGAAGTCTCCTACTACTACTGTATTTGAGTTGATTAGTTGTTTTGTCTCCTGTAATGTTTATTTGATTAATTTGGATACTTCCATGTTTGGTGCATATATGTTTAAGACTGTAAGATCTTCTTGCTGGAATTTTCTTTCTACTAAGATGTAATATCTATTTGCATCTCATATGGTTTGCTTTATTTCAAAGTTTATTTTTTTTCTGTTATTAAGATGGAAACTCCTGCTTGTTTCCTCTTTCCATTTGCTTAGAGTACTTTTGACCATCCTTTTACCCTGAGAAAGTGTTTATCTTTCAAGGTGAGATATGTTTCTTTGAGGCAGAGAAATGATGGGTCATGATGTTTGATCCAAGCTATAAGCTTGTGTCTCTTGATTAGGGAGTTGAGCCCATTGACATTTAAAGTTACTATAGAAAGGTTTTTAATGGTTCTTGATATTTTGTTGATCTAGTGGTGTTTGCCTATTTTAGCCCTTCATTCAGCTCTTATGCTGATATAATTATCCATTTAGCATCTTTGATGCATTTATCCTTTTCTTCCATCTTGTGCATTTCTTCCAGTGTTCTCTGTAGCCCTGGCTTAGTGTCCATATAGTCTTTTAGTGATTTTTTTCCTTTGTTTTGCAGTTCTTAAGATCATCTACAATGTATATTGGTGTGCAGCCTATCATATGTCAGGGTGTGTTTCTTTTTTTGTCCTGTGTATTTGGTGCTCTGAATGCCTCTTGAATCAAGATGGTTATCTTTTTTAGGTCAGGGAAATTTTCCTCTATTATCTCATTGATTATACATGGTGATTATTCCTTTTGTGTGTCTGTTTCTGGGATACCCATGATCTGTATGTTGGGCCTTTTGATGGTGTCCCAGAGTTCCTGTATGTTTGTTTGTAGATCACTTTGGGTTTCTTTCAGTGTTTCTAGATCTATTTTCAGGCTCTCTATTTCCATTCTATTTGTGTCTTGTTCGTTTGTGTACTATTGGATTTCTTCCCTGAGTTTGCTGTGTTTTTCTTGAAATGTGGTTAGGTATTCTTCTATGTCTTCTCAGAGCTGTTTGAACATATTTATAGTTGATCTTTGAACTCCATTGTCTTGGTTATTGTTCTCTTGGATACCTTTCAATGAACTATTCTCTGTAGGATCTGAAGCCTTGGATTCTGTGACCTTGAGAGGAGACATGTTTTCTTGGATTCTTGTGTTCCTTCTGTTTTTCCTGTGAGATGTTGGCATTTTTAGAATGAGTAGATGTTGATCATGGTTTTATTTGTTTCTCAGAGACTTTTTCTTTCTGTATTCCTTGAAGTTTGGTATTGTATGAAATTTTTTACTTGGACTTATTTCCTGTATGTGTGTGATCAGTGGAAGGGGTTGGTGCTTGTGGCAACCCAGGGGCTCAGTTTCCAGAGCAGAAGCCTTCTGCCTCACCCACACGTGGACACGTCCAGGGACTAGCTCATCCAGGCCTCAGGGGTACTGTGCAGAGAACTGGGGGCCAGATTCCAGAGCAGAAGGCTTCGTTCAAGCGCACAGCAACCGCGCAGGGATCAGATCCAACATTATTTTTTAATACATGTTCTCTCACTGAACCAGAAACCACTGATTGGTTGTGTTGAGTGATCATTAACCTCCAGGGTCTACCTGTGTCAGTTTCCCCATCATTGTGGCTATAGACATGCGTCATCATTCTCAGGTTTTACATGGATCTGGGAGACCCAAACTCAGGTCTTCATGCTTCTGTGACAGGCACTTTACATAATGACCCATTTCACCAATTTCTCTTTAAATAATATCTTTATACTCTTAGACAGTTGTTCATATTATTGCACACAGTTAATATTTTAGTGTTCATAGAATTAATATTTGTCTTTTATTTGAACAGAATTAAAGTCTTTTAAAGACTATTAGGCTATTAACTATATCAAAATATCTTCATGCTCTTTAAATTATTTCTGCTTAATGAATATGTTCAATTAAAATATGCTTTAAATATGATACATACATATTTATTTTAAGAAAATAAATAGTTGTCATTTTAATTGTTCATTCCATCATTTGATGGTACATATTTTCTATCTGGCATGATTTCCTTTCATACTTCAAAATATTATCATGCCTTATTGAGAGGGCTGCTGGAATAATTTTTCTTTATGTCTTTTATTTGGGAAAGTGTATTTCATTCTTGAGGTGTACAGAATTTAGGTTTATATATTATTCAATGCTTACAAATATTGTTCCATTGCTTTCTAGCCTCAGTATTTTTTATTGAGAAATCTACAGTCATTCAAATCAGTTTCTTTTTCATTGTTGTTTTGTTTTTAGCAAGTTGTTAATCACATATTTCAGAAATATAAATATATATATATTTTTAAATTATATATTGTATAGTAGAGTGTATTGCATTTTTAAAAATACAACTTTATGTCTTTCACTAAATTTGGATATTTTTAGTCATCATATCTTCAAATATTTTTTCTATTATATATTTCTCATCTCTAGGAACTAAAATGTATTTACTGTGTAATAAATCTTTTACATAGGTCCTAAAGAATGTTAATTTTAAAATACTTCTTGTTTTCTACTACAAATTGGATATTTTTTATTGATCACTACAGAGGTTCACTATTTCCTTTTCTGTCTTCCAAATAAATTCATATGTATATAGTTTATAATTAGCATCTATTTCATATTTTATAAAATATCACCTTTTGCATATTCTATGGCCCTTACTTTTTGCTAAGATTTCTTATAATCACACTTATCAAAATCTTTTCAACCTTTTTGAATATCATTGTCGTAGTTGCTTTATAGTCATTTATTAAAAATTACAGAATGTGGATTACCTCTGATTCAGTCCTTTAATCACCTCTATTTAGTATAATTCTTTGTTTGCTAAATTGTAATTGAACCTTACACTTTTGAATGCAACATTGTGGATATATTAAATTCTGTTGCAATTACCACAAAGGTTGTTGATATTTTTTTTCCCAGACAAGCTCATCTTGGGTAATTTATGAGGTAGTGTAGTTTATAAATCTTAAAACAATCTTTGAGCCATAACTATACTAATTTTGTTTCTTCTTGGAACATGGATAATTCAAGGAGAAGTTGAAATTTTAGGCAAAGCTTATCCTTACAATGTAGATCTCTGGTTCATATTTTCTCCTCACCATCATTTCCTGTTTTGTCCTTATGATGTTTTTAATGGATTCTGAAATTTCCACCCGATTCTTGAAAATATTTGATGAATTTTCTGGGAAAAAAAGATGGCAACAGGTAATTCAAATGGAATGGCAAGGGTATTTGTTAGGTTTTCAAAATTTCTTCTTGATGTTGACTAAATTTTTACTTCACTAGCTCCCTCTTCTGTTTCCACAATAAAGTGCAGGGTCTCTACTACTGGGTGTATTTTCCTTTCTTTTCTTTCTTCATCTAATTCTTTAAAATTACTTTATTTCCTTGTAGGGTCTCTCGCTGCTACTTCTTTTTGTACTTTTCTCTGTCAATCCTCCAAGAGATTACTTCTCTTTCCAAGGTGCTTTCTCTTTCTTGAACAATGGTTTCTCAAGAACAATGAGTCTTTCCAAACCCTTTGTCTATCACTGTGCGGAATCCAAATGCTCTGACCACATCTTGGAGTCTTCCAAGTTTTTCTCATTCAGCATGGACATAGGTGGAGTTTCGTCCTGGTCATCTCTGTGTTCCATCATTACCTTTGCGCTCACATCTCTTAGATTTATTTCTTGCCAGAGCCTCTACTTTTATGTAATCTCCTGGCACATCTTGACTGATTTAAGATTTTTATTTCTCTACATAGAAGTAAACTGGGATTTGGATTATATTCAAATCCCAGTTTAAATGCAGCATAATGTACAAATAAACAATAATGGCTTTTAAATAAATAAATAAATATATATTTACTTTAGAAGATGTATGGATGTCAAGAAATGTAAATAAATGTCTTTTCCTCTTTGCTGGTTGTCCCTATGCTATCTATTGTCTCCACTCAAAACAAACTACACATACATGCACACATAGACACACACACACACAATTTCCTTTATAAATTAAGGGCAGTGTAGTATTTTATTTATAAAAATTTTAATATTAAATTAAACAATCCATATAAAATTCTCAGCATATACCAAATATTCAATAAACACTTAAATTAGCAATTTCTAAAGCATATTAAATTGAAGTTTCTAGTGTCTCCATATTGAACAGTTTCAAAAACTGATCTCATAAAAAAATTAAGTAGTTGATTGTAGGCTTCTTGAAGCTAAGTTTTACAAAATTCCTCACTAGCCAATGTTTGTTCTTCACTTTGAATCTGCAATAGTTAGTCCTATTTTAGAGTTCCTCTTGCTAATAGCTTTCCAACTTTGAAAGACTAATTGCATTCCAATCACCACAGGATACAGCCTTAAAAGTGTTCTTAATCACATATATCTTAAAGTTTTTTAAACATACTTTTACATGTAGTTGAACTATAAATTTTATCATCAGAAATGAGAATGTAGATAACAAACATCTCAAAATAATAAGTATAGAAATATGGTTGAAACAAATACGACTGAAAGAAGTTAAAAGAAATTTTAATGAAGCTGACATATGGAATTTTCATGACATAGAAAGACTGTAGCTATAGTAAAATATTTGTTCATTAATTTTATATATTGTAGTCTTCCAAACTGAATTTAAGAAAATAAATGAAACATATGGACAACTTGTGTGTGTGTGTGTGTGTGTGTGTGTGTGTGTGTGTGTGTGTTGTTAATGTCTAAATGATTTGAAAGTTTAGACTTGTAGTGTAGTTTTTAAAATTGGCAGATGTTGAGATTTGCTTGTCACTATTGGAGGGCTTTCAGGTTTTTCCTTGTGTCCCAGAATGAAAACCTGAGAGCTTGTTTGGAGGTTCTAGAAAGAGAGTACAACTGTTTATATACCCTCTACTGAAAAAAAAAGGCCCTTCTCTATGGAGCAAGGTCGTCTTCTTCCATCTAACACAAAGCCTTGAAGCTTCAGAAGACACACACGTGGAGAGGTGAGGGAAGAAGGGAGCAGCCAGATCATTTGACTCAAACTTGGAGATCAATGGGATTACAAATGTTGCAGCCAGATGGTTCTCACAACCTAGAACAAGGAACTGGAGACACATAGATAGTAGCAGAAATAGGAACAATATTTCTATAGGAAGAAACAGGCAAGAATATGGAGAAAGTCCAGGGAGTGCAGCAACCCCACTGTCAGAGTTGTAATCGCTTACATCATATTGCACGGTATGAGAGGACAGGAGTGGTGCTCCAGCTTTTCCTGGACAAGCGGGTTTTTTCATATGCCAATTTTGCAACCTTTGTGTAAGGTCCTCTGAGACTCACTCTCCAACATACTTCCTGCCTTTGTCTCCCATATGAGACAATCTGGATTATGAGAAAATAATTCTCCTTAAAATTATGACTAAGATTTGTTCTCATATATGATAGGGCCTTTCAATTCATAGGCAGCAAATTGTACCATCATAGTATTGAAATCAAAGTTAGAATTTATTTTGAAGCTATAAAATGGAGTTTAGTATTCATTGTTAATAGGTCTGAGTTTCTGTACTTTAATATTTTATTTAATTAATTTTGTTTTGAGACAGAGTACCTTACCAGGAACTTCACAATTTCTACCCCAGTCTTTGAAGCATGGGGGTCACTGGTATGCATCACTCTGCCTGGCTAGATTAGTCTTATGTTTACTTTAAAGCCATTGAAAGTTTAGCAGGAAAGAAAGGTTTTGATAGTGAATGAATTATAAACCTGCAAGATTTATTAGATTACCAAGTATAAAATATCATGAGAACTACAGAATAAAGAACCCTTGAAGACACTAAATAATAATAATATGCTTTAGATTTGTTTCCCAAGGAATATAATATATATTTTTAAACTGAAATTAGACATACCATTTGTGAGTCAGAGAAAATATTCTTACTTAGTTTCACGTGCAGCATAGGCAAATTATTTGGAGAAAGATTTATAGTGCTAAGTATATGTATTATAAAAGAAGAAATATCTAAAATATTCCACTAAGAAAATATAAAAAACAAACTAAATTCAAAAAATACACAAAAAAGAAATAATGAGAATTAGAAGTCAAATAAGAAGAGAAAAATCAATAAAGACAACAAAATTAAAACCTGTTTCTTTAAAATGATCAATAAAATCAATAAATTTCTTGACAGTATAGCTACCTAACAGAAAAAGATTCAAATAGCTAATACCAAGAATTAAATAGGAAGCATCACCACAGATCCAACAGATATTAAGAGAATGGTAAAGAAATTTTATACTTTCCTTAATAACCTAATGATTTAGATGAAGTTGGACAATTCCTTAAAAGACACAATATATCAAAACTTGTACAAAAAATCTAGACAAGTACATATCTGATGAAAAAATTAATCATAATTAACAACTTTTGAACATGGAAAGCATCAGGTTCAGATTTGTACATTGGTGAATCCTGATAAACATTCAGGTCGGAAGTTTCACAAATTTCTGGCTTCTCTTTCAGAAGATAAAGATAAGGGGAAGAATTCCCCAGCTCACTTGATATCTCATAATATCACCTATTAACCAAGCAAAAGCATTAAAAAAAAAAGCACAATGACAAATCAATTCTTCTCATGAATATGCATCAAAAATCATCAATAAAATTTTAGTAAATCAAATTGAACCATGTATAAAACTAATTATTTACTGCACTCAAGTGAAATCCAACTTAAATATGAAAGAAAGTCCAGCACAAACTTAAATATCAATTTATGAAATCAATTGTACCAACCAACTATAGGGAAAAAATCACATGGTCTTATCAATAGATGCAAAATTCTTGTAAAAATTTGACCAAAAAATTTGCACTTGTTAATGATATGTCAAAAATTTATTATTCAAGAAATGAGTTTATTTCATCAACTTGATAAGTAATATAAAAAGTAACTATTTCTAACATCATACTTAAATAATAAGAAACTAGACCTACTAAGATTTTTTTATAGTGTGTTTTTTTCCACTCACACAAACTTGATGTAGACCTACTAAGATTTTTATCATTAAGATCTGGAACAAAACATGCATACTCTCTTAACACTTCTTTTCAGCATCTTACTAGAAGTCCTTGTTAAGAGAAAGAAATAGTTTACTGATTGTCTAGGAAGAAATTATGTCTTAATTTCTGGTGGTATGACTGTCTATGTAATAAATCAAGAGATTAACCAAAAGAAAATTCCCCTTTAGGAATTTATAATTACAGCAAGCTTATAGGACTCAAGAGTAACATTAAAAAGTCAATTGTTCCCATATACATGAGCAGTAAGCATATGGATTGCGAAGTTAACAGCACAGTGTTATTTACATTAGCGCACACACAAATGAGATAACTTGGGCTGGAGAGATGGTTCAAGGGTTAAGATTCTGCCTTCCAAGCAGAAAGACCTGTTTGGATCTGGGATCCTATGTGAAGACACAAAGTAGAAATGATAGGGGGCTGCACTTCCCGATTTGGGTAGAAGTAATGCCAAACGACTCCTGATGTCATTCTTGGGTCTCCATAGGCATATAGTGCTAGTGCTCTCTGATGTAGATAGATAGATAGATAGATAGATAGATAGATAGATAGATAGATAGATAGATAGATAGATAGATAGATAGATAGATAGATAGATAGGATGATAAACAAATAAATTAATTAAATAAATATTTTTTTATTTCTACTCATACAAACTTAACAGATACACCGGTCCCTTCCCTCCCTCCAACCTCCCACCGCCCTGTGCCCTCCTTCCCTCCCCCCTCCCTTCCCATACTCCAGTGCCTCCCCCTCCCATCCCCGGAGCATTCTTTAATGTGCATGCTAAACTCTCCTCTGGGTCCTCCTCTCCGATGAGGTGCAAGGACCCAGTGGCATTTCCCAGAACCCTTTCTTGTGTTCCCCTTAAGCATAGAAACGCTACTGTGGCTGTCAATCCCTTACCTCCAAGGATCCTGCTGCCTTTAGCAAATGCTAGACTTTGTGGGGTCAAGAGTGTGTTGGACATTGGCGCAAAGCATGCAAAGTCCAATTATGATTGCTTCGGCCCTAACTCATGTGGAGTATATGGAGTATCTTGCATATCATTGCTCCTCCCATCCTTGTGCTCTTACAATCTTACCACCCCCCTCGTTTTCAAATTTCCCTGAGCTTCAGGATGGGGAGAGATTAGGCTGGCCTAGTTCCAGATGAGATAGTTTGATAGAAATCTAACAAGCATGCAAATGACAGTTATAAAAGTTATTGAAAGACAAGAAAGAACTAAATAGGTTGATAGCCTATGTTTGTACATACAAAAATAAGGTTATCAAGATAGCAGTTCTTCTAAATAATATATATATTGCAATATCATTAAAAATGCCAACAAACTGCTTCATAGATATTGACAAACCAAAATCCAAAAATTTAATAGAAAAGCAGAATATTCAGAAGAGTCAACAATATAGTGAAGAAGAGCACAATTGGATGACTGATTGTGCAATATTAAGTAATGACAAAAAGTATGTTCTTATGAAAACTATGCGAACACTCCACCACAGCATCACAGAGAATCAAAACTCAACAAATAATATAATTGATCTTTGATGGAGAAGCAAAGTCAGCACAATGAAGAAAGTAATCTTTTTGACAAATGGTATCAGCTCTGGACACACTCAGGAAAGTGATTCTACACACACAGGCTTTTAGTCCTTCCTAAAAATTAACCCAAATGAATCAAATGGCTAAATCTAAATGATTAAAGCAGGAGCTTCCATTGCCTGGGCTATCTATATTTGTTTTTCTTTTTTGAAAGCTCTATTACTTCAGTACTCTTCTCAAATATATAGTCCTTTAAAAAAATTATCTTTTCTCGGCACCCCAATTACATTCTCTCAATCTTTCTATTTTTCATGTTTTGTTATTTTTGAAGTGCTGTACTTTTGTTATCTACCACATTTGAGTTCCTTGTGGGATAACGTCCCTGAGATTTCTTCACCTGTCTCTGCATCCGTAGTTCCTGATGTAGTACACAGCCAAGCACGGATTCAAATAGATGATCTGAAGTAATAGCTTCAAAGTTTCTGATCTGAAAATAATTAAATAAGAAGAAGGTGTTTGTGCTTGTGGCCACATGAGAACATGTTTGTGTTGGATGCCTGAGAAATGGCTTCTTCTCATCAGATGAGATCTCTCAAAGAAATGGCATTTGATTGCTGGATTGATTGATGGATTCCTCTTCTTCTTATCCTCTAGTGGAGAAAGGTCCTTAGGTACACTGGATGTCTCCGGGTTGCCTAGCAACAGAGTTTAACTGGCATTATTGCTCACTTCTCTTTCTGGTTATGGGAGAGCATCTCGGCAGACCAAGTGTCTCTGATCAGCTCTTTAGAGTGTAACTTTTTAAAGAGTCAAGACAGAAAGTAATGTACCATATCACAGTAGTTTAAACTGAAATTACTCTTCAAATTTGGACTATGAATGTTCTCTACAGTTTTCATAATTTTCTTGATGCCAAATAAAAGAGAAAAGGTTTTTCTAATAATTAGCATATTGCAAGAAAAAAATAGTAATTCTAAGTGGAAAAACAAAACTGGGTAAGTTTTGTAGGACTTTTGTAATTTTACATTTTCTCTAAATAAAATTAATTGGAAAAGAATGTGTTATACTTAGGTACAGGTGTCAACTTGATGGTTGAAGTATAAGCTTTAGGCACATTTGTAGATAATTGGTAGTTGACTGAAGCCCAGAGTGAACCTGCAGGAGATTGCTTATTTTATGGGGAAGACCCCTGTCCATGGTGGGTGGGACTAGTCCCAGGGCAGATGAATAAAATGGAGGGAACTGTCTGAGAAAGAGGCCATCCTTGTGTATACTTGGCCAGACATGCTGATCTGGCAAGTAAAGATTGCCCCTCTATCAACTGTTATGTGGATTTGGTATGTCTAGTTCCCTTGGCTTTTGGTGATGGTGCATGCTCTCTGGCCAACTGAACTAAGAACTATAACCACACTATCATAAGACAATTAAAGCCCTTGTTCCATTAAGCTGTTTTGCTGATTTTTTTTGTTTCCCATTTGCTGATTTTATCAGCAATATGCAGAGTAACTGCTACAAAATTTGGTACCAGAGAAGTGGGGTGTTGCTGATAAATTTGGCTATTTGGATTTTGTGGATTTTGAATAGTTCTTTTGGACAAAGTTCAAAATGTTTGAAGATTTTGGGCCTGTGTGTTACAAATACCATTCTTTAGAATTTAGCAGCCCATTTGGAGAATAGAGGTGCTAAGAATTGTAAACCCAGTTTGTGATGAAGGGAGCAAGGACTTTGATAAAGTCAAATTTGAGGATGATAAACTGGTTTACTTAGTAGAAGAGAGCTGTGTGGCAGCCTTGAAGTTTTGGGTGTGGACAGGGCAGACAAACGAGCAACTGTGGCTGGTAAATGTAAATGTGAAGTGCTAAATGTAATTGAAGGAAACCTGGTGCTCTGCACTGGAATGGTGGAAGAAAGGAATATCACTGTTTTGAAATTCTGCCCAGCACAGAGATTGTTCTGAGAGAATCAGCACAGAGAAACTGAATTAGCTGTGATTCCAGGGAGCTAATTTAATTGTCTTATGGTAGAATTTGGAAATGTTTTCCACATGGTGCTGATTTTAGAGGCATCAAAGATTCAAGAAGGAGGAGGACATGGATGCCTCCTCCAAGATTTCAGAGAATGGCAGGAACCAAGGGAGTGTGTGGCAGGAAGCCTGCAGAGATGTCTAAGAAGGGCTTGAGAAATGAAGATATTGGAGATGCCAGAACCAACATAGGACATCTGTCAAGAAAAGCTATATACATGGGATGTGTGTTGAGGATGGCTGTGAGTGGAAATTCAACCAGGCCCACAGAAATGTTGTTTGTGCAACTTCAAGCTGTGAATAAGGAATGAGATTGCCAGAATTTGTGAGTCACAATGACTACATGATGAACAACAGAAGAGGGACATTTGACTGGCTAGACTTTAGTTTTAGCATGATATTTTTTATTGTGTAATACTTTCATTCAGTGTTTTATCTGTGCTGAAGTATTTAATTTGATTTGACAGGATCTTACAGTTACATGATTTCAGACTTTTAAATGTATTTATATTTAAGATAAGTTTAACACCTGTAGAGACAAGGTGAAGTTATAATTTAAAAGTGATATGTTCTTGTGTCAAGTTGACAAGGGGTGGAATATCATAGTTAGGTGCAGGTGTCAACTTAATAGTTGGGGTTCAAGTTCAGGGCACATTTGTAGATAATTGGCAGTTGAGTTAAGCCCAAAGTAAACCTGAAGGAGATGGTTTAGCTAGTGGGGCAGGCCTAACCCAATGATTGGTAAAACTAGTCCCCCTGCAGGTGAATAAAATGGAGGGAACTGTTTGAGAAAGGGGACAGCCTTGTGTATACTTAGACAGACATGCCGGTCTGGCAAGTAAGGATCGCCCCTCTCTCAGCTATTATGTGGATTTGGTGTGTCCAGTTCCCTTGGCCCTTGGTAATGGTACATGCTGTTCTGCCGATTGGACTAAGAACTATAACCAGACTATCATAAGAGAATTAAAACCTTCGTTCTTTTAAGCTGTTTTGGTGGTGATTTTATCAGCAACATGCAGAGTAACTGCTACAAGTGTTAAATTATTTAAATTTTACTAAGGTAATTGAAATGAGATTGAAATAAATTAGAGTTAAGAATGATATGGTAATTTTATCCAAGTTCAGAAATTTGATAGACATGTATTTTTTTTCTTCTCTTCAGTATTAACTACAGAAATGTTCCTATTCTGAAAATGTTAAATCAATGCTTGAATATTTAGGCAAATCATACTTCCAAAGAAATGAATAATTTCCAATAATATACAATATTATATTTATTTCACCTGAAAATTCACACATTCCTTTACTGAATATACAATCCATACCTCAAATATAGTACTATATGTCAAAGATACAATGAAGTAAAAAATAAGCAAGTCCATGACCTTTTTACTAACCCCTCTTCCCCAATGAATCTGCTGAATTTCTTCCTCTGTAGAAACCAGATTTCTATATTTATTAGTCTGCAGTTCATAAGTTATATTTACTCTTTTAAGAAGTCTCATCATTCAGGGTTGTTCTAAGTATGGTTTCCAGATTTTCAGCAGAGCCAACCAGTGGCAGGAGACAAGAAAATGTAGCTGTTGAGGGAGCATCTCATTGTGAGTGGTCCAAACAAGGAATATGCTCTTGTTACATTTTCATAAAAATACCTTCCACAGGCCCACAGGCTGAAAAGATATTTAGCTTATGAGATGAAATACTCCAAGTTATGTGTTTGAAAGACTATTTGGTAAATGTCAGGAGATCTTAACTCTACATCCAACCAGTTGTTGCCCCATGATGGTGATTAAAAGCTAACAAATAACTCACTCTATTGATGGACTCTAACAAGCATTTTATACCCTTGGTTTTTGTTGTGCTTAGATTCGAATGTCAACTTGGCAGCTGCAGGCTGTTTGGGGCACAGCTATGAATAACCAATAGTTGTAGTAGGCTCTTGAACAGGTTTGAGGTACTTGCTTAATTGGTATGGAAAACCCAGCCCACAGTGGGTGGTGTTTTCCAGTGGTGGACTAGGTAAAAAAAAAAGTGCAATGATAAAGGCACCAAGATCCTTGGAGGCAAGGAATTGACAGCCATAGTAGTGTTCCTATGCTTAAGGAGAACACAGGAAAGGGTTCAGGGAAATGCCACTGGGTCCTTGTACGTCATCGGAGAGGAGGGCCTAGAGGAGAGTCTGGCATGCACATTAAAGGATTCTCCTGCGAACGGGGGGAGAGGCACTGGGGGATGGGGAGGGAGGAGTGAAGGGGAGGGGGAGCAAGGGGGTAGGAGCAAAGAGGAGGAGGGAGGAAGGGAACTGATGTACCTGTTGTTTGTATGAGTGGAAATAATAATAAAATGTTATAAAAAAGACATAAAAATAAATAGACATTATGGAGAAAAAAAAAAAAAAGAAGTGCAATGAGGAGGGACTTGTTCTTCCTGTATCCTGTGTTGACTTGTTATTGAATCCACTGTTCAGGTGTTATTGCCTTCTATAACACTGTTGTCATCTTTGTTGCTGCGGCTACTGCTGCCTCTATCCTTGAATGACTCAGAGATCGGTCCTATCCACTTTGCCACTGTTCATGCTGCTTTTGGAGCCTGGTCTCATGGAACTTGTTGCTGTTCATCAATGATGTCCCAGCTGTTCGTCACAGATGTTGGAGCCCAGTGTCTCCAACTCTCCAGTGAGACAGAGGTTTAAGACCTTCTCAGACTCTCACAATCTTACTGCCCCCTCTTTCGTAAGATTGTGAGAGCCTAAAGGTGGGGAGGAGCAACAATATGCAAGATACTCCATACAAGTTAGGGCTGAAGTAACCATAATAGGACTTTGCGTGACCTGCGCAATTACCAACATATCATTGAACCCCCAAAGTCTAGCATGGATCACAGACACTAGGATCCTTAGAGGCAAGGGATTAACAGCCACAATAGTGTTCCTATACTAAAGGGGAACACAACAAAAGAACTCTAGGCAATGCCACTGAGTCCTTACACCTCATCAGAGAGGAGGACCCAGAAGGGAAGTTTGATATGCACACTAAAGGATGCTCCAGGAATGGGGAGGGGGTGGAAGGGAGTACTGGGAGAAAGGGAGGGAGGGGGGAAAGGAAAAGGAAAAGGGGAAAGGGAGCAAGGGAATCCAGGGAGGAGTGGAGGGAGGGAGGGGAATGGGGTACTTATCAACTTTGTATGAGTGGAAGAGATAATTTTTTTTAAAAAAAGACCTTCTCAGGATCCTTCTACTTTGTGAAACACTCTAGTCAAGAATAAAGCAGCTATAGGCGGCTACTTTAAAGGACACTACTTTTATTGTGAGTTGATTTAGTAAAGATATATTTTTATTGTGAGTTGATATATGCACACATGTACATTCTGGTCATTCTGTTCTTCCAGAGAACCCTGACTAATACAATTTTATTATATCACTACATAAATACCTGACAGTTGTTGAGTCTTCTGCATGTGAATAAAATACTTCCTTGACTCCATGTTCAATTGAAAACAGTCCTTTCCTAAAAGGCTGGGCTTAGAATTTACTTGCTCACATTTCACTCACTCCTCGGCACACTGTCATCTCTTCTTCCTGAGACTTCCCTGAAACTGCTCTTTCTCAAAAGATATGGCTACTGACTACATAATTAAATATTAAGAACAAATTTTGCCTTTATTCGTTCTCTTAAAAACACTTGGCATTTACATTACATACTCCTTAAATGAAATATTTTCTTAAATCTTGTAATATCACATTCTGTTAGACAGCAAGAAGATGACTTTTGTGAAGAAACACACTAGAAAATAGAAAGGTGGAGAGAAGATGAGAGACTTCCATGACCATCCTTCCTTTCTGCTTCTATGAATTCTCTCTCTCAATCTCACTCTTCCTTTCTTTCTTTCCCTCTCTCTCTCTCTTTCTCTCTCTTAGTCTTCCTCTCCTTCCCTCCTTTTTTTTTCTCTTGAGACACACTGAAAACTCATCCAAGAAATCAGTATCTCTTTATTGCTTGTGTGCTCTGAGCATCTGGGTCAGTGCAAGAAGAGACAAGATTTTTCAGCTCTTTCATAAGCAGAACAAACAAAACGTTGGGCATAGACATAGTCCTGTGTGTGTATACATCTAGATTCCCGGGAGTATGCAAGTTCTTTTCAAATTCCTTACAGGTATCACACTCACCAGATTCTCCTTTAAAATTTCTTAGTGTATTCTTTCCCCAACCTTTGTCTGCCACTTCAGGTAGTAATGATGTTAATTATATATGATGTAATTTGGCAAATAGAGCCACATAAATGGCCGCGAGTACTCAGCAGCCTTTGCATTGGTTCACATAAAGGCATCGCGACATACAGTCTCCTCCATTCAATCATCAGGAATGTCAAATAAAAGCCGTGCTCAAGTACTGGGGACTTGAAGGCTCTTCAACTGCCTTCTCCCTCTTTCAGTAACTTTCAGGCAGCTATTTCTCACAATTGGGGCTGTTGGTTTTGAAGGCTATAATGGTATCAAATAATTGACGATAATAATAGAACACCCTAAATGCTAAAAGCATACTTTTTTGGGCAGAGATTCAGCTCTTTGTCTTTAATAACTTCCCCCACCAATTGCCACAATCCTTTTTTTTTTTAATTCTTGGAGTTCTTTAAAAAAAAAAAAAGACGATTTTTGGTATGTTTTGTTATTTTCATGAGAGGATTTTTTTTATTAGGAATTCTTTTATACAAACTTAATGAGTGGTTGTCCCTTCCCCCTCTTCCCACCCCATCCCTCCTCCCTTTCTCTCTCACCCTCCTGTCCCTTCACCAATACATCTCTCTCCCTCTTAACCTCTTGTCTGCCTGCTTATGCAGGCTGCAGGGTTTCCTTCTGTTTTTATGCTCTAGGGACTCAGGCCTCTGAGGCAGTTTAAGTAAGCCTTCCTTGGGTATAGGGACATGCCCTTTTACCTTTCCAGCCCTTATCCCTAAGGTTCCCACTCCTGAGTTTCTTGCTGATCCATGGGGGAATGTTGATATGCTGGTCCTTGTTCAGGTCTGGTGACAGTAAGGTCTCATTGCAGTGACATCCTGGATGCAGCAGCCCTGTTGTGACTGGCATGACCTAGCTGGCCATGAAACTCTTTGATACAGCCCCTTTAGGCCTACATGAGTCTTTGCCCTCATTTGCAGTCTCTAAAAAAAATGTTTCTTTTCTCATCTATTTCTTTTTTTAGTTGATGATTTTTCTGACCATTTTCTTTTCATTCATAACTGAACCTCCTTCTGATATCTCTTTGTACCTTTCCTGAGATCCACAAGTTGAAAGCTCTAATTCCAAAATAGGAGTTAGTTGGACCTGATTCCCATCAATGCAGGCACACCCTTCTCTGCACAGTCTCCACCTATTGTTAAGCTCTGGAGTGGCTTCTAGGGATAATTTTGGTCTAGGATGTCTATTCACCTATTCCTATAACTGCTAGCATTTTTTGTCACCTTTGATACTTAGTAACATTGTATATAGAAGTTGCACTTGTGTACAATTTACTTTATTGTTTCTTTTGTTTGTATGAAGTTTTGTGTAAAGTTTGTGTTTTAGTGACTCCATTAACATATGGAAAATTGGATGCCTCCTGTTATTTTATATATTTTTTCAATATATTTTGTCTATCTTTCTAAGTATTTTAAAATCAATTTAGAATTGTATATTTTACAAAGCATATAAATAGAAGAGCTGTTCATTAAATCTCCACTAATAAGATCTGATCCTGGTAGGCAGAACCAGGGAAACCCTAGAGTGAAACAAAAAGGTGATAGAAGCAACCCAGGATGATTCCTAAAGTCGCCCTTGGTCCTCCACAGGTACACACAGTGCCACCCCCCACACACACACATGTTATTTAAATCTTCTGACCTCTGCCACCCTGATTTTTGCTTTTCTAAATATTTCTCTTCATTTTCCCAATTCCTACTTTATTCAATCAAGAATGTTAGTTCTGGGGCTGGTGAGATGGCTCAGGGGCTAAGTCTTTGCTTCACAAGCAGAAGGTTCTGAGTTTAGATCAAAAAACAAACAAACAAAAACCACCGGAGGAAATGACATTAGCCTGCACTTCTGGCCCTAGAAAGTGGAGCCTGGACAACTCCAGAGCAAATCAAGAGGAAACATCACAATCCAGGGTGATTCCCAAAGTCACCATAGGGCCAACACAGGCATACACAATGCCCTCTGACACATACATACACACACACACACACACACACACACACACACACACACACACGCCCATGTGATTTTTTAAATTTTTTAAAAAGGGAAAAAATATCAGTTCCCAGAGAGATTCTTTCTCTAGAAGAGAACATGTTTACAGATTTATGAAACCTCTTGCCTTCAAAACTTCCTTTAAAGTTCATGTCTTCACTTCAGCGCTTTTACAATCATTTGTGTGATTTGAGTAATTTTTATCATTGTCAGAACCTATGTATAAGTTGGACCTTGTAATTTCTCTCTCTGTCTCTCACATAGATTTTCTGAAAATGAAGTTGGTATATGTCATAGTTAAGAACAGTGTCAACTTGACTCTTGAGGGTTTGAGCTCTGGGCACAGTTGTAGAGAGTGATGGTTGAGTTAGGCCCAGAGCAAACCTGAAGGAGATTGTCTAGTTGCTGGGGAAGACCCAGCCCATGGTGGGTGGGATTAGGCCCTGGATAAATCAGAGAGAGCTGGTTGAGAGAGTTGGCATCCTTCTGTATACTTGGCCAGACATGCCTGTCTGGCAAGTAAGGATTGTCCATCTCTCAGCCGTTATGGTGGCCAGTTCCCTCAGCCCTGGTGTTGGTGTGTGCTCTCCTGTCAAGCTGGACTATGAACTGTACCCAGACTATCGTAAGAAAGTAAACTCCTTGTTCCCTTAAGCTGTGTGATGGTCATTTATCAGCAACAATGCAGGCATATTAAATTTGTATGTTTTTACTAGCACTTTTTTATGGTAATACAAGTTAATCTGAAACAAACCCAAAAATTTCAGTGACATAAAATTAGGAAAATCTGAACTGGACAGATGGTTTAGAAAATTTAAGACTCTACTCCACAAGCAGAAGGACCTGAATTCAGACCTTGCATTCCACATAAAACCACCAGACAGAAATGGTGGTGGCCTGCACTTCAGTTCTGAAAGGTAGAGACTGGGAAAGCCAAGAGCAAAACATTAAGGCGATAGAGCAATTCAGGAGGATTCCTGAAGTCAACCTTGGGTCTCCACGAGTACATACATTACCCTCTGATACACACACATACACACACACACACACACACACACACACACTCACAAACATGCATGCACAAATAGAGTAGAATAGAATAGAATTAGGAAAATTTGTTTCTTGTTGATTGGTCTCCTTCATTCACTTGGTTAGGAATATAAACTTCTTTTCCATTCCTGTTCTCCAAGGCTGGGCTCAGAATGCTGTATGTTCAAATAGCAGATAGGGTAAGAAAATACAGTGAAACCAGGCCTATTTATTAACCATGCTGTCCAGTACCGATACACATTCATGCATGTTTACATTTAAGGTAAAAAATATTCATGAGGTTCTACCTAGACATGAAGCTGAAGTCTTTTGTAAACCGTCAATTTTAGAAGTTGGTTCTAAGGAATTAGTTGAAATAGTGGAAAGGAAACATGCCTTTTGATAGGTAGTCTTCTGCTTTTGTTTCCTTTATTTTCCCATGTAATTCCAAGGAGAGGAAATATTCATAACAAATACGTGAAAATGAAAAGTCCAAGAATTACTCTTTCTTTTTCTTGAGGCAGGACTTCATGTAGTCCAGCTGGCCTTGCTCCTGCCACGAACTTGAGGCTGGAATGAAACGCCTCAAACTTCTGCTTCTACCTCCCAAATGTTAGATTTACAGGCATTCACTACCACTTCTGGCTTTAGAATAAGTTTTATTGGAACAAAATAAGAGCAAAGCATCAGCCTTGAAATATTAGTAGTTCATTGCTTTGTTTCTGCCATTAATTGATTTTCTTATCATGAAGGACTCAAGTGGTGCTTTGCTTTTGTTCCAAAGATGGTGTAACATGCCACAGAGTACCCAAAAAGAACTCAATAATCACTGTGATTTGAAAGTGTGAATATACAGCTTTGTGCAGACAAGCTCAGCATTCGCAAAGACTGATGAAAGCTTCCTTAAACACAGCCATCTGAACATCATGTCCTAAAGAACAGAATAGGGTCTGACTCTAATTTTAAACTGAAATCAATGAGAGAATGGCTGGAACAGGAGGAAGTTTGTATTATTTTAAAAGTACCTACTTCAGTGAAATCTTGACAAGTTCTTCTTGCAAATGAATTACAAGACTTTGCTAATTTATATTGACCAGTTCCTGGGAACATTGCTCATGATGAAGAAAACAATTTTTAATTGGAGCAAAGTTTATTAATAAAGAGCAATTACCTGAAATGTTGGATCCATTATATACTTCTCTATTTGCTAACTTTATTGGGTAAACATTAGAGTTCATGAA
This sequence comes from Typhlomys cinereus, assembly GCA_023101885.1. Classification (NCBI taxonomy): domain Eukaryota; kingdom Metazoa; phylum Chordata; class Mammalia; order Rodentia; family Platacanthomyidae; genus Typhlomys; species Typhlomys cinereus. The sequence goes on along the minus strand of JALPQD010000050.1, from coordinate 5,708,143 downwards.
GGGGTATACTAAAAGAAATTATTTAGAATTGCAAAAATGTAAAGTTTCATATGGAAAGAAAGTTAGAATGGCTGTATCAAATGCACCTTTGGGAGGTCAAAACAATTTTATTTAATGAAATCACTGTGAAACCTCGATGCAAAAATTACTGTAGAAGTTTTTCTTTAAGGGGTGTTGATGACAAAGGTTTAAGGGACATCATTGAACCACAACAAATAATTAAATACCAGAAATCAAATGCCCCTTGTAAAAAATACAGGCAGCAGGGTCACAGAAATAATCAGAATGATTTCTTTCTAAGAGACCTTTGGTGGTGGCTACCTTACAATGTAAATATGCTTTGGACATCTATTTTCTTACCTACATATTTTTTTGTGTTTACATATGCAATATTACACTCTGAGATGCTCTTATTAATGAATTATATCAATATTCAATTGACCTCCAATGGGATTCCAGAAAGAGAATGAAAAGCTGAAGAATGGGAACATCGCCATACTTATTTCTTCTTATAGCTCATTCTCTACTTACCTAGAGATTACCAGTATCTAAATACCTCTAATTAAAAAACAACTTTTCTCCACTGTTATATCCTTCACTAGAATCTTTTCCCTTGTGTCTTCATCTCCTGCTGTTTTTTCTCGTTCATTTAATTTTGACCGTATCTTTGCAAGTATCTTCTTTCTAAGTATTCATTTGATCTGTGCTTTGAAGTTCTATCTGTTTTATACTATAACCATGCTTGATAAAGAATTGACATCAAGGAATTATCTTGCAAGTTTGACCTCAGAACACAAGTATTGGATGAAACTGCTTATGTATTAAGAGTGTGAGCACATTATATATAGCATGAAACTTCAACAATGTGTAACACACATTGGTAATAATGAACATTCACATCTACACTAAAGACAAGGATTTTCCAAAAAAAAAAAAGTTACTACAAAATTCAGTAACCTTAGAATTTGGCAATGACGGTATCAGTAACATTTTCAGGCTGATGATACAAGGACCACTTTGTCGGTCTAGAAATAATTCAAAAAGTAAAGAGAGCCACAAGAGGTTAATGCTTTCTTTAGTTAATAAGTCAACTACTCTGAATGCTTGGGGTTATAAAATGTCTAAACCACAGTGCATTGGAAATTTTAAACTGCAGTTTTACATAAGTTAGGTGAAGTACTGAACTATTGATGTGGGTATCGCTGCGGTAAGAACATTAACTTCCTTTCTTAATTTTAAAAGTCAATATTGAGCTCCATCTGGCTGGCCCAATATATAAAATGTCCTTGATGAAGTAAGTAGCAGCAACTGATACACACTTGATTTGACTGAAAGTATAGAAAAATATAAAATAAGTAATGTAAAAGTCTTGTTTTCTGGAAACTTTCAGACTAAGTATGCCTTGTTTGGAAATATCAGTACAAAACATGTAAATAGTGATATTTAATCTGTTTCTTTAAAAAATAATAAAACCTCTTTTAAGGTTAAGGATTTTTTCCTGGAGTATATACAGTGGTGATTCTGAAATTAATTAATTTTTCTTAAAATTTCTTCAGGATTATAAGAAAATTGATAATATTAACAGTAAATCCTCACTTTCATGAACCTCAATTAAGCATCTCAGATAATTTAAATATTCTTCAGAAATTATAGAGATAAAAAGCTAAATTTGGTCTATCTCACTCCAAAATTTGTAATTATTATCATTATAATTACAACAAATTTATGTGTGAAAATGTGTTTGAATGAACATATATCACATTACAAGACAAGAAATTTAGATGCTGATAATGAAGATTGGTGCTGTATCAATTGTAATTCTTAAGGGTCTTCAAAATATTTGCATGATATATGTCTGACAAATATGTTATAATTTTCTTATATCTAGGCTCAGCCCTGAGCTAAGACATCAACAAATTATCATTTATTATGTATTTCTTCAAAGTATAGTATTTTATTATATGAATATCAAATGTTTTTACAATGATTTACTAAGGTTTTGCATATTCTATAAAATAAATACTACCATAAAGTACATTGGAATTCATAACAGATGTATGATTGAAAAGCACCCAGTAGTCCTTGTACGTCATCAGAGAGGAGGGCCCAGAGGAGAGTTTGGCATGCACATTAAAGGAATCTCCGGGGAATGGGGGGAGAGGCACTGAGGGATGGGGAGGGAGGAGTGAGGGGAGGGGGAGGAAGGGGTAGGGAGAAAGAGGAGGGAGGGAGGGAACCGGTGTACCTATTAGTTTGTATGAGCGGAAATAATAATAAAAAATGTTATTAAAAAAAAAGCACCCAGTAGAAAAACTTATCTTTGCTTTATCATCCAGCCCTTTTGATAAGTGGCATGGACAGACTTGGTAATCTCTGAAATGTGCTGTCTGAGGCTCTTCAGCTTCTGTCACAGTAACTATGAACAGTTGCTTTAAAATGTCCTTTCCTAAATTCCTGCCAATAAAGACCAATCTATTTGTTCTCTCAATGTCATCTTTCCAGTTCACTGGAGTGTCTTCCAAGTTATGGAGCTCATACCTTCCACAATCACTTGCTGTGGTTTGTCTCTGAGTGACACCTGGCTGGCCCATGTTTGATTGACAATCTGGCCAGTCCCTTCAGCCAGATATCCTCCATGCAGTAGTCGTCCTTGTTTCTCACATTCTTTTCCCACAGGAGATTCAGATGTTCTTCCTTTTCATACTTCAAATGTGACTGTAACAATACTCTGATTAAGGTGGGGTGTTGCTGGCACATACTGGAGTTTTTTCTGCAAACTTATTTCAGACAGACAATCAAAGGCATGAAGACCTAACACATTTGTGAGATCAACTTTTGATTTTTGTGTCTCTAAAATTTCCCCAGTCCATTTATTGATCTAATAGTTGTTCTTAATCTGCTTCACAACTCTTCTGAACTCGCCTGTTCTAATTGATGAAAATATCTGCCAAAGCAACTTTCCTAGAAACTTCATTGATAAGTCTATCAGGTTTTTTTCTTTTAAATAGAGGTGGCTCAGGGGTTAAGCCTCCGCCTTGCAGGCGGAAGGTCCCGAGTTCGGATCCCAGATCCCACGTATAGACGCCAGGCGGAAGCAGGGCGGCCTGCGCTTCTGGTCCCTGGTAGGGCGGAGCCTGTGAATCCCGGGGCAGAAGGAGATGGAGGAGTCCATGGTGGTTCGCGAATTCGTCCGTGGTTCTACACAGACACAGACACACGCACACACAGATACACACACACGGCGCGCGCACATACACACGCACATGCACACAGTTGAATAAATAATAATAATAATAATAAAAAAATTTAAATATTTTTAACCCATATTTTGAGTCTACAACAGTTATGATACCATCGAGAAATATATCACTCCTTAATCGAGTATCAACCCAAATTATAGAAACCACAGCACCAGGATCTACCAATCCAGTGGTTTCTAATAGTATATAATCAATTTCCTCTTCTTTTGCATCAAATTCTCAATTCCTCTAAGGCTATTGTCTTTCACTAAACAGCAGAGGCAACCAGCTAGAAATTTCTTTATTGCACTCCCTTCTCCAAATCATTAAAATAACTGCTATTTTTTTACTATTTTCTCTCAAAATGTAGTTCAGAAGTGTTGGCTTTCCATCACCTAAATACCCAATGACAATTGTGAACTGGTATCTATATGCCAGGGCCAGGCTTTTCCTCCTCGTGTTCTTGCTCAATCCCATTGGGGACCAGTTCAGGATAGTCCTCCACGTCTTCCCTCTCCTCCACAGTAACAGTTATTATGTAACTTTAAAAATAATTTTCTTCTGCTTTCTGGCACAGAATTCTTTAAAGGCTAATATTTTCTGTCTTTCTTTGACTATCAGGAACTTTTCTGATTGGCCTTCCTACTTCTCCTATTCTCTCTTATCTTGATAGATACCCATGCTCTTAAAAATTCCAAATTATTACCTATGTGAGATACCAGAATAAATATTTCCTCAAGTGCACTGTCAAGCCATTGGAGGAGGAAACTATGAGTAAAATCTAGTTTCTTTGAGTTTCATGTCCGTATCCATACTCAGCACCCAGCAGAGTCACTGAGGATCAGCTACATAGCATGATTTATGTAGACAGCATTGATGCTCCCCTATCAGCATCCTCATGCTTCACAATGGGCTCATGAATGGAAGAGACATGGGGCCAGAATGGAAGCAATGCACATAATCAACAATATGTATGCCCTCTTACTCAGGTTAAGACTGTTGCTGTTAAAAGTCTAACCCAATGAAAGCAAAAATGAAAATAAAGCCCCCATATGGAACTACTGCTTTATGAACCCATCTACCTACTTGAGCCCACCCCACAAGAGGATATCTTCTTTCCTGGACGGGACAACTTGTATTTAGTGAGGTCAGTGCATTTTGCACATGTGTTTGTTTTTTCTAGTCACAAAGTCTTAGTTAGCTAAGATAAGAAACTCAGAAAATATCTAAATAACCATGCGATTCTTTTTTAAAATTTTTTATTATTTTTCTATTTTTAAGAGCATATCTAGTACTCATCCCTGCTTCCCTCCATTCCTCCCCTCCTTTTCTTCCCTTCCCATGTACTCTCTCCCACCCTCCTGCCTGTGCTTCTACGGACACCAGGGTTCCCTCTGGCTTGACAAACCTACATAATGATGTATATACCAATATGCAATTCTTCATCAGCATCACTTTATACTATGAAGCCCACTGTATTCTGGATGTGGTTAATCCTGGTTGTCAACTTGATTGAACCTGAGGTCAAATAAAAGATCAATGTTAGTCACACCTGTGAGGGATTATCTCAGTCAAGACCCATCCTAAATTCTTAAGGCACCTGCCAGTGGCATATCAGATAAAAAGAAGTTCATGAAAGAAAAGTCTTTTTGTCTACAATTGTCCTCCTGTCCTGCTGAAAAGCTCATCTTTCCTGATATTATTTCTGCTACTGCTGCTGCTGCTACTGCCATTAAACCAAAATTCTTCACCCTTCTAATGTAGACTGAAGACTAATAGCTCTCCATAAATCCTCCAATCCTTTAGCACAAGACTGTGACTGCCAAGACATTCAGTATAATGTACCAAGTAGCCATTGTTGAATACGTAGACCATATGATTTGTGTTTGACTAAAAAAAGGCAACTTCAGAAAATACAAAAAGATAGAATGTTAATCATGCATCGTTTCTAGTTTGAAGTAGATGTTAATAGGAAAAAATAAATGTAACATTAAAACACAGTCAGACAATTCTCTGACATGAGAATTATATTATTTTCCAGGGTCACTAATAGAATGTAACAAACATTTGGCTGAAGGATATGTGTATAAAAGCTGATAGAGGGGCTGGAGAGGTGGCTCAGAGGTTAAGCCTCTGCCTTGAGGGTGGAAGGTCCGGGTGGAAGCAGGGGCCGCCTGCGTTTCTGGTCTTGGTAGGGCAGAGCCTGTGAATCCCGGGGCAGAGTAAACAAGGAGGAGGTGGAGAGGGTCCATGGTGTTTCCCGAATTCGCCCGTGGTTCTACACACACACACACACACACACACACACACACACACACACATACATACACACGCATGCACACATGCACAATTGAATAACAAAAAGCTGATAGAAAATGCTTATATTAGATATTATGACTAGCCACTATTAACCAAAACAAATGAACAAACAAGCCAACGATATAACCTTATTAAGAAGAGATTTTTTTAAAAGCATTAAAAAGAGGAAGCAAAAACATTAAAAATAGTAAATAATAAGAAACCAGAAAGATGGTTAAGAGCTAAAAGCACCTGTGGCTCAAATCTGACAACCTAAGTTCAACTCAATGAGCACATAAAAGATGGAAGAAGAAAGAGAACACAAAGCTGTCATTCCACCTTTGATATATGTCAGAACAGATACATCCAGACACATATGCATGCACACTGTCATGGCTTGAAATGTGTCCCCCACAGTTTCATGTATTTGTCAAAGTCATGGCACCTTGAGAGGTGGAGCCTTGCTGGAGGAAGGCAGTTACAAGGAGTGGGCCTTGAGGTAGATTAGTGCCGCCCTAACTCCAGTAGAAGTCTGCCTTTGCAGCAAGCAGATTTGCAACTCTTAGCTTCCAACATGTCTGCAGTGACGTAGCCTTCTCCAGCTTGTCCAGCCAGCCATGCCACCTCTGCCATGAGAGACTGTATCTCCTCTCCGGAACCATAAACTAAATAAATCTCCCCTTCTTCCTTAAGTTTACAGCAATAGTAAAGAGTAACTGTTGCACACACATATACATGTACAATGCATACATTCATCCTCAAAATCAGCCAAAGAGCAAAATCAATTTTAATTGACAGACAAATAAAAATCTGCTATTTGAATTCACACATAGCAATAAACTATAAAATAAATAATGGAGAATTTAAAATATTTAGATGGAGTCTACATCTGGATAAGGAGAATTGGGTGACACAGACCAGTGATGCTCATATAATAATAAGAAAAGGTGATAAATTTTAAGTATTAGAAATTTATGAAAGCAATGAAAATTGAAACAAAAATAAAACAAAACAGGATCTACTCCAAGAGAAGAACAGACTTTTCTCCCATAGTTGGATAGAAACAAAGACACATAAGATTTTCCAAGTTAGAGAGAAGAGAGGGCTGATCAAGGGATACATGGGCAAAATAGTGGTCACTCAAGATATAATTGGTAGACAGTTGGGAATGGAAAAACAAACTCTGAATAAAAAAAGAGTCTCTACAAGAAAGCATAGCAAACATCATTCTTAATAATGCAACTTTCTCAATCCACAATACAAACAACAACAAATGCTAGAGAGGATGTGGAGAGAGGGGAACTCTCCTACATTGCTGGTTGGAATGCAGGTTCATACAACCACTCTGGCAAACTGTCTGGAGATTCATAAAGAGATAAAAGATTGAAATGCCATATGACCCTGCTATTCCACTTCTGGGAATAACCCCACATACAGCAAAAATTCAACTCAATACAGAAGCACGACCATGTTCATAGCAGCACTGTTTACAATAGCAAAGTCATGGAATCAACCCAAATGTCCAACAGTTGACGAGTGGATAAGGAAACTGTGGTACATCTATACAATGGAGTACTACCCAGCCATCAAAAAATGATGAATTACTGGAATTTGCCAGGAAATGGATGTCATTAGAAAGAATTATATTGGGGCTGGAGAGGTGGCTCAGGGGTTAAGCCTCTGCCTTGTAAGCGGAAGGTCCTGAGTTCGTATCCTAGACCCCACGTATAGACGCCAGGCCGAAGCGGGGGCAGCCCGTGTTTCTGGTTCTGGTAGGGCGGAGCCTGTGGATCCCTCGGCAGAGTAAACAAGGAAGAGGTGGAGGCATCCATGGTGGTTCTCGAATTCATCCGTGGTTCTACACATACACACGCACACACACACACACACACACACACACACACACACATGCATACATGCACAAATGAATAAAATAATAATAAAAAAGAAACAATTATATTAAGTGAAGTATCCCAGACCCAGAAAATTAAGCACCGTATGTACTCCCTAATAGTACCAAACCCACCCAGCCCATCTAGAGACACTCAAAGATAAACCTCTGTAATACCTACAGTAATTGCAAGGATTATGAACAGGAGGGTTGGGGTAGGAGGGCCACACCAGAAACAAGGAGAGAAGGGACCATGTTACAGCAGAGAAAATAGGCCTCCATCAAGGACTGCAAGGAAGTAATGAGACATCTGGTTAAGTTCACAGACTTTCATTCCTGATCATTTACAACTGAGAGGGTATGATCTCACCAGAAGGGGAGGGCATATAGTCTGGCAGATAAAATGTAACCATTTTGCAAATGGGTGATAGACCCCTCCCTCACTGTAGTTTCCTACTTTTATTACATCTACCTTTGAATGTGCTCTTATAACAAGACTCCAGTTTAACAACTTTTTGTCTCTGGCCAGGGAGTGACATAAAATGCCCATAAGGATGGAGTGAAGGGCATTGCAGGAGCAGCAAAACTGCAAAAGAAAATCAACAAACCACAATCTAGAACTTCAGAGACTCTATATCAACCACCTAGAACTAGGCCAACCTAATCTCTCCCCATCCTGAAGCTCAGGGAAATTTGCGGAAGAGGGGCGGTAAGATTGTAAGAGTACAAGGATGGGAGGAGTAATGATATGCAAGATACTCCACACAAGTTAGGGCCGAAGCAATCATAATTGGACTTTGCATGCCCCATGCAATGTCCAACACACTATTGACCCCACAAAGTCTAGCATTTGCTAAAGGCTCCAAGATCCTTGGAAGGAAGGAATTGACAGCCACAGTAGTGTTCCTATGCTTAAGGGGAACACAGGAAAGGGTTCTGGGAAATGCCCCTGGATCCTTGCACCTCATCGGAGAGGAGGACCCAGAGGAGAGTCTGGCATGCACATTAAAGGATTCTCCGGGGATTGGGGAGGAGGCATTAGGGGATGGGGAGGGAAGAGTGAGGGGAGGGGAAGCAGGGGGATGGGGGGAAGGAGGACAGAGGGAGGGAACCGGTGTACCTACTAAGTTTGTATGAGTGGAAATAATAATAAAAAATGTTAAAAAAATAATACGACTTTTTCCTGATATTCAGAAACATTCAAATGTCCTTTGTCACTACTTCTATATATAACTGAAATAGAGATTATATCCAATGAGGAACGAGGAAAGAAAAAGAATTAGCAGACATGTAGATGAGACAAAAGGAAATATGCCTCTGTTGTTTTCAGAGCTATAACCTGAAACGTAGAAAATGAAAAGAAATCAATAATATTTGAATTAGCAATTAGTTAGAACTCAGAATTAGTATAGAAAATTTTAGCATATTTTTAAATTACTTAAAATTTCAAAACAAATCATCAAGCACATAGAAATCTAATGAAATATATATACATAATACATTGAAAAGCATAAATTGAAAAGGATTTTAAATTTAAAGGTATAAGTTTTTACAAAGTGAAAATTGTAGTATGCTAAAGCTGCTATGTTCCCATAATAAGAATATAAATAAAATGTTATTCTAAAAAGAAAAACACACCATTTACATTTTCTGAAATCAGGAAGCTGATTTTAAAATTTGCATGGAAGCTAAAATAGCAAGAATAACGATGGAAAGCTTTCTGTAAAAGATAAAAAATAAATAAACCTGTTTTTCTGCTTTATTATTTAGTATGGCATTGGATTCTACACAGATAAATAACTATAGCAGTAGGTATTGACAACCATCTGATACATGATGATAAGATAACTTTTTCAAAGTTGATCTTGAATCAGCTGGAGAATCAGACAAGAAAAAAAAAACCTGGATTCTCCTCATGTTGCAATTTGACCAGATTAGAGACTTCAATAAGAATGATAAAAATATTTTCTTTGTAGCTATGATGAATGGGATTGTTTCTCTCATTTCTTTCTCAGCTTGTTTGTCTCTGGTGTATAGTAAGGCTACTGATTTTGTATGCTGATTTTGTACCTTGGCATTTGACTGAACTTTTTTTTTTAATTCGAGTGTCTTAGTTAAGCACAGGTGTCAACTTGACTGTTGAGGGTTTGAGCTCTGGGCACAGTTGTAGAGAGTTGATGGTTGAGTTAATCCCAGAGCAAACCTGAAGGAGATTGTCTAGCTGATGGGGAAGTCCCAGCCCATGGTGGGTGAGATTAGGCCCCAGATAAATCACAGAGAGCTGGTTGAGAGAGTTGGCATCCTTCTGTTCACTTGGCCAGAGATGCTGGTCTAGCAAGTAAGTACTGTCCATCTCTCAGCCGCTATGTAGTGATAGTGTGGCCAATTCCCTCGGCCCTGGTGTTGGTGCGTGCTCTCCCATCAAGCTGGACTGAGAACTGTAACCAGATTATCATAAGGAAATAAACCCCTTGTTCCCTTAAAAGCCGTTTGATGGTCATTTATCAGCAATGTTACAGACTAACTGCAACAAGTAGTTTCTTGGTAGAGTCATGTGGATCTCTCAAGTATAGAATCATATTATCTGCAAATAGGAATATTTTAACTTCTTCCTTACCTATCTGTATCCCTTTTATTTTCTTCTCTTGTTGTATTGCTCTAGTTAAGACTTCAAGTACAATATTGAACAGGAGTGGTGATAGTGGACATCCTTATCTCATTCCAGATCGATATTGGGATGTTTCAAGTTTTTCCCTATCTAGGATGATGCTTGCTTTAGGCTTGTCATATATAACCTTTATCAAGCTGAGATCGGTCCCCTTCATTCTAGTTTTCTCCAAAAATTTTATCATGAAGGCATGTTGGATTTGTCAAAGGCCTTTTCTTCATCTATTGAGAGAATCATATGATTTTTGTTTTTTAGTCTGTTAATATGATGAATCACATTTATTGATTTACATATTTTATACCGTCCTTGCCTTCCTGGTATGATCATGATTTGTGATCTTCTGGATATGTTTTTGAATTTAGTTTGCTACTATTTTATTGAAGATTTTTGTTTATTAGTGAGATTGGCCTAAAATTCTCTCTTTGATGTGTATTTGTTTGGCTTTGGAAACACAGTAATATTTACTTCAAAGAAAGTGTTTGGGAATGAGGGGATGGGAGATAGGAGGAACAGAGGGACTTATAGAAAAACTCCAAGATTGTGAGAAGTAACTCCTAAAGAACCTAAAGATGGAAATGTTCACCATTGGTCAAGACATTCCACTCAAAGCAGGCCTGCTGCACTTAGGAACTCACTACAGTGAGACTTGTCCTTCCCAGATCTGAATAATGACTGATATACCAACATGCACCCATAGACTATGTACAGTGGAAACCTTGGGATCTAAAGCTGGATGAGTGAGGGAAATGCCCCTATCAGTGGGGTGGCATGATAAAAGGCATGATATGTCACAGAGGCCTGAACCTCACAAGAGGAGATAAGCCAAAGTGAACCTTGGGGTTCATAGAAGCATACAAGTAGAAGGGTGGGAAAGAGTGGGAGAGATTGATGAAAGGAAGAGAGGAATGAGAGGGAGAGGGGATCGAGGGAATGAGGAATGAGTACTCAATATGCTTGCAAAATTAAAAAACAAAAAATTAATAAAAATAATTTTTTAAAAAAAGTAAAAATATAAAACATTTAGGCAGAAATGTACAAAAATAAATCTTCATGATCTTTGGATCATGAATTATAACTTCTTCAGCAGTACACAAAAGCATTAGATGTAAAGAAAAAAATACAATTTTCTACACTACAATAAAATTAACTCCTGCTCATCAAAAGCCTCCACTAACTAATGAAAAATATTAAAAACATTTAGATAAAGAATTTATATCTAGAAAATATGAAAAGTGGCTACAAATTTAATAGAAAAATTATTTAAAAATATCAAAAGGCTGAATAGGTTCACTAAAAATGTTTTACAAATCATTACTATCCATACGCCAAGGTATTCAATGTTCCTAATCACTGAGGAAGTACAAGGGAAATCACAAGTTGGCATTTAAATGGTTAATCTGAAAATATCACATCATCTTATGTTGGCAACAGTGAAGATCAGTTGAAACATACGCTTGTAGGATAGAATTGAAAAGATTATATTGGAAAGCACATTAGTAGTACCTACTAAAGCTGAATTTATGAAAATCTTGAACCCAGAGAGTCTACTCAAGGCAAACTAGAATAGAAATGAGTGTTGATGTAGACTAGGCAAGTGTAGTAATTTTTATATCAACAGTATTTAAAAAATAGTTAACAATAAAAATGCCTCAATCGCTTCTCGGCTGAAAAAAAATGCCTCAAATACCTATATCTGTAGAATTAATAAATGCCCATTTTTCCAATGGAATATTAAGAAGTCATAGTGAACAAACTACTGGTGCACATAACATATATAATATTGAATTTGTAAGCCAGAGAGCATTATGTAATATATATAAACTTTAAAAACAGTGAAAATTCAAGATGATTATCCTAGCAATTGGCTATAGCTTGGCAGTGTTTCTGGGGGTGTAAGTAATATTCTCTTTATAATATAGATGCTGACTGTATAGATGTGTTCCATTGGAGAGATTTCACACATTATAAAAACATATATATGTATATTTACAATACTATATGAGTAGTATTGCTTATGTAACTTGCATACTATTCTATATGACTTAAATTTCAATAAAATTTTGCAAGCGATGTTATTTGTACAAAGAATAATAAATGTTGAGCATGTAAGTTATAAAATTAGGCAATATTGTCACAATAATCACAGAGCATATGGCAAGGCATATTTCATTAAAAATGCAATCATATGTATATCAGTGGAAAATCAATGTAACTTGAAAACAGCAAGAGCAATTTTCCTCTAGGAAAATAAAGCTACAAAAATTAAAACATGGGAATTAATTAAACACCTCCCCCCAAAAATATGTATTATGTAGAGGACAGAAAAAGACTTTTGTGATTGATTTGGGAGAATTTCTTGACTACCTTAGAATATGGCCTCAAATAGAGACAACTATTCCTTTTCTAGAAATATGAAATATGCTATTTCAAAAATATCTCCAAGTATAATTGGTTAGTGCAAGGAATAACTATGAAGAACTTAGCTTATTCATTATATCTAATTTTGAAATAGCACTTGCTATGTAAGGGGGTGTGGGACTTTTCACTTGTGTCCTCAAGGGTAATATAAAATGACTATCAAATAGCTTAGTTTTTCACCAGAAACAATCACTACAAACGGGAGGCCCACACACAACATGCACCAAATGATCTGTGAGAAAGAATAGGAAGTATTTTAACAGCAGACTTACTTAAAACTGAGATTTTGGTCTGAGTTTATCATGCAAAATACTCCTAAAATATTTCCTCAGCATATAACTAAAAACAGAAACGTTTCAGTGGATTTGCAAATTGTGATGATTGTTTAATCTTTAAATGGCAAAGTTATAAGAACCTGTTCTATAAGTTTTACAATATAAAACTTATTTAATGTTTTTCTACATTAAATAACAAAAATTCCACCATAATTTTATTGTGTTAATCCTGAAAATAACTAAAAATATTTCCATTTTGTTATTGTCTCTCTTGATTTTTATTTTAAATTCTTACAATCTATTTAAAAGTAGAACTGTTCCGAGTTTACATCTACTGACTGCCTTTTTTTTTCCTTGAAGAATCATGATCCTGTTTTATTTAAAGCTCTTAAATCTATTACATTTTCTTAAATTTGCTATTTTTTTAATTTATTTTTATTATTTCCACTCATACAAACTTAACAGGTACACCGGTCCCCTCTCTCCCTCCAACCTCCCACTCTTTTCCCTCCCCATCTGCCAGTGCCTCCTCCTCCCATCCCCAGAGCATCCTTTAATGTGCATGCCAAACTCTCCTCTGGGTCCTCCTCTCCGATGAGGTGCAAGGACCCAGTGGCATTTCCCAGAACCCTTTTCTGTGTTCCCCTTAAGCATAGGAACACTACTGTGGCTGTCAATTCCTTGCCTCCAAGGATCCTAGTGCCTTTAGAAAATGCTAGACTTGTGGGGTCAGTAGTGTGTTGGACATTGCATGGGGCATGCAAAGTCCAATTATGATTGCTTCAGCCCTAACTTGTGTGGAATATCTTGCATATCATTACTCCTCTCATCCTTGTGCTCTTACAATCTTACCACCCCCTGACTGCCTTTCTTACCATTCTAATCATCAACTTTCTTTTTTATATTTTTATTATACTGCAATTGTTTTAAGTTTATCTATAGTATAGTTTATGCTTAGCACTGTACCCAGCTCATAGGTTACAAAAATGACTTAGAAAACCATTCTTTAGCCATCCCTTTTCCTGTAACAGTGATAGTGATGGTTGATGGCAGCGGCATATCAGCCACCTATACTTATGAAAATATTGCCTAATAAATCACCCCTGAGCTCAATGGTTTAAAACAATTAACAATTCAGTTTACATAGATCAGGTTCAGCCATTCAGGTGTGTGCCATGATGTCAATCAGCTAGATTTGAATTTTATCTATTGGGTCATTGAATATAATTTAAGTTTTTTTTTTCTATCACATCTATCAATGTCCCAAAGGTCAAAACAAATCACCTATTCAAAACTAAAATCAAGTGGGGAGAAAGTATACTCCAGCCACCATGAAGACATGGCACAGGTATTCAATTATTTATTCAACAGTGAAAATTCTGAGTCAGTGATCGATTTTGCACAACTAGACTTATCTTCTTATTGTGAGGAAAATACAAGCGTTATAAAGCAATTTAAACAAGATAAATAAATGTTCAAAACTTTTCAAGCCTCAGTGACATTATTTTTCTCATCTGTAGAATAGGTATAGTAATTATTCTAAAATCTTGAAGTTTATACTTAGAACTTCCAATGAAATAAAACTTTTTGCTTTTATATAGAGCACCATGGTGTTTTTATAATGAAAAGAAACAAATCCAAAGATCTTATGTTCAATATTCTTTATTCATTAAACTCCAAAAGCAGGATCAGGGGAACAAGACTTCCTAAGACCACATAGTTTGGGATCCATGCAAATTGACTTATATCTGTAAGAAATTCACCAAAAGTGAATGGCCATGCACTGAATACTGCTATTATTCTGAAATATGTGTGTAAGGAAAGACTGAATCTTCAGAAATAAATAAAATTTTAACATGGTTAATGAAACATAGTAAGCTTATGGGATAAAAATTTGAAAAACTGTTGCCAAATCCCTCCCGGGCCAGCCAGGGAAAGGAGGGGGAAAGTCAGCAGGAGCCTCGAGGCTTGAGGCGAGGAGGTCAGTAGTGCAGTCACCACAGACACTGGGAGTCAAGTAAGAAGCAAGCAGTGATGAGCTACCACAGACTCATTTTATTTTAATTTTTTTATTCAATTGTATGTGTGCGTGTGTGTATGTATGTGTGTGTGTAGAACCACGGACGAATTCGGGAACCACCATGGACGCCTCCCCCTCCTCCTTGTTTACTCTGCCCCGGGATTCACAGGCTCCGCCCTACCAGGACCAGAAACGCAGGCCGCCCCGCTTCCGCCTGGCGTCTATACGTGGGGTCTAGGATCCGAACTCAGGACCTTCCGCCTGCAAGGCAGAGGCTCAACCCCTGAGCCACCTCTCCAGCCAGTTTGATGTGCAATCAGTATACCCAGGCCATGATCCCGTCGACTTTTACCATAGTGGGTGTGGTCATCAGGATCATATATGGCCCCTTCCATTGGGGTTCTAGGGTCTTGATTTGGTGGTGCTAGACGTATACCTAATCTCCTGGCTCGTACTCTGGCATCCCGGGACTAGGTCTTTGGGTGATCCTGTTGAGTAAAAAGCATTAGTTTTTGGCCATAACTCTTTTTGAATAGTGTGAAGGTGTCACCTTATCGGGATGGAAGGAGGGGACTAGGGTGGGGGGGTGCCGTAAATGATCTCAAAGGGAGTTAATTTGAATGGTCCAGGTATGTTTTGGGCTCAGAAGAGGGCAAAGGGAAGGAGAGTCATCCAGTTACCACTAGTCAATTTAGTTAAGGTCCCTTTTAGTGTCCGATTCATCCTTTCTACCTGTCCTGAACTTTGGGGGCGGTATGCACAATGTAACTTCCAGTCTGCCCCTAGTATCTTTGTGAGTCCCTGGCTTACCTGTGAGGCAAATGCTGGACCATTGTCTGACCTGATTGGTATCCCGAAGTGTGGTTGAATTTCTTCAAGGAGTTTTTTTTTTTTTTTTTTTTTTTTTTACCACCACTGTGGCTGTTTCATGTTTGGTGGGAAATGCTTCAACCCACCCGGAGAATGTATCCACAAACACTAACAGGTAGTGGTATCCATATTTTCCGGGTCTGACTTCAGTGAAGTCAACTTCCCATTGGACTCCAGATCGGTTTCCTTGCAGTCTTTTTCCAGGGGGAATCCTCTGGGCGTAAGCGTTGACCTTCTGGTAGATAGTACAGTCTGCCCCCAATTCTGAGGCCAGGGACTTAATCCCTCTGAACTGTACTCCCGAATTTTGGATAACCAGTTCCAGTTTCTTTGGGCTCAGGTGGGTAGTGCAGTGAATCTGCTGGAGGAGGCTCTTCCTTCCTCCCATGGCAAGATCAGCTTCCCCTGTGGGCTCTTCCAATATCCCTCGGGGGTGAAGCTGCTGGTGGGGTCCTTGGATATTTCTGTAATTTCATCAAGAAAGTACTTTGGCAGTGGTAAGGGGTCTAGGGGCTTGGCTGGGAACATTGGGAGGCTCGCCAGTGGTGGATCCTCTACAGCAGCATCCCTAGCAGTCTAGTCTGCAAAGTTGTTACCTCTGGCCACTGAGTTGGTATTTTTCTGACGACCTGGACAGTGGATAATGCTCACCTTGGGGGGCAACATCGGGGCTTGTAGGAGGGCCATGATTTCTTTTTTGTTCTTAATATCCTTACCCTCTGAGATGAGGAGACCTCTCTGCTGACAGATGGATCCATGAATGTGAGCCGTGGTGAAGGCATAGCAGCTGTCTGTGTAGCAGCTGTCTTGTTTTCTTTTTACTGGTCAGTTCTAATGGCTTAGTCAGGGCTATGAGCTCAGCCTTTTGTGCTGAGGTTCCCAGAGGTAATGACTCTGCCGGGATGACCTCCGTTTCTGAGACCACTGCCGCACCCACTCTCCTCTTACTGTTGTCCATAAAGCTACTCCCATGGTGAACTAGGTAATCTCGACATCCAGCATGGGTACATCAGTGAGGTCTTTTCTCCATCCATGGACCTCAGCCAGGATGTCTAGGCATTCGTGTGGATCTGGTGGGATGTCAGGGTCAGGGAGGAGGGTGGCTAGTTTAAGGCAGCAGGGCTCTTAAAATGTATTGGTCAGGATTTAACAGAAGGGTCTGATAGTGAACCATCCTGGAGTTGAACATCCATTTTTTGGGTGGAGACCTCAACACTCCTTTGATGGCATGTGGAGTCACCACACCCAGAGATTGTCCCAAAGTCAGTTTCCCACTGTCTTTGACCAAGGCTGCAGTAGCCGCTATAATGTGGAGACATGATGGCCATCCTGAAGCTACAGGATCTAGTTTCTTTGATAAGTAAGCAACTGATTGCGTCCAGGGTCCTAACTTCTGTGTGAGCACCCCTTTTGCAACCCCTCCTTTCTCGGCCACATATAGGAGGAAAGGTTTTGTTACATCTGGGAGTCCCAAGGCGGGGGCAGACAGCAAGGCCTGTTTTATAGCCTCGAACACCTCCTTTTCTCTCTTGTCCCATCCGAATGACTGGTTAGACCGGGTTAAAGGATAAAGTGGCAGTGCCAATTCAGCAAATCCAGGAATCCACAGCTGACAGAACTCGGCACTGCCCAGGAATTCCCTCACCTTTTGAAAGTTTGTCAGAGGCAGGATGTGGAGGATGGCATCCTTACAACTCTGGCTCAGCCATCAGTGGCCATCTCTTAGTTCATAGCCCAGGTAACTTACCTTTGTCTTGCACAGCTGGGCCTTTTTGAATGAAGCACGGTACCTGAGCTCTCCAAGTGTCTGCAGGAGGTCCTCAGTTCTGCCTCTGCACTCGGCTTCAGAGTTTGTTGTGATGAGTAAATCATCTACATATTGAAGTAGAACCAGATTGGGTGGGCCCTGCGAGACTCACTCAGGTCTCGGTGGAGGGCCTCGTCAAAGAGAGTGGGTGAGTTCTTGAATCCCTGCAGGAGCTGCATCCATGTGAGTTGACCCAAGTACCCACTCTCCAGGTCCTTCCATTCAAAGGCAAAATAATCTTGGCTCTTATCTGCCAATGGTAGGCAGAAGAACATGTCTTTCAAGTCTAGCACGTTGAGCCAGTTCTTCCTGGGGTCAAGGGTGTTCAGGAGGGTGTATAGGTTTGGCACCTCGGCTTCCAAGGAAGTGGCCCATTCTTACAGTTTGTATTCATCCTCTAACTTGAGGGTTAGGACCTGTAGTGGGGTTCCATCCTCCCTCAGGACTTGAGGCCCCTTTGGGAGGAAGTATATTTGGGCCCCCATTTTTGTCAGCAAGTCTCTCCCCAACAGGGGATAAGGACAATCAGGAATCACCATAAATGAGTGGGATACCTGGCCCACTTCCAGGTCTACCATTCTTCAGGTAATCCATGAGTGTTGTTTTAAATCTGTAGCCCCATGGACTCAGGATTTTTTTGAAGACACAGGACCCAGTGGACTCACGAGTACTGAGTGTTGAGCCCCAGTATCCACCAAGAAACTGACAGGTTCCCCTCCACTTTTAATGTTACCCTGGGCTTGGGGAGGGGCTCCAAACCTCATTCCCCCTAGTACCTGTCCTCCCGTAGAGTGAGGACTTCTTTGGCCTTCATGGTGGTGGGAGGTCTCCTAGTTTTTTTTTATTAGGGCACTCCCTAGCCTAATGTCCTTTGTCTTTGCAGTAGGCACATTGATCTTTATTGAGGGGGGGCTTTCTGGGGCTCCCCTCCACCTGCCTGGGGTATTTTCCCTTAACTACTGTGGTTAAGATTTTTTCTAAATTTTTATTTTGTCTTTTTTCTCTTCTTAGATCTTTTTGTTCTTCCATCTCCCTGTTGTTGTAGACTCTCTCTGCCACCCGGACTAACTCACGGAGTGACTTTTCTTGTAAGCCCTCCATCTTTTGGAGTTTCTGCTTATGTCAGGAGCAGATTGGTAGATAAAGGACATGGCTACTGTACCTTTGTTTTCTTCCTTAGATGAATCTTAGGGCATGAATTGGTGATAGGCTTCCATCAGCCACTCCAAGAAAGCTGCGGGCGATTCTTTTTCTTCTTGCCTCACATCATGTACCCTGCTCAAATTTGTAGGCCGCCTGGTGGCAGCTTTCAAACCTACCAACAAAGTCTGGCAGTAGACCCGTAACTTTCCTTACTTTCTGGGGTATTATAATTCCATTCATGCCAGGTGGTCAGGAACCCGGCATCAATTCGGGTGGGATCTGCAGTGGGGCTCCCAGTCTCACCTAGAACTAATTTGCAGGCCTCATTAATGATCCTTTCACACTCCTCTGTGGTGAAGAGGATCCTCAAAAGCTGTTGGATATCATCCCATGTGGGCTTATGAGTGAAAAGGATGGTTTCTATAAGGTTAGTTAATCCCGTAGGGTTTTCAGAGAAGGGGAGGGGTCTGAATCTTCCAATTATGTAGGGCCGAAAACAAGAACAGCCAATATTGCATACGCTGGTTGCATTTGTCATTGGGGAGGCTATAGGCCTGAAGGGGTAGGGTCAGCACCATGGAATTGGATGTAAAGTCTGCGGGCCCCAGGGAGATTGCACACTAGTAATTCTAGGTCCCAGTGGCAGGACCTTTCCCCCTTTGGTAAGGGTAGATAGAGGGAGTGGGGAGAGGGGTCAGGAGGCACAGAGGGAGAGGGGTCTGGTGAGGCGAGGTTCTGTGAATAGGAGGGAAGGGGGTCGAGAAGGGGTTCAGGGAGAGAATCCTGAAGAATCAGCAGTTTTTCCTCAGGTTTAGTATTCAACATGAGTACCTGTGAGGGTTTTGTGGTTGAGGGAGGGGACAGGAAAGGCTGGACCCATGTGAGCGGATCGGCTAATATGCACTCCCATACAAGGTTGTCGGGAATTTGGTCCGGGTGGTTATGTGGTCCCATAGTCATGACAGCATTACAGAGAGACACAGTGGGATGGTGAAAGGTTCCCTCTGGTGGCCATCTCAAGTCAAGAGAGGGCCATTCAAGAGAACAGTAAGTCTCCATTTTGTTTTTCTTTATATCTAATCCAGTCCTGTCCCTAACATCCTTCCAATGGGTCAGGAATAACTTGAGTGATTCGAGGATGCCTGACCCATTGTAGTCAGTCGCCCAGAAATTTCTTGTCCCATCAAATAAGAAAAGAGAGCAATAAGACAGAATATAAAGAAATATCCAAGATAAAGACTTGGTTTCTGAAAAAACACAGACACAGACTGAGGCGGGGAGTCCCTCTGAGACCTTCCCGACCAAAACCTGATGAGGACCTCTCTGTCCTCCTGCTGAGAGTCCAGAGCGTCCTCCAAAATTCTCACAGTCTCTGCATTATGACACATCTGTCTCACAGTTATCGACCATCCCCAGATTCAATTCTCGTTCGAGAGAAAAAGAAACTTAGACATGGACTCAGACAAAGCACAGATATACACAGATGAGAGTGCTCACGTACCTCCGAGGCTGGTGTTGAGGCAGTCTCTTGGGGGTCTGAAATCCCGGATGAGCCTCCAAAATGAAAGACCCCAGTCTTTCACTCAGGAATGAGGCCACCAAGAGACACCAAGACCCTTCTTGATGCAAAAGCAAGAGGCTTTATTGGTGACGTATCGGGCAGCTCCAGCAACCTCTCATGCAAGAGAGACTGAAGCAGCCCCAAGCAACAAAAGCGAGGGGTTTTTAAGAGGTTTAGAGTGGGGGTTTCATTGCTGGGGAATTTTTGCTTGACCTTTATAGTTATTGGTCAGTAAGAGCTCAGGTAGAGTTGGCTCTTTGTGATTGGTCTAGTCCATTTGCTTAACCACACGTGGTTTGTTCTGGGTGGCAATTTGTGTTCAATGGAATTTCCCTTTTGGCAAACTTGTTTTCCCAGAACTGGACAGTTTGAAGTTGTAAGGGGTGGGGGACCATCTGCAAATAGCTCAAGGCTGTGCATAGTTTTAAGCAGTGGTTGTGTCTGAATAGCTGTGTGGCTGGCATGCACTAGCCTGCCTTGTGGAAGTGTTACTTTGGGGTGAGGGTCTCTCTAAGGGTCTCTCAATATGAGCCCTTATCTTCAAAACTAAATGACAGATCTAGTGATACTCAAAAATACTTTTTTTCCTCCCACATTTTATTTTTTTCCTAATCATACAAGCTCAATGCGTGCCCTTGTCCTTTCCTTCCCCCACCCCTCCCCAGTCATCCCCCTTGCACTTTATCCTCGTTCCTCCCTTTCTCCCTGCCTTTTACCACCCTCCATCCTTCACCATCTCCCAGTACCTCCCCTTTTCTCCCTCCCATCCCCTGGAGATGGGAATCCAAACCTCCCTCTGAGTCCTCCACCCTAGAAGGGCTCCTTGGACTTCCCTTTTAATATGGTGTCTTAGTTAGGCATAGGTGTCAACTTGACCATTGAGTGTTTGAGCTCTGAGCACATTTGTGGGGAATTAGTGGTTGGGTTAAACCAAGAGTAAACCCGCAGGAAACTGCCCAGCTGAAAAGGAAGGCCTAGCCTATGGTGGGTGGGACTAGGCCCTAAACAGATGAATAAAATATTGAGAGTTGGTTGAGGAAGTAAGCATCTTTTTGTACACTTAGCCAGACATGCTAATCTGGCAAGTAAGGATTGTCCCTCTCTCAGCCATTATGTGGTGATGGTGTGGCCAATTCCCTCAGCCCTGGTGTTGCTGCATGCTCTCCTGTCAAGCTGAACTATGAACCATAGCCATAAGAAAATAAATCCCTTGTTCCCTTAAGCCATTTGATGGTCATTTGTCAGCAACCAGGCAGGCAAACTGCAACAGAATTTGGTATCTGGGAAATGGGCTGTTGCTGATAAATCTATGTGGATTTTGTGGCTTTTGCATTGTTAACCGTTACAGAAATTGGTACCAGGTTGTGGGATATTGCTGTGAGATTAAGCGCATCTGGTACCACAATGTGAAGCTGTTTGTGAAGCTGAGAGAAGTTGGTATGGAACTGTTTATTGGGAGAAATATGGAGAACTTTGGGACTTTGTGCTGAGAAAGTCTTTGTGTCTTGGTGTAGGGCCAAATGGGCCTTTCTCTTCAGAGCTCCAATGAGAACAATGCTGTGAGAGACACAGGCAGTGGAAGCCCAGCTTGTGATGGTCCAGAAGGGAACAGAGTCTGTGTTTGCAAGTGGACGAGTAACAAATGGAGCCATGTGTTGGTGGAGAGTTTAGTGAAGTTCTGCACTCATCCTGAAAGCTTGTCTGAATAGTTAAACTGGAGTGCTTGGCAGAGGAAATTTCAAAGCAATGTAGTCTTGACAATGTGATATGTCTACTTTTTAGTTGTCTTTAGAGTTATGAAAAAGAACAAAGAATCAGGCAAGAAGAAGCAGTAACTGTAAGATCTGATGATAAAAAATGCAATGGCAAACTTAAGAGTTGAACCAGTAAGAAACAGAGAACAAAATGGCTGTTAAAGAGATTAACTCCATTAGTAAATCAAAACCTACTCTCTATTTGGATAATTGGAGAGGCCCTAGCTTGAGGGCAAGATCCTCAGAGAAGGCTCCCACCCATAAGAATGCAAATTCTTTTGGAAGGAATGAGCTGAAGGGTGAAGTTCCAAAGCAAGATTCTGTTTTTCCTGCAAAGCAACTGCCCAGGAATGAAAGAGAAGGCAACAGCAAAATTTGGCAAAGTCATCTACATGGTTCCGGTTATAGAGGAATGATTCTTCCCCCAAGATTTCAAAAAATGGCAGAATTCAAGTAGCATGAGGCAAGAAGCCTGTAGGTTAGAGGCCCAAGAAGGGCAATTTGTGCTGTGGAATTAAACCCAAGTTTGCCATTAAGAAATGAAGGTGTTAGAGATACCAGAGACAACATGTGATATCTGCCAAGGAAAGCTGTATACTCTGGAAGGAGTTAACCCAAGAAAGTGATGTGTTCTATGGGCAGCTGCATTTGAGGGTGGAACCAAAGCCCTTTGGAACTGAGATGACTTCAGTGAGAGGCTTACCTGTTGGACTCGGAGTTAAAGGATTTGGAGCTTATCTTACTGATTTTTGGTCTTGCTATGGACTGATCTTTCCTGGATATGCCCCTATTCCTTCCCTTTGGAATGGTTATGTTTATTCTGTGCCATTGTATGTTAGAGGTATGTAACTTGTTTGATTTTACAGAAGACTTTGGACTCTAAAGTTTTGGACTCTGTTGAGACTACTAATGTAGAATGTACTGAGACTTTTGCAGTTGAACTGAGTATAGTGCTGCTCTAAGAAGATATTTATATGATGTAATGTTAATTTATAGTGATGTGGTAAAATGTTGTAATCTACATTATGATATCATGTGAAGGGACACTAAAGACTAAGCATTTCCCAAGGGACTTTATCACTATCTTAAAAAATAATGCATAATATGTGTGCAGTTGTATGTGGATAGCTATATTATGTTAGGTGGAATTATGAATCTTACTGTTTTTATGTGGAGATTAAGAATGGCCTAAGGCCAGCCTAATCTCTCCCCATCCCAAAGTTCAGGGAAGTTTGTGGAGGAAGGGGAGAAAGGAGGGGAAAAGGGGGGAGGGAGCAAGGGGATCCAGGGAGGTGTGGAGGGAGGGAGGGGAATGTGGTACCTATCAAGTTTGTATGAGTGGAAAAAATAAAAAAAAAAAAGAATGGCCTGAGGAAATTTGATCTGATGTCAAGTTGACAAAGGGTGAACTTGTGATAGTTAAGCCTGGTTGTCAACTTGATATACCTGGTATTAATTAAGATCAGCTGAGACCACACCTGGAAAGATCAACAGAAACCACCTGACGGATGGGTTCCTAGATCCCATAGGAACCTCCCAGTAATGGACCATATAAATGGGACCACAAAATATAGGAAGAGAGACATTTCCAGGAATGCTTAAGCTATATGGAGATCTGCTATGACTTATCCTGCCACCTGCCAGTTTCAGTCATCATGCTTCTGGCACCTCAAAAGACTTTATCTACTTTACCTCTGGAACTGTAAGTTGAATAAATCTCCCTTTCTCCCATAAGTTGTTTGACTTTGGGTACTCTCTCACAGCAATAGTAAAGAGTAACTGTTACATATGGGAACTCTATTATGACTGTTTAATCCCTTTCCTTTAAGGATCTTACTGCCTGGAGCCTTCTCTCCCATGCTAGACATTGGGCGAGGGGTCGTTGATATGTCAGCCATTTTGCAGGTCAGGCAAAGTCCAATTCTGGCTGCTACAGCCCTAACTTGTGTGGAGTATCTTGCATATCATTGGTCCTCCTCTTCTTTAGGCTTTTACAATCTTGCTTCCCCTCTTCTGCAAGGTTCCCTGAGCTTTAGGATGGGGAGCAATTTGGCTGGTCTGTTCCCGGTGATTAATGAACTATGGTTTGTTGTTGTTTTCAGTTTTGCTTTTTCCTGCACCACCTTTGGCTGCATCCTGATTGGTATTGTTGGAACCGAAGTCCCGTTATCATCCACCCAGACCCCGGAAAGAACCACGAGGACCAAGCGATTGCTGCAAGAGGCATAAGGCAAGTTTAATCTGGCTGCCAGGACCGTCCTCGCCGCGAGCTAGGAAGGAGCGGCCCCGACTGAGATCGGGGTAGGGTTTTTATAATGAAAGCGGTCACAGCAAACTCTATGGGAACACAGCACACAATAAAGTTAACCACCAAATGTTCTTTTGTTGATAGCGGTGTCTCTGGGCAGTTGAGTTATGGGGTGATAAAGCTGACCACCAAATGTTCTTTTGCTGATAGCGGAATCTCTGGGCAGTTCCCGTACCACCCAGGATGGAGGGCGGAATGGCATGTCCTGCCCGAGATCGCGTAAACACGGTTGGCGCCTTTGGACTGGCGCCAGCGGGAAGTTTTAGAATGCGCTCAGGCGGAGGGCTAGGTGCTGGGGGAAGGGAAGCCTATCTGAAAGTCCCACATTCCCCCCTTCTGTCTTGTTCATATATTTTAATCTTAAAAGGTGGCTGGGCAGTGGTGATCGGATAGTGGGGCCCTCTATGGGGATTGCGGGTGACGACCGTTCTTTGGCTTCTTCCTGCTGAGAGGGGTCGAAGTAGGAAATTTTGAATAGGGGCGTAGGGGCCCGCATTCATCACCTTGCCAGCTGAAAGGAATGAACAGAACAAATATGTTCATAGAAATCTCTCTTTTTCTTCTTTAGTTGCGAATTCATTTGCATACTGTTATTTTAAGATCATGACTTGAACAGAATTAAGTTGGTCTCTAATGAAAGCCAAGAGCCTATTTATAATACAAGGGCCGAAAGTTAAAATGAGTATTATGATTATTAAGGGGCCCGCTATGGCAGAAAGTAAAGTAGTAAGCCAAGGGGAGGCGGTAAACCATCCTTCAAACCAGCTCTGTGATGCTCTATATTCTTTTTCTCTGTTCTCTAGTCTCTCCTTTAACTTAGCCATGGCATCACGAATTTCCCCACTATGGTCTATATAGAAACAACACTGCTCTTTAAGGGCTGCACAAAGTCCTCCCTCCTTGAGAAAGAGTAAATCTAATCCCCTTCTATTTTGTAAAGCTACTTCTGACAAGGAAGTAAGAGATTCTTCAAGTCGGGTTATAGACTTTTGTAATACCAACAGATCTTGTGAAATAGCATGTCTTAAATTTTCATATTTAGTTTGTGAAGTTACCAGTCCAGCCATTCCTGTTCCTATTCCCACCAGTACTCCTGCCCTGACTAGTAAAGCGAGGGTAATACTCACAGGTTCACGCCGGAATCTTGTTGGGGCCCTTCCAAACGTATAAGCATCTATTAAGTCCGTCTCAGGATGGTAATAGATTCTGGGAAAGAGCTGGACTAATACGCAGAAATGACTAGTTGAATTAAACACAGTTGTGTGTATACATGGCGAGACCTGTGCTGCAAGCCCACCAGGCATTTTTAGGGGGCACAACATAAGTCCCTATAGTTCGATTTATCCATATGGAAGAGTTACAAAGGGGTTGGTATTTGGAGGGAACCGTTCCTATACATAGTCCTTGTCCTGACACTTCTAGGGTAATTTTACCTCCTGTTTCCCATTTACATTGGTCATGCGAGTTATTGTAAAATACCGAGTCATTGTAGGCAATTCCCTCGTAGTAAGGGGGCGCTGCACTCAAGCATAACCAACAGGTGTCGGATACTAGCTCGGGATGGGTTTGATTTAGCAGGCTATATCCTCCTTTAATTAAATTTTTAAACCTCTCTGTCTGGCGAGGAGGAGGTTTATATGGATCTTCTGTAGATGGGATTAAAATATTAACTTGAGTGGGTTGAGTGGCAGTCTGATTGTCGGTTGGGGCAGCTGTTGTTGTGGGGACCGGTTCTTTAGTTTTTGCTTTACTTTTTATTCTAGAATTAGTTACAATTTTATTGGGTCCCACTGGTTTATGAACTATTGGTTCTATTTTTAATCTAATAGTAAATATTAACCCCGGGTCTGCTCCGTTTACATATAATCGTAGCCCCCAGGTTTTCCCCGTAATCCAATTACGATCTTGCTTTCCCTTTGTAGTGAAGGTGATGTTTATGTGGCTGTAAATTCCATCTTTGATATCTGTGAACTTAATTAAGTCATCGTCTTTGGTTGCCCATCCCCCGTTTGTACTGGTCACACATCCCCATTGGGAACAAAAATAAGACTCCGTGCCACCGCATCCCCAAGTTCTAGGGCCTGGGCAAATATACTATGTAGGATGGTTGTTACAGGGTGGTCGACTTTCTTCGACTCCCTCTAAAATGAGGGTCCTCTTTCTTTTACTGTAATGGACTATGTTTTGTCTTGGTTTTCGGCGGGTGTCAGTCGTACGGGCCCAGTCATAAGTAGCTAGTTGGCATAGGTCAAAAGTTAAGTCTGGCCACCAATGCCATAAGGGGGACTCTGATGTGGCCAAGGGATAGGTCTGGTCTGTCCCTGGGTTTGTTATTTCCCAAGTTAGTTTATGGGGTTGGTGAGGATTAGAGTCTAGGGCCCCATTACTTAGCTGGATTTGGCTTAGCAGTGTCAGCACAAACGCGACGGATGTGAAGCTTAAGAGGGTTGTCAGTCTTTTGTATGATCCAGCTGTCATCTTTGGGTGGGAGATGGGCTCTCTTAATGTGAGAGACATGCACCCACGCGGCGATGCCTTCAACTTTCACAGCGGTAGGGGTGGTCAGTAGGATCATATAGGGTCCTTTCCACCGAGGCTCTAGGTTGCGGGTCTGATGTCTTCTCATGTACACCAGGTCTCCGCAACTGAAGTCATGTCTTTTGTTGGTGGGTTCTCCAGGCTGGTAAGTGGCAGCCACCTGCTTCCAAAGGTCGTCCTGCACAGCCTGGATTGCTTCCAGCCTGGTACGCAAAGACATATCATTAGTGGGTAGCCCTGTGTCTTTGATCTGAGTTATTGGAGGTGAAGTTCCGTATAAAATCTCAAAGGGGGTAAGTCCCAGTCTCTTGGATGGGGTATTGCGTGCCCTAAAAAGAGCCAAAGGTAAGAGAGCGACCCAATCTGTGCCGCCAGTCTCCATGATTAATTTAGTCAAGGTCTCTTTTAGAGTCCTATTCATTCTTTCTACCTGACCTGAACTTTGGGGTCTGTACGCACAATGAAGTTTCCAATCAATCCCCAGATACCTAGCTATTCCCTGACTTACCTGGGCAACGAACGCAGGGCCATTGTCTGAGCCTATTACCTTAGGAATTCCGAAACGGGGGAAGATTTCTTCTAAGATCTTCTTGGTGACTGTTGACGCAGTTTCGTTCTTGGTAGGAAAGGCTTCCACCCAGCCGGAGAAGGTGTCCACAAATACCAACAAATACTTGTATCCATATTTAGCAGGCACAATTTCTGTGAAATCTATCTCCCAATACCTTCCTGGTCTGTCGCCCCTCAGTCTCTGTCCTGTGACTCCTTCAGTAGGTTGGGCATTTACCAGACTACAAGGCTCACAGGCTATGATCGTCTCATAGATCAGCCTGGCAGCCTTTGGTATCAGAAAGTCAGAATCCTTAATGAGTTCTCTGATTTTTGCTGCTCCCAAATGCGTCCATTGATGCATTTGTTTGATTAATTCTTTAGCTTCTTTCTGAGGGAGTATAATTTGTCCAGTAGGGGTTCTCCGGGCCCCTAATTTATCATCATAGGATTTGTCTAATTTCTCTATTAACTGCAGGTCTTTCTGGGTATAGTCATAGACTGGCTTTAGGGTTCCTAATATTAGAATAGAAGTTGACTGATAGGCAGCTTTCTTTGCTTCTTTATCTGCCATATCATTTCCCAATGCTATCAGAGTTTTAGTTCTATTGTGTCCCGGGGTATGTATTATACTCACCTTTGCAGGAAGATGTAGAGCAGCCAGAAGGTCAAGGATCTCCCGTTTATTTTTTATGGCCTTACCTTCTGAGGTCAGCAGTCCTCTTTGTTGATAAATGGCCCCATGTACATGAGCGGTTGCAAATGCATACCGGCTGTCCGTGTAGATGTTAATCCGCCGTCCCTTTCCCAACTCCAAGGCTTTTGTCAAAGCGACCAACTCTGCTCTCTGGGCTGACATTCCTGCTGGGAGGGCTGACGCCCAGATGACCTGTTTTCCGTCCACCACTGCAGCCCCGGCTCGCCTCTCTCCTTGGTCCAAGAAGCTGCTGCTGTCCGTGAACCAGGTAGTCTCTGCATCCGGCAAGGGCTGGTCAGTCAGGTCTTTCCGCCAGCCATGGGCCTCAGCGAGGACTTGTTGACAGTCATGAATCGGGGGCTCTAGGTCTGGGTCCGGCAGCAAGGTGGCGGGATTAAGTCCAGTTGCTGGTGCAAACTTTATTCTGTCATTGTTTAACAGCAACACTTGATAATGAGTCATTCGGGCGTTGGTGAGCCAATGATCCGGTGGTTGTCTAATGACATTTTCTAGGGCATGGGGGGCCGCCACAGTCAGATTCTGTCCCATAGTCAATTTATCGGCATCCTTTACTAAAGTTGCGGTAGCAGCTATTATGCGCAAGCAAGCCGGCCATCCTGCCGCTACCGGGTCCAATCTTTTAGAGAGGTACGCTACCGGCCTCTTCCAGGGCCTCAATTGTTGAGTCAACACCCCCTTTGCTTTGCCCCTATTCTCTGCCACATACAAGTGGAAGGGCTTAGTTGTATCTGGCAGGGCCAGAGCTGGCGCTGTCATAAGAGCCTGTTTTATTTGGTCAAAGGCCAGTTGCTCTCTTTCAGTCCAAGTGAATGGGGCACTGTTCTTAGTCAACGCATACAGGGGGGCTGCCAATTCTGCGAACCCTGGTATCCAGAGTCTGCAAAATCCTGCCGTGCCTAAGAATTCCCTCATTTGTTTAGGATTTTGAGGAGGCGGAATATGAAACACAGTCTGCTTTCGTGCCTCCATCAGCCAACGCTTTCCTCCCTCCAGCTGATACCCCAGGTAACTGACCTTTGTTTTACAGATCTGGGCTTTCTTTGCTGATGCCCGGTATCCTAGGCCTCCCAGTTCTTTCAGGAGTCTCTCGGTGCCTTCCCGATAGGTGGACTCCTCTGGGGCCGCCAGCAGTAGATCATCTACGTATTGTAGGAGAGTTACCTGTGGGTTCTGAGTGCGGAAAGAGAGGAGGCCCTGGTGCAACGCCTCGTCAAAGATGGTGGGGGAATTCTTGAATCCCTGTGGCAACCTGGTCCATGTGAGCTGTCCAGAGGTTCCGGTCTCAGGGTCCTTCCATTCGAATGCGAAGAGTGGTTGGCTGGCCGGGGCCAGTTTTAGGCAAAAAAATGCATCCTTTAAGTCCAGCACCGTATACCAGATTTGGTCTGGTGGCAAAGAACTTAGGAGAGTATATGGGTTTGGGACAGTCGGGTGAATGTCGGCTGTCCGTTTATTTACCTCTCGTAAGTCCTGTACAGGCCGGTAATCATTGGTGCCAGGCTTCCGGACTGGTAGTAGAGGTGTGTTCCATGCTTACCGGCATGGACGGAGGACCCCTGCTTCCAACAGCCTAGCTATATGGGGTTTAATTCCCTCTCTGGCTTCAGCAGTCATTGGGTATTGGCGGACGGCTATGGGCAGCGCTTGAGATTTTAATTCTATATGGACAGGTGGCTGATTAACAGCTTCCCCTAGACCACCAGTCTCTGCCCATGCCTTTGGGTATCTCCATAACCATGGAGCCATCTCTGTGGTTTCTTCTAGTGGAAACTCGAAAAGCCTATATTCATCTTGTAGTTTGAGGGTTAAAATCTGAAGGGGCTGTCCTTGTTCGTTGGTTACAGTAGTCCCTTCTGTTGAGGAATGGATTTGGGCTCCCACCTTTGTTAATAAGTCTCGTCCCAAGAGTGGGTATGGGAAGTCAGGGATGACTAAGAACGAGTGGGATACCTGGCCCACGCCGAGGTCCACCTTTCTTCGGGTAGTCCATGAATATTGCTTGTTCCCTGTTGCCCCCTGTACCCAAGAAGTCTTTCCAGATCGTTTTCCTGGATCTTGTGTGAGAACCGAATGTTGGGCCCCTGTGTCTACCAAGAACTCTGTTTTCTTCCCCTCCACCATTAAGGTTACCCTGGGTTCAGGGAGGGGTGCTGAACCCCGTCCCCCCTATTCCGAGTCTTCTCCCAGGGTTAATATTTTTGAGGGGTTACTTACAGGTCGCCTTTGGAATTTGGGTTTCTGTGGACAGTCCCTGGCCCAGTGTCCTTTTTCTCCACACTGAAAACATTGGTTCCGGTCGGTCTTCTGAGGATGTTCCTTGTTGCCCAGGTGTCCCTGCCTGCCTCCCTGTCTTGGTGGTCTATCCTGTACTACCGCAGCCAGGATTTGAGTGAGCTTCCTCTCATGTCTCTTATCTCTTAAGTCTTTTTCCTTTTCTTTCTTTTCTTCTCAACATCTCTATTATAATATACTTTCTCAGCTACCTGCACTATGTCCCTCAGTGACTTATCTTGTAATCCTTCTATTCTTTGTAATTTCTTTTTAATATCCTTAGCTGACTGGTCAATAAAAGCCATCATTACTGTCGCTTTATGTTCATCACTAGTGGGGTCAAAGGGGGTAAACCTGTGAAAAGCTTCCATAAGCCGTTCTAAGAAAATAGCAGGAGCTTCCCCCGGACCTTGTAATATCTCTCTTACCTTAGTCAGATTGGTGGGTCGTTTTGCCGCACCTCGGAGACCTGCCATTAGAGTCTGGCGATACACATTGAGACGCTCCCTACCTTCAGGGGTCCGGTAGTCCCAGTTAGGTCTTGTTAAGGCTGAAGCCGCATCTATGAGGGCGGGAATTATGGTAGGTCTTCCATCCTCCCCAGGCACATTCTTGCGAGCTTCCAGCAGATCTTTTTGTTTTTCCTCTGTGGTGAGAAGGGCCCCCAGCAGTTGCTGGCAGTCCTCCCATGTTGGCTGGTGGGAATAAAGCACTGAATCTATGAGAGAAATTAAAGCATCTGGGTTCTCAGAAAAAGAGGGATTCTGATTCCTCCAATTATAAAGATCAGAGGAGGAGAAAGGCCAGTACTGAAGGGGCTGATTTCCCTGATCATCAGGAAGGCCGTACTCCCGTAGAGGCAACGTAGGGATAGCCTCTTTATCCAGCTGGACCTTTCGTCTTGTCCCTGCCGCAGGTCCCTGCAGGAAGGGATCTAGGGATGGGTAAAGAGTAGAGAGTGAAGAAGGAGGAGGAGCGGAAGGTGGTGTGGAGGGGATAGAAGGGGGGGTAGGAAGAGGTCCTGGCAGCTCTTCTGGACCTCTTCGTTGTTCCAGGTAGGGTGGCGGTTGATCCAGCAGTTCTTTCTGGGTCTCATCCTCAGGAATCACCTGTGGTCTGAACTTAGGGTCCGAAGCGGGAGTAGAGAGAGTTAAAACAGGGAGAGGTTGGGGAACAAAAGATTTCATCCAAGAGGGAGGGTCTCGGACTAGATCTTCCCAGGTGACGATGTATGGGACCTGGTCGGGGTGTCCGTGGGATCCGTCCTGGAAAACCTTCTTCTTGACTAGAGAGATTAATTCCTTCTGAAAGGAGCCGCCAGCCGGCCACCCCACTTTGAAGGTGGGCCATTCATTTCTGCAATAGATTTGCCACCTTCCTTTTTGTAAGTCGAAAGATAGGTTATGTCCTCTTTCCCTAACGTCCTTCCAGTGCCCCAGCGTCAAGTCCAAAGGAGTAGTCTGAACCTGTCCCATGATACGTATCTCTTGATAACAAAAATATACCAGAAACACACTAAAAGACACCAACACAAAACTGACAACAAGACGAGATCTCCAATCAACAAGTGTCCGCCGGAGCACTCCTGTTCCGGGCGGAGAATCGAAAGCAAAAAATGCCGGCAGTAACCTGGCTCGGGGGTCCCAGAGGTCCTTGATATGGCCTCCTTCCCCGAATAGTCTCACCATGAGTCTAATTTAACTCATGGCCTGCTGTCCCCGAGCGAGGGGCATCCCCCTCGTTCTACAGGGTATCCAGGAGCACGTCTGCTCACCCCTTAAAACGGCACAGCGCTCACCCGAGTCCACGGTATTCCTTTTAAAACGAAAGGAAAACCTTAGAGGAACACAAAGACAAAGACAAAAACACGCTTACCTTAAACCCTGGATGTCGTTGTTCCTTCTGGGGCTGGGGCATCCCGGATGAGCCCCCAATATGTTGGAACCAAAGTCCCGTTATCACCCACCCAGACCCCGGAAAGAACCACGAGGACCAAGCGATTGCTGCAAGAGGCATAAGGCAAGTTTAATCTGGCTGCCAGGACCGTCCTTCTCGCAAGCTAGGAAGGAGCGGCCCCGACTGAGATCGGGGTAGGGTTTTTATAATGAAAGTGGTCACAGCAAACTCTATGGGAACACAGCACACAATAAAGTTAACCACCAAATGTTCTTTTGTTGATAGTGGTGTCTCTGGGCAGTTGAGTTATGGGGTGATAAAGCTGACCACCAAATGTTCTTTTGCTGATAGCAGGAATCTCTGGGCAGTTCCCGTACCGCCCAGGATGGAGGGCGGAATGGCATGTCCCGCCCGAGATCGCGTAAACACGGTTGGCGCCTTTGGACTGGTGCCAGCAGGAAGTTTTAGGATGCGCGGGGGCGGAGAACTATGTGCTGGGGGAAGGGAAGCCTATCTGAAAGTCCCACATTTGGCATTCTCAGCGGGTAGTTTTAGAATGCGCTTGGGCGTAGGGCTAGGTGCTGGGGGAAGGGAAGCCTATCTGAAAGTCCCACATTATCAAAGGTTATCTCCTAACCAAAGATAAAAGACTGTTAAAATGAAGATCTTAATATAAAAGGAGACTCAAAGTTAGATGGAAGAATAGGAGTAGGTAGGACACAGCATTGAGGAGGAGGTCAGTGTCCCATTTGTGGGATGGTTACCATCTATCTGCCAGTCCTTATATCCACCTGATTGGTGAGAACAAACCTGTTCAGTTGCAAGCGACCAGGAAGGAAAGTGAGAGTGAGCTGCACTAGATGTCTTGCTACTTATATGCAATACTTGTTGAGTGAACTATCCCAGACACAGAAAATTAGACATGGTATATATTCCCTAATAAGTGGATTCTAGTTCCAAATCCACTTAATGACATATTCAAAGGTAAATCTCTGTAATACTTATTATAATCTCAAAGGATTATAAACAGGAGGGAAGGGAAAGAAGGGCCTAAAAAAAAAAAAAAAAAAGGAGTTAGGGGATCACGCTTCAATAGAAAAAAATACTTCTTTTGAGCCATTTACAGTTTGAATGTGTTTCTCAAAGAGCCAGGTTTAGAAAATCAATCCCTTAACAGCATTGTTAAGAAATGGAAACTTTCAACAGGTGATTAAGAGATCAAAGCTTGGTCTTCATGAATGGATTAAAATCATTATCACAGACGTGGGTTCCTCATAAAATGGTGTATTTGACTTTCTCATTATCTCTTTCTTTTACTCTCTTTGCTCTTTGACTATATAATGATTTAGTCATAAGAACTTCTTTAGATACTAGTCTATTAACTTGAACCTTCCAATTTCCAATGCTATGAAATAATAAATTTTTGTTCATTATAAATTTCCCAATCTCAGGTATACAATTTTAGCAATATGAGATTAACTTCGCCAGATCACTTAACAAATCTCAAAGAATAATTTCATATACTTATTCATAACTTCAAGTTAAAATCAGTGTGGAATCATCATCTAGAGTCATCCTCTCTATGACCATGGGCAGAAATCCAAATCCAGATGTGATATCTACATTCTTATCTATGGAGATGTCATGCTCCAAGAAACCCTGTCATACTATGCACTGTCAATTCAATTTCAGATTTCTTGGCAGGGTTCCATTTCTAGGTGAAGCCATTAAAAACTTTTTATGCATATGATTAAATCATTTGATTAAATTTGTATTTTAAAATTCCAAATAGAGAGATAGCATAATAAACTTTTCATGTATACTATGTAATTTAGATATTTTCTTATGCTCTGACATGAAGTTATTGTCTATCGAAGTTTGTAAAGTAATACATAGAAGGAAAATCATTCAAAGCACAATGAAATTTATCTTTAACTCTGACAATTGTAACTGAATTAATCAGAAGTCGTTAAGTTACAAAAGACAGAGATACAGTCATATTGCATAGATAATTAAACTGACAGGACTTGTTGAATGACATAATTGGAGGGTTCAAAGAGCTTTGGATATGATTATATACATCACTTACATGATGGTATTAAGTTCCTCCATCTTGATAAGCTTTACTTTG
The DNA here is from genome assembly GCA_023101885.1 of Typhlomys cinereus. Taxonomy (NCBI): domain Eukaryota; kingdom Metazoa; phylum Chordata; class Mammalia; order Rodentia; family Platacanthomyidae; genus Typhlomys; species Typhlomys cinereus. The sequence continues at coordinate 5,673,788 of JALPQD010000050.1, read as the reverse complement.
ATGCATAACTTAGCTTTAACTTCTGGAAAACATTATTACATTCCACACCATAGATATATTATTACATGTGATATCAAACCTGGTGATATTCATGCAACTTAAGGTTTTGTGGAAAAGAAATAACATTCTTATTAATTACAAAGAACTTTGATGAATCTCTTGCTTGGATTAAAAGTATACACTTTCATAACTGAGTTGTGCTATGTGATTGACTTCCTTGAAGGCATCATGGGCAATGGAAAGAAAACAATTCTCAAAGAAAAGTGTTTCAGAAACCCAAATGAAATACAAGTCCCAAATATTGATCTTATGTGAACTCATAAGACTTAAGAACATGAAAGTAATTCACTGAAGTTTTAAGTCCTTAAATCTTACGAATTTATACAAGATCAAAATTATATTAATTACAAACATTATACCTACTTTAAGAAAATTGTTAAATCCTAAGTCATGGAGTATTTATGCATAAAAATTTCTATACAGAAGAAAATACTAAAACAGAGCCATATAAATTTGGCACTTTTGGGTTAAATGCACAACAAAGTTGTTGCATGCTAAAATTTTATTACATGTGTTATAAAACATGTATTTCAATATGCTGAGTTTACATGTTTTGTTAATGTTTGTATGATTTACTGTAGTTCAGGATAATTTCAGAAATAATAAAAAATTCAATTTAAAACATTCTATAACTAAAGTCCAGTCAACACATTTTCTATAAAAAGATAAGTAGTGAATATTTTATGGTTGCAATACATACAGATTCTCTTGCAACTACCAACTCTGTCACTGGAGCACAGGAAAAGCCGTTGACATATAAATTAGCAGGGCTGTCCACATTCTGATAAAACTTTACTGACAAAAACAGATGGAAGACAGGTAATTACTCATTATTCAATCCTATGGTAAGTCTAAATACTGTAAAAAGTCCTGGCCTGCGTTGAAAATTGTTTTAATACCTAGCAATTCTTTTCTTTTATTTTTTTGGCAGGAGGTCGAGACAAGGTTTTGTATAGTCCAGCATGGCCTTAAATTCAATCTATGGGTATAATAACCAAGGAAGAATGGCTTTGAGCTCTCAGTCTTCTATCCTCACCTTCCAATGCTGAGATTAAAAGTGTGCCACCATGTCAGGGTGGATAATTCATATGTAACACAGCAAATTTATTTTCCCTTTACTTATACTTAAAGTATAAAGATTTTTCTTAGAAAGTAAATAAAACAATGGCCAACATTTTAGCCTATATTTGCATACTACTCTTCTTTTGATCCATTTAGACTGCTGTAAGAGAAAACCTGACACAGTTTAATTCATGAAACATGAAATTACTTTCTCACAGTTTTAGAGACAGGGAAGTTTAAAATCAAAACTTTTCAAATGGATGTCAGTTGGGGGCTGCTCTCTGTTTTGAAGATTGTTCTTGTGAAAGATGAGAACACATTCACTACTTAAAGGGCCTTTTAAAAAATAGAATTAATCCATTTTTTGTGTAAGCAAAGAATTCAATACTTCTTACCAGAATCTGGAGACTGGATGGAAGAGAGGAATGGACAGAGATTGGGAAATGGGTAGATAGGAGAAGCAAGTTCTGGGATTGGTGATGGTTCATACAAGGTAATGCATATTTCAAAATAGCTAGAAGAGAGGATTTCAAATATTCTGGTCACATAGATTGACTAAAATGTTGGTGAGTGCAGATATGTCATTCCCCATCTGATATAATGTATGCATGAATCAAAACATCATACAAACATGTATAATTGTTGGAATCAATTAAAATAAAAAAATTTATAAAAAGCAAAGCCACTTTTAATTATTGTGAATCAACTAAAAATAAAGAAAATTTATAAAAATCAAAATTACTTCTATATTTGATAACTCCATGTTAGAGATGAAGATTTCCATAGGATAAAATGATATGCATACAGAGGAATATACTACGCTAACACAAACCAAAAGAATACCAGAGCACCCATGTTTCCTTCAAGCAGAGTAGATTCAAAATAGGAAAATGATCACTGACAAAGAGAGTATTTCTTAATGTCACAAGAAAGGGGTAATTTCTACAAGAAGAGATGACAGCTGTTATTATGTGCACCTAACCATAGAGAATCAAACACATGTGGAAAAATCTGACAGAATTCAACCCTACTGCAAGAATGAGCAGATTCAGGAGAAAGAAAGTCACAAAAGCAAAAGTTGAGCTGAACAACATCATCAGTCAATTTGATTGAAGTTAAATTTATGACTGTTTCAAACAAGAACTCAAGCTATATTTTCAACTCCTCTCATGGACATTCACAAAGATAAACTAAATTCAAGTATGAACAATAAAACACTTTGGTAAATTTAGATGAATAGAAATCACACCAAACACCAGAAATAGTGTCAATAGACAAAAGTAGTAGTGGCCCCCAAGAGACTGTTGCAGGAGGATTATGAGACTGAGTCTAGTCTGAGCTATGTAGTGAGACTCTATGTGGACAAACTCAAGTAGTATATTCTTAAACCACATTGGAACTTAACTAGATGTTAATACAGAATCTCAATTATTAGGATGGTTGAAAAAAATCTCTATATAATCCAAAATAGAAGTCTCAAATTTTAAAATATTTCTATTATTATGTTTTTCTAGTTTTATGAGCATATTGAGTACTCATTCTTGCTTCCTTCCATTCCCCCTCCCTCTCATCTTCCTTCATTCTCTTCATCAATCTATCTCGCTCCCTCCCACCCTCCTGCCTGTCTGATTCTATGGACCCCATGTTTCACTCTGGCTTGTCTACTCTTGGGGAGGGGGTTCAGGCCTCTTTTGGCAGACAAAGTTGTCTCTCTTCAGGCCACCCCATTGAAAGTGCATTTCATTTCACTCATCCAACTTTAGTCCCCAAGACTTCCACGGTATGCTCTTATCTCTCTTGAGTTCCTCTATAGTCTATGGGCGAATGTTGGTATGTCAGTCATTAGGCAAGTCTGCTAAACAAGTCTTGCTGCAGTAAGTTCTTAGATGTAGCAGTCCTGCTTTGAATAGGTTCTTACAATCTCACCAACCCCTCTTCTGTGAGGTTTCCAAATCCTTGGGATGAAGAGAGATTAAGTTGGCCTGATTCTTGGTGAATTTTGAAGGTCTCTGATATACTGCATTATGGCTGGCCTGTCAGGGTGTTGAGATCCTCAACTTTTGTTGCAGAATAATATTTCTAGGCTGAGTGTTAAGTGTTCTTCCAATCCACAAGTATAGTAACAGCTATTTACACAGTAGTCTAGTGTACTGTCTTCCTATGCATAAATTCTTTGGCTGCTTTTCCCTATTGATCTATTTCCTTCCCTCTTTTAGGTTCTTATAGTTGACAATAACAGTAATGTGTACCATTCTGACAAGTGGGTCTTGAGTTCAACCAGATATCTGTTGATTGTCTCCTTGTACTCTTCCACTATTACAACTGATAGTCACCTGTTGCTATGGTAACTTTTATTGTAACTTGCAGATTTCATGAGTTCATGAGGGTCATGATTATTTCTCTCCCCCAGTAGCTTCTACGGTGTTTCTGTGTAGGCTATTGAGCAAGGAGGAAGTTCTCAGACCAGTTGACATATTTTGTCCATATTCTGTGATCCATATGTGCTGCATCTTCAGTAACATGGTCTTACTGATAGTTTTTTTGAGCAACTAAGAGCAATGGAAAAAGCCTCTAAGGTTTGGGGAGTCTTTAAAACCTCTCTGACCAACATTTTATCAGGACATGTCACATTCCTCTTACTTCTGGTAAATTTTTGTCATTGGGTTCTAATTGGATCAACTCAGCACTTCCCCACTCCCCATTTCCTCACTCTATGCTCCTCTGCATAACTGCTCATTCTTGTTCTTTTCTTTAAACGGCATATTTTGACATACTATTAGCATAGAAGTTTCCTTTGTGGTCACATCCCTAATCTTAGGGTTTTATAAAAGTCCCTTTATCTCCTATCTCTTCATTCCCTGCTATCTATTTTCCAAATTTTCCCTCCCTCATCCTAAATTTCAAAATATTTTGAACTAAATGACCGTTTAAATAAAACGTGCCAAAACTTACAGGCAATAAAAGTCAAAAATGGAAATAAATATGTCATGGTTTGAAATGTGTCCCCCAAAGTCTCATGTGTTTGGCACCTTGAGAGGTGGAGCCTTGCTGGAAGAAGGCAGTCACAAGGGGTGGGCCTTGAGGTGGATTAGTCCCACCCTACCTCTAGGTGAAGTCTGCCTTTGCTGCAGGCAGTCTGTGGCTCTCAGCTTCCAAGATGTCTGCAGTGACTTAGCCTTCTCCAGCTTTGGCCAGCCAGCCATGCTGCCTCTGCTTTGAGAGACTGTACCTTCCCTCTAGAACCGTAAGCTGAATAAATCTCCCTTTCTCCCTTAAGTTGATCGACTTTGAGTGCTCTCTCACAGCAATAGTTAGGAGTAACTGTTACAGAATAAAACTTAGAAACGTCTGCAATGTAAAGAAAAAACTTTACAGAGCAAAAACAACAACCTACAGAAAAGGAAGAAAATACTTGCAAGCTATCTATCTAATAAATAGTTAACAATGAGACTATGTAAAGAACACCTGAAGCCCAGAAATGAAAAGGCCAAATGTGTCAGTTAAAAAATGGACAAAGCACTTCTCCCAATAAGATATTCAAATGGACATCAAGCCAATGAAAATTCCTTAACATCACTAATTATTAAACAACTCAATCCAAAATCATACCAATGTATCACATAAAAGTAAGTTGACTGTTAAACACATAAAGCAGAGTAGAGAAAAATATTCTGGCAAGGATGTAGAATAACTGGAAAACCATTCGTAGGAATATAAAATGATGAAGCCACTATTGGAAATTTCTTAAATACTTAAAAATAAGATTATTATCTCACATCTCTATCTCTGCCTCCAATAATTGATAGCAGAGTCTCAAAGAAACATCTGTATGTTATGTTCATTGGTGTATTATTTATAATTCAAGAAGCGAAAGCAATATAAATTTAACTAATGAACAGTGAATTAGTCCAATGTATAGGATACAAAGCAGAAAGTGGCTACCAGACACAAAGATTAAGAAGGATTACTTGTTCAATAAATGGAGAATATCAGTTTTATAGAATGAAAAATTCTACAGATTTGTTGCATAATAGGACCACAGCAGTAGATCCTTAAATTTTGTTGTATGTTTCAATAAAAACACTATCATAAAAGGTAAGGTAGAGGTATCACTCAGATCTCCTTTTTAGATTAGTGTAAATATAAATATGGAGGTGAAGGACACAGCCTGGGTTTCATATGCATATAGGACCTGAACAAATCTATACTCAAATATATGTGCATACATAGTACCCAATTAGTGATTTCTAATTTCATTCTGCAGTAAAAGCTGCAAAGATTTTGAAGATTTTACTGTTTCCAGGACTGTGGCAGAAGATATGCAGGATGTGCCCTGAACATTTTAGTTGCCAGAGACACAAGAAATTCTTCTCCTACTCTTCCCTCCCCTCTCCTTTCTCTCTTTCCTCCCCTCCCCTCCCCTGTTCTCTTCTCTGTCCCCTCTTCTCTCTTCTTTTCTCTCTCTCTCTCTCTCTCTCTCTCTCTCTCTGTCATACAAACACACACACACACAAACACACACGAGTATAGGAGCTAGCCAAAAAGACAATGATCAATTCTGAATAGTATGAGTGACAGATTAATATCGAAACCCAAAGTATCCCATACTAATAGAAATGAAGAAACAAAGGAAAAAGAATAGCCAAACATCATGTGCAATTATGGAAATAGCCAAATATCATATGCAAATATGGAAAAGAATACAATAATTTATGTAGAAACTTTGCTATTAAGATCTGGATCACAGTACCATAACTACATGTTAGGTATTCCTCCCAAACAAACACTACGGCAAGAAAAAAGCTTCTCACATGGGAACCAAGCACCACTTCAGTAAGGTTATCATTATAAATTTCAACAAATCACGCTGCTTGTGCACATCCTTGGTATGGAGGACTTCATAAAACTATCTCCAAAACTTGGTTAGTAAATAGTCCAAGGAGCTCCAGGGGCCGAACTAACTTCCCCTGAACAGGGTGAAAAGATTTGGAAGGGATGTCACTGGGACCATGGGTATGTGATATAGAACCATTATGACAAGTGTCTACCTAGATATTGCAGTGACCTGTTCTTGGGTTGGCTGAAGCTGAGAAAGGAAATGCCTTAGAACTATTGCTTTACCGACAGGATTATCAACAGGGAAATTCTAAATATAATGCATGTAAGCAGAGCTCTGTTTGTCCTGTGGTTCTCACTCGTCATCAGCTTTAGACTTGAGGGTAGCTGGAGGCTGCGCCAGGCCTAGATATGAAGACATCACTCTGAAAGCACTTTCCCAAGCAATCTTCTCATCAAGAAGAATTGTGTCACAGGATGACACAATTACTAGGAAAGGTATAAGAAAAAGTGAAAAAAAGAACAGAAATAATATCATCTACCAATTGCAACAAAGACAGACTCAGATGCCAAAACTCCAAGTTTGTTTGGAATAAACATGTATATCTAAGCATAGTCAGCACTTTGTTTTAAGAAGAAAGGAAAATGTATCATAACATTGCCTAAGTTTCTCTTGATCTCTTTTAAAACTATTCTGCTTAAATGTTCAAGTTTTATTACTGAAGCATTCACACAACTACGATTAAGAAAGACAAGTCCTACTGCATGGATCTGATTTCTGAGCAAGGTGAAGAGAAAGAGTAAGATCTGCCATGACTGGCAAATAAAACACCACATATTTGCCTTATGTTCAGTTGTGACAACCAACTGAATGATGGGAATGATAAAGAAAAATCACTGAAAAAAGGATTAACAGTGATATGAAGTATATCAGGAGATAAGAATACAATTGCTTGAGTTATTATTGCTTTTTTTTTTGCTTCTGAAGCTTTCTACATGTGTTTCCAATTAAAGGCTGTTTACTTGATAAGTTAAGTAACAAATAATGTTCTTGGAAAGTGTAACAATTTACTCTTTACATTACTATTGGAGTTTGATTCTGGAGGGAAAAGTATAGTCTATTGCTTTACCAAAGCTGAAGTCAGGCAGAACACAAACCTTCAGCCAGCAACAGAGTCCACGGACACAGTCTCCATTATTAGTAGAGTCATTTTCCTCCATGCATAGTTCTCTCAGATGAACCCAAATCTTACATCATTTGAAAGGGAGCAACACTGCTGCTGGTTATTCTGTGTACATGCACATTCACACATCTATGTGTGTGTCCTCATGTGTGGACTGGTGTGTACATGTGTGTACATGCATGTGGGGGCTAGAAGACAATCTTAAGAATCATTCCACAAATGCCATCAACTTTGTTTTGTGAGGTAAGGCTTCTCACATGACTGGAATTCATCAAGCAAGCTAAGCTGGCTGGACAGAACTGATCAAAATCTTTTTTCTTCACCTCCACAGCACATGCTATTGCAGCTTGGTTTTTGTTTGTTCATTTTTGAGTTCTTGTTAGTAAGAATATGTTTGTTTGTTTGCTGCTTGGCTTTTCGGTTGGCTGCTTGGCTGGTTGGTTTTACATGCATTCTTGGGTTCAAACTCTGGCTCTCATGCTTTAAAGGCACTTTACCCGCCAAGCCATTTTTCCCTTGTCCCATGCTGCTATTTGTGCAGTCCATGGTTTAAAAGTGTTGAACAAAGATTGTGGATTGGAGCCAAGTATTTTCAAGCTGCAGCTACAAAGATGGGCAGAGACTGTCCACCATTAGGCTCCCTGTTATTGTTCAGAATATTTTTTAAAAGCCCACTTTTATCAATTGTTTGAAATCAAGGAAAGTTATAATTTTCTTATATTAAAGACATAGTGAAACCCACTATTTCGATTGGTCTATCTTAACCAATCATAATCAACAGGCTGATGCTACATCATGACTGAAGTTATACTTATCATTATAGGTAAAATACTGTTCTAGTACTGATACCAAACCCATGCTTTTATTTCATTTAGGACTGATTTTCCCACTGGCATATTACTTTTGGTATACAGCATCTTTGAGCACTCACGGGATGGTTCCAAACCTCTAGACCTGGAAGTGGCTACTTCCTATCCATGTTTGTCAGCAGTCTCTGGAAGAACAGAATTGATATAACTTTATTAAATCAACTCATAATAAGAGTAGAGTCCTTCAAAGCAGCCACCTGTAGCTATTTTTGTTTTTGTTTTTTTTTTCTTTTTCTTTCTTTTTTTTCCCTAATCATACAAGCTCAGTAGGTACCCCAGTGGTCCTCTCTTCCCTCCACCCCTCCACAACCCCCCTTGAACTCCCACATTTTCCCCTTCTTTTCAACCCCTCCCTCCCCTTCTCTCAGTGCCTCCCCTTTGCCCCCTCCCATCCCCTGGACCATCCTTTTGTGTGATTGCCAAATCTCCCTCCAAGTCCTCTACCCCTAGTGAGGGGTAAGAACTCATTGACATAGCCCAGAGCCCTTTCTTGGGCTCCCCTTTAGTATGAGAGCACTATTATCTAAATTTCAAGCTCCTCGTTATTGCATAGGAAAGAAATACCTATGTCCATTCCATAGTAGTGAGGAAATTCTCTTCTAAAACAAATATGCAACAAAATTCCACTACTAGATATAGAATCAAAGAAAATACAACCAGTAAATTATGGACATGTACATTTCAATTTTTTCTGCAGAATTTTCTCAATAGTGAGGAAATAGAAGCAATATAAATGTTTATCAACTGATGGTGGATAAACAGATGGGGGTACATATCACAGGCAAGATTGCTCAGATAAGGATCCAAAACACAAACAGCAGTAAATGCTATCATGGATATGGGGAGAAGGGGATCCTCATACATTCATTGCTTGTGGGATTATAAACTCATACAACCCTATTAGATAGAAGTTTCTAAAAAAAAGGAAAAAATTGAAATTCCATATGACCCAGATATACACTCCGGGAATATTCCCAATGAACATTGCATCCTGCAACAGACTCACGAGTACAACCATGTTCATAGCAGCTGTTTCACAATAGCAAAGAAATAGAACTAATCTAGATGTCCAACAGTTAACAAATGGTTAATGAAAATGTGTTACAATGGAATATTATTCAGCTGTCAGGAATGATAAAATTTACCATTAAATGGATGGAACTAAGTGGAGTATCTCAGACACAAAAAGACAGACACTATATGTTCTCCCTTTTAGTGCATCCTAGTATTCAACCTTTAGTTTGTTGTAATCAAACAGAAACTTTTAAAACACCCACAAACAGAAAGGAACACAAAACCAAAGAGGAATAGAACAAGATCCCAAAAGAGCAGAAACAAAATAACATGGGTAAACAGTTTTTAAAAGGCTTTTATGTAAGAAAACTCTTAAAGGGAAGTGAAGAACAGGAATAGACACAGTAGGAAGTGAGGTTAGCTTTCAGTAACCAACCAACTACTTACTAGGATCTAACTACACCCCCTACCCACCCATCACAACCACACACCCTGCCCTCAATGACAGGGAGCACATGCTTATAAACCAGTCTAAACAACAATGGATGGGGAGAAAACTGAAAGTAGACAGAATCGGATGCCTCAATACTAACCTGAAACACCCAATGGAAAACCTCCATCTAAACAATTCTCATTTTACCTTTAGATAAGAAACATCCACACAAGATGGAGCCTAGTGCAAGAGAAGAACTGTGAAACAGAAAATAACCAACCAGAATGTAGAATACAGGTGACTCTGAAATGCTCAGCCAAAATCAAGCCAACTAAATTTTTTTAATTTAATTTTTTTCTCCCACATTTTATTTTTTTCATAATCATACAAGCTCAATAGGTACCCTTCTTCTCCCTTCCTCCTCCTCTCCCCGTTCTCTCCCATTACAACCTTCCCTCTCTTAGTCCCTCCCCCTTCCTTCCTCCCATCCCCTAGAGCATCCTTTTACATGAACGCCAAACCTCCTTCTGAGTCCTCCACCCTAGCGAGAGTTCAGGACTCAATGGCATAGCCTGGAGCCCCTTCTTGGGCTCCCTGATAGCATGGGAACTCTATTATGACTGTTTAATCCCTTGCCTTTAAGGATTCTACTGTCTGAACCCATCTGTCCTTTGATTCATGCTAGACTTTGGGGTATCATTGACATGTCAGCCATTGTGTAGGTCAGCCAAGTCCAACTCTGGCTGCTGCAGTCCTAACTTTTGTGGAGTATCTTGCAGATCGTTGGTCCTCCCCATCTTTAGGCTCTTACCATCTTGACAACCCTCTTCTGCAAGTTTCCCTGAGCTTTAGGATGGGGAGAGATTTGGCTGGTCTGGTTCTAGGTGAATAATATAGGGTCTATGGACTTTTTTTTTCTAGGTGAATAATGTAGAATCTTCTGAATTGTAGTTTGTTGTTGTTTTCAGTTTTGCTTTTCCTGCACTGCATCCTGATTAGTATCGAAGGTCACCTAACCAAAGATAAAAGACTTTTTAAACAAAGACCTTTATATGACAACTTTAAAACCCTGAAGTAAGAAATTACACAAGGCACCAGAAGGTGGAAAGACCTCCCATGCTCCTAGATCTGCAGAATCAACATCATAAAAATGACCATTCAATGCTATATCAATTGAAATCCCAAAACAATTCTTTTTGATTGACCAAACAATCTCAAAGTTCATATGGAAGCAAAAAAAGGCCCAGAATATCAAAAACAATCCTGAGTAACAAAAACACTGCTGGAGGTATCACCATACCAAACCTTAATCTATACTACATATCCATAATAATAAAAACAGCCTGGTATTCACTACAAATAAACACATAGATCAATGGATAAGGATTAAAAACCCAGGTATATATAAGCCCACACAATTACAGCCATTTGATCTTTGACAAAGGGGCCCAAAAAACTCAATGGAAAAAGAACAGTATCTTCAACAAATGGTGCTGGCAAAACTGGATCTCCACATGCAGAAGCTCAAAACTGGACCCATACTTGTCACCATGCACAAAAATTAATTCCAAATGGATCAGGGACCTTAATATTAGGCAAAGATTATAAAAACCCTAGCTGAAAGGGTTGGGAACTCCTTCAAACTGATTGAGCTAGGCTGACAGTTCCTAAACAGAAATCCAATAGCATAGGCACTAGCACCAACACTCAATAAATGGGATCTTGTGAAATTAAAGAGCTTCTGTTGAGATAAAAAGATTTTAAGCTGAACAAAAAGGCAACCCACAGAAAGGGAGGAAATCTTCACTAACCACATATCTGATAGAGCTCTGTTTTCCAGAGTGTACAAAGAACTTAGAAAACTAAACACCAAGGAGATAAATATCCCAATTAGAAAACAGGCCTTGGCAAGGGATTAACAGTCATAATAATGTTCCCATACTAAAGGGGAGCCCAAGAAAGGGCTCTGGGGAGGGGAAGGCATTGGGAGGAGGAGAGGGAGTGGAGTGAAAGGAAGGGGAAAAGGGGGGTAGGATGCAAGGGGGACTGGGGAAGAGTGGAGAGAGGGAGAGGGCTGGGGTACCTATTGAGCTTGTATGATTGGGGAAAATTTAATTAATTAATTAATTTAAAAAACAGGCTTTGGAATTCGAATAAAAAACTCTTCTAGGGATGAAATTGAAATGTCTAACAAATAGCTTTTAAAATGCTTCACATCCCTAGCCATCAGGTAAGTGCAAATCAAAACTTCCCTGAGATACCTGGTCAGGATGGCAAAAATCCACAATACAAACAACATCAAATATTGGAGAAAAGGGAATTCTCCTACATTGCTGGTTGGAATGCAGGCTTATACAACCACTCTGGTGATCAGTATGGCGATTTCTAAAAAGTTAAAGATTGAAATGCCATAGGACCCTGCTATACCACTTCTGGAAATAATCCCCCATAAAGCAAAAATTCACCTCAATGACACAAGTATAACCATGTTCATAGCAGCACTACTTACAATAGCAAAATCATGGAATCAACTCAAATGCCCAACAGTTGATGAATGGATACAATGGAATACTACTCACCCATCAAAAAAGATGAATTAACGAAATTTTCGGGAAATGGATAGAATTAGAAAAAATTATATTGAGCGAGGTATCTCAGACACAGAAAGTTAGACACCATATGTACTCCCTAGTAAGTGGACTTCCAAACTCACTTAATGACATATTCAAAGGTAAATCTTTGTAATACCCACTGAAATCACAAAGGATTATAAACAGGAAGGAAAGGGAAGGAGGACCAAAAAAAAAAAAAAAAAAAAGGAAAGAGGAGATCATGCTTCAGTAGAAAAAATAGGCCACGGTCGGTCATATATTGCATGTCAGTAGCAAGACATCTAGTGCAGCTCACTGTCACTTCCCTTCCTGGTCACTTTTGACTGAACAGGTTTGATCTCACCAATCAGGGACTGGCAGAGATGGTAACCATCTGGCAAATGGGACACTGACCCGCCCCCACACACATACTGCTGTGTCCTAATTCTATTCTTCCATTTACCTTTGAGTCTCTTCCTATATTAAGGCCAACCAATGTGGGGACCTAAGACCCTAAATGTGGGGAGGACCACTGCTGGCCAAAAACTCCACTCAAGACAGGGCTGCTGTATCCATGAACTCACTGCAGTGAGACTTAACTTCTCTACATGTGCATAATGGCTGACATATCAACATTCCACCAAAGACTAGCTAAGAACTCAAGAGAAATAATTACATGCAATGGGAAGATTAGGGGCTAGAGTTAGGCAGGTAAAGGGGAGTGCTTCTATCTGTAGGTCTACCCAAAGAAGAGCCACTTAATCTGTCACAGAGGCCTGAGACCCTTCTAAAGCTGATAGATGGAAGGGAAGGCAGACAGGCAGGAGGGTGGGAGGGAGAAGGATAGATTGGTGAAGGGAGAGGAGGACAAAAGAAGAATGGGAAAGCGAGGGAAGGGGAATAGGAGGGCAGCAGAGACAAACACTCACTGTGTTTGTAAAACTATTAAAACAAAACAAAAATTTACAAAAAGATTACTGAGCTATAAAAAATGAAATTCTGTCATTTACAAAAACATAATTAGAAGTCATCATGTTAAATGAAATTAATCAGTTACAGAAAGGCAAATGTTCCACAGTTTGATTCCTACATGGATTGTTGGTCTCACACAAATTTAAATTACAATAGTAGTTTTCAGAGGCTTGGGAGAGATTGAGGGAGGGATGTAAGAAAGACAGTTAACAAGTATTAAGTCCTAGTGGAAAGGAGGAAAAAGTTCTAATGTTCTGTTGTACAGTGGAATGGCTACAGATATTGAGAATGTATTGCACACTTTTTGGAAGCTAGAGAAATTTTCAATATTTTACTCATAAAGAACTGATTATATATATATATATATATATATATACACATATATATGTTTATCCTGCTGTAAATATTGCACATTGTTTATAGGTATTAAAGCATTGTATAAGACTCAATAATAAGCAGTATTTATGTTACATATATATAACTATTATCATATTTATGATTATATGTCATATATGATAGTGGTGCTTTGGAATCCCCAAATTCAAATTTAGACAAATGATTTGAAAATGTGTCTATGAAGATGTTCTTTTTTTTCGTTTTCTACATGAACTTTTTTTATATTATTACATTTTTTGCCTAGTTACACAAGCTAAATAGGTACCCCCTTCTTCCCCTCCCCCTTCCTTTCTCCCTGTTGTTCCCTCACTCCACTCTTCTCCCCTCCCCACTCCCCTCCACCCCTTTTCCTTCCCTCTTCCTCTCTTGGTGACATAAGGATGTTCTCAATGAGTTAGCCTGAAAATGGAAATGTGCCAAGAAATTTCAAATCATATTGACAATAAGATTTCCATACTACAGCTTGTAGAGTGTTTACCTAGCATGTGCAAAGTTTTGGATGTGATCTGCAGCCTGAAAAAAAAAAAAAGAAAGAGCAGAGAAGGAGAAAGTGAGAGAGAGACAGAGAGAGACAGAGAGACAGAGACACAGAGAGAGAAAAGTTATTCTATAGGACAAAAGAGATGTGGTTCGAACATGTGTTTATCTTCTCCATTTCCCTACATTATATTTATTCATACTACATTGAAGGAAATATCATGTAATCCAGATACTGTGATCCTAGAGCTCTGGTTTTGCTTTATCCAGAGTATAAGTCAAACCAGTATAATTTAAGCAATTCAAAGACCTGAGCCTTAATTTTTTGTGCGAAACGGAGTGATAATAAAATCTCTCTTAATTATATGTAAACTATATGATTTTCCATTGAGCTAGAATAACTATGAAAATAAGAATGAAACTTGATGTAATTGGATTAGGGTTGGTGCTAATACCAGCCTACCTAGAATATTATAGCACCAAGTGAAAGGATGCATGAGAACTTACAAAGCACTGCAACACTGCCTGTGGGAGGATTTACTGCCAACTAGACAAAAAGTCCAATTTTCCATCTACCATCCTTATATAATTTTTTTCCAGAACCCAATTTCTTTTGGATATAAAGCATTTACAAGTAGAGTAATTGTAGATGAATACAAAACATTCTTAAAAATTACATGATGGTCTGGAGAGATGGCTCAAGAGTTAAACCTCTGCCTTGCAAGCAGAAAATCCTGAGTTTGGATCCCGGAGCCCATGTAAAAATACCAGGCAAAAATGACAGCAGCCTGTTCTTGAGATCCTGGAAGGCAGAACCTGGGAAACTCTAAGCAAACAAGAGGCAGATGCATTTCAAGATTCTCAAAGTCACCCTTGGACTTACATAGGCACACATGATGCCTTCGTTACACACAGAAACACACACAGAGATACACAAACATGCAAAAAAAAAAAAGCCTTACATGATAGCAGTATCAGGACACCTCAGTATCAGCAAATAATATGAAAATTAAATGAGTCAGAAGAACAAGGTTTCTTTTATCAGAAAACATCTATGTACAAAGTAAAGATGAGTCTCTCTTGAAATAGCTCTATATTTCAACTGCATTTTTTCACACCAAAACATATATATTTCTAAATGTAATTTACTTTTGGAAATACCATCATTCATGTGTGTTTCTGGTTTAAGCTAAATAATTTCAGTTGATAGTATCAATGAATCTATAAAAACTCTAACACTTCTATTCATCATCTAAAATGATCATCAAGTTGTATTAAAATGCAGCCAGATGGTGCTTATAACCCTTGGTTAGCTTTCCGTGAGAAGGCAAAGTCACCCTGGAATGAATAAGCAGATACACTGGCTTTTATCAAAAGCTAAATGGCTATTTAAAGAACAGTACCATGTATAGGGAATGTTTAACTTGACAAGATGAGCAGGGGTCTAGATTGGACAGATTTCAGCAGAAGTTATATAGAATGATAACTAGCTGGAAGCATCATTGTTCATGGAATTATGGCTGGGTAGACAGCATTCTCTCCAGCTATTATAGATGCTATTGGTAATTTTCAAAGAAATTGTGTTACCAGTGAGTTTTAAAGAAATGACAGCAAAGGTAGCCTCCTATTTCTATTTAGAGACCAATACACATCTGAAAGGAAACAGTTCATGGAGAACAACCCAGATGCATTGCTTGTGTTGCACATATATATGCCAGAAACTGGCCTTTCAGTTTTTCTAGGCAACAACTTTACCTTGCTCTATAAGTAACTGGTAATGTTCTAGGCACTGGAATGTAATGGTGAATGACATAAAAAGCAACTCCTCTTTATATGACAATCATACTCTACGGGAGGATGATAGAGAACAAGTAGATAAGTGATATGATTGCCTTATATGTGACAAATGAATTGGAGAAAAAGAAAGCAGACTGGTGACTGGTGACTGGTGGTTGTTAAGGAGAATCAGCATTGAAAATTTTAAATTGAGAGGATGTAAAGACATCTTAAAGAGTCAGGTGAATAACGTATTACTATCACCCGTATGTAAGAGGATACTGTATAAAGGTCAATGAGAAATGTCTTTTTCATAAAGTGAAGAGAATAAAGGTAGCATGGACCATCTGTCTGTCAAAGTGAAGAGCACACCTTCCTCAATAAACCTTAGGTGCTTAAGAAAACACCGATTCCTCACTCTAAGCCAGCAGCCTCTGGCATGGGTCCTAGGGATGTGTCACCCACAAAGCTGTTGTGTTTCCTTGCACATTCTAATGAAAACCTGAATACTGATACTGTCTGAGCAAAAATCTCAAGTTCAAGGAAAAAATATATATATATACCTCTCTATTTACTGAACAAATATTTTCTGAATGTCTCTGTTCTGTTATCAATTGGAGACAGATCCATTCCTCATATCATTCTGATCAAATCAAGGCAAATAGTTACATAAATAAATTGTGTGAAGAATATCCATGAGACTTGTGATGGTTTTGTGGTCTTAATTTCAGTAAGAGAGAAATTTGCCAAGAAATTAATACTTTCTTTCCTCGAGTCTTATATTATCAGAGATAATCTGTATTTACTCTTGAATTTATACCATCTGTACTCAAGTCAGCTTGTAGTTTAGTGGTTTCAATGGCACCCTAAAACTGTGTCAAATCAAGTGTATTATTTAAAACTTTTTTTGTAGTTAAAGGAATTCAAACTCCAGAAACCTGCCATGTTGAGGTGTGATTTCTGTGCTTCACAGTCTCTTGGTGATTTTTGGCTTTCTCCTAGAAGTAACAATCCCTATTCTTGGGATTTTTCCCATGAGAATAGAAGCAATGACCCAAGAAAGATTTTCTCTTTTTCATCTGTTTCCTATACAGAGGTCCTCCACTGCATCATGGGAAAATGTTTTCTTCACAAACTGACACCTCTATATGGAATGGAAAAAACTACTTTCAATATCTTGAGAGCTAACTTTTGATATTAGTATGCGATCAAATAATTATTTTCAGAAACAGCATCATGTCTACATTCTACAGTTGGCCCTTCAGAGCCTCTGTTTTACCATGGTCTTCTAAAATTATATTTCACGTGTCAAAATTTGAATGCTGATTATAACACTCCTTGTTCCTTTCAAGAAAATTTCCTGAATGACAGTGAGAATGTCATAGAAAAATGCATACATATTTTTCCCACTTTCTCTCCATGTATTAAAGGGTTGCATGTGTTTCAAAATAAAAACACTGATTAATTTGTTGTTAAAAGTGTATAATCGATACATTCATCTGTAAGACTAAGGAGTGGAAGTGGTAGATGTGGTAGAAGGGAAGGTGGGTAAGAAAGAGCCACAGGCAAGGTGCAGGAAGCCAGTCAGAGACCATTAGAAGCGGCATCAAAGGTATTTTTCCTTTTATTCAGTGAAACATCAAAGCTAAGTAGTAAGATGGACATACATTTGAATTTCCACTTCATGTATTAGGAAATTCGATCTCTAAAGTTATGTTATCATCACTCTAATTGTCAAAGCTAGGGTGAAAATAAGTCCTCATAGTTTATAATCTATAAACATATGCTTCTATTTTTAAATTTAACCAATTTTAAAGAAATTACAAATTGTAAATATATATATTATAAATCTCATATAACACCAATTCTATTTTCAACAAAAGCATATGATAAAACTCTGGTTTATAATTAAATGACTGTTTTTGAATCTGTAAGCAGTCTGTACAATCAATTCATGATAGAAAGTATATACCTTATATTATTCTAGGTGATATTTTCATTGACAGTTAAGTATTTGACTTACTCAAGCAAATATTTACTGAATGTCTATTGTCTTGCCACAGAGGAAATATAGATGAAGGAGGCAGAGGTCAAAAGTTTCCACCCCAATAGAGTTTGCAATCACAATAATTGTTATAAGGAAAATACAGTGTCTACAGAAGTCTCTAATGAACAAATCCTAGTTAAGGTGAGGTATTATGGAAGCCTTCCACAGAGACATGACTTTAAGCAAAAACAAAGAATAAAAAGAATTCATCAAGTTTGTGGAAGGAGAAAAGAAAGAGCAAATGGAAGAAGGAGCAGCAAATGCAAAGGTTCTGTTGGAAGGAAGCAGAATTTAAAGAATCCAAAGTATCAGCAGGTCTACATGGCAGAAACACAGTCAAGAATCATGCAAAAAGTTTTAGATATTTAAAAATTTAAGAGGAACTGCATAGTACTGAAATACTTAAGTACTGAAATTTTAGTACTTAAGTGCATAAGTACTGAAATAATTTAAATAATTGTTAGATTATTAAGCATCAAAGTGAGAAAGAAATCACGTTTCATGTGGTTGGATATGGAAGAAAACTGGAGAAAATGATACCACAGAATTTAAAAAATAGTAAGGAATAATGTAATATACAGGAAGCATTTGATGCCCTACAAATGGGAGATCCCTAGGAAAGAAACAGGAAGGAAGAAGATCCTTCCCACACTTCGGGAAGAAGGATGCAATTCCTCCACCGACATAAGTGAAGAAGAATAAACCATGGCCAGAAATCCTTGGAAAGTAGAAAACTTGGCATTGACTTGGCATTGTCAGTTCTGATGGACCCTGTTGCTGCGTCTCTCCAAAATGCAATGATAATAAAAAAGATGGCGTCAGAGTTACAAAGAGCATAAGAATTGTTGGAACCCATTCTGTAGAAGCTGGAGACATGAGTAGGACACAGTGCCTGGCCAGGTAATAATCAGGCATCAGTTTAAATTGGAAACCAAAATCAAAACACTTGCTATAACCCAGTTTCTTAAGCATTTTGGGAGGGATCACTGAAGACAGAATTGTTACTTTGTTCTTAAGAAACACAACCTTGAATCTAGGAATATTTCTTTATAGTGGAAATTATCACAGCTACTTTTGATGGTGTGAGATAACACTCAGACCCAGGCAAAATGAAGAAAGAGGTATTTATTTGGCTTACAATCTCAGATGGCATATAGTCCATTATGGCAGAAATTGCCTAGCTAGGAAGTAGAAAACAGAAGTTGGGTTCTGTTCACAACCATCATGAAGCAGAAGATGAGTCAAACTGAGAGGAAGCAGGGCTGGGCTATGAAACCTCCAGACCTGCCCTCTGTGACATCTTGTATCAAGGTTCTACCTCTTAAAGGTGCCACAACCTTCCCAACAGAATGAAACTGTGGAGGGAAATTCACATTCAAGCCATGACAGAGGTAAGGAGTTATATCCATATAACTAAATTATCTTCCAATATATTGGGAACATTTAACATTGCAACCATTTTGGACATTTATTCTTGTGTTTGTTGTTTTATTTTTATATCAAAGAGGAGAAATAATGTATTTACATAAAAACAAACATTTGAAAGGGAGAATATGTTCAAGTGATTATGATCTGTCATAGTTATATGGCAGTGCAAAGATAAATGAGCTGAGTTAAGAATCATTGCTATACATATGGGACCATTTGATTCTTTGCACTATAATTATTAGATAAAGCTGAGCTAATATTTTCATTGAGTATACCACTTATAAAAATGATTTTTAGTATAAGTATCTGTAATTGTTTTCTCCATTTTTCAAACTAAACAGTAACTAATGTAGAATTAATTCAAAGATCTATATTAAATAATGTTTGATAAAGCATTACACATCATTGTGATTTTTTTTCTGGAGTCATGGTGTCTTGAAAAATGCAAGGATTTTTTTATTGAAAATGAGACCCGACCAAGAATATTTTCAGTTCTACAAATAAAGAAGTGATTTTACCAGTTGGAGTAGAATTGGATTATTTTACAACATATTATGAACCATACAGTATACATTTATCAAACTTTTTAAAAAGAAACGCTAATTTGACAAATAGAATCATAAAAATGTTCCACTGAAATAAAAGAAATCAGAAAAATAAACTAAAAAGACAAATTTAGCAAATGAAATAGTGGGAGTTATCACATATAAAAGAATAGTCACATTAAATGTGAATAAACGGAGCACATTTTGGTAGAGGAGTCTGTCAGATACTTGGAAAACTCAAGATTAGAAGAAGTGGAAGGAAGAGGATAAAAGAGTAATGACTCACTGCATTATCAGTCTGTGTAAAGATGGACTAATAAAGTCCTTAAACCATACAATTAATGCACATGCACTTTTTAAAAAAGAAGAACTTAAGTCATGTTGTCTACAAGAAATTTGTTTTTTGGCATTTTTTTCCTTTTGGAAGTAATGAGAAATGAATCCAGGGTTTCTTGAATATAAAGCAAGTACTCTGCTATTGAAGCTACCACAGCAACAAGAATCTTCATTTAATTGTGAAGAATATATAGATTGTAATCACAGAATATAGTTTTGTTATTAAAAAAAAACTGTCTTATCTCTGCTCCCCATGTTCAGTTCACACATTTTGAAAGCCTGTGCTGAACTTTTGTTCGGCTAGGATCTCTGCAAACAGAATTATTTTTGAAAAATAGGACATGGTTATGGAAAGGTTATAAATTTCATGCTGTTATTATCAGCACCAAGTTTTGATTTTTCTGAACACCCCTGAGAGTTAGTAAGCTGGCTAATACTGGTCTGCTGAATACAGGGCAATGGTTCCATCATGAGTGGAGTTCTCAGACAAATCATTATTCACAGAAAAGCCCAATGGGTTCATTTGCATGAGTAAATGCCTCTTCCTTTGATTAGTCCCATATTTGTAATTGCTTATCCTCTCCATGTTTGAAGAGCCTGGAAAGTTCTGTCTGACACACATGGTTTAACTTGATTTGGTTATCCTCTGTAATGAGATTGTAAAATTTCATGTCAACACAACTTATCCAGTAGCAATATCTTTCCTGTTGTACTTGCAGTAGCTTCATTGACTTACTGGACAGTGAGGGATTTTTTTTAAAAAATTATTATTTATTTATTTATTTATTTATTTATTTATTCCATTGTGCCTATGTGTGTGTGTGTGTGTGTGTGTAGGACCACAGGCGAATTCAGGAACCACCATGGACCGCCTCCACCTCCTCTTTGTTTACTCTGCCCGGGGATTCACAGGCTCTGCCCTACCAGGACCAGAAATACAGGCCGTCCCTGCTTCTGCCTGGCATCTATACGTGGGGTCTAGGATCCGAACTCAGGACCTTCCACCTGCAAGGCAGAGGCTTAACCCCTGAGACACTTCTCCAGCCCTGACAGTGAGGGATTTGAGCAGTACTGTATAGACCTGGCTAGCACATGCTGAGGAGTAAGCATGGAGAAATGTTAGAAGAAATTTTCTGTCCCTAACTTAGAAAGTCACTGCCCACAGGCCATTGAAAGGCCAGGGAAGTAACATAGTAAGCATTTACTCCATGATCTAAATGTCTCATCACACAGCTTCCTCTAGAAGATCTTATTAACCTTCATTGATTGAGCCCTCATTCTTTTTGGCCTCACAGGACTTACTGTTTATTATTAATCAGCCCAAATCATTATCACTTATATTGTTGTTGTTATCATACAAAATAGCTCTATGATCTAGTCACTTTGCTAAAAAAAACTCTGGAATCAGGGACTAGAGACATGGTTCAATAGTTAATCCTTTGCCTCACAAGCAAAAGGATGTGAATTCAGATCCCAGATCTCAAAAGCATCTGGAGGTCATTATTATAATAATATGTCATTATTATTATATTGTGAAAATAATACCTGAAATTAGTATGTCCTGAGTATTTGTAATCTAAAACTTCACAATTCAAAATGCTTCAAATTCTAAAATTTTTGAGTATTGTTGGTGTGATATCCACAATGAAAATTTTATATTTGGCCTTATGTTTGGTACTTTTCTTATTGCCATAATCAAATCTTTGACAATCAAATTAAGGAAAGCAAGGTTTATTGTGGCTTACAGGCCACCTTGTTGGAGAAGGCATGGCAGCAGGAGCCTGGGGCATCTGATCACATTGCGCCTATAGTCAAAATGCAGAGAGAGGTGAATGCTGGCGCTTAGCTCGCTTTCTCTTTTTTAATCAATTTAGTACTCCAGCCAATAGAATGATGCCATCTCTTTCAGGAAATCCCCCAAAGATGTGCCCAGAAATTTGTTTTTTTTTTTTCCCACGATGACTCTAGATCTCATCAAGTTAGTAATCAAGATTAGCCATCGCAGACCTCATCTGTTGAATTTCAGTCAAAATAAATCATTGTATAAAATTATATTTATTTTTAAGATCTCCTTCTTAAGGAGTTTGGCAAGGTGGAAAGGAGAGAAACAATGGAAGATAATTTTTCAGGGGTGAGGATTAGGGAATAGAGTATGAGAAGGACTGAGGAAATGGTAAATAGTTCTAAGATCACTAAATACAACCAGATAGAAGCCTCCTATATATTAGTATATCAAAAACATTTTGTACAAATAAAGTGCAAGAACAAACATGTTTCATGCAGAACATACAGAAAGAAAGACAGGGAAAAACTGATACTCCAAGTAGCAGGCATGTGATACTTAAATTATTGGTCAGAAAATGATAAGCTATTGTTTGTACTTAGTGTTGGGACATCTGATCCTACCCACTGTCAGTTTATTCCCCTTCCACTGTTGTTAGACTGGTTTACAGTGCTGGGCATGTGTGTTCCCTGTCGTGGGGGGCGGTAGGAGTTAGTATTGCAGGTGGTTGTCTTATTACTGCTGGTCCCTTTCCTTTTATAGAAGACCCCCTCTTTTTTGAACAGTTTGCCTATGTTCTATTTTTTCTGCTCTTTTAGGATTTTTCTTACCACCATCCCCTTGGCTTGTGACCTTTGTGTTTGTAGCTGTCGTAAGGGTTTCCATTTGATTCCATCAAACTGATCCATCTAAATACATCTCATTTTATCTTTAGGTAGGGGAGGATCTCAATGCCAAACAGTTCACAGTTTAACACAGTGGAAAAGCATTGAAATAGACAATAACAGCCAACCAGAAAGCAGAGTACCAGCATCAAACCAACCAAGTCTCTCCCTATCCCCATCATGGAACCTTGTGAAAGAGGGGGCCATAAGATTATAAGAGCCTAAAAATAGGGTAATCTACCGCTGGACAATCATTGGACTTAAGACAAGGCTGCTGCAACCAGAAACTCACTACAATGAGACCCGTCCTTACCAGACCTGCACAATGACTTTACGTAACTCCCATAGACTAGCAAGGATCTCAGTAGAAATAAATGCAGTGGGAACTTTAGGGGCTAGAGCTAGACAGGTGAAAGTGAATGCTCCTGTCAGTAGGTCCGCCCAAGAAGAGGCCACTTGGTCTGCCACAGAGACCTGAAATCCCACTAGAGCAGATGATCCAAAGGGAACCATGGGACCCTTAGAAGCAGACAGACCAGAGAATGGGAGGGAGTGGGATGGACTGATGCAGGGAAGACAGGAAGAAAGAGAGGGAAAGCGTAGAGGGACAGCTAGGGCAGGGAGGGTATGCCTGTAAAGCTATAAAAATAAATAAATAAATAAATAAATAATAATGAAAGAAAAAAATTAGAGAGGGGGCTTCATAAGGAGGAACTGTGTGACAGATTTCATTGTTTGTGTAACAATAATGGCCTATTGATTTGATTTTTTCAGCCATATAATGCTGAAAAAATGTTAAGTTGGTCAGAAAATTTTCAAAGGACCTTCCCAAAGCACTATAGACTTTTATCATTGTTCTTGATTGCCCTAGGGAAATAGCCAGTAAGACCAGCGTGTGGAGCACAGAACATAGACAAAACACACCAACTGAAACTCGTCTGGAATCTTCCTCCTTTCTGAGGAACTTTCGGCAATCTCATTAATCTGTGAAAATCACAATAATAATCACCTTGTCAAGGGGAAACCATTAGTGCAATAGTGGCATGAATGTCTAGACGACAGCCAACAGCTTTCTGATAAGATTTAAGGCCTCTTTTTCAGCAGGGATTGTATGCTTGGTACTATGAACTAACATAGGCCCTTTGGGGAATGCAAACTATTAAGATTTAGCTACAAAGAAGCTGTATCAACTTACCTTTAAAAAATTGTCACTATACCAACTTGGAGGAACATTGAACACTCCATTTAGAAGCATCCCTCTGCAAGGGAAAGTGTTTGTTATTGGCCAAAGTGCAGAGAAGTGACTGTGGACTGTTCAGCCTGAGACAAGACACACAAGACACGCCCCTCCACCCCAATGCTTAGGAAACATTGTGGAAAAGAGAGTGGTATGATTGAAAGACAGGCAGGAGTGGAGTCAAACATTATCTTCTGGACATGACAGGGCTATTGCATCCATGAATTCACTGAAGAAATATGTATATTTCTACAAGACCTGCACAGAAATTGTGCTGTCAACATCTCACCATAGAAGGGTAGAAGAACTTTGCTAAGAGACTGATGAGGGTTGACACTTACGTCGATAAGGGACAAAAGATGCTTTCCTCAATGGTAAATCCACTGACATATATGATTCATGCTTCAGGCTCACACCATGAAAGGCAAACCAGATGAAACCCAGTAGACCACACACATGCAATAGGACATGAAAATAGAAGGGAGACTGGCAAAGAAAAAAAAAAAGAGTTGTAATGGGAAGAGTAGTAGGGATGAGATTTGGGATTAAGGTTTTCAAATATCATAAATTCATTATTCATGTATGAAACATTGAAAGTATACTAAAATTTAGCTTTAACTGTACAAAGGATAATGAAACAAAGTTTATATTTAAACTTGGGTTCTGTCTCCATGATATTTCTCTATCCCAATCCCAAACTCGTATCTGAAAAAAAATTGAAAATCTGGGATATTTATAGTCTTGGGCACTTTGCAGAAGGGATGATAATTCTGTACCATCAACAGCGGGGTTCACGTAAAGGCTGAGGTGCTGCAGCGCCACACCACTTTCACACTGCTTTGAGTATCCAACAGAGTCAGGTGACTGGAAAATGCCAATGAGAGGGGAAAAATTATCTCTGTGGCTCACCTGTTTTGTGATTTTGGGTTAATCTTTATAATCTTTCTGGGTCATGTTTCCCTAATTGGAAAGAAATCCAATAGTGTCCTTCTAAGTCTACTACTGATTGGCTCCAGAGTTTATGGACATATGTAGATGGGTCTATCCTTTCCTTTCTCCCTTAGTCCAGACTAGGGATCTCTTCATTAACCATAGATTTTATTCTGGGTCAAGAGGCTTCCTGGATCACAGCAGTTCCTAGCCACTATCATTTAAACTCTTTCAGTGGACACAACCTGTAGAAGTTCCTAAACTTTGAGGGGATTAGACACCCTGGAGAGTCTTTTTCCCTTGGACCTTGCACCTGCAGAATGAGATAATATCACTTTGTGTAATGAGTTTCACACAAGTATATTCTTTTCTCTCCAAATTCTTTTAAATTTCCTTAGGAAAACGCCTTTCTTTGCCCCTTCTTTTCCTTTTATTTCCTTCATTTAATTTCTGAGACACAATAGGGTGATTTTTCTTTTATTTTTAACCCTTTTTCTGAAAATAATAATATTTTTTATTTTTCAAGGAGATGCATATTTGCTGCAGATATTTTTGTAAACAATAAGCAAATAAATGATATTTATCTCTAGAGTTCAACAATGGAAGTAATTTAGAATTTTCTCTTTCAAGCTGCTCATTATGTGTTCATGTATGTGTGTTTGTTTGTGTGTGTGTGCACATTTGTAAACTATTTTAACATAATTTGGATTATGCTGTAATTTCTTGCTTTTATAACCAAATTTTTTCATGTATTAATTTTCACTTTATTCTAAGCATTTTCCATTGTCAGCATTGCTGCAACATTTCTTGTATTCCAAATCTATTTACATTTTATTAGATAGATAGATAGATATGATATAGTTATATATGGATATGAGTTTATTTGATTGCAAAGCACAAGAAAATTACATAATTTACAGAAAAACACATTGACTTGGAGATCATAATGTTAATCAAAATAAGTTAGTCCAAAGCATGAATATCACTTGTTTTCTCTCATATGTGGAAGAAAGAAGTAGAAATGAAAGAAAACACATGGAAACAAAAGCTATTTTCAACCCATGTAAAGATGGAAGGGAAGAGCAACACAGAACTTTACAAAGTTGTTCTTTGACACCATAGTGAGCTGTGGCATGTCTGCACCCACAGTCATATATCATACATGTACACAACAATAAGAAATAAATAAAACAAAAAAGAAGAAAGGCCAAACATGTAATTTGAAGTAGGCTCAGAACACAAATTATTTTCCAATTGCTTCTGCACGTTTGGTATGGAGAATTCGCAAATTTGTACTTAAGCCTTAGAAAAAGCTACAGAGAGAGAAAGAGAGAGAGACAGAGAGACACAGAGATTGAGAGACTCAATCTATGCATTAAAAGTTACTACTTACAAGAGGTCAATTTACATCTGGACTGAAGAGAGTCCTGAATTGTCATGAACAACAGCATATTTATCATACCTCCTAGAATCATGGGATATTGTTTTTCTAAATTTAAATTAAATATAATCACAAGTTTTGTAATACTATTTAAATGTCCTTGGTCTTACTACAGATTAATGTGTAGCATGTTTTCTTAAAATAGAATGAAAAATTCACTATCTTCAGCTTTCTTCATTATCCCTACATTTCACTTGACAAAAGAGAAGTAATAGAATTCATGCCTTCCTATTATAAAGACATGGGGTGTGCTCAGGAGTGTTGCAGAAATGCACTGTCACAGAGATGAGAAATAGAGATTTTATATTCTTGGATAAATCTTTGTTGCTACATATATGGCTGTTCTGCAAGCAAGGAATCGCTATGGTGGTCATTTTCTGAATAAAGTTGTCTAACAGGAATAATCAATGAAGCTACTGGCTGAATAATGAGCATGTACACACTAAATACTACTATCTTTATTAATAGTTAAGAAGTATAGATCCTAAAAACAAACTGAACAGAACACATGCACAATGACTCGCTCTCTCTCTCTCTCTCTCTCTCTCTCTTTCTCTCTCCTTCCCTTTCTCCCTCCCCCAACTCACCATTCAAGTTTTATCTGTGTTGGGATAAAAAAAAAGACATTAAAAATAATATGTGGGTTTTTACTTCTTTTGGTGGGAAGCACAGTGATAGCGTTTGGGGAGCTGATTGATTTGATCCCATGTCACATCTGAAATATTTAATATTGTCTTTATATTTCATAATATTTATGTCTTTAAATTTTCCTGTATACCTTACCCCCACCCAACTCTCATTTTTTCTTCCCAGTAGAAGAAAATGAAATGTTCCCATATTAGGTATGCTGCAGATTTTTCTAATTCCTTCTTAAAAGTCACCAGTTGTAGCTAGCCTGCATTGTTGCTGATAAATTCACAACAAAATGGCTTATAGGAGGACAAGAGGTTTTCTGTTATGATAGTTACAGTTACAGTTATCTTACAATAGTTAAGACTACAGGTTGATGTCTAACTTGGCAGGAGAGCACACACCAACAAACATCAGGGGCCCAGGGAACTGGCTAAACCATATCCAGAGGACTGCTGAGATAATTCCTACTTCTCAGATGAGCATTTTGGCCAAAAATACCAAATGATGTCAGTTTCCTTACCCAGTTCCCTCCACCTTACCCATCTGCCCAGGAACTAGCCACAGCTACCATGGGTGGAGTCTTCCCATTAATCAAATCTCCTGCAGGTTTGTTAGGAGCGTAACTCAACTACTAATTTCTCATAACTGTACCCAGAGCCATCAAGTTGGCTCCTGCATGTAACTATGACACCAGTCTAAATGAAGCTAGCAACTCCTTCAATGTTAAAAACTACTTAGTCAAAAGGAAAAAAAACCATCCACACAGACATGTAGAAAACATAGCTAATGATTTCCTTATGGTTACTTTTCTATTTTCAGTCTTCGTTGCCCTCTTCCTTCTTATATTGTTTATAGTGTTGCTGCAGGCATGAAAATAGCAAATACCGAGAAAAGGGATATATCGAGTGTGGTAGCATACACCTATCATCTTAACACTCAGGAAGCAGGGGCAAGACCTTATGGTGACCTTTCAGATATTGCCACATTTCATTGTATAACACACAAAATCACATACTAATACTCCTAAAAATTTTCAGAAGATTAAGTGCTGGGAAATTTTCAAACCCGTTTTCAAAGGTGTAAATTTTCCTAAATTCTAATTTTCCCCCCCACTGGGAATGTTCTCAGTAGCAGGCTGTAACTGCTGGCAGTGGCTTCTGAGGTATGATCATCTGTTCCCAGCTCCATGTTTAATGATATCAATTTTGTAATTTGAAATCAGACTTGCTGGTAGTATTTACACCACAGAAATTGGCAACAATCTACAAGACAGGATTGCTTCCCCCAAAAAGCGAGTTGTCAAACATTTTTTAGCACTCCACTGTTTGTTTTCATTAAAGTGAGAGGCTTATGTTTGGTGAAAAGACATTTCCTACAAAACAGCCTATTTTTGGATAATTATAATTTGTTTAAAAGCTATTCTGTTATAGAAAAAAATAACTTCCATGCAAAAAAGCATCAAATTCACCTTATGATCCAAAGAATTGGGCAAGTACTTCTTTTCAAGACAAACAATGTACTTGTTGACATGAGTCATTTACATATTTTCCTTCCTTGAAATGGACTAATAAAAAGATAAGCATTCAGGTTAAAATATGATAAAAAACTTGTTTTTATATGCAAACAAAACACTCTTACAGAGCTATCAAATTTGTACACAAATTACATTAACACTAAAGTAAGTGTCAACATGGAATAAAATACAAGCAGCATCATGGTATTTGCTTTCGACATAGCAAAACTCACTTATTGGGCCAATGAGATGGCTGAGCAGAGAAAAATGCAAGCTAGATGATGTGAGTTTGATTCGAAGTGTCCACATAAAGGTGGATGGAGACAACTGGCTCCACAGAGTTGTGTTCTTACTTACACACTTGGGCCATGGCATGTGCACAGCCAAATTCACACACACACACACACACACACACACACACACACACACACACACGTTTCTAGAAACCTCATTTCTCCACCAATTTTTTTAAATTTATTTTTTCCACTCATACAAACTTGATAGGTACCCCATTCCCCTCCCTCCCTTCACCTCTCCCTGGATCACCTTGCTCCTTACCCCCTTTTCTCTTCCTTTCCCCCCTCCCTCTCTTTCTCCCAATGCCCCCCTCCCATTGCTGGAGCATCCTTTAGAGTGCATATAAAACTTCTCTCTGGGTCCTCCTCTCTGATGAGGTGTAAGGACTCAGTAGCATTGCCTAGAGCTTTTTTTGTGTTCCCCTTTAGTATTGGAACACTATTGTGGCTATTAATCCCATTTTCAGGATGATTATCTTCTATCTGCCAGATTTTATGGCCTCTCTTTCTGTTGAGATCAAACCCCATCAGTTGCAAGTGACCAGGAAGGAAAGTCTGTGAGCTTAACCAGATGTCTCATTACTTACTTGCAGTACTTGATCAGTGGCCTGTAGTCTCTGCTGTAGCATGATCCCCTCTTTCCTTGTTTCTGGCAGTGCCCTCCTTCCCCTTCCCTCCTGTTTATAATCTTTGCAATTACTATAGGTATTACAGTGATTTATCTTTGAGTGTGTCACTAAGTGGTACTAGGATCCATTTATCAGGAGTACATATGGCACTTAATTTGCTGATTCTGGGATATTTCACCCAATATAATTTTTTCTAGTTCCATCCATTTCCCGGCAAATTTCATTAATTCATCATTTTTTATGGCTGAGTAGTATTCCATTATATAAATGTATCATATTTTCCTTATCCACTCATCAACTGTTGGGCATTTGGGTTCATTCCATGACTTTGCTATTGTAAATAGAGCTGCTATGAACATGGTCATGCTTGTGCTATCAAGGTGAATTTTCGCTGTATGGGGGATTATTCCCAAAAGTGGAATAGCAGGATCATATGGCATTTCAATCTTTAACTTTCTTAAGAATCGCCAGATGGCTCGCCAGAGTAGTTGATAAGCCTGCATTCTCACCAGCAATGTAGGAGAGTTCCCTTCTCGCCACATCCTCTCTGGCATTTGGTGTTGTTTGTAGTCTATACTACAAATCCACAGTTATAAAAACAACCGGTACTGACTCCAAAATAGACACACAGATCAATGGATAAGGGTTGAAGACCCAGATATAAGCCCACACAACTACACCCATTTGATCTTTGACAAAGGGGCCCAAAAATTCAATGGAAAAAGATCTTAGAGCCTGTGATCCATGCTAGACTTTGGGGGAGTCAATGGTTAATCATTGTGTAGGTCATGCAAAGTCCTATTATGATTACTTCTGCCCTAACGTGTGCCTCCACCAATTTTTTAAGAAAAAATATTGTGTACATTCATTGTATGTTACTATGTAACATAAGCACACTTTCACACAAAGTTATATTGTACATTGAGCATCATTCGTCCCATGCTTTCCTATCACCCTTTTCCCTTCCCCTCCTTGTTTCCCTGGACATTTTCACTTTGACCATCATGAAATTTATACATACATGATACCTTAGTATTTTTATGACCTTATGGGTCATTGGAAGATATTTCAGGTGTCCATTGATTCTATGGTCTATAATTTAAGGACAACAGTTTTAGATTGACAAAATCCTAAATATTTATTACATATGTATTATCACTTAAAAAAATCTAAAGACCACTTAACTGAAGATGAAAAATGTTATCAACAAGAGAATTTGAGACATGAGAAAGAATGAGAAAAAGTCAAATAAAAAAGTTCAAAATACAAACAAATATGAAATAATTGGTGTAACATCACAATAATAGGTACTGAAGAATCTACTAAGCAATAGTAAACTAATAAACATAGAAGCACTTCTAACTCAGGAGACAATGCAAGGGAAATTCAATATTCACATTCAAATGATTGTCTGAAAGAGGAGTAAGAGAGTAACTCTAATTATGGTTTGTCCAACACAGGTGTTGACACTTTCTGGCAGAACGTGAAATATTAACTAATAGCTAAAAGAAGTGTACAAAAAGAAAAGAAGTTGAAAAAGATCCTATGTGTAGTGATATATAATGTATGTCATACATGATATACAATTAAAACTAATAAAAATCAGTTAACTTATGCTCCTAAGGGATAGAGATGAGAGGATGTCCAACTTTAGGCCATGACAGAACTCTTTGTAAGATATGGGTCTCTACCACCCCCCAACTCCCTGGAGAATACCTGCTACATGCATGACAAATGAAATACCACTCTCTGAACCTGGGAGAGCACAATTTTGAGAAGTTGCAGATCCTGAGATACCAGAAACCCATAGAGGTGACTAGGAAATTCCCCTTAGTTATTTGCTAATAAGTAATTGTAACTAAATGATAGCTTAACCTAGAAACACAGCAGAAAGCAGTGTCTTTGAAGTATCACCTTGTCTTAAGTATCTGAAGTATCACCTTGTTAGGGAGAACATGGGGACCTTCCTGGTGAAATAGGAGATTTAAACACTGCGAAGCCACTGAAGATCTTGGGAAACTTTACATCTTAACATTTGTTTTCTTCACTGTGTTTATCCCAGTGATTTTAAAGTTCATATGTAGCACTTCAAAAGCCTGTTGTTTCGTTTCTGTAACTGTTTCTTTGTTGGTTTGATTCTGATCCCTTCATCATATGGCTGGTCTCAGATGTTTTTATTTGTGTACTGTAAACTCTGTGTCTGATACTGTAGACAAATTGCTCCTTGCTATCTTCTCACTAAGATTTGGTCCTTCCATCAGGTAATTAGCATGGGATCACATCCAATGGGTTCATTGGTCTGATGTAACCATTTTCATATTGTTGAAACATTCAGTCCACAGAAATATATAATAATTCTGCACTTAGATATACCAAATATCAGTGTTAAAATTCATCAAATGAAAGTATCAACAGGACAATTTGAAAAATAAATGATGCTAAAATTTGACCCATATCCATCAGCAATCTGTAGATTGAGAAAATGGTCTCTCTGGTTAGTATATGTTGAACAATAGAAAGTTTGAATTAATAAAAATTATAATTGATACCAATATTTAAGATATAGGTTCTTGAAAGCAATGTAGAACAAACTATAATTGTCAGGCCATTATTATAATATCAATAAATCTTAATCCATCAAAACATTTTTTCTGACCAAAAATATAATTGAGATAAAATCACTAAGAAAGTATATCTTTCAAAGTCATAAATGTTGTATATTCAAACACTCTTAGAAATAATTCATAGACAAAAATGTACAACAATGATTAGAAAGTCATTAAGATTAAATAATGAGGAAAATGGAACAAACTAAAATTGTGAGATGAATGCAAAGAAATTTGACAAGGAAATTTCAAATGATTTACATATTCATGCTTTAAAAAATGACTAAATGTGGGGCTGGAGAGGTGGCTCAGGGGTTAAGCCTCTGCCTTGCAGGCGGAAGGTCCTGAGTTCGGATCCTAGACCCCAGGTATAGACGCCAGGCGGAAGCGGGGGCGGCCTGCGTTTCTGGTCCTGGTAGGACGGAGCCTGCGAATCCCGGGGCAGAGTAAACAAGGAGGAGGCATCCATGGTGGTTCCCGAATTCATCCATGGTTCTACACACACATACATACACACACACACGCACAAATACATACACGCACAATTGAATAAATAATAATTTTTTAAAAAATGACTAAATGTGAGTGAGCTAGCTTAAGTTCAGAAAATAAAAAAGAAACTATAAAATATCTAACTAGCCACTACACACCTGTAGAATGGTCAAGACTTAAAAAAATTGACAACACCAAATGCTGGCAAGAATATCTCATTCATTGTAATGTATTAAAGATAGTAAGAAATCAGAAATGTAAAAAAAAGTGGGTTTGAAAGAGAAATAAAACAAAAGCAAATAAAGTGTTGTTAACATAAGGTACATCTACAGAAAATTCAAAAACATTCATAGAGTATTAAAGTCATTTTCTACATGAAAAATCTATTCACCAATACCATTTCTTTTTTTTTTTTTAAGGGAACAAGGGTTTATTTTCTCTTATAATTCCTGATTACAATTCTCAGTCCAGCTTGATGGGAGAACATGCACCAACACCAGGGCCAAGGGAACTGACCACACTATCACCACATAATAGCTGAGAGATGGACAATCCTTACTTGCCAGACCAGCATGTCTGACCAAGTGAACAGAAGGTTGCCAACTCTCTCAACCAGCTTTCCGTGATTTATTTCAGGGCCTAGTCCTACCCACTATGGGCTGGGTCTTTCCCAGCAGCTAGACAATCTCCTGCAGGTTTTCTCTGGGCCTAACTCAACCACTAATTCTCTACAGATGTGCCCAGAGCTCAAACCCTCAGCCATCAAGTTGACACCTGTGCTTAACTATGACATCAGGGATCCTGGTGGGGCTAATTGGCAGAATGGACTTTTGGCTTCATTTTCCAGGGCTCAATTCGGAAGAGGAAACTGCGAGTCCAGGAGTTGTGGGATATCACATGAGCAATTATTGGGAGCTCTGCTCTTGGGCAGTTTCTCCAAGGACATCAACCTCCCTTACTCGCTAATGATGTCTCTTCTTATCTACCAACTCTGGTGCCTCTCCATGGTTAAGTCACCAGCAGCATAGTGAAACTACCTCTCAGATGCCAATATCAGTTAAATAGTTTTACTGTCCTTTTGTTTGAGTGAATTTCCCCTAAGGCAAACACCAATTGTGAGGTGTATCATCTTTCTTCCCAAGGCTGCTGTAATGATTACTCTTACTATTGGTCTGAGAGAGCATTCAAAGTCAAACAACTTAAGAGTGAAAGGGAGATTTATTCAACTTACAGTTCCAGAGGGGAGAAACTCTCTTTCATGGAAGAGGTAACATAGCTGGTGACTGTAGACGGACCAAGTCACAGTAGACATCAGGTAGGCTAATTGGTGACAATTGAAGGCTGTAGGATTCCTGTAGTCTCTCTTCTTCATTGTCTCTTGTTCTATAGTACTTTTTCTATGGTCCACTTGTAGGAGGTTCCCATGAGTTCAAGGGCTGGTCTTGAATTGTAAATGTATTGATACAGATAATCTCTTCAGGTGATCACAGCTGATCTTAGTTAAGACCAGGCATGTCAAGTTGACACCCAGCATTAATTATCACAAGTCCACCCCTTGTCAACTTGACATCAGATCACATTTCCTTATGCCATTCTTAATCTCCACATAAAACAGTAAGATTCATAATTCTGCCTAATATATTGTTGCTATCCAAGTACAATAGCATATTGATTATTTTTCCCAGGATAAATGACAATGTCTCTTGAGAAATAGTGTCCCATAGCACAACATCATAATGTAGATTTCAATATTGTATCACATAAATACAGATTAACATAATATTACATAGCATAAATATCTTCTTAGTGCAAGCCATACTCAGTCCAACTTTAAAAGTCTCAGTACAGACTACATTAGTCGTACCAATACAGACCCAAAAGGCTATAAGCCAAAGCCTCATATAAAATCAGAAGACAAATTATATACTTCCAACATGCAATGGCACAGAATAAACATTCCTATTCCAAAAGGAAGGAATGGGGTCATATCCAGGAAAGATCAGGCTATAATGACATGGAAAACCATCAGGATCAACTACAAATCCTGTAGTTCCTAGTCCAACAGGTAAGCCTCTCATTGAAAACATCTCAGTTCCAAAGGGCTTCGGTTCCTCCACTCCAACGCAACTGCCCAAGGAACACATCCCTCTTTGCTGACTGCTTCCAGGGTATACAGCTGTCCTTGGCAGATATCCCATGTTGTCTCTGATATCTCTAACATCTTTATTTCTCAATGGCAAACCAGGCTTTAACTCCACAGCACAAAATGCCCTTTTTGGGTCTGTAAACTGCAGGCTTTCTGCCACATGCTGCCTGAATTTTCCCATTTCTCTGAAACTTTGGAGGAGAGATCCATGACTTCCTCCCTCTTGCATCTTTGTGGCTCTAAAACCAGAACCACATGGACAATGATGCCAGGTCTGATGTAGTCTAGGGTTAGAGATTGGCCCCCTTGAATCACACCTGATTTAGTTTCTCTGTGCTGACATATATTACAAAAATTCTTTTTCTACTGGGCAGTTGCTTTAGGGGAGAAACGGAACTTTGCTTTGGAACTTCACCCTTCAGTTCATTCCTTCCTAAAGGATTTGCATTCTTATGGGTAGAAGTCTCCTCTGAGAATCTTGCCCTTCTATTATCCAAATTGAGAGCAGGCTTTGGTTTACTACTGGAGCTAATCTCTTTAACAATCAACATTTTGTCCTCTGCTTCTTGGTTTGACTATATTTTCCGTTGCATTTTCATCAACAATACAGTTTCTTCTTTCGGCCTGATTCTTTGCTCTTTTTCATAACTCTGAAGACAACTAAAAAGTAGCCATATCACATTGTTAAGACTACATTACTTTGAATTTCCTCCACTAAGCACCTCAGGAAAGCTTTCAGGACAAGGGCAAAAATTCACTAAACTCTCTGCCAACACATGACTCCATTTGTTACTCGTTCAATAGCAAACACAGTCTCTGTTCCCCTCTGGACCATCAAAACCTGAGTCTCTCATAGCATTGCTCTCTTTGGCAATCTCACAAAAAAGGCCCATTTGGCCCCATTGCCAAGATGCACAAAGTCCCAAAGTTCTCCATATTTCTCCAAACAAACAGTTCCACAGGCACAGTAGCCACATCGTGGGATTGGCCATGCTTCTTGGTTCCAACTTCTCTTAGCCTCACAGATTCATGTTATAATACCAGATGCTCTTAATCTCACAGCAATACCCTACTCCTGGGACAAATTACTGAAAGTAACCTTTCAACTATTGCTGTGAGAAAGCATCCAAAATCAAACTACTTAATGGAGAAAGGGAGATTTATTCAATTTACAGTTCCAGATGGGAGGAAGAGACTTCCATGGGAGAAGTGATATGCCTGGTGGCCACAGGCAGGCTGAGTCACAGCAGACATCAGGTAGGCTAGCAGGTCACAATTGAAGGCTGTAGGATTCCTGAAGATTCCTTCTTCATTGTCTCTTGTTCTATGGTACCTTTTATATGGTCCACTGCTAGGAGGTTCCCATGAGTTCTAAGGCTGGTCTTGCATTGTAAAAGTGTTGATCCAGATAATCTCTTCAGGTGGTCTCAGCTGATCTGACTTATTTGACACCCAGGATTAAGTATCACAGCTGCATACACCCACTTGTTTGGAAACCTCTGAAGCACTAGATCTGCATGGATCTTCTTCATGGAGACAGACCTGCCGTCCTTGGCCTCCGGAGCCTGCTCATTGTCCGTGACAACCGCAACCTGTCCACCTTGCTCATCCTCCCTGCGCCTCTACGCAGACAGCGCTTGAGCGGAGCAGACGGGCGGCCCCGCCCCCGGGGCGCGCACCACCAATACCATTTCTATTCATCAATAATGAGTTAGAAATAAAATTCAGGGCCTAAAGTCTGGCAATGGAGATAAAGGATTTTAAGGTGAAAGGAAAGAGGATGGGACTTGGGACTAAGGGGTGAAATTGAAAACATTATGATTTCACTATATACATGTATGCAACATTAAAAAATTCAGAGTCCAAGACCAAGCCAGTTGCTCTAACTAAAACCATATTACCCTAACACTAGCCCAGGACCTATTATCTGCTTGTAGCCCTAACCTTATTCCAAATTCTAACCCTAACCCTAGCTATGACATTACATCTACCTGTGTTACCTGTAACACTGACCTTAACCAAAACTCAAATCCTAAAGCCAGACTGACTTAGTGTAACTCTTTACACTGATCATAGTACCATCCATTGGCTAACCTATTCCTAACCATTCTAGACCTAATTCTGCCTGACTAATGCCTAAAACTTAGCCATTCCTCCAACTGAAAACATATCACTCATTCTAGCTCTACCCCAGTACCTAATACAAGTCTGTAAGCTAACTGTAGCCCTACTCATAGCTGTAATCTTAAACTTAGCCATAGATATAGCACTATAAATAGTATTATATCTAAATTAAAACCTACACCTAGCTATAGCACTACCTTGAACTAAAGCCCAAGTCCCAAAATTAGACTGAGACTTTGTATGAGTGCATATACTATCCATAGCCCTATACATTGCCATATATCTACCCTTAAACCTACCCCTACCCCTAATTCTAGAACTACTTGAAGACATTTTTTAGATACATAAGTGAAAGGATAACCTTCTACTACCCAGCAAGATATAACTGGCAAAAGGACTAGATGGAAATAGATCTCTAGGCTGGAGCAAGTGGCTGCAAATCATCCTGAAAGCCAGTGGATTGAAGAGAGGTGAATAGTATTTGTCTATGGTATGATAATACGACTGAAGGGGCAACACCAAGGGCAGGTGACACCCAAGAAGCTATGTAGTTGCCTGGCAAGATTGGAGTGACTTTAAACAGGATGGATATCTAAGGGAGCTCTGTGCTTTGCTTACTGCCTCCTCTCCACCCTCATCCTTTTTCAGTTCCATTTTGTTCTTTGTACTTTACTCATGCTCTTCATTGGGGAGACTCTACATGGTTTCTCATTCCTTCTATTGTGCAGCTTAGCTTCCTGTTAACTAGTCCAGAATCTGTTTTCCTGGCAGCTTCCTAGATAATAGTTACCTTTCAGATTTAAGTTCAGCCGTTCCACCTAATTGCAGAACTTATTGTTCAAAGTTAAGGCAGTGGTTCCCATAATGCACTTGTTATACTCCAAATTATGTACTGAAGTACTCAGTTGATGAAAGAGAAGATGGGGAAAATAAAAAGGAAAAAAAATAGGAAATATATCTGAAGTTTTCTACTTCTAAGTCTTTTCAAATCCCAATGAGAAGACTGGCAACAATTCGTGTAGCTTCATAGTTAGTTTTTACATATAACTTTATCCTGCTTGGAAAATACAGTTAATTTTAGGTAGAGATCTATATAATCTTAACATCAGGTACAACAAGCTATGATTTTTTTATCAAGGTGGGAACATAAAATAGAAATTGTCAAATATGACCTGCAGTTTATATGGACACACAGTTTGTTAGGTAAATAAAATTATATTGGAGCACAATAATGATCTTTATTTCCATATCATCTAGAAGATTTTCACTCTACAATGAAAAACCTGAATAGTTCTGACATATAACTTATATCTGTCTTCTTCCCTGAAAACTTTGATGTCTTCTGATATGACTGCAGCTGGCATGATTGACTAGGAGGCCACAGCAAAGACTGTTCCTGCTGACAGAGCTGCACATGAGAACCTCTGCTCTCCAGAAAGTTCAGGTCAGTCCTTTCTGAAGTAAGTTGGGTTGGATGATATGGCAAGGCATCTTAGGACAATAAAAAAGTCAATGCAATGCAAAAAAATCAAGATTGGCCTACTCATCTCCAGGAGCAGTCTACCTTTGCAGCAAGCAGTCTGCAGCCCTCAGCTTCCAAGATGTCTGAAGTGTCTTAACTTCCTCCAGCTTTGGCCAGCCAGCCATTATGAGAAACTGTACTTTCCCTCTGGAACTGTAAGCTGAATAAATCTCCCTTTCTCCCTTAAGTTGCTTGACTTTGGGTGCTCTCTCACAGCAATAGTTAAGAAACTGTTACAGAAATTAGTACCAGGTAGTGGGGTATTGCTGTGAGATTAAGAGCATCTGATAGCCACAACGTGAAGCTGTTTGTGAATCTGAGAGAAGTTGGTACCCAGAAGTGTAGCCAATGCTGTGATGTGGCTAGTATGCCTTTGAAACTATTTGTTGGGAGAAATATGGAGAACTTTGGGACTTTGTGCTGGGAAAGTCTTTGCATCTTGGCGAGGGGCCCAAATGGGCCTTTCTCGTGAGAGCTCAGAGGAGAGCAATGCTGTGAGAGACACAGGCAGTGGAAGCCCAACTTGTGATGGTCCAGAGGGGAACAGAGACTGTGTTTGCAATTGGATGAGTAACACATGGAGCCATGTGTTAGCTAAGAGTTTGGTGAAGTTTTGCCCTCATCCTGAAAGCTTGCCTGAAGTTAAACTGGAGTGCTTGGCAGAAGAAATTTCAAAGCAGTGTAGTCTTGACAATGTGATAAGCCTACTTTTTAAGTTGTCTTCAAAATTATGAAAAAGAGCAAAGAATCAGGCTGGAAGAAGCAAAAACTGTAAGATCTAATGATGAAAAATACAAAGTGAAACTTAAAGAGTTGAACCAGGAAGAAGTGGGGGAAAAATGGCTGCTAATCTCTTTAATTTGGATAATAGGAGAGGCCTAGCTTGAGGGCAAGATCCTTAGAGAAGGGAGCTGGAGAGGTGGCTCAGGGGTTAAGCCTCTGCCTTGCAGGTAGAAGGTCCTGAGTTCGGATCCTAGACCCCACATATAGACGCCGGGCGGAAGTGGGGGCAGCCTGCGTTTCTGGTCCTGGTAGGGCGGAGCCTGTGAATCCTAGGGCAGAATAAACGAGGAAATGGAGGCATCCACGGTGGTTCCCGAATTTGTCCGTGGTTCTACACACACACACACACACACACACACACACACACACGCATACACACATAATTGAATAAATAATAAATAATAAAAAAAATAAAAAAAAAGATCCTTAGAGAAGGCTCCCACCCAAAAGAATGCAAATCCTTTTAAAAGAAATGGGCTAAAAGATGGAGTTCCAAAGCAAGGATCTATTTCTATAAAACAGCTTTCCAGGTGTGGAAGAGCTTTTCCCCATGGTCAGCATAGAGAAGCAGAATCAGCTGTGATTCAAGGGGCCAGTCTTGGAAAAGTCATCCACATGGTTCTGGTTTTAGAGGCATCAAGGATGCAAGAGGGTGGAGATCGTGAGGTCCTCCTCCAAGATTTCAAAAAATGATGGAAGTCAGGCAGCATGTGGCAGAAAGTCTTCAGTTTAGAGGACCAAGAAGCGCAGTTTGTGCTGTGGAGTTAAAGCCTGGTTTGCCATTGAGGAGAAAGTATGTTAGATATGCCAGAGACAATGTGGGACACCTGCCAAGGAGAGCTGTATATTCTGGGAGGAGTCAGCTCAAGAGAGCAACTTATTCTATGGGCAGCTGCATTGAAGGGATGGAACCAAAGCCCTTTGGAACTGAGATGATTTCAACAAGAGTCTCACCTGTTGGACTTGGAGTTACAAGATTTGGGGTTTGTCCTGCTGGTTTTTGGTCTTGTTATGGACCAATCTTTCCTGGATATGCCCCTATTCCTTCCTTTTGGAATGGGGATGTTTATTCTGTGCCATGTATGTTGGAAGTATGTGACTTGTATTTTGATTTTATAGGAGGCTTTAGACGTTGGACTTTTAGACTGTGTTGGGACTACTGATGTAGTCTATGAAGACTTTTAAAGTTGAATTGAGTATGGTTTTCATAATGAGAAGGCAATGACCCTGTGGGGGCCAGGGGTGGAGTGTCATGGTTTGAAATGTGTCCCCTACAGTCTCATGTGTTTGGCAAGGTCATGTCACCTTGAGAGGTGGAGCCTTGCTGGAGGAAGGCAGTCACAAGGGGTGGGCCTTGTGGTGGACTAGTCCCACCCTACCTCCAGGAGAAGTCTGTCTTTGTAGCAAGCAGTCTGTAGCTCTCAGCTTCCAAGATGTCTGTGGTGCTTAGCCTCCTCCAGCTTTGGCCAGCCAGCCATGCCGTCTCTGCTTTGAGAGACTGTGCCTCCCCTCTGAACCATAAGCTGAACAAACCTCTGCCTTTAAAAAAAAAAGTCAAGATTGAAAGAAACAGAATAGAATGGTTGGCAAGAGCATATGGCTGAAAATCTTCTTGAAATAAAAAAAGAGAAGGCAATCTTTCAATTGACATAAAATAAAAAAGTGTTAGATATAAGCATATGTCCAGCCCAAAGTTTCCTGTTGTCATTTTATAATAAATATCACATTTAAAAAATGCACAAGACTGATAATCCTAAAGGCTACCCTATTTTTTTTTTTTTTAGAAAAATAGCAGAACTTGGCGAAGATTGTTACCTGAGTTTTTAAGGAAGAACATTACATTTCTGCAGCCCCAATTTGATAGGCTCAGCCACACAATTCCAATACAACAATTAAAAAGACAAATAATGGTGAAAAGCAGAGACAGAATATTTATTCAGTGTAGCCACTTTGGGAAAAGGATCAGATGTGGGGGTTCGGTGACTCACTGAAGTCCATCTTCCTAGGTTCTGGCAGGAGGTTCAGGTTTAAAGAAAGGAAGAGCTATTTCTAATTAGACAGTCATAGTGACTGCATGGCCCCACCACAGCTGTCTCAGGTCCTGCAAGGATATCCAATAAATTAAACTGATAATCTTTAATTGCTGAGAATGGGTACTTGCCCTCATGGGTAAGTAAAACATCTCTGTGTATTCCATCCAAAGCAAGCAGAAGCCAAATGAAGGTAGAGATAACAGACTCTCAGTGTTTCAGTACTTTGTGACCACAATTGAGGAGTGAATGGTTTCTAAGCATCAGTTTCAAGGCTATGGATTTTTTCTTATCAAAGTGTTTACTTTAGAAAGACAAAAATAAGGGCCTTGGGTGACAGATCAGTTAGTTAAATACTTGGCACACAAGTAGAATTCATATTCTGATTTCAGATTCCTGGCACTTATGTAAAAGATGGGTGTTGTGGCTTGCATTTCAATGTCAGTCCTTAGTCCACAGAGATGGGCAGATCCCTGGCGCTCACCGTCCAGCCAGCCCACAGAATCAATAGATCCAGTTCATTTAGAGACTCCATCTCACAAAATAAGATGAAAAGCAATTGAGAAAGATATCAAAAGTTGAGCACTAACCTCTAAATGCTCACTCACTCATGCTCATGCACATCCACACGCATATACAACACACTCATACAAATGTACATACCCACCTTCATTGACCATTCACCCACAAATTTTAAAAAAGTAAAAGCACAAATCCGAACAAAATGTGACATACATGTTATACCTAGTCACTATCAACAAGACAAAAGCTACAAATGGATCATAGAACATGGCAAAATATATCAACTGGAACTGCTCTGAGGACTTTCTCCTTCCTAGATAGCTTACACAGTGGAAGCTGCTGGGGCATGGAAACAATCACAAGCCCCATCAACTGCATGAGATCTGTAAGTTGCAATAAAAATCACCATAACAATAGGTGACCACCCTTGTAATAGTGGCATTACATACACATTGTAATAGTGGCAGGAGTACCAAGGAGACTATCAACAGCTTTCTGATTGGACTCAAAACCCACTTGTCAGAATGGTACACATCTGTAAACTAGAACAAGAACCTAAAAAAAAAAAAAGGAAGGAAATAGATCAATAAACTTTTGGTAAAAAGACAGTATACCAGGGCTGGAGAGGTGGCTCAGGGGTTAAGCCTTTGCCTTGCAGGTGGAAGGTCCTGAGTTCGGATCCTAGACCCCACGTATAGACGCCGGGCAGAAGCGGGGGCAGCCTGCGTTTCAGGTCCTGGTAGGGCGGAGCCTGTGAATCCCAGGGCAGAGTAAAGAAGGAGTAGATGAAGGCGGTCCATGATAGTTCCCGAATTCGTCCGTGGTTCTACACACACACACACACACACACACACACACACACACACACACACACACGTGCGCGCGCGCGCGTATACACGCACACACGTGCAATTGAATAAATAAATAAATAAAGAAGACAGTATACCAAACTGCTTTGTAGGTAGCTGTTATTATACCCACAGAATTCTTCTTACCATAGAAACCTTTGAATCTAAACTGGATGAGTGGAGGGAAATGCAATTATGGGGGGGAGGGGCGGGGGGGCTGAAGAGAAGTAACTTGATATACCACGGAGGCTTGAGCCCCCG
This sequence comes from Typhlomys cinereus, assembly GCA_023101885.1. Taxonomy (NCBI): domain Eukaryota; kingdom Metazoa; phylum Chordata; class Mammalia; order Rodentia; family Platacanthomyidae; genus Typhlomys; species Typhlomys cinereus. Next base: position 5,631,082 of record JALPQD010000050.1, on the reverse strand, counting down.
CAGTAATAGACAAGCCAGAGTGAACCCTGGAGTCCACAGGAGCATACAAGGGGAAGAATGGGAGGGAGGGATTAGGAGGAAGGGGTGAGAGAGGGAAGATGGGATGAGTACTCTATATGTTTCTAAAAGTAGAAAAAAATTTAAAAAGCTAATGTCAGAACATTGGAATACAAAACAAAAAAAAAAGACAAAAGCTAGCAATCATTGGGCAAGGAACAGAGAAAAGGAAAATGTTGCTCACTGCTGATGGGAATGTTAATTAATACAGCCATTATAAGGAGCAATATGGTGGTGCTTCAAAAGCTTTAAAATAGAGCATCCATATGATCCTCCTGTCCCATGACTGGGAATATATCCAAATGAAACATGCAAAGTGAAAAAAATCTGCATTTACCCAATTATTACAGCTTTATTCAGAATATCCAAGAATATCCAAGAAGAATGCTTCCCTTTTGTGTAATTGCCAATTTGCTTCAAAGTAAACAGACAGGAAGGTGGGAGGGAGTGGGATAGATTGATGAAGGGAGGGAAGGGAGGGTAGAAAGGGAGAAAAGCAGGGGGGCAAGGATAATTTCTCAATATGCTTGTAAAACTAGGGAAAAATAAAAAGATAAGAAAAAAGAAACTCTTAGAAGTCCTTACTATACAGATCCTTGTTTAATAAGTATTTCAAAAATATTAGAGAGAGAGAGAGAGAAAGAAAGAGAGAGAGAACATGATCTGGTGCTCAAGTGCCATGGTATGTGTCTGGAGGTCAGTATAAATCATGTCTCTTCTTCCACCAATTACATTTAGGGTATTGATCTCAGGTGCCCAGATTTTCATGCAGGCACCTTTACCCACTGAACCATCTCTGCAGCCCTCTTTGATAAATCTTAATTTAAAGCAAATAAATAGGGTTAGAAAGATGGGGTTAAGACACTTCCCCGGGCAGAGTACACAAGGAGGAGGTGGAGGCGTCCATGGTGGTTCCCGAATTCACCCGTGGTTCTACACACACACACACACACACATGCACGCTGCGCGCACACACGCACAATTGAATAAATAACAATAAAAAGAGACACTTCGTTGCAAGCAGAAGGTCCTGAGTTAGGATCCCAGGTCTCACAAAAGAAGGCCAGGCAGAAACGGCTATGGCATGCATTTTCAGCCCAGGTGGGCAGAGCCTGGGAAATCCCAGAGTGAAGCAAAAAGGAGGTAGATGCAATCCAGGATGATTCTTGAAGTCACTCTTGGGCCTCCATATGGACACACAGTACACTCTGATACACACACACACACACACACACACACACATGCCCACATACATATGTGTGTATGCACATAGGCAAATAAATAAATAAAATGTTAGATCATTTCATGCATAATAATCACTTTACAACCCTAATAAAAATGCCCAGCAAAGTAGAAACTTGCTGAACTTATAAGGGTCATCTGAATACATGACTCAATGCTTTCATTTCAAGTCTAGGAAAAAATGAAAATAACTACACCTAATTTATTTAACAGTATACTGCAGATGCTAGCCAGTGCAATAACCAGGAAATTTTAAATATAGGAATTCAATCAAGAAAAGAAAAGTTAAGACAGCACTTATTTGTACATTACATCTCATCTATGTTGAAATCTTTAATTTCTTGATTATCTCATCTTTATCATAAATTAATTGATTAGCTTTAAGTTATTCAATAAAAGGCATAAATAAGGCTATTTTCTCTCTTATGGGATTTTTACTCAATTGTCTCCTAAAACAAACATATTTCCATTTAAGTACAAGTTCCATATATGTCAAGATATGTTTAGTGAGTGTGGAAATGTTGTAAGCACAAGCTCATAGAAAAACAGTATAAATGATGCAAAACGTTAATTAATTTCTGAGTTTTAGCATTTGATATACAAAATAAGAATAATATTGAACTTAAAGAAGGATTTGAGAATGAAATAAAGTATATTTCATGTTTTATCACAGTGCCTTGATATAATCAAGTCCTTAAGAATGGTATCTCTATTATGGCTAATGCTAGTAAATTGGCTGGAAAAGAAAACTGGAGGGGGTGAGAGAAGAGGGAGAAAGAGAGGGATGAAGACATAAATTCTGTTTGTGTATGAAACCTTCAAAAAATAAAGAAAAATATAAAAACTATATAAAAACAGTAGTCACATTATCAAAAATCTTTCTCAGGCAAATAAGTGAAATGAATCCTGTGTACACTGAACTGTGGCCTTTTAGGCCTTGAGAGAGTAACATTTGATCAAAAAATAAGAGTTGATAAATTTTTTCAAATCAGAAATCGCTCTAACTACACTTCCCATTGCCTTTTTTGTGAGTAATTTTTAATTTTCATTCTTTGACAGTTTTATACACATACTCATTCAGCTTTTCACCCTATATTACCCAATCCCATCCCCCATCCCTTTTCCCATTGAAAACCCTCTTCTTCCCAACCAGTCTCCTTATTTTCAAGTTCCTTTTCAGCATGGTCCATTGACTTTCATCAGGGTTGTCTGTATTAGCATGCACACGGGCGCTTACTGGAATGTGGTTGATACATCAGTGGATATACCACCAAAGAAGTAGTTCCCTTTCCCACAACCTACGTTAACTCCCCACTGGTAACCAGCTGCTTTCTGTTTTGATTTAAGGTTCCTTCTATAGTAGATTAATCATGCCTGATACTATAAACCAGGCTAATAGCATGTGGATGGGAAGGTCATAGCCCCGAGGGGAGAATAGACTGTTATTACTTTGTTATATACAGTCATGACTTACAACCACGTTCTAAATGCTTTCCATTGTACTCACAGATCAGTGCAACTCTCAACCCTCAATTGACAAGCTTCCTTTTATAATAGAAGGCTTTTAATAAAGAGAACTACAACTGGCCAAAGAAAATAAGTGACTGTGGAGTGCTTTGTCATAAACAGGACTTGCCTATTATGGGTATTACTCCCAAAATATCAAGACATTTTTCTCACGAAGTTCGGTGTCATGGACCCAAAATCATGATGTTAATTCCAAATAATTCAAGTAAAAACTGCCAGATACTTTTTGGTTTCAGTTAAGGAAATTACACACATATGTACATGTCTGATGTATAACAAATATTTTTCTTTTTTTTTTATTTATTCAATTGTGTGTGTGTGCACGTGTGTGTGTGTGTGTGTGTGCGTGTGTGTGTGTGTGTGTAGAACCACGAGCGAATTCAGGAACCACTATGGACCGCCTCCACCTCCTCCTGTTTACTCTGCCCCGGGATTCACAGGCTCCGTCCTACCAGGACCAGGAACGCAGGCCGCTCGCTTCAGCCCGGCATCTATAAGTGAGGTCTATGGATCAGAGCTCAGGACCTTCCACCTGCAAGACAGAAGCTTAACCCCTGAGCCACCTCTCCAGCCCTTTTCTCTTTTCTTTTCCATTCCAATATTCACATATCTACAGAAAATACTGAAACATCTATAGGGATATGGGAAACATGACTGAAGAAATCAGGTATCAATTGTATTTGGACACTGTTTTATTATTTTTAAAAATTTCATAGAAGAAAGGAGAAAGGAAGAGATAGACAGAAAGATAATTTTTTTGATTTCCTTAAAAAGAAAATTTAAGAACTGAAAATTTTTTAAATTTATTTTTAAAAATTGCTCAAATTTTCTACACTGGGGATATATGCACATGTTCTGTGTATGAACATACATGTATGCTCATAGGTATGTGTGTATATATGTGTATGTGTATGCACACATACGCATGCATGCCAGATTTTTATGTTAGGTATCTTCCTCTATTATTCTGCATTTTAACCATGAGCTGACCAATTTGGCAAGACTATCAAGGCCAGTGACCTCTAGGAATCCCTCTCTCTTTAAATATAGGAACACATTTTTTCACATGGGAGCTGGAAATTCAAACTCAACTCTCATGCTTCTCATGGCAAACACTTTATTGACCAAGTCATCTACCAGCCCCCCAATTTTATAATTTTAAATTTACTCCTTAAATTTTCATACATATATTATACCTTATGTGTTGAGATGCTCTCCCCAACACTGACATACCCCCAATTTTCTCACCTCTCTTCCTTCTCAATATTCCCTTTGACTCCTGCTCAAAACAGTTTTGTTTCTACTCTCATGTCATATGTACATAAAGGATTTTACAGATATGTATGAGATCTAGTAACCTTGAATGAGTATAAAAATGCAATATTTGTCTTTCTAAGGTAGGCCCAAGTCACTTATGATTCTCTCCAGTTGCATCCATTTTTCTGAAAATGACATAACTACTAAGAATTAAGATTTTTAATGGAAATTTTGTTCAACAAGTCAAAATTTCCTTCACATTAATTCTCCTGAATGATATCTCTGATATTCTTGCTCATCCTATTTCAACTAATCAGTTTTAAAAACAAAGGCTTCTCTTTTCTTGCAAAAATCAAGTTTTAACTTCTTAAAGTTATGGCAGATTTTGTTGTAAGGTCTGTGAAAGAACTTATATCTTCTGCTATTACAAATTAATGCCATTTACCTAGATAAAGCTAGACATTTGTAGTTGATTCCCATCATTAAACAGTGAGACGCTACACCTTTAGGTGTCACATTAGAAAATCCAATGCCATAAGGTCTCTGCATGCATTCCACCAGCATGACTGCATTGGGGCAGTAGACATCAAGCTCTTTGTATGCTGCACACAGTCCTGCTTACCACTTCTGTCACCACAGTCGTGTTTGGAACAGAAGTGCCAGGCAATTTTAAGCAAAACAGGCCAGACAGTTTTAGTTAAGAGCTAAGTTTTGAGATTGAGATATAAGGGTCTTCATTGATGTTGGGAAATAAGTATGAAGCCCATGAAAGCTTATGCTGATGCAAAAACAGAGTGGCTAAATTTGAGGATATTTTTCCAGTAGGGAGAAAATGCATGATTCCAATAATTTTTTTCTAATGCTCATAGCTGAGCATGATTTTGTCCATTGACACTGACTTTCTGCCTTCTCTGCCCAAGAGTGAACATGAGTGCTGACTCCTAGGAGCTGGATTCTTTGGCTTCTTTCTGGCTTCTGTCTGAACGTTGAAGGGTAGGAAAAGAGAGTCAGAGTATTAATTCTAGCTCTTCCTCCTGGCTTTGTCTTCAGTTGGCTAAGGAATACTCCTGTACCACAATTATAACTTCTTTCAGATTTGTTTTTCTGATAACTGAAAATATCAGGAAATTCTGAGCAACATTCACTTCTCTTGTCCTTTCAAACCTTTATATGAGGACGACTTTTTTTTTAAATGTTTTACCATTTATCATACTTCTTTAAACCCTGCAATATATTTGAAAATACACAAGCAAAATGATGGCTCAGTTGCCTGCTTTTAATTATCTCTTTTGACTTTGTTTTCTCTGTTTGCATCCTGTCTAAAGTAGTCACTTTGTTTACGTGTCTGTCCCTGAAAAAAGACTTATAAAATGTAATTCTGCAGTTAGCTTATTCTTATTTGCATGGATATCTTAGCCATTGTACATGGGTAGGAGAACAAATTGTTTCATTTTGCATACAGAATACTCAGATGTATTAGAAGACATATAAGTCATGCCTGATACTACATTCATGTCCTGTGGTGGCAGTGGTGTTACAATGGTTTTGGTGAAATTAGTGATTTTTGCTAACCTCTGAGAGTTACACAAAGTAATGAACTATCATATATTGCAAGAACTCTGCCCTCTGGAAAGAACCACATTACTTCAAAGCAACTTTATATCATTTCCATCATTAAAGTGTTTTGTTGTTCCATTCTTAAGGCTTGAGATTGCTTTATGTCTACTTTGGCCAACAGAATATAGTAGACTTAATATTTTGGCAGTTCTCTCTTTATTTTCTAGAAATCCTGCACACATCCACTCCTGCTTTTGGATCCCTGTTAACCTTCAGATGGTATAGCCTAAAGCAGCCTGCAGGTGAATAAGAAATCTTCCTCTAATCCCAGCTAATAGAATTGATTTCCAAATATGTGAATGAGCTCATATCACTTATCTGTCTGCAAAAGGCAGCCACCATAAATGTCAATTAATAAACTTAATCATGTTAAAATTTAAATGACTAATTCTTAAAACATTACAAAATTAAAAACAATTCTCTTTATGATAATTGAAAATATAAATATAGTAGACTTGATTTCAAAATACATTTTCAAAGTGCTCACATGTAAAATAAAGAACAGTTAAAAATAGGTAACATAATGTAAATACAGACTAATAAATACTTTATTAAAAGGAATCTACCTAAACCTAGAGTATATAAAAATTATTTACTCCTTTCAGAATTAGTAATATAGGGCTGGGTAGATGACTCACTGGTTAAAGCTTTTGCTTTGCAGACTAAAGGATCTGAGATCAGATCTCCAGATCCCAAGTTTAGGGAAAAAGACAGGACAAATGCGGCAGCCCTGTAACTAGGTCTGGGAGGCAAAGCCTTGGAAAACCCAATACAAAGGAATCCAGAATGATCCCAGACGTCACCCACCGGCCTCCACAGGTACACATAGTCAAGTGCCTTCTTGCACACATGCCTGCACACACACGTACACCCATCTACATGCAAATACACACACATACATACGTACACACATATACACATGCACACACAAGAAGGATTTGGAATGTACAAAATGGCAGTATAAAAACTTACCATTTACTCACGTGAAATATTGTAAAAAATTTTAAAACTTAGAAAATGCAAGGGTTTGTTAAGTTGAATCATTAATGTCCATTCTTCATGTGATTTTATAGATGTATTTTATAGATGTATTTTGCCATGGGCTCAAAGCAAGTGGATTAAACCTCTTTACCTTTTATGAAAGTAGATTTGTACTTAGAGCAAGGTCAGAATGGTTTGATGAGTGGCACACCAGTAATTGCAGCTCAGAGTCAACAGATGCTGTGTGTCTGCTTAAAAGGCTTTCATCTCTATAGACTCTGAGTGTTCCTGCTATGAGAGGAGACTACTAAGCATCCAAGGAAAAAAGAAGTTTACCAGTGACCAATTAAGCAGAAAAAGCGAATAAATTGAGACTGAGACTTTCTCAATTTTTATACTTCTCCAATAATGAGAAAGCAGCCATGTGAAGTGGGAATAGCCCTGAGTCAGGCAAAATGCCAAGTCCGCTGTGATGTTCACATTGACATTTGGTGTTGTTTCTATTGAACAGATCACTTGCTGCCCTGCATCAGTTCAAACCTGAGAATCTAAAGAATCTTAAGATTGCTTCCGTGTTTCACGTCTTCCATCTCTAGGACTTTTGAAATCTCTGCCTTTCTGACTGCCGCAATCATTCAAAACCCTGCAACTTGGTGAAATCAATCAGAACTGTAACCACCGCTCCAGGTGGGAAATGGAGTACATACATGCTGAGCCAACTCCCTGACCTTTGAAACTGTAGCACCATGCTGGCTACAAAGTAATATCATATCCCAGCACTGTCAAGATTAAGCAACAAGACATCCAAGCTAAATACCAACAAGTACAAAACAAAGGAAAGCAGCAATGAGTAATAGCCTAAGTTACATTCCATTCATCATCCAAATATAAACGTTTGATAGTTCTGAACTTCCTACAGGCAATTTCAATCACATGCACAGTAGAAGTTCAATCTGTTGTCAGGTTCAGAGAGAAAAGCAAAGCATTTTCCTCCAGAATCCAAGCAGCCCCCAGCACTGCTGGGAAAATCTCTTCAGATTAACAGGAAAAGGAGTGAAAAAGCAGAAAAGATTGAAAGAAAGTGGTACTGTTCTTCATGTGTACAGGACAAACCAAATCCCTCTGTAACAGTTACTCTTAACTATTACTATGAGAGAACACCCAAAGTCAAATAACTTAAGGGAAAAAAGGAAATTTATTCACATTAGGGTTCCAGAGGGGAGTTAACAGTCTTTCATGGTAGAGATGACATGGCTGGTGGCTGAAGCTGGCAGGCTAAGTCACGACAGACATCCACATGGCTGGAGGATTGCTGCGGAGTCTCTCTTCCTTCCAGTCTCCCGTTTTATCTTGTCCACTACTAGGAGGTTCCAATGGGATCTAGGGCTGGTCTTTGTATTATCCAGAAAATCTCTTCAGGTAGTCTCAGTTGGCCTTAGTTAATGCTAGGTGTGTCAAATTGACACCCAGGATTAACTATCACACCCTCTTTACCAGAAGGAAGAGTTCATTAGAGCAGGTGATCTGGTTATCTGTGATTCAAGGCTGGTTCTGAGGTGATTTTTCTTTCCCAAAGATGCCATGTATATCATTGAGTGATCAGTGAGTTGTAATGACAAGGAGGGCTGATATGTACATTGGGTTGTTTTCAAAATTCAGATAAAAGTAAAGATCAGAATCTCAGGAACAACAGTAGAAGTATACTAGGTTAAAGTGGAGAGATGGAAGCTGGTGCTAGAAGGCCATTCTTGTGATAGGCTCTTAGAACGTCTTAGCCTGAATGTCCAGATTTTTGGTATGGAAGGAAGATGGAAAGCAATATTTATCATGCCTCATCAATACATAGATTCTAAACAACCAAGAAACAAACAGTAACTAGGGAAGCAATTTCTCACTTTTATTATATTAACAAGTGGCTAGGTTTAAGTGTGATTTTGAATTAAGATTGCAATTATTAGACAGATGAATTAGACAGATGAAGTCCAGTTGTAGGTAGCATTGGACCTAGAAAGACGCCTATACAAGTGGAGTCTACTCAGGCAAGGTTCACCATGCAAAGAAGAGAGCGTATCTTGCAAGGAGTCTCCTGGAAAGAGCCCAGTGAGGAGGGTCAAGCCTGCTCTGTTATCCTACCCAAGTTTATCACTCAAAGTTTTCTGCTTCACTAGCAAAGAACAAGCAAAATGGGGAAAAAAGATTCAGGTTCAGTTGACTGAGTTTAATTCATAAGAATAAATATTGAGGAACAGAGAAGGCACCTTAAATAATAAGAAGTAGCTTAATTTGACCAACAGACTAGAGCAGAGTAGTAGAAGGTCAAAAACATGAAAATGTCTGTCAGTTTGTAAAGTCACAGTGCTGTGCTGTACTCTAGAACCTAGAATGAAACGTGGCCATCCTGACCCAACATCTGTTCACTGACACATTTTAATGGGTTATGAATACTTAATGAAGAAGGGGAATTAATTGATCCAAGATAATATTTCAGCATTTTATTTTATTTGCAATTCTTCCTGGAACATTATACTTGTATTTCTTGACACTTTGTAGTTTCCAAAATATTCCCACATATCATTTGTTTATTCTTATAATGAACTATTTGGATAAATAAACCATATTGTTTCAATCTATTTTAAAATTGTGTGATATATGTGTCTGTACACATGTTTATGTTTGTGTATGGGCCCTTGTATGCACCTGTGGAGGTCAAAGGATGTCAGATAAGGGCTTCCTTTATCCAACTTTCTGAGACATTGTCTCTCACAGAACCTGGAGCTTGCATATTTGGCTATACTTGCTGGCCAGTGAACCCCAGTACTGGGATTATAGATGCATAATAATATACCCAATTTTTATGATAAGGAAGTGGAGGTACTTAAAATCTGAACTCAGGCCCTCATGTTTGTGTAACAAGTACTATGCTGATCCATCTCTATAGCATACTATCTATCTTACAATAAAGCATAGAGGATCACAATGTCATTTTTTGGAAGTATGAAGTAAAACTAAAACAGGAACATAAGTTTCCTAAAAATGTATGACTACAATATGAAAGTTCTAATTTATCTGACGGTATAAGTAGAAACTAATAAAAAAAGATAAGATAGGTTTTGTAATGTATTAGTCTTTTATTTGGAGAAGGTACACATTTCAAATACTGGAAAAAATTATCATTAGCTTTCTTGACATAAAATATTTGTTCCACTCAGTTTTTCATTTATTTTAAACAGATCTACAGAAGGTGAGCATACAGACATATTATTTTGTGATTATTTTGCAAAATTCACAGTAATTATGATGATATAACAAAACTATTCTTCATGTTGTGTTGCTTATGTCAGGTTAATAATAGGTGCTGGGCTGATGCTCAGTATTGTTTACGAAAATTTGGGTCTTGTTTCTAGAAATGGTCACATAGATAGAAGACCAGAGCAGAAAGAAAAGGAGGAAAAATAACCTGCGGTGAGAGTACAAAGGACAAAAAATGTTAATTTCTTTTATACTCTGAACCTCAAAAATTTTTCTCAGAGATTTTTTATTATCTGTAATGTTTTTCTACCAGAATTATAATTTATAATCTTATAAGAACTTCAGTCACCTGAATTAGTGTCATAGTTAGGCACAGGTATCAACTTGATGGTTGAGGGTTTGAGCTCTGGGCACACTTGTAGAGAATTAGTAGTTGAGTTAAGTCCAGAGCAAGCCTGAAAGAGATCGTCTAGCTGATGGGGAAGGCCCAGCCCATGGTGGGTGGGACTAGGCCCTGGACATGTGAATAAAACACCAAAAGCTGGTAGAAGAAGTGGCATCCTTGTCTATACTTGGCCAGACATACTGGTCTGTCAAGTAACTATTGTCCCTCTCTCAACCATTATGTAGAGATGGTGTGGCCAATTCCCTCAGCCCTGGTGTTGGTATGAACTCTCCTGTCAAGCAGGACTAAGAACTGTAACTGGACTATCATAAGAGAATAAACCCTGTTGCAATTCGCCTGCATGGTTACTAATAAATCACCATCATATGGCTTAAGGGAACAAGTGTTTTATTTTCTTACAATAGTTCCATTACAGTCTATAGTCCAGCTTGACGGGAAAGCATGAACCAACACCAGGACCAAATGAATTGGCCACACCATTAATATATGACGGCTGAGAAAGGGATGATCCTTACTTGCCAGACCAGCATGTCTGGCCAAGTGTACACAAGGATGCCAACACTCTCAATCAGCTCTCTATATTTTATTTCAGGCACTAATCCCACCCTTCCCCATCAGCTAGACAATCTCCTACAGGTTTACTCTGGGCTTAAACCAACCACTAATTTTCCACAAATGTGCCCAGAATTCAAACCCTCAACTATCAAGTTGACACCTGTGTCTAACTATGACAAACTCCTTATTCCCGTAAGCAGTTTTGTCATGATTTTATCCTCAACCATACAGGCTAACTGCAACATTTAGCTTGTAAATAAAAGTGATTTATATTTACTGTCACACAAACCTTAAGCAAAGAAAGTGTAAATGATCAGAATTAATTATCACTGAATGAAGGATTACTTTAGCATTTCCATGGTTTCTCATGGAATCTTCTGAGTGGGGAACATCAGAGACAATGCCCATATTTCGGAGCACTTAAAATAATGTAAGAACTGAGCCACACGTCTGAAAGGCAACCTATCCCACTGTCCTCTTTCTTCCCATAACAGTGACAAGTTCCTAAAGGAACTATGGACTGACCAAGCAATAAATCAATAATTTAATGAATACTTGGATAGAACATACCTCATGATTTGTTTTGTGTCTCTTGAGATATCTATAGTGAAAGTACGTGTTTCCATAATATAGAATCCTATAGAACTGACTGATGCCACAAATGAAATATTGAACTACTTTTCAGAAAGAAAAAATATTTCTGGGTCCTCTTTGAAAAGGCCTTTAGAAAAGACTATTGTAGACAGGAAAAATTGGTGTCCATTGCTTTCCAATTTCTATTGAGCAAGCAATCTCTTATGAAGAGAAGATCCTGTAGGTCTTGATTATTCTTGTGATGGGACTACAAGACATAACTGACACAAATGTCCAGTTATGGAACATTTGGCTCCAAAAATATTCACTTTCTAGTGTGGAACCTACCTCAGACATGAGTGGGACATGTATCGCTAAGATTTTTCACTAGTATTTGTTTTTGTCCTGAATGGATTTATATCTCATTTTTTTCTTGAAATGAGTAACCTATCCTATTGAATTTTTTAGTGGCACTTGCAATATAATCAGCCAATAATTATATATTTGGTTTCAGGAGCTTGAGAGAATTCTTAGCTTTCTTGCTAACAAACATATAGTGATGCAGGCCAAGAAATTACAAGACCAAGTGAGGTCATGATTCATCCACATATATAGCATTAGGCAGAAATTTATCATATGAATGGTAAAGCATAGTAAATGTTACCTTTCTGGTAGCAAAAGGACAGATAAAGAACTAGGAAGGATTTGCATGTGCGTGTGTGTGTGTGTGTGTGTGTGTGTGTGTGTGTGTGTATGTGTGTATGTGTTTATAGAGGTCCTTTCTGTTTTGCTCTGCTATTTCCTGGGCTCTTTCTTCTATGGCCAAAAGTTCAGACTATCACCATTTCTGCCTTACAGGGGATTCAAATTCAGAGTCCTTTTGTTTACATGGCAGTGGCTTTAAACCATGAACCAACTTCCAGCCTGTCATGAGCTTCTTTTAAAACTTTAACTAATAATCATGTGGAAGGGCAAGCTGCACAGTGCCCAGATATGTGCTAAGAATAAGGAAAAACTTACACAATGTGAAATGATGATCCTGAGTGGTTTGATGTGGACTCAGGCATACAGTATTGTACTCTAAAATTCATAAAGTTAATTTAGATGGTACCAGCAGTGAAATCTTTGAATCAAAGTGAGAATCAGGAAGTGGGAGGTCTGAAAATATTGTGGAGTGAATGTATATCTTCCCTCTGGAACTTTACAAGTGAAGCTTTAACCTGTGTGTTTGGTGCAATTAATGTAAAATGAGCCCATAAAATTGAAACCTTAATTTTATTAATCTTTCATTCATTTTGGTTTATCTGCTAGTTTTTGTTTTGTTTGGCTTGGGTTTTGTGGTTTGGGTTTTCTCTTAGTTTGTGTCTCAGACAGAAGATCTTGCTGTGTAGTCCTGTCTGGCCTGGAATATTGCATGATGCTATTGTCTTCACACCCACAATGCAGGGATTACAGGCATATGCCACCACACACTGCAGAATTAATGGCTATATAACTGCACATGCCGCAAACAAAGGCCAGGGAGCATGTCACACATAAGCTATGAAACACAGGAAGAGCTCTCACCAGACACCTACCCTTCTAGAAACTTGCTTTTAGATTTAATAGTCTTCCAAACTATGAGAAAATAAATTTCTGCTACTGCTATGTAAGTCATCCTAGCCTGTGGTATTTAGTTATGGCAACTTGAGAAAACTAATACAGCAAGCATTGGCAGACAGAAAAATTGGAAAGGGACTTACAGGATTTCAGGTTTGTAGTGAAAATTGTAAATAGAGGCATTTAAAGATATAATATTAGACTTTCCCAGTAGGGTGTAAGCTGTGGGGGATTGGGGAGTTAGACACTATTTCCTCAATCCCTAGAACACAGCAGGTGCTCAAATAAAAGTTCTTCGAATGAATTTCACTTTGCCAAAACTGTGCAGAGACATGCAGTGAGGGCATTTGGAAACAAAAGCAGAGATTATACTGGCTCCCACAATGACATTTTGCAGATGGAAGACACTGCACATGTAGCTCTAGCTCCTCCAAAGTTTCTAAGTAAAACTCATTCTTTAGACCTCTACAAAAATGCCCAGTGAAACAGGTTAGTTGTCTTTCAGAAAACAAGTGATAGATAACTCAGTAGGCAAGACACCTGCTCCTGGGAATCTGAATTTGGTCCCTGAAAAATCTATCAGGTACAAGAAGTGAACTGATTTAGAAAAGTTTTCCTTTCATACTCTTTGCACTGGACAGGAATCTTACAGGGAACAATGTAAGAGGGCTTAAGAATCAATTTCATGGCAAAAAAAAAAAAACAGTCAATCAAAACAAATTCTTAATAAAGAATAAAAATGTAAAATAAAAGCATTGGAACTTGACTTTATTCACCAAGACTCAATGATAAGGATGCAGATGTAATATTGTAATACAGACCATTAAATATAGGGTCAATTATTTAGCATAACATGATTGGTACTTCCCTAGGTTTCAATATTTTTATTAAGTATTATTATTCTGTAAATCCTGTAATAGTAAAGAGGTTCAACACATGCTAAACACATATACAATTCATTGTTTTAGTGTATGGTATTGTTTTGTATATACTCACACACATAATCAGAAACCAAAAAATTTTGCAGTTTATCTTTTGCATATATCATCTCTCAAAGTAGATCAGTGTTACTTTCTTCAAATGAAGGCTTCTTTTTAATAAAATTGAATTCATATATTACTTTTATGTTTAATTTTTGTTATATCTCTTAATGATATGATTTCCTACTTAAAAAACATAAAATGATTCTTTATAAATGTGTTTGCTTAAAGAAATAGTTTTGTGTTTCACAATTGAGCTTTCATTCTCCTGGGATCAGGCAGAGGGAAGTAATGTTGGTCCAATTTTCTTTTTTCATATGATCTGCAGTTGTTCTGGGATATTTTCTTGAAAAATTTGTTTTTCCCCAGGACTTCATTTGATATTCGGAAATAGCATATCTCCAAGACCTGGAGAAAGGCGGATTCAGAGAAGGCCTCCATGAAATTGTCAGAGTGCCTTGTAAGCTCATAATAGCCATCTTAGCAGGTGATAGGTCAGGATAAGAAAGCCGATAAGAATGTATACCAATGGCACTTAGATTTTTAAACATTAGAATGGAGATATACCAATATAAATGGTAAAAGCACATCCAAAACAGTCTACACTTTCACAGAGTGAAGAATAGCTATACTCTGCATATAGGATGAGACCTCAGGCTTCTAGAATGATTCCCTAGATACAACAGGTGATGAGAAGGGCTAAAACTAAGACAAAGTTACAACAGTGTTATTCCATATCTTAGCAGCTGCGATGCAAAGCACACTGAGCATTCTACTTTTGCAGAAACTGGTACCTCACCTGCAAACCCAGCAAATCACCAGGAGGTGTCAATGCATGTATCCCACATTCACTACAGGGACTTACTTCAACTCCATCTGAAATGCTCAGTTGCCATGATGAAGTAAGTTAAAATCACCAGAACTCATCTAAAGATCAGATGGACTTTCACTTCTAGCAACTTCAAAGAAATGGTACACTTTTCATAAAGGTAAATAATTTTTCCATCTATCTTTTCTGGCATTTTATACAAAATTATCAGTATGTAATAAAGAGCATAGGAAAATGGGAGGAGGAAGAAAATGATATTCTTGCTGAAGAGAAGAATAACAAATGTTCCTATGCTTAAGGGGAACACAGGAAAGGGTTCTGGGAAATGCCACTGGGTCCTTGCACCTCATCGGAGAGGAGGACCCAGAGGAGAGTTTGGCATGCACACTAAAGGATGCTCCAG
Organism: Typhlomys cinereus; assembly: GCA_023101885.1. Lineage (NCBI taxonomy): Eukaryota > Metazoa > Chordata > Mammalia > Rodentia > Platacanthomyidae > Typhlomys > Typhlomys cinereus. The sequence goes on along the minus strand of JALPQD010000050.1, from coordinate 5,615,807 downwards.
GGATAGGAGGGAGAGGCACTGGGGGATGGGGAGGGAGGGGGAGGGGAGGGAGACACAGGGAGGTGAGGGGATGGGGGTGGAGGGAAGGAGGGGACCAGTGTACCTGTTAAGTTTGTATGAGTGGAAATAAAAACTTATAAAAAATGCAATCCAGAAATTTTTAAGACGACAATATTGGCAGGGGCCTCAAAATGATTATGACAGATGCAAAAGGCTCTTATAGAAAAGAAGATAAAATTTGTAAATGGGGTAAATCTATCAGAAAAATGGAAATCATAAAAAAAGGATAAAATGGAAGTACTCATATCCAAAATGCATGTAATGAACTTTGGAAAAGAAATTGAACAGAAAGACTCTTACCGGAAACTGGAAGGAGAAAGAAAAGTGAACAAAACAAAATAATTACGTGTCATCATCAAAAGAAGAAGTATACGTAGTATCAGTATTTGATGGGATGATGACTGAAGCTTACAGAACTGGTGGTAGGCATCACTACATTAGCTGCAAAGGAGGAAGGATGAATACAAACAAACCATTCTGAATTCGACATAATCAAATTCTCAAAATTCCAAATAACGAATGATTCCTTTAAAAAAAAGGTTCCCAACAGGTAATGCTAGAAATGAAGCTTCTACGTTAATAGAAATGAGGGCAAAATATCAAGTTAACACTTTTTTCAAAAGTTGAAGCTGTAAAATCTAGAATTCCTTCTTAATGAAAAATTCTCTTCAAGTAGGAAAACAGATAAAGGAGAGATGAGGTAACCAAAAGCTAAGAAAATTTGTTTCCAGTATACTCACCCTTCACACAAAAACAGAAAAAAAAGGAAGACATAAGTCACTAAGGAGAGAGAAAAATAACAGCAGAAGAAAATAGTCATTAAAAGGAAAGAGGAAATAGAGGAAATAGCTGAGTAAATACCAAAAATGTAAAGGTTATCATGTTTATTGATTTTTTTATTCAGTTACATTTACACATTTTAAAGGACTCTTTTTCAAAAATAAGACAAGATCAAATTATATGAAGTGAACTAGTGCAACCCAAGAAATAATAAAGAATAGTGAAAATTTACATACTGAAAATAAAGTTGTCTCAAATGATAGGTCTTTGCCACAGTAATTAAAGGAAATGGCTGCAATAACCAGGACTAAAATAAGCACTAAAATATTTCAACACTTTCAGTCTTTGAATATAATCCACGGTGATTATTATAGCCAATTCTTAAGCATCAACATAAATGCTGTTATTGTTTGTAGTCTTCATCACAGGTATGATAACAACAAAGACAAGCCCATCCAGCAATTTTTGACAGGTTGGGAATTTAACTCAAGTGAACAGGTTTGCAAGCAGACACTTTACCCACTGTGATATTTCACTGGGACTGAAATCAGCACTTTGTATTTACTGGGAACTCACTCTACCATTGAATTACCTCCCCAGCCTTTAGGTAAAACCTTAATTAAAGAAAAGTAATACTCAATGAATTGATAAAAGACAAACTAACATGTAGCTTATTATAATTGAAGTTGTCTCTTGTCTTCTGTTTCTTTGCTTAAGGGATAAATAGTGCCTTTCCAAATTTCTCAGTGTTCTTATGTTGAATATTAGTGAATGTTCATTGTTTAAGTTATTCCCATCCTTCCATGTCTGTCATTTTCTGAAAACCTCCTTTATTGATCTAACTTGCCTTCTGACTTCCAAAGACTAGAAGGTAGAAGCAGGGTAAAACCCAGTGTGTTTCTATCTACTTTCTGCTACTGATGGTATTTATAGTAAGGATCAATCCTCTGGTGTCCACAACTACTTATCTGCATGCCTGATCATAACTCTGATAACGAGACCTGTCTTGCAAACCTCCTGATATCATGTTCACCTCCTCTAGCCAGGTCCTGGGTGGTGATACAGCTCTTTTGTTGACAACTGGAGGATTGTTTCACTTTATCCTTTTTATTGTGTCAGCTTTTCTATTAAAAAAATGATGTTCTAGCAATGGCTTTTTGTGAATCTTCCTTCACTGGAAGCATGTCTTTCCTTGTGAGGACCATAATTCACACATTAAGTCTCCTGAACCCAGAACTCTCTCAGTAAAAACCAATGTGGGTTGTTATAAAGATATATTTGGAGTCTTCAGATCATGAATCATCTGATTTCCTGTCTCACTCAATCAGGTTGTGGTGAAAAGTTCGTCACAGTACTCTGGAGTCTCATTGTCTATATTCTTACTGATAAAACAGAGCTGACAGTCACTCCGATTTCGCTTTTGACCAGTGTGTTTGCTTTGTTTGAATTTGTTATGCATATTTTTGTTATCTAATCGTTTTATTAGGAAATTTAATCAGTATAATATATCAATTAATTATGAGCCAGTGAAAGTTTTTCATTAAACAATGAATAATTTAATTATTTCTAAAATAGTACATATTATTTCAAAAATAATGAGTCACTGCACTCTGAGATAAGCTAGAATGTGTTTTGTTACATCAACTGCAATCCAGGCCTATATAAGTCTACTTTGTAGTCTCTGATGAGAAAAAAACTTGAATCCTTGATCCCTTAATGTGAACATCTAGAATAGCACTGAGTGTCTGGTCATCTAAAACCTGAAGTTCTCACTTTCAAAAATAGCAAATGAAAATATGTTCTTCATTTCTCCCATTCTCCTATAAAGACAGAAATAACCTCCTATTCTTCCAAGTTCACCACATTATTGTATAATATGCCACTTCATATCTGTATTGTTGACCCAGAAACAACTAAATGCCTACAGAGTGGCAAGTGAAAATTAGGTTTGAACTCTATTGCAGTCAGTTATTTGATGACCATATCAGTGTCCCCTAAGAATCACTATCCCTCTCCTACCAAAAGATAGGAAGCCTACTGTAAGAATAACTAATGATTCAGAAAAAGGATCTAATGTCACTTAAGTTATATGTGATCTTGGATGGTCTTCTTCATTCTCTGCCCTCAGTTTACTCATCTGTAAATCAGAATCTCCAAGTCCATTTCATACATAATATTCCATGTTTTGCAAGTTCCTGTATCTTTTTGCATTATAATATTCTTAATGTGACTGAAACGTGTGCAAAAGAAGATGAGACACAAAGTTCTCAAGCATTGTCATAGAAAAAAATGATGGGTACTGATTTGGTTGGAGTTTTCTAAAGAAACAGAACCAAGATAATGAACATTTATTAAAAGGTGTTTATTATATCAGCTTGTAAAATACAATCTGAGTAAGGAACAATTTCCACTTGCACATGGGAGAGGCTAAGAAACCTGTTTCTTGTTCAGTCGATAGGCTGGATGCCTTAATAGCCCCAATATGAAGCTGAAGACCTACCTAGAAGGTTCCTGGAAAGCCACTGGTCTTCAGGGCATGTTGCAAAGCCAAAGAATCAGGACTGTGAGAGCAAGAAAGGGCTCCTTCAGCAGCAGAGACGGCAACAGTAACAGGGAAAATGAAATCACTACCAAGATGTGAAGGCAAGCAGGTGAAAGGCCTCCTACTTCCTCATATCAGGGCTTCCCACATTCAGAGTGAATCTCCCATTTCAATTAACCTAATGAGGCCAATCCCTCGAGAGCATGCCCAGAGTCTAACCTAATCTAGACAAGCCCTCGCAGGCATACCCAGAGGTTAATCTAACCAAGATAATCCCTCACGGGAGTGCCCAGAGACTAATCTAATCTAGGTAATCGCTCACGGGTGTGCCAGAGCTTTTTCTCCTGGATGATTCTAGATCTTGTCAACTTGACAATCAGTATTACTCATCACTGGTGTAGGAAGGATTAATAATAATGAAAAGCTTAAAAATTAAAAAAAAAAATCTAGCTTTATGGGGCTAGAGAGGTGGCTCAGGGGTTAAGCCTCTGTCTTGCAGGCGGAAGGTCCTGAGTTCGGATCCTAGACCCCACGTAAGACGCCAGGCGGAAGCGGGGGCCACCTGCGTTTCCGGTTCTGGTAGGGCGGAGCCTGTGAATCCAGGGGCAGAGTAAACAAGGAGGAGGTGGAGGCGTACATGGTGGTTCCCCAATTCGTCCGTGGTTCTACACACACACACACACACACACACATACATACACACACGTGCACACATGCATACACGCACAATTTAATAAATAATAAATAATAAAATTTTTAAAAAAAAAAACCTAGCTTTGCAGAGCTACTGAGATTCCAGATCACTGAGTGAAGTAAAAGTCCAGGTTGGGTAGCTCAATAGGGCATATGCAAAGACAAACATAAAAGTAAACACACCAAGCCAAAGAATTTAGTGAAGTAAGGATTTTCTCATGCCCTCTCTGAAGTCAAATGAATAGTAAAGCCAATTACTACATAGTCTGCCTTTGATATCACATGGAAGATAATGAACTTTTAAACTAAAACTTGCACATGTGTTGAAGGATGTGCTGTGATTTAATGGGTCCATATTCTCTGTTAAGATGTATTTATTCTTCAGCCTGGTAGAAAAGAATTTTTTGAATGTCTGACACAGTATATCTTCACAGGAAATTTCAACCACTCTTCCTTCATGTCCCACACTATCTCATGGTCAGTTAAATGAAAATTAAGCAGGAGAAAAATTCAGTCTGTGGTATTGTTTCATTTAAATGCAGAAAACAGTGAATCAACTTGAATAGATTCCTTCGTGCATTTTTATTTTATGAACAGCTTGTTCCTGAAGAGTATTTGAGCAATAATGTTGTGGAATAATGCCACAAAAAAGAAACACACTTCATTGTGTAAAGAGTAACTCAATTTTCTCTAGCAAAGAAAATTTAGTTGTTCAGTATTGTGGTCCATGCAAACCAATAGAAGGAATTCTATAGAAAAGTCAAACATTAGTTTTACTTCATAAAGTCTTGTGTGAGCTCAGAACAGGTTGCACAGAGATTGTGGGCTTGATCTTTATATCACAGGATGGGAACTGAAATTCAATTTTTATAAGCAGAAAACTTGATACCATACTGATAAAGCAAAGATACAAAATTCCCGTTATAAAATGTGATCTTCACAGCACAGGGCCACAAAGAATATAGATACATTATTTGCAATCATTTATGTTTTTCCATTTCAAAATTCCCCCATCATTGCACTGCTCCTCCAATCCTGAACACAAGAGGGACTATAATTTTCATCCTATAAAATGTATTTCAGTAAGTTTGAGTTCAGGTCAGGAATTGTCAATCCTGGCTATGATCAACAAAGTAAAAATAACAAAATAACAGAAATAGTAATTGTAAAAATACTAATCTGAGCAATTTTTATATATTATCTATTATTTTCAAAAGTAGCCATTGTGGCACCCATTTTACATAAGAAGAAGGCAAAATTTGGAAATTGTATCAACAGCTAGCAATGAAGGATTCCAAGTTTGTCTGCTACCAGATGAGATCAGAAGGGAATAATTTCACATTTTTTCATTCTTTCTATACATTTCTTTTCAATAGGAGCTTTTCATATTCCAGCTACTTTACTGCTTTGGGGTCCAGTCATAGGAAGAGAAGTACTTGAAAGAAAAAAGAAAGTGTGTTGAACAGTGGGGGCTGGGAAAAAATAATCATAATCTGTTGTTCTCAGAAACCATCTTTCAAGTGGCTTATTTCAGTGCATGAAAATTATACTTCACAAAAACAAATTTATAAAACATTAAGTTGCAGCCCCTTGTCTTCCAGTTATGTGGATAACTTGCCGCTTAACTGTTTTGATTAATTTTTCCATTACTTGCTTCTGATAAACCTCATTAATCAAAACATATAAAGCACACAGATAAACTAGCCCATTATTTTATGTACTCCAAACAATAGGATTATGAAACCTGCTTTCCCTGTACTGTAATTCTTACAATTACACTTTAATTTACCTCCTAATGTAGATTCTATACCTAATCAAAAGTTACATGTCATTTTTGTTTTTTGACAAGTTATGTTCACTTTCAAAAAATATATTTAAGATAAAATTGTTAAATGCTGTGTGAAATACCTTTAATTAAATATTATCACATTTTTAAAAATATGCACACATAAAGGAATATATTGAGTTTTCTGACATTATGGTTTGAAATTTTATTACATGTTAGAAAATAAGCTATCATGCTCAAATATTTCCAAAAATATCCAACGTTGAAAAGATTTGGGATAATAAATAACAGATTGATGCATACATTGGTAGCTATTTAAGATAAATTTTTATTAGACTTGAAAATACTCAGATTTATATTTTTAGAGAAAGTGGTGTTTTGAAAAACATGAATCTTATTTATGGGTTGTGCAACATCAGCACAGTTGTTTTCCTTGCTTGGAAGAGTGCTAAAACACAGTGACCGGAACTCTCTCCTCCTTTTATCTGCTGCTCTTTACTATCAACAAACACCTTAAAAAAGTCAATGCAACGTTCCATAAAACACATGACTTGGTCATCCCGGGAACTATTCACATGTAAAGGGTGCAGTGGATTCCTATATCATTCCTATATCATTCCTCCCCTGTGTGTTTTCTTAGAACAAAACAACAGATCCGTATGGAATAACAATTTAGCTTCTTTAGTGTCATTTTCTGTTGGATACCTCTTACGTTTCAGCAATACTTGTTAAACCCACTTTGCAAATTCATCTTGAATCTCTTTTGGAGGTGACCTTGTGTACAAACAAACAGCTTCACAATCATTTTGTGTAATGAAGCCAAGGGTGCTTCTTTTCCCTTGTCCATTAAAGGGCACTCACGCCTGCGTAAACCAAGTTGTTTTGTATTCTGCTTGTGTGACAGAATATGATGATATTGAAGTCTAATTCAGTAGGTTGGAATATGCCCAAATTAATTTTGCAATACTTGTATAAGAGACTTCTTGCATAGTAGTACTCTTGGTATAAAGTACATCCATGTATAATAAAGAAATAAACATTTTCATTTCATAGAATCTTTGTTTAAGTGTCATGGTTAGGCACATGTATCAACTTGACAGTTGAGGGTTTGAGCTCTGGGTTATTTGTAGAGGATTGTAGTTGAGTTAAGCCTAGAGCAAACCTGAAGGAGATTGTCTAGTTGATGGGGAAGGCCCAGCCCATGGTGGGTGGGATTGGGCCCTGGAATAAGATACAGACAGCTGGTATATTTGGCATGCTGATCTGGCAAGTAAGGATTGTCCCTTTCTCAGCTGTTATGTGATGATGGTGTGGCCAGTTCCCTCGGCCCTGGTGTTGGTGCATGCTCTCCCGCCAAGCTGGACTGAGAACTATAACTGGACTATCAGTAAGAAAATAAACCCCTTGTTCCCTTAAGCCGTTTGATGTTCATTTATCAGCAACCATGCAGGTGAACTGCAACAGAATTTGGGGCATTGATGATAAATTTGACTATGTGGACTTTGTGGCTTTTGTTTTTTTTTAATTTTTATTATTATTATTATTATTTATTCAATTGTGCGTGTGTGTGTATGTGCGTGTAGAACCATGGGCAAATTCAGGAATCTCCATGGACCACCTCCAACTCCTCCTTGTTTACTCTGCCCCTGTATTCACAGGCTCCGCCCTACCAGGACCAGAAATGCAGGCCGCCCCGGCTTCTGCCCGGGGTCTATACCTGAGGAACTCAAGACCTTCCGCCTGCAAGGCAGAGGCTTAATCTCTGAGCCACCTCTCCAGCCCCAGACTTTGTGGCTTTTGAACAAAGTTTGAAATGTTTGAAGATTTTGACTTTGTGGATTACCAATACTGTTCTGCAGAGTTTAATGGGCCATTTGGACAATAAAAATGCTGAGAAAGTTGTGAATTGTTTGGGCCCAGTTTGTGATGCAGGGAACAAGGACTTTGGAGAAGTTGAATTTGGTTTGCTTGACAGAGGAGAGCTGTATTGCCGGCCATGAAGCTCTGGATGTAGAAAGGGCAGGCAGCAGAATAGCTGCTGCTGTTGGAGAAATGAACATCAATGAAGAAATGACTTGCACTGGGATGGTGGAAGACATGAAAACCACCATATGATAAGTTTGTGGTTTGAAAACCCAGATTCCTTCAGGGGCCAAAAGCCCAAGTTAAAGCTATCTTTTGCCCTTTAAGAAGTTTGGCTGCCAAAAAACAGGCTTTCCAGCATTAGCACATAAAACTTGGTACAGCTGTGACTCAAGTGGACCAAATTATGTTTCAAACTCACTTTGGAATCTGGCAGTGTCCCCCAGGTGGTACTGGGTTTGGTTCATGAAGAGCAGCAAAAGCTTGGCACCAAGTGGCAGACACAGAGTCCTGCAAGAGAAGGTGATGTTGGAGATGCCAGAACCCTGGGATGTATGCTGAGGACAGCCGCAAGTGGAGATTTAGCCTGGTTCAAAGGAACTCTGCTTTTACAACTTCGAGCTGCAAACAGGGATTGTGCCTGCCTAGAATCTTTAGCCACTGTGACCATGTGATAAGCAACAGAAGATGGACATTGAAGTACAGGATGCAGTAATTTGCTAGACTTTGGTTTTAACTTGATGTTTTCTCATTGTTACAATGTTCTTATTTGGGATATTTGAAGAAAGACTTTCAGTTCCAACATTTTAATGAAATTTTAATGAAAGAATATTTTAAATTTGCTCATGAATTGTATTTATATATTTTTTAATTTTTTAAAAATTATTCATTCAATTGTGTGTGTGTACATATGTATGTGTGTGTGCACGCGCGCATGTGTCTGTGTGTGTAGAACCACGGACGAATTCGGGAACCACCGTGGACGCCTCCACCTCCTTCTGCCCCGGGATTCACAGGCTCCGCCCTACCAGGACCAGAAGCGCAGGCCGCCCCCGCTTCCGCCTGGCGTCTATACGTGGGATCTGGGATCCAAACTCAGGACCTTCTACCTGCAAGGCAGAGGCTTAACCCCTCAGCCACCTCTCCAGCCCCCATGAATTGTATTTATATTTTAAGATAAGTTTTAACACCTATGGGGATAAGGATTGAATGTTACAGTTTAAAAGTGCTATTTTTTTGTGTCAAGTTAACAAGTGGGGGAGTGTCATAGTTAGGCACAGGTGTCAAGTTAATAGCTGAGGATTTGAGCTCTGGGTATATTTGTAGAGAATAGTAGTTGAGTTAAGCCCAGAGCAAACCTGAAGGAGTTTGTCTAGCTAATTGGGGAAGGCCCAGCCCATAGTAGGTGAGATTAGGACCTGGAATAAAATACAGACAGCTGGCTAAGAGAGTTTCCATCCTTTTATATACTTGGCCAGATGTGCTGATCTGGCAAGTAAAGATTATCCCTCTCTCAGCTGTTATGTACTGATGGTGTGGTCAGTTCCCTCGGCCCTGGGGTTGGTGCATGCTCTCCCGCCAAGCTGGACTCAGAACTGTAACTGGACTATCAGTAAGAAAATAAACTTAAGGCCGTTTGATGGTCATTTATCAGCAACCATGCAGGCTAATTGCAACAAATAGTTTAAGAAAGGAAATTCTCTAAATAGTGAAGAAAACTTTTAAAATATGAACATCCTTAAAAAAATTATTGGAAGAGTGTAGTTCAAAATGTCAAAATTATGGGTTTGGAATTGAATTAGATATATCAATGTTCAAAGTTTTTTTCTAATCATTAGCAGCATCTTAATGTAGTATCCCATATGTACTTTACTTTTTCAAATCTATTAAATGATAAATATGATTTCAAAAACAAATCATAAATTTAAAATGTGTTTAGCAAAGTGAACAAATGGCTTATTCACATTATTTTAAAACTTATTGTCCATTTTTGTCTATAATAATAACTTATTTTCGTTATTTGCTAAACTATTGAAATAGAAGCAAGTCATCAGCAACAGTTTTGTGCAGCTCACAGCATAGAGCAACACAGTAAGATTTTCTTACTACTGAGTAAAAAAATGTGCTGTGATGTTCCAAAAGAACATATTTCATATTACTTATGTCAAGGCTAGAGATGATAAAGTAGCAGTTTCTAGAAAAAGAACAAGAAAATCTTTACTCATGATCTCTAGTCATGTTATAACATCTGGCTTTTCTCATAAACCTCATATATAGGTCTGTTCAGTTGAGTCTCTCATTTTTCATGATGCCTAGTACCTATCTGTTCCAGTTACTCTTTTGTTGATGTGATAAAATACTCTGCCCCAAACAATATAAGGGAGGAATTTTTTTTTTTGTTTGGCTTATGGCTCCAGAGGAGATACAGTCCATCTTGGAGAAGAACATAGGAGGCCAACTATTGCATTGCAGACATCTTCAGAAGAGAGAGAGAGAAAGAGAGAGAGAGAGAGAGAGAGAGAGAGAGAGAGAGAGAGAGAGAGAAGGAAGTGGATCTGTGCTATCACATCTCAAGTCCCATTCTCTGTGATATACTTTCTCCAGCAAACCCTGTATTCCTAAAGACTCCAAGACCTGCCCAAACAGTCCCACTATTTGGGAGCCAAATATTGAAACGCACAAACCTGTAGGGGACATTTCACATTGAAACCACAATGCTTTCTCGCTTCACATTTATTGTGTTACCATCTTTTTCCCATTCACAACAAAAAAGTTGCACTATTTGGGGAAGCAAAGAGAATCTATCAAGTCGTAACTACCATTAATTTCATTTTTCCTCATGGCAAACCTGTCATATAAGAATCTGTATGCTTTCATTCTTGTTACACTAAAGGAAATTAACAACCACATTTACTTAGGAACTCATTTTCTCCATCTTCTATATTATCTATTTTTCTGACATATTCAACATCTTTTTCTTATCTGTCTGGTTGACATTTAAATGTATCTGTCTAATCTCTGGCCTCTTCTGCAATCTTCCAAAGCAATTCTCTGCTTTTAATTGATTAGGCCAAGTCAGGAATACTTTCGTTAGGTAACTCTGGAAGCTCATACAATATTTCAGGGAATGCTGGGGAAAACTAAAATACACCTGGTCTCTTTCATAACTTCTTCAGCATCAATTGCATTAATATGTTCTTTGCTTTTTCTGCCTTTGCTCTTCAGATTGCGCTATCACTTCAAGGAAGCAATCAATCTGAACCCATTACTTTTTCTTGTTGCTGTAGGCTCAAACCATCTCAAGAGGAGAAAGGGAGATTTATTCAATTAACAGTTCCAGGGAGAAATATAATCCATTATGGAAAAAAAGACATGGCTGGCCGTAGAAACTGGATGTGGCCTAAGTCACTTCAGACATCATGGAGGCTGAAAACTGCTGCATGCTGAAGAGCAGACTCACTAACTGAAGCAGAGAGGGGCTGACCAAGCTCAAGGTCCACTCCCTGTGACTGCCTTCCTCCAAGGCTCCACCTCCTAAAGCTGCCATGACTTTCCCAAATAACTAATTAGGCTCTTAATTAGATTACCAGCCAAATTTGACTAGCCCCAAGAGAAATTTTTACTTGACAGTTTTTTTTTGAAACAATCTTTTTCTTTGGGTTTCCATGAACCCAAACTGCACAGCATGAAACATGGCACTGGTTTCACCTACAGCCAAAATTGCTTGTCTCCTTCAAGGAAGTCTTTTATTCCACTTGATCATTAAATATTATAAATTTTGACATCCCATTCTCTTCCCATGCCACACTCTTCCTGGATGGTATCATTCATGCCCTTGAGTTTGCCACCAATGCTCCAGTGGCTCAATTGCCTGACATGTCCAGTTATTTATCTTTTAAAAAATATATTTATTTATTTTTTTCCCAATCATACAAGTTTAATAGGTATCCTGGTCCCCTCTCTCCCTCCACCCCTCCCTAGTCCCCCATGCACCCTCCTCCCCTTCCCCTTCCTCTCAACCCCCTCCTTCCTTTTCTCCCAGTGCTCCCCTTCCCCACTCCCATTCCCTGGAGCATCCTTTAACGTGAATGTCAAACTTCCCTCTGCATCCTCCACTCTGGTGAGGTGTAAGGACTCAGTGGCATTGCCCAAAGCCCTTTCTTGGGCTCCCCTTTAGTATGGGAACACTATTATGACTTTCGGTTCCTTGCATCTAAGGATCTTAGTGGCTATAATCCATGCTAAACTTTGGGGGGGGGCATTGACATGTCAGTCATTGCTCAGGTCATGCAAAGTACAATTACGGCTATTGTGGCCCTAACTTGTATGGAGCATCTTGAATATCATTGGTCCCCCCCCATCTTTATGCTCTTACAATCTTACCACCCTCTCTTCCACAAATTTCCCTGAGCTTCAGGATGGAGAGAGATTTGGCTGGTCTGGTTCCAGATAATGAATGTAGGGTCTCTGATGTTCTGAATTAGGGTTTGTTGTTGTTTTCAGTTTTGCTGTTCCTGCACCGCCCTTGGCTCCATCCTGATTGGTATTAGAGGTCACCTCCTAACCAGAGATGAAACTAGTCAGGGAGAGTATAGAGTTAGGCAGATTGATGGTGACCATCCTGTATATAAGAGACTAACCCCCACACACTGCTGTCTCCTACTCCTATTCCATCTACCTTTGAATCTACTTTTATAGTAAGATTTCATTTAAATAGTTAATTATCTTAAATGGACACCAATCTTCATATCTAAAACCTAACTCTTGTTCTCCACTTTTCACAATCACTTTTTTATTCACTTAGCATGGTGGGCTTCCAATGTGACAAAGCATGAATTACAGCAAAGCAGATACCTGCTTTATGTAGCCTATCATATCAATTTTATTCCAGAATATATCTTAATTTTATCTTTCTCTGTGTCAGTTGCCACCACTATAACCTAAAGATCATTCTCTCTCACTCCAATAACTAAACCTCTGTATTGGCTTCTATTGACAGTAACAAGTCACCCTATACCTAATGTCTTAAAAGAAGAACAATTTATTAACTCAGAGTTTTGTCGTTTAAACCAAAATAAGTCCATCTGTAGGATCTGGGCAAAATTCTAAGACTATTCTTATTGTCAACAGAATCAAATTCATTTCAATGATATACTTGAGTTCCTCATTCCCTTTCTAAATTTCCAAATTCCCAGAGGTGTCTTCATTCTTTTTGATGTTGTGCTTCATATTTTCTTTTTTCTATTCTTCTTTGATTTTTTACATGTTTAAAACATACTTTTATATTTTCATATATTCTTTCAGTTTGACATTATATATAGTGTTCTTCTAATATTAACGTTTCATTACCTTTTTTGTCCCTTTTTCCTCTCTCTGACCTCCTTCCTACTAGTTTCCACCCTATTCTCCTCTATTCTTACCATTTTCAGGGCATCGATGACAAATCGATTTCTTTTTTTGTACTTCTGAACTGTGACCTCCTTTTGGGAAATTTGATAATAAAATTATCTGATTTTAGATGACTGCTGTGGTTCTGTCAGGTCAGGGAGAGCTTGGCCAAACAACCCAAAAAGATCATACAGTATTTATTGTATGATTTTGTATCTGATGGTGTCTCCCTAACAGCACTATGGTTGCACTTGCTGCTCTCGTGCAGGGGAATAATGTGAAGTTTCCATAGGTGACAGTTGTGAGCAGGTCAGTGTTTTAAAGTAATACAAACAACACTGTGAGTATCTGCATAAATGATGTTCTAATTAAGTGCCTTTTCCTTTGTAGTCAACTTTGTTGGTAATGGGAGACTTCTTGTCTAGCCTCTCATCCTACTGGGAGAATCACAGAATTATTCAACACAACACAAACATTTTTATATTTTATTATCCATGCATTGTGGTATAATTAACATGGCCAGGTGATGAATGTTTTTTACTGGTTGCTATAATCTGCCTGTAATTCATTAGAGGTAGACAAAAATCAATTCTAATCTATTATTTAAGGCGATGTGTATGGTCAGAGGCACTGTAACATGGCTGTGTGAAAAAAAAATGGGTATCAATTATGCTACTTTGCCAAGGGGCCTTGCCAAAACAGGCATCTGGATTTATTTTCAGTTGTGAATCATACTCAAAAGAAGTAGAAGTAAATGTAGTAAGATCAGATATTCCTAACACTATCACAAATACAGCCTTGCCAAATATCCCTAAGAATGGTTTTACTTAAATCATATGAGAAATTTAAATGACAAAAAAAGTTTATGAACTTGATAAATTCAAATTCTATTAAATCTTTAGAGCTTCTTTCTGTCTGAAGCAAACTTTGTTGGCTTCAGAGACTGGCAAACTATTTATAATTCAATAATGTTATGGACTGTCCAAATTGAAAGCATATAACCAAGAGTAACTGATGAAGTTGGCCCAGTGCTCAAAAAAGAAATAAGAACTATTAGGCTCTCTAGGGTGCAGAAAAGAATCAGAAAATGTGTGAAAACCTAGGCTGGAAGTGGCAGCTATCTCCTGTGTTTTAGAGTCGGAAGATATGTGCAGGGTTCTAATGTAGTAAGGATCATCAAGATTTGCTTTCTTAACCATTCTCTTTCCAACTAGGTAAAAAACATAACTCAGAAAATTAAAATATTACTAACTAAAAATATGGCCATGTTTATTAAATCTAAAGGCATTTTATCCAGTTCTTAAAAGGAATAACAATGATTACAAATATTTTCATACTGTACTGTAAATATATAATGGATAATTTTTCATTTGTTATTAGAAAGTGAAAAGAAATTATATGTAAATTGTACAGAATATCAAAAATATATTTAAAAGTATATTTTAAATGCTGTATTTGTTTTAAATTCTGTACAGAGAAGTGTAATTTGAAAGTTGAAAACTCGAATTGATACATTTCCTTTTTCAAGATTTGGAATTTAAATAAACAACTAGCTAATTAAAATATGTTTACTCCAATAAATATCTGCATTAGTGCTTTATTTATCACTAGATCAGAATGATTGTGCAGAAAATGCTTGGAAAACATAGGATAGTCCTTCAAGGTTATCCCCACAATAATCGGTTAGCTTAGTTTCCTGAAGTTTTACTTGAGGAGCTAATTTCCTTTACTTTGCTATGAAAATATCAGAATATCATTTGCTTCTGTCTAATCACTGATAAAAGTAAAAGCTACTTAAGTATGAATATATGATCTGTTTTTGACTGTATCACCTAGCATCGCCAGTAAGATTTAAAATATACAATATAGATGCCACAGGATTCCATTCCCAGGAAGGAAGGCTGGAAGAGAGCAGAAGTGCTCATTGCAACGGTGATGACCTACCCATCTTCTCTAGGGAGGAGGAGGACGTGCGGTACCCGCCTCCTGCTCGAAGTCCAGGGCGACATAGCACAGCTTCTCCTTGATGTCACGCACGATTTCCCGCTCGGCAGTGGTGGTGAAGCTATAACTCCGCTCGGTCAGGATCTTCATGAGGTAGTGTCAGGTCCCGGCCAGCCAGGTCCAGACGCAGGATGGCGTGGGGGAGAGCGTAGCCCTCATAGATGGGCACAGTGTGGGTGACCCTGCCACCGCAGTCCATCACAATGCCAGTGGTAGGGCCAGAGGCGGACAGGGACAGCACAGCCTGGACGGCCACGTACATGGCGGGGGTATTGAAGGTCTCGAACATAATCTGAGTCATCTTCTCACGGTTGGCCTTGGGGTTCAGGGGGGCCTCGGTCAGCAGCGCAGGGTGCTCGTCGGGGGCCTCTCATAGCTGCCCCACTCCTAAGAGGATGGCCTAGTGCACACCTCAGTCCATACAGGGGAGGAGACAGGCAGGCATTGCTTTTGTGTAAATATGTACTGCAAACAAATCTTCATCTTAATACTTTTTTTATTTCATTTTTTTGAATGGTCAGCCATCATGGCCCTTCCCTCCCCTCTCCCCCATTTTTGCCCCCCCAATTTGGTCACCCTGGGAGTGGGTCAGGTGTGGAGGCAGCCAGGGCCTGCCTATACACTGACTTTACTAGTTCAAATAAAAGTGTACACCCGAAAAAAAAAATAAATAAAATATATAATATAATACATTTACCCAAAATTCTGGGTTTGACTCAAACAGAGAAACAAATTCTAATTCCTGTATCTTTAAAAGCACTCACATTAATTTACAAAATGGATCAGTGCTGTGTTTTACCACCAATGGACTTATATTTAAGTGAATAATTAGGGATACGAATTTTGCCTTAAGTACAATGTAAATTTAAAGAACCAATATATATAACTAAAAAGACTTTTACATTGGAAGCTACATATTATTAATCATGTGTGGGATATATAAAGATACATAATGAATAAACAGAAAGCCTATTGTCAGGTACTATCAGCTCCACAAAACAGAAATGTGGTAAGTTGAGTTAAGGGCACTGGAAGAATTCACGTATGTCAAACCACAATAGAAAAAGAGCAGTTTATTGAGTGCTGCTGCACAGTGCACACAGTAGTAGCAGAACAGCCTGCCACGGGGCAGCAGGCTGTGGCTGTTTCACATGGGAGCCATTGTGTTTGGGTCTCTGAAGACCAATGAGGGATGAATCCTGATCCTCCTTGTTGGCTAATGTTTAATTCTGGTCAGGAGGTAGAATTATATGATAGCTTTTCTGTGGCACGAGTTTGTGGTTAATTTTTTTCTCCCACATTTTATTTTTTTTTCCCAATCATACAAGCTCAATAGGTACCCCGTCCTCTCCCTCCCTCCTCCCCTCTCCACTCCCCCCTTACACTCTCCTCCTTTTCCTCTTCCTTTCACCTCCTGCCTTCCTCCCCTTTTCCCAGTGCCTGTCCCTTCCTCCCTCCCATCCCCTGGAACATCCTTTTGTGTGAATGCCAAACCTCCCTCTCAGTTCTCCACTCTAGTAAGGGGTTAGGACTCAGTGGCATAACCCAGAGCCCTTTCTTGGGCTCCTTGTTAGTATGAGAACTCTATTATGACTATTAATCTCTTGTCTCTGAGGATCTTACTGCCTGGATCTTTCTTCTCTGGGATTCATGTTAGACTTTGGGGGGTCATTGACATGTCAGCCATTGTTCAGATAATGCAAAGTCTGATTATGGCTATTGCTCTAACTTGTGTGGAGTATCTTGCATATTGTTGGTCCTCTCCATCTTTATGCTCTTACAATCTTACCGTCTCCTTCCACAAGGTTCCCCGAGCTTTAGGAAGGAGAGAGATTTGGCTGGTCTGGTTCCAAGTGATTAATGTAGGGTCTTTGATGTTCTGAATTATGGTTTGTTGTTGTTTTCAGTTTTGTTTTTCCTGCATCGCCCTTGGCTGCATCCTGATTGGTATCTAAGGTCACCTCCTAACCAAAGATAAAAGACTGTTTAAATGAAGATCTTAATATAAGAGGAGACTCAAAGGTAGATGGAATAGGAGTAGGACATAGCAGTGGGGGGGGTCAGTGTCCCTTTTGCAGGATGGTTACCATCTATCTGCAAGTCCTGATTGGTGAGATCAAACCTTTTCAGTTGCAAGTGATCAGGAAGGGAAGTGCAGAATGAGCTGCACCAGACGTCTCGTTACTTACATGCAATACTTGATGATGACCTATTTTCTCTACTGAAGCATGATCCCCTCTCTCTTTTTTTCTGGGAGGGGCCTCCTTTCCACTTCCTCCTGTTTATAATCTTTGCAATTACAGTAGGTATTAGAGAGATTTATGTTTGAATATGTCATTAAGCGGGTTTGATACTAGGATCTACCTATTAGGGTGTACATATGGTGTCTAATTTTCTGTGCCTGGGATAATTCATTCAATATAATTTTTTTCTAATTCCATCCATTTCTTGGCAAATTTCATTAATTCATTTCTTTTGATGGCTGAGTAGTATTCCATTGTATAAATGCACCACATTTTCATTATCTATTCATTAACTGTTGGGCATTTGGGTTGATTCCATGACTTTGCTATTGTAAATAGAGCTGCTATGAACATGGTTGTGTTTGTGTCACTGTAGTGAAATTTTGCATTATGGAGGATTATTCCCAGAAGTGGTATAGCAGTCAGTCACGAGAACCAACACTCAACAAATGGGATCTTATGAAATTAAAGAGCTTCCATTCAGATAAAGAGATTATAAACACAGCAAAAAGGCAACCCACAGAATGGGAAAAAATCTTCACTAATGACATATCTGATAAAGCTCTATTATCCATAGTGCACAAAGAACATAAAAAACTAAACACCAGGAAGATAAATGGCCCAATTAAAAAATGGGCCTGGGAACTCAAAAGGAACTTTTCCAGGGACGAAATTGAAATGTCTAACAAATATCTTAAAAAAATATTCCACATCTTTAGCCATCAGAGAAATGCAAGTCAAAACTTCTCTGAGATATATCTCACCCTGGTCAGGATAGCAAAAATCCACAATACAGACACCACCAAAAGCTGGAGAGGGTGTGGAAAGAAGGAAACTCTCATACATTGCTGGTGGGAATGCAGGCTTATACGACCACTCTGGCGATCAGTTTAGCAATTTCTAAAAAAGGTTAATTTTGATGGTTTGTTTCAAGTGGTAGGATGGGACTTTCCAGAGATTTTCACATTGCACCATGTTGTCCATCATACATGTTTATTCCTTCACATTTGTCCCTGATAAAGCACAATGCCAATAAAGGTATTGCAAATACCTTTCTTTGTAAATTCTGAAGCCTACATGAAGCCTTGTTGCTGTCCCTACCCACCATTGCTAGTTTCTAGGACATTTCAGTCTTAGAGGGGAAGTTAGTTGAGAATGACTGGAATAAAAACACCGGTGGCTTCTCTAAAGGGCTGATGAGTAATAGAGTGATGGTGTTGTCAGGAATCCATGTAGAAGCATCATCTGGACCTGGAATTGTTTGATCCTAGGAAACATAAACTGATGAATACTTACAAAATCATGGGCCAATTACAAGGAACAGACAGGCGATGATTGGCCCCAGGAAGTATCCAAGAGAATCAACCCCAAGTTTCTTGCCAAGACAGACAGCTCTGGGAAACTCTGCTTAATTTTGTCAGCCTGGACCTCAGTTTTTTTATGTCCTGAACTACATCTGACTTGTCTGCATAAATAGAACTTTTCTCCTACAAAACTAGATAGTAGTTAATAAATTAAGACCATGATGGTTTGGGAGGACTATAGATGCTAACAAACCAACTTGGTTCTATAAGATTATGACACCCCTAAATATGCAGTCAAAATGTGATCCAATTTTAGCAGAAAGGCTATGATGGAGTTAGAATACTAAAACAAGACTAGTTGTCTCCATACCCTCAATGCCTCAAGGCTGATTAACCGAATTACTTGCTTGGGTTAAGCTGAGTCAAAGAGAATATTTGAGGTGAATAATTGACTTAAAAAATTAGTGCATCTGGTGTAACATAAGCCAGTGTGCAAGTGCTAATACATTTGTGCCACAGAGTTTTTGGAAAAACACCTTTGGAGTTGAGGTGGGTGTTAATATCTAAGTGGGAAAGATGACCATTAGCCATGGGTTGGTTTCTATAGTGTTAGAACATGAGAGATGGGGAGATATCAGGGGTTAAAACCTTTGACTCACAAGCAAAAGGATGTGAGTTTAGATCCCCAGATCCTATATGAAATTCTGGGAGGAAATGTCAGTATCCTTTAAATCTGGCCCTGGAAGGTGGAGCCTGGGAAACAATCCAAAATGATCCCTGATATCATCCTTGGACTCTATAGTCACATAGCCATGTGCCCTCTGGCCCTCTGGTACACAAACACACACACACACACACACACACACACACACACACACACACACAAAAGTATTTGAAAGAAATGATGAATAGTTTTTACTGGCCTGGTGTGGGGCTTTATAGGCTATGCCTGTAGACAGATAATGGTATATTTGTTTTCAAAAAAAGACAGAATTGGCTGTCATGTAAAAGTGTTCAGTATTAGAGCTACTGAGAAGGGCAATTTGTATGCAATTACTAGGGGATTGGCAGTTTTACAATCTTGCCGTGGATAGTGACAAGACAGGACAAGAAAAATGGGCAGGTTTTCTTGTTGTGGTTATTGCTGAGATGAGTGGAACCTGATACTTGGGGGGCTATCCTGCAACTGACTGTTGGTTAATTTGAGAATGGCACTTAAGGTCAGAGTGTAATTGCAGAGGGAGTTAGGGAAGGGATCATCTAGAAAGGAGAAATATTAATTTCCTTAGTCTTGATGCAGAGTGGGGTTTGAAGGTCAAGTTTACCATTGGAAAGAATTGGACCTCAAATTTGAGGGCTGGAGAGATGACTAAGAGGTTAAGACACTGCCTCAATGGGGCTGGAGAGGTGGATCAGGGGTTAAGCCTCTGCCTTGCAGGTGGAAGGTCCTGAGTTAGGATCCTAGACCCCACGTATAGATGCCAGGCAGAAGCGGGGGTGGCCAGCGTTTCTGGTCCTGGTAGGGCGGAGCCTGTGAATCCAGGGGTAGAAAGGAGGAGGTGGAGGTGGTCCATGGTGATTCCCAAATTCGTCCATGGTTCTACAGACACACACACACACACACACACAAAACGCACAATTGAATAAATAATAAAAAAATAAAAAAAGACACTGCCTCAAAAGCAGGATCTGATCCTGAGATCAGATCCTAGGTCCCATCTAAAAACACCCGGTGGAAACAGCAGTGGCCAGCACTTCCAGCTATGGTGGACAGAGCCTGTGAAATCCCAGAGCAAAACAAAAAAGAGGTAGAAGCAATCTAGGATGATTCCTGAAGTCATCCTTGGCCCTCCAAAGGGAAACTCAGTGCCTTCTTACACACACACACATACACACACACACACACATGCACGCATGCACGCATGTGGCGCACACGCACATGAATAAATAAAATCTCCAAAAAAAATTGAATGTTGGTTAATGAACATTAACAGCCTTTTAATGTATTAAGTTGCTATACAGAGTTATTAGGGCCATTTTATTTCCACGCATCTAGAAAAATTCTGCACTTAAAGCAAATGTGCAAATCCTGTTAAATCAGATCTCTTCAAAGGGCATAGAACATTGCTAGTTGTGAAGCAAAGACAAAGCCATTTTTATAAGAAAAGTTTTGGATAATTAGGAATTCATGAGCCAGTAGTAAATCAAAGTTTTGAAGTATTGTTTCAGAGTGGAGTTATGCCAAGAAGCAAGTTGTTACTTGCTGTTACTAGTTGTTACTAGTTGCTTGTAACTAGTTGTTACTAGTTGTTAGTTGAGGAAAATGGTTGGGCTGTTGAGAGATAGCTCAATAGGTAAGAGTGTTCATTGTGCAAATACTGAGTTTAAATCCCTAGCACCTTGTAAAAAGCCAGGCATGGCTATTTGTACCTGGAACCCCACCATTGTGTGGTACAGATAGGTAGATCCTAGGAGCTCTTTGGCCAGCCGGCCCAGCCAAGGAGCTTCCAGTTAAATGAGAGATTCTGTCTGGAGAGAATGAGACAGAAAGTGATTAAGGAAGACTCCCAGTACCCTCCTCTGGCCTCTGCATGCATGCACACAGATTTGCACATCCACACATTTGTGTGCAAACACACACATACGCACACACAAATATTAGTACTAGTAGGAAAATGATGAAGCAGAAACTTATGACTTGAGATTCCATCTTTATTATGGGAGATATGAAGACATTTCTAAGTAAGTTCTAGGAATTCTACTATCTCATCCCAAGTGAATTCCATGAGGTCACCTTGGAGAAACAGATCAAGGACAAATTCTCTAAGTTGAGTACTGGTGATCTCTTCAGTGGTGGAAGGAAAGTATGAGGGAAAATTTTTTAAAACAATATCAAAAAAATGGTGAACATGCACGAGACGGTTGGAAGGATGGGTTCGGTTCATGAGTTTATGAGTGTTGAAAAAGATTTATAAACGTGGAGTTGGACAGCAAACACAGAGCCCAGGCAGGCTCTCAGCTGGTGCAGGCTGATGAGTGTTGTACTGATGGGAGCAAATGTAACACGAGAGATGATGGAAGGAGAAAATTCCGAAGTTTAACTGCTGTGATGAAGAACTTGGTGGGGTCAGTCGTGATGAGCTCCAAGCGATTCTCCTCTGGCAGACGACCTTTGAGATATATCAAGTCCCAAGTGTTAGAAAAAGGTATTGGTTAGGAAGGATCTGATTTAGGACTGTCCTTGTCTTTACTTGACCATATTCCTTAACTCACTCTACAATGCTACTTCCAAAAAGCATCTTGCTTCTTGTGAAAACCCCAGCCTTTTTAACTAATAAAAATGATGGTCATTCCATAGATGTAGCTTATTGGACAAGCTAACGAGTTTCAGAACCCAATAAAGATCTGTCTAAATGAATGATATTGCATATAGGACCTCAAATTAGCCTAGGTATGGTTATTTGGGGGAGTGATATGGGACATTAGAAATGCATTGGGAGAAGGGCTGGTCAGGATTATTGGATTCTTGTCTTGAATTCTTTAATATCTAACTGGTCTTGTTTTTCCTGATGATGAATTGTATAGAGTAATACTTTATATGAGGGGCCTCACTAATCCTAATAGGTCTGTGTGAAAGGAAACTGGTGGAGACATGGTTAGAATATTCCATTGTTAAAGTTGTTGTATGGGCAGAGTAAGCATGTGACTGAAAATTTATGATAAAGTCTTATAGTCTTCTCTGGGCTTCATGCTTCAGAGTCTATTGGAAGCGGCTGGAAAAAACGTTTGGATCTTTGAGGAAAAAAAAGTAAGGGAATTGTGGCCAATTATTGCCTAAGGAGAGAATTATATGAGACATCAGGAAGGGTTTGGGAGGAAATAGAGGGGTCTGTACTAATGGATACCTGCGTATGGATGTTGAAGAGGAAAAGCTGCAAAAGTGTTAACACTAGAGCTGAGGTTTAACAAGATCTCCCTTCTCAGAGATATATTTGGGGGGGGGGATTTTGACACTTTTAACTAAGGAGTCCTAGTTGGTCACAGTTGTAACAGACTGATGAAAGAGGAGGAAGCTGTAGTTCACTTAGGTGTTAACTTATAGAGCAGGCCTATACAGGAAGTATTTGCTCTCATGGAGCCGTGTGCCATGAACTAAACATGACATGTTTTGTGTTTCCTTCCTTCCTTTTTCAATTCTCAAGGCCTAGAATACCTGAAGGCTATGTCTAGTAAAGCAGCGTCCCTTGGTAGAGTCTGAAGTTATTTTTTGATGTGGGGAGACCTGATTGATGCAACAGAGAGAGCAGCAAAGTCCACAGATTCTCTGGACCCAGGCTGGCATATTTACATATAGTTTCAGACCACCTGAAGGGATCAGACCTGGATTCTCAGTGGAGCCCTGAGTTAATTCTCAGTCTAAAGTAATTAATGGCTTTTAGGCTACTTTTCTTCATAATTCTCATTAAACTTGTATTTAATCATGACATTTCCTATTTGGATCCTTCTCCTTATAAGTCCACCTACAGTCTGCCTGAGAAATGCATCTTCCTTAAGAGAAGCCATCCCTGGATTATGAACATGGACCTCATAAACCATTGTTTATCCAGAGAACAAATGTAAGACTTTTCCTCATGAGTACAAAAGAGAGTTAAAGGTATATATAGATATAGATATCTTCACAAGACAGATTGAAGGAGATAATGGAGAGGCTGTAGTTAAAATAGTCAGTTTCGGCTTTGGACAAGGTCAGACATGGGCAGTAACATGGACTCAGATGTGTCCAATTCTGCATTGGCCGTTTCATAGAGAGATACAGGCAAGGTAGCAGGGGCCATTGCTCTCGAAGGGTACTCCTGATCAAATAAGTGAGAGGAAGGAATCACCAGGGCCTTCTGAAAAGAGAGGAGGGGCTGAAGTTTCTTGGGGAAGCTAACCTCTGGGAATGACTAGTAGAACAAAGTAGATCTTGAGAAAAGGACATGAGAGCCTGGACATAGGGAACACCTGGGCCCCTAATTCCTAACAGGACAACTCTCTCCCTTGTCCTACCCCCAAGAGAAAAGGATCAGGAATCTACAAAGTACTCCAAATGAAATTTTTAAAACACAAACATTCCATTTTTCTCAAAGACCCACCTAGCTCTGGAGCCAATAGTTAAAGGACAAGGACACTAGAGGTGTAACCTGGGTTTAGCAAGGGAAAAACTTACCAATATTGTGTCACAGGAAAGTCCTCAAATGAACAAAGTCAGTCTCTCAGAAGTCTGTCCAAGGAAAAAAAAGAAGAAAGGAAAACAATAGAGTATAGAAAAATATCCAACATAACATGTACAGATTCACCCAGGGCAACCTACTTCTTCTACCTGCAGGACTATGTGTGGGGAATGTACACTGATATGAGAGACAGAAAGAACTTTCTTCATCACTGGATAAACATTGGACAGTCAAGCTCAGGCCTTCGGAAGCCATTAGAAAATTATGATCAGGAGTTCTACTTAAAAATTTATGTGAGACTGGCAATATCCCTTATCCCTTGAGATAGGTGGAGAGTAGGGTGACCTTTGGATCCTTCCAGGGAGTCACTCTTTCCAGAAATCATCAGTTTCTCCCACATCTCAGGAAAGTCTTCCCGAAGTCTTAAGAAAGAGAGGAAAATTCTCAGAGAACCCATTTAATGCATCGAATGTGTTAGGACAACATCTTCATTGGTGAAAGAATTAAACCAAGTCAGATCAGAGCCAAAACAGACGAGTTGATTAAGTGCACTGCACGGAGGCACTAAGTAGGGCAACCACAGAACTGCAGAGCTACTACTTCTGTCTCGTGTTTCCTAGTGCAAAAATGAAAGAAGGAAACATGGAAGTCCTGATTAGCTACTGTTTGATTCTGGGCAGCAGCTGGAAGTATAGAATGGGTCATGATTGATTTTGATGAGCTGCTTAAGAGATAAGGTTAGGTACTCTCTAGAGATTGTTTTTCAGGTAGCTCCCAAACTGCCTTTCAACTTGTTATTCTCCCATAAGAAAGTATAGTGAAATAACACTTTTGAAAGATTCCAAAAAGAATAAATGACAATAAATATACAGTGTGCTGAAAAGGCTCATATTATAACTAGAAAATTCTAAATAAAATATCTTTAAAAAGCTAGAACCACACTATCTAGAGGAGTTAACATTCAGCTGAAAGTCTATACTGACATAAATTAGCACTAAATATAACAATGAAACAGCAGCATCCTAAGAACAAAGCTAGAGTTTATAAACCCAAAAGAACCCCTAGAAGATACAACAGCAAAGGAGGAAATACAAAACCTAAATTTGAAATAACAATTGATGTATAAATTTATCAAGAAAATATTCCAATTAAGGATGCAAAATAAATTTAAAAATGTAAAAACTTAATTTCAGTTTATGATGGAGGATAGATATGGTCTACTCACTAACTTCCCATAGAGAGGAACAATAAAAACTGTATAATTACAAACAAAACTAAAGATACCAGAAACCATCCGAAAGAAAATGGGAGAATTTAATCTGAAAGGGAATCTGAGTTTGGACATTCCTGCATCAAAATCATTGTCCTGTCTCAATGGCTATGGCTAAGGAAAATGGAAGTTCAGGGAAAATGAGAAAAGAAAAACAAATCCAAAATTCTCATCAGGAGCAATGCAAATCAGATGTGGAATGTTATATTCAGAATACCAAAAGAAAACGTTTCTTGACTGTGAATTCCACACTCTTTGGAACAAATTATAGAGATGGATTTGAAATTAACACATTTTTCTTATTACGAAAACCAAGAGACCTTCCCATAAGAACCACTAAGTGAAAATATTTTGGAAAGTCATTGAAATCTTCAAAATAATTTTTAAAATCACCAAGCTATGCACCGAAGAACAGCAGAACTATGACAATGGAGGAAATGACACTATCTGCTGCACTAACCTGTTGTCAGTTACATATAGCACTACACCCAATATACACACTCATTCAATGTGTTCATAAAATATACATGAGGAAATGGCCACAGGATAGATTATAAAGTAAATACTCAAAATAATAAAAAATATTAGACCTTTTTATTCTCTCTGATAAAAAGAAGCTAAATTGACAATTACTATATGTAAAAAAATCCCCCAGACACATGGAAATTAAGAAATTTACATTTAAATAACTTGCCAAAGGAAAAAAAATCACAAAGAAAATTAGGAAATTTTTAAATTAACATAAAATACAGTATATCAATATTTTTGGTGAAATTAAAACAAACTAGAAGAAAATTTATCTTTTTTTAAAAAAGAGAAAGTATTATATCAAAAAAGAATATCTTAAATCAGTGATCTAATCTTCTATATTAGAAACCAGAGAGAATACCCAATTACACTCAGATCAAACAGGGGAAGAAAACAACACCAAAGAACTCAAAAACAAGAAACTAGCTGAAGAAAATCAGCAAAATTAGAGCATGTTCTTTCAAAATATTGACAAAACATGGCAAGGGAAAAAAGGAAAATATAAATTGTCAGTACACATTAGTCAAGAAAAAAAAAGAGAACTCACAGGCTTTGTGTTGAACACTTGATCACTGGTGGCATTATTTTGGAAGACAATGGAATCTGTAGGAGGTAAGGCCTGCCCAGAGGAAGGAAGTCACTGAGGATGGATCCTTGAAAACAAATTATCTCTGGCTTCTTCCTGTTACATGCTCTGCTTTCTGATCTACAAAAATTCTAGTGGTGTCTGCATCAATGGAACAAGTCACTTGCCAGGCCTTCCCTGCAACAATGGACTGCATCCTCTGAAGTCCAGAACCAAAAGAATCCTTCCCTTCCTAGACGTGTTTCTGATGAGTATATTGCTCACATGATTAAGAGAAGTAACTAATACAGGAATCTTTCACATATCATAAACAGCTTCATGCCAATGGATTTGAGAACGTATATCAAATAAGTAAATCCTTTTAAAGACACAAATGATCAAACCTGACACAAGGAAAAATATAAAATATGAATAATGGGCTGGAGACATGGGTCAAGGGGTAAGTAAAGCCTTTGTCTCAAAAGCAGAAGGGCCTGAGTTCAGAATATAGATTACATGTAAAAAAAAAAAAAAAAACAAAAAAAATGCCAGACAGAAATTAATGCAGCCTGCACCTCTGGCTCTGGAAGACAGAGCCCAGGAAATCCCAGAGCAAAGCTAAAAGGAGGTAGAAGCAATCCAGGCTGATTCCCAAAGAAAAGTTTAGTAGAGTACTCCATAGACAGAGCAATCATGAATAAAGGTATACAGCAATCATGAATAAAGGTATACAGTTTATTTTATGGGGAAGGGTTTGACTATTCATGCCTTTTCTGGGAAAGGTTTTGACAATTCTTTTTTTTTTTCCTTGGAGAGAGAGAAGGATTTCAATGCACGTCAGCCATTGTGCATACAGATCAAACTGTACCTATACTTTTGCTATTGCTCCTCCTTGGATGGCAATCTTACCGTACTAACATTACAATGAAGGTATAATAAGTAAGTCTCAGGGAGAATCCTCAGGTTCAATGCCATCTTCTCTTTGGGGTCTTTGGGGGCTTCCTGTCTTCCAGTTTTCTCATTTCACAAAGTATAGTTGCTTGTCACTTTTCTGAAGATTCCCAGACTCTTCAGGAGTTTGGACTTTTGAGCTAATGAGATTCGGATGAGCTTCTGAATTGAAGCCAGTACTGTAATAGGGTGAGACTCATGGAACTCTTGAGAGAGAGAAAAGGAGATGGAGTGTGCTTTGGCAAGGACCTGAATCTTTAGGGGCCAGATGGTAGCTTATGGCAGGCTTAATTTTGAGATATCCTCCAGGAATCACGACTCCTCTAGTAATGCTCTGCATAATTTCTGAGATTTTGAATATGAAATACTTTATATAGTAATTAGTCTAGGTTATTTTAGGTTATAGTTAGAAGTTTCCTTAAAATAGGAAGTCTATTTAGGTAAATCTAACCAAGTCAAATGAGTCTTTAAAATCATGGACCTGTTCACTGTTGAACAAAGAAAGCAGCTGGATTTTCAAACAAGGATTTGGTAAGGTACTATTGATTAAGGGGATTATGCAGAAAGGAACACAGCAGTTCTCTAATTGCAATACACAACACACACACACACACACACACACACACACACACACACACACACACACAACTTTTAATAATCATTAGGTTTCAGAGTTTAATTCAAAATTGTTCATTGATTGACCAAGCATTAAAGCTAATTTTAAAATATTTTCGAAGGAAACTTAGGAGAAAATTTCTATGGCCTACAGATAAATATCAAATAAAATGAATATGAAAAACAACGAAGTACCAATCATAAAGAAAAATGATTAACTAGAGGACTGGAAAGATGGCTCAGAAGTTAAATCTCCAACTTGCAAGCAGAAAGACCTGAATTCAGATCCCAGATTCCACCTAAAGCCACCAGGCAAAAATGGTGCCAGCATGCACTTCTAGCCCTGCAAGGCTGAGTCTGAGAAGCCCTATAGCAAAGCAAAAAGGAGATAGAGCAATCCAGAAAGATTCCCAAAGTCATCCAAAGTCACCCTTGGGCATGCATGCACACACATGCAAAAAAAAAAAAATAGATTTCATAAGTATCAACTCCTGCTCCTGAAAGACACCACAAAGAAAACAAAAAAGCAAACTACATTAGATTAGAAAAATGTACTCAATACAAATGTTAGATTGTGAACCTGAATATAAAACAAACATTACTACAAATTAATAAGAAGGGAAATGACCCAATGTAAGATTGAGCAAATATTTGAATTGATCCTTTACAAATGAAGATGCATAATTATCTAAGAAGCACCTGAAAGATGCATAATTCTTCATTAGAAGAATGTAAATAAATACTAAAATGAGATAGATTTATCCATTTGTAAAATTATTTAAATGGATATAGATACTGTTTGGTGTTAAAGCAAATTTTCTAAATCATGATTTTGATCATTGCTTCATAAATACTTATATTGGTTAAAGCTCATTAAATTCTATTCTTAAAATGGATCTATTTTATTATAGATCTATTGGTATTATAAATAAAAATATACAATGATGACTAGCTTTACCATATGATATATTAATGGCATAAATATGAAATTATTAATTAAAAGGCTTTATGGAATTATTTTAGTATGGAGAAAAATACTGCAACACATTGAAATTATTGATGCAAATAACTTAAGTAATCAAAAGCTGAAGTATAAATGATGATGAAGCACAAGAGAGGGAATTGTGTGTGATTCAATATAATTATGTGTGAAAATATTACTGCACATATGAGTAAATTCACAAAGGTATTAAAAGTTTCACTGTTTATGGAGTAAAGAGATTTATAGAAACCTTAAATTTCTTACACTTTGATATATTAATATGGAGCTGCATTATTTATTTAATGTTAAATATAAGAGTTTTCCAGTGAGGAACAATAAAAATTAAGTATCATTGTGTAAACAAATAGCAAAATAGTAAGGCATATACAAGTGAAATGTTTATGATATCACAAATAACAAAGTATTTATAGTGAAGGAAGAAAAATTCTATAAATCATTAATAATAAGGGAAGCAACCAAAGAGAAAAAAATATCAAAGAATATGAACAAAAATTCAGAGGCATAAAACCCATATGTGCCCTAGAAAACTTGCTGGTCAAAATAAAAATTAAAATAAGCCACAAAAGGATAACATTTTTATACCCCTAAACTGGCAAATTAAGCAAAGTTAAAATTCCAAGTAAAAAATTTTAAAATGTATAATTAAATTTTTAATAAAAAAAATTAAAGTATTTAAAAAAAATTCCAAGTATGAAACTGGAAAAGTATTGAAGAACATTTAAATATATATGATGATTATCAAAAACACATTTCCTGTTGTCTACTGTTAGAAACCTTCCCAGTATGTTCTGGAGGATAGCTAAATAAATGTTTATTATAGCCCTGGGTGAAACAGAAACAAATTGTAAACTAAAGAAAGAACAGATGGATAAAACATTTGTACTTCACTCTTCTGTGTGTAGGTTGTATCAACATGTGTAAATAAACAACAGACTTTAAAGTGAACATATGCCAGCATGAAGAATGATTGTAAGAGGAACTGTCATACTTAGACACAGGTGTCAACTTGACAGTTGAAGGTTTGAGCTCTGGGCACATTTGTGGAGAATTAGTGGTTGAGTTGAGCCCAGAGTGAACCTGAAGGACCTTGTCTAGCTGATGGGGAAGGTCCAGCCCATGATGAGTGGGATTAGGCCCTGGAATAAATCACAGAGATCTGGTTGAGAGAGTGGGCATCCTTTTGTTCACTTGGCCAGACATGCTAGTCTGGCAAGTAAGGATTGTCCATCTCTCAGCTGTCATGTGGTGATGTTGTGGCCAGTTCCCTCGGCCCTGGTGTTGGTGCATGCTCTCCTGTCAAGCTGGACTATGAACTGTAACCAAAAATCATAAGAGAATAAATTCCTTGTTCTCTTAAGCCATATGATGGTCATTTATCAGCAACCATGCAGGCTGACTACAACAGAATTTGGTACCCAGGAAGTGGGGTGTTGCTGATAAATGTATGTGGATATTGTGGCTTTTGAATGGTTTCGCTGGACAAAGTTGGAAATGCTTGAGAATTTTCACTTTGTGGATTTACAAAAACTGTTCTTCAGAGTTTAGTGGGCCAATTGCTGAGAGAGATTGTTTGGGCCCAATTTGTGATGAGGGGAACAAGAACTTTAGTAAAACTGAATTTAAAGACGATGGATGAACTGGTTTGCTTGACAGAGGAGAGCTGTGTTGGCAGCCTTGAAAGTTTGGATGTGCAAAGCAGAATATCTGCTTCTGTTGGAGAAATGAGTATCAGTGAAGGAAAAACTAGTGACTTTCACTGGGACGGTAGAAAACATGAAAACGACCATATGGTGAGTTCGTTGTTTGAAAACCCAGATTCCTTCAGGGGCCACAAGCCCAAGTTAAAGCTGTTTCCTTTGCAAGTTTGGCTGCCTAGAAAAGAGGCTTTTCCAGCATCAGCATGTTAAAGTTGGTGCAGCTGTAGCTGCAGTGGACTAAACTACGTTTCAGCCTCACTTCGGAATCTGGCAGCGTTCTTCAGGTGATGCTGGTTTTGGTGTACTACTGAAGGGTTCATGGAGACCAGCAAAAGCTTGGCACCAAGTGGCAGGAGTAGCATTCTTGTGAGAGAAGATGAAGTTTATAGCTGCAGAGGAACCCAGAGTACTGTTGGCGATGCCAGAACTGTGGGACATATGCTGAGGATGACTGCGAGTGGAGATTCAACCTGGTTCAGAGGAACTCTGCTCTTACAACTTCGAACTGCAAACAGGGACTGGGAATTCTTGGAATCTTTGAGCCACCATGATTACATGACGAGCAACAGAAGATGGATATTGAAGTATAAGGATGTGGTAATTTGCTGGACTTTGGTCTTAACTTGATGTTTTCTCATTGTTAAAATGATTCTATTTGAAATATTTAAAGAAAGACTTTTAGTTCCAACATTTTAATAACTGAAATTTTAAAGAGAATATTGTAAATTTGCTTATGAAATGTATTTATATTTTTAAGATAACTTTTAACATCTATGGGACAAGGTTTGAAGGTTACAGTTAAAAAGTTGACAAGAGGTGGAATGTCATAGTTAGGCACAGGTGTCAACTTGACAGTTGAAGGTTTGAGCTCTGGGCACATTTGTGGAGAATTAGTGGTTGAGTTGAGCCCAGAGTGAACCTGAAGGACATTGTCTAGCTGATGGGGAAGGTACAGCCCATGGTGAGTGGGATTAGGCCCTAGAATAAATCACAGAGATCTGGTTGAGAGAGTGGGCATCCTTTTGTTCACTTGGCCAGACATGCTGGCCTGGCAAGTAAGGATTGTCCATCTCTCAGCTGTTATGTGGTGATGGTATGGCCAGTTCCCTCGGCCCTGGTGTTGGTGCATGCTCTCCTGTCAAGCTGGACTATGAACTGTAACCAAAAATCATAAGAGAATAAATCCCTTGTTCCCTTAAGCCATATAATGGTCATTTATCAGTACCCATGCAGGCAAACTGCAACACAAATGGAGGGGGATCAGATTGGACATTAAGATCAGAAATAAAGCATAAATTTAATATATTCATTTATGATACTCTAAGAGAATAAAAATTATACAAAAATTAAGAGACATAAACATACTGTGTCTTTTGAATACATGGAATCTAGGGGAATACAGAAAGACTTATGTGCTAAAAAGGGATTCCTGAGGGTGTGTAAGGAGGAAAGAGGTGAGGGATATTAAAAAAATAATGAGAGGGAAAGACTATCAAAATACATTGTATGAAAGTATGAAATGTAATAGTCTCTATAATTAACACATGCTAATAAAAACAAGTTGAAAGAAATAAGGAATATGATGGAATTTAGATATAAAAAATAAAATGAAAGAGTAAAATGAAAACTTGAATGAAAAGACGAACTCTGGATTTTGGAGAATGACAAAAGACAGAAAAATTGTGATGAGATTGAAACAGTAAATGTGAGGACTTCCAGCAGCAGTTTCTTTCCAAAACTAAATAGCACCAAAGCAGTATGACAAAATATTATGACTGACAAAAATTATGGAGATAAAATTAGATAGAAAGATGGTAGAAAGATGATTGAGATAGATAGATGATAGATAGATAGATAGATAGATAGATAGATAGATGACAGATTAGATAGGTAAATGCTAGAGTTCAGACTTCTCATAATGTAAAAAACAAAAGATAAAAATGCAGCTTATAAACATCTACCAGTAATAGCTTTTTCTTTTTTTTTTCTTTGAGTAAGGACATTTATTTATTTTTTTAGATTGTTTTTTTATTTCCACTCATACAAACTTAACAGGTACACCAGTCCCCTCCCTCCCTCTAACCTCCCACCGCCCTATGTCCCCTCCCCTCCCCCCTCTCTCCATCCCCCAGTGCCTCCCCTTCCCATCCCCGGAGCATCCTTTAATGTGCATGCCAGACTCTCCTCTGGTCCTCCTTTACAATGAGGTGCAAGGACCCAGTGTCATTTCCCAAAACCCATTCCTGTGTTCCCCTTAAGCATAGGAACACTACTGTGGCTGTCAATCCCTTGCCTCCAAGGATCTTAGTGCCTTTAGCAAATTCTAGACTTTGTGGGGTCAATAGTGTGTTGGACATTGCGCAAGGCATGCAAAGTCCAATTATGATTGCTTCGGCCCCAACTTGCAATAATAGCTTTTTCAAAAAGCAGTTTAAAAAAATAATAATAATCTGGCACATACATTGAAAACTGAGGATTTCCTTCATTTTTTTTTTGTTTGAGGGTATAATTTCTTACTATGCTATGGGCATTTTATTAGGCACAATTTGTTAGGTTGTTATTTCATGAAAAACAGAACTTTAAGATTGACTCTGCACCTAAGAATTGATCAAAACAAGACACAGTAGAATCTTCCACATGACCTTTCTTTAAGATTAGTAGTGATGGGGAGGGGGGGCTAGAGAGGTGGCTCAGGGGTTAAGCCTCTGCCTTGCAGGCAGAAGGTCCTGAGTTCGGATCTTAGACCCCACGTATAGACGCCGGGCGGAAGCAGGGGCGGCCTGCGCGTCTGGTCCTGGTAGGGCGGAGCCTGTGAATCCCCGGGCAGAGTAAACAAGTAGGAGGTGGAGGCGTCCATGGTGGTTCCCGAATTCGTCGTGGTTCTACACACATGTTCACACACACATACATACACGCACACATGCATACACATACAATTGAATAAATAATAAAAAAATTTAAAAAAAAAAGATTAGTAGTGACCACTACACTGTTGCTTGGTTTACAAGGCTAGGCATGAATTGTGAAAATGGAATAAATGATCGGCTCAGCCTAGTTCCATAACCAGCCCAGAGGCCACCTAGGGGAATGGAAAGAGCCTCACAAGGGCGTCTGATGGATTAATTAATTTAGAACCCAGTCCTTCATTCTGCTCTTCTGAGGCTCAGAAACGATGGCATTTTTGCAGAAGTTTTCTTGCGTACACTACTCAGAGAGCTGGCTTAAACTATTTTAAACAAATTATTGAGGTAATATAAATTCTCTTATACTTTATTAATAATTAGAATGTAAAAATACAGAGCAGGAAGATGAGTAAATGTGAAGTTACATGAGAAAAAAGTGTCATAGCCTATTAAAATTATATAGCAAAAAGCATAATTGTCTAATATGCATCTTCTGGAATTTGAAAGCCTTTATAATAAAGGAATGCCTTTAAATACCCTATGGCATATGGTTGATTTATTTCCATGAGATTACATTTAATTACTAGAATAACTGCTAAATGCCTGAAGGAGTCACTGCATTTGTGTGGGCATTTTAAATGATTTGGAATTATTTTATTGTTTTTTCCTAAGCTGGTTCCCACACTTTCCCAAAGAACTTTCGAATGCAATAATTGTGGTCAACAAAGAAAACTGCAATAATATAACCTGTTTGTTAAACATTTGAAATTCTGAATACCCAAGGAATCAAGTGCTTCTGACATTCTGTTTACAAGTTGTGCCCTTAGATTCATGTCATAGGGTCATATACCATGTCAACTGCTAGAAAGAGTAGCAGGCTTCCTTAGAGTTGCAAAGACGAGACCACATTTCCAAGCATTTGTTTCCACTTTAGGGAGAAATTGTCCTTAAAGCAATCTCAGCAGCTCAGCCAAGGGCACAGCAATGCTAGAGAGATGTTTTGGTGCTATCGCAATGAAAGAGATGCACATCACAGAATTCATGGATACCACCTGCTGCTGGTGGACATGCAGTGCTGTTATAGGAAACACAAAAGCCAGAGAGCAATGAAAAGAGAACCTTGATAATTTGTAATGGGGAGGGAAGCTGAGTGGACTGGAGAGGGAGGTGGTGACGTGCATGCCCTCAATAACTTTCATAACAGTTCTGAGTTTGACTGTGAGCTTTTTGTAAAAAGTGCAAGATGAATGATTTTTTTTTCTTTTCAATTTTCCTTAGTTGCTGAGACAGAACCTCTCTAACCTACTGTGCAGCTCAGACTCAGCTTGAAATCAAGATCTTCCTGTCTTAGCTTCTCAGCTGTGGAAATCACAAATATGTGCCACCAGTCATGCACAGATAGCAATGCTTCCCAAAGAATAGTTTTGCCCCACCCCACCCCAATGCAAGGGGAAATCTAGCAATGTCTACGGACATTTAAGTCATCTCAGTCAAGGAAGGACTACTGAAGTTTAAAGAGAAAAAAAACTAAGGATATTGTTTCTTCCATGTGTATATTTCCCAACAAGAGTTGCATCAGTCCAAAATGAAAATGTTGTCAGACTTCAGGAATTCTGACCTGAAGGGATTACTTCAAAGATAAAAGGCACAACACCAAGGCCCAGTACTTAGGCCTGCTGCCATGCATTATATTCATTTAATAAAGTGTTATGCAATCCTTACTCTCTCTCTCTGTCCAGTGTTATTACAGTATTGTAAACAGTAATATAAAATTAATTAATAATTGTAAAAATTAATTATAAACATTAATTGTAAACTTTAATCATCATAACAATCCAAAGAAGAATGTATTATTAACCATTTTTAAAATGGGGAAGTGGAAACTCAAAGAAGTTAATAGCTTAGATCAGACATTTTATCTACTAAGTGGGAAAGTCATACTGGAACCAGGGTGGCTGGCCATATCATCCTGACTTTGAGCTGAGAAAAGACATCTGAAAGTCAGGCTGCCATACCAATGATTTCACCCATTGGCATCTTCCACTAGAACTTCATGAAAATATTGTGTTATTAGCCACTGCATGCTTTATCTCCCTGTTTCAAGAGGAATGGTTGGGATTGGGAATACTAGGTTTTAGAAATCAAAGGTATGGATTCAAACTTTATTCCTAGCCTTTCACTTCTGTGGTTTTAGCCAACTAGCTAACCTTTAATTTCTTTCTCAGAAAATAAAGTTTCAATATTTGCAGGCTTAAAAGAAACAAAGATAAAGCATGTGGAATGTCTAGTACATAGGGAGCATTAAAAGCAATAATTCTCAATAAATGGCTATTGTGGTTGATTGTAATGAAGACACTACAGTTTCTTATCAATATCCACCTAGGTCTTTATTATTCTCTAACTTTCTACATTCTAAAATCTGAATATCAAGTTTATGGAAGACCCTGCCCCTTCCAGTCTGCCCCACTAAATTAATGACACCAATTCCCTATCTATTTAATGAATGAAGCCACTAGAAAAATGTATGTAGAAATATATCTTCTTATAGTTGTGATTCAAGCCTCTTAAAAAAGTGTTTGTTCTTTTTTTTTGCTATTGCATTGAGTTTTATCCTAGGCAGTTCTCATATGAATTCCTATTTCCTGTAATATTCCTTTATCTAAAGCAAAACAACTTCCTGATCTCAGCTAAAGTAACACTATAAATTATTCAATGGGTATTTCCAATGTCAAGTTTAATTCATTAAATTGCTAGCAGAAAACCAACTCAAACTAGCTTGGAAAACAAAGTAGATTACCTATTAATTCACACTACTGAGTTTCAGGAACATACAGAGGTTTCAAGGTTTCAAACATGGCTGGACAGAAGTTATCACCTTTCCAGACAATTCTCATATAATTTAAAATTATATTACCAACTCTTGCTGATCAATACAGTATGTTCATAAACATATGTTGAATGAATAAAGAAATCTATGCAAATCCTTGTACAATAATGAAGGAATAGTCTTTCTGATATTCTGGAAAAGAGAGGTCCACTGTTCCCTCTTCCACTGTCAATCTCTGAAGGTTTTTTTCTCATGTCATGATTTCAGTCATAGGTTAGAAACCACTAAAAATGGTTAACAAGCTACATGAGAACACAACCTTCCCAGGTGCTGGAAGAAAGAAAGTGTGATATGTAAATATAAAAGAAACAGACATAAAACTGCATTCCCTGAACTCTCTTTTATAAGATTGGACACTTTCAGAACACAGAGATGGAGAATGAGTCCCCAGCCAATGTTAGTGTAAGAAATATGAGCAATAACTTGGCAGTAGCAACTTTAGAAAATGAATAGATATCTAATCCTTAGAGACTTTTTCTTTCATTCTCTATATGCAATTTTTAAATATACACAGAAATAACAGGATACACTGCTCAAATTCCTCATTGAGTTCCTGTTTCCTTGGGACGTCGCTTTAACACAAATGGCAATGAAATACACTTGGGTGCCCTTAGCTGGATCTGATGACTCACTTCAAAATGGCTGCCATTAGGCAGAGGGAGGTGGCAACACAATTCTTGTTAAATCCATATCTGTATTTTAGTGACAGATCGTATAAGGTATGCCCTGTATTGTCTGTGCAGCAGTTCTAGTTACCAGTGAAGCCCTGCCATGTGTCACCAAGGAAACAAAAATTTATTGTTAGAGCAAAAGAAAATGTTTTGATCAGCAGAGCTATTGGTTCTATGAATAAATTAGAACAAAACCAGTCTACGATGCTCTCCTCCTCCTCTTATCTCACAAAAGGTTACAGCTGCTCTGAATCCCTTCTGGAAATCCATGTCGTGC
This sequence comes from Typhlomys cinereus, assembly GCA_023101885.1. NCBI lineage: Eukaryota > Metazoa > Chordata > Mammalia > Rodentia > Platacanthomyidae > Typhlomys > Typhlomys cinereus. Next base: position 5,578,564 of record JALPQD010000050.1, on the reverse strand, counting down.
GCAAGCTATGTTCACACTGATCCTGACTGGTTTAAGCCAACTTCTGAAGAACCTTTTGGTTCCATCCTGATTACAAATAAAAGTGCTCTCTTATCACAGTCACTTGGCAAATTTTTAGCTTAACTTTCAATTTGAAAAGAAAACTCTCTAAATCAACATGGTTAACTATTCTGTCCCTTCAGAAAGGTAAGCTTTAGTATAAGAAAATGCTTAAAATACAAATATAAAACCTAGATAGAGGAAACACTTTTTAAAAAATATTTTTATTTACTTGATTTGGTTGGAGGTCAGAGCAGCATATATGAGGAGGTCAAAGGACAACTTTGGGGAACTTACTCTCTCTTTCCACGTTGTTGAGGCAGAAGCCTTCTCTTGTTTCTGTTGCTAAATGGATGCAGACTTTGGATGGCCTCTGAGTTTCTGCCTCCCATTTTTTTAAAATTTTTTATTATTATTTATTATTTATTCAATTGTGCATGTATGCATGTGTGTGCATATATGTGTGTGCATGTATGTGTGTGCGTATATGTGTGTGTGTAGAACCGCTTCTGCCCGGCGTCTATAAGTGAGGTCTAGGATCCGAACTCAGGACCTTCTGCCTCCAAGGCAGAGGCTTAACCCCTGAGCCACCTCTCCAGCCCCTCTGCCTCCCATTTTTGTCTTAAAAATGTTTAGTTTTTTTCCTTCTACTCATGAAGAACTATAGACTACAACTGAAAAGTTTAATAAGCAGTATTTGCAGAGATGAGTATAAATATTATTTTAACTGGCTCTGACCAACAAAGTCAAAGCCAGATAACTGCAGGAGAGCTGAAGAAACACAGAAAAGGTCATCTGTGAAGTTTGATTAGTTGTTCAGTACACTAAGGAACCAATGGGACACAGCTTTCTAAGATGGGATTTTTTAACAAGTATTATACTTTTAAATTGTCATAACAAAATATAAATTATGAGAAAAAATTTTCACCAAATTAAAATCAGTCTTCTGTCAGACAACATTATTATATTTCCACTCCATGCTTCTAGCCCATTCTCCTGTCTCTTCCTCACTTCAGGAATTTTGGGTTATTTTTCATTGTGGTTGTTGTGGCAGTTGTTTTTACATGAGTTCTAGGATAACCTTCCTCTCTGTGGAGAAGTCTGAAGAATATTGCAGAATATATAACTTAGATATGTCCTTTCTTCAGGTTAATTGATTTTCTTGTGTCTATTCCATTGCCAAACCCATTAAATGAAATATAATCCATTTCAAGAATTTCTACTGGTTCTTTCTTATGTCTCCTCTATTCACCACATATTCATATCTTTATCTGCTGTGGTTGCTGTTGTGTATAACAAATCACTCACATAATTAGTAGCTAAAAATAGCCACTTTCATTTGCTTATCACTTTTCAATAATTCTGGAAAGTCTCAGATAGGTGTGGCCTCTGATGTGGTCATAGTAAGATATCATCTGGAACTATAGTCAACTGAAGGCTCAGCTGCGCTGAACAGTAAGCTCTCTTGCATCCCATGGCAAACAGTACACAGGATGTACTTGATGACTCTTAAGGTCAGCCTGTGGAGGTCATCAGTCCCAATACCAACATTTGGTCTCTCAGGTTGGTGATATGAGTGTTGTGAAGTTTCTTACCTGATTCAGGATGATCATAGGAAGCTGTCTAACCTTTTTAGTAATCATCTCTGAGTCATATACAGTCATTTGTGCCTTATTCTATTGCTTGAAACAGAATTTTGAAAGGTCTGTTCTTATTCAAGAGGAGATAAAATGAGTGACTTCTTAGGGAACTATGTTTAAGAATAGGTGGAGTATGACTCATAACAAAGAAAGAAAAGAGTAGAGGCCATTTTATTCAAGAAAATCTAGCAATATTTCCAAATTATATCAACATATTCAACACTGAGTTCTTTTATGTACATAAAAAGAGGTTTTACCAGCATCTAGGTTTCCACAAAAATAATAACCACAATATAAAAAAATAACAATTTTCTTCAGTAAAAAAAAAAAAAGTAGGAATGTTGTAGTCCGCCTGCATGGTTGCTGATAAATGACTATCACACAACTTAAGGCAACAAGGAGTTTACTTTCTTACGATTTCTGGTTATAGTTCTTAGTCCAGCTTGACGGGAGAGCATGAACCAACACCAGGGCCGAGGGAACTGGCCACACCGGTCATCACTGCATAACAGCTGAGAGATGGACAATCCTTACTTGCCAGACCAGCATGTCTGGCCAAGTGAACAGAAGGATGCCCACTCTCTCAACCAGCTCTCTGTGATTTATCCAGGACCTAATCCCACCCACCATGGGCTGGGTCTTCCCATCAGCTGGACAATGTCCTTCAGGTTTGCTCTGGGCTTAACTCAACCATCTATCTAGTCTCTACAACTGTGCCCAGAGCTCAAACCCTCAACAGTCAAGTTGACACCTGTGCTTAACTATGACAAGGAATATGAGTGAAAGTCTGGAAAGTCTAAGATTTTCTTACAATACTAACAACTAATTATTTGAAATACCATAATAAAGCCAGGTTTAAAAAAAGGGGTTTTCTCTTTATAACTTGACTCAGAGTTTATAGAATATGTCTAACTAAAAGTTTGCTGCTGAGAAAGAACTTTCTTATGGGGAAGTAGAGTTCATCTCACTCCCAGCTCTGTCTTTCGTTTATTCTCCACACTATCATGTCATTTTGCCAATATTAGTCATGACATTGTAGATAACATTCTGTGTCCTAATATATCTCTTGTGTCACAAATCCATCTTTCATTTACTCTTTATTGACAGGCATCATCTCTTTTCTTTATGCTTCCTACAAAATTTCCTGAAAGCAGATCTGTGGAAACATGATTTGGTGATGCATTTCTGAAATTGATTCTAGAGTACTGTTGAAAATAATAGAAATATTCCTTGAATGGCCAACCTATTTTTCAAGCAGTATGTGTGAATTGCAGAAGAATAAAAGGAGATATATTGAAATACACATAATAGTTCAACTTAGGCTCTACTCTGTCAAAATGAATATTATGAATAGCAATCATGCCAATGATAATTCATGGCCTGAATTTATGCCTACTGACAGAGTACACACCTTGATGTTGAAGGTCACCAGGAAAAGTGTGGAACTTGGAAAAAGTGGGAAAAGCTTACAGTAGTTTCAAAAGTATTTGCCAGCCACGGTGATGCATGCCCAAATCTCATTACCCAGGAGGATGGTTCTGAAAGTTTGAGCTTAGCCTAGACTATATAGCAAAACTCTAATTCCAAAGAACAACCTCATTAAAGCTAAAACAATGTGGATAATAACAGAAGTCAACATCTCATTTTCTTGCCAAAATGTGAATCTTAAGATTTTAATATCTGAGTCTTTAAAAGGAAGAAAGGCTATATAATTACTACTATGAAAAAATAGAAGTTATTTCATTTCCCTTTAAGTTTGTACTATAAGACTTTATTTTGTATGCAATGCACACATAGATGAATTCAGGTCCCACATCAGTAATCATTCCTCTATCAGATAACAGTATTTACATAGAGATGAGTTTCATGTGAAAAACTGATGTTGGTTTAGTGCTACAAATAGATAATTTGAAGAAGTCTCCAACTAGGAAAGGAGACATCCGTGATGAAAGGGGCTCATTAATGCACCCCTGATGGCTCACAGGATGGAGAGCAATTCAAGGCACTATCCAAATTTAAAAATGGTCAACATGCAGGAATGAGATACATTTGAAGTAATTTCAGAAAAGAAAATGTAAAGTGTATGTAGCAGTTCACCTGCATTGCTGCTGACACAGTCACCATCGAATGGCTTAAGGGAACAAGGGGTTTAATCTCTTGTGATGGTCCGATTACAGTTCTCATTCTAGCTTGGCAGGAGAGCATACAGTACCACCAAAGGGCCAAGGGGACTCACTGCACCATACCCATGTAACAACTGAGAGAGGAATAATCCTTACTTGCCAGACCAGCATGTCTAGCCAAGTATCTCAAACAGTTCCCTCCATTTTATTCACTTGTCTAGAAGTCCCATGTACCATGGACTAGGCCTTCCCCATCCACAAAACAATCTCCTACAGGTTTTCACCAATTTTCTACAAATGTGCCCAGAGCTCAACTCTTAACCATCAAGTTAACACACCTGTACCTAACTATAACAGTGTAATGTACTCACAATAAAAAGAAAAAGAGAGAATTCTAGAGAATTTTTTAAAGCTTTCAAGTTGTAACATGTAAGATTCAAAGGAAAGGTGAGTATGAAATGATTTCTTAGTGAACCCCTCACCGTTTAAGCCCTTGTTCAAGAAAGTAGTCACAACTTCTCATTTGGCCTTCCATCATTCCTAGTCATTCTCTGGAAGAAAATGTACTTGTCTAAATTTCTCTGTATGATTCTGGGATACCCATCTTATAAACATCAGGCCTGGAGAAAACAGGTGAGTATATTCTGTGACAAGAGCATTTTAAAAAATTCTTATTGTTATCTTGTGAGTGTTGACAGTATTCTTTAGTTTATTAAATTCTCCACAAAAATCTCACAGAATAGGGGGCAGTGAGAATGTGAAAACCTAAAGATGGGAAGGTTCACCTTTGGACAAGACTTTCCACTCAAGACAGGACAGCTATATCTAGGAACTCGCTACAGTGAAACTTGTCTTCACCAGATTCAGATCTGCATAATGACTAACATACCAACATGCCCCCATAGAACATCGAGGAACTCAAGAGAAGTAAGAATATATGGAAACCTTGGGGACTGAAGCTGGATGAGTGAAGGATAATACCTCTATCAGTGGGGTGGCCCAAGGAGAGGCAACCTGGTGTCCACAAAGGCCTGAACCCCCACAGGAGTAGAATGGCCAGGGGCAACCCTGGGATCCACAGAAGTAGACAGGCAGGAAGGTGGGATGGATGGAGAGGTGGGAGGGAGATATGATGGAGGGAAGCAGGGATAAGTTCTCGATATGCTTATAAAAGTAGAAAAACTAAAAAAAAAAAAAAAAAAAAAAAAAAAAGAGTAGACAGGCCAGAGGGAGCACTGGGGTCCATGGAAGGTGACCTGGCAGGAGAGTCCAGGAGGGAGTGGAATGGATTGAAGAAGGGAGGGGAAGGGGGTTGAGTGGGAGAAGGGAGAGAGGGAAGCAGGGATGAGTACTAAATATGCTTGTCGAACTAGAAAATTAAATAACATTAAAAAGCTAAAGTATTACATATTTTGTAAGATTAAATAATAATGATGTAAAAGAAGGAGGGGGAAAATAAGTAATAAATTCAACTTTAAAATTTAAAAAATTCTGCACAAATAGAAAATTGTTATTTACAATTCATTTAGCTTGTAAGTATGTTTCTATTCAAAATGATGGAAATTTCTTGAGGTAAATAATTGAACATTTGTTTAAAAATAACATTTACAGAATTATAGTGTTATTCAAGCCTTTCCATAAAAACTTGAATTTAAAACTGTACATGTTTTCACAGCCTCTAGTACATATAGTTATATGTTTACATATATTAAAACTTAATTAAGACATTATTATACAAAGAAACCTGAAATTCTCTATTATAGTTGAATCACTCAATATAGTTTCTATTTTTATTTTATTGCTTGTTTATGTCTGCTAAATTGATATTCAAATCCATCTGTAACTTTCATCCTTCTATTTGGGAAATAGTTCTGCAATGAATCTCAAAATGTTATCTAGATACCTGATTTAAACAGGAAGAAAGCCAAGAAAGAAGGCTGCTCTCCAATAGCTAATAAGTTCTTCAGGGAAAAAAAATTCCCTTTCTTCTGGGATAACTCGCTGAGCCAAGTAAAATAAGCAACTGTATCTAGCACAAAGACATGTGCAATTAAACACCTTTATACAATATCTAAAGATTGATGGCAAAAGTCCAGTACTTCACAATATTGTGGGAATCTCTATTATTGTATTTGAAATCACTATGCAGTCTGCTTTCAGAGATGAAGTTATGAATTAAATGTAGAAGGACAGAAGATACAATTATCTCTTTCCCTGGAATAAAGCCTTGAGGGAGAACAGAGGAACATTTTGAAGGTTGTAAGATGCCATTGTGAACTTGACATTGTGACATTATTACTCACATAGTGATATTAATATCAATGTCAGATAAAATGCGTGTCACTGTAGATGGCTGACAGAGGCGAGAGGACACAAAATGGTCCCCAGGTACATAAACTGACCAGAACACACTTTCTTCATGTAAAAAGTACATGAGACAGCTTCCTGATGTCTAAAATTGATGTGCACTTATTGAATTGAAATACTCATTTGTTTTCTTGGGGGTATGTTTATGTGTTGTTTTCTTATATCATAAATTCCTAGGCATGCTTCCTTAATTTTTAAATGTATGCATATGTATATATTGTTTTTTGGTAAAAATTAAACTTTTATGGTCCCTGTAGCCCATCAAATGGAAAAAAATCCATGCCAGATAATGTTATTGCTCTATAACAAAGCATCATGATGCAGAGATTATTTTTCCTCATTTAGAATAGTATTTTTTCTGGGAAAAATATTATTTATAAGGTCAGTGTAAGGACATATTGGCATGCCTTAGTTGATGTGGCCCATTATCTAACATTATGCATTATCTGACTATGGATTGTATTCTAGAAAAAAGGGAGTAGAGGAATCGCTTTTTAAAACCACATTATCCTATTCAGTCTTTTGAAGTGATCATGCATATTGAAGAGAGAACTTAGGACCCCAAAAGGTTTAATGCACCCATATTAAATAAAGAAAAGTCTCATTTTTCTAGCTGGCTTAGTGTGGACAGAAAAAAAAAGACCAAAATACAAGAGAAGGAGAGAAAATTCAGTAATACAAGCTGCACTTAATTCAGAGCATGTCCTGTAACTTCAGAAAAGCACATTTGATATATCTTAAAAATTGCAAAAACAAAAAATTTCTCAAAACCAGGATCATCTTACTGAAGCATTATGGTATTTTTGACATCAGATGAAAAGGTATATATTATGTATTTTTCATATATTATATATAAAAATGAATGTACTCTTCCAGAAAAAGGCAGTGACTAAAAGATGATTTTTGTTTTTAATTCTTATTATAAAAATATGGTTCATTTCCAAGTAAAATTTTTATATTTAATAAGGCCAGTTTGATCAAATCTGCTCATGTAATATTTTGATTACTAAAATAAAATACTATTTTTCTGGTCATAAGAGTTAGCTATTGCTGTCCAACAGACAAGCCCCAAATACCATTCATTTGTTCATGGTGCAATGGTTTGACAATTTATGAAGGTGTTGCTAGATGGTTTGTTTCTGTCTCATGTGGGAACATATGAGCTGTCAATGTTTTTATGGTCAGCTCACAGGTTGGACAGAACCTGCCTGGTACCGGGCAGCATTGCTCCTGTGGATACAGCTGGGCTAGAGCAGTGAGTGGAGACATTACAATTTTTTTCTCCATGGCCTGCTTCTATGGTTCAGTCAGACTTATCTCACTCAGTGGTCAGAGGTCAGTATAGTCCAGAAGTGCACACAGACCATCAAACCCAATCCTATATCAATATGCTGATGCTGAGTGGGATGAAATAAGTTCTGAGGATATACCCCCAGAGTCACTATAGGAGGGAGCAACAGGTGCATGACCATTCCGGGAGCTGACTCTTTGGGCCCATTAATACCTCAAGATGCCACCATTGTCAGAGTCTTTCTTCTTCAGTGACAATGAAGAAGTTACGCTAGTTCTGAGAATGATGATGTGGGTTAAAGGCACACAAGCGTGAAACAAATTCACTTATGTGAAGCTCATATAAGTACAGCAAGGAAGAAATATCACTGAGTAAGCACTTGAATTAGAATTTTATGATAAGGAAAAAAGTGATACATTTATGAGCAAATACTCCATACATAATTTTTTTAAAAAGTAAGGGAGATAATTTGCCCTGTTCTGTGGAAACAGAAGCTTCCTTGATAATTATGCTTAAGGGGAACACAGGAAAGGGTTCAGGGAAATGCCACTGGGTCCTTGTACGTCATCCGAGAGGAGGGCCCAGAGGAGAGTCTGGCATGCACATTAAAGGATTCTCCAGGGATTGGGGGGGAGGCACTGGGGTATGCGGAAGGAGGGGTAAGGGGAGGGGAAACAGGGGGTTAGGGGGGAGGAGGAGGGAGGGAGGGAACTGGTGTTCCTATTAAGTTTGTATGAGCGGAAATAATAATAAAAAATGTTAAAAAAGGAAGTAAACAAAAGGATCTGAGTTCAGATCCTCCAATAAAAAAAAAGAACTTAAGTACATGAATTGGTCTATAGTATCATATATTTCAGTGCATATCACTATCAGGTGATTATAATTAAACAAAAATAAGAATTAGTCAAGGTAGAAAACAGAAGACATGGCAAATGCTTGATTTGGTATAGCCTTAGAGTTAATTAATACTTTATCATAACTGTTGAAACTTCAGGAGGAATTTTACAATATTTGACAGTGTAGTGTTCAAAGGGTTTCCACTAATTCTCCAACAGCACTTCTCTGAAATGGTAGAGTTTTACATTGCTCATGATAAAAGTGAGCTGGGTTTAGTAGTTCACTTGTAACCAATGGCATATGGTAGAAAAATGAAGATTTGTTGAGACATACAGCATTTTGGCTTGCTCTTTGGTTTCTCCTCCTGAATCAACTCCAGAAGAAACAGCTATCAGATCATAAGGACATGTGATTGTTCCAGAGAGATTCTGTTGGAATGTCTGAAACTTCTGCTTATATGCATCAACTGAGCCATCATAAAGCCACTCCCAACCCTGGTCAGACATCCCAGAGACCCTACTACCAGTTGGCATCAATAACTACTAACTCATGAGACACTCAGACACAGAACCACACAGCCTAGCCATTGCTACACCCCTCTCTTAGAAGCTGTGTGAGGTTATGAATGTTTTTGTACCAAGCTGCCAAGCTTGGGAGTAATTTGGTACCCAGTAACAGACAATGAATACAGAGAAGAATTGCTTGTATCATTATGCATTCTCAGATGCACAAACCAGAGCATTTCTGAGAGTGCTTAAAATGAACAGCCCCACTGGTACCAAAGGGCTGCTAATGCTACCAAGCAATGTCAGCTTCACCTGTGGCTGATCCTAGGCTTAATTAATCTTTAACTCCATGGAATCAAGAGAAGAAAGAGTGTTGGGGGGGGGGGGACTATAGCTTAGTGGTAAGGCTTACTTAGCATGACTGAGACCATGTTTTAATCTCCAGTGCCACAGGCAAAAGAGACACGCCCCCCCAATTCTGGTGATCACTGGCGGGATGCCAGGCAATGTAGCCTACCATAAAGAAAATATAGAATGTCTCCACAGAGTTCATTATAGCTACCAAAGTTTTATTTTGAATTCTACTACAAAATTTCAATGTAAGAATGAAATATCACTTTTACTACATTTGCATTTTTGTCTCTCTCTCTTTCCCCTTTTTCTTTTCTCTTTGTGCATGTATGTGTGTGCATACATTTATTTCTTGATATCTATAAAAATGACTCAGAGGGTCCTGACATATACAATTATTGCCAAAAATATGGGAATTATTTCCTTGCATTACTTGGTATATCTAGTTAAGAAAGTGATACGGTACCAACAGCCTAGACTTTCTAATTATCAAATGATCAGTTAAGCCAGTGGCCTGGAATATGAGGAAATGGAGAATTATTCTAAGTAGATATTGGACACTATGCTAGCAGGCAAAATCCTTTAGTATCAGGTTCAAAATAAGCCACATTGAAATAGCAATTTAGCATCCTTTGCCCAGATTGTGTAGTTTTGTTACCCATCATCCATTATTTGAGAAAGGCAGTTTTGCTTGAATATGAACTGGAGAATTGGATCACAGCTAATAAGCTGTGAAATAATTTAACCACTTGGAAAAAGAATTAAAAAACATGTCGTCGTCATCATTATGACAGCTTGACAAAACCTACTGTTGGTGTGAAAATTATTTTAGAGAGCAAAACTGCAGTCAGGCTGAGAAAGTGTATATTGCATATTAAAAACATGCCATGACTGTCTGATATATGCAACTCGTGATTATTTTATTTACTTTCATTTTAAATGCTTGTAAGACTGTGGTGTTATCATTCCTATTTTACAAATTTAAAAAGCCAAGGCTTAAATAATTTGAATGTGTTGGTACTAATCACACGCTGTCAGAAAGCAAGTCTAGGGAGGCTACGCTCAGAATGCTCATTCTTGCCAGTCATTGTGTATCTCTCACAACAAAGACCCCTGAAAACACACATGAGAATTTCCTGGCCTTTTGTGCCTCAATTCCAGGTGTGTTGTGGACATTTTCTGTGTAACCCAAAGAGCTATTCTTCCCCATTCAAAACACAGACTATCCCAGGTTACTGTAGCCCACTGCCTTTAAACAACAGTACCCAGCATCCTACAGACTGTAAGCTGTGTCCATCACCCTTGCAAGGGAAATACTCTTGCCTGCCTCCCTAAACAGATGGTTTCCTTATCCTTTTCAGCTGCTCTCATGCAGAATCCACAAAGACAGCACTGCTCAGCGCCCTCAGCTTGCACAAGAATCTGAGCGACCCCTGCTGTTTGCCTCTGCATACTCTTTTCCCCCTCCTCCCTTAGATTTCATGAGGAACTTGAAGAAGTACTGCTAGTGATCCAAGTACCACTCCACCTTGGTAAAACGCAAGTGGGCTATGCTCACTTTGCATCATAAATAAAAGCTATTGGAGGTATTTTTTCTCCTCATCCTCGTGATAAACAGGGAGAGCTGGGCGGGACTGGATTTCCCTTGTTCTCTCTTTACCATATTCCATAGTTCTTTATGGAAATGCCTTTGGGTGGGCCCACTAAACAGCCGCTTGGAACAAAATTATTTGCGATAACGTTAAGAACTTTAAGATTAAACTATAAACTCAACAATTATGCATATTACACAATTTGTATATTTAGGGAAAATCTCATTTATTATAATATTTGCATGTAAATTAAGGCATAAATACCAAGCTAGTTTAGAACACACTTGTCCTAAGAAGCAGCATATATAAGATTTGATACAATGTTGATTCTTAATGATGCCCCTACAATAAACTTTTGCTAAACACACCATAATAAATTAGTCATATATTCACAGGATGAGTTTATGTAACAAAAGTATAGAACAACCTTTTGTGAATCAATCAAGAATCTCTTCTAACCTATCTGGTAAAAAATATTCACAATGAGAATGGACAATTGAACATAAGGAATCTAACACTTTTAGGGCAGGGGAGTTTTAGAACAAAACTTCCATTCACCAAACCCCAAATTAACAAACTGTAGAATGGAGTTGCCCTCTGCTGGCAAAATTTCACTCTAAAATTTGAATTACGATCTTGTGACTCTAGTGTCCTGTCTTGATTCACTAGCCCAGATATGTCTTCAGGTACAAACACACACATGTCACTAGAGGTGAGTCTAGAGGTATCCTTCATGTAGCTGTTACTTATGGAAAGCATATGCTATTACCAACAAGTCCTTCAATGGTAGCTGGGATGGAGATATTGGACATTTGTACTGTTTGGCAGTGTCATGGTTAATTCTCTCTGCAACTCTAAGAATCAAACAGGTTCATAGTCCCCCAGGTATATAACCTAGAATAAGAGAAATTTATCAGCCTTCCCACAGCCATGGGTGTAAAGATGAAGCTGAGATTCGAGCTTACTTTTTCAAAGTTTGAGATTCATTTGTGGGATTTCTAAGAGTTTACAAACTCAAAAGAAAATGTATTCAGACAAATACAGATATTGGGGGGATAGGTTTGAAAATTTTAGATTCAAAGGGACCAGAAACAGATAAAAGTTGATTTGGAATAGACAATCAAATCCAAAGGATGAAAGCAGAAGTTGTCATGGAAGTCAGGCGAGGGTGGACACAGCTATCAAAAGCACTTGGATGGGTCTGTGTAAGAGATGGTGAGGGATGTGGTCAGGAAGAATCCATAAAGGAATTCATCAGTGAAAAATGCTGTTGGACATAGTAATTATTTTCCTGAATGTCAAGGTAATAACTGTCTGAAGAGTAAGGAGCTTTTCCATATTAGATTCGATCAATGTATTTATTCTGAATTAAATGACCTTATAGACTATACTACATTAGATTTCTGCTATTGGTAAGCTGGTAACTATTTTATCCTTTAACTTGAAGTCTAAAAGTATGAAGTTTAAGAAGTCAATATTGTAAATTCCCATCACTGGCCTAGACATGATTTAGAAAATGTAAAATATCTGATAAAATACCACAATTCACCACTAGGAATAGAATCCAGTGCTATTTAGGTGAACAGATCCAGTTAAAGATTACATTTTGCAGATTTTCCCATGTAGAGATATAGTTTCTGTCAATGAGAAGTACAAGGAAGACTCATATGAGACCACAGTCAAGTGTACACTGCTTCCCCAGACTGTGTGGATAAGAGAGTAGCAGGAGAAATGGGGGGCTGAATTTCTGACAGACCTGTGGCCACCACAACAGCAAGACTGCCTGTGACTTCTCTACAGTGAATTGACACTCTCTTTATGTATTAATATTACTTTGAGTTTATCCAACTTACATGACCAAGTCTGAACCTAATGGATGCAAGACTAATTACACTGAGTAACCATTAGCTTAGTGTGTTGCTAAATGCTAGATAATAAAGTTAAAATTGAAGAAAACAATGACAAAGACAATTCAAAGTGATATAAAATTTATATAGGTAGTTTATTGCTAAATTTGATCCATGAGTACCATGGGACAAAATATAATATTGATTTGGAAGCTGATCTAGGAAGGATGAATATAAATGTAGACTTAAATGACAATAAACAAAAATTAACATGAATTTCTCACACATTTCCAGGATTCCATTCCCAGAGTATAAACAACCCTCAAAGACAACAAAGTCATTGGCCCTTTTCAATATATAATTAATTTCCTGCAAAAAAAATGTTAATGCAACCAAAATGTAGAAACTCATTTTACTCTCCCGTTTTTACTGAAGTGCATCTATATTTTCAATTAAATCACAATGCAAGGAAAATGTGCTGTTTCTAAAACTTATTCATAAGTATTACTCTTGTAATAATCTGCTATCTATAAAAATTAATAATAAAACAAGAACTGACTCTTAGATGGCATATAAAAGACAGATAAGTTTACAAAATTTTGCTATACTTTGGTTTCCTCACCTGGATAATTACTATCAGTCACAGTACACTGGTAAGTGAGTCAACATGGATACTTTTAAAAATCTTCTCGTTAAAATGGTAGAATGGGGAAACAGTCACTGAGAAGGATAGATAAGTTCAATTTCTCTCAGAAAAGGGAGAAAGAAACTCCATGCAGCAACTTCCTTGGCTTTGAAAATCCATTTAAAGTATTACTCTCATTACAAATCATCGCTTTATGTTCAGCTTATCCTTCATTGTTGAGTAATTAATCTAAGCCCATAACCTTGATCAGCACCTATTTACAAGTGAATCTCAAATACCTATTTTCAGCATCACTTCTGCTTTGAATTCTATATCAATATACTATTATCTTCAAAAGGGTGTTAAGACATCAGTTAGACATAAGACATGACAAAGACACTGAACATGAAAAGAAAAAATTCCCTCTGCTCAGCCTCCAACTCACCAACACACATGCTCTCAGCCTTGAAATACCATTGTCAACCATCACTCTGAGTATCCATTCTCTCTTTTCCCCTCCCTCTCTCTCATTATTAAATGGATTTTTTTCTACAAGATAAGTAAAAAATTCACCTGCATCTTTTTGTTACCTTTACTGATGACCTAAATTAGCCACTCTCAATCCCAACTCCTATCCCACAATTAGGCATCTTTGGAATTGGTTTCATATCTTCTCATCTCTTTCCTTCTCATCTGAAAGTGATGTAGTTTCTAAATCTGACCAAACTTAGCCTTTTCCTCCTTAAAAGTCTTCAATAATGATCTCTCCTTGACCATTTTTATATTTATATTAATTTTTTATTATTTATTTCCTGTGATCTTACACTGTGGTGACATGAAGCAGTCCACATTTCTTAGACCAATGTGCACTGGGTCTTTCAGGTGTCCTCTTCACTTTCCCTCTCTCTCTTTTCGTATTAGCTTGGTATGTGCTACTATGTCCTGTGTCCTGCCTTAACAAAAAGGAATTGCCACAGGTCTTCTGTGTGTTCCTAACACCTTTCATATACATGTCTCCTTTTAAAACATTTTCCTTTTATGAGGCACCTGATTTTTTTACTTCTTATCCTACCATCACTAGTATGTGAGTTATTTGACAGACCATGTTTATCTGTTTTGATATGGTCAGTATAAAACGCCCTACTTTTTTATTATTTTTTATTTATTCAATTGTGCATGTATGCGTGTGTGTGTGTGTGTGTGTGTGTGTGTGTGTGTGTGTAGAACCACGGACGAATTCGGGAACCACCATGGACGCCTCCATCTCCTCCTTGTTTACTCTGCCCCAGGATTCACAGGCTCCGCCCTACCAGGACCAGAAACACAGGCCGCCCCCGCTTCTGCCCAGCGTAGTGTCTATACGTGGGGTCTAGGATCTGAACTCAGGACCTTCCGCCTGCAAGGCAGAGGCTTAACCCCTGAGCCACCTCTCCAGCCCCAAAACATCCTGCTTTTGACAGAGTAGGTACTTGATCTTCATAATTGATACAAGTATACTGACAGACTTTTCAAGCAAAACATTTTTCTCTAGAAAAAAAAAATGTCCACTAATTTAGTCTTATTGTTAAAAGATAATGACTTAGAACAGATAGAGAAGCAAACTTAGGAAACACTAGTATTGAGATATACTTACATGGTACATTGTAACTACAACATAATCCTTAATAATTACCTAATTATTTATTAAAATGTAACTCATTTCCAGTTAATTAAATGCGCACTTGGTAAAGTAATCCAATTTTTGGCAGATAAGCAGCTTTTCATGCACACCCATATGTTGTTAAAGACTGATGATACAATTTTTACAACAGTAGAGGGTTTGAAATTTCTCCCCTTATTTAGAAACGTGGCTACATTACTTCTCCAATTATAGAAAGACTCTCCTAAAGTAACACTGAAACTTATTCCATTGTCATTAAAATGGTGAATTTCAAACAATCAAGAGTAATTTTTCTTTATGTAGCCAGTTGCTTATAGATTGCAAGTACACTTTTAAAGAAAACCTAAATGACTCCAGTATATGGCTTTCCATCTTGCTAAATAATTTACTTCACTATGAGTAAATGATATGAAATTGGTGCCCAAAACAACAACAACAAAAAATATAGTCTTTATTACTTCAGACACTGTCATCTAAAAAACATATCAATTGCAGGAGGCATTGCCTTCCCCTGTTTACAGATGCAGTTGCTATTTGCACATTAGTGGACATTTTTTTTTTTCTAGAGAAAAAAGTTTTGCTTGAAAAGTCTGTCAGTATACTTGTACTCTATGAGAGGCAATCACATTTTACAGATTTGCAGAGTCCCTGGAAGACAGCTGATACACTGCTGAAGGTTCAATCACAAGAATATCACACTCGGATGGGAGTCAGCCTGCTTAACACACCTTTCATAAGGAGCTTCCTTTGAGTGTTCAACATAGAACAGACTTGGTTCTTTTTCCCTTTTTCTTTGTGTGCACGGGGGTGGAGGCAGTGTATGGGCATGTGTATGCATGTGTTCAAACGTATGAACCACAAGTCAACTGTAGGTCTACCCATATCTTCCTCCCTAGCACTAAGATTATGAGTTTATGCTTACCATCATACTCAACTTTTTTTTACAAGGGTTATGGGGATTGAACTTATATCATCATATTTGCATGACTGACCTGTTGCCCCAGCCTTCAATTTAGGTCTTGAATAAACCTTTTATCCATTTTCAGAAGAACCATTGTCCCATTATTATACTTAATTCCTATGGCTATACCTTTCCGGTCTCACTCAAGAAACATGAAATACTTAGAAATAGTCAACATCAGTATTCTGTTCTAATGAATTTCCTGTATCTCCACCCCAACTCCACACTCTCATTTTTTCATGATAAACCATTCAAAAAACATGAATCATTATTTACTTAAGTAAGTAAGAAGTTTGTACAGAATCTAAAGTGTCAGTATGCTGTCTATCACTGCTTAAATCAAATCCTAAAATATCCACAGAAATTTAATTGCTTGCATGTCCTTAATGTAATCATCATTATTGCATATAAGAAGATCGATGCAAATACCAAATTTTTTGTGTATGTGTGTTTTCTTCTAAATGCTGTGCATGTTACTCTGGAGAGTGCACTCTCTTCAGCTGTACTGCCAGATGCTGTCTCTGCACAGGTGTCTGCAATTGTTTCTTGTGCTGCTATAGTTGCAGCTGGAAGCAGAGACTCCAAAGTAGGAGAAATCTGAAAAGAGTTACATAATGCATGAAACCCATGTATCCATCCTCTTTCAGCTTCTTATCATCTCCACTCATGTATAGAGCATCTTGGGTTTGGAGTAATTCATTTCACATCTATTTTTATGTAAAGCACTTTCATTCACCAGATTCTGGATGATGACTGGAAGAATTATGTTCTAAGGGGAATTACAATCTCAATTTAAGTGTAATTTAAGGAAAGAGAAAGATAAGCAGATATCATTAATATTTCTAACATGGAAAAACTGCTGGAGAGAAAAAGAACCAGAATGCTAATGCTGCTTATCACTGACTGGTGACGTTATAGGCAATTCGCTTCTACCTTTTTATTTTCTAGTATCCTGTAACAAACTTTTTTTTACTGTTGAAAATAGGAGACATTTATAACTCAATTTTCTGAAACACTTTAGTAAAGAAAATACACATGAAAGCGAAACAAAATTGGGGAAATCAACCTGACAAATAAACCAACAACTCTCATTCATCTGCATTATAGGAAGGCCACAAAGATATAATTACCTCTAAGATAAGTGAGTCAGTGCACTATTTCTCTTTGGTTAGTTTAAGAAATACTCGTGCAGTTATCCTTGCAATTACTTCCTCTCTTAGTTTCCTCCTCTGCAAATCGTACCTGACCATCAGAGCTGATGAGAAGACTGAAAATTGATGTGAGAGCACCTGGGCTTCAATTTCTAGGCATTGAATAATCAGTGCACATAATTGTCATGGCAGATGTTCAATCAATTCATGAAACGCTGTGTGAACGCACCCCGTGAGCAACAGCGTGGTGTAGGAAACAACTATGAATTAGAAAGCCCTCTGCCTCTGGATGCCACAATCCAGTTGGAGTGATGAGACTCAGGCCAATATAGTCATGATGCAATGCTCCTCATTAAAGGGGAATGAGGTACTATGAGGCTTAGAGACAAAAATTCTAAAAGATTTACAAAGCAGAGTGTTCCTGTTTAATGTAAAGAAATATTCTGATAAAGAAAATGAAACTCTTGTATTCCAGAGCTGGCTGTCCCAGTAATTATGTGATCCAAGTCAAGGTTACAAATTTTCTCTGAGCTTCAGAATCACTAGTCTTCCAATTAGGATGCTTTTCCCAAATGTCTAAAATAACTTCTGCTTCTATAACATTAATACACAACACTTTGCCAAGAACCTATATAACTTCTTTCAAAGATGCAGGTTAGATAAACATCATATGCATGCATGTACACATGTAAGCATATGTGTACATATATAGGCATATAACATAAAGGATACCATATTTAATCCTATATCCATCCTGTAATACAAGTGCAATTCCAACTTTTCAGCTGAGGAGTTGAGGCACAAAGAGATAAAAGAGGTTCATGCAAATAAACACTTGAACTCAAGTAATCAGTAACATCTGAGTGGTTCTTTGAATGGCTTTTAGGATTTGGCATAAAATAATAAAGGGAATAAACAATAAATATGCCAGAATGGAAGCTAACAATAACAAAGGCACAGTAATAAGTAGGCAAGAGAGTTTCGGTGCAAGCAACATATAACCCAAGAAAGAGTAAACTAAATGTATGATTTGGTATACTTTATTCATTTTAGGACACTAATAAGTCCTTAAATAAAGGCTGAGAAGCTCAGAAGTAGTACTGGAATGATTGCCTTATGTGCAACAGGCCCTAGGTTTAATTCATAGTGCTTCCAAAGGCAAAAAACAAATCTTCCTTAATTACTAAAATGTTTAATCATCTTAATCACCTACAGTAAAGATAGTGAGACAACAACTCAGGTCTTGTAGGGTTGATACAAAGATCAAGTAAATATCACATGTACTGTGTTCAAAACAAGTCACGTGTACTGTATACAAAATTTCATAACATATAGTAGATGCCTATTAAACTGAAGTTATTATTATTACTAATGGATAATGGATTCAATTGGTCAACTTAAGCCCAATGTGGTAACAGCAATGAAGTAACTGTGAAGGTGTTAGAATACAACTTGGAACTTTCACTTGAGCCTAGATAGGACGTTTGAGTTTTTACATTCACTGGAACTTTTTATTGACACTTTGTATGTTTCTAGCCATTATTATACTCATTAGGAGTTTCCACATATTTCCTTGATGACCACAAAGAAAATGATACTGCAGGAAGATCATGGACTAAAATATAAAAGTTCATGGAAAAAAGCCCATTTTCACTTGCCAGGACACTGATCTGACTGTCCAGTGGACTGTTGAAATTTGCAGATAAAAGTATACATAATTAAATTATTGAAGCATCAATCTCTAAAATACTGAAATTATGCAAAGAAATTATTTTAAACAGGAAATATTGAACTGACTTTATTCATTTAGCACTCAAAAGCTAATATCTAATCTGTGAATTCTGTCTGAGCAAATAAAAATATGTCCAGAAAAAAAGAAAAAATACGAACTAAATATTTTTAAACTCTGAATTCCACTAAGCTGAACACTTGCAATCCAAGAATGAGCATGGAGTAGAGCAAATTCAGCAATAAATAATCAACATTTACTTAATATGGAACACATGCTCTGCATTTTGCTAAAGGCTTTGCACACTTCATTTCACCTCTATAGGATACTCATTGCATGATTATTATATTTGTCACATTTTTAGATGAGAAAATTGAGATTCAAAGGAATTAAGTAATTTGCTAACATGCATAGAAATGGTAAATGATCAAAACCAGAACTAACAGCTAGCTTTTGCTGAGCTGTTATTTACTTCAAACTGATACCACTATCACCACTGCCACCTCTACCCACATCTCAAGAACCACCTCCCCCATGATTTCATTAGCACTTCCACCATTCCTTTATGACCATCACAACAATTGCTTCCAACTTTATCACCACTTTCATGACTCATGTCTCAGGTCCACACCAATATCAACTTTCATGAGCATCAAAATTCCCCCAACCTCTCTCACCATATTGTCATCATCTCTGGTATCATCCAACCTCCATCACTACTCTGTCTCATACCATCAATGCCTTCCTTCAGAATCTCCTTTATCCCCCTCAGCAAGACTAGTTTCTTTTAACCCAAGTACTCTACTAGCAAAAATAATCCTGTTCACAAAACCTCTAAGAATAAAGGTCTTTCCCAGCATTCTGTCTTCTCAACAGCCCTCACTCCCCTCCCACACACACACACTCCCTTCCCCACCCACAGCAATTATCCTCACTGTTGCTAAATTGTTTTTGAAATCAAGCAAGTCAAAATTAATCCCAATCCAAAGGGCCATTAAACATCTATCTTATAGATTAAAACTTACTTCCAAAATTTTTAAATTTTATTTATTTATTTATTTATTTATTTATTTATTTATTTATTTATTTATTTATTTATTCTGTGCGCGTGCGTGCATGCGTGCGTGCATGTGTGTGTGTGTGTATGTGTGTGTGTGTATGTATCAAAGGGTATTATGTGTGTGTCCCTGTGGAGACCCAAGGGTGACTTCAGGAATCACCCTGGATTGTTTCTACCTTCTTTTTGCTTCATTCTGGAATTTCCCAGACTCTGTCACCATTTTGGCCTGGCATTTTTACATGGGATCTGAACTCAGAACCTTCTGCTTGTGAAGCAGAGTCTTAACTCCAAGCCATCTCTCCAGCCTTATTTCCAAATTTTCAAGAAAAGAAGTGTATAAAGCAGTATATATATTCGACAGAATAATGAAAATGATTACTGCTTAAAAAATTATCTACAGGGCTGGAGAGGTGGCTCAGGGGTTAAGCCTCCGCCTTGCAGGCGGAAGGTCCTGAGTTCGGATCCCAGATCCCACGTATAGACGCCAGGCGGAAGCGGGGGCGGCCTACGCTTCTGGTCCTGGTAGGGCGGAGCCCGTGAATCCCGGAGCAGAAGGAGGTGGAGGCGTCCATGGTGGTTCGCGAATTCGTCCGTGGTTCTACACATACACAGACACACACACACACACACACACACACACACACACACACACACACAGACGCGCGCACATACACATGCATATGCGCACAGTTGAATAAATAATAATAATAATAATAATAATAAAATTTAAAAAATTATCTACAGACCAACATGGACAACATGTGAGCTCATTAGAAATGCAAAAGCCTGGAACTCTTAAGAGTTGGCCCAACCAGAAAAGTATTTGCTGCACAAGCATAATGGTCTGAGTTTGGATCCCCAGGACCCAGGTATAAAGTGGCACATGCCCTTTAACCCTATCTGTGGGGAAGGAAAGACAGGTGGATACTTGGGAAAAGTTCACTCAGAAAGTCTAGCTGAATTAGTGAGCTACAAGTTCATTGAAAGTCTTTGTCAGAAAGAAAAAGAAAGAGGGAGAGAGGAAGGAAGGAAGGAAAGGAGGAAGGGAGGGGAGGGGGAGGGAGGAGGAGGGGAGGGGGGAGGAGGGAGGAGGGAGGGGGAGGAGGAGGGGAGGGGGGGAGGGGGGAGGGGGGAGGGAGGGGGAGGGAGGGGAGGGGGAGGGCAGGGAGAGGCAGAGGAGGGGGGAGGGAGGGGAGGGGAGGGAAGGGGGAGGGAGGGGAGGGGGAGGGGAGGGGGGGGAGGGGGAGGGAGGAGGAGGGGGGAGGGAGGCAGAGGGAGGCAGAGGGAGGGGGAGGGGGGAGGGAGGGGAGGGAGAGGGTAGGGGGAGGGAGGGGGAGGGAGGGGAGGGGGAGGGGAAGGGGAGGGAGGGGGGGGGGAGGGGAGGGGGAGGGGGAGGGAGGAGGAGGGGGGAGGGAGGCAGAGGGAGCAGAGGGAGGGGGGGGGGGAGGGAGGGGAGGGAGGGAGGGAGGGGAGGGAGGGGGAGGGAGGGGAGGGGGAGGGAGGGGGAGGGGGGAGGGAGGGAGGGAGGGGGAGGGGGGAGGGAGAGGAGGGAGGGGGAGGAAGGGAGAGGGAGGGAGGGAAGGAAAGAAGGAAGGAAGGAAGGAAAGGAAGGGAGAAAGAGAGAGAGAAAGAGAGAGAAAGAGAACAAGAGAGACAAAGAGAGAAGGAAGGAAGGAAGGAGGGAGGGAAGGAAGGAGGGAAGAGAGAAAGAGTAAGAGACAGAAAAAGAAATAAAGAAGAGAGAGAAAAAGAGAAAGGAGAAAGAAAGAGAAAGTGAAAGAGAAAGAAAGAAAAAGAAAGAAAAGGAACGAAAAAGAGGAGAGGGAGGGAAGGAAAGAAAGAGGGAGGAAGGAAGGAAGGGTGGGAGGGAGGGAGGGGGGAGGGAGGGAGAAAGGAAGGAGGGAGGGAGGGAGGAAGGGAGGGAGGGAGAAAGGAAGGAGGGAGGGAGGAAGGGAGGGAGGGAAGGAGGGAGGGAGGGAGGGAGGGAGGGAGGTTAAGGAAGGCGCCTATTATTGAACTCTGGCCTCTGCATGCACACACATCTTTACCACAATAACAACATGTACCCCCTCAAAAGAAAAAGAGAAAGAAACACTGAATCTCAGGCCCCAATCCTGATGAACAATGAGAATCTGCATTTCCTGGAGATTTCCCAAGTTGTTTCGCTCCACATGAAAATTTGAGCAGCCCCACCCTAAATCCTCTGACCCTGTCTATCATTCTGCACAAGGCAGCAAGGGATTTCTGTCTGGCCATTTTTATGAAAACCTCAACTCAGATTCCCAAGAAACATAAACATTTCTCCCAAATCATATTTTAGAATAGAACTGCTTTCAAGAAGCTAAGGCTCTAACTGGCCTCTCACCAAGTGGTAAAAATGAAAACAGGCATGCTTTAGACTCCATCAAATAGGAGAAATTTTGAAACATGGGGGAGAAAGTCTGAAAAGCTTAAGAAACAAGATGAAATATGGAGAGAGATCTGAAGAAACAACAGGTAGAAAATAACCTTTAAGCAGAGCAGTAATAACGAGGCCATGGGAAAACACTGCCCCCTTTGAAGTGCAGAGGGGAAAGCTGGTAAATGCTGGCACTGATGTGGCAGAGGCTGGTAAGCAGGTGCTGAAAACCAAGATGATATTTCCCTCCCTTCCCCCCAGGATACACAGCCACCTGTGATCAAATTGTAAAGGCTCAACAACCTGGGAAAGAGAGTTTAGGAATCAGCCCAGGACGAATGCTTGTCCTCTGCATCTCTCCCTGCCACACAGTCCTTCCCTTGTCCTGAGTCATGTTCTTTCTCTTCCCGCTGAGAGATTCCTTGCTCTCTGCAGTTTTTACCTGTGAAAGGTTTGTACACCCTCATCACCTTCCTCTCAACAACCTATACGATTAAAATCAATTCCTGAGATATTTATAGATGTTTACCTATTCTTCCGTTGTTAAGAACCATAGGATTTTTGAGCATTAGGAACACTGCCTGTCTGACCCTGTGCCTGTAACAGGTTTGTGTTTCATTCTGTCTCTCCTCCCATCTATCAGCCAGGATTGGCATTGAGGAGGGACAGCAGATTCCAAATCCTAGGAGGCATTTTAATTTTAGACACTCTCTTGTTGTGTTTTGATTTTTATATTACAAATGCTTTTTATTTGGTGCTTTGTGCTGTTCTTCCTTAAGGTGACCCAGTTATGCAAATTACCAAAGTAAGACTTCTTGAACTACAAACTGGACAAACAACTGTGATAAGTGTCGGACTGCAATATCCACAGAAAGTAGTGTGGACAACATACTCTGTTGTTGCACATTTTCATTCGTGTATATTTTCCTTGAAATTTAAAATGTTACCTATTTTATTCTGAAAAGGGGAATTATATTTCCAGTGTTTGCACAGATCTGTTCTTGCATTGGCCCACTCACACCAAGGTCTGCTAGTGACAAAGAATCAGATGTTTAGAATAACTAGTAAAAAAAAATCTTCACAGGCAGAATTAATGCCTTCTGCCCTGAGCTCCCAGGATACTTGGGACATCCTGCTACTGCAGATGTTTGAATTATTATTAATAATCATTTCAATGGTTTCCCTCCTCCATTGACCTACTTAGATAGGTAAGCAAATTATTATTCAGATGCCTATGAGCTTAGTTTGTGATTGGTTGAAACAAAAATCATCTTTTGAAACATAATTTGATTGTAATTATTAAATATATGAATATATAGAGAATTGGCTATGAATGTAATTTTATGCATCACTATTTTTATAAGTGAACTTATATCTGTGTTGAGCAATTGCTGAACAAGGACCAGTTAACTGAATATATTTTAACGCACACTCGAATGTCCCTTAATGACAGGGCTATATTCTGAGGAATGTGTGTGTGTGAGCTGATTATGTTGTATGAACACAGAGTGTACTTACTTACACTAAGATGGCTACAACAATATCATAGGAGGTACAGTCTTATGGGACTGTCTCCTAAACATGGTCCACCCATATCTTGATAAAAACAGTGCTATATGGTGACTCTGGGTTCGCCAGCCTGCATTAGAATACTGATAACTTATAAAAACAGTTAACCCATTCAATATTTGCACCTTGCGTCTGCATCCATGGGAACAAAACCTGTGCCTTCACCATAGGGCTAAAATGATGTAATGTATTAATATGTTTAGTAACATATGGAGCACATAATAGGTATTCAATGAGGAAAAGCCAATAAAACTCTTGATTTTTTTCACCAGAAAATAGAAAACTAGGAATCAAAACTAATAAAGACAATTTAAGTATTGCTACAGCTCTGAGGAAGTTGTATATTTCTCTTAGAAATCTGCCAGAATATCCCGAGACGATTAAAGCTGAAATTTTTCTCTGCTAATATAACTTAATATGAAACAGTCCTAGAAATACAAAAAATTACAGTTACTTATCTCACATCTCCTGTCTTTCAGATTCCCGAGGACAGACCAAATACAACTATAATTACAGAGAGCCTTTGACAAAGTCACACGTGACCACACGTACACAATCCCAAGATGAATAAATTCCTGAACAAATGATATCTCTAATAGGTGGGCAGAACTTCATGAGGATTTTCCCAGGAAGTTGGGAGGGGCTCCTGCATTTCATCTCAGCACAGCAAGAGCCTGGCAGGCAGCACCACTCTGCGTCTATGTCTGCGGTGTGGTCCTGTCAGGGATCTGCAAGGCACTGTCAACTTCTGAAATTAACCATTTCTTGTTTTACATTATCGTCCCCTTTTTCCCATTAGGATATAGGCTTCTGGTGCTCAATTCTTCAGATGAATGAATGAATGCACACATATGCTTCTGTGAGATTTTTTCCTCCTAGCCCCTGAATTTCTCTCTGGATTTTTAAAAATAAGATAGGAAATATCCGGATATTTCCCAACTTCATCAGACACGGAATAATTAGTTTCCATCCCCCACCATCCCCTCATACTCCAAGTTATTTATTCACTAAGTTAACAGTTAACCCAAGTAAAGTTTATGTTAGGTATAATCATGAAAGACATTTCCAAGTTCAAGTGGAATTTTGCTTATGGCTTTTTTTTTCCTCCTGTCCACAGACACACTATTTAGAGAAGCACAAATGTATTGCACCCTATGAGAGATGAAGACAAAGACAGCAGACACATTAGCTCCATTTCTGACAGGCCAGAAATCAAAGTAGGAGATTCCTTTTAGAGACACATGATCTATTGGGTCAAAGTTCAAATTGTTTCAAAAGAAAACATTTATTTTTTTTTACCAAGGTGAATTATTATTCTCCCTGTCATCCTGGGTTCTATAAATCTGAAGGGGTAGTTGCATAAAGGATAATCACCAGCTGCTATGAAAGGAAGAGATATATGTCCCTCATATAGATGTGGGCTTCCTGGGCACCAGAGTTCCTAGTCCCAGCCCAGAACATTATGACTCAGATAGTATTAAATATGCATTTAATTGCCATATATATATATATTTCAATATATGGAAATACTTTGCTGATTGGAAATTACTAAAGTTACAGACTAAGTTCCTAAATAGGTAAGAAACTCTCTCTAGATATTTTATATATGAGACAGAGAGAGAGAGAGAGAGAGAGAGGAGAGAACAAAGTAAGGGCTGGGGAAATGGCTCAGCAGGTAAAAGGCTTACTGCTCAAGCATGAGGACATATGTATAGATACACGGTACCCACATGCCAGGTGGCACACACCTGCAGCCCCAGGCTGGGTGGCAGAGACAGGCAGGCACCCAGAGCATGCCTGACCAGCTAGTCTAGTAAAAACATCAAGTTCCAGATTCAATGTCTCAAAATAAATAAATAAATAAATAAATAAATAAATAAATAAATAAATAAGGTGGAGGGACATAGAGACAAACATCTGATTCTGGCTTATATGCCACGCATGTCAAGCATTCAGAAATAGAAGGAAGGAAGGAAAGAAGGAAGAGAGGGAAGGAAGAAAGGAGGGAGAAAGGGAGAGGGAGGAAGGGGGAGGGAGGGAGGGGGAGGTTTTAGTAGGCATAGTCTTAACTAAAGAACATTTTTTTCATTGACTGAGTGCAATTAAAAATGAAAACACTATTGAATTCTAGAATCCTCAGTGGTCTTAAAGGAATAAAATCCAAACTATGGTTTTGAAGAGAAATCCACCTCGTTCTGAGGGGAACTTCAAAGACACACTCTTCCTGGATGAGAAGTGGGGAGTTTGCCTGTAAAGGAAGTTCCTTGGTCCCCCAACAAGGGAGACAATATTAACAACAGATCTTCCTCTCTAAAACAGTTGCTGTCTAAAGACACAATTTTCACAATGCAGTATACAGACCCTCAGAGAAGAGAGACAGGAGCTGCAAGAAACCTGTGCTGCTGCACGTGCTGAGCTCTGCCACGTCCCTGTTCCATTTCACTGAGCTAATTTCAGGACTCAGAAACAGATCTCAGGACATCTCCAAAAACAGTGCAAGTCTCTTGTACCAAACCACATCAACACCACATCAACATCTGCCCTCCAGGGACTTACTATGACCACCAAGAAAACATTTTGGAAATATTAAGATTAAAAGTGATACTTTTTTATTTCAAGTGCATCCAACAGGTGCATAGCATTTTAGTATTAATAAATTTGTATAGTAGAGAAATAATTTAATCCCTTTGAGATGTAAATCTAATTCCTCATCCCACTTCTATTCCATCTTCCCTGAACTATTCTGCCTGCACAGAATTCCTCTTGTTCTCAAAATTATCACTTTAATTAGTCTAGGTTGCTTACACTTAGAGCACATATGGTTTAAGGCTTTATAATATATCTGTGCTATTTTCTTGCAAATTTTTAGACAGTTTGACTAAGGCATACTTAGCTCAGTGGCTTTATCGAACCAAGTCCAATTCACTCTCACTCTCACAATACTGGTCCTCATTAGCAATAAGGTAATGCTCAAGGATTAGCCTCCAACAGAAAAATCTCCGGTGCTTGTTCCAGCCCTCAATGCCAAGGCTTCTTTCTCTCAGCAATTACTCCCCTAATCCATTGATAATTCAGCGGTTTGGGTTACAGTGGACGGAAATTCTCCACATATGTCTCCCCCCAACTGTTGCTACAGGAGATAGGTAAACAATTTTAATAATTCTATTTTGTTTGTACCAAAACAAAGCAATTAATGTTAAGATAGAGAATTTTTAAAGGAAGATTTGATCAGCTGTCAGCTGGCTGTCAGAAACTGGCAAAGCTTGGAGTTGTTGAACCCAGGACAAATGTTAAGGCATCAAGTAAAGCCATGTATCTAAATCCTTAATTTGGAGGGTCCCTGGATTTTTTTATTAGCACATATTGATTTAAAGAAGAAAGTTCACGTATTTTGTGTATGTTTTTTGCAACCCTCCTTCTCACTCAAACATCCAGTCTTTTCTTCCTTGAAACATTTCTCATCATTAATAACATTCCCACTTAGATCCAGGGGAAGAAGCAGTAGGCTCTTCCTCTGCAGTGGGGCGCTAGCTTAGGATTTGAATGGATGGTGAGTCACACACAGTCCTCTGGGTCACCAGACTGAAGGTGGGGGATATAGAAGAGTACTGCTGGAAAGACAACCCTCGGGAATTTCTGGTCGGATTGACGATCTGTCCCTGGAAAGTCCCTATTCACACAAATTAGGGACACCTGTGGTCCCTCTGGGCTGAGGAGAGAGAATTCAAAACAAGACAACAGCATACATTCTTTGCCTGGAGTCACTGCTCTTTTTGAGCAAGAAGGACTTTCATGATGGATGAGCAAGGACTGCAGCCCCCTTCACGAGACACTTGCATCAGGGTCGCCCTGGGCTGCCCACTTGCTTAATCTCATAGTCAGGGAAGGGTCCCGTTTGGCCTCCAATTTTCTTTCTTTCTATTGTTATTTACTTTGTCCAGGAGTGTTAGAAACCTCGACGGCTTAAGGCCACCTCGCGGACCCGGGACACACGGGTAACTGCTGCTTTCCTAGTCAATCAGCAGCTGAACAGAGTTCAGGGGAAGTGTGGGCTGTAGCCTTGCTGTGCCCAGCTCTGGGCTAATGGAGGTGGAGGGCAGCCTGTCCTTGGAACCAACTTGCCTGCCTTCCTGGGCGCGCCTGCCAGCCCCGACTGCGCCCTGCCTGGAATCGAATTGTCCCGGGCTTCCGGGGACATCTAGGGCTCTGAGGGAGGAGTGGCAGTCCTCCCCACCGAAGTCACGCACCCCAGATTCTGGTCCAGTCTAGTGGTCCTCGCTGTTGTCACTCATCTTAATATACCGCGCCCAGCAGCACCCCCCCTACGTGGAGAGCACTGCTCCCCCAAATCCAACCTGCTCCCCTAGGCTACTGCAGCCCAACTGTCGGGCTCGCCGGACCCCTAGGTCTCTTTTCTTACCAGAGCGCTCCCCTACACCCCAGGTCTTAATCATCTGTTTTCTCACGTCCCCACCCCACTTTCGTTACCTCGCCCCACTGAAGACCGTCTCTTTTGGGGGCTCCCCTGAGTGGCCGCGAAGCGAGCCCCGTAACCCTGTTCCTAGGTGGGTCAGGGTTCCTTTGGGAAACTCACCTCCCTCCGGAATTTGCATCCTCCGGGGAAGGGACTGGGCTCCCCGAAAAGCTGTCTCCAGGGTCTGGGTTAGGAATCTCAGCCCAGTCTGTCGCCCCCCACTCCCTCTCTATTCAAGGTCTAACAGGGTCTACCGCCTGCTTTCCGGATTTCCAGCTTAGCTGGGGTCTGGGGGACTCTTAGGGCGCCAAGCGGCGGCGGCAAGCGCAGCCCCTCTTTCTCACTGGGCCGGGGCGAGGGGGGCGGGAGCGGAGCGCGCGGGAGCGGCGGGCTAGCCCCTCCCTCTGCGGGCTGGAGGGGCTGACGCGGAGGGAGGGTCCGGGCGGGGCGGGCTCGCGGAGATCCGCAGCCCCTCCTTGCCCGCGTGCGAGAGGAGGGCGGGGGTGACGCGCGCCTGCAAGAGGACTTAAGTCGGGAGAAGTTTGCGCACAGACTCACCGCGGGGCGAGAGGAGGCAGGCGCCGCCAAGGTGAGCCTCCCGCGCTTTGGGGAGGTGGAAGGCGGTGATGGGGAAAGAAGACTTGCCTAGAACCTAGCCTGCCACCCGGGGCTTTGAACCCATTCCTCAAAGCAGGATTAAAGTGGCAGGAAATAGGGAAGGGGGCAGAGAGAGTGCTCCAAACTAACACACTTTGCTGTCTGTCTTCTAACTAGGAAAGCCAGCTCCCCGGACCCTTCTGGGTGGGCTGCAGACCTTCTTGGTCCGGCATCTCCTGCCTGGGAGATGAGAGCTGACGCCTGAGTTCCTGAGTCTCTGGAGTCACACCTGCGGATACCCTGCGTGTCCCCTCAGCTATCCCCCAGTCCAGTATGAGAATTCCTGGTAAGGAGGGTCTGGGTGTTGTGAGTCTGTCTTAAGCTTGGGGGGTCCCAGGGTGGTCCCAGGGAGGGCTAACAGTGGAGATGTGAAAGACACTTTGCTTTTGATGGGAAAACTGCAATTTGTGATGTTCAAGGGTCTACTTAGTCTCAGTGGCTTCACTTTACCCGTGATTAAAGAAAAAAAAGGGGCTCTCGGAAGGTATTATAACTCAAAATTTCGTATTGAAAGGCATTCTGATTTCTTGTGGCTTCTTTAATATTGTCAATATCAATTTTCTCTCAAAAGTTTTATTCTTCATTGTATTGAGCATAACAAATAGGGGACTTAAAGTTACTGTTTTTCCCGATAGATGTTTATTAAGTACCAAGTAGATAATATTGTCGTCTATAAGATGTGCCATGTTGTTCTGGGTCTTGGAAATAAGCACAGTAGTGAATGGGGTTGCTTGTTTGGTCATGTTTTACAAAGAAATTATTTTCCAACAATCATTTATGCATAGCAGCCATTCTTCACACCTATTAGGAAAAAATCTGTTGTGTGCATAGTTTCCAGAAGAGTACTCTTTTTTTTCATGATGCTCTTTCCAAGCCGGGATGAAAGACATCAAGAAAATCTTCAACAAATTAATTCCTCTTCTCAAAACATTCATTTTACCCGGGATCCAAGGAAAATCAAAGTCAAACATCAGCAATCCAGTTAGATTTGTAACCTATTATGCTTTTAACATGCATGTTAACATGCATTTGTTTAACAAATCTACCTCACAAAAGTTCTAATCTAATATTATATCTTAGACGTAAGACTGGGAGTCTTATCTTCAGGAGACTATCATCATCTTTGTGGTTGAAGTTGACCCGAGCAAAGCCATCTATCTATTCAAGGCTATTTGTTGAAATTATTAGGTAATTGAAGGTAAAATAACTCAAAATAATACAAAGTTTGACTATACCATCCCTAAAACCAATCTTTAAAGAGCCGAGTGTCCAAGACTCAGAGTCTGAAATGATCACAGAGGACAAATATTTTATACAGCCGGTCCGACCAGTTTACCATTAAGGATAAAGCAGAAATGCTTTTAAAGGGATGGATTTATTAAGTGCAATTTGTAATAACATGTTGTTAGCCTACTATGCTTCCAGCAGCTAAATAATGAAGCTTTAAAAAGTTGGAGCTGCCCATGGTATATACTAGTGTTACGAGAGGAATTGAAATGGTCAGATTTAAAAAAAAAAAAAAACAAAAAACAAAACAAAACAAAAACAAAAAAACAAAAAACTTATGGTTTGTCAGTATCCTCACTTGACACTCATTTCTATGTTGTTTTTATAGCCCCAAACATCCCTAAGCCAGTACTTGTTTTGGTTCAAAAATACCTCTAGCCTACAGCTTACTGTAGGAATTAAAGCAACAAGAATACTATGTAGCCACATTTTAAAGTGTTCTAAGATTGTTTATTGGCCATACCAATACACCGAGCACAGTAAATATGAAATCTCCTATTAATTGATTCATAAGATCATATAGATCATCTTGGACTTGAATTGTTTCATGATGCTTAGAGTTGAAAAACTTGGTTGATATTTTCTTGCATTTTTGGAAGATGACAGATGAATAAAGATAGCTTTTGTCTTAATCAACTACAGAAAAAAGCTAAGTATTGGTGTAACTGTGCCAAGGCAATTCTGTTCTCCCCGGGCCTTCCAGCTAGTCCAATGTTAATGGGAGTAAAAATATTCTGTCTGCTTGGTTTTCATGAAGGTAAAAATGAAATGAAGTAAAGGAATGGTGATATAACCTAAACTGGTGTTCTAAACTTGATCAAAAATTAGAATCAATTAGAGAAATTGGAGGAAAAAAAGAAAAGAAAAGAAAAAGGAAAGAAAAAGAATGCCCGACTCTATCCAAAAACCAATTAAATCAGATTGTTTGGGGAAGAGGTCTGTATTTTGATGTGTTTCATTAGGTGACTATAATATATAACCAGGACTGATAAACATTGACTAGTATGGTTTCTATCAGATTCAACAGAGCCCGTTAACGTTGGAGGGTCTTGGTGAACCTAACTGCCATTTACTATATTGCTGGTCTAATCTTTGGATTTCATAGAGTTTGTGAATGTTAGAAGATCTTGGTGAAAATAAATAAATGTCATTTGTTGTATTGTCATATATATATATATATATATATATATATATATATATATCTTGATTTCCTAATTACAAGAAAGAGATTTGATGAATGTTTAAATTATAACAAGTTCCGGGAGAATAAAACCCTCCCTTGAAGACAAGCTGTTGAGCTTAATGTTTATTTAGATTATTCATAAAATGCTTTAATAAATTAACTCTCATTTTAAGAGATGTTAACAATAATGTTTTATAAATATAGCAGTCAATCTCCTTTTGCTAAGACTACATGAACTACAGTGTACAAACATGTACTTCTGGAAAAGGGATGAAAAAATAGTTCCTTTATTCCTTGTCATACCAAGTAACATATTCTTGGTCTTAATGATATTCTAATATTTTCATAGTATTTATGTTATTAAGCTCATAATAGACTTTTAAGACACGATACTATTCTAAATTTTATATATGAGGAAATTGAGAATTCATTAAGTTAATGAATTTGCTCCTAACCACAAACCAAGTCAATTAAGGATGTATTCAAATCCAAGGCTTCTTATTCTGAGCTCAATGACATCATAAATATATCTTGATGCCTAAATTATGGCTTCTTAAAAATTAAAAACAGCATCTATTTGGAAGCCATATAAGGTAGGAACAGAGATTCTAACAAGACTCTGTTTGGTTTGGATTCCCGGCTCCATCACTTTCCAGCTGAATGATTTGGACATGGAATTCAGTCTTTCCCGGATTAAGTCCATCAAAAGAATTTTCTTTTATTGAAATAAATTATTTTATTCATTTCTGAAGTAGTTAGGTGGAAATCTGGTACATAGAATATTCTATGTAATTTTTAAGCTATCATTAATTCATAATCTTTTTGATCCTTTAATAAATGCCAACTAATGCACTAATCCTGACAATATAAAAACATAAAAAATATAAGTCATATGCCTGACTTCAGGGATTTTGTGTTCAGTAGAAATATAATTATTACATAAACAGGATAATTATTTCACTCAGATACGGGTGTTTCTTCCATCATACTTATAATTAAAAGCTAACAACTATGTGTTTTCAATGTTAATGTGATCTTCCATATTAAAAACCATATGATAATATCTTGCATTGTCACAGTGTTGATGGTTTGTTTTCAATTTCATCAATGTAGAGAACTGTATTACCATATGTTCTGGCTTCAGTTTATAAGGTTAGAAAATAGATAAGATGGCAAGGTTACAAGTCTTTAAACTTTTTGTTTTCAAAGTAAATTGTGGAGTTGGATGCTTGAGAGAGAATTGGTTAAAAAAAGTCATTGGATATAATTCTTAATATTTTTAAGGGCAATTTTCTTAAGTCAGTTTTCAAAAAGCAATGCTGCCTACCTAAAATATACTTTTGTTTTTGTTCCTAAAGAAAAACAGTTTTTATAGAAGGAAGAGTCAATCACAGGTAAAAGTCTCTAAAATGGGGTCGTCTCTGAAGTCATCAGAACTGGCCATGCCACCT
Organism: Typhlomys cinereus; assembly: GCA_023101885.1. NCBI lineage: Eukaryota > Metazoa > Chordata > Mammalia > Rodentia > Platacanthomyidae > Typhlomys > Typhlomys cinereus. The sequence goes on along the minus strand of JALPQD010000050.1, from coordinate 5,545,766 downwards.
TAGACTGTGTCTGCAGCTCTGTCTGCAGGGCATGTGTGGACATTTAAGGTACAAGATCCTGTCTTGTTCCACTGCAAGTCTCTCTTTAATTTCAAGACAGAATATAAGTTAGTTTCCTCTGTACAAGAATCGGATAGCAATTCAAAACCTAAAGGGTTAATTCTCAAAGAAATTAAGTACCTAATTCAGTGCAATGTCTCTGCTTTTATAATCAATATTTAACCATCTCATTGCACTAAAATTCCGGTGTGCCAGTGCGTGCCTCTTTTCCATTTTATCCAATCTCAAGGCTACGTGCAATTTCCCTTGGGTGCTATGCTTCTCATCCAGTATCTTCACTGCTGCCCCTTTCGTTACCATTATGAAAATATTTAAATACTCTCCCAGTACTCAGTCACATTCACATTTCAGAATTTTTTTTTCATGCTTCTGATTTTGTCATCCTAATTATTTGGTGACTACCCAAGGATTCAAACCTTCCTTTTCAACCTGGTATTTAGGATGTGTCAGGTTTTAACCCTATTTTATTGTTTCTGTCCATGGTAGGTAGAAAACCTCAACAGCTTCCCAATTCTAGTTCTGGATTTATAGCTATGCTAGCAAAATGGACCCCAGATTTGGAGTCCATTTTTCATTTTCAACCGTATAAGGTTGCTTGTCAACCTCATTTTACATTATGTTGCTTCAGAATCTCCTCTCTCTCTCTCTCTCTCTCTCTCTCTCTCTCTCTCTCTCTCTTTCTCTTGCTCTCTCTCTCTCTCTCTCTCTCTCTGTGCATCCCTTTTTATCAATGGTTCTGCTAAGGTGATGGTTTGTTTTAGGGTACCTTTCTCACTACCACCTCGGCCCAGATGTTGCCCTTTTTTTGTTGGGTGTTCCAGAATTCAGCATTTCAAATCTGACTTGCCTCTACCCCTCAGACTTTTATCATTCTCCTATAACATATCCAACAAATTTCCATGCTGATAGCTTTACTCATATTTTAACAGTCAATAAATACTTATTGAATACCTATTATGCTGTAGTCAGAGAATATTACAACAAATTATAGTTTCTGGCTTCATAGGACTGGGAGAGACAGAGAAACCAACAATGATACAATGTGTGGTAGGCACTGCCATAGAGATGCTATGGGTCCCCCGGAAGTAGAGAGCAGGAATTTTCTAGGCAAAGGGGGCATGATTCAACACTGGAATGACAAAGAAGAAAATGAAAAGAAATAAAGTTGTGTTACCAGCAGGATACCCAGTCAGAGGTTAAGACAACATTGTGATTTGGTAAACTGCAGGTACATGGGTTGTCCATCTAGTTACAGGGCATGGATCATATGCCAAGAGGCTTGTGTGCCAGCAGAGCCAATTTCCTAAAATAGGGACAGGGATGATCAGATTTGCCATTCAGATAGATTACTCTTGTAGAAAAAAATTGGAGGAAAATTAAATTTAAAATGGGATGGGTACAAATTAATGGAAAGCTTTGTTGCGTAACAGAAAGAGAATCAATGGGGGGCACTCGATGAGAATAGAATAGGAAATAAACAGTCTGGAGATTATTTTAATGATAGTGTTTGTAGGATTTGGTGACTAACAATAATTAGAGGTGAGATGAATAAGGGAAATAACCTTTAATATGGTGAATTCTTTCACATTTAATAAGTGCTATGATATCCACTACTAAATTCAGACAAGCAAAATCTTGGAAGATAAAGAGTTTAATTTTTGGAAAAAAAACATGAGGCATTTGCCTTATTGTGATATACTATTTTTTAGAAGTAACGACAGAAATTCTTGCTTCAAGAAAATTTTTTTTGCTATTACAAATAAAATTTGCCCAATATGAGCATATTTTAAGTAACAGTACAGGAATAGTAACAGTATAGTATATAGCTCAGAGAGATGGAGGGAGGAGGAAAGAAGGAAACGAAAGAAAAAATCAAACACAGGCAGCTAAAAAGAAAAGCTACTCATCTAAGAATCCTGGGATCACAAGTTTTCAAAAGGCACAAATGTAAAACAAGCCTTCCAAACAGACAGAAATGGGAGGCTGGACAATACAGACCAAGTAGTTCTGTGGAAGCTGGAGGGAAAGCCAGCAGGTCTGTAGAGTAGCCAGATGGACAAAGGAAAGGCCATCTTCAGTCCATAGTGTCTGGTGTGGGAGACAGGTAAATGGGAAGGGAGAAAACAGGAGTGCAGTGACATATATCCATTTCAGTCACTCTGAGAAGCGCCCTTTACTTTGTGTCCAAATTATAAATTGTACAATTTCCTAACATTTAACTGCAGTGCTGCTTCCTTCCCATATCCCTTTTCTAACAGCCAGTGATCCCTCAAGCAAAATGCAATGCTACATCACAGCATCAGCCTATACAGACATTCTGTGCATGAGTGAGTGTCTGTGTGCATATTATATGTTTATATACATTGTTCACATTTATGTATTATTACTTTTGTCATTAATACACTGAAATAAACATTCTTGATCTCTTTAATGGAATATTGAAAAAAAGTTATGTTTTTTTTTGTAAACCACAGCCTCAAGAATAAGAATCTAGGAATGTCACTATTTCAGTATATCCAAAATATTTTAGCCAGAATATTCATATCCTTAGAGGTTTTTACAGGCAACATTTACAGGCCAAATGCACCAATTTTGGGGACATAACATGTAAAAATTTCTGAATGTTTTATGGAGCTGTCTTTTCTTTTTGTGTTACAACTGACCCTTTACTTATCTCCTTTCCCTTCTGGATTACACAGGTAAGTCGCCAGTTTATCCGATCTTCTCAGAAACCCCAGGAAGCTTTCTATGCTCTGACTTACTGGAATGTGTTAAAACTTCTATAAATTTGAACATGTTGATGGTGACTTTTTTTTCCTGAAGTGATTTTGCCACACTGAATTTTACATTTTTCTTTTCAGGTATCCATTAGCTACTGCCTAGAACTTTCAGTTATTTGTCTTGGTATTTCCTACAGATCAATAACCCATTCACATTTTGAACCTTATCAAAACTGTTCTCCTACTTCCTACTTGAGTCAATGTCAACTTCAGGAATCAACTCTGCTTTCTGCAGTGAATATGTGAAGAGTAGCTCATGAGTTCAAAGTCTGTTACTACAGTTGAGCATGCAGAATTCTTGAGGATGTTTTTTACCTTTCTATACCACAAAGTGAATATAGTACACCCTCCATTTTTTGTGGGTTCTATACCCAGGAATTCCACTAACTCACAGGGATAAAATTTTTGGAAAAAAAATACAACTGTCAGAACATATGCAGACTGATTTTTTTCCTGCCATTACTTCCTGAACAACAGAGTCAGACAACTTTTTACATAGCATTTACATTATGTTGCTATTATATGCAATTTAGAAATGGTTTAAAGTTTCTAGAAGGATATATGCTTACATTCAAACATTTTGCTATTTTATGTACATCTACAGATTTGGTTCTGGAACCAGTCCACAATGGATACTAAAGAACAGCTCTGCCACTGCACCTCCTCTGCCTCATGCACTAGGCTAAAGTGATTCTCATGCTATTTATTCCTCTTTGTGCAGGAATGCGGGGGGGGGGCACAAGAATTTCCTTCTTATTTTCCCAGTACAAGCCAGAACCTGAGAAGCAACTCATTCTAAACTGTTTGCAAAATTCATCTGCCACATGCTAATATTTCTTAGATATAACAAAATGGTAACAAGACAGCTACAATTCCTTGATTCCTTACTATATGCTGGATACATTGCTATCCAGTTACTTCTAAGGATAACCTTGTACAATAGTCTCAAGCCCATTCCACAGATGGGTAAATCCACTCAGACACCTGCTGAAATCCATGCAGTCTAGAACAGTGGCATACCCATAACTCAAATCTAGTTTGTGTAACACCAAAAGGCCTTGCTCTCTCTGCTACTCCAGTTAATGGCATTTGGTAGTAACTTACACATCTTCATTTACTGTAATTAAAATAGTAATTGCCCAGGATGATCAGAGCCTTTCTAACAGATGGGATTGGGAGCTCTTCTCCACAGCCATGCCAACTCGTATTTCTGAAGGCTTTAAGCTTGGTTTTCCACCCTGTTGAGCTTCAGGAGTTGTGACTACACCTATAAGGAGATTCTAGCATGTAGGAACAGCATGGAACAGTAGTCCAACTATATTAAAGAATGTTCCAGATAGCTAAGTGTTGCAGTTATTCTGCATGTTGCTGAGAAAATCATGACAAAACAACTTAATGGCTTAAGCTTGGCTTAATATAGTTCAGTTACAGTTTCTTGTGTAGCATGGCAGGAGAGTTCACACCAATACCAGAGCTGAGCAGACGGGCTGCACCATATCCTTACTTGCCAGACCAGCATGTCTAGCCAAGTATACAGAGGGATGACAACTCTCTCAACCAGCTCCCTCCATCTTATTTACCTGCCCAGGGCCTAGTCCCACCAGCTATGGGTTCGGCCTCCCCATCAGCTTGACAATCTCCTGCAGGTTCACCCTGGGCTTAACTCAACTACTAATTCTCTACAAATGTGCCCAGAGCTCGAACCCTCAACCATCAAGTTGACACCTGTATCTAATTAGAACACTGAATATGTAAGGACACTCCTACACAGCAATTAAAGTGAAAAAGGTAGTATACTTCTAGAATTTTAGCTTTTTCTTATTTGATAAGATCTGTCTATTAAGTAGTCATTCAATGAATTTACTAATTGTCATCAGATTAAAAAAACACAAAAACTTTGTTTATCCTTTCCTGGAACTCCAGAGTTACAATGCTCACTCCATGATATGGAGAAAAGCATCTATTTGATTTCTAAAGAAAACCTTGGCTAAGTGAGCAGATTTCCTATCTAGAATGCCTTGTATAAAGTCATCTCAGGCAACAAGGGAAAAAGGAAAAGCAAATTGTATTCCTGCCAAATTTAATTTTAAATTGACTTGACTCATATATTAATTAACCCAACTTTCAGTGTAATTATTTTTTCCTCACCTTAAGTGAAACAGGCAGAATTCTGACAAGTATGAAGGTGTCTTCTAGAAAATGTTGATACTTATGGGCATTTGAATGAGATCTCCTTAGCCCAAGATTCAAGGAAGTTCATGACACAGTGCACGCAGTAATGCAAACTGCTTTAGCACCCTCTTGTCTGGGCCTAGCACAAGGCCAAAAGGTCAAGACAATATTAGAACACTTTTTCATTCTGAGCATCACATAGACTGCAAAGATGGCATTAAGGCAAAACCCCAGCAAAGCAAACAGTTGTAGCCTGGGGGCCAATTCAGGAAAAATAAGAATTTACTTGCCTTTTTTTCCCATGCAAAATGACAATAATTTTATTGTCTCCCATGAGGAAAATATATATTCTTACAAATTAGATGTATTGTCTTAGTGAATAGAAGGTCAACGAGAAGCTTGACTTTCCTTCTTAGCTACTAAAATATTAATATCTAGGCATATCTACAGAGAAACGACTTCATGTCCAAATTGGAAGTTATGATCTCATTGAACTGCATTTTAATTTGTTAAAATAACATTTCTAGCCTTTGAGGTGATGCCATGTATTTTCTTGATAATTAATATTTTACTGCGCTCATTAAGGAGGAAACCACACAAAGGCAATATAGTTCCCCCAGCAGGAGGAACTATTTTGGACATGAGAGTTTCCAGCCTCTGACTCCATGTCCAATGCTCTCTCTGAACAGTCTATGCAGTTGCAGAGAGCCGTACACATTTGCAGAAATCTGTGGGTATCGTGGCACCTACAGATGAATTTAATAATGAAAAACATGAACAAGAGGTAGTCCACAAGGTATAATACTCAAAGCCTGCCTTAAGTGTCCCCTCCATTCTCCTGGGTAGTCAAGTACCTGCAGCTCACAAGGTATTCCTGTATGACTTTTCTAGAAGCACACCTTCTAAAGGAAGAAGCCCTTTGCTTGAGCCTTTTCAATCGACTGCTTTTTTAACTCCAGTCCCACAAATAATACTTTAGGACTATAATTTCATAGCAAGGTTAATTGTGGCTCCCTTCAGGAAAAAAAATGTGTTAGTGATAATGATGTTTTATTATTCTGTGAGTTTGGGTGTTAATTACCAAATGTTAATCTTTATATTATCCTTAATACTAAAAATGCAATATCCAGCATCCATATGATGCATTTTACTATGCATTATGTAAAACTAGATGAAAGAAGAGGGGTACACTATCATTATGACCAGCATGTGGAAGATACATTCTCAAAATATTAAATGATTATGTCAGAACTGACTAGACCATGACTTAAATAGAAACAAAAATGAAATTTTAATCAGTATTCTCCATAAAATCTTTTCTTCATTTTAGGAAAAGCATGTTGTAAAAATGACTTTCAAATGACTATGGAAACAAAGTTGATCTATTGAAATATCTCAATAAAATGATAATGGTAATAATACATAGTATTTATTAAGATCCATTAATGTACTATGTCCTTTATAAATTTTAATGCATTTAACATTTACAGTAGCCATCTAAGGTAAGTAATAGTATAACCACCTTTTATACAAGAAGAAACTAAGAAACAGACAGGTAAGTAGCCTACGGATGGACACAGCTAATGACCAATGAATTTGGGAAGGAAAATAAGAAGATCTGGATGTCAAGTGTAAGTAAATCACAAAAGGGAAGTGCGTGTACTATAAATATATGACAGGCAAACTTCTGTGACTGTAATGTAAAATGACTTTATCTTTGTTTTTATGTATCTTTGAACAATAAATTTATGGGATTTTCTTTTTCTGAGAAAATTCAGGAAGATAAAGTGATCTCTGCACTGTCATGCTTGCACCCACGCTTGTAGTATTCCACTCCTCACTGTGGTTTGCCAGAGAGGAATTACGCTCTGGCCAGCCTGACAGTTTCATTCATAAAAACCCAAATGCAGTTCCAGATGCAAGCATACACACACACACACACACACACACACACACACACTAAAATTGCATCTGAATTTGTTTCAAAAACTCACTTTCTACTAAAATTCTAAACAGAACTCTTAACAACTAACAACACCCAGCTTTAAATAGAATCTCAAATCTATATTTTGCTTACTTGCATGAAGACCAGTCAGAAACCCATGGCATCTGCGGTTTTGATGATGTGGAAGGGGAAAAAAGCAAGGCACCAAAATGGCAAGTCAAAGTACACTGAATTTTAATTAGTCTAAAAATGGCCAATTTTCCTATGCACTCAGAGATGATAAACTTTCCAGGATCTATTCTGCAGCATGGCGACACTTTTCCATGTTCTCTGAAGGTCTCATTTCCCTATATGTGACCACCTGGGACTCTGTGTTCTTGTGCAGTGGGGGTGGGGTGTATTCTGATACTCAGAGGAAACTTTGTGTCCTTCACGCACATCCAGACTACTCAGTATTTTGTGAGTAATTTTTGTTTGCATCTTTACTTTTCAAGTTTATTTGCTGTATCTGAGATTATTTTACTTTCAAATATTAATTTACCTCTTATTTGCCACTCTCAGATATTTCATACATCCTGTTATATTACCTGTTTAATATAAAACTTTTTTTCCTCAGTGTTCCAGCTTGGTGCAATAATAGTGGGGAAAAGAGTATTATTTTACATCAAACTGTCCAACTTCCGTAAGAACAGGAAAATTATTAGGACATTGTTATTAGGACAAGATTACAGTAACAAAGATTGTTTTACCCTTCCATCTTGCCCCATCACTGCCCAGAATCTTCCAGCTGACAAGATATTATGTTGTTAAGAAAAGGCTTGGGTCTACGGCCATACCACCCTGAACGCGCCCGACCTCGTCTGATCTCGGAAGCTAAGCAGGGTCGGGCCTGGTTAGTACTTGGATGGGGAGACCGCCTGGGAATACCGGGTGCTGTAGGCTTTCGCTTGGGAGCTGGAGAGGTGGCTCAGTGGTTAAGCCTCTGCCTCGCAGGCGGAAGGTCCTGAGTTCGGATCCTAGACCCCACGTATAGAAGCCAGGGGGAAGCAGGGAGGTGGCCTGCGTTTCTGGTCCTGGTAGGGCGGAGTAGTTCCCGAATCCGTCCGTGGTTCTATACACACACACGCACACATGCATATGCACAATTGAATAAATAAAAAAAATTTTAAAAAAAGAAAAGGCTTGGGATTCTAGACTGAAAAACAGCAGTGGTAATATGCAGTAGGTATGGGGACAAAGGCCCTTTGGGTGACAATCTGAGTTATCCAGATTGATGGACACCTAGAAATGTGAAATGAGAGAAAAGGTAGATATTTCTTTTCACTGTAACATCTTCATTAATTTTTCCCTTTCTTCTTCATAGTATTTTAGATAGTGCTCCAGAGGGAAAAATATGCAAAATTATTTGCCATGTAGATATGCAAAACTTTGTGAAACATATATCATGCAGTCTCATTTAGATTTTACAATATCCCTGAAAATGAGATTTTTTTTGTCTCCATTTTACAGATACAAAGACTGAAAACCAGGCCCAGGAAAATAGTTCCATGGGTGAAAAACACTTGATGTGCAAACGTAAGGACCTGAGTTTGGTGTCCAGCACCCATGTAAAAACAAACAAGCAAACACATAAAACAGACACTGCCACTTATGACTGTAGATGTTGGAGGGAGAGAAAAGCAGATCCTGAGAATTCACTGGCTAATCAGTGTAGCGAACACAGAGAGGCCCTGTCACTGTGTCATACACACACACACACACACACACACACACACACACACAAGGTGGACACACATGTATATACACATTCACACAACATATACAAAATAAAAAAGACAAAGCCATAGATGATAAACCTGGAAGAAATTAGAATTAAAACATTAATGCTAATATTAGTAATGTTAATACATCTTGTTTAAATGATATTAGTTAAAGTCTTACTATGAAGGTTCTTGAACAAACTTCTCTGAAGTTTTGCTCTGGGGAACTCCAGAGCAAAGCCAAGAGAAGGTAGTGCAATCCAGAATAGTCCCAAAGTCATTCTTGGGCCTTCAGGAGCACAGGCAGTGCCCTCTGGCGCACGCACAGACACAGACACACACACACGCACATGCACATGCACGCACGTACACACACATATACACATGCACACACATACACACATGCACACACATACGTGTACATATACACATGCACATACACACACACACAATACACGCACACACATGCACACGCGCGCACACAAATAAATGAATAAATATTTTTTAAAAGTTGTCAACCTTTTGCCCCCATCTCAAAACAAGAGGAATGACACTTATCAACAAACTATAGACACTTAACCTCTTCCAAAAAGGTGAATGAATCAAATGAGGGAGGAACAAAACATTACACAAGTTTTCCCTGGATTTAAGCCTTATGCTTAAAGTGAAATGGCTTTCCAGTGTTTCAAAATTTAAAGGAAGCAAGTTATACCTGAAAAAGAATGATAGCATCGGTGTATAGATAACTTTTTATAGATCACACACTCCATAAAAACATTACACAAGTTTTCCCTGGATTTAAGCCTTATGCTTAAAGTGAAATGGCTTTCCAGTGTTTCAAAATTTCAAGGAAGCAAGTATACCTGAAAAAGAATGATAGCATCGGTGTATAGATAACTTTTTATAGATCACACACTCCATAAAAACAGCAGCTGACCTCTGCTTGAGTGGTGTGTACACCACTTATGAAATATCTTCATTTTACTCTCATTTAGTCAACACTCACCACCCTAAAAGGCAGAGCTACATATCAGTAGGGTATTGACCTAAGCATGAATTGCCTCACACTATTTATTAATAGTGAGTGTTGGGATTCACCTAGCCAATATTCAATGTTTTTCCAATGTTCAATCATGGATTTTTAAATAATATGGGAACAAGTGCCAAGCAAGATGCAATCTATATGGCAGTCAGTAACTGTATCTATTTTGAGGTCTTTTCTTTCTTTTTTGTGGTGGTAAATACCAAACCTAGGGCCTCACATACACTAGGAAAGTACTGTGCCACTGAAGTATGCCTGGCCTTTATGTATTTTTGTAATTGTTACAATCCTCATTTTGCAGGTGAGAAAACTATATGTCAGATTAACATTGGCCATCTCATTACCCTAACTTCCCATGATCTTAGCTCTTTTGCTTATCTCTTACCCACAACTCTCCTTTTTATAATCCAGTGAGCCAGTTCCAAATGGTGGACACAGGTTCCCCCTGGTTTGAATGTACCTCTAACATGTTGCAGATAAGTGTCTCAGATGTCCCTGTTCATATGTCTATATGCAGATGTCTATATCAAGAAAGCTTCTTAGTAGGAAAATTAGATGGAATCTAAAATGATGCATTGTGCATATCAAGTCAATAAAAATTACTTTCAAACAAATTCAAGTGAAAATGAAAAGTATAAAAGACTTCGAGATGACATGAAAGTGTCCAGGTTGCATAAAGAAAATAGTAGTTGAAGGGCACAGATTAAACAAGATGAGCTCTGAAGGTGAACCAATAGTTTTACATCAATAAGAGAAACATCATCATGTGACAGGTGCATATCAGCAAATACATTTTCTTAAATTGCAGATACTGATAGTTATTGTTCTGCTGTTCATTCATGAATCTTTGAAATTTGGTGTAAGATACCTGCACAGAGACTTGATCTGTGTAGGGTGAAGCCTAACTTTTATTGCCAATGGGAGATTAGAAAAAGTGAGTACACACTGATTCCTCACCTACACTTTTTTTAATCCAATCCCAGGAATAAAAGGTTTCTGTCTTTTTAAAGAGAAAGCAGAAGTGTGCTACAGTTTGGTGCTAAGGAAAAAAAAATGAGGAAGGAAAAGCAATTGCTTTTCCTTTCTTTCATGGGGGTTTATTTTTCTCTTAATGTAGCTCACCCTTTAGTATTTCATCTCTTGTTTGGAGTTCATCAGATACATGAAACTTACTCATCTACTTCTAATATATTCAGAGATGAGAGTGTAAAATGAACATATCCTGCATTGTGAGAATAAGCATCTCAAACTTAAAGAATTCTTCAGTTATCAAGTTTCCGATTTAGGCTGCATAATTGCTACAAATAGTCACATGTGATGCTGCCAGATAGGAAGACAGCAAGACTGTATCTCCAAGGGAAGTTCAGAGTTCTACAGGCAATGGAGAGGGACTCCAGTAGAAGTGTGAGGGAGCCAACTGGAGAGTCTTGAGAGTCTCATTTGCTGTACTAATTCATGAAAATGGCTTTAAAATATTTATGCTAAAAGACCAAAATAATTCTTCCAAGATTAACTTTCAAATTAACCCATTAAAATTAATGAGTAGAGATATTCAAAATGTTTTCGCAAGTACCTGAGTATGTTGCCAGAACCTCCTACCACCACTAAAAGTGAGAAGAGGAGATACTCTGCAACAATGATCTGCAGATCAGCAGGTGTATTTTAGGCAATGGAAGTAATATGGATGAAATAATGGACTTGACTTATAACATAATCATTTTTCTGAGTCACAAAAGGGCAGAGGCTTCGGTTCAGAATCCAAAGGCATGTGGAAGGCACTTCTCAGCAGACAAGTTATAGAAATCCAGACCAGCCCAACTTAACGGACAAAACAAGGGGGCTGATTTGTATCTTTGTCGATGAATGGAAGGAATGGAAAAGTTCTAAGTCTACATCCAAATAGGAAGTTTGTCCTTAGGTCAGACTATCACATAGGGATCTGGATAAGAAAGAGCTTCGATGGACACTTGCCTAACTTCCATTAGTTTTAAAACATCAATATTTGTTACTCTTATCTGTGTGACTTGGAAGTTCATGATGGGGGCAAGAATTTTGATGCTTTTGTATAATAGTTTAAATTCCCAGCTCATCCTGACCTTTTCCTCTCCTTATAGCACTAAAATCATGATTTTAAAACTTCAGTGTACAGTGAAATCTCTTGGAGAGCTTAAGTTGCATTCCCAGAGTTTCAGATTCAGTCTAAGGTGGGTCAAATAATCAGTAGTTTCAGTACCTGTGCATTCCCAGATGATCCTGATGATATTGATAAGGTTGTGAGTTCACAGACGCACCTAGCTATCGCTTTTCAACTTGACTGTCTACTACTCATGGTATCTGACCTTATTTCAAGCCCAAAATTTCCTCTACAATGAGAAGGCCGACAAAGTATAAATGATAATGTGATTATATTCTGAACAAAGCTTTCCAGATGATCTGTGCCGTCACTGTCCATATTTCTAAGATTTTTTCTTCCAATATTCCTATTACCTTTTTAAAAATATTTCCAAATTCATATGAGAAAAGTTGGATTAATCGAAGCAAGAAATTGCTTTTCATCATTATTTTCTCATCTGCTTAAATGTTGATCAATGTAACACAAAGAACTATGTTTATAAGACTGTTAAGTACACCAAAATCTATAAACTCAGTGTGTAATTCTTTACATCCCTGCTGAGTTTTGCAAAGCTATAAAAGAGAAACAGAGCTCTATTATTCAAATAGTTATTTTTCTAGATCCAATGATGGAAGTACCAAGAAATAGCTATATAGTCTTCCTTTAAAAAATGGCAGTGTAAGCAATGCCTTTGTAAAAAAAAAATAATTATCAATATTTTTGTAAACAGCATTATACAAAGAAATAACCTAAAATATGACTGTTTTTGAAAGTACTGTTGCCAACAAAATTATATGGAGAGAAAGAATTACTTCATTTCCTATTATAATTATATATAGGGCAGTAGTTACAAGAGTGTATTTTGCATTTTATTTATTTTCTCTATTTGTGATCAGTTTAACATTGAAATTCAGGAATATCAGAAAAGTATAGGTCTAAAATCTTTAAGATTTAATGGGCTGGAGAGGTGGCTCAGGGGTTAAGCCTCTGCCTTGCAGGTGGAAGGTCCTGAGTTCGGATCCTAGACCCCACGTGTAGATGCTGGGCAGAAGGGGGGGGCCTGCGCCTGCGTTTCTGGTCCTGGTAGGGCAGAGCCCGTGAATGCTGGGGCAAAGAAAACAAGGAGGAGGTGGAGGCAGTCTATGGTGGTTCCCGAATTCGTCCGTGGTTCTACACACACACACACACATACCTACATACACATACATATACGCATACACACACGCATACACGCACAATTGAATAAATAATAAAAAATGTTTTTTAAAAACATTGTTGTTTGTTTATCCAAATCAAATATATGGTGACTTTGGGTTAACCGTGGTTTCAGGCAGTGGGATACAGCAATAAAAGAAAGACAAGCTCTTGTAATCCTTGAAGTGCTAAGAGCAGGAGATAGGCAGTGAGAAAATAAAAACACAGTACATAAATACATAAAAGTAAAATAAAAGGTTTAGGGTTGTATCCTATCAGGGGTCTACAGTCAAAGGCAATGATATAGGTACAAAAATGGATAAATTACTAGAACAGATTAAAGAGTCGAGAAGCACATGGAATTTATTATATAATAATATTGTCATTTAAAGACAATGGCAAATGACAAAAAATTCTAAAGGGAAACTACCTTTTTAAGTATTCACAAATAAATACTGTTGCAGTGCGCCTGCATGGTTGCTGATAAATGACCATCAAATGGTTTAAGAGAACAAGGGATTTATTCTCTTACGAATCCCAGTTTGGTGGGAGAGCATGCACTAACACCAGGACCGAGGGAACTGGCCACACCATCACCACATAATAGCTGAGAAATGGACAATCCTTACTTGCCAGACCAGTATGTTTTGCTAAGTGAACAGAGGAATGCCAACTCTCTCAACCAGCTCTCTGTGACTTATTCCAGGGCCTAATCCCACCCACCATAGACTGGTCCTTCCCCATCAGCTAGATAATCTCCTTCAGGTTTGCTCTGGGCTTAACCCAACTACTAATTCTCCACAAATGTGCCCAGAGCTCAAACCCTCAATTGTCAAGTTGACACCTGTGCTTAACTCTGACACTCCACCCCTTGTCAACTTGACACAAAAACAATAGCACTTTTAAACTGTAACCTTCAATCTTTGTCCCCATGGGTGTTAAAAGTTATTCTAAAAATATAAATACATTTCTGCCTCAAATTTAAAATGTTCTCTCATTAAAACTTCAGTTCCAACATTTTAAAAGTTCAAACTTTCTTAACCTTAAGAATGTATTAAATCAAAATAAGTTAAATAGTTTAAAATATATAAAGTATTAAAACAGAAGTATCTTGATGTAATAAGAAAACATTTAAATTAAGATAAAAATCCAGCAAGTCACCGCATCCTATACTTCAATGTCCATCTTCCGCTGCTCATCACATAGTCAAGGTGCCTCAAAGATTCTAGGGATTCCCAATTCCTGTTTACAGCTTAAACCAGGCTGAATCCCCACTCGCAGCTGTCCTTAGCATACATCCCAGGGTTCTGGCATCTCCACTCTGGGTTCACCTCTGCAGCTAAAAGCTTCATCCTTCTTTGCAGGAACTTTACGCTTGCCCCTTGGTGCCAAGCTTTTTATGCTCTCCATGAACCCGTCAAATCATTTACCAAAACCATTACCATCTAGGGGATGCTACCAGACTCCAAATCGAGTTCAAAATACAGTTTGGTCCACTTGAGCCACAGCTCACCAAATCTTGTGCTCGGATGCTGGAAAAGCCTCTTCTAGGCAGCAAACTTCCAAAGGCAAGAAACAGCTTTAACCTGGGCTTTTGGCCCTTGAAGGAATCTGGGTTTTCAAACCTTGAACTTGCCATATGGTGGTTTTCACGTCTTCCACCGCCCTAGTGCAAGTCTCTAGGTTCTCTTTTACTGATACTCACGTCTCCAACATCCAGAGCTTCAAGGCCACCAACGCAGCTCTCCACTATCAAGCAAAGCAGTCCATCATGTTCAAATTCAACTTTAACAAAATCTTGTTTCCCACATCAGAAACTGGGTCCAAACAATTCATTACTCTCTCAGCATCACTGTTTTCCAAATGGCCCACCAAACTCTGAAGAACAGTTTTTGTAATCCACAAAGAATCTTTAAGCATTTCCAACCTTGTCCAGCGAAACCGTTCAAAAGCCACAATATCCACATAGTCAGATTTATCAGCAACACTCCACTTCCTGGGCACCAAATTCTGTTGCAGTCCGCCTGTATGGTTGCTGATAAATGACCATCAAATGACTTAAGGGAACAAGGGTTTATTTTTTTATGAATCCTGATTACAGTTCTTAGTCCAGCTTGATGGGAAAGCATGCACTAACACCAGGACCGAGGGAACTGGCCACACCATCACCACATAACAGCTGAGAGATGGACAATCCTTACTTGTCAGACCAGCATGTCTGGCCAAGTGAACAGAAGAATGCCAACTCTCTCAACTAGCTCTCCGTGACTTATTCTAGGGCCTAATCCCACCCACCATAAGCTGGTCCTTCCCTATCAGCTAGACAATCTCCTTCAGGTTTGCTCTGGGCTTAACCCAACCACTAATTCTTCACAAATGTGCCCACAACTCAAACTCTCAACTGTCAAGTTGATAACTGTGCCTAACTGTAACAAATACTAATCTACTAGGAGAAATATATAAAGATATATTTGTTACAATATAGGTTTCATATTCCTAAGCATGATGCAAAAAGAGAATGCCCTGACTATTTTCCAGTAACCCACAGCATAATTTCCTAAATAAAACTATAAGGCAACGGCTACATAGAATATTTGTAATATATAGAACAAAGATTTTTATTGTACTGGTAGTTTATACCAAGAGCCATGCTGAAAACTTACAATCATTGCATTACTTTTAGCAGTCGGGCAGGTAGGGTGGATCTTGTTTTTGTACATTTCAATTAGTTTAATAGCTGTTTTATAAAAAAAATCAAAACATTAAGTTGTACTTCATAAGCATGTATAATTTTCATTTGTCAATCTTAAATTTTCTAAGGAGATTATCAACTGTGTGCTTTCACTTTCTTTGCTTTACATGTAAGCAAATCTGAGCATTAGAGATTTTAAGCACTTTAAGAGCCAAAATCAACTTTCAAGAAAAAGGCAAAATTAGGATTTGAACTCCGGAATTGGAGTTTCAATTATCAAACACTGAGGTAAAACAAGTTCTTGCAAGCGCAACACAAAAATAAAAAAATAACTCATAAACCATACATGGAAAAGTTTTTAACAAGTAGTTGCAAAGGATGAGCTAAATCTATGACCACGGTCCTTTTATTAAAGAATTCAATATCTTTGTTAAATAGGGAGAGGCAGAAAACTCCATATTACCCTCACAAATTATTCTGGCTCAATATTTCTGTTTATTGTCTATCCAGCTTTTTGTGCCAGTCTCAAAGTATATCTAGAGTGTGCTTTCTGAAAGTATTTGTAATAAATACTTCAAATATGAAAAGTGTCCAAAATTCAAAGAAGAAACATTTAAATATATTATAGGACATTCACATTTTGCAATACAATAGAGTCATTAAAAAAAGAGGAGGCAAAACTGCATATTGACATGGGAAGACATGTCCATCATACATTAAGTAAATAGAGGGGCTGGAGAGGTGGCTCAGAGGTTAAGCCTCTGCCTTGCAGACGGAAGGTCCTGAGTTCAGATCCTAGACTCCATGTATAGACGCCAGGCAGAAGTGGGGCGGCCTGCGTTCCGGGTCCTGGTAGGGCGGAGCCTGTGAATCCCCGGGCAGAGTAAACAAGGAGGAGGTGGAGGCGGTCCATGGTGGTTCCTGAATTCGTCCGTGGTTCTACACATACACACTCACATACACACACACATACAGACACACATACATACACACATGCACACACACACATACACGCACAATTGAATAAAAAGAAGAAAATAGAAACTCTCATATGAACAAATTGATTCTGTTTTATAATATACATTCCAAACATATAATATCCTTGCATAGCATTATACATATATATGTATATAACATTTATATATTTATTTGTAGGGGAAATGTGGAATATTAAAGTTTTTTAATTAGTTTTGCCTTTCAGAAGGTATGTTAGAAAATTGCCTATAGATCTAATTAATCTAATTAAAGCACAAAGTAAAAGTTCTCCTAATTTATATTTTTATGATTTAAAAGGTAAATTAAAAAAAGTGTTCAAGGCATTAAGAAAATCTATCACAGAAAAATGTTAGGAAGCAAAATTCATTTTTAAAAGCAGGGTGTCATAATACAAGGAAAGTGCTCCTTATTTATTACTGGAGGTTCAGCCTAAATACTGATATCAAACCAGTGACAGAGAAATCCATCAAAATTCCATGTCCACCTTCATCCTCCAGCCTCACTTGGCTATTTTAAAGCAAACATTTTCCCTAGAGAAACAGTCTGAAGTATCCATGACCATATTACAGATTTGCCGATAACATTGATCAATTCAGAAAGAATGTCAGGCTCTGCTTCATCCTTCTCCTCTCGGCAGGATGCCTTGTTTGGTTCAGGTGAGCCATGAGTTGTAAAGTATCTATTCTATTCACCAGACCCCACAACGGGTTCCCTCTGTATTACAAGTGAATGTTATCCTTTTCACAATTGTTCAAAAATATCTCAGTGGGCATGAGATGCAACGAAAATTAAAATTTAGCATCAATGTGGAGGAAACGCTTCAGTCTGCCAGTTGCCTGAGTTATCTTCTTATCATCAAGATTTAATTTTAAAAATGTAATTTCCGAATATATGTTAGTTTGGTGTTTCTGCCTGTTTTGATAAATCTATGATCAGCTTAGTGCTGTGCTCAATCAATACCACTTTAATATCATGACTAGCCCAAATCTATAAATGATTTGCTAAGTTTGGAATTCAATATCTTCCCTGCGATGAATGTTTAAAGGGTAAATACTTTCAAAACAGCTTAAAGGCAGACATCATTCAAAATGGTTGCTTTTATTCTATTTCATTTTGGAGCTCAAACCGTTATCAGTGTTATTTTGAGCTATCCCAGCTACTCCAGATGACTCCAGGAGTGTGGAGGGCCTGCTATTTCCTCCTCACAGCTAGTTTAAGTGTAATGAGTTAGTCTTGCTTTAGGCTCCCCACAGCCCTCAGGGATCTGAGTTAACTGGGTCTGCCATGTTTTGCAGCACGCACGTGATGGGGCATAGTTGAAGCCTGAGCAGATCAAAATCCCATTCTAAGGCTCAAACTCCTGACCACTTACTACTTATCTGAGGGATTCTCCCACTTCATGCAGAGATCTGACAAATGAACAGTAGTTTTACTTAATCTTCTGTCATCTGGCTGAGACCTGCCTGTACAGAAATTCCTACCGCCTCTCAAGTTCTAAGGAGATGGGCCCTTTGGTCTCTAACAACCAGCATTACAAGTCTGTTCTGTGAAGCAGTAAGCTGTAGAAACTCCATGGTGTGTGTGTGTGTGTGTGTGTGTGTGTGTGTGTGTGTGTGTGTGTAAGAGGGCACCGTATATCCCCATGGAGGCCCATAAGTGACTTCAGGAATCATCCTGGATTTCTTTACCTCTTTTTGGCTTTGCTCTGGGTTTTCTCAGGCTCTGCTTTCCAGGGAGCAGAAGTGCAGGATGCTGTCATTTCCACCTGGTATATGTATGTGGGATCTGGGATCCAAAATCAAGTCCTTCTGCTTGCTAAGCAAAGGCTTAACCCTTTAGTCATTTCTCCAGCCCCTGCAGAAACTCTTGTGTCAGAGATTCTGTTGTCAAGCTCTCCATCCTGATTACTGGCAACATGACCTAAGACAAGCAATTTAACCTTTCAATGCCTCAGCTTCCTTACTCATTCAGTAAAGACATTAGTCCCCGGCTCCTCTCTGGGTGATTGGCATCAGTGCATATGGCTTCAACACAATGACAAGTACAGAAAAACTAATTAATATTAGTAATATTATTATGTAAAATGACTTGCTCATAAATCATGTATGTGATCTAGCAAATGGGATGTCTTCAGTTTTTCAGTTGTCTTACTCCCAAAGACAGACTTTCCTTTGGAACACGGTGCTTAACTTAAGCCAGAATGGATATTACTAATTGGTCTTAAGTTTTATGGTCCTCTCAAAGACCTATTATTGTTCCTATGTGCTATAAGTCTGGTTCCCTATGATCCTTCCATATCCTGCCTCAGTTTCCTTAGGTTTACTACTTTGTTGTCCCATCTGAAAGTGAAAAAAAATCAGAAGAGCCAACTTTTAATTATTTTGAGCCTTTATGTCTTTTGAATTTTATCTCACTGGATCATTTCCCACCTAGACATCCATTCTTCAAGGAAACTTTGTATATATAACATGGCTCTAATCCTAAAAACAGAAAATACAAGCAGATTTCCTCTAGGAAGTACTGAGAAAACTTTTGTCTGTTTTTAAGGAGTAAGATTTCATGACAAATTAATATATTGTTGAGTAAATATCTTCTAATAAAAATAATGTTTCTAGGAAGGCACAATTTGTAAACCAATTTTCACAACAGTTTATTTAAAATATATAGCTTTGCATAGCAAAATTAATATGAGACATTGAAACAAAGTCTCATGGTACTTGACCAAATCCACATGAAAATGTCACAGTAAAGCAAAAAGTAAACAACAATGTAAATTTTATCTTTTGTCTTGGAAAGTTTCATTTAGGTACCGATTTCTTGAACAAATTGCCAAAAGGCGAAATGGGACAGTAGTCTGCTTATTATGTCTGTTCTAGAGCTCTTTGCTCGAAGAGGACATGGATGTCACATCTTGTCATAGTGAGGATAAGTGGTCACCCCAAATGATTAATACTGTCATAAGCATAGAGTTTGAACTAGAGTTGCTGTCGGTATTTTATTTTTATGATGAATGTTCCTTCAATCACATGATGCACATGATGCACATTTTATGGAGAAGAGATTCTGCCAACCCTCGAGGTTGTCTGACTCCACACTTTTAACTCACCATTTCACTAATATGCCTCCAAAGTTTTCATGCAAAAGCAAAGTAATTTTTGTGAATATTTCTCTATGTTATGAATTTTATAAATATAATGCCATAATCAAGGACTTCTTCCTTCTATTCCATCCCATTAGTTGTTATTTAAAATTCACAAATGCTTCCTCATATGATACTCTATTAATGTTCTATACTTTGGGTATAGAAATGATGACCAAAGAGAAATAAATACAAAGGTGATTCTCACAAAGATTTTAAAGCAAATAGAATTAGCTCATATTCTAGGGTAGAGACATCTCTTTCTGAAAGCTGATGGGTTGGAATGAAATAGAGACTCAATGTTTCTTTGTTTTCAGTAAAAGTGACTGCTGGATCACTTTTTTATAATGTGTCACTTTATGGAACATTTATTTTAGACATATTTGCCACACTATAGGCCTACCTTTTCTTGCTGATACTAGAGGTACTGCAACCTAATGCTCTATCCCAGAGATTTCACTCGCAAAAGATGACTGGTTTATCAAGGAGCCAGAATGGTAATAGCAAGCCCCTGCCATAATCCTCTTACCTTTTCACCTGGTGTCTAAAAAAAAAAGCAGTTGTACCTGTGGGAACAGAGTCTAAAACATCTTTGAGCATTTTACTATTGATTCTAAATATGTGCGTCATATTATCAAAAATTTTTAATGATAATTAGAGTCATAAAGTATTGTCAAAAGTGCCAAAAAGACTTGGGGGGGAAATTTTGCCAGCAAATAGTCAGAGACACCTTCATCCATGTCTCGCCTCATGGCTAGTGTGTACATCTGAGGATACTTCTTGGGAGCTGACAAGTTGTCCAGTAGATGGCACAATGTTAACACTCTGTTAATGTCTTTTGTGTTCAAAGACGGGTTCTTAAACTTGGCTGAAAATCACAGGATGGATTTGCTCCATGTATAGAATGTCTGTGTGTGCTCACAACAGTATCCATATGTCATTGAGTGTCAACTTCTGAAGCCATTATTTCAAATAACACACAAATTAATAGTGCTCAAGAACTGGAAAGTTTAGTAGTTGAGGGCATCTGATTCTCTTTTTTGTCAAATCTCTCTTCTCTCTTTCCACTTTCTCTAGTGCAGGAAAGGACCTATAATTAGTAATCATAACAACCACCTGAAAAGTGAGAATGCCTTTAATTACAAAGAAAAGAGAAGACCCCAGGAAGGTGGTTCAGTAGGTAAAGTTCTTTCAGGAGTTCAAGTCCCAGTGTTCACATAAAAGCCCAGTACAGCAGTGTGCATCTGGACACTAGAGACAGTCCTAACAGCTCACTGAAAGTGTCTTTAAAATAAGATGGAGAATGACAGAGAAAAACACATGACCTTGATCTCTGGCCTGAACACACACATGCACAAATAAGCAAGCACATTCCTCCCACATGCATGTAACACTCATGAACAAGTAAATATACTTAAAAAGTATGAGAAAAGGGAGGCCTAAGCATCCTTTATCATAATTCAGTCTCTACAATTGTATCTGAATGGAAAGTTTGTTAGCTAAAATAATAAATGGTATTCATCTAACCCCTCCATTGTAAATATCAAATAAAGACACACAAAGTTTCAATGGTCATTCAAACATCTTTCCTTGATATCTGGCACAAATTTAACAACTTAAATTTTACATTATTTTGTCATAAGCTTTAACTCATATTCCCTCTCTCTTTCTGAATGTAAAGAAATAACTTAAACCCAATGAAGTCCTTTACTTATTTGAAAATAATTTTTACTTGAATATTTTTGATCACACCATTATAATTCTCAGAGAAAAAGAAAGAGTATACAAAATTAAATCTTGAGAGGTTTAGGAATAAAATTAAAGTTCTCACACACATACATAAAATAATGCCTTTCAGATTAAGTATAATTTTAATTATACGTTCACATTTGCCAGCAGATAAATACATCATGAATTTTAATAATCACTAAGAATATAAAGAAATGTTTCATTAAAAATGCTTCTCTTAATGAGATAATGAAGTGTTTTCTTTATTTTTTTCTTTTGTGTCTTACTCTAATTACTTTATGTATCTATTTATGGGCAAATGTTACATATTGCTGGAAGTACACAGAATTCAACATTAATCCTGTTCATAAATATTTGTTTTTGTTTGATCTTGGTGCTGATAAAATATATTTATGCTAAAAAGCAGACAAAACTGAAGATAAATGGTATGACTATTTTGCTTTTTGGACCTTGGGGTTATTCCTTAGTTATAGGTCAAATGATCACATAATTAAATTGAGAGTTATGTCTAATTATTTTTCAGCTTAACGGCTTATTTAGATACTTTGAAACAAAGAATCAAAGACAACCTAGTTAGCAAAAAAATTCCTCAGCCGGTTATTAAATTCATTCACTTTACCAACCAACACAACTAATTTCTGAAGCTACCAATGTTCTGTTCTGTATACATCAAAGGATGAAGTAATTGATATTAATGATAAGTGAATGGTTAATTTTTGAGTGAATGAGAAAAAGGTGTTGACAAAAGGGTTAGAGAATAGAGAAGTTTTCATGTGTCTGATAAATCCTGAAGTAATCAGTCTTAAGGAAGAGTACATACAGAGATTGAGTAACTGTTGGGATATTGACATTCAAAATTATCCCAGTGTCCTTCACCTAAAGGAATGTTTGCAGACTCAGATCTATGTGCAAACTCATTTGACAATCACTGTGTTAGAAAAATCTTGAGAAACTAACATTCTACTCCCTGAGGAATGTGACTTTGCAATAGCCATACTTTTTCCAGATTTAGCCTGGAAATTCCATTTTGGAGGACAATATCCCTTTGTGAGTATCGAGGCCTTTGATGAGTTGACTTACCTGAAAACCCTGATACACAAAAATTTCAGCAGACACAGAAATGTCTTGCTAGTCACTTAATGAGGCCAAATATTTGCTTTGATTCCTCAAGAGTGATCTTTAAATGTAGTGAAATAACATTGTTTGGAAATAGCTACTGGGGTGGGGGGGAAATCTCTGTTTCAATTCAGACTTTACCTACTTAACCTATGTAACTTCTAGGAGATCACTGAACTTCTTGGCTTTTCCTGCCTGTGCAACAGAGGGGCTGGTAATTTTAGCCTTTATCAAGTTCTTTGTTGAGAAACAATAGTACTAATACGAATGCTGTAGATAAAAACTACATTTAAAAAATCCAAATAGGGCTAGAGAGATGTCTCAAGGGTTAAGACTCTGCCTCATAAGCAAAAAGACCGGAGTTCGGATCCTTGCTCCCAAGTAAAAACACCAGACATACTTCTGGCCCGGGTGGGTGGAGCCTGGGAAATTCCATAGTGCAGCAAAAAGGAGGTAGGAGCAATCCATGATGACTCCTGAAATCACCCTTGGTCCTCCACAGAGACACACAATACACACACACACACACACACACACACACACACACACACACACACACACAAATTAATTTCAAATAAATCTTATGTTCCTCAATTTTAAGTTATTGGAATTTAAGTATTAAAAGATTAAACTTTTTAGCAAATTTCTAATATATAATTAATATTTTTTTGTCTTTAAATATCCAAAGAGCTTTTCACACCCAGGAATTGAGGTACAATAAAATGCAGTGCTATTTGCCATGCTCTGACTGCCATAATCTTCAAAGACAAGTGGGTTCTGCAAATGAACATGTGTGGTCATCTAGCAGGGTGCCCTGACGAGCAGCTAGAATATGCAGTCTCTGGCTTCTGGACCACCTCTGTCTCTCATATCTAAAGAAAAGAGCTTTTACTGGAGCCCGCATTCCACAAGATCAAAGGTTTCTCCTGATGAGCATGAGGAGATCCTGAGTCTAAACCCAGCCTCTACTCTAATCCAAACACATACTGTAAATTAGAAATTATTCACAGACCCAACTTGGAGACTGATCTTGGAGAGCCACCATTTCAGGCTGTGAGGGAGATTGCCTGGGTTTCACATGCAGCCTATGCCATTTCCAAGTTGAAGTTCTAAATAAATCATTGACATCTCCGTTAAACAGAACCCTTACCTTGATGGCTGAACTTTGTCAGAGTTATTAAGTTAATGATATCATATTAGGATTATATAAATATTTACAAGGGGAGTATGAGATAACAGGTTGGAGAACATAGCATTTACTTCCATATTCAAATTTTAAACTTCCTTATTTGCTTGTTCATCTTTTCTTTCTTTCATTTATTATTATTATTTTACCTACTTGAGCAAGCTCAATG
Organism: Typhlomys cinereus; assembly: GCA_023101885.1. Lineage (NCBI taxonomy): Eukaryota > Metazoa > Chordata > Mammalia > Rodentia > Platacanthomyidae > Typhlomys > Typhlomys cinereus. The sequence goes on along the minus strand of JALPQD010000050.1, from coordinate 5,521,653 downwards.
AGTAGGTAGCTTTACCCCTCTCCTTCCCCCCTCCTTCCCCTCCTTATCCTTTCCGCTTCTCCCTCTCTTTTCACTTTCTTTCTCCCCGTCCCTCCTTTCCTCCCCCTTCCCTCCTCTCTCTCCCTTCTCTCCCTCCCTCTTCTCTGTTCATGTTTTCCAAATAAACAAACTACAATCAGATAAGTGCATTTGGAAGTGTGTTTTGCCATTATTCTCTGTCTTTATTTCCTGCTCTGATCCCTATCAGGCCTCACTGAGTGAGAAAAGTTCTCTTTGTCCAAACCTAAAGTACAACAAGGAAGTTTCTTTCTTCTTTTGAGTCTCTGACCCTATCAACGATGAGAAAGAGGTGACATGAGGTCGGTCTAGTGGCAGCAGCAAAACTACACTTTAACTTCAACAAGTCAACAGCTAGTTTGTTCAGATTTCTCAAAATTTAAAAACAGCGTCAAAGATCCAGCAAAAATAATTGGTAATAGAAGCAAAGAAATTCCAGGCTCAGAAATCCCATGACGTCATCTCTATACTTCATGCCAGCATGGGGTCTTTTCAAACATGTTCTCAGGATCCTGGCCAGTCTAACATCAGCTGCCCCAACTATGGGGCTTCCATCATTTTTCTGGCAAAACATCACCAAAAAAGCAGTAAGCAAGGACTTTTGACCTGAATTTCTCAGTTAAACATAATCCCCTTACTAGGATATGTCATATTAAATTTCGGTTGGATTCAACCATGCAACTTTTCCATCTTCATCTGATCTTATGCATTTAGAGACAGAACTTATCGTGCATAGTTCAAATTCTTTTTTAATATGTTGCCATCAAAATTGTCTAGCTCTTTTAGGTCTAATCTAAACTAAACCAGGATTGAGCAAGAAGATGGCAATGCTATTCTGTATGACCTGAAATGGAACAAAATACATGAGGATCCTGTTTCATTAAGGAGACAAAAGGTCCCTTTTTCTCTGATAAAATTATCAATAGGGGTGGCACATGGATAGGAGGATCCCAGGTTACAGAATAGAGCAACACGATCTCATATTTTATTTTTTCTATTCTATCCTTTGAACATGCAACAGATCCAACCATGTTCACAAAGCAGTAAAAAGGACAAAACCAGGTGGCAGCACTGCCCATGTGTTCTGCCCATCTTGTAGTCTGAGGAGAGTTTGACACAACTCGTAGAAAAGATGAGTTCATATTGAGCCTGGGAAAGCTGTAGTGAGGCCTTTCCTGCTGCTCGGCATGAAATGAGCCCTGAGCAGCGTGAAATCCCTGACCACAGGTGTGGAGACTTGCAGTGACATAAATATCTTTGCTGTGGAGCTGTTGGAGGACGGCTGTGGGAAGATTTGCCACAAACTCCTCCAGCCAAGTCGGCCTTTATAAAGAAGCGGGCATCCCAGCCCTGATGCTGCCAAGACTCTTGGCAAGATGCATCCCAACTTCCAGCGAAAAGACTCAGAAAGCAGACCTAGAGAAAAGAGGTAGGTGAGCATTTAGACCATCCCTCCCCTTCACCCCCCAAAAAAGAAAAAGAAAAGACAGAAAAGGAAAAAGAATAAGGGAAAAGAAAGAAGAAAAGGAAAGAGAAAAAAGTGGAAAAGTGGCTTATATAGTGTCAGGTTAGCATGTTTGACCATAAACAAAATCTTTCAGAATTAAAATGAAAATACCTCCATGAATAGAATTTATAAAGACAAAAAAGAGCATATGACAAACTACTAACTATGCTATTATCATAAGATGTTTTTGAATGCTTTCAGGAAAATAACTAAAATTAGTGGAAAAGTGGCTTATATAGTGTCAGGTTAGCATGTTTGACCATAAACAAAATCTTTCAAGAATTAAAATGAAAATACCTCCATGAATAGAATTTATAAAGACAAAAAAGAGCATATGACAAACTACTAACTATGCTATTATCATAAGATGTTTTTGAATGCTTTCAGGAAAATAACTAAAATTAGAATGAAATTACACACCAAAAACTATAAATCAATGGTAGTGAGGATAAAAGGCTGTACAAAAATTTTAGGTTTTTCTCACAACTAATGAGAGATAAAAATTAATATAATTAACATATCTTACTTGTTTCTCACTCTTAAAGTCTTTATCCTATTTTATTTTATTGTTTTTAGTTGTAAAAACCAGCTTTAGCTCAGGGCAAGAGACTCTATAACATTTAATTTCAACTTTTAAACTATTCTTCCTTGATGTTTTGTATCAGATGAAAATATTTATTCCTGAACAGTTTGATTGGCTTCGTATCAGGACACAGTGTTGAAAGAAAATGCTAAGTTATTGTGTATTCCAATTGCATTTACTGTCACAGTTGACATATTTGGTCCTGAGTTTGTTGTAAATATTTAGGTTTCCATTCATTATGCTATTTGTTTTGTTTGTTATATACCCCATGTTTAGTTTAGTTTTAATGTCAAATGAAATGTTAAAGCTAGAGCTAGGGAGATATCTCAGTGGATAAGGCACCTGCTCTCAAAGCTGGAGATCTGAGTTCAAGTGTCAGAACCCCATATTGTGGAAGAAAAGAACTTACTTCTGAAAGTTGGTTTCTAACTTCCACCCATGTACCACAGCATGATCTCTCTCTCTCTCTCTCTCTCTCTCTCTCTCTCTCTCTCTCTCTCTCTCTCTCTCTTTCTCTCTCTCTCACTAAATACTGAAAAAGAGAAATGTTAAAGTAAAAATTATCACCTAGAAACACATATGATATGTAAGTGCTACAATTATAAAGAGAGACCATTAACAGAAAAAAATACAAATAACCAATAACAAATACATCTTCCTTTGCTTCAAGCAATTTCAATTGTCACGCTCTTTGATCTAAAAAAAAATTAGTGCTCAGTTTGTTGTTTCATTTGCAAGCTATAATTTGATTTTGTTACTTTCAAGCTTATAATCCAATTTGTATCTTTTGTTCAGTGGAGTGGATTTGCAAGATATTCCTGCTACAAATGCACATTCCAGTCTTTGCAGTCTTTATGAAAACGCAGTGTGTTCTGGTATCAAATCACTTGTCATCTTCTTAACTAAACTTGATTTTTGCTATCTGTATTGAAGTTATTTTGAATGAACTTTTCTTGGTTGATTATAAAAAAGAAAGATGACTTTGAATTAATTTATAAAATAATAGCAATGTTTATTATTCTCATTCTCTTTTATACCATCTTAATATAATAAAGTTGCCTATATTTTCTTCAGAGTTCTCTTAACATTTGAGTATATTTTTAAGATTGGAGAGTTGGACATAAAACAGAATGCAATTTTTTAAAAGAAAAAAGGGTAAATTTTTCAAATAAAGTGCTGTTGGGCGCTGTATTTGCACCAATTTCACTGTAAGTGTAAGGAAGAAATATGTGGAATTGCCTAAAAATCAAAACCATGAGAAAGTGTACCAGCAAAGGAAGGCACTTTACTAACTCTCAATTCAAACAATTTCATCACATGGTGCTATTATTAAAATTTGAGAATTAGCACAAAATATTTTCAGGTACAGTTTTACCAAAGATAAATTTGATTTATTTGGGGGCTAGAGAGATAGCTCAGGGGTTAAGCCTCTGCCTTGCAGGCGGAAGGTCCTGAGTTCGGATCCTAGACCCCACGTATAGACGCCGGGCGGAAGCGGGGGCGGCCTGCATTTCTGGTCCTGGTAGGGCGGAGCCTGTGAATCCCGGGGCAGAGTAAACAAGGAGGAGGTGGAGGCGATCCATAGTGGTTCCTGAATTCTTCCGTGGTTCTACACACACATGCGCACACACGCACAACTGAATACATACATACACACGCACACTGAATAAATATAAAAAAAAGCTTTAAAAATTTGATTTACTTGCTGTCTACACAATTAAATAGCATACAATGTCATTGCACATTAAGTTATACAGTATCCTCACCACTGACTTTTTTCTCTTGTTTCTAATTCCAGCAATTGTTTTCACTGGACTAAAAACTCACAGCAAAATTGAACTGTCCCTCAAATATTGCCCCCCACTCTCCCAAGACAGTTTCTCCATGCAAAAGCAAGTTTTCTCTTTCTTTTTAGTGTTACAGTCTTGCCATATGGTACTTTTTCCAGTTTCCAGCATATTATGTTATCTTCCCATCACAACCATTGCCACGGGGAATTTTCTCCTTCCTTAACCTTTTACACATGTAAAACCAAAGCCCTTTTAGAGGTATTTGGTATTTGCCCACTGGCACACAACAACAGAACTGGGACATAAATCTATGTCAGATATTTTTGATTCCCAAGACCTTAACCATGTAGAAATGACTCCTTGGAGGTCAATGGTCAGGGTTCATTGTTAGGGATTCTTTATGAGATCATAGATTTCAGGGAAACATTCTTCCTTCCGTCATGTGTTTGTCAACCACAACAGATTTTTTTTAAGTCTTGACATTCTCTAGAACACTAGAATGAACAATTGGTAGTAAAGACATATAATATAGATCAAAACAACAGAAAAAAGAAAATTTTATATCAACCTTAAATGACAAGTAAGATCTTAATTACATAATCTATAGTTTTCTATAAAAACATTTTTGTAAAACAGTATTATTAATAAATGTTTACCACTGTAGGCTTAAAAAACTCACAGAAAGTATGATAGTGGAAATAAGACTGATTTATACAACTGGGATTTCACAAATTCTGATGCTAGAAATTAATGGATTTCATATATAGAGAGAGGCTTTTATACCCATTAGTAGCTACTGCAGCACTTCAACATTTTACATGCCAAATCAGCAAGTGAGGCATCTGAACTCAGAATCTTCTAGAAACTAAAAAGAAAAACTTGGAGAGAATGGAGTGGAGCTTCTTAATCTGAGGATCCTTGTCTCTAAAGGAATGTCTCAGAAAGTAGCGAAGTCTCCAAATATTGGTATCACATGGAGTTTCTTAAAATACATGTCTCTTGAACTTATACTTCACATCTGAAGCAGTGCACAGCCTAAGCGTGCACCTGTCTCCCTGGACAAGGCTCACTGGCTCCATCCGATGCTTGGAAAGGTCTGTAACCCTACTCTACACATGCCAAGTTGAGATTCACACTAATATCAGGAAGAAGGCAAAAATATCACAAATATCCAGAAACAAAGTGTTAGTGACATTAGGGGATCAGAATTATCCAGCTCAGAGTAAAAACACTAACTTGATATGGGATTGAGCACCCAGTGATTTTACATGGATGAAAATTCTAGCTAAATACTTGACATCTGCATTGAAAGTGTAAGAACAATGTCATAAAACTATAGTAAACAGAACTGAACCAGTCACATTTCTTCATGCTCAGCATGCAGGAACACACTCAAAGGACAGAAAAACCTAGAAAATCACCTATCTGGACAGCCAGATTCACTAAAAGTTAGACTTTCCAGTCTATCAACATAATTAATAAATAAGGAAAATTTCAGGAGAAAAAATATACTTATGTTTTATTACAATAAACTCTATGTTCCTGATAAAGGAAGGCACTTTGTGATATTTGAGGTATTTTAAGTATATAACTTTGTTCTCAATTGAATTTTAATGTTTTTAAATATTTTATAGGCCTTTCTTATCCATCATTTTAGCAAAAAGATCACTACAATTAGTCTTTTTTTTTCAGAGTAACACAATGACCACATAAGCCTAATTTCCCAGCATAAATCTTGCAAAAACATTTAGTACCTAATGCTACATTCTAAATATTCTAAATATATCAGATTTACATTTGTAAGTGAAATTAATTGGTATAAATTGTCTTGGGCCCTAAAAAAATTCTACATTAATTAGTAAGCTTCAGTAACCGGATCAAAAAATGTGAAAGCCAATCAAAAATGCTATTTGAATTGAATAAAAATGCTAACTTTTAATCCAGACTTGGTTCACCTCTTTATATAATATTTTTTAAATTATTAAAATTAGATATTTATTAGGTAGCTCAGGGGTAAAGCCTCTGCCTTGCAGGCGGAAGGTCCTGAGTTCGATCCTAGACCCCACGTATAGACGCCGGGCGGAAGCAGGGGCGGCCTGCGTTTCTGGTCCTGGTAGGGCAGAGCCTGTGAATCCCGGGGCAGAGTAAACAAGGAAGAGGTGGAGGCGGTCCATGGTGGTTCCTGAATTCGTCCGTGGTTCTACACACACACATACACACACACACACACACACACACACACACACACACACACACACATGCACGCACAATTGAATAAATAATAAAAAATTTTAAATACAAATATTAAAATAGGATAGGATTACAAATAAGGAAAATAGGTTTATAGAAAAAAGTAAATCGTGGCAAGAATTGTAAAACTATAGTTAATGTGACTAACAGGGTGATTGTTTTAAATAATTCTTGAAACAAAAATTGCAAAAATAAGAAGCAAAGTACCAAGATAATCTTTAATAATAACATTAAAAAAGAAATTTTCACAGAGTTAGAGTTTCTAAAAGTCTATAAAAGTTAAGAAAGGGAAAAGAAATGTGTGGTGAAAGTTGTGATTCTTCATTTATGCTTCAGAGTTCTGAAATATTTAACTCTACAAATGTCAAACAGATAATGTAAACAGTATGAAATGCATAATATAGACTTAAACTAATTTAAACATTGTCCAGTATGGCACAGTAAAAATAGTACCTATTGGGAACCTACCGTTTTCTCCTACTTCAGCCACTGAGGCTTGTCTTTCTTGACTCACGGAGTAACCTAATCAATCATACCTTGGTTACCCAATTACTAACCTACAGTGTTCTCATTAGAAACACTAAACTAGTATTAGAAAATGCTATCAGCAGATTTGACTTTATCCCGAATCTTGTAGTCCAGTTTAAAGGAAAAGAAAAAGATTTTCCATCACTTTACTGGACATTTTAATAAAGAATTTATGAATATTAATTTAAAAGGAAGTTCATAGTTGTGTTAATCTTTTCCTTAATGATAGATTGTTTAACTTTTAGTTTTTAATAAAATCTTAAATTTACAGAAAAGTCACAAGAAAGTACACAGAATTCTACATTTCCTTATCCATATTTTATGATCCATTTTCTCTGTAAATTTTTATATTTAATTTTATAAACACTTTAAAAATTTGAAAATAGTGTGACATGCACCCTGAAATATTCACATGTCCTCTTACATAACTGTAGATGAGTTCTCAATTAAATATATTGAACAATGATGCAATACTATATTTAATTCATAGTCCTCATTTAAATTCCATTACTAATTTTCTATATCAAGGATAATTCTAGTGGAATTTCATGAGGAAAATATAAGAAAATTAAGAAATAGTAAGAATATAAGAGAAATAACATGCTTTCTTCATAGAAAAAAAAATAAAAGATGGTATCCTCTACTATTCTGTGTAACTTACAGAGATTTCATGTCCAAAAAATGAGAATTTTATACGATTCTTTTTATTTTGTAAAATCGGCTAATAGTAAATAATAACATTTATTAGAAAGAAGTGCACAGTACTCTAAGATTTCAGTAGAGCACAAGCAAAATTAAAACCCAGGCCTGATGACAAAATGTGCCGCTCGCGTCCATGAAATAGCCCATATCTGTCTGTAGGCAAGAAGCATTTCACATAGAAAACAATTCTCAAGATTTATTTTTTTAAAAATGTCTTTATGCGTCCTGTATGCACTCAACTCAAAGCCAATGCTTAGAAGTGAGAAAGATCTCCCCCCCCCCCGGTTTCACTAGCTCAGTTATTCCTTCTTAAATGGAATAGCAATATTAACCTGAATGCATCATCTGCCTTCGCACACACATAAAAATATATAGTGATGTTAAGTAAATAAAATTATTCAATGTGATCACTATTTGATCTGGTTTGCTAGTTCCCAAAGTCCTTCACTGTCTTTCTCTGTACTTAAGTTCTGAATGTGGTCAGAATACTTATCATACCTACTCTAGGGCCAAGGCGAGTTCTTCATACACTTATCCAGCTGTTGCAGTTTGCCTGCATGGTTGCTGATAAATGACCATCAGACAGCTTAAGGGAACAAGTGGTTCATTTTCTCTTAATGATTACTGGTTACAGTTCTTAGTCCAGCTTGACGGAAGAGCTCACACCAACACCAGGCCGAGGGAACTGGCCACACCATCTCTACATAACGGCTAAGAGAGGGACAATCCTTACTTTCCAGACCAGCATGTCTGGCCAAGTGTACAAAAGGATGCCAACTCTCTCAACCAGCTCTCGGTGATTTATTCCATGGCCTAATCCCACCACCATAGGCTGGCCCTTCCCCATCAGCTAGACAATCTCCTTTAGGTTCACTCTGGGCTTAATTCAAATACTAATGCTCCATAAATATGTCCAAAGCTCAAACCCTTAACTGTTGACACCTGTGCCTGGCCAAGACACCAACCTACCACAAGTAAGCAAAATTTTCAGATTTATGATCTTCAATATTAATTCTCTTAAATTTTGTATTCTGGATAAGTTTATATATAGCAAGTGAAATTATTAAATCTACAAGAAGTGTTTTGTGATCTCTGTGATGACATGGTTTATTTACATTTAAAAATTGTGAAATTCAGGGATTTTTTTGAAGCAATAGTATAATGCTTATTGACATTTTACCAGTTTTTCAACATGTGGAAAAGGTTAGCACGTATAAAGTAATGCAATCCTCATATTTATAGTTTAAAAGAAATTAGTTTCAAGTCTCAGTTATATAAGAGATTATACTTAAATATGAGGAAAATTCAAAGTTGAACAAGACAGAACCATGAACTTAATAAACTTAAGCTTACAGAGAGAAAAGCACTCAGCTAGGGGAAAATGTGAAGAAAGAATTTCAAGATGTTATGAACACACCACCATCCTATGAGTTTTAGTTATACCAATACTTGGATCTCATATACACCATGTAATATTATTATAGAAAATATTGATTGCATATGCAGAAATGGAACATTAGAATGAGAAATCTTAAATCACAAAAATTCAAAACAGGATTTGCACTCATGTATTTAAGTTAAAAATTTGGGAAGGACTGTTAATGTGAAACAATCTGTAAATTCTGGGTTCATCCAATTAGGAAGATTATCATCACCACTTGTTCTTCTCTAAATTAATAATTGTGGTCAAGTCTTTAATTCTCTGAACCTTATTCTCCAAATCTATAATATGAATATGGCAATTAATATGTCTATTGGTTTTTAAAAGACTAGGGCACTCCAAATAAAACACCTAGTATAAATTAGTACAAGTTGCTTTTTTATATAAGCATTAGAGCAGTTGAATGTAGAATCTGTATATGTTGAAACACTTTAATCTTTTCGGGTTTTGGAAAGATAAATACTTCTTCTTTTTTATTTTAATACAGTTTTTATTATTATTTCAGCTCATACAAACTTAATAGGTACACCAGTTCCCTCCCTCCCTCCTCCTCCCCCCGAACCCCCTGCTCTCCCTCCCCTCACCCCTCCCGCCCCATCCCCCCCCCCCGTGCCTCCCGCCCCAATTCCCAGAGTCCTTTCTTGTGCATGCCTGACTCTCCTCTGGGCCTCCTCTCCGATGACGTACAAGGACCCAGTGGCATTTCCCTGAACCCTTTCCTGTGTTCCCCTTAAGCATAGGAACACTACTGTGGCTGTCAATCCCTTGCCTCCAAGGATCTTGGTGCCTTTAGCAGATGCTAGACTTTGTGAGGTCAATAGTGTGTTGGACATTGCGCCGGGCATGCAATGTCCAATTATGATTGCTTCGGCCCTAACTTGTGTGTAGTATCTTGCAAATCATTGCTCCTCCCATCCTTTTGCTCTTACAATCTTACCGCCCCGTCTTCCGCAAATGTCCCTGAGCTTCAGGATGGGGAGAGATTAGTCTGGCCTAGTTCTAGGTGGTTGATCTAGAGTCTCTGAAGTTCTGGATAGTGGTTCGTTGATTTTATTTTGCAGTTTTGTTGCTCCTACAATGCCCTTCACTCCATCGTGATGGGCACTGTATGTCACCCCCTGGCCAGAGACAGAAAGCTGTTAAACTGGAGTCTTATTATAAGAGCACATTCAAGGGTAGATGTAATACTTATACCCAAAAGTGGAATCGCAGGGTCATATGGCATTTGGCAATGGGAGGGGTGGGAGTGCAAGCTCATACAGCCACTCTGGCGAGCCATCTGGAGATTCTTAAAGAAATTAAAGATTGAAATGCTATATGACCCTGCTATTCCACTTTTGGGTATAACCCCCCATACAGCAGAGGTTCACCTCGATAGCACAAGCACGACCATGTTCATAGCAGCACTGTTTACAATAGCAAAGACATGGAATCAACCCAAATGTCCAACAGTTGACGAGTGATAAGGAAACTGTGGTACATCTATACAATGGAGTACTACTCAGCCATCAAAAATGATGAATTACTGGAATTTTCCAGGAAATGGATGTCATTAGAAACAATTATATTAAGTGAAGTATCCCAGACCCAGAAAATTAAGCGCTGTATGTACTCCCTAATAGGTGGCTCCTAATACCAAACCCACCCAGCCCATCTTGAGACACTCATAGGTAAATCTATGTATTACCTACAGTAATTGCAAGCATTATGAACAGGAGGGATGGGGTTGGAGGGCCACACCAGAAACAAGGAGAGAAGTGACCATGTTACAGTAGAGAAAATAGGCTTCCATCAAGGACTGCAAGAAAGTAATGTGACACCTAGTTAAGTTCACAGACATTTGTTCCTGATCATTTACAACTAAGGGGGTATGAACTCATCAGAAGGGGAGGGCATATAGTCCAGCAGATTAAAAAGGAAAGATAAATACTTCTTAAGACAACTGTGTGTTTCTTCAGTAAGATTTTTTTGTCAGTGGTTTTAACAAAAAAAAATGGAGGAAGAAAAAATGCTATAAAACTGCTGCTTCTGAAGAATACTGCTGTCTTCAGTTCTGTAACCACTGTTAAATGGAATTTTAATAGTCTCTCATCATCACTATGAAAAATTCAAGCTGTATGTAAAAATAATTTCTTTTCTTACTATAATTTGTAAACATGTAATCTGGATTAAGATTACTCTTAATAGACACAGAAGTTGTGTCCACTACATTGACACCCTTATTCAAAAAAGTGAATAATGCTTGAGTAAGATCCTAAAACAGTTAAAAATGAGAATATAGCTATCTTTTTTCCCTCTAAGTATGAGTCTCTAGATGCTTCTAGAGAAATGTGATCTCCAGACACTCAAATTTCACAAGGTGTGTTTTGAATTAGTGTCCTACCTCATACTTGCCACCATCCTGGAAGACAGTACTATTTTCACCTTTGTATTGTGAAAGCTCATAAAGAATAGTCATTCAGTAGGAAGTTATCAGCAGAACTGAGGTTAGAGTTAGTTCAGCTTATTTAGTAGGTGATTTTCTTAGGATATATTGTGAGCCAGGTTCTCTACCACCAAGGCTGCTGGGACTTCATTATTGTTCCTGTGTGCTTGATCTTAGGGCATGGTGGAGTGAGAGGGACAGTGCAGACTGCCATTCCTTTTGCATGTGAATTGACAGTAGGAAGGTGGGAGGGAAAGATTGGTTCCCCTGCTTGCCTAGCATCTAGATACCATGTTGTATCCATCTGTAATGAGTCCTGGTTGTATTGCCTACAAACCATCATTTAGTTATGGAGAAAAGAACTTCCTGTACTAACCATGATCCAAGGAAGTGTTGGGTCTCTTCAACTCCTGTGTATTCTATAGTCAAAGGAAATAAAGTTGGAGCATCATTTTCCCCAATGACTTGGCAGATCCTTTGAAAGTATATTGGCCAAGTGAGTTGATCCTAAGTCTATTTTGCTAAACATTACTGCCTGGCAACATGAATATGCTTGCATTTTTGAGATTTTTCTGCTTCAGTCATGAGCAATTGAGGGGTAGATCTGAATTCTGACATAAGTCCTCTTGGGTCTTTTGACAGCGTCACCTCTGCCATTTGTATTGTAAAGAATTATATCCTTAGACGATAATCTGTCCACCCTTCCAAAGCCTAGCCAGATGGGCTGTTAGTGTGTCTCTTCTAAATTTGGGATCCATTCCAGCATCTAAAATAAAATGCTTTTTATAATTTTGTTCCATGTATATCAGCCATTGACTGAGGTTTTGGCTCACCAACTAGAGCGATTATGCAGCTCTCTCATTACAATCATTATCCATCTGTAATGAGTCCTGCCAGTAAACTACATTCCCTGCTGGTTGGACTCTCTTTTACCCTCACCTCCCGAACATTTTTCTACTTGGCATATGACAAAAAGAGGTGAAACAAACGTCAGCCCAAGCAGTAGAAGGACTTTAGATTAGGAGAGAGCTGAAGTGACTGAGAAAGACTGGCAAGAGTTCCCTTCTCATTTTTACTTCTGCACACTTGTAGACAATCCCTGGCATCTCTGGGACCTTGGGACTTATAGGTACAACCTTTGATTATAGAGCCTTGGAATTGTCATAGGTAGACTTCGTTATGTAATGTCTTTCCCAAAATCGAGGAGGAGTTTTCAAAGTTATGCAAAGACTATTTTACTTTTTTATTATTTCTATTCATTTATTTATAACTATAAATGGTAGTATTTTCAAGATCATTTAATAGTGCTTATAGTAACAAAACTCTCTCCCCCACATACCCATGGTCCTTGAGATGGAACCTATGGCCTTGCAGCATGCTAGGCATGCATTTTATCACTGAACTACAGCTTCAACCACACAAAATTTACATTCGTTTTGTAGTTTACTTGTAATTGTTTTGGAAAAACATATCAGAGAAAATAATACTTTTGATTTTGAATATATGTCAATAACATTTATGAACTTATTTATTTATTCAGTAATTAAATATACTTCAGCTATAATGACAAAAGAACATCTGACATAACTTTGATGATTAAAGTACTATTAAAACTAGTTGCATAGTGAATTTTGATTAAAAGTTTGATAAGTAAGTTGTTTCAGCTATTCTAAATAAGCAGGTTTTCTTTTCTTTTTCTTTCTAAGATTTCATTTTCAGTGGTAGCCACATTTGACATTGTTGATATGCAGACTGTCATGAGAATTGAATGAAATCAAAGACATAAGGTAGTAAATGTAAACACAATTATAAAATCATATATAATTTTTATTCCATGGAGTTCTGGAAGTGGTTTGATGAGTCTGTTGAAGACAAATGCAAAGAAAAATATTTTAATAGTGCCTCCTTAGCTTGATAGTTTGCTGATTTGGTCATGCCTTAAGATGGTTTCTGATTTTCCACACTACGTTTTGATATTTAAAAGTAATGTGTAATTGAAAGAAATATTCATGAAATCACATGAGAAAAGAGATAGACATTTGATATCAAAGATAGCAGTTTAGTGTATGGGTTCCTGTGGTGTTGCAAAACTAACTAAAACAACTCAATCCAGGTTCCCACTCTTAGTAACTACCACCCTCTGAGACAAATTCTTCTTTACCAAATGAAGTCATATGTCACTCTAAAAGTGCTATATTGATGAATTTTTAATTCAACTACATTAATGAATTCTAATGACTTCAAAGTGTAACAATTAAAGACAAAAGCTAAACACTGTCCAATAATCATATTTAATTTAAATATAATTTAATTTAAATATAGCATCAATTACAATAATTGAATTTGTACATTTCATTGTATTCTCTCTGGAAAACTTTATTCTCCATGTACATTCAAGTAGCTTACAACAAAAATTCTTAAATATTTCGTACACACACACACACACACACACACACACACACACATATACACACACACACACAAGCGCGCGCACATGCACAACTGAAAAAAAAAAAGAATGAAGTGTAGGGCTTGGAGAGATGGCTCAGGGGTTAAGACACTGCCTCTCCAGCAGAAAGTCCTAAATTCGGATCACAGGTCCCAGGTAGAAATGCCAGGTGGAAACAGCTGTGGGCTGTACTTTCAGGCCTGATGGGTGGAGCCTGGGAAATCCCAGAATGAAACAAAAAAGAGGTAGATGCAATCCAAGATGATTCCCAAAGTCACCCTTGGTTCTCCTCCGGGACACTGTGTGTCTTTCTCTCTCTCTCACACACACACATGCACACGCACACACAAATTAAAAAGAATAAGGTATGGAATTATCAAGAAAGACTCAATATTTCATCTGAAAACTTATAGCTTCACCACCATAATTTCTGGTTCAATAGATTTCAAGGAAAATCAAGGAGTCATTTCCAACACATTCCCATGCTCATGCTGCTTGCCCAAGACCTTTGAAAAGCAACTAGCATAATTAAGTGACCCTCCAGAGTCTTAGGATTGGATTTTTTCACCAATTAGATGTTTGAAAAGATTTAAAATAAACATAGAATTTACATGGGATTGTAGAAGATACTTTCAGCAGCATCTAATAATCCTGTTTTTCTTCACACATTAAGAGGGTTTTTTTTTTGTTTTTGTTTTCATGGATAGTACTGCTTAGCTCAATCAAAAAAGTCAAACGCAAACACCTGTGTGATAAATTGCCATCTGTGCTTTCTGGAACCTTACTAATAGGAGAACATGTCAAAGAACTCTAATGAATTTTTAAATGTTCCACTTGTACATGATCTTAACACTTTTTATGTTAGGGGAATTATAGACCTCCTGCCCACTATATTAAATAGGCCTGCCAAAATGAATGTGAGCCAACATTTTGGTATACTGTGGCATTGATGTTAAACTGAAAGATGGAAACCACCACATAACAGATGTTGTGTCTACAAATGGGGACACAACACTGGTCAACCTGCAGAATCTTAAAATAGCCAAATGAGACTGTCTGATTATTTTGATATACATATTCAACAGAGTTTGAATGTTTTGATTTATAAATTCAATAGAGCTTGAAGATTGTGATTTATAAACTCACAACCTCAATCAGTACTTCCTATGCATCCTTAACCTCTCAAACTGTGGGTTTCCACATTTTATAAGATATCATTATATTGGCCTACCAGATATCTGAAAACAATATGAATAGAAAAGAGCTCTTATCAGAGTTTAACTTGTTAAGTTACAAATAATAATTAAAGTAACTATTATTATGTCATTGTTCAATTTGGTTTACAACATCCTGAGAGATAATAATATAAAACAGGTATATTGATGAAGAGCAAGAAATGTGCTTTCCAACTAAATGCAGATATATCTTTCTATGCATGTTACATGCAATTATTCATTTACTAACTCCCCTCCCCCCAAAAAACTCTGGATAATAAATTATTATATGAAGAGCTGGAGGTATGGTTCATTCAGCAAAGTACTTGCCACACAACCATAAGAACCTGAGATCAATTCCCTCAACCCCTGTAAAAGCAGAGCATATATTCCCAGTGGTGGGCCCAAAAGCAGGCACATTCCTGAAACTCACTGGCCAGTTAGTTTAGGTAATCAGTGAGCTGCAAGTTCAGTGAGAGATCTTGCC
This sequence comes from Typhlomys cinereus, assembly GCA_023101885.1. Taxonomy (NCBI): domain Eukaryota; kingdom Metazoa; phylum Chordata; class Mammalia; order Rodentia; family Platacanthomyidae; genus Typhlomys; species Typhlomys cinereus. The sequence continues at coordinate 5,506,220 of JALPQD010000050.1, read as the reverse complement.
TCAAAAGAATGAAGTGGAGAGCTGGAGAAGTGGCTCAAGGGTTAAGCCTCTCCCTTGTAGGCGGAAGGTCCTGAGTTCGGATCCTAGACCCCACGTACAGATGCCGGGTGGAAGTGGGGGCGGCTTGCGTTTCTGGTCCTGGTACGGCAGAGCCTGTGAATCCCGGGGCAGAATAAACAAGGAGGAGGTGGAGGCGGTCCATGGTGGTTCCTGAATTCGCCTGTCGTTCTACACACACACACACACACACACACATGCACACACACACAAATTAAAAAGAATAAGGTATGGAATTATCAAGAAAGACACTCAACATTGATTTCTGGTCTCCAAACACATATACATGTACTTACTTACACATATGTTCTTACACCACACACAACATATACACATGCATACACAAATGCACACACAATCATACAATTTATATTATACTTTTATCTTTAAATATGATGGGACTAGTATTTACAGATGTTCTACAACTTACCCTAAAGACCAGTTTTATTATAGGAACAAGCTACAATGCAAATATTGCTTCATTATTTCTCTAAATGTGTTTGAATTAACTTTCTAGAATGATAGTGAAGTCTCATCTACCTAGGAACAGAGAATTAGAGAAGCAGCTTTTTGTGAAAAACAGAAAGAGGGGAGAGAAAGTAAAAGATTTCATCTTTATCTTAGAGATCAAGTGCATAAATGAGTTCATTAAGAGAGGAGAGCATAATCAATAAACCTAGGAAGAAATTCAGAATTTTATTCGCTTAGAACTACAAAGCATTTCCCCACAAGCTCAAAAATTAAATAAAATATGAGATATAATAATACAATTAAATTTTGATTGTAACTTTGACAAGTCACAGATATATCATTTTAAAAATTGGAAATAAATAAATCAAGACTTAGAAGTTGTTCTTTTAGAATGGTAAGATTTGAGGCAGTTTTTTTTTTAAACACATAGTTTTTCCACTTAAATAACAAAGTAATTATTACCTCTACAATAAAAATATCTAAATACAGAAATGGAAAATGTAATTATCTAATGTTAATAGAGTCCTACAGTTAAATATATATGTATATAATATATAACCTAAATTTCTATAAAATATGGGGACCATTATAGAAATTATACCTGTTAAGTATTGGAGTTAGGAACTTGTTGCGTCAGAAGTCTACCTCATTATTAAAATATAAAATATTAAGATCAGACACTGAGTTGGTAATACCTAATTACTGAAAACTTTTTTAAAAAATTGGTTTCACTATTGTGGCTTATACTTGAAAAAAATCAGGAATAATCTTTAGGTTTGAAAATGCAACTGGTAGAATGTAGCAGTACAGATCATGAGTAGATCATTTGCTTGGAAAGTGCAAGATATTGGGTTCACACCCCTGCACTGCATTAATTAATTAAACAAAATAACGAAAGGAAGCCTTTTCCTCATTTACCAGTACTTATTGTCTTGCTTTTTGTGACAGAGTTTACTTAGTCTGGGATGGTCTTGTGCCCAGTACTAAGCAACGGTGACTCTAAATTCCTGATCCTCTTCTGGTTCCTAACTGCTGTTGAAGTGCAGTTTTGTTTGGAGATGCTAAGTACTATTTGGGAATAAAAAGATCAAGAGAAAATTAACCTTTTTTTTTTTCAAAAAAGTTCCCAGTCTGATTAAGAACTTTACATGTTAATTTTAAAAAAATCAGACACATAAGAAGTATACATTTTACCCACTGGTTCTTCAGCACTTAGTACTAAATACCTGGTAGTTGATGAGACTGTGATAATGATCAAGACATAATCTCTGAGCTATATATAACCTTTCAGACTAGCACAAGAACTCAAGAAGAGACAGAATGACAGAAAAAGGCTTTAAGTCCTATTTTTGTAATATTTTTATTGGGCACACTCAAATGACAAAACCATAGGCCAAGAGAGAAAGTGGACAAAGCGTGAGATGCACAGAAACATGTTATAGTCTTTATGGAGAGAACAGACAACTCTTGGAATTCGAAAACACTGGAAATAAAGCTCAAATCAATTCCTGGACATTTAAATAGTCAAAGAAGAAATAAATTAGCAGCCTAATAAACCAAGAGCGATACTCATAACTGAAATATTCTTGAACATTCAGTTTAACAGTAAATTTTAAATCACTATATTCTGTTAGATTTCAAAGTAAACACTGTTATGAAACATTATTACCAACAGTAATTTAAAATGTTAAGTAATGTACAATAACAGCAGAATCATCTATGTTTTCTTACATATTTTTCTATAAACTGAAAAAAAGCAGAAAATCCATTAAAAAGAAATTTTGAATTTTGGTTTCTCCAAAATTTCTCTCAGTAGTAGAAGATGTGTGTGTGTGTGTGTGTGTGTGTGTGTGTGTGTGTGTGTGTGCTATATGCAATTGTGTGTGAAAGTGTGTATATGGACGCCAGAGTATTGCTTGCCCTGCTCTGTCTCTCTTTACCTATTCACTGAGATAGTGAATTTGAAACTTGATATTTTCACTCAGGCCAGCATGCAGAAGGCTCTAGTGATCCTCCAGTCTCTGACCTGACTCTCCCCCAGGTTGTATCTATACAGCCCTGCCCAACTCTTTTTGTGGAAACTAGACATCCAAATTCAAATTCTCATCCTTGCACATCAAGTAGTCTTATCCATTAAGCCAACTCATGGCCCTGAAGGCAAAACATTTTTAAAGTTATATACTTAAATATGTGCATTTTTACTTATTCCATATTTCTTCATGCCAACATGGAGAAACTAAGGAAATAAAATAGAGTAAAGGTTTTGAAAGAGTCCTGAACCACAGGTGTCATATTGCATTTTTTCCTAGCTGTGTATTAAATGACCTTTGTGATCTTTGCAAGACATTGAAGCCTTGTGTAACTCAGTTTACCCAGACAAAGAATGGGAAACACTAAAAGAATTGTGAAAGGGCTAACTCACAGTTCTAATATACTTCACTTTTATATGGTAAATTCTTAATATTTAAAAATTTATACAAATAAAAGGAAGTAAATAGATGTATTGACAGACAATATAGCATTTAAATAAATAAATTAAGCCAGCCAATTCCCACATAAGTAGCCCTTATTTTTGAGGTCATGATGTTTGCAGCTACAGTTAGCTCTCTCTAATATAAACTTTATTAATGCTGACTTTGTCTCTTTTCTAATTATTGGTGAAATTAATATGAGTCAAAAAGGAGGGAGGAGTACTAAAATTTTATCAGAAATAAGTTATAATTTCCAAGCAGCATTAATTTATACCAATGCAAAATAGCACCGGAAGAGACAATGAGGATTGTCTTCCAATGAGACAAATGGAGCATATTCAGTCAACCTTCTAAAGATTAAATCATATCAGTAAAATACAGAGAAACAATTGGCAAAATGTCACACATGTTGTTAAATGAAGTAACTGAACTGGGTCCACATGTAGACCTGTAGCCTCACTTTCCCAGTAATGTTGAATAGGGTGTATGTCTCCCTTTTTCTCTGTGAATTCAGTTGCAATTTTGATTCATGGGTTAGCTTCACCTCACTTTCCATCAACAATATTTATCATCTTACTCTTTTGTCCATCTGGACATTTCTTCTTGGAAAACTGAATTTAAGATATTTGTAACTTAGATATTTTTTATTAACTGAGAAATGATTTCTTCATCTTCAGCAGTAATAGCAATTTATCTTATTTATAAAAATTATTTTGTAATTTGTTATTTGAAATAGCAATACTATTTCCTGTTTGACCAGATCTATTTCACAATGGAAACAAATCTGAAAATATCTTACAAAGATCTTTTAATGATAACATGATATATTTATTTGGATACACAGTGACTTTTAAAACATTCTACATGTACATATCTTCAACTGCCTTGTAATATAAAGATTATCATAACTCATTGTACAAATTAGTAAACTGAGGTAAAAGTGTTCTGTGACTTTCTTAAAACCATGCTGATTATAAATGAAAGAACTAGAATGTAAGTCTAGACAAGATACTTCTAAAATCACTACTCTAGAATCATTTCAATTAAAACTACTCTAGGCACAAGAGTAAAATTTATTGTAAATAAATATCTGTAAAATTTATTGGATTAATATGTCAATATAAGGATTTAAGATATATAATAATCACTCTTGCAGAGTTAAGTTCATACAACAGACAAAACAGCAGAATCTAATTAGATGCCTAAGTAAAGACTAAAAGACTATTAAGTTTATAAATCTAAAAATTTCTTTGTGTGACAACTCTAAAATTCTGTGTGCCACACAAGCATGAGGGCCCGAATTCAATCCTAGCACCAGCTTAAACGGTGATGAATAACTATAGCAGTAATGCTGGGGACCACAGGAATGTTCAGGACTCATTGCCTACTCAGTCTAGCCAATTTGTGAATTCTAAGTTAAGGAAGAGACTATCTCATAAAACAAAGTAGAAAGCAATCAAGGAAGATACCTGATATCAATCTGTAGTCTACATGCATACCTTCATACACACATACCCATGTGCACACATACACACACACGCACCACACACACACACATATACACATTATACACATGCACAGTAAATTATATAACATGGCTTAAGCAATATTATTATAAAATAAAAATGCTCGTTTTGTAATAGCTAAATAATGTAAAATACTTAAAAGCATTTTTTCGGTTTCATGACTCCCTCAAATAATTCACTTTTTTGTTTTTTGTTCATTGGCTGTTTTTGAGTCAAGCTTTAGTGTTCCTCAGGTTCTCAGGCTGGAAGTAAACCCGCTGTGTAACTAAGAATAACCCTAACTCCTGAACCTCCTGCCTCCCCCACCCAAAGTACTGGGATTACAGATATGCAAGGACCTCAACTGAAAGAATTCTTCTATATACTTCCAGAATTTTTGATTAATAAATAAATTCTTAGATAATTAGAGAGAATATATAGAATTAGGAACAAATTTTTAACAAATTATTAATATATATTATTGTTTAAGTTAACAGCACATTTTGAAGATCGTTCCCAATCATAGACACCAATCCCATGGCTTTTATAAGTTTTACAATAATGTATTTTCTGATGAAAATAAAAATAAATAGCACAATTTTGTGCTATCCAAAAACTGTGTTAAATGATAAGTGGATACACATCTAGATAAGAAGCCTAGAAGTTCAAGGTGTCAATCATGGTATGTTATGTATTACATGGTTTTTTTCCTTATCTGCTCCAGCACATAAGAACTAAAGTTAAATTGTTTCACTTTTCTTTGATGGTAAGCTTACTTTTTAACTGAGCACTGGAATTATATTCACAATATCTGGACCATTAGGCTGCAATTTCACCATCCATCTAACCTGGTCCTTTATGTTGTATACAGTATAATGTGTATGCCTCAAGGGCAAATGAAATTCCAAATAAGCATACCTCTTAAGAGTCCTTTAGTCAGGGAATGCTGCTGTGCACAGCCTGTGACACGAGGGAAGATTCTGCTTCTTACTCTCATCTCCCAAGAGTACTAACTCACAGAAGGTTAGACGCATTCTGCTTGGCTGCCCACCACACAAGGTTTCAGGACTATCACAGAACAAGAATGAAGCCCAGGAGAATTTAATTTCTCTCTTCTAAGTCTCTAGTGGGCAAAAAAACATTTTCTACCCTCCCCCCTTATTTTGGGTGTTTATGGGGAAATTTCCCATTTTTCTTGCCCAGCTCTAAATTCTTTTATTGCTTAAAAAAATTCAAAGAAAGAAAAAGGCCACATTAAATCTGATATTGCAAAGCATAAAAGTATTTTTCCCTAAAATCGCAAAAGAAAATTGTGCTTCTTAAGTTTTCTAAAAAGAAATGGTCCCAAAATGACCAGAAAAGAGGGAACTAACTATAAATTTCATTAGGTCTACATTTGAATCTAAATTATGATTTATACAAATGAAGAAATTGTATTTGCACTTATTTCCTTTGCTGCAAAATATATTCCATGTTAAAGGACATGTGAGCACATTCAGGACTTGCAAACTAGCATTTGAGGTACCCCAAGCACAATATAGGGTCTGAACTGTAGAGTAAAAATCATAAGTGGCTCTTCAGCCAGAAACAATGTTGGTTTTACTCCTTTAATATATATTGGAATACAGTAGCAAATTTCCTTGGCTCTTAGATTTTAAATCTAGCTGTCAAACATGTGGTAAACCATCAGTAAATTCCTCTTCTCTGGCTGTCATTTCCTTGACTGTAAGATAAATAGATTTATATCTGCTGTCTCCATTAAGGGGTTCTTTGTGAAGTTCGGTTGAGGTCCTACGTGTGAGGGCAACTGCAAGGTTTATCAAGGTGAACCCTGCCCAGATCTTTCCGGTGTCTATCTGTTTCCTTCTGCTAATGCTGCTACGTAAGGAGACTAAAGCAAAGAAGCATGATACCAATTCCGAGGAATCCCTGGGCTTTCAAAATTCCTTCATAATATTGTTATCCTTTCATTCACAGAAAGAGCCAATGGCTGATCCTCATTATGGAAACTGGACATAGTTTTCTTAAAAAATGATCTTCTCTATTTTAGCCACAGCTCGAATCTCTAATTCTTGTGGCAGAATCATAGCATAAACACATAACTCAGCAAAAAGAATGGATATGATCTCCACAGTGTCAGTCCCTGTTTCAAGGCAAGCAACATCTCTCATATCTAAAGTTTAATGACTAAGACAAGAAGTTAGCCTGTGGATAGAGGCTACATACACCTTCATAAGGATCTTGATCTCAAGATATATTAAAGATCAGTCCACTATCTGAAAAATTAGGATGAAATTTCTTGAGCAGTTTAAGTGAAGAATGGCAACTTTCAAAGAATCAAAATCAGCTAATAAATCCCTTTAATTTGATAAGTGAGGAATGTAGGGGTGTGCTGATGAATTGAAAATGGTACAAACGTCATGGGCAGAAAAATCAGAATAAGGCCAATATTGCTCAAATATCATTTGTTGTTCGAATACTGATATCATAGGTTCATTACATTCATATGTGAAGCACAAAAAGAATGCAAAGTAAATAATTTTTTCTCCCACATCTTATTCTTTCCCTAATCATATAAGCTCAATAGATACCCCTGTTCTCTCCCTCCCTCCGCCCCTTCCCAGTCATCCCCTTGTACTCTTCCCCTTCCCCCTTCCTTTCAACCCTTTCCCTCCCTTCACTTCTCCCCCTGCCTCTCTCTTCCTCCCTCCCATCCCCTGGAGCATCCTTTTTATGTGAATGCCAAACCTCCCTCTGAGTCTTCCACCCTAGTGAAGGGTAAGGATTCATTAACGTAGCCCAGAGCCCCTTCTTGGGCTCCCCTTTAGTATGGGAACTCTGACTGTTACTACTTTGCCTCTAAGGATCCTATTGCCTGGAGCCTTTTCCCCTGTGATCCATGCTAGACTTTGGGGGGTCATTGACATGTCAGTCATTGCTCAGGTCATACTTATGTGGAGTATCTTGCATATCATTGCTCCTCCCCATCTTTAGGCTCTTACAATCTTATTGCTCCCTCTTCCGCAAATTTCCCTGAGCTTTAGGATGGGGAGACATTTGGCTGGTCTGGTTCCAGGTGAATAATCTAAAGTCTTTGGTGTTCTGGATTATGGTTTGTTGTTGATTTCAGTTTTGCTTTTCCTGCACCACCCTTGGCTGTATCCTGATTGGTACTGAAGTCACCTCCTAACCAAAGATAAAAGACTGTTTAAATGAAGATCTTAATATAAGAGGAGACTCAAAGGTAGATAGAAGAATAGGAGTAGGACACAGCAGTTGGGGAGGTTCCTATTTGTGGGAGGGTTACCATCTGTCTGCCAGTCCCTATACCCTTCCTGATTGGTAAGATCAGACCTCTTCCAGTCGCAGGTGACCAGGAAGGGAAGTGAGAGTGAGCTTCACCAGATGTCTTGCTACTTACATGTAATACTTGACCATGGCCTATTTTCTCTACTAAAGCATGATACCCTATCTCCATTTTTTAGGGGGGCCCTCCTTTGCCCTTCCCTCCTTTTTATAATCTTTGCAATTACAGTAGATATTACAGGGATTTACTTTGAATATGTTATTAAGTGTGTTTGGAACTAGGATCCACCTATTAGGGAGTACATATGGTGTCTAACTTTCTGTGTCTAGGATATTTCACTCAGAGTAATTTTTTCTAATTCCATCCATTTCCCAGAAATTTTCATTAATTCATCTTTTTTGATGGCTGAGTTGTATTCCACTGTAAAAATGTATCACATTTTCATTATCCATTCGTTAACTGTTGGGCATTTGGGTTGATTCCAAGACTTTGTTATTGTAAATACACATGCTGGAGAGGATGTAGAGTGAGAAGGGAACTCTCATACATTGCTGGTAGAAATGCAGGCTTATACAACCACTCGGGCGATCAGTATGGCAATTTTCTAAAAATGTTAAGGATTGAAATGCCATATAACCTTGTTATACCACTTCTGGGATTAATTCCCTATAATGCAGAAATTCACTTCAGTGACACAAACACAATCATGTTCATTGCGGCACTATTTACAATAGCAATTTTTTTAAAGTAATAAAAATTATAATTAGCTGATGTTCCCAAAATCTCATAGCTTGCTAACACCATAGCAGGCTTCCAAACTTAGTCATTCCTTGCTGACCTATGCCAAGTTTTAGTGATTTTATTGGGAAAAAAATCAGCATTGTTCAAAATAATATTTGATAATGCTTGTGGAACTATTAAAATAAAGCAACACAATTCAAATGACTGAAATAGAAAAACAAGAATTTGCTCTTAAGCCGATTTCTTTATGCAACTTTAGAAGTTCTATAGTATAGTATTTAACTGAACTAAATAAATACAATATAATATGTATTGTTATACTAGGAGTAGATTTTAAAGACTTTTTCTTTTGAACATTTATTTTTATTAATGATCACATGGATGTACTTGAAAATAGAGATTTGTTGTTACATTCTCAATGAATGCTTGAGTCTAGTCATTGGCATTTGGGATTCTGTAGCTCCCAATTCCTTTGAGGTTTGTGCAGATTCATCTGCAAGTGGGCAATGGAGACTTCACGAGAGTGTTACTAGTCACTTCTGCAGTATGTGGTTCTCTAGTTCACCTTTACAGCAGGCTGCTGCGTTAATGAGACACCAGCTCCCAAGCACAGTAATCATATGTTGGAAGAAAAATGGTTATCATAAGTCATTTCCATGTTTCCATTTATCAAGGAAAAGCGTTTCATGAGTACTATTTAGAACCATGTAATTTGCCTTAGCATTCTATGATACCCTTGAGTACATAAGGGGCAGATGCAGACTAACTGCGTGAGGCTCTTCAGCTCAAGAGCATCTTCCACTCTGCAGGAGCAATTGCTTTTTAATTAGACATTTTAGGTTGACTATGCAAGTCATAACAATTGTTCCATCACAAAACATAATGATATTAAATATTGTAAGATCCCTCGCTGAATTTAATTAAGTAAAAGGACACCCTTCTTTATTTATACTTAACACAAGGTTGCTGATTCCACGTATATTTTATAAAAGTCACAGTGTTATGCATATTTTAAAGCTGTGAATTACTTGTTTTGCATAATGTGATAACAAAATGAAGAAAAGGACTTTTCTAATAACAGGTACTGATTGGACTGTAAAGTCTGAAAGACTTGGGTTCCAAAGACTTCAGATGAATGTCTTCATCTCTCTAGAAGGCTCTTGCTTCCTCAATAAGCTGAACACATGTGCCACACAGAATAGTTGCTACAAGTAAATACATTGAAGTCTGGCCACACCAAGTGTCTGAGTTTTGTGTTCCCTTACTTAGCAGACACAAAGCATTATATGAGTGAGCTCATAAAAAGAAGAATGAACATTATTCCATCTACTTGTCTGCCACCATTGAAGACTGCATTTCACCTGGGGTTTCATTGGCTCCCATAGTACAGTAAGATTGACTGTAAAAGAAAGAAGCATTTTGACCAGAAGGCATTTAAAATTGATACATTTATAGTGGGACTAAATAGGGGCAGCTGATAGTATCTCTTGCAGTTAACCTACCTGGTTGCTGATAAATGACCATCAAATGGCTTAAGGGAACAAGGGATTTGTTTTCTCTTATGATTACTGGTTATACTTCTCAGTCCAGCTTGATGGGAGAGCATGTACCAACATTACATAATGACTGAAAGAGGGATGATCCTTACTTGCCAGACCAGCATGTCTGGCCAAGTATACATAAGGATATCAACTTCCTCAAACAAATCTCAGTATTTTATTCATCTGTTCAGGGCCTAGTTCCCCCCACCATAAGCTGGGCCTTCCCCATTAGCTAGACAATCTCCTGCAGGTTTGCTCTGGGCTTAACCCAATCACTAATTCTCCACAAATGTGCCCAGAGCTCAAAACTCTCAACTGTCAGGTTGACACCTGTGCCTAACCATGACGGTATCTCTTCTTACATTTTTGCCATCATGCTTCTTCCTTTTTTTATTTTGCTGAGTCCAGTCTATTAAGCCAAAACAATACTATTTTTAAAATTTCAGATGCAGGATTTTCATTCCAAGAATTTTTACTTCATTTATTTTTTGTTTGCTTGCTTTATTTTGTTTTATTTTTTTAAATGTCTCCTGAATTTCCCCAGAACTTTATCCAGGATTGCTGGAATTCACTACTGTTTTTACCCACAATTAACATCACCTAGTGCTAGTATTTACTCTGTGTTTAGTAGTTATTTTAAAGTGTTAGTGTTCTAAGCCCAACAATTGGTTTGTCTGTTGGACAGCTTCTAATTGCTGTCCCTAGGAGTAAAAATTACATTTTCCTGCTTCTTCATATCTAAATTTTTTTCATTGTGGATGAATCTAACCTCAGAATGTCATTAAGTTCAATACATCTTTGATGAATCAGTCATTATGAAAATCCATACAAGACTCAATTCAGAAGGTCATCATTTCCAACAATGGGAAATTAAATTAAACTAACCCCAATATTAACTTAGCATAGTAAATGTTGCACGTCTTAAATTTATATCACATCCTGAGTAACACAAACTATTTGTCACATGTGTGTAAGATTAAAAAATAATTATGAAAAGAAAATACTCATGTGTTCACTGCATACTATAAGACCTTCAATAGTTCACATGACTTCCCCATCTCACTCCATTCCGACTCAGAAGCAACTATTATATTATCTCAAAATCGATTGTCACTGTATATATTTATTTACATATTTATAAAGTATATATTTATGTTCCTAACCAACACACACACTTTCCACCTTACAGGTTTGTACATGGATCCTGTTGTTCTCAGCCTTAGTTCTCCTCCACGAAGTCCTCCCACCTCCCCAGGCCCCCTCTCCAAATTAGCCCTGCCTCCAGGCTTGCTCTGCTCTTCCCCAAACCATTGTCCAAATATAATCCGGTTACTTCCTTTTTTTAGAGGCATCTCGGTTTCCTTGATCCAGGCTTAGAAATGAAGGAGTTGACTCATACATATTCAACCTAGGCTGCTAATCATAGTTTTACCACTGTTTCACAAATAATTAATGTTGCTCCTTTGGGAAAGCGTTGTTTCTCATTAGTATGAAACTCCGTGGCCTAGCAAAGCAAGGAAAAATCTTCACACAGCTGTCACGGAGAGGCCTGTAGTGGCAGTGAGGGATGATCTTCAATAAAGGACAGACTCGGATTTAAAAGTTTCCAGTGATCCTTCCCTCATGGATACTAGACAGATTTATGTAACTGCTAATAATGTTTTCCTACACCAGGAAAATATGGAGCAAACAAATGCTGATCTAGTCTGATATAAAAATAAAATAGTTGTTAAGGGAAAACACTTTTTATTTTTAACTATTATTTTAACTGTGAAACTTTACAAGGCACAATGTGATCATTTGAACATATGCATAGTGACTAATCAGTGATCAGCTAATCAGTTAAACAATGATCACATCAAGTTAACCAACATTTCCATGTCTTTATCATTGCTCTATGATTGGTGTCTTCAAGATCCACTCCAGGTATTCAGAAAATGATAGTAGGCTATTTTGAACTCAAGCTAGCCACTGTTTTATATGATATATTTCTATATAATCAATGTAAATAATTAAGTTTCCAGTACTCTCAGTTTCTTTTATAAGTGGTGAAAAAATAAATACCTTTGTTCACAACAAAGAAGTCTATAAGGAAAATACCTTAAAAGTCTTTAATAAAGTTCTCTGAACTTTACAATTGTTTGATATACAGGCCACTCCAAATTTTCTCTAAAACTACGTCTCAATGAAAAAAGTAGGGCTGGAGAGGTGGCTCAGGGGTTAAGCCTCCGCCTTGCAGACGGAAGGTCCTGACTTCGGATCCCAGATCCCACTATAGACGCCAGGCGGAAGCGGGGGCGGCCTGTGCTTCTGGTCCTGGTAGGGCGGAGCCTGTGAATCCCGGGGCAGAAGGAGGTGGAGGCGCTGGTTCGCGAATTCGTCCGTGGTTCTACACACACATACACACACACACACACACACACACACACACACACACACACACACGAGCGCGCACGAACACACGCACATGCACATAGCTGAATAAATAATAAAAAAAGTAAATAAGACTTTTATAAGTATAATTGCCTAACTGATATAATTAAAGATAAACATTAGGTCAAAAAATTATAGAGGCGAATTGGATTATGACATATTCAACCTAAAAGCATTCACATTTTGGAAATAAAATGCATTATTGTTAGAGGCTTTTCACTTCTGTATTTAGACTTTCATAATGCAGTATTTTTACACATATAATTTATGTGATATTTTCCTAAGACAGGTACAGAGTTTAAAAATGCAGGATTATTCCTGGAATAAATAAGATCTGCTTGATTGAATACTTTCCATTGAGGAAATAAACTGGAAATTTCTATATTTGATGGAAAGATAATTTCCAAATGCACTCTTAGAATGCTGCTTTACAAAAATCCTGGGAGAGGAAATAAAGTTAGTTTCTGCTTTGAAAACAGTTGAGTGAAGATCTCAGAGAAAATGAAGGGCAAGAATACAACAAAGAGCTAAAAGTTAGCATTATATCATCCTAACATCAAGTATCCATAGCAACACCAGATCACAGCTACTGCATCAGAATCTTGATTGTAGGGCCAAGACACCAATGTGCTTACAAAGTTCCCAGCTCTAAGCAATATTGGATACCTCCCATATTCCCAACTTGCATGTGCTTCTACACATCATCTGGGTTTTTTTTTTTTCATTTTTTGTAGTGTTTTGTTATTTGTAAAGTTGATGGGGGATGAGTTGTGATAACCTATTTTTTAATCATAAAATTACAACAAAATGGCTTCCATGTAGCTGTTACTTGTGGTTACGATGATCACCTTGTCATTTGCACTTCATTCATTCAATCATAATTAAAGTGCTCAAGGATTCAGTAAATGGATTTTAATCAGAATGCCTTGCTTAAAATACCCCATCACAAAATCATGGAGTCTAAGGTTGGAAGAGAACTAGTCCAGTTTTCTAAATTAGAGAAGGAACACCCCCAGACCCAGAAGAACCTGTGGCTTAGTCAAAACTAGTTTATTAGATTAAAACATCTAGTTAGTGTCAGAGCTAAAACAGATTGATGATAATTTATTGTCTCTTGCAGTTTCTTTGGATCAAGAATTTAAACAGGGCCCATCAAGAACAATGAGACTTTGCTCCATGATGTCTAGGGCATCAGAGGGCCATTAGAACCAAAACCGAAGGCTCTTTCACTACAGTTGAACTTTGTATTATCACTCAAACTGCCTTTATTTGTTGGCAGTGGAGTTAGGAAAAGAAAGGAACCATCTTATCTCTATAGTTAAGACTAGGGAGTCATGAGGTCCTTTGCCTATTTTCTTGGACAACTCAACTATTAAATTGTCCCTAGGTTCAAGAGGAGAGAATATAAACCACAGCTCTCAATGGAGACACCTCCACTTTACATAGGAAGCATATCATGTAAGATGTGATATCAGCAGAATTGTATTTTGAGAAATGAGATTTGCCATATCAGCACTAGTTTATGGAACTGTTATCTACAGATGAGGAAAGACAGTGATCTGTACCAAAAGAGCCTCCTTGATTAATCCAGAGCCAATCATACTTTAATACTATGTTCCATGAATACTAAAGTTCTCAAGGTATGTTTTTATTTTATGCTCTGGCTTGCTAATGCTATGTAACTAACCATTCTTCAGAAGACAGGGAGGTTTGAGAAAACATTTGTTTTTTCTTCATTATTTTTCAAAGTTTTGTGGAAGTGAGGTACTTCAGAAATATTGCATGCATAGCAATGTGTATCAAAAGGAAAAATATGGGAAGGTTTCTATCATAATATTGCTTCTTACTGCTTTCTTGTTGGCAGAGTATTAGAACATCATTGACTTTGCTTCTAAAATGGATTAGCCCAAACCCATTATGGATATATAACATAAGTTATATTGGAAAGTATCTTGCTATTTCATAGTAAAGAGTAATTGAGATAGAAAAATTTTTGGCTAACTTTAAATTTGACAACACATTATTTTGTGTTGCAATAATACAAAATAATTAGAACAGTTGAAACTTTTATCATCAGTTAACTCATTTGTTTTCATGATGAAAAAAATAAAAATTTACTGCATTGTCTTACTGTGGGATGCAGGATTTTTTATCCTTACTAGAATAGCTGAGTAGATATTAATGTAATTTAGAATAAAGTTGTTTTGATTGCATGTATTAGTCTGGCTACAGATACAGGTAGACCCACACTGTATTATTTAAGCATTATCTAGCACACTGCACATCAAAAATTGAATGCATATATATCAAAGTTAAAACAAAAACCTCTCAATTCTTTCCATATTTATCATAGTTTATCATGTAGACTTTAAAAAATGAACACCTTTTTTAGCTTTAAAGCTAAAAATTTCTAAATAGTTTTAGAATTAAAAAGTCCTTGATTCAAGCATTATTAATTAACTCTCAAGTTAAATCCCAAATGAGTCCTTTAAAATATATTTGAATTCTAAAATACATTCCTGAATGAAGTATATCTACACAAATCCCCTAATCTTATATTATCAGAATACTAATTGCAGTGTTAAAATACTCATCTGTCATAAATTACTTAATTGTAAAAATTTTATGCTTCATCCTATAGGAATGAAAATTATGCACCATGTCACATGTTTTCTACTACTTATAAAATAAGTCAGCATCTGTCAGCACCAATATTTATGATCTGTTCATCCGTAATTCTTTATATATTTATTTTTAGTCAAGCTGCTAACACAGCTTTCTGACAATAAGATGTATGCAGTGAGTATAAGTGTATGTATGCAATATGCAGCAAGTCCTGAGCAGGTGGGCAAATCAGTGGAATTCCTTTGCAACCCCAGTTGGTCACAGAAGGAAGATGGGAAAACTGCACATCTACACCTAATCCATGCTTGTCTGAAATTTTGACTTTGTTAATTGACTTGATCTCTTCTGTTGCTTGTTTTGGCCCCACATCACTCTGTTTGGAATTAATTCCCCAGATATCCTTGATTGGTGACTGTGTAGATTTGCTGGCCATTTGTGAGGGGAAAATCTTAGCCAGTTATTTCTGTACCTGGCTGATTTAACTTTTAGCCAACTGAAATAAACCCAGCTTCACAGAAGTTACTCCTGTGAAATCCAGGAAAACTGACACACAGTCACTAATTATAGAGACTAGAAAAACTGAGAAACCCAGTAAATTACTCCTAGTCCTACAATCTCCTCACCTGTATACTTTTACTTCCTAGGGTTCTTGAGAGTAAATATAGGCAAGGAAAGTAAAGCCTTTGGCTATAGTTTAGCCACACAACTATTATAACAACAAATAGGTCATTATAAAGACCCCAGTCTAGGAATCTTGGTACCTTTGACTAAGCATCCATAGGCAAGGGGTCAATTATAGCTAATTCAATGGCTGTGTCCACTAGACCTTTCAGCTCCTATTTACCATCAACACTTGCAGGTTTTTTGTTTGTTTGTTTGTTTGTTTGTTTGTTTGTTTGTTTTTGCTACAGGATATTCAGTGTCAGTGGAAGTAGAATTCATGTTTTAAATCAATAAAATTTGATAAAAATGATCCCACTTAGTGATTTCATTAAATTGTGTTTTTAAAAGTTACACTCACTTTGAGAATGTAGTATGCCCCACTGGAAATATATAGCATTTTCCTCTGACCCACTCTTCCCTTCTCTCTACAAAACACATAGCATTTATTTGGGGTAAAACTTCCCATGCATGCATTAGATTTCACTTCATGTCATTGTAAAAATATTCTTATTTTTCTTTGGAGACATTACAACTGACAATGTAGGTTTCAATTGTATTCAGTGTGTATTTTCCATAAAATTCTCTGAAAGTTTTCTGTGATGCATCATACTGATCTTAGGACTTAAGTTACCCAGATATTTTATGTTCCATGACTTTAGAAGGAATGACTATGGATGAAAGCAGAGAAGTTACCTTTTTTGTCTTGGAATAAGTAAACAATTAAATGGAAACACAAACTTAATGAGTTTGATTCTGGTCCTACACTAACCATGGTGCAGGGCAACTGGTTTCTTCTGCAACTGATTTCTTCTTTATTCAACTGAAAGGCTGTTTTCTACAACCCCAACCCTAAGCCTGTCTTACCAGAAGTGGCCTGCCCTCTCTCCTTCCCATTCATTGCCAAGCCAGCTGATTAACTTTTTGAAGTGTTGCTGCTAAATTAATATTTTCTCTGCCAAGAAATAATTAACATAAAACATATCCAGGGCTGGAGAGAGACTCAGGGGTTAAAGACTGTCTGGCAAACAGAAGGTCCTGTGTTGGGATCTCAAGTCCCACATGAAAATGCCATAGAGGCCTGCACTTCTGGCCTTGATGGCCGGAGTCTGGAAAGTCCCAGAGCTAAGCAAGAAGGAGGTAGAAGCAATCCAGGATGATTACCGAAGTCACTCTTGATCCTCCACAGGGATGTTTTAAGGACATTACAGGAGAATTCATTGCTTTTTCTTATAAGAAGTTTCCAAAGAAGTAGAACAGTGATAAAAATAAAAATGGGAAATTTGGGCAAGTCTCCATATTATTGAGCATGAACCATCTTGTGCTTTACTTGAGAGGTGCTTTATAAAGCTCTGACTATTCCTCATTGGCTACCAGGATTTATTTCCCTTTGCAGTTTTGTAATTACATTTGTGAACTATATTTTTAACAGGTAATCACCAGAGCACTTTTAAGGGATGAAAGCCTAAGACATGGTGTCTTAAATCTATTACTAATTAGTACTAATTCATTTTTTTGTCACAGTTTGCTCCTGATATCATGAATGAAATCTCATTTTGCAGACTGGTTCTCACTGAGAAAGCACTCCAATTGGTTTAAATATTTTCTTTTAGTATGTGGGCTTGCCTTATTTTTTTTGTGAAACCTTTAAATATTATAATTCCAGTTACCTGAAAGTAGCCCAGCAATTAAGGTGAGAGAGGTCTGGCTTTCCCTCTTCCTCTCTTCAGCTTTCTTCCTTATTCTGAAATCTAACACTCTACACAGGGAGCCTTTCTACTAGGGATGTGAAATAAAACACAAGAGCAAGAGCAGCATAGATCATTTCAGCTCTTCTTTTTTCCTCTTTTCTTTTTGTAAAAAGCAGTTTCTTCATTTTATAAAAATTAAAGAATGCAACCAAATGCAAATAAAGTTGACTGCATCCCACCACCTATAGAGAATTTCTAGTATGTTATTCTTATTTGCTGTAAAAATTATCTACGGAATTCAATCTCTCCCCCTTTCCTCCCTCCTTTCATGTTCCCTCCTACTCTTTCTCCTAGCTCCTGCTCTCTGTGTTTTTCTTTTTCTCCCTCCTTCCTTTCTTCTCTTCTTTGCTGGCCAATTCTAGAATTAACGTAAGCTTCCCAAAGAACACATTTTACAGTGATGCATACATAAATAACTTCTTCATTAGAGTTAAAAGAAAATCTCAATAATCTTAAATCTTAAAATCTTAAAAGAAAATTTCAATAATTTATATCTGACATTAAATGATAACCATTTCTTAGTAAAATTTTTAGTTTGTATACACATTGTTTAAAGTCAGTAGTCAGTGTAACTGACCTAGGAATGCCAAATGCTCATTTAAAAAATGAGTAATCATAAATCTCTCAGTTTTTTAGACTTGATTGTTACTTGATTGTTAGAGATTGTTACAAGTTAAAATAGGCTATTATCCAAAGCCAAGAATATTCATTTGCCATGCCCCTTCAAGAAGCAACATTGATGACAGGACAGAAAGGAATCCCCAAGTGGCACATGAAACACAAGGTGGTTGAAGTGACCTGACTGTAATTTCAGTTTGGGAAGGCAGAACCTGGAATCTGTAGAGCAAGTTGGTTAGGCAGACTAACCCTATCTATGAGCTCTGAGTTTTAAGTAGTGTCTTAGCTTCAAAAGAATAGAAGGGAGAATAACCCTGATAACAACCTCAGGCTTCCACATGCATGTGACACGTGTTACCACACACTACCCATACAATTGAATCCACACAGGTGCACCTGCACATATAGACATATGAAAATGGAGAAATGAATAAATAAATTTATTTACCTGAAAAGTTAAATTGGTATTTTGAAATTTATTTTGACACGAGCATCTGTGATTAAAGTCCATCAGATCAAAGCTTTGAACATTAGTATTTTGGATCATGACACAAAGCAATTGCTTTGATGAAAACTGTTTGCATCACTATGTTTGATATTTAGGGATCCAACTTGGCCAGCTATCCCTGATGCCATATATCTAACTTAATCTCTCCATTTTCCAAGGAAATCCAGCTAATTTTATAAAAAACTTTGGAACTTGCATACCCAGTTAGGGCATTGAAAGGAAAAAAAGTATGTCCAAGTGGTTCAAATTTCCAGGAAGTGGACCTTAAAAACCATTCAATAATAAGAAAAAGAAAGTTTCCAATGATTAAATTACAAAAAATGGTGTATTTCTCTATTAGTGAATATGTGTTACTGGAATTGGAAATTGAGTTGCAAGCTGGTACCTTGTAAAATCTAGATGAAATATCTTTGTGTGGAATTTTGTAAGAATCAAGAAGATTGGGAGATGTCTTATTAAGGGTATGCATTAGGGTAGCTGCCACTTGACCTTTCTCTGCCTAAAAGCAAGTACTGTTTCAGACTCAGTAAATATTTGATGAACAAACTTGTAATACAATAAATACTCTCTTCTTCATTCCAGCCCACCTCCATTCCTGCAAATGTAGGTAAAAAAAGACAGATACACAATGTATAGTATGGTTCTAAGAGAAAAGAGGAAATCACAGGAAGAACCCAGGCTAGTTTATGACTACTGAGTGCTGATACAATAGTGCCTCGTGGCTCGCAACCAGCAATTGTCCTGCTTGTTGGATGCTTCAGTAGAAGTAGTTTCTAAATATTTAAAGAGTACTTAACTTCATTTAATTTTATTTATTCAACTCTAAGCATCTTCTGCCTTAAGATATTCTCAAAAGTCAAAACCAAACAGAATTTTTGAAGGTGATCAGGAGGAATCAATGTGAACAAGAGGGAGAATTATGGTCATGGTTATTATATCAGATCAGACATTAGAGGTCTTACTACAGAATTTTTATTTTATTTTTCCAAATTTCCCAGCATATTGAGTACTCATCCCTGCTTCCCTCCACTCCCCTCCTTCCCATTTCCCTCCTTCCCTTCATCAATCCATCCCACTCCCTCCCATCTTCCTTTTTTTAACATTTTTATTATTATTTCTGCTCATACAAACTTAATAGGTATACCGGTTCCCTCCCTCCCTCCTTCCCCCCGACCCCCCTGTTCCCCATCCCCTCAACCCTCCCTCCCCATTCCCCAGTGCCTACCCCCCAATTCCCGGAGAATCCTTTAATGTGCATGCCAGACTCTCCTCTGGGCCTTCCTCTCCGATGACATACAAGGACCCAGTGGCATTTCCCTGAACCCTTTCTGTGTTCCCCTTAAGCATAGGAACACTACTGTGGCTGTCAATCCCTTGCCTCCAAGGATCTTGGTGCCTTTAGCAAATGCTAGATTTTGTGCCTCCCTACCTTCCTGTCTGCTTCTGTCCCCAGGTTCCCTCTGGCTTGTCTACAAAAGTTGCCTTATTTTGGGCCACCCCCCCTGATAGGAACATTTCCCTTCACTCATCCAACTTTTGAGTGGGATGTATGTTGCAACACAATTATGTGTTATTAAAGATTAGTGTCTCTTTTAAATTACTATTGGTATTCATATAATGGTTCAATCTATGGGTGCATAGAATTCTACATAGATTTTTAAAAATGTGACTTGAAAGAGTTTATAACTTGTGCCATCCAATATAATTCCCTTGAAAGATAATAAATAGGATTACTTTCCAAACAGTTAGAGGTTTTAGAAAGAGAGTAACCATATATTGAATCCAGTCATAACTTAGTTTCAATAACTTGAACTTTGAGCATGCAAATTACAACCAAAGATATTTTAGCTTCTAGAAATAAAAGTCTCTTCTTTCTTTTATTATTGTTGCTTTGTTTGTTTGTTTGTTCATTGTTTCATTATATAGCTCAGATAAACCTTGAACTTTCTGTGTGGCTGAAGATTATCTTGAATTTCTGATTCTTTTGTCTCTGTTTCCTAAATACTGAGGGTATTCCATTATGCTGAGTTTAAGAGGCCATTCTGGAAATTCCAATTTAATTTGTCAAAAGTTGAGTTGACCACTTTCTTCTTGTGTAATAGCATGTATGTCAAGACTAAAAACATAGCCTTGGAATTGTCCACTTTGCATTTATACAGTGACTCCTACATCTTCACTTTTGTTCATGCTAAGCCCTTTATTCTGTCAATCTGTCATTACTGAAGTTCAACTTTGCCCTGAGATAACATTAAAACACATTTAATAAGTACAGATACTTTTTAAGCTAAATTGATTGAATGGAACAGTTTCATCTCCCTTTTTCCTATCATGTCTGCTACTAAAGATCTAGTTTGAGAAAGGTTACCATTCCCTTCCCTTTAATTTATTTTTTGTTAGCCCAGTATCATCTAGTTATGCATTAACAATATCTATTTGAATGATGCCACACTTTTGAACTGCACATGAGTCTGGGCCATTTTTCTAAGATTTCCTCATTAATTAATATTGTCAAACTAGCTGCTTAGGGCAGCATATCTAAGTCATTCAGTAACTATTTATTGACCACTTACTATGTGCAAAATTTATATATTGATTTCTACTCTTTGCTCACTATACCTCATGCTAGTTCTTCTTCTCATAGTCAGGACGATGGTGGAGAGACCTCCATGATAAATAAAAAAGAACGTCATCCTCTGACCGGCTTGTTAGTGACTATGGGCTTTGTACCAAGGTTAAGGATGTTAAGGACCTCAGAAATTACTCTTTTGCTCCATAGACAAGAAACAAAGTTTCAAGCAAAAGGGTAGCTTATTCTCATGACTGCAGAATTACCATACTTAGATGGATCAGAAATTACATTGAGCTAAAAGAGCATTTTTCCAAAATATACTCCATAGATGAATTGTGATTTTTTATTCAAAAACAAAAATAGGAGTTCATGGCCAAACAAGTTTAAGGAAGGAAAAGTTAAAATCCAATGGATGTTTTAGTATAAGAAAAAATCTATGAGTCCTAATATTTTTGGTGAATGACTAAGGTAAATATAGAAAAGGCTTCATTTCCTAAAATAATTTTTTTTTAAATTTTTATTATTATTTATTCAACTGTGTGCATATGCGTATGTATGTGCGCGCGCGTCTGTGTGTGTGTGTGTGTGTGTGTGTGTGTGTGTGTGTAGAACCACGGACGAATTCGGGAACTACCATGGACGCCTCCACCTCCTCCTTGTTTACTCTGCCCCGGGATTCACAGGCTCCGCCCTACCAGGACCAGAAACGCAGGGCGCCCCCGCTTCTGCCCGGCGTGTATACATGGAGTCTAGGAACCGACCTTAAGACCTTCTGCCTCCAAGGCAGAAGCGTAACCCCTGAGCCACCTCTCCAGCCCCCATTTCCTAAAATAATTTGAGGAAACTTTATTTTATACTGTTCTCAATGTGATTACTATTCCATAAAATGCTTTTGGAAATGTTGATCTATGAGAACACATTTTTATAGACATTGACATTTTACAATTTTCCGCACAAAAATAAATAAATAAGAATAATGTGACCTCACTTCTCAAAGAAATGTATTCCCTTTAAATAAAGATAATTATGATCAACCATCGTCACTGAATTGGTGATTCAGGCTCTATTCAGGGGAATCCTGGGGATTAATGGCCAGTGACCACTATGGATATAGGACACAATAGATTCTGTTGCTCTAGCAGTAACTGAACTTCTGACAATGGTTTTCTTATTTCAATTTCTTGAATTAGGTTCTAAGATTAGGTTTAAAGACTTTACATATTCATACAGACCTTTTGTTGTAAAAAAAAACATGGTTAAAAGATAGCTTCAAAGCTACTTACTAGAGTATTGAGACAGATAGGGGAGCATAACCTTCTCTTAAGGATATGGATACGTATCCTTCTCCAGATAGGAAACTGCCTGCAAAACTCTTTGCCAAAAGCTAAAGAATTAATAAAGCATTAATTAATAATTATAATAATTAATTGAAAATGGCTCTATGGCTAGGGTTCTGCTTTCTCTAAATCATCAGGTGCATCAGGTGCAAGACCAGTTCTAGTTCTCCTTTTCACATATTTCCATTTCAGATTGACAAAGTTTCCAAGTCATATTCTATTTTACTAACTTCTGATTGCTTAACATATCCTGGCTTCAATTTTTTAAGTCTTAGGACAAATGCAATCTCCCCAAAGTCAATTGGAATAACCAGTGGCATTTGTGTACCTGACTGCTTAAAGTCCAAAGCATCTTTCTCTAAACTCTGCCTACAGTCCATCCATCCATTTTGTCTATTTTTTAGTCATATCTGATCAGCTATCAAACTCTATTCATTTATCCTGGATCTTCCATGGCTTTCATGAACATTAACTCACTTCTTACTTTCTTTTCTTCTAATTATACTTGTCAATATTTGCATCTGACATCTATAATGACCACAGATACTAAATCATTGCACTATCATAAGTAACCAATATTTAGAAGTGTAAAGTGTCATTTAGTTTGATAAAAACTTTGTCAGTTTCCCAAAGTGACATTTGCATTTCAAAACCTACTTTTCATACCAGGAAGTAAATTTCACCTAAAACATTCTGGTAGAAATATTTGCAATAACAGAAAAAGACACAAATGAAAAATCCTCCTCAACCTACTTTTTTATCTCAAATCTTCATTTTTCTTTTGCCAAGTTAAAACAATTGGATTCTTCCCTCTTTATTTCTCTCCATGATTATATAGGTGCTTGTTACTAAAGGAAGAACCTGTATTATATATTTAGCCATTAGTTTTATGCAATTACTTAAGGAGGAAATTGCCGAAGGAAATACAAGATCATACTCATCTGAGCCTAAGAAATGGGTTGAAAGCATCAATAACTGAGGTGAAACTAGTCTGGAAGATACTGCCAGAGTAAAGAGTGGTTGTATTTGAAAAGAACCCCCAAATCAGATAGACCCTGGAGACAAGTTATGTCAGGGATGGAAACATGGGTAAAATAAACAAAGGTGCTCCCTAGATTCCCATTCAGATAACTTATGGATAGTTAAACAAATCTCTGATGTGAGAATAAAGAAACTGAAGAGGAAAATAATAGCTTTGAATTATTAGTATGGCGGTATGAAACATTCCATATTTAACATCCACAGTTCTGTTGCACTTAATTTGTTAACACAGAAGCAACCATCATTATCAATAAGGATCATAATCATGCCTAATAGACAAGTGAGATGCGAGAGACACATAAGTATTTTTAAAAGCAATTCTTATCTGAGTAGCACCCAATATCAGGTAAGGTTATTTGGAAAGTTATATAAAGAAAGATGTCAAGTATACAGAATGACAAAAGAGTAGTTTAACAAATTTCCTGTACACTCAAAACCTGCTTTTCCTCACTAATTTCTACTTTGTGGGAGGCTTTATCATCTAGCCAAATTAAGCTATTTTCCTTTTTATTCTTTAATTACCCTTTAACTCACCCTATATCTTTTTATTTTCCCTTTCAAGTAGGTCTTTACTTTTCAAAATTCTTCTGAATTTTCAAATTACATGTCAAAATATAAGCCTCACTTTAATCTTACCAACTGAAGTTTCTTGAATCTGTATTTTCTCAATGTTAATGAATTTTTGAACAATTTTGCATCTTAATTTATTTTTCATGGCTCAGTTTATCATTCATACCTCTTTCTTCCTCTTCCAGATGTTCAGTTTCCTCACATCCCAGTCTTTAAAATGCTTTAGCATAAATATGTATATGCATGTGTTTTTAATGTACTGTATGGACTTGAAATAAATCATATGTAGTGAATAATGATCAACATATCAGATGTAGTTCAAAATTATGCTTTGGAGATTCTATTTATTGCTATACCAACATGTAAATTGAAGAAAACTCTCTTTTTCAAGCTTTACATATTAAAGATATCAAGGTAAAAATCTGTGACACAAAAAATATAATGTAAGAGGTCATGATGTCACTTAAGATTAAATCATAATCATTCACCTCTAATCGCTCACACAGATTCTAGTGGTGAAAAAGTAATACAGATTTAAATTTTTCATGCCTTTATTATCTTTTATGTATAATGTTACTTATGGAACAAAGAGAAGCTATTTGAAATTTGTGACAAAAAGCAACCTGTTTTGACTGTTGGATGGTCAAGCAAAAGTGGTGAGCTCATGGGTGTCACCTTATTTCTTGCAGTAGGAAAAAAATTCTTCTCAATGAACGCAGGAAAAACTACTTGAGGTTGTACTTAAGACACTTTGAGAGTTGACTTTCAGTTAAATGTCTTTCACAAACTACAGATTCTATTTACTGATGTTCGGTAAAGTGACTTTGTGGATGTCTCCATTTTGATTTTCATCAGTTTCACTGAGGATGTTATTAAAGTCAACATGATTACTCTTGATTTCTTGGTATTCCTTCATTTCAGTTTAATATACAAAGTAACTCCAGAAATGTTTAATAATGCCTTAAGAACAACAATATTTTTAATAGGAGGGATGATGGAATTTACATGTGCAATTTAGTCACATATGCTACTCCTGTTTTTATGAATTTTATTTAGGATGTCTTAGAACCTTGATGCTGTTCAAGTCAAAAACAAACACAAGAAGAGAAAAGGTTAAAAAAATATATAACAGAACTGTACAAATTTAAGTCTTTGTTACTTTTATATTTTTCTAGGAAAAATGGGTCTTCGTCGCAAACACAAAATGAAGTTCAGCCTCACAAGCCATTTGCTGGTACTGTTCTTACTCCTAAACGTAAGTAAATAAAAGTATTCTCAGTCGTGCTAATGAAAATTTTGGGTGTGATTGAATTGGCCTTTACAAGGGCAGGCAGTGTTTTCCAGAAGCCAAAACTAAGTTACTCAAAACTATCGCTGTATTTATAGTGATAATAGATCCTTCCTTTGAATTTCTACTAAAATGTATTACTGCCACGGCTTATCCATAAATCTTTTGTTTATGAAAATTTATTAATAATAATTTGAGACATCTCATTATTTTAGAATTTAGCACTGAAAATGGATAACTTTTTTGGCTAAAATGTGTGTGTTATCACTGGTTGTTGATTTCATATGTTTTTCTTATTTTAAAAAAACTAAAAATCTTCAAAACTTTAGGCAACCCTTTCATTCTAAAACTCTTTTATTAGCCTTTTAGGTCACATTCAACTTATGTACTTTTATTCTGCTTTATCCATAAAGATTCAGCTAGTTAGTAGTGTAAGCACCTTAGAAGGTCTGTTTATTTGTGTCAATATCATCAATTCATCATCACATGAATTTTAATAGTATATAAAAAGGAGATTAATATATTTTACAAAAAGAACATTGGGCTTAGCTTCATCATTTTCATCTCTGCTACAGGAGGATATTTGAGAAGGAAGACAACTGTCAATAAATATCACTTAATATCTCATACTGTGATACTAACTCAAGCAGGGTTTTCACTGGGTTTCACAATACCATTTGCTAATTAATGTATTGTAGCAGCTGTCAGGTCTACTTAAATAAACCTTTCCTTATTTGATTCAAAAAAAAAGTTTACTTCACGTCATTGAAAATCTAACCAAAACACCTCAACAAGAAAATTGCAGATAGATTGTTTTAGTTTGTCCATAAATTCCCAACTTTTATGAATATTTATAGTGCAGAAATATTAGTATATATTAATCATACCATCATAATGTTATTTCTCATGATCCACAGGAAATCCTGATAAATAATATACAAATATTTATATATTTCATGTTATGAATGATAAATAATATTGGATATGATTTTTAAAAACTAAAGAAAGTACTAAATAGTAATAAAATAGATTAGGCTACAGGTCATCTTTATATGTTAAAAAAACTAAAGTAGATCATTTTTATTCAAAGCTTTTTCTAATAGGTTTTACAATTTAAAGACTGAAAAAATTCATATATTTTCATTAGTAATCACAGAAATAGTTTATGGTTTGTAGATATCTCTTTTCATAAAATATATTTGAATGGGGTTTTTAGATGGTACAGTGGTCTCTATTGTAACAGAAGAAATTTTTGTGTTTATTAATTGTGCATTGCATTCACAAGACTACATCACATGAAATTTGATACATCAGTTCTTTCAATTTTTTTCTCTACATTGATATATTGAGAAAAATATTAAAGATGTTCTTAATTAATCCAAACTGTCTGTTTATAATACATTGTTATAAAAAATAATAGCAATGTATTTATTCAATTCTACCAACTCGTTTTCTACATGGCCTTTAAAACTTTGGACCATCAATTTCCCATCATCTCTTCTTCATTAACTGAAGCTATCCACTGACTGTAGCCATGAGCTAACACAATAGACTTAGGACAGAGGTGGGTACATAGTGAACATTCCGAAGATGCTGGTGATGATGTTGAGAGTAATAATGACAATGGTGAACAAAATATACAAATACTTTAATTCTTCTGAGAAGCATTTTAGTTTTATTATTGTTTGTTAGTTAGTTGTGTTCCTCTAGAAAACATGGGATTAGGAAAAAAATCAGGGCTATCTCACAGCATTGTATTTTTATCCTTGGTTATTTTGAAAAGCATAGCTAAAATCTGTATAACATATACATTCTCAGTATTAAGGAGAGTGACATGAAAATATTATTAATTATGTCACTTTTTAAGTCTAGATTTATGTTCCTAACTACTATAATTGCTGTTTTAATTATTTTAATTTGTGAGATAAAATGCTATCACATTTGATACATATAACGTTTTCATCTTTAAACTTTTTTTAAAAAATGATGAATGCATACTTTTTTGTGAGTAATTCTGTCTGACGTAAACAACAGGTGGTATTCCCTCTGTCTCACTGTGGTCATGGGCTTGAATAAATGCAGAAGTGGACCATTTTTCAACATTCCAAGCAGAATAGCTCTGTAACTGCTCTCTGAACTTCTAGCAGCATTCTGTAACCCAAAAGCAGATAGATTATCTTATATTAAACTAGGAATTATGTTAGCATATGATCTTTTCATATTAAGATGATTTTCTCTGGGCTTCGATTCCTATGAATTAAACCTTCTAGAATGTAAGTTCCACGTGGGCAGAAATCAAGCCAATACATGCCTGAATCTTCAGAACCTAGAACAGGTCCTGACATGGGATAGACATTTGAAGTGTTCATCGCCCAAGATCCAGTGATGCCCCAGCTGCTGACTGCTGCGGGTGGCAGCTTGGCGACCGTATGTGTGGTGCCATTTGCTGGGACCTTTCAAAATGACGTCACATATATGGCAGCTAAACTGCTACTCAAGACGACAATGAAGCAGTAGGCAGACAGGTCAGCTTTTGAAAATTATGCAACATGGTTGTATGTAAAGCTAAAACTAGTCTACACTCAAACAAGTAATCTGTACTTTGAATCTCATTTCTATTTTCATGGATGAATGGAAGCATAAGTTTATTTGAATATCTCATAATATAAGCACTATGCTTATGATCAGTAGAATATTTTTACATCTTTCAAATTGCTTGAATGGTATATAAAAGCACTACTAGTCGTATTTTTCCTTTTTACTGTTGAAAATAATGCTACATCACTAGCAATGTTTGTTTGCACAAGATTATAAGAAAAATTTAATGTGTTTGATTAATAACTATATGGAACTTATATGTGTGCTATTTTTAAGCAGTGCTAAGCTCATGATTAGAAATATATGCATATGTTCTGTGTTCATATACTTCTATCTATACATATGTTTATCTGTGTTCATATATTTCTATCAATAAATATATCTATATATACCAATCCATCTATCCAGAAATAGAATGCCCCAGGCATATGTTATTTTATGAAGAAAGTCATACATTCAGCTGCTACTGGGAACATTCTATCTCCAGTGCTCAAGCATGGACCAGACCAGAAACAGGCTCAGATTGCTGTGGCTCACGTGACAACAGAGGTTCTGATTTTTTCATTCCTTCAGTGTTGAGACAAGCTCTATTGAACCAGGCTCCAAATCATGCTCACTGGAGTTTGTTTCAATATTGCAAGAATGATAAGATTAAGCTACTGTCATCGGATGAACTATACCTACTTTCACTCAGATGTTTTCTTTATTATTACTGATGTTAAAACTGTATTAAAACAAATAAAATTGTATTTGAAAATACAAGTGTAAAGTTTTTATGTTTAATATCTTTGCACATAATATCCCCTCTGGGTTCCATGAAATTCCAATCAATGCAGGAATATTTCTTAAGGGACAGTTGTTAATATAAGGACAGAATGTTAGGAAAGAGTGCCACCCTTATGGAAATAGGCCCTAATATCTAAAAATACCTAAGATGAAAAGCACATAACATTTTTCTTCTAACTTTAATTAGAAGACAATGAGAGGATGACCCACAAAATAAACATATTGAATGATAATTTTCATATCAACTGAAGATTCTAATACTAGAGTATAAAACAGGGACCTCAAAATACCTAAGTCATGAGAATCTCTACTATACAAGCTCTAGGATCTTCCTTTCTTTGATGGTTCCAATAATATTAGGTTGAGTTTATAACCCACACATGTCCATTTATATAAATATGAACAATGAAATATAAAGAAACTAAAATAAGAAATACAACGAACTTTTTAAATTTTACAGGAACGTGTTCCAAGTCCTAATGAAATATTTCTGAATTTTATATAGAATTTTATGTATGGATAATTATAGTCCACAATTCTGGTATCATGAAAATGTTTTGTAGTGTCAGTGCTTCTTGTCAGATAGTGAGCTCCCTGAGAGTAGTACTCAAACTTGTTGGATTCAGCATAACAGTATTTACGCCACTCATATACCTAGTAAAACTTCATTCAGAATAATTTAAATAGAATAGAGTTAAATAAACATGTATTTCAATGAAAAGAAAAAAAGAAAGGAAGGAAGGAAGGAAGGAAGGAAGGAAAGAAGGAAGGAAGGAAGGAAAGAAGGAAAGAAAAAGAAAGAGGAGAGAAAGAAAAAGAAAGAAAGAAAGAAAGAAAGAAAGAAAGAAAGAAAGAAAGAAAGAAAGAAAGAAAGAAAGAAAGAAGAAGAAGAAAGAAAGAGAAAGAGAGAAAAGAAAGAGAAAGAGAAAGAGAGAAAGGAGGAAGGGAGGGGGGGAGGAAACCTTTTATTTAACCAGTATTCATGTTTTTAAAGTCACACGCTTGAATACTACTAAAAAGCACATCAGACATAGCAACTAAAGAAATTTAATTCTGTATAAACACAACGTTTAAAAAGACAATTTGACAGTTATCTCTCCTCCACAATTCCTCCATACTCTTATACTGAGAGTAGATGTCTCAGTATGAACATCAAAGAATCACATGTGTTTTCCTGAATGATAGTGAATTACTATGTGTAGAGCATGGGTTAAGAAAATTTAAAGAGCTCCAAATCAATTCTTGTATGGAATAAATGGGGCAAAGTGTATATATCCAAACCTGCACAAAACTCAGCTGAAAATACCCAAGGAATGAAATGTGTATTGTGCCATGCCCGTATTTAATTATGTCATCATGATTCTTAAATATTCCAAAGATGGAAATTTTTTATTTAATATTGCAAATCAAATCACCTGCTTTGTTTATGCAAAAACTTTGCAATGACAATGAAATTAAAGCATTACTTGGTGATAAATAAGAGTGTGAGTACTATAAATTTCAATACTAAATATATAAATGCAAATGTAATATTAATAGGACTTAAATGTGATGTGAAATACATCTTTTTAGTTATAAACCAAGAATTTTCTACTTTGACTTAATAAGTGTGTATAAAAGGAAAAACAAGTGTTTTTTCAAACTTCTTGATTATCATGGTTATTTATGTGTTCACGTACCTCAACTCCCTGTAAGTATTGATTTTTCTTTTTAATACAGAACCCCACTCCAGTTCTTCCAACCTTTGCAAACTTCTCCAACGCTACCAATGATCCGGAGCCATTCTTGTACATGATGGGACGCAAGAAGCTCATGGATGCTCAGTACCAATGCTATGAACGAATGGAACAGTTACCCCCATATGAAGGAGAAGGTAAGGGAAAGGATACATCTGAACCTATTTTGAAATATAAAGGGTTTATTTTCCTCCACAGGAAAAAATGCATTGAATAATTTTTATGCATAATGCCATCAATTTTCATATTATGGTACATTTATGTATTTTTTGGGGTAGTAAGCTGATCTTTTCTCAACTTCAGCCAACTTCTTGTCAACTAATATCTTCTCTCCAGACAAAATGTAGCAGTCTGACTAGGTAGATATTCACACCTGGCAAGCAAAAGCAATACAGACCTGAGTGATGGGAGGAAAGTGATGGGCAGAGAATTTGCCTGAGGCCTACACTGTCAAAACCATCCTTTTGGGGGCTAGTTAGTAATATCTTTCCTTCACTGCTAATTGGTTGACAACCCATAATATTTTATATCTCCTTCCCTGGAGAATTGGAAAGACATATTGCTTAGGCAAATATTGTTTGTCTCTATGCCTCTCTAAAATGGTCTTGTTGCTACCCAAACATTTTGGGGGTAAAACATACTCTATTTGTTGCAGAAAGTCCATCCTCATAAATTCTTTTCCATATGTCTAAATCCTTCAAAAAGATATAATAAAAAATTGTATGATCTTGAAAATTCTAAGACAGCTCTACTTGGCAAGAGGGGGGAAATGGCTAAATATGCTTTGATAATACATGTCTTTTGTTTTAAATAAATGAATAATTTAAAGAAGAATCTTTCTAGAGGCAGCATTCTGGTAATTCTTTATTAAATTAGATAATATCCTTATCCTGTAAATTTATTTTAAATTTTAAGGAATTAATTAGAAATTAATTAGTGTCATGAATCTTGTCAAATAACACTCATGCTCTTACTAAATCATTCTTCAAATCCTTGTATTGCTAATAGCAGGAAGTTGCAAAAGTCCTACAAGAACTGTAAAACCTTGTATTCTAAATCCAATGCCTGGTTGCATATAAAATTTCAAGAAATAAAAACTTATCACCAAACATGAAAATTAACAACTGAACTATACACTGGGTTTGTCTCACAATTAACTAAAAGAACAGTAAAGTGAAATTG
This sequence comes from Typhlomys cinereus, assembly GCA_023101885.1. Taxonomy (NCBI): domain Eukaryota; kingdom Metazoa; phylum Chordata; class Mammalia; order Rodentia; family Platacanthomyidae; genus Typhlomys; species Typhlomys cinereus. Next base: position 5,474,425 of record JALPQD010000050.1, on the reverse strand, counting down.
TTGGTAATGTTGCTGCCATTTGCTTTATGACAAACTCGACTTTGGAACTTCTTAGAAAGTAAACCTAGAACCCCTTTCTGTCACCTATTGAAAATATTTGGTCACAAATATGCTAAAGTCATTTGAAATCTCCCTTCCCAAATTAGTGAGTGTGTCTCATTTAAAATGTGGGTCATGTTGACTGGAGCTGTGGTTTCAATGCCAGTTTCTTCCTTCACTGCCAGGTCCATACTGCAACCGCACCTGGGATGGTTGGCTGTGTTGGGATGACACTCCAGCTGGGGTACTGACCTCTCAGTTCTGCCCAGATTACTTCCCTGACTTTGACCCAACTGGTAAGAGATTTATTGTCATTTTATGATTTTTGCAAAGCTTCTGGTGGTCTTCTGGATCTAAAAGTGAAATCATATATAAAAATATATCTATCTAGATATTCTCCATATCTTAAGTACATTATGAAGAGACTGTATGACTGAGATATTATTCAATTATACTACAGCTACACATTGTCTTCATTTTTAAAGTCATTGCTGGTGAGTTTGGTGTCCTGGGTCTAAACTCTAAATTAATAAACTAATTTCACTAGAACTCTGAATTGTTTTACTTAGATGTGAGGTTTTATAAGAAAAAATTAATTATGTTACATGTAAATTCTTTTTTAATTAATTAATTATTTTCCCAAACATACAAACTTAATAGATACCCCAGTCCCCTCCCTCCCTCCTCCCCTCTCCGGCCCCCTTTGCTCCCTCCCCCCCTTTTCCCCTCTTTCACTCCCTCCCTTCCTTTCTCCAGTGCCCCCCTCTTCCCCCTCCCAATTCCTGGAACATCCTGTGAATGTCAAACTTCCCTCTGCCTCCTCCATGCTAATGAGGTGTAAGGACTTAGTAGCATTGCCTAGAGCCCTTTCTTGTGCTCCCCTTTAGTATGGGAACACTATTGTGACTGTTAATCCCTTGCCTCTAAGGATCCTAGTGCCTGTGATCCATGCTAGACTTTGGGGGGGTCATTGATATGTCAGTCGTAACATGCAAATTCTTGATCTAGAGTTCATGTAGACTCAGCTGGCAGAAATATCTAAATGACATTGAAAATAAAAGTGGAAACTCTGGCACCAAATTTCTGTCCAAGAACAGATTATTAAAATTTTTCAGTAAATAAAACTAATGTCACAATTGTTGATCATATCAATTCCCAGCTCTGTATTAAGCAAAAATGTGTTAAGTGAATAAATGTCACCAAATGTACTTTGGCCATAAAAGTTCTATGGTAATGCTTACATTGAGTATTACCTTTCACTTTCCAAAATATTATTGTACATATTATCTCATTTTTCTCTAAAATACTTGATGTAAAACTTCAAGTAACCCATAATTTCTATGATCTAACTTTCTACTGAAAGTTAACTATTATTTCTCAGTCTTCAAGCAAACTTGTGCAAGGTGAAATACTTTAAGAACTTTGAAGAGAGGACACATTCCTTCAGACGTCAGCCTGATAATGCTCATGCAGGATGAAAGTCTAGAAAAATTAGGTTCCAAATGGAGTAGGAAATTAAAAGGCTGTTTCGTAGTTTAGTGCTCAGGTGTCATGGAGAGGAATATGGTTAGGGATGTGAGAGCCTTAATACAGAAACTAGCAGACTGATAAGATACTGAAAATAATGGGTATAAATCTTAGTCTAAAATAGACCCAAATACTGAAAACAAATGAGATCTGCTAGAGCAATAACATAAAAGTTTCTTGAAAAGGATGGGATATTTTTCTCAAGAGTCAAGAGAGACCAAGACTATTAGGGGTGTTTACGTGTCTCTGGAATCCCAATGAGACCAGAAAAATGAGTCCATCTCTGGAACAATGTTTGGGAGATGTCTTAGAACTTCTTTCAAGGGAAGATCTCATTTGTCACTGAAGCCAAAAATCTTACTCTAGGAATGTAGGGACAATCAAATTGTAATGGCAGGAGCCTCTTTTAAAACCACTGCATGCTAACAACTTCTGGGAAATTCCATTTTGAAGGAAAGGTTGGGATATGAAGAAAGGGCTCCATACAGTGTTCTAACTACATTCCTATAAGCTCTAACTAAATGCTACTTGATGATAATGTTTCAGCCCTTTATTGACTCTTTCTAATAAATGCTGCTTCATTAATCTTGATTTGACAGTTGCATTAGCAATAACTTGATTGGCACAAAGAGCTGGTGTGCAATTGAGGCTACTAGGCCAGTTCTAAAGTAACATCTTGCCAAAGCAGCTATAAATATTGACTAAGAGACGAGATTTTGATTAGCAAAATAGAGATTTCCAGGCATAGATTCATTTTATGAGTTTGGTTTATAGATAGAACTCTCTTGGCTGGAAAAAAATACATTTCTAAAGAAAAGTCTCATCTTTAAAATGCCAACATTCCACACATTTAAATTCCTTAAAATTTGATTGCTGACCTAAAGCTATAGCATCAGGAAATGCAAAATACTTTAATGAAATGTACTTGGAAAAGCTAGATAAAGAGAAGCTAGTTCAATCAGAAAAGTACTTGCTGCCCAAGCAGGATGATCTCAGTTAGACCTCCAGCATCCATGTAAAAAGCTGCTTTCCGTGGCACACTTGTAATCCCAGCCCTGAGGAGGCAGAGCAGAAGGATCCTGGGACTTTCTGGCCAATTTTGCCAAATCTGTGAGGTACAGCTTTAATGAAACTTCCTAACTCAAAAAAAATAATGAAATGGATTATAGAACATGGGCAAAAGACATCAACTGGAACTGGTCTGAGAACTTCTTCCTTGCTGGATACAATATCAATTAATACTATAGAAGCTTCTGAGGGAGAGAAATAATCACAAGCCCCATCAATGTGGGGGATCTGTTGCAATAAAAAATCACCATGGCAACAGGTGACAACCAGTGTAAGAGTGAATGAGTATCAAGGAGACAACCAACAGCTTTCTGATTGATTCAGAATGCTTGTCAGAATGGTACACGTCTGTTATTGTAAACTAGAACAAGAACCTTAAAAATGAAAGAAATAGATCAATAGGGAAAACAGCCAATGGACCTATAGATAGGAAGACTGCATCAAACTGATCTGTTAATAGCTGTTATTATACTCATAGATTGGAAAAACCAGAATCAGGCCAATCAGGCCAACCTAATCTTTCCCCATCCTAAGGCTTTGGGAACCTTATAGAAAGGGGGGATGAGATTATAAGAACCTAAAGATTGGAAGGTTTATCATTGGACAAGACATTCCACTCAAGGCAGGACGACTGCATCTAGAAACTCACTACACTGAGACTAGTCTTTACCAACCTGCATAATGACTGACATACCAATATGCTCCCATAGACTACTTAGGAAAACAAGAAAGATGAGAATATACAGTGGAAACCTTGAGGGCTAAAGCTGGATAAGTGAAAGGAAATGTCCCTATCAGTGAGGTGGCCCAAGAGAGGCAACTTGGTATGCCACAGAGGTCTGAACCCCACAAGAACAGACAATCCAGAGGGAACCCTGGGGTTTATAGAAGCATACCAAGAGGGTGAGAGGGAGTGGGAGGAATTGATGAAAGGAAGGAAAGGATGTGAGGGAAGGAAAATGGAAAGCAGAGATGAATACTCAATATGCTTATAATTAAAAAATTAAGAGGATCTAAAACATAATGACTGATACAGAATTAATTAATTACAAGTATTCTAATATTCTAAAAGTTAGATTATGAAAATTCCTCAAAAAATAAAATATGGAAAGACCTTGTAAGTATGTGAATTGCATGACATGTAAATCTAATGAGACTGTGAAAAAAATAAAAATAAAACAAATAATGTAAAGAATGGTTGAATAAGATACTTAAAGTTGGTCTCTGTCCTTCACATGTAGCCATTCACAAAAAGCACACACATGCACAAAGAGAACACAGCACAGTAGATAAGTACTAAAAGAGTAAATACTGAATACCTATATCAAAATTCAGAAACAGATGACAATGTTCAGGAATATGCTAAGTGTCGAAAGCAACACAGTGAGGAGGCATGTAAGATCATGTACTGGGAGTTATTCTGTCAACATTAGTGGCAGAGGTGAGATGGTGAACTCTACGTTCAAATGATCAAAATTGTCTGTAAGCTTTAACTTACTATTTTTTTCTTCTTCTTGGGATTTAGAAATATAAATGCACTATTTGTTCTTTTCCATTAACAGAAAAGGTGACAAAATATTGTGATGAAAACGGGGTTTGGTTTAAACATCCTGACAGCAACCGTACCTGGTCCAACTATACTCTGTGTAATGCTTTCACTCCTGACAAACTGCAGGTAGGTACAATTTCAAATTTCAGTATTGAATCAGAATACCATCATATGTGCATGGAATGAATAACAATCAAAGATATACTACCAAGAAATACTCAACAAATTTCTGTGGAAAGAAATCTGTGGTGATCAGTGAGTCCCAGGGTCTTTATGAAGTGCATTTAAAAAATGTCATTTCCCTTCTTGGTTGGCACCCAGTGTTAGTGGGACTTCTGCAAGGACTTAGACAAAGGACAGTGTCCACAGAGCAGACAATAGGATTTTCTCTGGTACCAGAAATTAGACAGCATTTTGAGGAGCTCTTTAATATTCCTCTTTCCATGGGACAGTTTCAGAGCTTCAGATTTCCTATAAGCCACAGCTAAAAGTTACTCTCTACTTCTCCCTTGGATATGACCTTACTTTTAATGTTGACTGTAGAAGAAACCTCTATTACAGGTTTCTCATTGATACAGACATCTTCAGAGGAGGCTATTCTGATTCATTACTATGTACGACTTATTGGCTACCAAGTATTTTAAACAGTATCTTGGATTGCAAATATCTATTTATTTGAGTCCAAAGGGGGAAAAGCATATGCTATCCATTTTTTTAGTTACATTAAAAATCTGAGGTCACTAAATCTATAAGTGGTATCCTCACCCATCAGCACTAGAAGAAATAATATCAATGGTCAGCTATATGGAACCGTGCTGGCTCCAATTTGGACCCATTACTTCCTTCAAAGACAGACCTGTGCATTAATACTGAGTCAGAGCTATTTGTTTACTATTGAGGAATTTTAAGAGTATATAAATTTCTCCTTTTATGAAAACTATACTCTGCAGTGAGACACCTTGTCACGTGCTCAGGTTGAACAGCAAAGCCAGTGACGACCATGAAAATGAGACATATTTCTATATGATAATGGAGACATATATTCATAATTACTTAATGAAGAATGTGGAGGTAACATGATTAAGGGACTTCCTCAAGTAATGGATATGGTGAAGATGTAACTACATTAACTGGGTTGTTATGAATAATGCAAATTCAGATAATTTCTAACATTGCCATGTTTGGCCTTCTCATATACCCTGGCGACATCTGTGAAGGGAACTGTTTTAAGAAGAAATATACTTCTTTAAGAATCTAATATCATGATTACAACTATTTTCACAAGTACTGCAAAATAAATATTCACCAACAATTTGAAGTCAACCCAGAATTAAAAATAAAGCCATGTTAGAGAAATAGTTCAGCAGGTAAAGTGCTTGACACAAAAGAATGACACTAGAGCAGATCTCAACTTAATGCTGGATGCAATGGCAAGAATATAACTTTCTGTGATACCTGCATGTTATGGAAAATAGGAGACAAAGACTTGAAAATCTCCTGACTTTTTGGCCAGCCAGCTTCAAACATGGTAGGAAGGCAAAGAATAACACTCAAAGAGTGTCTTCAGCTGTGAATGTGGGTAATGGTGGACACACATTCACTCACACATACACTTATACATCTCACACACACACATATACACACACACATCATAGGACACGAAACTACTTAATCTTGAGAATGATATAAATTGCTACCAAATTGTGAGATATTGATTTTAGCTTGCACATTTAGACAATTTTATTTCAGAAAGATAATTATTCAAAACAAAGTAGTCTTCAGGAAGTTGAAAAAGTGGGAATTAAATCATTCACATGAAATCTTCACATAAAAATAAGCAGAATTAAGTTGCATGATGTTTTTTAACAAATAAATTCCTAGGAGAAAAAAATAGGATCAGAATATTAATTTTCTTGAAAAGCTGTTGAATCCCTCTCAAAAGAAGTTCTCTTAAATTTTCATCTCCTCTGATTCCAAGTCAACAATTCTGCTGTAGTTCACCTACATTGTTGCTGATAAAATCATGACAAAACAGCTTAAGGGAACAAGAGGTTCCTTATCCAGTCTGGCAGGAGAACATACACTAATACCAAGGGGTAAGGGATCTAATTCACCATATCCACATAATGATAGAGAAGGAAAATCTTTACTTGCCAGACCAGCATGTCTGGCCAAATATACAGAAAGATTCCAACTTTCTCAACCAGTTCCCTCCATCTTATTCACTTACCCTGAGACTACTCCTGTGCACCACGGGCTGGTCTTCCCCATCAACTAGACAATACCTGCAGATTCACTCTGGTCTTAACTACTAATTCTCTATAAATGTGCCCAGAGCTTGAACCCTCAACTATCAAGTTGACACCTGTATCTAACTATGACATACTCCAATTTTATTATCATTACATGTGATTTGAGATGTACTGTTATGAGAATGATATTGATGGAGATACACAGTCAAGTGGCACATGGATAGTTCAGCTTGAAATTCTTGGAGCTTAGAAGAAGATGATATTTTTAACAGAGCAACTATGCACCTAACAAAATATCCCACATGCTTTGACAGCATTTTAGCAAAACTACTCACTCACCCCATTTTCTCCACAAGAGGGAAAATGTCCAAGGTACAAAAATGTGACATTTTTCCTTAATAGGTCAAAGATTCATAGAAATGATCCACCTCATATACTCATCCCAAATCCTAGCAAACTCTGGCAGGAATGTCAAGACAGAGGTAAATAGATTTAAAAAACATGTAAGTGTAATGTAACATAATCTACCTCATTAAGATAAGCAGCAAGTAAAGCAAACTCTTCAGTTCTAACAGATTCAGGTAGACTATCTTTCTATTCTGTAAAATAAAAATCTATTATGTGAATAGGGCAGATTGATAAGAATAAAGAAATTATGATATTATGTATTCTACAAGGAGAAGTATTCTCAAGTCAATTAACACAGCACCACGAGAGAAGAAATGAATTACTCATGATTGTGGCAAGATAGAACTTTTTTTAATAAGGGAAACCCTTTGCTGATGTGTACTCATATTCAAACAGAAACTGTATTCTTTTTCACAACTCTTCATTTATCTGAGGTTTTTCTTCCTAATTGTTTCCTTTCTAGAATGCATATGTGCTGTACTACCTGGCTCTTGTGGGTCACTCTATGTCGATTTTCACTTTGGTGATTTCCATGGGGATCTTTGTGTTTTTCAAGTAAGTGCATTGATATCATTCACTTTTACAGTATTCTTTAAATTCTATAAGTAAAGGATGAATCTTGAAAGAGAGAGACTATGGGGGTCATAGTAAATGATCACACTGGAAGTGACATGGTCGCAAAGAACAGTAGGGTGAGTTCAATGTCCTTGCAACACGTTGAGAAACACAGTGGATTCACCATTATTTTCATAGTAAGGCCTGACAGTCCATAAAGACACTGTTGCAATACAGTAAAGATTCCACTTAACTGTGGCTAAGGTTCCATCCAGGATTGGGGATAGAGGATCTTCCACATCCATCTATCCCACCCAAATGGATAGAGGCCAAGGACAAGTTCAAATCCATCTGCTTAATTATGAGCTGTATCATAAACAGATTTAACTAGAATAGAAACAGAACTGGTGAGACCATGAAAGCAGCTCAGTGAGATGAAACCAATTTAAAAGAAAGCTTCTGGGAAAATATGGCTCATTATACAGTCTTAATTCGTTGCCCCTGTTAACCACTGTTAACCAAAATCTAAGAACTTTAGGAACAAAATTTAAGTAAGGATTTTTATTCTAAGGTTGTATTGTGGTTTATATGCTTGATTGTACTGCCTAAAATGTTATTAAGCTGGCACATAGTTTTTACCGCAGTGGAGAAATTTATGTACTGATTTGATATTTTAAGGAGGACTTCCTTGTGTACGTGAGACATTACTTTTTGGAATTATTGATACATAGCCAATATTTGGTGTATTTGTCTAAATCAAAGACGTGCATACATACATGAATAGCCACATGAATGTTTGCACATGTATATGCCACGCACTCACAAATAAATAAGAATAAAGATAAATTAGAAACTTTTACACATTGCTTTCATTATAGCAAATCTTTTCAAAAATGAAGCACCCAAAACATCCCTAAACAGAATTCCTTAATTATATTCATAAGCCTGTGTTGAAAGTAGGCCATATATGTAATTTAATAGAAATAGCCCAATTCAGTAAATATGCTAGAAACTGTAAAAATGATCTAGCACTTACATTATTGTCTAACACATACTATGTAAAATATGTGTGTGATATAATTATCATTGTCATCATTATCATCATTTATCATAGTAACAACAACAATTGTAGAATGATGTAAATGATGAAGAAAAGTTGTTCTTAGGCTCTGGTTCTAAATAATTTTCTAAACTTAGAGGATGTGACATATAATTAAATACACAGTGATAAATAGACAGAATAATACAATATTAATTTTATTTGTGTTAAAATATTACCTTGATAATACTACAGAAAATTAAATCAGGGAGAGAATAATCACCTGCAAATAATCCTTAGCACATCCAGTACTTTTCCTTGATTATTTTTCCAACATTTAGTGAATAACAAATATTGAGAAAATCCCCCAAATTTGTAATTTTTCAAAATAACAAATATAATCTAGACTTTGACAGTAATCATAAAAAATATTTCTTAGTCCCTTGCTTTAGTTATTTAAATATGTGATAAGACAAAAGAGCAAAATCAAGAAATCAAAAGGGAGGGAGGGGGGAAAGGAAAGGGAAAAGGGGGGAGGGAGTGGTGGAGGAGGGAGGGGAATGGGGTACTTATCAACTTTGTATTAGTGGAAGAAATAAATAAATTTAAAAAAGAAAAAAAATCAATAAATTAAAATGAAATTAAATCTAAAAAATCAAGAAATCAAATAGGAATGTTCTTTCATCTATTTTTTTCTATATGAAGCCACTGTATATGGATGTTCATAGATGCAGTGCCTAAGTAAAATGAAATATTTCTATCCTTATTAGTCCCAAATCAAAATTACTTTCATCAGACCCTTCAGGCAGATAATGTAGGAAGTGCCAAATCTGTTCTACCTTTCAATTCCAAGAACCCACCAAAACATCCACTTAAACCTGGGGAATAGAGATAGGTGTTACTGATTTACATCCTGAAGTCAAGTTGCTGCTTCTGCAGGGGAGACACAGGAGATGACTGATGTCATAGAAGAAATATGCTGAAAGGTCAGATATCCATACTTAAAAGATATCGTGCAGAGTGTTCAGTTATTTCTTTAAAATGCCCAAGGTAAAAATCTAAGGACATTTGTTCCATTGAGATAAAAGTATGTTCCTACTTCTTCTAATTTTTTCTTATATTTGCATCTTAAAAAAATCCAATGAACCTTTATGTAGGAAGACCATACACCAAACTCTCTGTAAATATTACTATTATATTTATAAAGTTGAAGAGCACTTAGTACTCAGCCTAGAAATCTTCTACAAGAGAGGTAGAGAATCTCAACATCCTGACAGGATGGAAACTAGGCTAGTAAAAAAGTAGTGAAGTGGACAACAGCAGCCAGCCATAATGCAGATTGCCATATCACCCATAACCAGGCCATCCTAATCCCCTCACCATCCAAAGGGTTAGGGAACCTCAAAGAAGATGGGACAGTAAGATTGTAAGGACCTAAAGATGGGAAAGTCCACTTTTGGACAAGACATTTTATTCAAGGCAAAGATGCCACATCCAGGAACTTGTCCTTATCAGACCTTCAGAATAACTGAAACACCAATATGCCCCCATAGGCTATGAGGAACTGAAGAGAGATAAGAACATACAATGGAAACGTTAGGGACTAGAGCTGGATGAGTGAAGGGAAATGCCCCTATTAGTGGGGTGTCCTGAGGAGGGGCAACTTGGTATGCCATGGAGGCCAGAACCCCCCACAAGAGTAGACAAGCCAGAGGGAACCTGGGTCCATAGAAGTGGCCAGGCATGAGGGTGGAAGGGAGTGGAATGGATTGCTGAGGGGAAGAGAGGGAGATGTGAAGAAGGGGGGATAAAGGGAAGTAGGGATTAGTACTCAATATGCTTATAAAAGTAAAAACTAAAAAATAATTACAAATAAAATAAAACAGTGAGAAAAAGTAATTTTTCCAGTTATTGCAGGATGTTACTGTAAAGACCAAAAATGATGAGATGCCATGAGTAGAAAATGGTTTTTAAAACTGTCTTTTTCTAAAAATCCTGCTGAAACATAATCGGCCTTAAAGATGGAACTCACCTCACTTATTTCTGTGCCCTTCCATCTGCAGCTAAAGACAATTTTTGAAATATTACCAAAAATACTCTTCAAGAAATTTCAACATTTCAGCAACGTTTAATGTTTTATGTCATTTTTCTTCCAGAAATCTTAGCTGCCAAAGGGTGACCTTGCACAAGAACATGTTTCTTACTTACATTCTGAATTCTATAATTATCATTGTCCACCTGGTTGAAGTTGTGCCCAATGGAGATCTGGTACGAAGGGATCCGGTAAGTACTACATGACTTTGTGTCGAGCCTTAACTTAAGGAGCATACTATGTAAATACTGAATATGGTGTTAATATGTATATTATTTATATGTGTATTTATATGTGTAATAATATTTTATTTCTATAGTTGAGTTTTGCATCAGCAAGAAAGTATATTAGTGGTTCTTGGAAGTAATTTTTATATGTTAGAAGAAAGAAGTGGGAATCTTGGAATAATGGGTTAAAAATTATACAGCAGACCATGTTTTACTGTTGTCTGATAATTTATTGGCATCTATAGGAAGCATATTGAGCAATTCTTGGGGAAATAGATAACAATAGGCACACTAAAACTACATTTGCCAGTAGCTACAGATGGACTTAGATACAGATTTCCCTCACTTCTCTGGTGCTGACAATGGCATATGCAGTCTCCTCAGCAATAAGCACCTATGTATTTACTTACCTAAATGAGTCATATAACTATGATCACATTCTATGTGCTATGTGCTTTGAAAAAAGATTTACACTGATGTAAGAGAATGCAAAGGAATTTAGGGCAAGAAGACATTCATCCATGAATTCATGCCCATGTGTATCATCATAATGATCAAATCTAGTGAGGCTGTTTCTTCTTTGTATTACTGAGAAGAGAAGAGATGAAGTCTCTTGGCTCTACTACTGAAAACCAATGTATTCATTCTACCACATTTGTCCTAGAGTTGTTCACAACACCTCACTCATATTGTCTTCAATATTCTTTCTTTATTTCCAGACTAGTGTTTTACACAACAGTTTCCAACTGCACTCACAGTTCAATTTAGAATCACCTGGAAAATTTTTTATAAACATTAGCTAGCTGCTGTTTACATGCTATTTGTGTTTGAGTGCTGTGAAGTTAATTAAAAACAGTTTGATGATGTAATTATTACATTGCATATGAGATTGCCAATATTTGATCATGTTTGTTCTGAAAAATTGACAGATGCATATGTTTCATCCTAATACAAATCTGTGGACAATGCAGTGGGAACTGTCACCACCCCTATCCCTGAGTGGACAGGAGGAGGGAAACATGGACTCTAAAGACAGAGAAGTGGTATGATGAGGGTTGACCTTCAGAAACTCAGGACTCGTCTCCAGACACAGCCAGCCTGGGACAAAACCACAGAGGGAGGGGGGATAAATTCTCCTGGTTCTTTCATCTTCATCTCCCAGTTTCTGCCAAGGGTCCCAATTAACTGAGCTGAATCCAGAAACTGGAGAGCCAGGAAGTCCTGGTGGACAAATTTGAATCTCTTTCTCCCAGCCCAGAGCAATGGAAATAGAGCAAAAGCATCTGTAAGTAGAAACAGAGGTGATATAGCACACAGGGAATGACCAGGGGATGGTTTAATTCTTGTTTCTCTGCTTAATTGTATTATGCAAGCATCTATAGATACCCTCAGCTTTCAAATCTGACAGTTCTGCCCACTCAATGACAATGTATGAAATCTGCCCGAAGCATGCATCTTATGTAATAGTGGTATAGCATGGGAAAGCAGCATGATTTGCTTCTAGTGAATTCATAGTGTTAAATATTTTTGCTACATGAATATATCCAGAAAAGCATTACAATTCATATTTTAAAACCATGGCATTGGCTACTGGAGACAAAGTCCTGTCTTACCTGAAGAATGTTGTAACCGAATGGGTTTACCTTGCTGAGTTTTCTTTTATTTTTTCAATGCCAATTGCTTGAAATAAAATTAATCTTCTTTGATTTAATCCTCACAACACCCCAACCCAAAGTGGATATTACCCACATTTTTTTAAAGTTAGGAAACTAAAGTTCAATGAAGGCACATGCCCTCCCTATTGTGAATGCATAGAGATAGGATTCACACATAGACCTAGTCATGCAAGCCCATCTCTCTTTTCTACATGGTATAGTGCTATGGATTAACTTTTATTTGATTAGACAGGTAAGTTCTTAAAGTTGTAATGATTGTCCACAAATGAACATGAACATTCTAGTTAGATGGATCCATTGAATGTAGAACAAAAGTAGAAATGATTCAGTAAGCATCTCTATTAATTTTTTATTTTCCCTTCCTATTGAGGGTAGAAATATTAAGAAAGTTATTGTATATAGATAATAAGCCAGAAATGACACTTTAATTATTAAATAAGCCACACTGACCTGTGATTGGTGCTCAAATTATGAAGATCTATAAATTCATGAGTAGATTCTCTCTTGTCTGCCCAGCTCTTTCCCTAGCTGTTGATATAAAGATCTTTGAGATCTTACCAATCTTGCTATCATCTTGAACTAGTATAAAAATTTAGGGTTCCAGCCCACCACCATATTCCCTATTAAATTATAGAAAGATTCATCTGATCCTTTAAATGAAAATAACAAAAAGCATTCAGCTTGAATAGATTGTCCTGGAATCCCAAAGAAGCATAAAGCTCTTAAGATTTCCAAAGGCAAAATATTGCAAGCAGTTGCTCACAAGGTTGCTGTCAACCCTCATCTTGTAGCTAAGTCCATAGTATCTGTGATAGACCCTTCTAATCATCCAGTTGATTGTCTACTTTTCTTTGTTTCATTGGTCATTTTTGCCAGATGTTTTCATTTTCGGCTGTTTTAGGGTTAGGCATATCAAGGAACTATGCAGTCACAGCATACAGACAGCTCTCCTAGGCATCACTGAGTCATTCAGCATCTGCCTTGTGACTTCTCTAGTGCCTAGACTTTTACAAAAGCTGGTGAGAAGATGTCTAGAGATTGGATTATACCCCTGTGCTTCTGACCTCATGGAAGAATGTCAAGTGAAGGCTTAGGAGAGCCAAAGAAATTAAGAGAAAGCTTACTCTGATGTACAGGAATGTGGTTGTGTCTCGAACACATATCCAAGAAGAAAAAGAAGTTTATGGTGTGAAAAAAAGTCTGGTTCTTTCAGGCATTATGTGCTTACCATAGCAAATTTGCTAGTTTTAAACATATGAAAGCCAACTTCCTAGGGAAAATATAAAATGCTTGAAATAATTTCATCCATTCATCCAAGTATTTATTGAGCCCTTAAAACTCAAATTTTAGTCATCAGCCTGAACTGACTTCATATTATTAAGGGAAATTACCTTATTAAGGGACCTCTTACAACCCATAGAAATGAACAAGCATCACACAAAACCAGCTTCCTCTCTCTTATTATCACACATGTGAGACACAGTAATATTTTATTTGTTTTAAAGGGTGCCTTAAAAAATAACAGAGGGCTGAAGAGATATCTCAGGGGTAAGTCTCTCTTACAAGCAGAAGGTCCTGAGTTAAGATCGCAGGTCCCAAATAAAACACCAGGCAGAAAGGGAAGAGGCCTGCACTTATAAACCCTGGTGGGCAGAGCTTAAAGCAAAAAAGAGGTAGAGGCAATCTAGGATAATTCCTGAAGTCACCCTTGGTTCTCCACAAGGACACACAGTGCCCTCTGATATACACACACATACACACCACATACACACACACACACACACACACACACACGCACACATATACCCACATATCATCTGAGCTAAAAATAAATTATTACAGTGACAAAAATTAATGCATCCTTGGAAACTGTGCAGCATGCCCTTCACCCAGAGGAGACGCATCAGACATTTGGAATATTCTCTTTACTTAGACAGTTAATACTTTCTAATGAAAGTTTTGAATATCTTACTTAACAGTTCACATACAAACAATACAACATTGCTATCTTTAGGTAAGAAAAAAGATAGTTTAAGAAAATAAAGCAGGGAAGTCTCAAGCAGACATATTTCTTTTTGTCACTCATCCTTAAGGCTGTTCAGCTGCTCCCAGAGGGACACACAGTAAATTGGTTATCATCTCACTTTGCAAATGCATACTGCATTATAACTAAATCTAAAGAAGCTTGATTTCTTGCATATCTTTTTCCATCCAATATTATTTAATTTAATAGATTGACCCTGTGCATTTAAATATGAAGAAAATATGCACACCTGTATATTTAAAGTGATTTTAAATTAATAACTTAAAGTGTATCTTTCTAAAGAAAAATGCAACAATCCAGAAAACATTACCTCAAGTTCTTCCTAGCCATGAAAAAGAGACAAGAAATAAAATAAGCAAATAAATAAATTAATAAATAAGGAGAGCAGAGAAGAAATCACAACAGACAAAACATTGCTGTAAAGGATGTTATCACACATTGTCAATGTACAAATATTTATTAAGATATAACATGAAACCTACAACCACAGTCACAAATAAGAAAAGCATATTCGCCAGCATACCTTCTGTTTCTACCTGTGATCAGACATATATCTCCTTTGAAAAAAAAACTGAATACTAAATTTTCTGTGGAATTTTTCTCTCCTATGTAAATTAAAAGCAGAGAAATGAGTTATGTTTTTCTATTTTGACCAAATGCTCAGGTCTCACTGAATCAGTAGCCAAGAGGCACAAAGCTTTTTCTCTTCAATACTAAGTGGAACATATTAAAAATATGAAGTTATTTTTTGATAAGAGGCCACATTATCCCAAATGTAGTTATACTCCTGTAAGAATTTGTGTGTTGTTATAAAGTGAAAAAAAACACTAAAAAATAAAAGAGCACAGCATCTCACTCCTCAGTGGTGAACCTCTGTGGGTTTGTGGTTCCTTCCCCACCAAACTAGTCGCTTTCATCCTCAGAAGTTCTTGTTGGTGTATTCCCTCTTGTGTGACCCAGAGTGGGATTGTTATTCCTATTTATCTATTTTGTTTGTTTTTGTTTAAGTTAAACTCAGCATAACTCATGTCACAAATAAAACCTGGCTGTGTCCTCAGTTTACTGAGTGATGTTGATATTAGGCGTTGTCATTTAGGTATTTCATTTTCTTGTTCTATGTGTTCATTCGATGATCTTTGTGTAGAGTCACAAGGCAGATTTAAAAGCATTGTTCTTGTTACATCTAAAGGAAGCTACCAGAATATTTGTCAATTTCTAGAAAGAAAGAGTTTTTTAAATGTCTTATCTGAGTCTGGGAAGGGTAATACAGGGATACTGGTTTTTACTGGGAACCTGAGTATTTTTCACTTCAAAAGCCAACACGGTTAAATCACATTTTTATAGAATCTTATCTAAATAAACTCAAATGAGTCCCGAGTTTGAAAAACAGGATGGATTTCTTTAAGTCCTCATTTGTTCCCAGAAAGGTGAGCCACATCCTACATGATCATGAGAAGCACAATTTGAACAAGCGTTCTGAATCAAAGCATTAAGGGATCGTAAAGTCTCAGGTGAAATGACTCCTGAGGGCCAAGGGAAGCTAGACAAGGTAGAGCTTGTGACTGTGAGGAAACATCTTGAGTCAGCTGACTTTGAAATGAAAGATCAATGGCAGATCAAATTAGATTGGAATTTCCTATTCCAATAGCCTATGGGAAAACAGACTGTCAATGAACACTTGTGATTAGATTTGTTGGGGTAATGTAAAGAGACCAAAATGGGGAGAATAATGCCAAAATGTGATAATGGAATGTGGTAGCCTGTTCTAACCATTTATTCTTCTTCACTTTACTCATATGACAAAACCAATACATGATTCTCTAACTTTCTGAAAAAAAAATGTGCTTTAAAAATTTGGATTATGCTTAGCCCACCATGATAATCTTCATAGCATTACAGATTAATATTGTGTGGTCAATGGTCTGTAACTGATTTAAGACAAAGTGGTGATGGCTAAGTAACTTTTATCTGGCACAGAAAGTGAAGGCTATTAATCTCAGAAAGCAGAGGAATTTCAAACTTATGTATGTACCAATGTTCTATCTTTGGCTTAGCTTATAACCAGATGTATTAAAAGATTCCAAGAGCATGATTAAATCTAAAATAACTGAATTGAATCTTAAGGTACCAACATCTGAAGTAGTAATTTACACCTTGGATTTACCCAAGTTAAATGCTTAATAAATAGATTAGAAAACTTCAACAAATGCACTCAGAAAACAATTCAAAATCACCAAACATGAAAAAAAGGCTTGAAAAAACATGATCTATTGTCAAGTAAAAATACAGCCACATACAAGCTCATATGCAAGCTCATACCTTTAAACCCAGTATTAAGGATGCCAAAGCAGACATATTGCCATGAGGATTAGGCCAGCCTGGACTACAAGAAGAAAGAAAATAGAATTGAGATAAGCCATGAGTTAACCCCACATGTTAAAATTATTATAAAGAAATTATAAAACAGCTGTTACAACTGTGCTAAAAATTATGAATGAATGAAAAAATAGGAAATCCTAGCCAACAAAAGGAGAAATTGCTAGACATAAACTACCTGGAAATTCTAGAAGCGAAACACAGAGGAGCTGAAATTTGAAATTAAGTTATATAAGATTTGCTTAGTAGCAAGATGTACATCAAACATAAAAGTAATTAAAATCCAAGGTCAACTATTAGAAATTATTCAATTTGAAGAATGTACATAAAAACTAGAGGAGACGAAAAGTAAGGGACCTGTAAAATACAAGCAATATGAATATAATGAAGAATGTAAAGAATAGTCTAAAAATGTTAGTTATGAATACTAAAAATAACCCAAAGTTAATAAAAAATTGGCTTTGTTTTAACCAGACTTTACCTTAAGAAGAAAGACTTAATGAACATCACATAGATCTCACTGTCCATACTCTAATTTCAAAATATGCTAATAAAGTAAAATAGCAGATCTATATATGTTATAGAGAAAGCCAGAATACTTTGTTAGGTTTACAGCACTGTTATTAATCATTAAAGGCCCTTGTTCCACCAAATATTATTTTAAGTTATCCCTTTATCTGAAACTAGAAAGTTGTTTTATAATTTTGTCATACAAGAAACTATAGTGGAACAGTAGTGTGAAGGGAACAAAGCAAATTGTATAGATGGCACTTGAGCATTGGCATGTCTTTGGAAAGTCTTTTCATGCACCCCCAGCATAAATACATACCAAGTTTGCAGAAGCCTGGACAAATACAGACAGCTATCTACCAGGGACATAGGGAATAAGTGCTAGTACATGTTGGCTCAACATATCAGGTTCTCAGTAAATGAATTGCTACTTGTGCCTTCAATAGAGATGTACAATCCTGGAAAGGTGCTGCTAGGCTAAAATGACTATGTTGACTTACAAATGGAAAGTCTAAATCCAACTATACCAGGTAGAGAGCCTTGAACAGGAACATTTTGCATCCCAACGGACATTTGGCAACATCTCAGACATTTTCCTTGTCTTGAGTGGATGAGAGATGCTATTGGCATGGAATGGATGGAGACCATGCCTAACTCCCAACAATGTTCAGGGAAGCCCTTGAAAGCAACAACAGCAAATTATCTATTCCAAAATTCCCATGATATCAAAATGAGAACCTCTACTCCAGAGCGACCAGCCACTAGTTTAGAATTCTGTTATGATTTTTCCATAAAGACAGCACTATGTAGTTAAGTTGGCTCTATATTGGTGTGGCTCCTAACTCTAGTCTGAGTGGTCAGTGAGGAGGCAACCCTAATCACTGTGTCCAGAAAAGGTTAGACAAACACTTGGTTGCTAAAACAAAAGACAAGACTATATATATGAACACAGAAACTAGTCTCAGCATGGACTTCTGACACATTCAGGAGAACCTTGTTACCTGTTCCTCTCTTCTTTACACTACTAATAGACAGTGTGCTTCAGAAGCAGCATTAGAAATGTCTGGGCTATTTGGCTTATGAACTGTAGTGGAGAAAATGGCCTGTTTATGTCATGTGGCAAATCCTTAGATGCTTTTTTAAATTATTAGCTTCAGAAACGTCACAACATTTAGAATGCATCCTGTTTAGTCTGGGAAAACTCCAGAACTTAATGGGGAAAAATATTTTATGCTCTTGGCTTTCATTGGCCTATATCGCTATTTATATGTATACCTGGGACCAATACACATTCCCTTACATTTGTGGATAAGAGGGTGGCTCATGTTGACCAATACTCAGAATAGCTACTGTAAGCTCAAAACTGACATTTTGATTCATACTTAACAATTACCCTCCCTTTACTGCCAAGTCTTTACCCATGCCATCCTATTGAGGGTCTTTGTTTCTTTCTGACAGATAAGCTGCAAGATTCTGCACTTCTTCCACCAGTACATGATGGCCTGCAACTACTTCTGGATGCTCTGTGAAGGAATCTATCTTCACACTCTGATTGTGGTGGCTGTTTTTACTGAGGAGCAACGTCTGCACTGGTATTACCTTCTTGGCTGGGGTATGTATTTCCTGTAGTTAAGTTTTGTGTCATTGCATTCTTCTAGCCTTGTTTTCAGTAAACAAAGTCAGGGGCCCAGGTTCTTCAAGGAACATGGGCATAGGCATATGCGGGAGTTCTGTATTTATTTGAAAGAACTGCCATTTGTTGAAAGTGTCAATCAAGCAGTGATTAATTTGGAGGCTATCAGAGAAAAGGAAGGACATGGTTCTAAAGGTATCTTTGAGAACCAAAAGCCCTCTCCATCTACCTTTGGCTTTTCTTTTCTCTGAGCATTTATTTAATCTTTCTCTTTGTCCATAGAGCACAGACCTGTTTACTTCAACCTACCTCAAAGCTTCCCATATTCACATTTCTTCTGTCCTAGTCACACAGAGATGAAATCCCAAATGAAATCTCAATTCAAAAGTATAGTGCAAGGGACTCTTATAGGTCAAACTGAAGGCAAGTGATCTGTGCTAGTTCAGTGAACTATGACTAAGAAAGTGGAACATGTCTGGGAATGTCTGAGCTGCCCAGAACAAAAGTGGGAGAGAGGTCCTAGTGAACTACACAAACCTTCTGTGTGGGCTGTTTCTCTAAGAGGAGCAACAGAAGCAGCATCTGTGAACTTAGGCATCTGAGGAGGTTAGAAATCAGGCTTAGAGTCACCCTCCCCACATCTGCATGAGGCTCTTTCCTGACCACAAAACAGACCAGAATATTTCTTTCAACTCCAACTTTCTAAAAGAAACTAGATTTTCCTTTCCGGGCTTTCTCAGCCTCAATTTGAAGTTCTCACACTAAAACAATATGACAAAGTGCTAAATTTTATAATG
This sequence comes from Typhlomys cinereus, assembly GCA_023101885.1. NCBI lineage: Eukaryota > Metazoa > Chordata > Mammalia > Rodentia > Platacanthomyidae > Typhlomys > Typhlomys cinereus. Next base: position 5,454,633 of record JALPQD010000050.1, on the reverse strand, counting down.
CAGAGAACATAGAACGCAACTTTACTTTGAAAAACTCTAGAAAGTTGAAATACAGAAAATATGTCCCCCCAAAGCCTGCTCTGGGTCTAATTTTCTTTGTGAGCAATCTCAAGCTCATCTACTTACCTCTACTCAAATACTGTATCAAAATCCAGGATCTGCAACAGAACAGATCTGCAAGAATTATAAAAGATATTGCAGACTTCACTTTGCATGTTAACAAGTATCTGATGCTGAAATTTCTCCCTATCAGAAAAATGAACATTTCTTACAAGGTTACTTTCTCCTGTGTTTGTGCTGCTGTCTCTCAAAGCAAAGTGATTTCACAATCGGCAGGTTGCCTTGCTGATTTCCCCCTTATTTTAGATAAAAGGAAGGTGAATCTTGCTAAGGATTTTCACATTGAAAAGAGAGTATATTTAATTTTCCTTTTAAGAAAGGGGGAATATATACCCACTGATATATGATCCATTCACCGGAAAGTAAGTGCTCAGGAACTTGCCATCAAAGGTCTTCCTGATGACCTCAGTGGGGAAAAGACATGAAAGCTGGAGAGACATTGGTAGAGGAGAAAAAGGTTTGTAGTGGGAAAAGGAATGGTGATGGGATTAAGTCATTACAAAACTGCATCGTATTAAATTCTAAATAAAAAATAAATTAAAAATTATATATGAAATCTTAAGTGTTACTCCTAGTAATAAGGATTGTTCTTCGGGCCCAGAGAAAGGAAAGAAGAGGCAATAAAAACAAAATGTGTAAAAAAAATTCATAATGTCTACACAAAAGTGAAGAGTCCTAGATTAGAAGATGTGGAGTCTATATTTCTCTATTCACTATGAAAACAAGTAAAGCAAGGAGATAGATTCAGATCTCCATATGTTTCTTTTGCCATTTAATTCTAAAATGTTTTGGTCTCTGAATTCAAATGATAAAATTATGTTAGAATAGCTGTGAATGACTTAATCATATTTTATGTAAATAGTAAAATTTAAAGCTTTTTAGGCAAAATATTTAATCAGAAGTCTTAGTGAACTATATTTTTCATGAGCTTAGAAATTGAAGTTATTTTCATTATGAACACTCAATGTTTTGAGATCTCTTTTTGAATATCACTTACTGAAATATAGAGTGTGTAGGTTTAATTCTCTCCTGAGACATATTTCTTAACACAGCAACAATAAGAAAACTCTCTATGGATATTTCAGTCACATCAAATACTATTCCATCACACTAGGTATATCTGAATGAAAAGGTAATCTTTTCTAAGGAAAATTGGAACTTAAGAATACATTTGGCAGGTTGCTTTAATGGTTTTTCTATTTTTTAAAATCATAAACTCAATTTGTTCTACTGGTGTTTTGAGCTGCATCAAGAAAGAGGAGAATACTATGATGCCCCATAAACTGCAGCTAGAACTGAGAGGTGAAAGAATACATTGGCTTCTCAGAAGTGCTCATCTTAACAGGAAAAAAATCAATGTATAGAAAGCTAACAGAAAAAAAAGCGCAGTGCCCAAAAAAAAAAAAAAAAAAATCATGTGAACATCTGATACAAGCTTAGCAGCAATAACACTTTTTCTCATACACTGTCCCAAGTCACATCCCTCCAAGGTGAGCCAGCTTCTCGCTGTGTGGGAGCCAAGTTTACACACAATGGAAAACTTTCCCGCTCATACAATCATCACACAGAAAATGATGCTATTAAGAGTCACCTCACACGATAAAACATTCTTGCTACACTGGGGGATTGGCAAAAGGCTTTTCATTGTCTCTGTGCACTTAGCCAAGCTCTAAGCCACATATATTCTAACCAGGAGCATTTCTACTTGGTCTGTCCAAAGGTATTTTATACATGGACATCAGGGCACTATCTTGACAGACACACTACTGGTATCCATGTGACTATAGTTTTGCTTACATCCCGGGAACCAAGTGTGATTTGTACTTTACATCTACAGGGTTCCCACTGTTGCCGACCACCATCCATGCCATTACTCGAGCTCTGTACTACAACGACAAGTAAGTACTGTGGTGAATTCTAAGTTAACATTGTCATGGGTGGAAATGCATTTGTAGTGATGTGTTCCCTCTCTCTTTGCAGCTGCTGGCTGAGCGTGGAAACCCACTTGCTCTACATCATCCATGGCCCTGTTATGGTGGCACTGGTGGTAAGAATCAGTTTTTAAATCTGTTACTACTACGTGTTTGCTCTGAGAATGCATTTTTTGTGTAAATGTATTATAAACTCAAAATCTCAAAATAAAGCCAATTAAGTATCAGTCTATAATAAAGAAAATGATCACATTCTTCAAAAATCACCTTTTACAATTTGCAATGGTCTTTTCCATTGAGAGGAGGCTCATTTGTATGTGCATCATTAGAGGCATTATTTTTTAAGATTTCCATATTCTGCTAAGTAAAGAAGAAGACAGGAGCTGAGGAATGCTGAGCCAGTATTGTAGTGATAAGATGAAAATAATTTAACAGGCTACATCACCTCCTATACTCTTCCACGGAACAAGCCACCTTTTGGTTCACTCTTACCATGTCAGCCACTGTCTTGCCACCAATCATACACTGACAATATTTCAAGCATTTTATATAAAGTGCCGTGCTATTTATGAGTCCCTCCACAATAGATATTTCAAGATGTTTTAATCTTTGGTAAACATCAGCCTAAAGGTTTCAGTAATCTTACCCCAAATCAGAGGACTGGAAAGAAAATAAGGAATGAGAGACTAGAGAACATCATTGTCTTAATCAGAATCCAAGTTCTTTATTTCCACTATGGTTTAGTACATGCTAGAAACACTATAACCACCAACTTTAATATTTGCATATTATCTTTCCCATTAGCCCGAAAAACAGTGTTTTTTTTGTGGCTGATAGTAAAAGAAAAATAGTTTCAAATCAAATGACCACATCCTACTCCTCCACCAAGGAAGTATCTTTCAGCCACTGACCAAATTGGATTGTTAGGCAGATTGTCGTCCACATTGATTTGGCCTCTCTAGCTACTTTTTTTGTTGCTATAGTCATATCTGGCAACAACAACTTAAGGAAGGGAAGGTTTGTTTGGCCTACAGTCTGAGGAGGTGCAGTTCATCATGATAGAGAAACCATGGCAGTGAGAACGGGAAGCAACTGATAGCATCCAATCAGGAAGCAGAGATGACTCTAGTGTTTAGCTGGCATTCTCTTTTTTATTCAGTCCAGAACTCCAGCCCATGGAACTGACCCTCACTTGTATAGTGGGTGTTTCCATCTTAGTTAATCCTTTTTTGACCACTGTACATCTGCATATTTCTCTTGATGAAAAAAGCGTAGCAATTCTGAACTCTGAAATATCTTCACAGACTCACCCAGAAATTTGTTTCCTAAGTGACCACAAGTCTCACTGAGTTGGAAGTCCAGGTTAGCTATCACCCAAGTGCAGTTTAAGTTTATTTTGAATTCTCCCAATTAAGGAAATGTTCACTGTTGGATCTTTTTTTTATTATTATTTATTCAATTGTGCGTGTATGCACGTGTGTGTGTGTGTGTGTGTGTGTGTGTGTGTGTAGAACCACAGACGAATTCAGGAACCACCATGGACGCCTCCACCTCCTCCTTGGTTACTCTGCCCTGGGATTCACAGGCTCCGCCCTACCAGGACCAGAAACGCAGCCCCCCCCCTTCCGCCCGGTGTCTATACATGGGGTCTAGGATCCGAACTCAGGACCTTCCGCCTGCAAGGCAGAGGCTTAACCCTTGAGCCACCTCTCCAGCCCCTCACTGTTGGATCATAAGCCTTTAAAAATCACCATAATAATTCAATTATCACCAAAGGTCTCTTTCCTTTCACACATTCTTAGACAATGGCTATTACTATTCAAAATAGATACTAAAATTCTAACCATTTAAAAACAAATTATTAAATTGTTTATTTAAAAAATACCTTATTTTCAAAACTAAACGTCACAGTCAAAAATAGTTTATGACTCAGATGTTTTCATTTTGAAAAGTTGAATTGTTTGATCTGCTAGAGATCATGTCTTCTATCACAAAAATGAATGTGGTATCTTTACAGGTCAATTTTTTTCTGTTTTTTATTATTCTATTTTTCTACTTTTACAAGCATATCCTGTTTCCTCCCTGATCCCTCCCTCCTATCTTTTCATCAATCCCTCCCACTCCCTCCTATTCTCCTGCCTGTGTGCTTCTATGGACCTCAGAGTTCCCTCTGACTTATTTAGTCTTGTGGGGGTTCAGGCCTCTGTGGCATACCAAGTTGCCTCTCTTCAGGCCACCCCACTGATAGGGGCATTTCCCTTCACTCATCCAGCTTTAGTCCCCAAGGTTTTTACTGTATATTCTCATCTTTCTTGAGTTCCTAGGTAGCCTATGGGCCATATTGGTATGCCAGTCATTATGCAGGTCGGTAAGGTCTAGTCTCAGTGTGGTGAGTTCCTTGATGCAGCATCAAGTGGAATCTTGAGTGGAATCTCTCATCCAACGATAAACCTTCTCATCTTTAGGTTCTTAAAATCTCACTGCCCTCTCTTCTGCAAGGTTCCCAAAGTCATAGGATGGGGAAAGATTAGGTTGGCCTGATTCTGGGTGAGACTTGCTGAGTCACTAGTACTCTGCATTATGGCTGGCCATTGCTGTCCACTTCACTCCTGTCAAAGTGTTGAAATTCTCTACCTCTGTTGTAGAAGACTTTTAGGCTTAAAGTTAAGTGTTCTTCTAATCTACAGGTATAATAACAGCTATTTATAGAACATTTTGGTGTACTGTCTTCCTACCTATAGGTTCATTCACTGTTTTTCCCTATTGATCTATTTACTTCCCTTTTTTAGGTTCTTGTTCTAGTTTAAAGTAACATGAATATGTTCCATTCTGATACAGGTCAATTTCTTCTTCCTGCTGAATATTGTCCGGGTGCTTGTGACCAAGATGAGGGAGACCCATGAGGCTGAAACCCACATGTACCTGAAGGCTGTGAAGGCTACCATGATCCTTGTGCCCCTGCTGGGAGTCCAGTTTGTTGTTTTTCCCTGGAGGCCCTCCAACAAGGTGCTTGGGAAGATCTATGATTACCTCATGCACTCTCTGATTCATTTCCAGGTAAGGATACAGTGTTATAATAACTCAGTGGCCTCTTCAGTAGTTAGACATATCTGATTCTGAAGTCTATGATCTTAAATGTCAAACATGTAGCCTTCAATACAACAGGCCTAAATCAAATGCCGAGGGAAATCTGGATTTTTTTTAGGCACTTGCTTCTGCCTTCCTGTTACCCAGGATCATTTGACAACCTCTTCCAGTCAGCTAGTCACACATTAAGTACCCACCAGCCACTCCTTTCATAAATAAACTTGACTTTGGAGTAATGAGAAGTACTGCATTTGCAGTATGGCCACGCTTCCTGCACCATCACCTTCCATTCCTTGGGAATCCATGACAATTCAGAAACTACAAAGGACCTAGTACCTGGATGAGAGAGGAGTAGGTTTCCAGGATTGTTCTGGGCTGAACAATCTACCACACTAGAGAATAGCCACCCTGCTTCCATTCACACCAACGCTTTAATTCAGACACAAAGCTCTAGTGAAGGCTACTGCTAGGTACTCTGAAAATAATATAGGGCACAGGGGATTCCTCAGGCAAAGGAAATTCTAGCACAGACTCTTATTCCATATTTTTCCTGACTTAATTATAAGTTTCAAATATATAAACATGTTATAAATCAGAAATGTAAGAGTAACTTCAACTTTGTTTTCTTTCTTTTTTAGGGATTCTTTGTGGCGACTATCTACTGCTTCTGCAACACTGAGGTAAACATGCGTTTCATGTAATGCTATTGCCCATCTGTATAAACTCTTCCTTATTTGTTTAGTCAAATAATATTCAATGAGTACCTAAAGATGTTTTTGCTGCACTGTGACCTAATGCCTATCTTCAAATCCAACATGAAAAAGTTTTTATTGTTCCCTTTTTATTGATACATTTTATTCTTTCATCCATAGCTCATTCACTCATTCAACAAAAGATTTCATTCAACCAAAGAGTTTGTGAATTTCATGATCTCGCATAGCAATGAGACATTCTACTGTTGCTAGCTAACAGTAAAATCTAATCGACAAATAATACTCGGTTTATCCCAAGCTGAGCACCCCACCAGTGAGACTACTCTGTGAATAGGGATCCTTGACTTTTGACTTATTTCAGGAGGGGATACAAAATGAATGTTTGCATCTGAAACAATATCAAAATAGGGCTAACATAAAGATCAGATTCAGAAGGGAACCTTGAAAAGCACAAGAGAATCGCATTCATGTATAAAATTGCCACAATATTTATTGTTTCTTAACTATGATACTGTCATTGGGAGTGTCAGACTGAGAAAGCAACCCCAGGAGTACTGACTATAGCTGAAGTGGCTTGGGTTCATTTGAGTATATTAGCTCTGTCTTTTTTGAAGTAAAGAAACGATTTCCATTTTCATTAAGTTCTTATAACTGAAGGAAGGTGCAAGCGTGACATTTCTAATAATATAGAAATTGTGTGCAGAACAAAATGTAATATCATAGCCCATAGACATCAGGCATCTGGGTCTCAGCTGGGTATTCTGCATCTGTATAGCTATCACCTTATGTCATTGAACACAGGCGGAAACACACTTGTAGGAAGTTACTTCTAGCTGCATCTGAGATTCAGCTGAGACAGGACTGCCTAGCTGAGCATTGAGTTTAGGAGAGACGTAGAAGGGCTAATCTAAGAGCAGTACAATAGTGAAGAGAAAATTTTAATTTTGACTCGTTATCAGTGATGGTCATCATGGAAATACACTAGAAGCAGAGAAAGAATTTGTAGAAATAAAGTGATAGAAATCAGGAGACTGTCATAAGCATATTTATTCACCAAGCATTTTCTACAATAACTCTTCCAAATCTGCGGACATTGACTATCTAAATATATCAGCCAATTATTAGATATCTGCAGCTATGGAAACACATAATTTGTTTCCAAGGAGTAATATAGGATTAGAGTACTAACAATACAATAGATTCTCTTCCCTTTTCACGTTTCTTGTTATTGTCCATGAATTATGGGTAAAAACTGCAGATCAAAGAAGGATGATCAGAAAGGTCTCCTAAAAAAAAAAAAAAAACTAACTTCTTAAGAATTACAAATTAGATTACCAGGAAACTTAAAGTTTTTGTGTTGTAGTTTATCTTGCTTTCAAAAAGTGCTATAATACCAGTTTCCTAAAAAAAAAAAATTGCGATAGTTTCTTCCTTCTCTCCATTTTCCCAAGGCTTCACCACTGAGAGGAAATACAAAGTCATTTGTGTCTCTACACCCGTCTCCTTCCCTCATCTTTTCAGGATTGCAACAGGACTTTCTCTTTACCACCTGCCTTCCTGACTGTACATGCATGGCCTCATTTATGTCCTACTTCCTACACTATGGCCTTTAGTCAAATTCTGTTTTCTGGTCAGTAAGCTTTTCACTACACATGCAAAGAGAAATATTTTATTTAGAAATTCTTTTGCCCAGTATAGCCAGGATTTCAAGACTGTTATCTTTATTTCTGCTTCAAATTTTCTAAAATTGGGTAAGATAAGAGATATTGACCCAAACATATGCAAAAAACAGTTACATACGGGGAATAAATTTTAAATACAGTTATATCTAAAGTGCTTTGCTCAAACACTTTTCACAATAGTTGCTCAATATTCTAACATTCTAAAGGATAAGATTGTCAAATTATTTTATTGCTGTTTGTCCATCATGAGCCTCTTACTCACTCACCCATGCAGCAGTGAACCTCTCCAGATTTAAGTTTATTTTGCAGTGAATCATTAACTTTGCCTCCTCCTGAAAAATAAAAAAACCTTTAAAGTTATGTAACAAATATTAATTACAGGGAAAGATTGCAATTATACTATGTGTAGAAAAAACTATTACAGAAAAAAGTATCTTTAATTAGAATTATAGTTTTATACTTATCAATAGATTTTTATTTGTATCTTTGTTGACATTCATGTCACAGTAAAGTACATAAGGAGCTCACTAGGAACAGTAAGTCACATAACTTATCTCATGTTCTATTTCCCCCCACATGCTCATGCATGCATATTGCTGCTGTTTTCAAGTATGGGCAGCTGAATGAATTAAGGATGCATTAATAAATGGCAGCAGATATCTTCTATGTGATATACACTGAGCAACAGAAATTGTCAGATATATATAATGGACAACAGTCCTTTAACTTCTTTAGTATTCATCATATATTCATCATCTGTGACAGATTTTATAATTCTAATATTGACAGTTCCCTGGTTTCAGCATCCTCTTCATTTTTGGTTTTCAATCATGTATCATATTCATATAATATATTTGATAAATTTATTTGCATATTAATAATTTTCCCACAGAGATTTTAAAAATTTTTACTGAATTTTTTAGAGTTTTTTTCTGGACTGACTCATCTTAAGTCCTGTTGATAAGGGACTATTTAAACTATGGGGACATTATCATAAAATTTAGAAGTGTGTTGTGGTTTACATATATGTTTTCATGATCAGCATGTTCAGATTTTGATTTAAAAAAATCGTAGCATGAATGGTAGTAGGTACGAATTTCTGAAATCTTTCTCCCTAATCTGACATATGTATAATACTATGAATCCGAATCAGCTTTCATTCGTGGATATGAGAACTAAAATTGATAGCTTTGCTCAAAAGTAGCTCATAACTTGACCGCTGGTTACTCTGACAAGTTAAGTGTGTTCTCCGATATGCACACTGTTATTCCAGGCCATAAAATGATTAGCTCTGTAATTTAACCTTCTGAAACCTCTGGTGAGCACCAAAAGTCATGCTCATGAAGTTTGCTCGAGGCTGCTTCTGATGGATGACAACAAGACTTTGCTTTTTCCAGGTGCAAATCACCCTGAAGCGCCACTGGGCGCAGCTCAAAATCCAATGGCAGCAGCGTTGGGGAGGTCGCGGTGGCCGCCGCCGCCGCCCCCGCCGTCCCCGCCCCATCAGCCGCCCCGCGCGTGTGGCTGACTCCGATGCTGAGGGGAGCAACCTCCCGGTTTGCATCTGCCACCAGGAACCAAGGATCCCTCCCATCAATGACCAAGGCGAGGAGGGTGGTGAGAGGCTCCCCATGGATGTCATCCAGCAAGAGTCATCTGCTTGAATGTGTGAAGTCAACCCAGCATTGTGATCGCTGAGCCTTCTTTTCCTGGGAGAAAGGCTGACCATGCATTTAAAGTGATCCCCACCCTCCCAGGAGCTGAGCATATCATTTGTGAAGAATTGTTAAGTGAATTTGTCCATTGTGAATCTGAAGAAAGTTATTCTTGGTACTATTGCTTTGGGAGACAGTCTAGGAATAGAGTCTCTCAATGCAACTTGTGAACTTCATCACTCATCCAAGGACTGAGATGCCAATGTCATAGTCATGCTAGCAAGGTATCCAAGTAAAACGCAACTAAATTGATCTAGTGAGAAACAGGGTGCTCCTTGTTAATCTTGAGCCATTTGTATCTTTGAAAAATTGAAATCACTGTCAATATTTTTAATTTTAACTTTGGATTTTGAATTGGACTATTTCTGTATTTGGCTATGGATCTGATTTTTAATTTTTTTATTTCAACCAATTCTGATATTACATATTTTACCATTCATCCGATGTAAATCGCACAAATCACAGGACCTCTGCAAGAAAAAGTGGATTTTAAACAGAAGGTTGGCTAAGAAAGTTAGGAGAAAAACCCTGCAATTGGCAGGAAGATGTAATAGTCTGAAAGAAAAAGATGTTTAATCAGATTGCTAGAGTTGCTCCTCTCTCAGCTTGGTTTTGGATAATCCTGTCCATAGGACAGGATCTGGCTGCTCTAAGGATTTCATCCTAAAGTTGAATGTGCTTTGGTTGCTGACATTTATAAATTGGGAGGTCACAAAGAATCCATCACCAAATTTTTCACAAAACTGCCAAAAGTTTAATTCTTAGTGGAAGGAAACACTCTTCAAAGAGAGTTTTCCACTTTCCAAAACTCTAGGATTTATAAAGCAAATCACACTCCGAGGTCTATAAAGCAGATTACCTCTTGCCCTTGGGTGCTATCTAGCAGTAAAAGATAAATTTGTTTACGACTGGTAATTAAAAGACTCCACACAAGTCCATTAACTGCCTTCCACCCAGCTTCGAAGCTTAAGATTTCAGTGTTTTCCAGGAAGAATCAGTGTGGCTAATTATAAATTGGTTTGTAGTTGACCTCTTGTTTGCTGCTATTAGCAAAACAGGAGGAAACCAAAAGAGCTAATATAACTACTTCAAATTTAAGCACATATTAATTCATGTTAAAATAAAAATAGAGTTTCTCATTAAAACCCCATATTATATTTCCAGTATCAATACTGGCAACCAGAAATTAATTTGTGAGTTTGCAACAGTTAGTATTGTTTATCCTTATGCTAAATGAGAAGTTATGCTGAAACCCTCCAAATCTTAAGTCTCATCCATGTCATCTTATGCCACTACCTTTCAGAAGTGATTTTTTTTAGTTATGGGAAGAAAATAAATTGATTGGGTCTGGTTACATATTTAGTGCACCCAGAAAAATTAGGTTCCCCCGATGATGATGTATTTTGGATACTAATGTAAAAGTTTCCTTTACCAAATGGTAAGGGAGGAAATGAAATGAAGGTATTTTTTCAATCATAGTGTTATGTGGTAACGTTCCTATTTTTGTTTACAAACATGGAAAACAGAGTATTTGAGGCAGCTCTCGTAAAAATGTGATAATGCTGAAATATTTTACATGTTGTTGTGCTAATATAGTAGGGGCTGAGAAAATCAAAACAGCTTATTATATAGTATTGCACATAGTTCCACAATTGTGTGAAATGCTTCTGCTATGTATATGTTAAATTAATACAGAATATATTAAAAGCAAAAAGATGTATATTTGCATATTTTTCTAAAGAAATATATTTTCATCTTTCATTCATTCATCTTGTCTTTTTCATTCCATATCTTCATTTCAGCCATGAACTCTCAACATCCTATTTTATTTGCATGGGGAAAAAAGAACACAAAACTATAGGTTAGAAATACAAGTGTGTATGATCTCAAGATCCTCATCATTTTTCCTGTAACCACCTTCAATCTTCAATTTAACTACAAACGTAGTGCCAAAGCTCTCATACCCTTAATAGTTTGAAAGTGCCCATAATTGTTAGTCATTTATTGCATAAATTTTGGAAGAGTCCAGTGAAGAAATCCATGGTAATAAGGTATAAAATCCACTTGTTGATGAGCTGTTTTTCATATTCTGGGACCAGACTCAACCTATCCAGCATCACCTCAGGTCATTAGAATTGTTATAGAGCGATTTTTTAAAATACTTAGGGGAAAAGATGAAAGTTGAATACATGGTAACTAATTAAACTTCATTGGGATGCATAAAGGCCACTACTAGAAAGATTTTCAGATTTAGAAAGCATGAAATAAAAAAAATTAGGACAAAGGGAGAACTTTGATAGACTAATGAAGGAGAGAAGAAGCAATTCGTACTCACTTCACATTATGTATTAGCCTCCAAAGTCATTTCCTTAAAAAGGCTGGGGAAATTTTTCAGAAAGGATACATATCTTTCCCTGTAAGTTGCAGAGAACAGTATAAGCACAATATTATGTTTGTGATCTTTAATAAAAGCAATTTCCATTATATCATAAAATGTAATTCTTCACGAGAGTGACTTGTATGTAGGTAGCTACCTACTCATTCCCTTTGATTCCCTAGTACAAAGTGATCAAAACTAAACTCTTGGGTACCAATGGATTCCCTGAAGGATAGAAAGGGGTTGTAATGGACATGATAAAAAAGCTTCTGGTAATGAGGGTCCATCACTTCTTATCCATTCTTCATTCATTACTCATTGGTTCCACCAATGTTTCATGAATCTTTCATTCTACTACATTTATTAGCAGTACTGACTGCTTCTTTTCTACATCAATGGTAAAAATCAAAACCTTCAAAGTAAAAAAAAAAAACTTAACCACTGACATCTCTGAGATGAAATACAAAATGCTCCATGGGGTTCAAGGCATAGCTCAATGCAAGTTCCCCTTTAATTAGCAATTGGTCAAAGTGTTTCAATCATCAGAAGTACTCTTAGAACAATATCAGTACACATTTTTATCTAGGACACTTTTCTTAAAAAGAAAAATAGTGCTCCTTCCATTGGTTACATTATAGCTCACAAACACTGGGCTTAACAATTTAAGGTTTAAATTGAGATTGATTTTATTGAATTAGTAATGGGTATACAATATGAAAGTATGGGAAGAAACTGAAAGCTTAAAACAAAAGAAGGACAACATGTGCATGTGAGGTAGACAAAAGAATGTAGAGAAACATTTACAAACAACTAGGTAGTTATTTAATTCTTGTTCTCAACATAGAATTAACATCTTTTTAACATCTCCAAATAACATGAAATGTTGAAGGAGAAAAACACAACCATTGAAACTCTAACAAACATATCTGAAAAACTTTCTATTGTTATGTCTTCCTCCACTTAGATTGGCAAGCATCTCTAAAGGTTTCAGAGATTTTACAATAAGTATTTGCCAGCTAGTCTCTTATGTCTCTAACTGATGTACATTTTTTACTGAGAGAAACTCAAAGCATTCTAACTTTCCCAGAGACCCTTTCGCTAAGACTCAAACTGGACCATCCTTCTTCCCTATTGACCAACAAGACCATCTAATGCCACTGTAGAGTCCATTGATAAGAAGATCAATGTTCTTATGTAAACAAGGAAAGCTTGCCTCCAAATTAAAAAAAAAAAAACCTCAGAATATGGGGGCTAGAGAGACGGCTCAGTAAGTAAAGCACCTACCATGCAAGCCTAAAGACATAAGTTCAAATTTTGAGAAAGCACATAAAAACCAGGCACAGTGGAGCAAGAATTTGTCATCAAATAAGTGAATGCTAGAATATCCAGCAGCTCACAGGCCATCTGGTCTGGCTTACTTGACAGAGAAAAGACTGTGTCAAGCAAGGTGGAAAGGCACAGACTGACACCCAAAGGCTGTCCTCTGACCTCCACATACAAATGCACACATCTGTATACACACACACACACACACACACACACACACACACACACACACACACAAATTTCAAAGTATGTTAGTGAAATGTTGAATACAAATTTAATAAAACCAGCTGATATGTCTTCAGTTAAAAAAAAGTCATGACTACATGAAGAAAGATGTTCAATCCAGCCCTGTCAGACAGATTGATCAAAGTTAGTAAACAGTTTTCTCATGCCCCAGAGATACAAACTCAAAAAAAAAAAATATCTGCCCAATCATAGAACTGGTCAGCTAGACATGTATGGAAACAACTCAGAGGACGACAAGTAAGCATGGCGTGCACCGTCTGCCAGAGTGATTGGGAGACACTGATGAGCCTGAAAGGCTAAAAAAACTGTGTTGGAGGATTAAAGTGGAGTTCCTAAAATCACATAAAAAGTCAAATAAATAAATCAGTGGTACTTTATAAAATGCAATTTCTTGGGATGAAGAAATGACTCAGGAGTAGCCTCTGCCTCAAAAGCAGAGGACCCACATAAAAATTGGACCCAAATAAAAATGCCAACCAGAAATGGCTGCAGCCTACATCTTCAACCATGGAAGGTAGAGCCTACGAAACTCCAGAGCAAAGTGAACAGGAGGTAGAACAATCCAGGACGATTCCCAAAGTTATCCTTGGGCCTCCATAGGCACATTCAGTACCCTCTGATTTGAGCAGATTTGAGCAGACATATATGCAGATACACATACGAATAAAAAATACAATTGCTGCATACACAGTAGCAATTCAGTAGCTACAATAAATGCTAATTTGGTGAGCAATGACAATTAAAATGAATTAGTGATAAAGAAAAATCAGATTTTACAGGCAGGAGGGTAGGAGGAAGTAGGATGAATTGAGGAAGGGGAGAGGAGGGGATAGAGCGAAACAGGGATAAGTACTCAATATGCTTGTAAAATTGGAAAAATAATGTAAATAAAAAGAAGAAAATGTGAATGTAAGTAGTGGGACTGCGAACAGCATAACAAGGAACAATATTTTAATATAAATTGATTAAAGAAAGACAATACTAAAGAGTAATAATAAAGTAATAATAGAGTAAATCTTTAAAAAAAAAGAAAAGAAAATCAGATTTTAAACCTCTCCAAGATGAATGAATAAAGAGAAAGTTGATTTTAAATAGCAAGAGAAGTATACTGGTTATTCTTTGTACTATCATGAGAAACACCCAAAGTTAAGCAACTTAAGGGAGAAAAGGGAGATTTATTCAGCTTATGGTTCCAGAGGGGAGATACAGTCTTTCATGGCAGAAACAGCATGGCTGGCTAGCAGAAGATGGAGGAGGCTTATGTCATGTCTATCCAAGAGACTCAGAACTTCAAAAATACCCACTGCATAGTACCCTCAAGGTCCACCCCCTATGACTGACTGCCTTCCTTTTGCAATGCTCCAACTCCTAAAGGTGCCATGACCTTTCCAAATACATGAATCTGTGGGAGAGGCATTTCAAATCATGACATTCCACCCCTGGCCTCCACAGGCTCATTACCATTTCAATATATAAATCATACTCAGTCCAACTTTAAAAATTTTACACAAACTATATAAATAGCCTCAAAATAGTCCAAAGTCCAAAGTTCAAAATCTCCTGTAAAATCAAAAGACAAGTTACATACATCCAACATACAATTACACAGAATAACCATTCCAATTCCAAAAGGAATAGGGCACACCCAGGAAAGATCAATCCACAATAAGACCAAAAACCAGCAGGACAAACTCCAAATCCTATAGCTTCATGTCCAACAGATGAGCCTCTTGTTGAAATCATCTCAGTTCTAAAGGGCTTCAGTTCTACCTGAAGCTGCCCATAGAGCATACCATCCACTTGGGCTGACTCCTCCCACGATGTATAGCTTTCCTTGGCAGATGTCTCATGTTGTCTCTGGCATCTCTATCATCTTTACTTCCCAATGGCCAGCCAGGCTTTAACTCCATGGCACAAACTGCCCTGCTTGGGCTTCTATACTGCAGGCTTCTGGCCACATGTTGCCTGGCTTCTACCATTTTCTGACATTTTGGAGAAGGGATTCATGACCTCCTCTTTCTTTTATCTTTGAAGCCAACACCACATGGATGACGTTGCCAGGTTCTGCTACAGCAGAGACTCCCTAGATTTACAGCTGGTTTAGCTTCTCCATGCTGAGACTAGGAAAGTGGAGATGCAGACTTTTCCTTCTGAACTCCTCCTTCTTTTAGCTCTTTTTTTCCAAAAGAATTTGCATTCTTATGTGTAGAAGCCTTCTCTGAGGATCTTGCCCTCAGAATAGGGCCTCCACTATTATATAAATGAATAGTAGGCTTTGATTTACCAATGGAGATAATCTGTTTAACAATAGCTGCAATTTTGTTCTCTACCTCTTCCTGGTTCAACTCCCCAAACTTGCCATTGCTTTTTCATCATCAGACCTCACAGTTTTTGCTTCTTTCTCCCTGATTCCTTGCTCATTTTTGTAACTCTGAGCAACAGTGCTAAAATGTATCTATGCCACATTATCAAAACTTCATTACTTGAAATATCCTCTACTAAGCCCTCAAGTTTAACTTCATGCAAGCTTACAGGATCAGAGCAAACGTTCACTAGACTCTCTGCCAACACATGGCTCCATTTGCAACTTTCCAGTTCCAAATATAGTCTTTGTTCTCCTCTGGACCATGACAAGCTGGGCTTCTGCTGCCTGTGTCTCTCACAGCATTGCTCTCTTCCAAGTGTCACAAAAATGGTCCTTTTGGCTCTTTTGGTCTCATTTCCAAGACATAAAGGCTTTCCCGGTGCAAAGTCCCAAAGTCCAAATTTGTCCCAACAAACAGTTCCAAAGGTACACTAGCCACATAACAGCAATTGCCATATCGCTGGGTATCAAATTCTCTCAACTTCACAAACAGCTTCACTTTTGATACCAATTTCTCTCAACTTCAAAATGCTTCAAGTTGTAGTACCACATGTTCTTAATCTCACAGCAATACTATACTTCTAAGTACCAATTTCTGTACCAGTTACTCTTTTCTGTTTCTGTGAGATACCACTGAGGCTCAAACAACTTAAGGGAGAAGGAGGTTCCGGAGGGGAGACATAGTCTTTCATAGTGGAACCAGAATGACTGACAGACATAAGCTGGAGGATACTGATGTTGCATCCAGCCAGAAGGCTCAGAACTACAAGACTCCCCACTGCAAGAACAGGTCTCTCCCAGAAATAGTACTAATCCACCTCAAGGCCTACCCCCCATTGATTGCCTTCCTTTCACAAGGCTCCACCTCCTAAAGGTGCCATGATCTTCCCAAACATATGCGTCTGTGGGAGACACATTTCAAACCATGACAAGATCCAGTATCTTGACAATACAAGTCCCAGAAGGTAACAAAAAGTGAAAATTTAGAAAAGAAAATATTTGTAAGTTATAAATAAAAATTTCCAGCAATTAGACTAAAGGAAGTGAAACCAAATAACAAGAAAGAGTAGTAGGAAAGAAAGAGACAAAAATCTCATGTTTTCCCACACAAGTTAGGGCTGCAGTAGCCATGGTTGGACTTTGCATGACCTGCATAATTGCTGATATTTCAATGACCCCCCAAAGTCTAGCATGGATCATAGGGGAGAAGGCTCTAGGCAGTAGGATTCTTAGAGGCAAGGGATTAACAAACATAATAGAGTTCCCATAGTAAAGGGGAGCCTAAGAAAGGGCTCCAGGCTATGCCACTGAGTACTTGCCCCTTGCTAGGATGGAGGACTCAGAGGGAGGTCTGGCATTCACAAGAAAGGATGCTCTAGGGGATGGGAGGGAGGAAGGGGGAGGCGCTGGGCAAAGGGGATGGAGGGGGAAGGAGAGGGGACTGGGAAGGAGGGAAGGGAGGGGGAAGGAGAGAAGACTGGGGGAGGGGGAGGAAGGGAGAGGACAGGGGTGCCTATTGAGCTTGTATGATTGGGAAGAAAAATAAAATATGGGAGAAAAAAATCTCATGTTTTACCACATATGCAAAAATAATATATATATATATAAACCTATCAATATACATCTATATATCAAGCTAGCAATCTCATTCTTCATGTATAACACGAATGCAGAGGAAGGGACTACTTAGATGGAGGATGGTGGAGTAGAAACAAGAGAGATAATGAGATCATAGATATAAGCAAAGGACAATGTTATACATGTGAAAAATGTCATAATGAAGTTAGTTCATTATTTTGCACAATAACTAAAAAATTTAATGAAAAATATTTAAGACCCCAAAAAAAGAATAACACAAAATCCCCAAATAAACATGCTAAGCTTAAATTCTCATTGATATTAGCAAGATTTATGGCAATAAGAGATGAATATGTCATGATCTTACAGAAAGTTATTGTTTTTCTCTTATATGGGCAAGATAGATATATGACTGATTAAAAAGACAAATGAGTATGAGTCTTCACACAACAATAATTATAATAAGATAACCACTAATTAACAATATAGTTACTTGTATTCAGAGGAGGGGGAATTAAGATTTCATAAGTAAGAAGAGGAACTGGAAGACACAAATAGTAAATTGAAATTTAAGCAGGAATGAGAAAGGTATGTCAAAGGCACTAACCCCATTGATGAAGTGAGGGCCTTCATGACAAAAGCACTTCTGACATCTACACACTGTCACTTGAAGGATTTAGTTTCAATATATGAATTTTGAGAGTACACAAACATTCAAATCATCTATTAAAAAATGGAAATTATATGCTGGCAAGAAAAATAATTTAACAAATGACATAATGATTATGATCTCATATCCACATTAAAATACTGCTTCAAAATACAATAAGCAACACTTGTAGAACAGTAGAAGAAACCCATGATTTACAAATCATAATTGAAGATGTTAATTGGCCTGTTTCAGAAACTGCTAGATTAAAAAAAGTAGATTTACCTGAATTCCTGAAAAATCATAAAGTTATCAATCTCAAGCTGTTGGAACTTTTCCAGGAGACAAGCCACAAAAATGTCTAGTCATCGCAGACAAAGTTCTAAGAACAAACTGAAGTAACAATTGAAGCAGAGTGTAACTTGGTGGACCAATGAGTTCATTGGTTCATTTTGGAGGTAAATAAGAGAGTGGCGGGAATCCCAGATGAGGATCCAATGACCTGCCCACCCATTCTGTCTCTAATGAGATCAATAGTCAACAGGTTTGATCGTGATGATCTCTTACAGATAGTTATAGCTGATCAAAGACGGTGGCTATTTTGCAAAGAGATCAGCATTCTACAATGCAAGCAATTAAAAGTATAAAAACCACTGTGCTAAGCTTATAGAAATCCCACATTCTTCTTGAATATTCACAGAATTCTCTCAAAGCAATTATATCAGTCAAAACAAAAAGATAATATTGTCCTTGAATTTCAAGCAAAAACCAATAAATAAGGAATTAAAAAGCATGTCAAAACTAAGAATAAATCAATATTAAAACTACTACAATATTAACATATGACAAGAACTATTATATAACCCTTATATTATTTTCAAAGTAAAGATACATAGAAGTATTTATCATTTTCAACATCAGACTTTAATAGTAATGTCAATTTCACCTTCAAAAAAAATTGAGAAAAAAGATCTCTTATGATATTAATCAAGTGATTGTTATTTTAAAAATATACAATAAAAGGATGAATATGTAATGCATTGCAAGGAGTATAAAAACAATTTGATCATGATATTTATATTTTCATTATATAAACTTAATAAATTTTGAAATCTAAATGAAATAACTTTTCATATGTATGTTGTGTTTATGTACATATATGTTCATGAATATATGTACATGTGTGTGCTAGTACACGTGTATGTATACATGTATATACATGTGAATATTAGGATGCCTTCTTCTATCACTCTCCATCTTTTTTTGTTTTGTTTTCTGAGGCAGGGTCTATTACTGATCCTGGAACTCACTGATTCAGGAAGACTAACTGATCAGTGAGTTCTAGGCATCACTCTGTTCTCTGTCTTAACAGCTCATGGGTGGTAGGAAGTCCAACTCAGGTCATCATGTTTGTGCATCAAGCATTGTACAAAATGAGCCATCTCCTTAGCACCAATAATAAAATTTCTACAAATATATACATAAATGGAAAAAAAACAGGCACTAAAATGGAAATCTTGGGTGAAGCAGTCAAAACCTCAAACTTGTATTTCACAAATGTATTCAATCAAAACTGTTGAGGAAAAGCTCTTACTAACTTAAAACATTTTCTAGATATTTGAAATTCTTCAGAATGTATAATTAAGGTAGCACTACAAACCAGGGGAAGTAATGAGCTATAGACCCAGATATAAGCCCACACAACTACAGCCATTTGATCTTTGACAAAGGCGCCAAAAAAATCCAATGGAAAAAGAACAGCGTCTTCAACAAATGGTGCTGTTAAAACTGGATATCCACATGCAGAAAATGTACAAGAAATAATTCCAAATGGATCAAGGACTTCGATATAAGGCCAGAGACCATAAAAACCATAGTTGAAAGGGTAGGGAACTCCCTCGAGCTGATTGGGCTAGGCCAACAGTTCCTAAACGGACATCCAATAGCACAGTCACTACAACCAACTCTCAACAGATAGGATCTTGTGAAATTAAAGAGCTTCTGCTCAGATAAAGAGATTGCAACCCGAGCACAAAGGCAACCCACAGAATGGGAGAAAATCTTCACTAACCACATATCTGATAGAGTCTATTATCCAGAGTACACAAAGAACTTAGAAAACTAAACACCAAGGAAACAAATGGCCCAATTAAAAAATTGGCCCTTGGAACGTAAAAGAAACTTTACCAGGGATGAAATTAAAATGTCTAACAAATATCTTAGAAAATGCTCCACTTCCTTAGCCATCAGGGAAATGCAAATCAAAACTTCCCTGAGATATCATCTCACCCCGGTCAGGATGGCAAAAATCCACAATACAAACAACAACAAATGCTGGAGAGGATGTGGTGAGAGGGGAACTCTCCTATATTGCTGGTGGGAATTCAGGCTTATACAACCACTTTGGCGAGCTGTCTGGAGATTCTTAAGGAAATTAAAGATTGAAATGTCATATGACCCTGCTATTCCACTTTTGGGAATAACCTCCCATACAGCAAAAATTTACCACGATAGCACAAGCACAATCATGTTCATAGCGGCACTGTTTACAATAGCAAAGTCCTGGAATCAACCCAAATGTCCAACAGTTGACGAGTGGATAAGGAAACTGTGGTACATCTATACAATGGAGTACTACTCAGCCATCAAAAATGATGAATTAATGCCGGGAAAAGGATGGGATTAGAAATAATTATATTGAGTGAAGTATCCCAGACATGGAAAATTCAGCTCTGTATGTACTCCCTAATAGGTGCCTCCTAGTACCAAACCCACTTAGAGACACTCAAGGATAAATCTCTGTAATATCTATAGTAATTACAAAGATTATGAATAGAAGGGATGGGGAAGGAGGGTCCCACCAGAAACAAGGAGAAAGGGGACCATGTTACAGCAGAGAAAATAGGCCATCATCAAGGACTGCAAGTAAGTAATGAGACATCTGGTTAAGTTCACAGACTTTCCTTCCTGATCATTTGCAACTGATGGGGTATGATCTTACCAGAAGGGGAGGGCATATAGTCTGGCAGATAGAAAGTAACCATTTTGCAAATGGGTGATTGACCCCTCCCACACTGCGGTTTCCTGCTTTTATTACATCTACCTTTGAATATACTCTTATAACAAGACTCTAGTTTAACAGGTTTTTATCTCTGGCCAGGGGGTGACATCCAATACCCATCAGGATGGAGTGAAGGGCATTGCAGGAGCAGCAAAACTGAAAAAAAAAATCAATAAACCATAATCCAGAACATCAGGGACTCTATATCAACTACATGGAACTAGGCCAGCCTAATCTTTCCCCATCCAGAAGCTCAGGGACATTTGCGGAAGAGGGGGTGGTAAGATTGTAAGAGCACAAGGATGGGAGGAGCAATGATATGCAAGATACTCCACACAAGTTAGGGCCGAAGCAATCATAATTGGACTTTGCATGCCCTGCGCAATGTCCAACACATTATCGACCCCACAAAGTCTAGCATGGGCTAAAGCACTAGGATCCTTGGAGGCAAGGGATTGACAGCCACAGTAGTGTTCATATGCTTAAGGGGAACACAGGAAAGGGTTCTGGGAAATGCCCCTGGGTCCTTGTACATCATCAGAGAGGAGGACCCAGAGGAGAGTTTGGCATGCACATTAAAGGATGTTCCAGGGATGGGAGGGGGAGCTACTGGGGGATGGGGAGGGAGGTGGGAGGGGAGGGGGATACAGGGGGGTGGGGGGTGGAGGAAGGGAGAGGACCAGTGTACCTGTCAAGTGTGTATGAGTGGAAATAAAAAAAAATAACATAAGGGACTGAAAAATTGAACTGGCATAATGGGGCCTGTAATCCCTCACAGAAGGTAGGTGTCAAGAGTATGAAAAATCTCATCTTAAAAGATAAATCTGTACACTTGCAAAAGAACATATATGATAACACTGTAGGCAGAGATACATTTCTTAAATACATATCATAAATCAAAAGGAGGAGGAAAGATAAAAATAAAGTTTTCTATTCAACAAGATATATCTCTTTTTAAGCAGAACTTTCACTTCATATATGATAAAAGAGAAGAATAGATCTGACCAAGGATTACTATCTAGACATTTTATAACAACTTCTTCAAAAAGAAAATGTAGGCAAGATACAAAGGCAATTTACAGAAGAGATAGTAGAGGTGCTATGAAAGGTTAACAAATGTATGAAAATACACAGAGAAGTGTTTCCTAAAACAACCATGCCCCTGTTAGAACTGAGCAGACTGTTTCCATGGAGAAACATCAAAGTCTGTAGCTTACTATTTGAGAAAATGAGGTACAAAGTAGTATTGTGTCTATCAGATTAAGAAATTATCATGGATGATTTCTGTTTTCAAGAGCAAGTAGGCATTTTTTTTTTGAATCAGGGGAAGGGTTCATTTTGTTGGAAGACTAGAAGAAATATTAAAAAAAATGTTCTGAAATACAGAAAAAGAAACAAAACCGAATTTGAACCTAGTGAATGGAAAGATCCATAGGGAAAATAATTTTTTATCTGAGTTGCAAGATAAGCATATTATCATGAAAAGTGAAACCAACTGTGGTTAAAAACTTCTATCACCAGATCTAAGCAATGAGCGACTGCAATGGTTACTCTTAACTATTGCTGTGGCACAGCATTCAAAGTCGCAACTTAACGGAGAAAGGGAGATTTATTCAGCTTACAGTTCCAGAGGGGAGGTACAGTCTCTCATGGTGGAGGCAGCATGGCTGGCTGGCCAAAGCTGCAGGCTATGTCACTGCAGACATCTTGGAGACAGAGCTGGAAGACTGCTTGCTGCAAAGGCAGACTTCTCCTGTAGGTAGGGTGGGACTAATCCACATCAAGCCCCACCCTTTGTGACTGCCTTCCTCCAGTAAGGCTCCATCTCTCAAGGTGCCATGACCTTGCCAAACACATGAGACTGTGGGACACATTTCAAACCATGACACTGACATATCAACATTACCCAAAGGACTAATTAGGATCTTAATAGAAGACACAACTGCTCTCAGAGAGTGTCTTAGGGACAGGTTATGGACAAAGGAAGAAGAATGAATCTCCCCACTTATGACTTTACCCACTGAAGAGCCACGTAAAGTTCAACAGGAATCTGACTCTGATACCAACACAGCATCCCAAAGAGAGTCCTGTGATACGTACAAACGAAGGGACAGGAGTCTTTGGGAGTGTGTGGGGGGAACAGAGCAGAACGGATGAAAGGAAAGGAGGGTAGGAAAAAGGGAAGTGGGTGTGAAGGGGCAAAGACATAAGGCCAGTTTGTTTATAAATAAAAGAAAAAGTAAAAAGAAAAGTGAAACCAAAATATTCAATAAACAAGATAACCTCAACAAGCTAAAAATCAGTTAATATTAACCAGTAACCTACCTAACACTGAATTCAGATATGTATTGAAGCAGACAAATAAAAGGTACCTCGTCTTCTTAAAAAGTGTACAGATGTCTTCCTCTCTGCCCTGGCAACAGATCAGGTGAACCAAGATGGGTACATACAAATATATCCAGGAGCTATGGAAGAAAAAGCATGCCAAAGTGATGCGCTTTCTGCTGAGGGTTGGCTGTGGACAGTACCACCAGTTCTCTGTGCTGATAAAGTGCTGTGCTGTACTAGATAATGTGCACGGTATGAGATACAAGGCCAAGCAAGGATATGTCAACTTGATAGTTGATAGTTGGAGCTCTGGGCACATTTGTAGAGAATTAGTGGCTGAGTTAGGCCCAGAGCAGACCTGTAAGAGATTGTCTAGCTGATGCGGAAGGCCCAGCCCATGGTGGGTGGGATTAAGCTCTAGAATAAAATACAGACACCTGGTTGACAGAGTTGGCATCCTTTTGTACACTTGGCCAGTCACGCTGGTCTGACAAGGAAGGATCATCCCTCTCTCAGCCATTATAGAGATGGTGTTGCTAGTTCCCTCAGCCCTGATATTGGTGCATGCTCTCTCATCAAGCTGGACTGAGAACTATAACCAGTAATCATAAGAGAAAATAAGTCATTTGTTCCCCTTCAGTCTGAGGAAAGAGCTGGATGTCATTGTGGAGTTTTGAGAGTCCTGAATTCCTACTGGTTGGTGAATATTTTACACACAAATTATTTGAGATTATTCTTATTGATCCATTCCATAAAGCTGTCAGAAGAAATCCTGACACCTAAATGGAGATAGATGAGTAAGCTGACATCATCGCAGGTTGCAAGAGTCATGATGTTGGAATGGACACCATTGATGCCCTTGCCAACTCTGCCATTCACCCACCCAGTGCTGCTTGGAGAACACAGGATACTTGACAGTTCCACTGATATCACTGACATATGTTTATAAAATTCATACCAAATAAACCATTCAAGACAGTCAAAAATTTTGTGCAAATGTCTGCTTTTCTAGAACAATTACCAAACTGATATACAGGTAAGTTTATGCCACTTTTTTGTCTACTTTCAATTAAGAGCATCTTCCTCCAGTCATGCATTTTAAATCATGTTTAAAGCAATAGGCCCCATTTTATAACATTGGATCATGGCAGACACTCGAGGCTGAAATAATCATTCTCTCTCTCTTTCTCTCTCTCTCTCTCTCTCTCTCTCTCTCTCTCTCTCTCTCTCTCTCTCTCTCTCTCTCTCTCTCTCTCTCCCCTCCATTTCTCCCTTACCTCCAAACTTTTAATTGTGACCTAAGAAATACATAGCAAAAAACTTTAGTAACAAAAGGTTACATTTAACTGCTTGATTTCTCTCTGACTTTCAAGAGATTTAGTTAGCTATTTTCCAACAAATGGATTTGTAAATGCTTCCTTATTTCTTACAGTTCATCCTTTTTTGAGGTACACTTTATTTAGTAAGCTCCTGTCTTAATATTGCAACTGATCGACTAAAATAATCGTTTCTTGGGTTGTATATCTAAGCCTTTTATAAAATCTTACCAAGGCTCATTTACATAAAAACACACACTTTTCTTACTCTTGTGGGAATGTACTGTAATCTCACAAAATGTTCCCTGCCATAAAGAAATTTAGGTATAATGTTAAAGCATCATGGAAGCGTGGAAAGAACAAAGATATTTGTGTTAGTTAGATATATGGCAACTTGACAGTTCTATGAAGAATTATGGCATTTATTATGGCATTAGTTTAAGCCAAGACTGAAGGAGAATATCCAATAAAGCTGAGAGACTCAGCCCATGGTGAGTAGGACTCAGCCTTGGGCAGATAGATCAGATGAAGAGAACTGTTTCCATAGTTTATCATACATCAGAAAACTTTGGCAGACTTGCAGTCTATCAAGTAAAGAGCTTTGGCCCCTCTCTCAGCAAGTCCTGTAGACAAGGGTGTGGCCAATATCCTTAGTTCCTGATGTGAATGATTTCTGTCAAGCTTAATTATGAATTGTAACCAGAATCATAAGTAAGAATAAAACTCCTTGTTCTTGTTCCCTTAAGTTGTTTGGGTCCTGTAGTCATATCAGCAACATGAAAAGTATCTTCAACAATATTCAACAGAGAGACCTCTTTTTCTATTTAGCTATCAAACTATATGAAATGATCCCCAAGGAATTGGAATTACCAAATATCCCACATTGGAGGAATAGAATAACAGAAATCTGGTGTCAGTCAAAAAGAAAAATCTGTTTCCCAGGAAGAGATTCTGTACAGTTCTGACAACCTCTTCCATGAGGACTATATCTCCTCTGGAACTTTAAGGACTGTAAGCCAAATAAGAAACCCTTTCTCCCTTAAGTGCCTTAGAATATTTTCTCATGATAGCAAAAAAGTAACTGGGACAATCCTTATCTAGTTTTAGTATCTGGGCTTTACCTACTAGTGTTACCAAGTTTGCTAGATGTTCCTTCCTTCTGTTTCACAGAATAATTTAACATGAGGATCATGATTTTTAGATATTTAAGGTTTGGTACAATTTAGCAGTGAACCATCTGTCACGGACTTATCTTTTTACTATGGCATTAAATTACTATTTTACTTTTTATTAATCTGTTTATTTTATATTCTACTTATTCAATTTATTAATCATGAGTCTAGAAATATATTAATTTTTAAAAGATTTTTCAACTTGTTTAAGCATAAGTTTTCAAAAACAATCCATGCTGATCATGAGAATTGCAGTGACATATTTTCTTATATCTCTTTTTCATTTTTTTTGGTTCCACTCTCTACCTGATTATGTTGGTTGATATACCAGACCTAGAAGGAAATTCTCTGGTAGTAAAATTTACATTTCAATATACTCCCATATATAATTAATGATAAAATGTAAAATATTGTTGATAGCTGATTAGAATAAACTGAGACAAGTTTTACAAATACATTGTTAAATTTTCACAAATGCATTGCATAAATTTGCATATTTATCTTTTGATAACTTCCACTTTGCGAAAATAAAAGTGAAAATTAAAATCTATTAAGGATCTGCTAAATGCCTGTCAGCAAACACATATCATCTCATTAAATTTTTACGATAACCTACCATGGATGATCTTATCTCCATTTACAAAAAGAAGCAGTGTGGTCCCATTCACAAAGTCAGAAGTTAAAATCTAATTCCACAGCCTCTGCTCTTCATACCATGGTGTTATTCAGTATGTGCTGATAACCATCTGCAATTCAATATTTCATGTATTTATTAAAATTCAGTTTCCAGGATGATTTCAAGTCCCTTTAACTGTAATAACTGAGAAAACTGCATAAATATGGATTTAAAGAATAATTTGAGACATCTGATTGAGTTCACAGACTTTCGTTCCTGATCATTTACTACTGAGGGGGTATGATCTCACCAGAAGAGGAGGGCATATAGTCTGGCAGATAAAAAGTAACTGTTGTGCAAATGGGTGATAGACCCCTCCCTCACTGTGGTTTACATCTACCTTTGAATGTGCTTTTATCACAAGACTCTAGCTTAACAGCTTTTTGTCTCTGGCCAGGGGGTAACATACAATGCCCACCAGGATGGAGTGAAGGGCATTGCAGGAGCAGCAAAACTGCAAAAGAAAATCAACAAACCACAATCCAGAACTTCAGAGACTCTATATCAACCACCTAGAACTAGGCCAGACTAATCTCTCCCCATCCTGAAGCTCAGGGACATTTGCGGAAGAGGGGGCGGTAAGAGTGTAAGAGCAAAAGGATGGGAGGAGCAATGATTTGCAAGATACTCCACACAAGTTAGGGCCGAAGCAATCATAATTGGACTTTACATGCCCTGCACATTGTCCAACACACTATTGACCCCACAAAATCTAGCATCTGCTAAAGGCACCAAGATCCTTGGAGGCAAGGGATTGGCAGCCACAGCAGTGTTCCTATACCTAAGGGGAACACGGGAAAGGGTTCAGGGAAAGGCCACTGGGTCCTTGTATGTCATCGGAGAGGAGGGCCCAGAGGAAAATCAGACATGCACAAGAAAGGACTCTCTGGGAATTGGGGTGGGAGGCACTGGGGGATGGGAAGGGAGGGGGGTGGGGAGGAGGAGCAGGGAGTATGGGGGGGAGGAGGAGGGAGGGAGGGAACTGGTGTACCTATTAAGTTTGTATGAGCTGAAATAATAATAAAAAATGTATTAATAAAAAAATAGAAAAAAAAGAATTAATTTGAGAAAGAATGTTACTAACACATGCCTCCATTTTCTACTCCTTTTCTTAAACTCAAAAGTAGGGACTTATAAGTATTGTGAAGGACTTTTTTTAAAAGATAATATTACTCTGTAACCCAGTTGACCTGAAACTCCCTATGTAGCCCAGGCTGTCCTTGAATTCACATCAATCCTCTTGTGTCCAGCCTCCCAAGTACTAAGATGGCAGACATGATAGACACATGGACCACTTCATATGGGTGTAATTAGATTTGTTTTGAAACATCTTCTATTGGAATGGGTGTCATAGCCTGATAGTCTCAATCGTGATACTAACTAGCTATCTGATGTTAGTCAAGCTACATCACTTCTCCGAACATAGTATTCTACATCCATAAAAGGAGGATCCTGGAATATAGTAAATTCAAGTTTGGGCTTTTTTTGAGGTTACCATATTTGTACAATGTGAGATGCTGCATTAGTTGCTAGACATTAGGTGACCGTAAAGAGTCCTTTCAGATCTCGAATTTCAAGCCTGGAAATCTCAATCAGCTATACTCTAATATCATCTGCAACTTGATCAATTCAAATGAGTAGCAATAGGAAGTTCACACCTTGGTTAATAAAAATAACCCTGTCATGTGGAGGAATGTACCTTTGCAAGGAGAAATCACAGTGTTTTCAATTTTTCTCACCATTTTCTTTGAAATTATTTTGTAAACTGGTTCTTCCCCAATGTCAGATATGATTATGGAAGGTATTTTTGCATTGCCAAGAATGACCTCATTTCAAGTATTAAGTTGTTTGTGACAGTGTAGCAATCATATAACTCCATGTTTCTTTCTTCTTAAAATCTTGCTTTCTGCCCGGGATCCGGACCAGGGTGGATTCCCTGCTCCTCACATAAGGCCCCTAGACCACGCCCCAGGTCCCAGGTGACCTGTGCGCCCCACTAGATACTCTGCCTTTCTGCCCCAGATCAGGGAGGACTCCCTACTCCTCAGAATTCAACAGAGTTCAGAGAAAACCCAAGCAAAGCTCTAGAGGACAAATACTATACATCTGAAGTCCTCTAAAAATCATCCCATCACATCCAGCTCAAAGATTAGTAAACCCTTTTTACCATCTTGTTCCTCTTCTTTAAATCTCTTCCCTCCCTGCTGTCCCTGGTTGGACCCTACATAGAGGACTGAAGGCACAGGACCATGTATATTGATCAGTTTCTCTCTTCTCAATGATAAATGATATTTCTAATCCTCCCAAATTTGGGTTGGGGTGGGGCAAAATTAGGAGGGACAAAAGTATCTTGTTTGGTGGATATATCTGTAGTCTCTCTTCCCTCAGAAAAGAGCCTACTGTTTCCAGTGTGGTTCTTAGCAGTCCTTTCTCAGGGATTCTTACCTCAGACACAGGATCCTTTCCAAGAGAAAGACATATCTGTCTTACTAGCTGACATTTTTCAGCCTGTAGCACCTAGTATACCCCTATTAGTAAGGTTACCACTTCGCTTCAGGGTGGTGCTCATTTCTGGGTAAACACTTGATTTCTAGAAAATATGCATTTCTGGGCCACTGAATGTAAACCCAGAAACTTGCCACCTTCTACAAAACAACTCCAGACACTCTCACACTCAGCAGCTTCTTGGAGAAGAGCAAACATGAGTCTGTGATTAAGTCTCATCAAGTATGCATGGAGTTCTCTTTCTCAGAAAACAAAAGAAACACTTCAATAGAGAAATTAGGCCACAGTCATGTACTGAATGTAAGTAGTGAGACATCTGATGCACTTCACTCCACTTCCCTTCCTGTTCATTGGGACTGAACAGGTTTAATCTCCCCAGTCTGGGAGGCAGTTAGGTAGTAACCCACTGGCAAACAGGAGACTGACCCTTCTCACTACTGCAACATTCTATTTCATCTATTCTTCCATCTACCTTTGAGTTAGGACCAAAGCACGGATAGGATTTTGCACGACCTGTGCTATGTCCAACACATTATTGACCCCAAAAAGTCTAGCATGGACTAAAGGCACTAGGATCCTTGGAGGCTAGGGAACACAGTAGTGTTCCTAAGCTTAAGGGGAACACAGGAAAGAGTTCTGGGAAATGCCCCTGGGTCCTTGCACCTCATCAGAGAGGAGGACCCAGAGGAGAATTTGGCATGCACAGTAAAGGATGCTCCGGGGATTGGGGGGGAGGCACTGGGGGATGGGGAGGGAGGGGAGAGGGGAGAGGGAGCAGGGGGGTGGGGGAAGGTGGGGGGAGGGAGGGGACCAGTGTACCTGTTAATTTTAAGAGCAGAAATAATAATAATAAAAAAAGAAAATAATTTGTTCCAGAACTGGAAATACTTTGTAATTCACATTTCCCTCACCAGTTAGTAAATATGCATCCTTTTACTCATCTATTCAGTGAAGCTAATCTCTAATTTCACATTTCAATAATTGCATTAGGTAATATGTAAATATTATAACATCACTGACTTATTGACAGAAATCAACAAAACATCTTTTTTTTTTCTCTCCCAGTTTTCGATCAATGGATGCTCTGACTGACCAATTTTCCAATAAGATTTTTACTCATGAGCTAAATGAAAAAGCCAGACTCAACCACAGGCCTTCCTAGCCTTCCTATTCCAATGCTTCTATACCAGTGTGAAGCCTTCTGATAAAATATCTTCTCCTATGGCTAATGCTATATTTTAAAAGTTAGTAGAGATGGGGGGCTGGAGAAGTGGCTCAGGGGTTAAGCCTCTGCCTCGCAGGCGGAAGGTCCTGAGTTTGGATCCTAGACCCCACTTATAGACGCCGGACGGGCGGAAGCGGGGGCGGCCTGCGTTTCTGGTCCTGGTAGGGCAGAGCCTGTGAATCCCCGGGCAGAGTAAACAAGGAGGTGGAGGCGACCATGATGGTTCCCGAATTCGCCCGTGGTTCTACACACACACACACACACACGCACGCACGCACGCGCGCGCACATAATTGAATAAATGAAAAAAAAGTTTAAAAAGAAAAGTTAGTAGAGATGGTAGAAAATACACTACTGAACCCACTCAATACTTCCTTAATGGCTTAGATATGCATCACCCATCCTGAATGACGTGATCTATGATCAGAATTGTGGTGAATTAGTAATCTTATGATAACTTGAAAATCAGCTAATTCAGTCCACAGCTTCAGGAATGGCAGCTGACAACTATGCTTATGGAGAAAGGCATGCTGAAAGCGGCTTTAGTGTTTTCCAAGTTCCAAAGAATATCACCAAAAAAGATAAATTATTATTTTGTACCCAATATGTTCAAACTATTCTTGTTCATAGAACTAAGGCAAATGAGTCACTTATACCAAGGTTTTATTTACTTATGTCATCATGTACCAGTAGTTTTATATATTATTTAAGTCATGCATAGTTTTATATATTATTTAAGTCATGCATAGACTTACAAAAATGAAAATAAAATAGAAATAAATTGAGATTATACCTGATATCAGGAATGTCCCTCTGCTTTCCCTTTAAACCTTCTGTCCAGATACATGGGGAATAGCAGCTATTTATGATATATGATATGATATGATATGATATGATATGATATGATATGATATGATATGATATGATATGATATGAATTTATACTTTTATGGTCACTCTGGTCAGTGACTAAATGGTATTTTTTTAAAAACTGAAACCAACCTTTTCACCCCACCCCGCTCCGCCGGTGGGGACGCGTACGCGAGATCCAGCCGGGCTCTCACCGCGCGCTCTAGGACCCCAGGTCAGCCCACAGGGACCCGGCTCCGACTCCCACCATCCAGCCTGAGCCGCGCGGGGGCCGAGGGACGAGGAGGACCTCCCCCTGCGCCCGGGCCCCGCCACAGCTGCCCTCGGGTTAAATAGCTCCACGCCGACGCGCCCATCCTCCCTTTTCACCCCACCCCGCTCCGCCCGTCGGGACACGCGCGCGGTCCACCCGGGCCTCACCCCGCGCCCTAGGTAAGTCCCCGTTCGGGTCCCGCCCACCAGTACCCCAGGCCAAATAATTCAGTTTAGTGAAATTGAGAGATCTTAAGAGTTAAAATGACAATGCCAAAGTCAAAGTGCAAATCCATGAGAAGCAACACTCAAGTAAACAAATTTCCCACTGAAGAAATTAATCCCATAATGTTAGACTCCAACAAGAACAAACCCACGGAAAAAGGCCATGAAAGCCTGACCCAGGATAACGACTTTCAAAATATGATCATTACCATGTTCAATACTATGAAAGAGGAAATCCGGGAGGAATTACATAATCGAATCAATCGCTTTGAAGAGGAACACAACAGACATCTGGAGGAGTTGAGAAAAACGTGCAAGAAACAAAAAGTGGCATAGAGCGGTTAAAACAAACTCAAGCAGAGTTTAAAACTGAGCTAAAAGACAAGTTATCTTCAACCCAGAACGCGACAGAGAGTCTTATCAACAGAACTAATGAAGCAGAAAACAGAATTTCAGACCTTGAAGATAAAGTGGGAGTACTAACCAGCTCAATGGAAGAGGTTGTTAAAGCCAAAAAGATACTTGAGAGAAATATCCAAGAGATATGGGACACCCTGAAGAAGCCTAACATGCGTATTCATGGAATACCGGAGCAAGAATCTCAAAATACCACCCCTGAGGAAATTTTTCAAACGATCATCAAGGAAAACTTTCCTCATCTAAAAAAGGAGAGGCCCATTCATATACAAGAGGCATTCCGCACCCCAAACAGATACGACCAAAATAGAAGCACACCGCGGCAAATAATAGTTAAAACACTCCACATTCAAGATAAAGAACTGGTGCTGAGAGCTTCAAGGGAGAAAAAACAAGTCACTTTTAAAGGCAAACCTATTAAAATAACAAATGACTTCTCAGTCGAAACAGTGAAAGCAAGAAGAGCTTGGAGAGACATACTTCAAGTATTGAATGAGCAAAAATGTCAACCCAGGATGATTTACCCTGCAAAACTATCAGTCATGATCGAGGGAGAAAGAAAAATTTTCCAGCACAAAGACAACTTTAAGGGATACATGGCCACCAAACCAGGCCTTCAAAAACTGCTAGAAATGATACTCAAGCGTGAAGAAAAAAACAGGCATATCCAGGAGAACAGAAGGCAAATATAACACCATTAAAAGCGAAGCAATATACTTATAAAAGCTACTAAACATAATAAATGTCTGGAATTAACAATAGTTTCTCCATTATAACACTTAATGTTAATGGACTTAATTCACCGATCAAGAGACACAGATTACAAACTTGGATTAAAAATCACAATCCATCAATCTGTTGCCTGCAGGAAACCCATCTCACCACAAAAGATAGGCACGCTCTAAAAATAAAAGGCTGGTCAACAATTCTACAAGCAAATGGAAGCAGAAAACAGGCAGGGGTAGCCATTATGCTATCAGACAAAGTGGATTTCAAACCAAAAAAAATTATAAGAGACACGGATGGATACTACATTTTAGTCACAGGTACAATTCACCAGGAAGATTTCACAATACTGAACATATATGCACCCAATACGGGCCCCTCCACATTCATTAAG
Organism: Typhlomys cinereus; assembly: GCA_023101885.1. Classification (NCBI taxonomy): domain Eukaryota; kingdom Metazoa; phylum Chordata; class Mammalia; order Rodentia; family Platacanthomyidae; genus Typhlomys; species Typhlomys cinereus. The sequence continues at coordinate 5,421,679 of JALPQD010000050.1, read as the reverse complement.
AAAACCCTACAGCGTCTAAAGCAAGAAATCAACCCCCAAACTGATAATTCTTGGGGACTTCAACACCGCCCTCTCTACATGGGATAGATCAACAGGTCAAAAGCTTAACAGAGACACTTTGGAACTTAATCAAACCCTGAAAGAAATGGACCTCACAGATCTCTATCGAACTTTTCACCCACGCACCAAAGAATACACATTTTTCTCAGCAGCACACGGAAATTTCTCCAAAATAGATCACATATTGGGCCACAAAATGAATCTACACATATACAAGAAAGTTGAAATTCTAACCTGTGCCCTATCAGACCACCACGGCCTAAAACTGGACATCCACAACACATCAAACAAGAGAAAATACACTAAATCCTGGAAACTTAACACTATGATGCTGAATGAGAACTGGATTCAGGAAGAAATTAAAAAGGAAATTCAAGATTTCCTGAAAGTGAATGATAACGAAAATACAACTTACCAAAATCTCTGGGACACAATGAAAGCTGTTCTAAGAGGTAAGTTCATAGCTCTTAATGCCCACGTCAAAAAAATGGAAACATCAGAAATAAACAACTTAACAATGCAGCTTAAAGCTTTAGAGAAACTAGAGCAATCTGATCCCAAAAGCAGTAGAAGAGAAGAGATTAGCAAAATAAGGGGAGAAATATCTGAAATCGAGACTAAGAAAACGATAGAAAAAATCAACCAATCAAAAAGCTGGTTCTTTGAAAAAATCAACAAGATTGATACACCCCTAGCTAAACTAACCAAAAGCAAGAGAGAGAAAACCCAAATTAACAAAATTAGAAATGAACATGGAGTTATCACTACTGATACCCAAGAAATCCAGAGAATTATAACATCATATTTCAAAAACTTATACTCTGTGAAGTTTGACAACACAAAAGAGATGGATGAATTTCTAAGTAAACACAACTTACCTAAATTGAATCAGGAAGTTGTGAATTATTTAAATAGTCCTATAACATATAAGGAAATTGAGGAAGTAATCTCGAATCTTCCTACCAAAAAATGTCCTGGACCAGATGGATTCAGCACAGAGTTCTACCAGACATTTAAGGAGTTAATAACACCAATACTCCTTAAACTGTTCCATCAAATAGCAAAGGAAGGAACACTACCAAATTCCTTCTATGAAGCTAATATCGTTTTAATCCCAAAACCTAATAAAGATTCACTTAAAAAAGAAAACTATAGGCCGATCTCCCTGATGAACACAGACACAAAGATTCTCAACAAAGTCTTAGCAAATCGGATTCAAAAACATATTAAAAAGATCATTCATGGGGACCAAGTAGGCTTCATCCCCGGCACACAAGGTTGGTTCAACATACGCAAATCAATAAATGTAATTCATCATGTAAACCAGTCCAAAGTCCAAGACCACATGATACTCTCGATAGATGCAGAAAAAGCTTTTGACAAGATCCAACAGCCTTTTATGATCAAAACGCTAGAGACAGTAGGAATGGAAGGAACCTTTATCAATATAATAAAAGCTGTATACAACAAGCCCACAGCAAGGATTATGCTCAATGGGGAAAAATTGGAAGCATTCCCACTTCGATCAGGAACTAGACAAGGCTGTCCACTCTCACCACTTCTATTCAATATTGTACTTGAAGTCTTAGCTGAAGCCATAAGACAAGAAAGGGACATAAGAGGGATTCAAATTGGCAAGGAAGAAATCAAGCTATCCCTATTTGCAGATGACATGATCTTATACCTGAGTGATCCCAAAAACTCCACCAGGAAGCTCCTGGAACTAATTGAGAAGTTCAGCAGGGTGGCAGGATACAAAATAAATGTGCAAAAATCAGAGGCCTTCCTATATGCCCAGAATGAAAGAAGTGAAAAAGCCTTGAGAGAAACCATGCCATTTACTATAACCCCTAAAAAAATGAAATACCTTGGTATAAACCTAACTAAGGAGGTAAAAGACCTTTACAATGAAAACTTTAAAACCCTAAAGAAAGAAATTGCAGAAGACACCAGAAGGTGGAAAGACCTCCCTTGTTCCTGGATTGGCAGAATCAACATTGTAAAAATGACCATCCTACCAAAGGCAATATACAGATTCAATGCTATACCAATCAAAATCCCAAAGCAATTCTTCAAAGAAGTTGACCAAACAATCTCAAAGTTCATATGGAGACACAAAAGACCCAGGATAGCAAAAACAATCCTGAGTAACAAAAACACAGCTGGAGGTATTACCATACCAAACCTAAGTCTACACTACAAATCCATAGTTATAAAGACAGCCTGGTACTGGCTCCAAAATAGACACACAGATCAATGGATAAGGATTGAAGACCCAGATATAAGCCCACAAAGTTACAGCCATTTGGTCTTTGACAAAGGGGCCCAACCAATGGAAAAAGAACAGGATCTTCAACAAATGGTGCTGGCAAAACTGGATCTCCACATGCAGAAGATTAAAGCTGGACCCGTACTTGTCACCATGTACAAGACTTAATTCCAAATGGATCAAGGACCTTGATATCAGGCCAGAGACTTTAAAAACCATAGTTGAAAGGATAGGGAACTCCCTCGAGCTGATTGGGCTAGGCCAACACTTCCTAAACAGACATCCAATGGCACAGTCACTGCTACCAACTCTCAACAGTTGGGATCTTGTGAAATTAAAGAGCTTCTGTTCAGATAAAGAGATTGTCACACGAGCTCAAAGGCAACCCACAGAATAGGAGAAAATCTTCACTAACCACATATCTGACAGAGCTCTACTGTCCAGAGTGCACAAAGAACTTAGAAAATTAAACTCCAAGGAAAACACTGGCCCAATTAAAAAATGGGCCCTGGAACTTCAAAGAAACTTTACCAGGAATGAAATTAAAATGTCTAACAATTATCTTAAAAAATGCTCCACTTCCTTCGCCATCAGGGAAATGCAAATCAAAACTTCCCTGAGATATCATCTCACCCCGGTCAGGATGGCAAAAATCCACAATACAAACAACACCAGATGCTGGAGAGGATGTGGAGAGAGGGGAACTCTCCTACATTGTTGGTGGGAATGCAGGTTCATACAGCCACTCTGGCGAGCCGTCTGGAGATTCTTAAAGAAATTAAAGATTGAAATGCCGTATGACCCTGCTATCCCACTTTTGGGAATAAACCCCCATGCAGCAGAGGTTCGCCTCGATAGCACAAGCTCGACCATGTTCATAGCAGCACTGTTTACAATAGCAAAGTCATGGAATCAACCTAAATGTCCAACAGTTGACGAGTGGATAAGGAAACTGTGATACATCTATACAATGGAGTACTACTCAGCCATCAAAAATGATGGCTGGAATTTGCTGGGAAATGGATGTCATTAGAAAGAATTATATTAAGTGAAGTATCCCAAACCCAGAAAATTAAGCGTCGTATGTACTCCCTAATAGGTGGCTCCTAGTACCAAACTCACCCAGCCCACATTGAGACACTCAAAAGTAAACCTATGTAACACAGTAATTGCAAGGATTATGAACAAGAGAGATGGGTTAGGAGGGCCACACCAGAAACAAGGAGAGAGGAGACCATGTTACAGCAGAGAAAATAGGCCTCCATCAAGGTCTGCAAGTAAGTAATGAGAAACCTGGTTAAGTCCACAAACGTTCTTTCCTGATCTCACCAGAAGGGGAGGGCATATAGTCTAGCAGATAAAAAGTAATCATTTTGCAAATGGGTGATGGACCCCTCCCTCAGTGAGGTTTCCTACTCTTATTACATCTACCCTTGAATGTGCTATTACAACAAGACTCCAGTTTAACAGCTTTTTGTCTCTGGCCAGGGGGTGACATACAGTGCCCAGCAGAATGGAGTGAAGGGAATTGCAGGAGCAGCAAAACTGCAAAAGAAAATCAACAAACCACAATCCAGAACTTCAGAGACTCTATATCAATCACATAGAACTAGGACAGCCTAATCTCTCCCCATCCTGGAGCTCAGGGACATTTGCGGAAGAGGGGACGGTAAGATTGTAAGAGCAAAAGGATGGGAGGAGCAACGATTTGCAAGATTCTCAACAATAGTTGGGGCCAAAGCAATCATAATGGGACTTTGCATGCCCTGCGCAATGTCCAGCGCACTGTTGCCCTCATAAAGTCTAGCATCTGTTAAGGGCACCAAGACCCCTGGAGGCAAGGGATTGACAGCCATAGTAGAGATCTTATGCTTAAGGGGAACAAGAGAAAGGGCTTATGGAAATGCCACTGGGTCCTTATATGTCATCGGAGAGGAGGACCCAGTGGAGAGTTAGGCGTACACAATAAAGGACTCTCTGGGAATTGGGGGGGAGGCACTGGGGGAAGGGGAGGGGGAGAAGTGGGGAGGGATGGAACTGGTAAAAAATTTTAAAATGTATAATTAAATTTTTAATTAAAAAAAACTGAAACCAAAACCAAAGCATTGGAGAAGAAAATTCATAGAGCACAAAAATTCTCATAGATTTTTCTTTTGCATTATTTCAGTCTTTAAAGTTATCTCATCTTTAATTCGACAGCAAATTTTGTAACTCACTCATCATTGGTTCAAAACATATTCTTAGAAATTACATTCTCTTTTCATACTTTTTATATGATAATTTTATTTTCAAACTCCTTATATGATAGCTATTTGAATTTTGTAACTGTAAGACCAAAGTAGAATTTGAGAGCAAATTCTTAACTAGGTGTGTTTGTTATAATGTTTCTTCAATATGAGCATGTGTTGGTCCTTGAATTTGTCTCCTCAAACATTTTTGGAATGTTGTATATATCTACTAAAATATTTCACAGAGGGAAGGAAGAACCTGACTGCTTCTAGCAAATCAAGAAACCTTCTCTAGTGATGTGAATGGACTTTCATTTTGGTCCTGAGCTATGTTAAAGACTTCAAATTTATCATCTCATTTAATTACTCAAAATACTATATCAAATAGAGTAATGTCCCTTTGTGTGGGTCACATAATTAAGTTAGCTTGATTGATGTCCAACAATCCCAAGTGACAAGAGACACTCTGAGAGAGCACAGCTATTCAATGTTTCCAATTAAGATTTTGAAAAGGATTAAATGAAAAGAAACAGACAGAACTGTTCAAGGAATTTTTCCCCAAAAGGAATGAAAGAAAAAAAAGAAGGATAAACAAATTGTTGTAGTCATCTAAACAGACTTTTTTTTTTTAAGTGAGGTAAGGTGATACCATACTATAATTACAAAAAGCAAATTTCTCATCCTTCTTTTTTTTTACATTTTTTATTATTATGTCAGCTCATACAAACTTAATAGGTACACCAGTTCCCTCCCTCCCTCCTCCTCCCCCCGTACCCCCTGCTCCCCCTCCCCACCCCCCTCCCTCCCCATCCCCCAGTGCCTCCCGCCCCAATTCCCAGAGAGTCCTTTCTTGTGCATGCCTGATTCTCCTCTGAGCCCTCCTCTCCGATGACATACAAGGCCATTCCTTGAACCCTTTCCCGTGTTCTCCTTAAGTATAGGAACACTGCTGTGGCTGCCAATCCCTTGCCTCCAAAGATCTTGGTGCCTTTAGCAGATGCTAGGCTTTGTGAGGTCAATAGTGTGTTGGACATTGTGTAGGGCATGCAAAGTCCTATTATGATTGCTTCGGCCCTAACTTGTGTGGAGTATCTTACATATCATTGCTCCTCCCATCCTTGTGCTCTTACAGTCTTACCACCCCCTCTTCCGCAAATGTCCCTGAGCTTCAGGATGGGGAGAGATTAGTCTGGCCTAGTTCTAGGTGGTTGATATAGAGTCTCTGAAGTTCTGGATTGTGGTTTGTTGATTTTCTTTTGCAGTTTTGCTGCTCCTGCAATGCCCTTCACTCCATCCTGATGGGCATTGTATGTCATCCCCTGGCCAGAGACAATAAGCTGTTAATCTAGAGTCTTGTTATAAGAGCACATTCAAAGATAGATGCATTAAAAGTAGGAAACCACAGTGAGGGACGGGTCTATCACCCATTTGCACAACAGTTACTTTTTATCTGCCAGACTATATGCCCTCCTCTTCTAGTGAGATCATACCCACTCATTAGTAAATGATCAGGAACGAAAGTCTGTGAACTTAATCAGATGTCTCATTACTTATTTGAGTCCTTGATGGAGGCCTATTTTCTCTGCTGTAACATGGTCCTCTCTTTCCTTGTTTCTGGTGTGGCCCCCCTACCCCATCCCTCCTGTTCATAATCCTTGCAATTACTGTAGGTATTACAGAGATTTTTCTTTGAGTGTCTCTAGGTGGGCTGGGTGGGTTTGGTACTAGGAGCCACCTGTTAGGGAGTACATACGGTGCTTAATTTTCTGGATCTGGGATACTTCACTTAATATAATTGTTTCTAATGACATCCATTTCCCGGAAAATTCCAGTAATTCATCATTTTTGATGGCTGGGTAGTACTCCATTGTATAGATGTACCACAGTTTCCTTATCCACTCGTCAACTGTTGGACATTTGGGTTGATTCCATGACTTTGCTATTGTAAACAGTGCTGCTATGAACATGGTCGTGCTTGTGCTATCGAAGTGAACCTCTGATATATGGGGGGTTATTCCCAAAAGTGGAATAGCAAGGTCATATGGCATTTCAATCTTTAATTTCTTTAAGAATCTCCAGATGGCTCGCCAGAGTGGCTGTATGAGCCTGCACTCCCACCAGCAATGTAGGAGAGTTCCCCTCTCTCCACATCCTCTCCAGCATCTGGTGTTGTTTGTATTGTGGATTTTTGCCATCCTGACCGGGGTGAGATGATATCTCAGGGAAGTTTTGATTTGCATTTCCCTGATGGCTAAGGAAGTGGAGCATTTTTTAAGATATTTGTTAGACATTTTAATTTCATCCCTGGTAAAGTTTCTTTTAAGTTCCAGGGCCCATTTCTTAATTGGGCCATTGGTTTCCTTGGTGTTTAGTTTTCTAAGTTCTTTGTGCACTCTGGACAGCAGAGCTCTATCAGATGTGTGGTTAGTGAAGATTTCTCCCATTCTGTGGGTTGCCTTTGAGCTCATGTTACAATCTCTTTATCTGAACAGAAGCTCTTTAATTTCACAAGATCCCAACTGTTGAGAGTTGGTAGCAGTGACTGTGCCATTGGATGTCTGTTTAGGAAATGTTGGCCTAGTCCAATCAGCTCGAGGGAGTTCCTATCCTTTCAACTATGGTTTTTATAGTCTCTGGCCTGATATCAAGGTCCTTGATCCATTTGGAATTAAGTCTTGTACATGGTGACAAGTACGGGTCCAGCTTTAATCTTCTGCATGTGGAGATCCAGTTTTGCCAGCACCACTTGTTGAAGATGCTGTTCTTTTTCCATTGGATTCTTTGGGCCCCTTTGTCAAAGACCAAATGGCTGTAATTTTGTGGGCTTATATCTGGGTCTTCAATCCTTATCCACTGATCTGTGTGTCTATTTTGGAGCCAGTACCAGGCTGTCTTTATAACTATGGATTTGTAGTATAGACTTAGGTTTGGTATGGTAATACCTCCAGCAGTGTTTTTATTACTCAGGATTGTCTTTGCTATCCTGGGTCTTTTGTGCCTCCATATGAACTTTGAGATTGTTTGGTCAACTTCTTTGAAGAATTGCTTTGGGATTTTAATTGGTATAGCATTGAATTTGTATATTGCCTTTGGTAGGATGGTCATTTTTACAATGTTGATTCTGCCAATCCAGGACTATGGGAGGTCTTTCCACCTTTTGGTGTCTTCTGCTATTTCTTTCTTTAGGGTTTTAAAGTTTTCATTGTAAAGGTCTTTTACCTCCTTGGTTAGGTTTATACCAAGGTATTTCATTTTTTTAGGGGCTATAGTAAATGGGATTGTTTCTCTCAGGGCTTTTTCACTTCTTTCATTCTGGGCATATAGGAAGGCCTCTGATTTTTGCACATTTATTTTGTATCCTGCCACCCTGCTGAACTTCTCAGGGAAGGGAGGAGCTCATCCTTCTTAAAAGAAATACTTTTCATGTTTGAAATTCTTTAATATTAATTCACAATGCTTGTGGATTTTCAGATGTTCCCAAAACAACTATCACATCAATCATAACAAGGAGGCAATGCTAAAAGTTGAAAATCTAAATATGCACAGACCTGAAGATGTGCAGTTCTTGAACACTTACATGGATGCTAAAAAAAATCAGCCTTTAAAAATCATCTATAGAATATCTCTTCTCTTAGTGAGTACCTAAAAGGAAGGGAACTCACATGTATTTTTTATACTATTTGAAACACTGTTCTTTCCATTTACAAGTGAAAAAGAAAATTATGTAATACACTAGGACTATGAGCCAAGAAATCAGAATCCAGATGTTTTAGAATTGTTTTTTTAAACAATAGTACAACTAAAAGCGATTTTCAATTCAACAAAAAAGCTCTTTCTACTCCTGTTATGCTAATTACTAGTTGACAGAATTTTAAGGAATGCATTTAACTTCATAATGCACTTCAACCAAATACCATTATGCAGGTGGTAATTTCAGTCTCCTCTGTATTTATGGCAGCCCTGACTCAAATTTACAAATAGCTAAGTAGTCCTATTGGCTTACAAATTCTACTGCACAGTGAACTTTCAACTGTTTACCAGATTGGTGAAATTTAGGGTCCTACATGCAGGATTTGGAGTCCATTATAATCAACCAAATCTATTGTTTGCCTTCAAAAACTGAAACTCTTAAATAAGGAAAATGAAGTTTAGTATCTCTTAAATACATATAACTTACAGATTATATTTTACTTCCTTGAGAAAGAAATGTTTCTTTTGGCACAAAAACAAAACAATGGCAGGTAAAACCAAGAGTACAATGGAACCTACTGAGATGAACATGAGTTTGGAGTCTAAATAGCAATTATTTTGATTCTGGTGTGCCACAGTACATGCTTGTTTCCATATTTAAAATAAGGTTCCTTCTGGCTTGTTCAATGATTATATGAAGAATTTCTTAACAGTGAACAAACTCCAAACATATATACAGAAATTATTATTGTGATATCATTCTATACAGAAATACTATCTACACAGTATTCTACATAGAAAGTTTATAATATAAAGATGACCATCAGAGATTCAGAGGGTAACTTAAGGCATCTACGTTTTCCTCTCCAAACTCTTCTATTCATCTGAATTTTCATAAAATCATATGTTCCTCCTATATTACCTTAAAGTCTATCACACCAACATCCATTATCCTTCTAAAAACTATCAATGACATCTACAAAGCTGTAAGAATATTCCAGAGTCTACACTGTCCATGTCCCTTTCAGGAGCAATTTTACCCTGATAAATTTCAAGTTAATCAATACACTGATTCCTTCAAAATAAAATATTGTCCTTTTCTCAAATAACTAACTTTGAACAGCTTGAGCTTGTTTTCTTGGGGAAGGGAGAAAGAAATTATAGTGGATACATTATTACTTTCAGATGATTTCTACTTTAATTTCTCATGATATTCCTAAAATATTTTTCAACCAGTAAGATTCCCTTTAACATAGTGGTCAAAATTTAAAAAAATTTTGTCTATACATTCAATTTTTCATTGTAATGTGGCATTGTGTAATGATTACTCCTCTCTTCCTATGAGAGAACACCTAAAGTCAAACAACTTAAGGGAGAAAGGAAGATTTATTTAGCTTATGGTTCCATAGGGGAGATAGTCTTTCACATTGAATATGGCATAGATGGATGGCAGGAGCTGGAGGCAGGCTAAATCATTGCAGACATCTTGGAGGCTGACAGATACAAGACTCCTACTGCAAAAACAGACTTCTCCCAGAGATAGGCTGGAACTAATCCACCTCAAGCCTCACTCCCTGTGACTACCATCCTCCAGCAAGGCTCTACCTCTCAAAGATGCCATGACCTTCCCAAACACATGAGACTGTGGGGGACACATTTCAACTATGACACTTTACCCCTGCCCCCCCATAGGCTCATTGCAATCTCATTATGTGAACCATACTCGGTCCAACTTTAAAAGTCTTCATAGACTACATCAGTATTCCCAACACAGTCCAAAAGTCCAAAGATCAAAGCCTCCTGTAAAATCAAAAGACAAGTTACATGCATCCAATATACAATGGCACAGAATAAACATTCTCATTCCAAAAGGATATGGGGGGGCACATCCAGGAAAGAGCATTCCACAACGACTGAAAATGAGCAGGACAAATTCCAAATCCTGCAGCTCTAAGTCCAACAGGTGAGCCTCTCATTGAAATCATCTCAGCTGAAAGGGGCTTCGGTTCCACTCCTCCAACACAGCTCCCCATAGAACATATCACTTTCTTAGACTGGCTCCTCCCAGGGTATACAGCTCGCCTTGGCAGATGTCCCATGTTGTCTCCCTGGTATCTCTAACATTTTCCCTTCTCAATGGCAAATGAGGCTTTAGTTTCAAGCACAAACTGCTTTTGGGCGTCTAATATCTGTAGGCTTTCTGCCACATGCTGTCTGGATTCCGCCATTCTCTGATGTTGGCGAGCACCGAGTCCAGACTTGCTTGGCAGCAGTGGCCAAGGCATTCTAAGGGGTGTGCCATAGCCGCCCTGGTACATACCAGAGAAGCACACTTCCTGGTGACCCGTGGCGCCCAGACCAGATGAGTGCTCCTGCACTCCCCCCCCCCAAGGTGCCTTAATAATCCCATAGAATGGTAGTCAGAACTTGTGGTCTGGTCAGCTCCCAAAGAACTTCTGCATAGGTGACCCTCTTTCTACTGGTACACAGCCAGATTGGCCAGCTCCCCATATATGAGTTTTTGTTCCTGAACAATAAAGTGGACATCATCTTTCCCTGGCATGGAGTCTCCCATGCCTCATTTGTCTGCACCATCGTCCTCACCCAGGTTGTGTCCCGTGCATCAACCCTGCTGTGGCGCCATGACTGCCAACAGCTCTGCCAGCCACTGCTGCGCCACCTGCCACTGCAACATCTGGTGCCCGTACAAAGACCTGGCATTGCACCCGTGGTATCGACAGATGGACCCCCCTCCAAAAAAAAACCCTCAAGGTATTTCAGATCACTGGGGAGTGACTATAGGAAACCTTCAGCACTCAGCCAGGATCCCTCAATGCTCTGCCCTGCTCTGCCTGTTGCATTCTCGGCACATTAGGGTGTCAGAGAAAGACCTCCGAAAGGTCTTAGATGAAGTCCTAAATGTCGCCCCCTGGGTAGATGCCAATTACATATGGGATCCTGATAGTTGGGGCACCATTCTCCTTGCAGCCTGTCGCACTGAAATGATTCTCTCTGCCCCCTTTTATCCCACCTACTCTCGCAGGTCCTTCAGCGCAACCTGTTCATGAGGTCCTAGCCACTGCAACTGGTAAATAAAGGGAACCCTGCACCTGCGCCTGTGCAGCCTGGGGTGGCTGCTCAGGGGGTCAAAGCCGAGCCACCAGTCATGCCTGGCCATGATCCCGCCTCTCCTTTGTCCCTGGAGCTGTCTGTCGCACCTGAGCAAGACTTCAGCACCATCTTGTCTTCCCCAGAGTCGGCCCTTGCTCCTGCACATAAGATGGGCACCATCTTGTCTTTTCCTGAGCAGCCTGCGGCGCCTTGCCCTCCCTCCTTCCTCTTCTCCTCAGTCACTGTTTACTGAGGCCTCCACCTCAGTACACCTCCACTTGGGGATTATATCCTGATCTATGCACTTTATGGAACTCCCACATACCACCAAGACCAGCCTCGGAGGAACTTTTATTTCCCTCAGGATACATCCCAGCCTTCCAGCCCACCCCATGTCTCTAATGGCCAGGGATGGGTCCAAGCTTTTCTGGTTAATCCCCACCCCACAGTGATTAGAACCCAAAAATGGTACCCACTATCCCAGGAGACCATCCAGCTCCAGAAGGCAATCGAAGATGGTCTAGAGGCTCCTTATATGCAGCAGCTTCTTGATAACTTGGCTTCAGACCTCTAGTGTCCTGAGGACTATAAAAGCATCTTCTGCTCAACCCTGTCCCCAGAACAATTTTTGATGTGGAAAGTCGCCATTTACGATAAATGCAATCAACAATCCTATCGCAATAATATGGCAGGGGTTCGAATCACCACGTCCAAGGGGAAGGTGCTTTCTCTGACCCCATGGTCCAGGCTCAAGGGCCTCCTCACTTTTTTTTAATCAGGTTCGCCTTTGTGCCATGCATGCTTTTAAGAAGGTTCCTGGTGGGGATTCAGCCCAGCCCCCAGGAAAATAAAAAAAGATTCATCGAAAACCAACTGAGGGATTTTCTTAGTTCGGGTGCAGGCAGCCCTTACCCCACCACGTAGCCAATTTTGATGATGCAGATGCCCTCGCCAGAGAACTAATCTAGGAAAGGGCTACTCCCAAGTGTCAACTGGCTATCAACCCCGTATGCCAGGAAACTTTGGGAGACTGGATTCTAGCTTGCAAGGATGCCGGCATTTCATCTGCCCACGCAAGAAGCAGTCCTAGCTGAAGCATTCTCCACCGCTTTTGCTTCTCAGCCCTTGACCTCCCTGCAACAGTCCAAACCTGTCCCTGCCAAATCGGGGTGCTTCAAATGTGGTGGTCAAGAGCACTGGGCAAAATAATGCCCAACGGGCAAGCCCAAATCTGGCCCAGCTATGGTATGCCCCAAATGTGGATTGGGCAAAAGATTGCCACTCATGATCCTCTGGGCGGTCTTTAGACTCCAACGGGGCATGCTTCAGCCCTCCAACTAAGAGGGACTACTTCTAACAAGGCCTCTGTCCTCTGGACGCTCCCCATTGGGCCACACAAGCCTCTCATGACTTCAAAGGTAGAAGGGCACCCTATTAAAGGCATCTTGGACATGGGAGCCAAATGTTCATGCTAAGACTCGAGGAGCTCCCACGTTCCAATGGCCCCTTCAGGACAGCCCCGCCATCTAAGGTATGGGGGGTCTCCAGCCATCCCAAAAGGTGCATCCTCCTCTTACCTGGCAGGATCCTGATGGCAATACGGGCGCCTTCTAGCCACTATTTGCCTCAGATCTACCAGACACCCTCTGGGGACGTGACATCCTAACAGACATGGATGCTGTACTCACCACTGACATAAGGCCTTTTATGATGACCTCATCATCCATGACAAATTAGGGCTCTCCGTCAGCCCCCCCCCCAAATTCTAATGGCCACTCTTCTTAAGCCAGCTCCCATTTGGCTGCAATGGAAACGCCAAAAGCCCATCTGGATGGAGCAATGGCCTTTACCCCAACCCAAGCTGACCCAGCTACAACCTCTAATCCAAAAAAGCTAGAGCTAGAAAGCTAGAACCCTCCTCTAACCCATGTAATTCTCCTATATTTGTCATTCAAAAAAGAACCTCTAAGAAATGGAGATTCTTGCATCACCTCAGGGCTATTAATGACATTATGGAAAAAATAGGGTCTTTCCAACACTGCCTACCTGATCCCACCACTATTCCCCAAGACCATTATATCTATATTTTGGACATTAAAGATTGTTTTTTTTCCATTCCCCTACACCCGGCCGATAAAAAATACTTTGTTTTTACCATTCCCTCCATAAATCACACAATCCCCTCCCAAAGATATCAATGGCCTGTCCTTCCACAGGGGATGAAAAACAGCACTACCATCTGCCAGCATTATGTCGCCCAAGCCATTCTCCTTTACAAGATCTCTGTTATATTGTCCATCACATGAACAATATCCTAGTAGCCCATAGAGATAAGGCTGCCCTTCACTCCTTGGTGCCATGCTTACTGGCTAACCTCGAATCAATAGGGCACACTGTAGCTTATGATAAAATTCAGACTGTCCCTCCTTATGTGTTTTTAGGAGCTTCCATTTCCTCCTTGGTCAGACCCCGTCAATTGACTACCGCACTTAAGAAAGTCCTTACACTCACTGAACTACAACTCTGGAACAATTAATTGACCTCGACCCTATTCGCCTGTTACAACTGCTCAAATTCAGCCTTTTTTTTTCTCTCCTGAATAGGGACGGACTCTCACTCCTTGTCCTCACAGGCCATGACTTAAGCGCACCTCCTTGCTGAGATATGATCCTTCTAAACTCCTCCTCAACCTCCTCAACAATTCTTACACCCCCATCACTCCTCTAGTGCTCATCTGGCAGGAGGAGCCCCTCCAATGGTGCCACACTAGCTGGTCACATCTGCCCAAAGTATCTTCCCAGATTGAATCCATCCTGAGACTGGCAATCCAATGCCGCAAGTGCACCCTTATGATCTATAGCACTGAGCCTTCCTCCATCATTACCCCCATTATAGCCAAGCTATGGCCCTCCTTGCTTGCTGATAATCCTACTTTTTTTCCTTGCTGCACGGGTTCACAGGCACATTGAACTCCCACCTCCCTTCTCACAGGCTGCTTCAAGCCTTGCCTGTCTTTCCCCTACAATTTCACTCTTATGCTAACCCCTGTGTGGCCCATTCTTCATGCTGCCACTGCTTTTATTGATGCTAACAAACACTTTTATGCCTACCTCCTTTGAAAACCTCCCAAGTTGAATGTCCTCTACTGTGCCCCCAACCCCGGCTTGGTCCAATTGGGTCACTATGAAGGCAATTTTGGAACCTACCTTGAAGTTCTAAATATTTTCTCTCAATCAATATGTGGTACAGACTACCGTATCCTCCACTTTCACCCCTCTATCAGACCTCTCCATAGAGTGTTGTGGGCTCTTAAGGAAGCACACACAGCCCCTTTCTATGTTCAGCACATTCGCTCCCACTCTAACTTACCCAGCCATTTGGTGGCTGGTAATCCCACCATTGATTCTTATATCCAACTTCTTTCTTCCTTTCCTTTGCAACAGGCTCAACAACTATATCATAGGCTTCACCTTAACCCTTCTTTAGTCCCACTATTTCCCAACCTGTTCATTCAAGCTTGCAAACACCTTGTCCCTAATGCACTCCACTTTTGCCTTTAGGGCCCTTACAGCCACAAGGGGTCAACCCCCACAGCCTCAAGCCTAGTGCCCTCTGGCGAACAGACATTACCCACACCCCTTCCTTTGGCAAACAAAAATATGTCCATGTGATTATTGACACTTATTCCAAATTCATCTTTGCTCGTGCTGCCTTGTCCAAACCTGCTTCCCAAGCCATCACTACACTGCTGACAACCATGGCCCTTGTTTTGCTATTAGTCATGTTCTCTCCTTTTGTGCTTCCTGGCACATTACACATACCACGGGTATCCCTCATAACCCCAAGGGGCAACTATCATCAAGCGCTCCAATAGCACCTTCAAAGATTGAATAAAAAAGGGGGAAGAAAAAAGGGATATCCCCTTTGTCATCCTAACAAAGCCCCTTCTGACCCATAACTTTTTTACATTTAATTCAGATAGGACATCCCCTACAATCCTACATTGGGGAAGCCTCCTGTCATGTACCCTCACCTCTTCCCCTGGTGCGGTGGAAGGATGCCCTTATGGATTCTTGGAAGGGCCCTGACCCGCTACTAACCCAAGGCAGAGGATGCGCTTATGTCTTTCCAAAAGGGAACAATGCCCCAATTTGGATTCCTGCTCAGAATGTCTGGTGAGTGACCGATGAGACCACTGACTGAGAAGATGCTAAACCTCACACTGGAAGAAGAATACAATGACCACTGCCCCCCATGAAACTAGCCCAAGCTCCATACGCAGATGGAGATGGTCAAAGGCACGGCGGGCACATCCTATCACCTGGGGAGACATGAAATATCTTGCACGGCAGGAGCAGGAGATGGCTGCCGAGCCCAATCCGTCTGCCTCAACCATGTTTTTACTCATGTGTGCCATTATTACTGCCAACTCCCAGGCGCACACAGATCTCTGGACTATTATGCCATTCCCTGCCCTCCCCCTCCTGGTGGCCCAGGATAGCGCTGTTTTGCCTTGCCGGCAGTCTTCTCCTCTGATATAGACTTCGGACTGCCCTCTATGAACAAGGTCCTTGACCAACAAGACATTAATGGGTATGGGGATTGAACAACTCCCTGTGCTTTACACTTATAGAAATTGTTCCCACCTCTCGTCCCCTTATTTTGCCTTCCATGCAGTACGTGTGGATAATTTTGCAGCTGGACCAATGCAAGCAGTGCTGCCCTCCATAGTGATGGGCACCACCACTACCACTTCACCCCCTGGGGAGGGGATGGCATCAGAAGAGCTCCTGGCCTTATATGCCCATCATCCCTTGAAACAGGGAATCAACTCCTCTGTCACCACTCTGGGAGGATGGGAACCCCACTGTTCTTCTCCAGAGGAACCCCATTCCCTCAAGCTGCCCATCCCTGGTCAAGTTGTCTCCCAGAAACCAGCCTTGCTCCTTTTTCCCCCTCACTCAGTCTCTGGCATGCACTGCCAAGTAATACATCTATCCTCTATCAAGACAGCTCTCCCATTACATCCCCAAGGGGCCTTTGCTAGGGAGTTGGGCCCTACATGGCCCCCACACCTGTCTGGACTACTGTCCATTTATATTTGTCCAGAATTCCATAATATATAATAGCACATGGGACGCCCATGGTGACTGGAACACAAATACCAACATAACAATTGATACTACTTTGCCACTGTCCTCCAAGCCCCCTTGCCTTAAGCCTTCCTTCTTTTCTATTCTTTTCAACCACAGTTCCATTGCAATGGTTCCCTGAACTGTGCTGGAGGGAGCTGCAAACTTGCTACCTGCTGAACGAATGCCTCTTCCCTAGCTGTCATAATGTGTATTCCTCCCATGATCTGGGTGCCTGTGGTTTATGGAACCCACCAGCTTAAAGCGGGAAGTCACCACAGCCATCCTTGTGGTGTCCCTCATCATAGCAGTCACTACTGATACCCTCAGCATGGTTCAATCATCCACAACCACCTCTACTTTAAACACTCTAGTGGAACAGACCACCTCTGTCCTTGATGCCCAAAACCTTATTGATCAACAGTTCTATTCTGCCATACTTAACCTCCAGCAACAGATTGATCTCATGTTGGAGGACATTGCCCTGCTCCATGCCCTTGCCCATGCCTCACATGACCCTCACTTTACTTCTATTCACTTGACTCCTTATGAGGTTTCCAATCCTACCCAGGCCCAAGAAAAGCTATCTGAATTTATCAAAGGCCCTTGGTCTGAGGCATTCCTAAATTATATACTCACTCTCACCCATCAAATCAAGTAAGTTAAACTAATTTGAAAGCAGCCTATCTCTTCCATGTCCTTTGGACAGCAGCTAATTAACAAACTCACTTCCTGGTTGTCCATCCCAAATTTTATGCTGTAGGCCATTGTTTTTACCCTTTTCCTAAAAATTTTCCTGCTCCTACATTGCATCTGACCTCCATCAGAAGAAGCCAATCCACCCAAATTTTGACCACCCAGGTGGCAATGTAGGCAAGCATGGAATCCAGGTTTGGTTGACAGCAGTGGCCAAGGCATTCTAAGGGGTGTACCACAGCTGCCCTGGTACATACCAGAGAAGCACACTTCCTGGTGACCTGCCCGCACCCGGGCCAGACGAGTGTGCCTACACAACCCCCTGCCTTTAGGTGTCTTAATGCCCCATAGAATGGTAGTCAGAACTTGTGATCTGGTCGGCCCCCAAACAGCTTCTGTATATGTGACCCTCTTTCTATGTAGGTACAGGGGTCCCCCTGCGGATGCACCAGCAGCCAGGTAGACAGCTCCCCATATATGAGTTTTTGTTCTTGAACAATAAAGTGGACATCATCTTTCCCTTGCATGGTGCTTCCAGTGCCTGTTGCTTGTTGGTACCATAGTCTTCACCTCTGTCGTGTCCTGTGCATCACCCCACGGTGGTGCCTTGACTGCCAGCAGCTCCGCAGGCTGCTGTTGTTGCACCCACTGTTGAAACACTCTGAAACCTTGGAGGAGGGATCCATGACCTCCTCTAAACCAGATCTTTGATGCCTCTAAACCAGAACTTTGCCAAATTTTGCTATAACTTTGGTTTGGAGACGGCCCCCTAGGAAAACAGCTGATTAAGCTTCTCTGTGCTGACTGTAGGGGAAAAAAATTCTCTTTTATTTCTGGGTTTTAGGGGAGTAACAGATCCTTGCTTTGGAACTCCATTTCTTCCAAAAGGAGTTATATTCTTTCTCTGAGAATCTTGTCCTCAGGGTAGAGCCTCTTCTCTGATCTAAATAAAGAGCCAGCTATGATTTGCTAATGGAACTTCTCAATTCCTACAGACTTTTGCTCTCTGCTTCTTCTTGGTTTAACTTTTTAAGTTTGCCATCACATTTCTCCTCATCAGACCTCACAGTTTTTGCCTCTTTCTGTCTGAATTCTTGTTTTTTTTTCATAACTCTGAAAGAAAGCACTAAAAAGTAACCATATCAAATTGTCAAGACTACATTGTCTTGAAATTACCTCTGCCAGGTTTAACTTCAGGCATGCTTTTAAGATGAGGGCAAAACTTCATCAAACTTTCTGCCAATATATGGCTCCATTTGCCACTCATCCAGTTCCAAACACAGTCTTTGTTGCCCCCTGGATGATCACAAGCTGGGCTTTCACTATCTGCTTTTATTATACCCTTACTCTCTTCCAAATTCTCATAAGAAATGTCCATTTGGCTCTGTCTCCAAGGCACAAAGACTTTCCCAGCACAAAGTTCACATCTATCCCAATAAACAGTTCCAATGTGATATGGCACACTAGCTACATCACAGCATTGGTCATACTGCTGGGTACCAACTTCTGTTAGCTTTACAAATAGCTTCACTTTTTGGTACCAGATTCTCTTAGTATCACACAGCAACACTTCTACTTTTCTGGTACTAATTTCTATCAACTTCAACACACTTCATATTATAGTACCAGATGCTTCTAATCTCACAATAATACTCCACAACTTGGTACCAGTTTCTGAAATGGTTACTTTCTTCTGTTGCTATAAGACAACATTGAGGCTCAAACAACTTAATGGGAGAATGGGAGATTTTTTCAGTTTACAGTTCCAGAGGGGAGATACAGTCTTTCATGGAGGAGGTGGCATGGCTATTGGCCAAAAATGGAAGAGGTCTAGGTCACTGCAAACATCTTGGAGGCTGAGAGCTGCACTATTTCTTTTTATTATTATTATTATTATTTCCACTCATACAAACTTAACCCTCCTTAACATCAGAGACTCTATATCAATCATCTGGAACTGGGCCAGCCTAATCTCTCCTCATCCTGAAGCTCAGGGAAATTTGTGGAAGAAGGGGTGGTAAGATTGTAAGAGCACATTGATGGGAAGAGTAATGATATGCAAGATACTCCACACAAGTTAGGGCCGACCCCCGACCCCCCTGCTCCTCCCTCCCTTCTCCCCTCCCTTCCTATCCCCCAATGCCTCCCCCCCAATCCCAGGAGCATCCTTCACTGTGCATGCCAAACTCTCCTCTGAGTCCTCCTCTCCAATGAGGTACAAGGAAACAGCGGCATTTCCCAGAACCCTTTCCTGTGTTCCCCTTAAGCTTAGGAACACTACTGTGACTGTCAGTCCTCAGCCTCCAAGGATCCTAGTGCCTTTAGTCCATGCTAGACTTTGTGGGGTCAATAATGTGTTGGACGTAGCGCAGGTCATGCAAAGTCCTATTATGATTGCTTCGGCCCTAACTTGTGTGGAGTATCTTGCATATCATTACTCCTCCCATCGTTGTGCTCTTACAATCTTACCGCCCCCTCTTCCACAAATTTCCCTGAGCATCAGGATGAGGAGAGATTAGGCTGGCCCAGTTCCAGGTGATTGATATAGAGTCTCTGATGTTCTGAATTATGGTTTGTTTATTTTTTTTCGGTTTTGCTGCTCCTGCAATGCCCTTGGCTCCATCCTGATGGGTATTGGAAGTCATCCCTTGCAGTCCTTGATGGTGGCCTATTTTCTCTGCTGTAGCATGGTCCCCTCTCTCCTGTTTCTGGTGGGGCCCTCCTTCCCCATCCCTCCTGTTCATAATCTTTACAATTACTGTAGGTATTACAGAGATTTGTCTTTGAGTGTCTCTAAGTGAGTTTGGTACTAGGATCCACCTATTAGGGAGTACATACGGTGCTTAATTTTCTGTGTCTGGGATACTTCACTCAATATAATTGTTTCTAATTCCATCCGTTTCCCAGCAAATTGCATTAATTCATCATTTTTGATGACTGAGTAGTATTCCATTGTATAAATGTACCACATTTTCCTTATCCTCTCGTCAACTGTTGGACATTTGGGTTGATTCCATGACTTTGCTATTGTAAACAATGCTGGGGGCTGGAGAGGTGGCTCAGGGGTTAAGCCTCCGCCTTGCAGGCGGAAGGTCCTGAGTTCGGATCCCAGATCCCACGTATAGACGCCAGGCGGAAGCGGGGGCGGCCTGCGAATCCCGGGGCAGAAGGAGGTGGAGGCGTCCATGGTGGTTCCTAATTCGTCCGTGGTTCTACACACACACATACACACATGCGCGGGCACATACATACACACACACACACACACACACACGTACAATTGAATAAATAATAATTTAAAAAAAAAATTTAAAAAAAAAAACAATGCTGCTATGAACATGGTCGTGCTTGTGTTATCGAGGTGAATTTTTGCTGTATGGGGGATTATTCCCAAAAGCGGAATAGCAGGATCATATGGCATTTCAATCTTTAACTTCTTTAATAATCACCAGAAGGCTTGCCAGAGTGGTTGTATGAGCCTGCACTCCCACCAGCAATGTAGAAGAGTACCCCTTTCTCCACATCCTCTCCAGCACTTGGTGTTGTTTGTATTGTGGATTTTTGCCATCCTGACAAGGGTGAGATGATATCTCAGGGGGTTTTGATTGCATTTCCCTGATGGTTAAGGATGTGGAGCAATTTTTAAGATATTTGTTAGAGCTTTTTTATCTCTGGCCAGGGGGTGACATCCAATACCCATCAGGATGGAGTGAAGGGCATTGCAGGAGCAGCAAAACTGAAAGAAAAAAATCAACAAACCGTAATCCAGAACTTCAGAGACTCTATATCAACCACGTGGAACTAGGCCAGCCTAATCTCTCCCCATCCTGAAGCTCAGGGATATTTGCGGAAGGGGGGGGCGGTAAGATTGTAAGAGCACAAGGATGGGAGGAGCAATGATATGCAAGATACTCCACATAAGTTAGGGCCAAAGTAATCATAATTGAACTTTGCATGCCCTGCGCAATGTCCAACACACTATTGACCCCACAAAGTCTAGCATGGACTAAAGGCACTAGGATCCTTGGAGGCAAGGGATTGACAGCCACAGTAGTGTTCCTAAGCTTAAGGGGAACACAGAAAAGGGTTCTTGAAAATGCCTCTGGGTCCTTGCACCTCATCGGAGAGGAGGACCCAGAGGAGAGTTTGGCATGCACATTAAAGAATGCTCTGGGGATGGGAGGGGGAGGCATTAGGGAAGGGGAAGGAGGGGGAGAGGAGGGGGGTACAGGGTGGTGGGAGGTTGGAGTGAGGGAGGGAGGGGACCGGTGTACCTGTTAAGTTTGTATGAGTGGAAATAATAATTTAAAAAAAGATATTTGTAGACATTTTAATTTCATCCCTGGTAAAGTTTCTTTTAGGTTCCAAGGCCCATTTTTTATTTGGGCCATTTGTTTCCTTGGTGTTTAGTTTTCTAAGTTCTTTGTGCACTCTGGATAATAGAGCTCTATCAGATATGTGGTTAGTGAAGATTTTCTCCCATTCTGTGGGTTGCCTTTTGTGCTCCAGTTATAATCTCTTTATCTGAACAGAAGCTCTTTAATTTCACAAGATCCCATCTGTTGAGTGTTGCTTGTAGTGACTGGGCTATTGGATGTCCATTTAGAAACTGTTGGCCTAGCCCAATCAGCTTCAGGGAATTCCCTACCCTTTCATATAAGTCTCTGGCCTTATATTGAGGTCCTTGATCCATTTGGAATTAATTCTTGTACATGGTGACAAGTACGGGTCCAGTTTTAATTTTCTGCATGTGGATATCCAGTTTTAACAGCACCATTTGTTGAAAATGCTGTTCTTTTTCCATTGGATTTTTTGGGCCCCTTTGTCAAAGATCAAATGGCTGTAGTTGTGTGGGCTTATATCTGGGTCTTTAACCCTGATCCATTGATCTGTGTGTCTATTTTGGAGCCAGTACCAGGCTGTTCTTACAACTATGGATTTGTAGTATAGACTAAGGTTTGGTATGGTGATACCTCCAGCCGTGTTTTTGTTACTCAGGATTGTTTTTGCTATCCTAGGTCTTTTGTGCTTCCATATGAATTTCGAGATAGTTTGGTCAACTTCTTTAAAGAATTGCTTTGGGATTTTAATTGGTATAGAATTGAATCTGTATATTGACTTTGGTAGGATGATCATATTTATGATGTTGATTCTGCCAATCCAGGAATATGGGAGGTCTTTCCACCTTCTAGTGTCTTCTGCAATTTCTTCCTTTAGGGATTTAAAGTTTTTATTATAGAGGTCTTTTACCTCCTTGGTTAGGTTTATACCAAGGTATTTCATTTTTTTAGGGGCTATGGTAAATGGGATTGCTTCTCTCAGGGCTTTTTCACTTCTTTCATTCTGGACATATAGGAAGGCCACTGATTTTTGCACATTTATTTTGGATCTTGCCACCCTGCTGACCTTCTGTATTAGCTCCAGGAGCTTCCTGGTGGAGTTTTTGGGATCACTCAGGTATAAGATCATGTCATCTGCAAATAGAAATAACTTGACTTCTTCCATGCCGATTTGAACCCGTTTTATGTCCCTTTCTTGTCTTATGGCTTCAGCTTAGAGTTCAAGTACAATATTGAATAGAAGTGGTGAGAGTGGACAGCCTTGTCTAGTTCCTGATCGAAGCAGGAATGCTTCAAGTTTTTCCCCATTGAGTAGAATCCTTGCTGTGGGCTTGTTGTATACAGCTTTTATTATATTGATAAAGGTTCCTTCCATTCCAACCTTCTCTAGGATTTTGATCATAAAGGGCTGTTGGATCTTGTCAAAAGCTTTTTCTGTGTTTATCGAGAGTATCATGTGGTCTTGAAGTTTGGACCAGTTTATATGGTGAATTATATTTATTGATTTGTGTATGTTGAACCAACCTTGTGTGCCTGGGATAAAGCCTACTTGATCCCCGTGGATGATCTTTTTGATATGTTTTTGAACCCGATTTGCTAAGACTTTGTTGAGAATCTTTGCGTCTGTGTTCATCAGAGAGATTGGCTTGTAGTTTTCTCTTTTAAGTGTATCTTTGTTAGGTTTTGGGATTAAGATGATATTAGCTTCATAAAAGGAATTTGGTAGTGTTCTTATTTGATTGAACAGTTTAAGGAGTATTGGTATTATTATCTCCTTAAATGTCTGGTAGAACTCTGTGCTGAATCCATCTGGTCCAGGACATTTTTTGGTAGGAAGATTCGAGATTACTTCCTCAATTTCCTCGTATGTTATAGGACTACTTAAATAATTCACAACTTCCTGATCCAATTTAGGTAAGTTGTGTTTACTTAGCAATTCATCCATCTCTTTTGTGTTGTCAAATTTCACTGAGTGTAAGTTTTTGAAATATGATGTTATAATTCTCTGGATTTCTTGGGTATCAGTAATGATAACTCCATTTTCATTTCTAATTTTGTTAATTTGGGCTTTCTCTCTCTTGCTTTTGGTTAATTTAGCTAAGGTTGTATCAATCTTATTAATTTTTTCAAAAAACCAGCTTTTTGACTGGTTGATTTTCTGTATCATTTTCCTAATCTCGATTTCAGATATTTCTCCCCTTATTTTGCTAATCTCCTCTCTTCTACTGCTTTTGGGATCAGATTGCTCTCGTGTCTCTAAAGCTTTAAGCTGCATTGTTAAGTTATTTATTTCTGATGTTTCTATTTTTTTGATGTAGGCATTAAGAGCTATGAACTTACCTCTTTGGACAGCTTTCATTGTGTCCCACGATTTTGGTAAGTTGTATTGTCATTATCATTCACTTTCAGGAAATCTTGAATTTCCTTTGTAATTTCTTCCTGAATCCAGTTCTCATTCCACATCGTAGTGTTAAGTTTCCAGGAGTTAGTGTATTTTCTGTTGCTTGTTGTGTTGTGGATGTCACGCTTTAGGCTGTAGTGGTCTGATAGGGTCCAGGTTAGAATTTCGACTTCCCTGTATATGTGTAGATTCATTTTGTGGCCCAATATGTGATCTATTTTGGAGAAAGTTCCATGTGCTGCTGTGAGAAATGTGTATTCTTTGGTGCGTGGATGAAAAGTTCGATAGAGATCTGTGAAGTCCATTTCAGTAAGGGTATAATTAAGCTCCAAAGTGTCTCTGTTAAGTTTTTTACCTGTTGATCTATCCCACGTTGAGAGGGTGGTGTTAAAATCTCCAAGAATTATCGTTTTGGGATTGATTTCTTGCTTTAGACGTTGTAGGGCTTGCTTAGTGAATGTGTGAGGACCCGTATTGGGTGCATATATGTTCAGTATTGTGAAGTCTTCCTGGTGAATTGTACCTGTGACTAAAATGTAGTATCCATCTGTGTCTCTTATGATTTTTTTTTGGTTCGAAGTCCACTTTGTCCGATAGCATAGTGGCTACCCCTGCCTGTTTTCTGGTTCCATTAGCTTGCAGAATTTTTGACCAGCCTTTTATTTTTAGGATGTGCCTATCTTTTGTGGTGAGATGGGTTTCCTGCAGGCAGCAGATTGATGGATTGTGATTTTTAATTCAAGTTTGTAATCTGTGTCTCTTGATCAGTGAGTTAAGTCCATTAACATTTAATGTTATAATGGAGAAACTATTTTTAATTCTGGACATTTATTATGTTTAGTGGCTTTTGTAAGTGTATTGTTTCACCTTTAGGTTTTGGTAGTATTATACTTCCCTTCTGTTCTCCTGGATATGCCTGTTTTTTTCTTCAAGCTTGAGTATCATTTCTAGCATTTTTGAAGGCCTGGTTTGGTGGACATGTATCCCTTCAAGTTGTCTTTGTGCTGGAAAACTTTTCTTTCTCCTCAACCATGACAGATAGTTTTGTGAGGTATATCAGTCTGGATTGACATTTTTGCTTATTCAATACTTGAAGTATGTCTCTCCAAGCTCTTCTTGCTTTTACTGTTTCCCTTGAGAAGTCATTTGTTATCTTAATAGGTTTACCTTTAAAAGTGACTTTTTTTTTCCCTAGAGGCTCTCAGCACCATTTCTTTATCTTGAATGTGGAGTGTTTTAACTATTATTTGCCCTGCCGAGTTTCTATTTTGGTCTTATCTGTTTGGGGTGCAGAATGCTTCTTGTATGTGGATGTGTCTCTCTTTTTTTAAGATGAGGAAAGTTTTCCTTGATGATAGTTTGAAAAATTTCCTCAGGTATGGTGTTTTGGGATTCTTGTTCTGGTATTCCATGAATATGCATGTTCGGCTTCTTCAGGGTGTCCCATAACTCTTGAATATTTCTCTCCAGTATCATTTTGGCTTTAGCAACCCCTTCCATTGAGCTGGTTAATACTCTCACTTTGTCTTCAAGGTCCGAAATTCTATTTTCTCCTTCATTAGTTCTGCTGATAAGACTCTCTGTTGAGAGAGTTGGGTTGAAGATAACTTGTCTTTTAGTTCAGTTTTAAATTCTGCTTGAGTTTGTTTTAACTGCTCTATGCCTGTTTTTGTTTCTTGTACTGTTTTTCTCAGCTCCTCCAAGTGTCTGTTGTGTTCCTCTTCAAAGTGATTGATGCAGTTATTTAATTCCTCCCGGATTTCCTCTTTCATAGTATTGAACATGGTAATGATCATGTTTTGAAAGTTGTTATCCTGGGTCAGGCTTTCTTGGCTATTTTCCATGGGTTTGTTCTGGTTGGAGTCTAACATTATGGGATTAATTCCTTCAGTAGGAGATTTGTTTTCTTGGGTGTTGTTTCTCATGGATTTGCACTTTGACTTGGGCATTGTTTTAACTCTTAAGACCTTCTTTCAATTTCTTTTTTTTATTATTATTATTATTATTTATTCAACTGTGCGCATGTGCTTGTGTGTGTCTGTGTGTGTGTAGAACTACAGACGAATTCACGAACCACCATGGACGCCTCCACCTCCTTCTGCCCTGGGATTCATAGGCTCTGCCCTACCAGGACCAGAAGCGCAGGCCGCCCCCGCTTCTGCCTGGCGTCTATAGGTGGGATCCAAACTCAGGACCTTCCTCCTGCAAGGCGGAGGCTTAACCCCTGAGCCACCTCTCCAGCCCCACCTTCTTTCAATTTCTGTGCGTTTTTCACTGAACTGAATTATTGGCCTGGGATTTGGGGTTCGGGGGGCGGAGGGGAGGGGAGCTTACCTAGGTGGGCATGAGTCCCAGCTGGACTGCATGCCTCCTGGGCCGGTGGGGAAAGGGAGTGCACTGTTTCTTACTGCAAAGGCAAACTTCTCCCAGAGATATGGTTGGACTAATCCACTTCAAGGATCACCCCCTATGACCACCTTCCTCCACCAATGCTCCACCTCTTAAAGGTGCCATGACCTTCCCAAACACATGAGATGTGGGGGTCATATTTCAAACCATAACACATTGTAACAAAAGTGAAACATATCAGACATATACAATCTCTCCAGTAAAGAAAATGCAATATATTTCTAGCATCTCCTGACAGACTCAATAAGCAGAAGAAATTGTATCAAGGCCAGAAATCTGTAACTACACACTATAGCCTTCTGATGAGTTATGATGCCTTCTAAATTCTAAGGAATGTGAAAGGAACACACCTGGGTCTCCAATGGCTTCTGGATCCCATAGTTCTCCAGATCAATTTACAGAGAACTTAAGAGCAATCACATCTCCTCTGTTTATTGAAAGAACTTTATTGTGCATATTTGAAGCTTTAAACATGATGTTTTAGAGTACATATAGATAGTAAAGTGGCTACTATGGAGAATCAAATTAATAGATGCATAATCTTATATCACTTTTTCTGATAAGAAGGGCTGAAATCTACTCATTTTGTAGACTCCCCAGTACAAGACAGTTCTATTAAATGTAGTACTCATGTTACATGGGTCTTCTCTGTCTCTGCTCTACTGAGTTGTGTTCCACTGATCACTCTCCTGTTGATATCCAGAATGTCCTTCAGCACAGTAGGAAGATGGTCTTGAGAAAAAATAAAAATGATTGCATAGTAAAGTAAGAAACTCAAGACCAAACTGTGCACAGATGACAAATGACAGTATGTGTCCTTGTCATCTGCAAAGAAATTCAATAACTTGGGGACAGAAGGACTATGTATATCTTGTCCCTTCTCAAAGATGTGGTTACTTTTTTTTTTGGTCTGTGTAAGCATGTGTGTGTGTCTGTGTGTGTGTGTGTGTGTGTGTGTGTGTGTGTGTGTGTGTGTGTGTGTGTAGGTATGTGTAGAAGAGAACATTGTATATGCCTATGAATACTTAAAGGTGTTAGCATGGATTTCTCTATCTTCTTATTGCTCTACTCTGGACTTTCCCAAACTCTGCCTTCCAGGGTCTGAAGTGCTGGCCGCTGCCATTTACATCAGGTCCTTATGCTTGGGAAGCAAAGGCATTAACCCTTGAACCATCTCTCCAGTCCCTATGGTAGTCATCTTGATCCCTCAGTAGATTACCAAGACCACCCACTGCATTGCAGTAAGTAAGAAGTATACCAACCCTCAGTTATAATGAGCTTCTGAGCATTTAATCAAGTTTCTAAGATCACTGAATTCTATTCTTGCTGTACCATTGTTAATATTCCCAGATCTTGGCAAAGATATTTCAGTTATTAGTGTTGTTCAACAAGCAGTCATAGCTTATATATCAACAGCACTTCAGAAGATTCTGTTCCCTGTTTATCTTATTTGAATTGGCAACAGGTTAGTTTCCCTCAAAATCAGAGACTAAAATGTGTCATTAAGTGACAAAGATTGCCTATATCTTTCTATTTTTTATTTTAAAGATTGCTTCAAATCTGAGACTCTCCATCTTTTTATTAATCTATTTTTAAATTTTATTTACAGAGAGAGAGAGAAAGAGAGAGAGAGAGAGAGAGAGAGAGAGAGAGAGAATACACCCCATGACAGCATGCATATTAGGTCAGAGGAAAATTTTTGGAGTTGGTACTCTCCTTCCAACTTTATGAGCTTCAAGGATTAAACACATGTCATCAAAATTGACAGCAATTACTTTACCTGCCATGTTATTTCACTGTCCTTATTTTTATTTTTGATGATGACATACATGTATGGAATGTACTATGGTCATATTAACCTCCTATCATTCTTTCTTACTCTTGCTGACTCCTTTCTTTCCAACTATTGCCCTTCCTACCTGCATGTCTCATGTGTGTTGTGTGTGTGTGTGTGTGTGTGTGTGTGTGTGTGCACAATGTGTAGATAGTCAAAACTGCTGTGTGTTCAGGATTGTGACAGCCATTTCCAGAGACAGCATTTCATAGTGCTGCTCTCATCTTCTTTCATTCTTTCACTCCTCTTCTTCATTGGTCCTGCTTTTTGGACTGACGTTATAAAGAAGGCCTGTTTAGAGCTTGTACTGGTTACTCTTCTCTGTTGCTGTGAGATACTACTCAAAGTTGAGAAACTTAATGGAGAGAGGGAGATTTATTCAGCTTACAGTTTCAGAGGGGAGATTCAGATGTTTTTGGTGGAAAAGACATGACTAGATGGCAGAAGCTTGAGGAAGCGTAAGGCATATCCATCAAGAGGCTGAGAGCTGCAAAACTGCCAACTGCAAGAGCAGACTTTGCTCTAATCAGCTTAGAAGTCCACCCCTGTGACTGCCTTCCTCTAGCAAGTCTTCACTTCTTAAAATGCCATGACCTTTCAACAATTGAAGAGTAAACACATGAGCCTGAAACTCACATTTCAAACTATGATATCCACCCCTGGCCTTCATAGGCTCATTGCAGTCTCATTATGTAAACCATACTCAGTCCAACTTTAAAAGTCCTCATAGGCTACATCAGTAGTCCCACCATAGTTCATAAGTCCAAAGTTCAAAGCCGCCTTTAAAAATCAAAAGACAAGTTACATACTCCCAATATACAATGGCAAAAAATAATATTCACACTCCACAGGGAGGAATGGGAGCATTCCAGGAAAGATCAGTCCATAACATGACTAAAAATCAACAGGATAAACTCCAAAATCTGCAGCTCCAAATCTAGCAGACACAATTCTTGTCAAAACATCTCAATTCTGAACAACTTTAGTTCCATCCCATTAGCAAAGCTGCTATAAAATACACTCTATTGGGCTGACTCTTCCCAGGGTCAGTTGTCCCTCAGCAGTTGTCCCACACTGCCTCTGGCATCTCCAATATCTTAACTTCTCAATGGCAAATCAGGCTTTAACGCCACAGCACAAAATGCCCTCCTTAGACCTCTAGACCGAAGATCCAAACCTTGGACTTCCAGACAGTCACACGTTGCCTGGCTTCCACCATTCTCTGAAACCTTGAAATATGACCTCCTCCCTCTTGCATTTTTGCTGTCTCTAAAACCAGGATCAAGTGGAAGACTGCCAAATTCTCCTATAACATCCAGATGGATATTGGCCTCCTTGAATCATAGCTAACTCAGTTTTTCTGTGCTGACATTGGGAAGAATCTCTCTTGGACAATTGCTTCAAAGGAGAAACAGACCTTTCCTTTGGAATTCTGCCCACTCCTTCTGAATGGATTTGCATTCTTATGGGCAGTATTCCCAGAGGATCTTGTCCTCAAGGTCTCTTTTATTACCCAAATTGAGAGCAAGGTTTGATTCACTTATGGTGCTAATCTCTTTAACCCTATGTGACTGCCTTCCTCCAACAAGTCTCCACTTCTTTTTTTTTTATTATTTCCACTCATACAAACTTAATAAGTAGACCAGTTCCCTCCCTCCCTCCTCCTCCCCCCAACCCCTCTCCCTCCCCTCACCCCTCCCGCCCCATTCCCCCCCTCCCCCCGTGCCTCCCGCCCCAATTCCCAGAGTCCTTTCTTGTGCATGCCTGACTCTCCTCTGGGCCTTCCTCTCCGATGACGTACAAGGACCCAGTGGCATTTCCCTGAACCCTTTCTCGTGTTCCCCTTAAGCATAGGAACACTACTGTGCCTGTCAATCCCTTGCCTCCAAGGATCTTGGTGCCTTTAGCAGATGCTAGACTTTGTGAGGTCAATAGTGTGTTGGACATTGCGCAGAGCATTCAAAGTCCTATTATGATTGCTTCGGCCCTAACTAGTGTGGAGTATCTTGCAAATCATTGCTCCTCCCATCCTTTTGCTCTTACAATCTTACCGCCCCCTCTTCCGCAAATTTCCCTGAGCTTCAGGATGGGGAGAGATTAGTCTGGCCTAGTTCTAGGTGGTCGATATAGAGTCTCTGAAGTTCTGGATTGTGGTTTGTTGATTTTCTTTTGCAGTTTTGCTGCTCCTGCAATGCCCTTCACTCCATCCTGATGGGCACTGTATGTCATCCCCTGGTCAGAGACAAAAAGCTGTTAAACTGGAGTCTTGTTATAATAGCACATTCAAGGGTAGATGTAAAAAGAGTAGGAAACCTCAGTGAGGGAGGGGTCAATCACCGGTTTGCAAAATGGTTACTTTTTATCTGCCAGACTATATGCCCTCCCCTTCTGGTGAGATCATACCCCCTCAGTTGTAAATGATCACAAACGTCTGTGAACTTAACCAGGTGTCACATTACTTACTTGCATTCCTTGATGGAGGCCTATTTTCTCTGCTGTAACATGGTCCCCTCTCTCCTTGTTTCTGGTGGGGCCCTCCAACCCCATCCCTCCTGTTCATAATCCTTGCAATTACTGTATTACATAGGTTTACCTTTGAGTGTCTCAATGTGGGCTGGGTGAGTTTGGAAAATTAAGCGCCGTAAGTCTCCACTTCTTCAAGGTGCTATGACCTTCCCAAGCAACTAAAGATTCAAACACATGATCCTATGGGGGACAACTCACTTTTCAAATCATAATAGGGCTGAACACTCAAAAATCACAAGACTCCTCCTCTTAATATTTGCCAGCTGCCATTGCAGATTCTGTTTATAGTATATTCTTTTCAGAAATATCTTCTCTTTTTGTCACACTTAGCAAATTGGATATAAATTCAATCTTTTCCCTGCACTTTTACATTTCTGGCACTAATGAAGTCCTCATCCTAAGTCAGTTGATTCACTCTAAAACCCCTTACAGCTTAGCCAAGCTCCTGTGCCTCACAAAGGGAGTCACATCATCCAATACCCATCAGGATGGAGCGAAGGGCATTGCAGGAGCAGCAATACTGAAAAAAAAATCAACAAACCATAATTCAGAACATCAGAGACTCTATATCAACCACCTGAAACTGGGCCAGCCTAATCTCTCTTCATCCTGAAGCTCAGGGAAATTTGCAGAAGAGCACAAGGATGGGAGGGGTAATGATATGCAAGATACTCCACACAAGTTAGGGCCGAAGCAATCATAATAGGACACTGCATGCCCTGCGCAATGTCCAACACATTATTGACTCCACAAAGTCTAGCATGGACTAAAGGCACTAGGATCCTTGGAGGCTAGGGATTGACAGCCACAATAGTGTTTCTATGCGTAAGGGGAACATAGAAAAGGGTTCTGGGAAATGACACTGTGTCCTTGCACCTCATTGGAAAGGAGGACCCAGAGGAGAGTTTGGCATGCACATTAAAGGATGCTCCAGGGATGGGAGGGGAAGCTCTGGGGGATGGGGAGGGAGAGGGAATGAAGGGGGGCAGCAGGCAGGTGGGGGGGAGGGTGAAAGAAGGGAGGGGACTGGTGTACATGTTAAGTTTGCATGATCGGAAAGAAAAAAAAAAGGAAACATTGCATTAAAATCAAATCCAGCAAACAAAACAAAACAAAACAAAAAACAATGGGAGTCACATGCACTTCACTCCACTTTCTGTTGATTACAACCTTTTATTGATGGTCTTCTCTGAATGTATGCACATTCCAGAGTTGTGAAATTCTCTCTTTCTGCTTCTTGAGAAGCTGAAAAAGTATCAACTAATGAAGACAAAGAATGTAATACAGAACATGTTGTTAAATAATTGTTGGCAAGGCCAAGGATGATACCTCAACACTATTCATTCCAGCATCCTTGAAGGATGTATGTACACATGCCTGAGATGGCAAGAACCTAGAGTAATTTTCAATTAATTTAGTCATCATTTAAATCAACTTTATGTTAGGTATAAGTGATAAATGAGAGGGAGGGAAAAAGAAAGAGAGCGAGCGAGAGAGAAAATATGTGTGCAGAAGAGGACACTATTGTTTCTGTGGAGAACCAAAAGTGACTTTGGGAATTGTCCTGGATTGTTCTACTTCCTTAGTGTCTTGCTCTGGGATTTCCTGGGCATCACCTTTCAGGAACAGAAATGCAGGTTTTCACCATTTCTGTTCAGCATTTTTAAGTTAGGACCTAGGATCTGAATTCAGGTCCTTTTCCTTGCAAGGCAGAGGCTTTTATTCCTGAGCCATCTTTCTAGACCCTAAATATTTTTTTTAATTTGAGGGTTTTCCAATAACAACCATTGTAGACACAGAGAAATTTAAGTTTAACGGAGCTTGTCTTTTTTTTTTTAACCAAAAATGAAGAACGCTTTGGCATATCACTTTATCGTTCCGAAGAAAATGCTGCAATTTCTCAGCCTTCTAACTTTCCAGCTTTGTATTAGTCTCAAACTTTGGAATGAAAAATTGTCATAAGTCATAGCCCCAGTTCCATATCAAGTGGAACTTGACAGCCCATATCAAGTACTACCAAAACCAATCTTCTTTCCTGTTCTTTTGACCACTTCTGTAGCTCTCTTGTTTGAGCATCCAGACTGGATGTCCTGCATCTCTTGGGCACTAAGATGGTCAGCACTAAACATATTAGCTGTGGTAGAGCAAAACAGACATATAGCCTTCTAAGCTTATGATGAAAAATTTTTGACTATGTTTTTGGTGTTTAAGATTTGAATATGATTTCCTATGCAATCAGAGCATCAATTATGTTTCTGCTTCTCGTGGTTATCTTTCTAGAACATGCCATGTTATTTGTACTGCTCTAATATCTTAATATTTCCATTTTCAGTATTAAAATACATTTTTTCAATCTGAATATGATGAAAGTTTTGAATCAGTAAATGTTAAAAAGCACTTTTATTGTTGTGTGTGTATGTGTATCTGATGACACTATGTTTCCCTGTAGAGGACCATGGATGACTTCAGGAATCATCCTGAATTGCTTCTACCTTCTTTTTGATTCATTTTGGGATTTCTCAGGCTCTAACCACCAGGGTCAGAAGTGCAGGACTCCACTATTTCTGCCTAGCACTTTTATTTGGGGCCTCGGCTTAATCCCTGAATCATCTGTCCAGCCCAAAAAGCACTTTTTATAAAGAAAAAAATTTAAGATATTCTATTAGAAATCATTCTGTTTAGAAAATGGCTGACTAAATCTATTTACATAACAAATTCCTATGGATTACTTTAAAAATATGATAATAAGGCATAATTGACCTTTTGTTTTGACACATTATCAAAATAAGAAAGCACTTTGTAATTACATACTTTTCAATTTTTTTGTCAAGGAAAAATACTTTCAAATGTATCATGTCTTAAGGGTAATTATCCTTTCTGACAATTTGAATTATAGAGGTACATATAACTTTAGAACCTTTAGAAAATATGCAGTAAGCATTAAGAATTTCTTAAAGAAGATCATGAGCCCAAAGGAATATATTATTAATGACTTTTTTAAAATCCCAAATCTCTTGATATCCATTCAGTCAGCTGAGGAAAGCAGGTTAAATTCAGTCCAACGAGATTAAAAATATTTTTCCAAAAGTAAAGAAGCATTAAGTCATTAATAAAAGTCTAGTAACCTCAGAAAAGAACTATCCAAAATAAGAAGGCATCATGTGGCAAGAAAAATTACAATTGCTAAGTCTCAAAACATTTGTCAACTATACCTTCCTGTGATGGCAAGCATATTTATTCATGGTGCCTGAGCATAGAGAAAGAATTCAGAAAAGAGAGAATATGGCAGACAAATGTTTATCTTACTATTTCTAAAAGAGAAAGTCCTCTTCCTCCTCCACTTCCTCAAAACTAAACCTAAATATGAATTGATATAACTCTGGTTAAAAATAGTTACTAATAGTTTCTGGCCAGGAAAGGAATGTCTTTGGTTCACAGGGCTGAGAAGGACAATGAAAAACTGACAAAGAGACTCTGATTCCTTTCATTAAACTGAAGCATTATCTTGTTATTTAATAGAATTTTTCTCAGAAATTTTGTCATTAAAAACAGTTAGATAATGCAAACAAAAAAGAAAGATTGATACCAGTTATTTTCCTAGGAAGCATGTGAGTAGAATGCAAGACCAACTCAGGCCCGTGACACAAAAAATTAGTATAGTAATTATGTTATCCTTTCCAAGGTTGGAAACAGCACTTAAGAGGCTTTATGTTGATGTTCTTTCTAAGGAGGTATTTCTGGGTAAACTACAATGTATTTACATGTAATTTTCTACCTTGTGGTAACTTGTTTTGACTTGGGACTCAGCAATAATAAGAAACTTCCTAAATTTATGCATGAAGAACAGATGCTATGTGATTTTCCTGACCAGAAATATTGAATTGATATAAGACTGGCTTAAAAATAGTTAGTAAGCAGGGATCTAGTTGCAAATAGAAAAGCAAATCATTGTCTTGCCAGGAAAGGAATGTCTTTGGTTTATAAAGCTGAGAAGGACAATGAAAAATTATTTTTTCTATCTGAAAAGAGTAAGATCATAAAATTTAAATTTCCTATGTACAGCCCAATCTATGAAGACTGGGAGTGAGGAAGGGTAATTCCAAAAAGAAAATCCAAGTACTATATCACCAGGAAAAATGAGACACGATACTAGGAAAGAAACACAAATGTATCCATTGAAAGTAGTCTGGAACCTTTGACTAGAGGCGACAAACCCAATTCTAACTTATGGGAGGCAGTAAGATTGTAAGAGTCTAAAGTGGAGGAGGGGTATGGCCAGACATTATCTTCTGACATGGCAGGGCTATTGTATCCATAAACTCACTACAGCTATGTTACTTCCATAAAACCCACACAGGATTTCACCTATCAACATTTTACCATGGAAGAAAGCTTCATGCCACCTTGAGAAACTGTTGAAAGTTAATATTGATTTGAGCGCTGGAGGAAATGAGAGTTTGTAGCATATTGCCAATAAGTTCATGGCCAAAGAGCTTAGGGAAAAAAGGAGGTTTCATACCTTCTTATGATTCTCAATTATGGTTCTTAGGTCAACTTGGCAGACTTCATTGAACACCAGGAGCTGAGGGAACTGGCCACACCGTATTCACAAGGATAACTAAGAGAGGGGTAAATTTCCTCACTTGCCAAAATGTTTGCATGTCTGCCAAAGTGTGCAAAAGAATGCCAAAGAACTCATGCTGATCCCTGCATCTTATCCTCCTGCCCAGGTAATGGTCCTACCTATGGTGGGCTGGATCTTCCCCCATCAATCAATCTCCTTGCTTCACTATAATTCTTCATGAATGTGCCCAGAGCTCAACCTTCAATAATCAAGTTGACATCTATATATCTAACTAGCACAGGAGGGAAGATGCTTTCCTCAAGATATATCCACTGACACATGATTCCCTAAGTCAAACTACTGAAAGGGCAGGAGAACAGCTGGATTCAGAGCCTCCAACAGTGCCAGACTGTCTATCCACAAGCCTGGGCTATTCTTTTAGTGCCTCCTTCCCTCAGACAGTGCTCCTCCAAGTTGAAAACATGAGCACTTACAATTACTAACATTTTTTCAGCTTCGTCACGAAAGAGTACTAAGTTATCTTTGAATTCAGGATTTATAAACTTAGCAAAGCATTTGTATTGGTTCAATTCAAATTAGGTTCATTCATCCTTAGACCAATTAAATGTGGCCAAGGAAACAACAAATTTAGATTAAACTGTGAAAGTACTCTCATGGTTAGAAGAATGAATCCTAGGAGACAAGAAGTATAATTTCTAAGAGAAGAAAAAAGGCAAACAAGTAGTCAAATTTTTCTTGATTTGTATCACAATACAGCATAATGTCCTATTCTATTTTGATTCATATAAAAATGTACTTTCACATACTGTGCAGTATATAGAAAATGGATAAGTATATGATTATTTTACTACACACATATTTAAACATGCACACATATGAAGAAATAGACTCACAGAGTTATAAAGACTGGCAAACTTGAAATCTGTACAACAGATATCTAGATCTAGTCCAAAGATCAAAAGCTGATCAAACAAGTAGATCCAGGAAATACCAAAGCTGTCAGAAATGATAATTCTCTCTTATTGGAATGTGGATCAGTCATTGATTTTATTTAGGCCTTCCAATGAAAGACACCCAGCCATATCAAGGAAAACAATTTGTTTTTCCACTGATCCAAACTCATCCCCACAGACATCTTCAGAATAATATTTGACCCAATGTGTAGATACTCCAAGGCTTAATCAATGGTCACATGAAATAAACTACCGTACCAGGCATTTTCTGAGAAAGTGAGATTTACTAAAAACCTTGAGCAGTATTAAAGAGCCTCCTGTTAAAGATAGCAATAGGAAGATCATGAAGAACTGAATGTGAAGAGGGATAAAGGAGTAGGAAACTGGTTGATATGGGTAACCAAGAGTGATGTGTCTAGGCCAGGCTAGGCATAGCCAAAGAATATTAGTTGAGACCACAGCAGTGCATAGCTAAGGTTCATTAAACCAAACCTGGACCATGCTTTTTGAAAACAAAATCAAGATAGTGATCTTTACTGGATTTATTTCATATCTTTAAATTTACCATGATTGAAAACATCTAAATGAATGAAAACTAAATGATATTACTCTTCATTTTTGATAAACTCTGCAGTGCATGTTGAGAACAGACACTATTCCCCAGAATCCAAGGCAGTGCAATTGTTAGCATTTGACAGTACAGAGCTATTTGAAAAGCACACAGCAAAAGCAACTGCAGACCCCCATGGAGATGTGCTGTGAGGTTTCCTTAGCACAGCTCATCATGATTTCAGGACAGCACGCTGAAGACTGGAATGTACTCTTCTGTTAAAGATAGCATTCTTTCTGAATATTCGGTGACTTCCTGGAACTCTCTATGCTTTTGCCTACAGTTCTGAACAATGAGATTGGTTGAAAATAACGGTAAAATGCATGAGAAATTAGCTTTCTCCACTTGGCAGTATGTGGTGTTTAATTAGAGTACCTCATCCATGGGGATAAATGAAATACTAACTGAAGCTTCAAGCCTCACATGGGCCTTTCCTAAGCCCATGTGTGATCTGAGTGCTTAGGATTTCTTGGTGTACGAGGCACAAAGAGCATCCTCAATCACATGTCCAGAAAAGGTTCCAAGGAACTGACTCTAAGCTTGCAATGGCTTTCTTGTGCCATTATGACTTTGGATCCACTTTCAGGAACAGTCATGCTCTCTATCCTTTCCCTCTTCAGTCCTTTTTTATATCACTAATTTAAGACAACCGTTAGCCATGAATCTACCAAAAAAAAAAAAAAAAACTCTTCGAATTTTTTTTTCTTTTTTTCTCTCACTTTTTTTTTCTTCTCAATCATACAAGCTCAAAAGGTACCCCGTCCTTTCCCTCCTCCTCCCCTCCACAGTCTCCCCTTCTACTCTCCCCCCTTTCTCTTCCTTTCACCACCCTCTCTTCCTTCCCTTTTCTGAGTGCCTCCCCCTTCCTCCCTCCCATCCCCTGGAGCATCTTTTTGTATGAATGCCAAATCTCCCTGTGAGTCCTCCACCCTAATGAGGGGTAAGGACTCAAGTAGCCCGGAGCCTTTTCTTGGGCTCTCCAGTAGTATGGGAACTCTATTATGTCTGTTAATCCCTTGCCTCTAAGGATCCTAATGCCTGGAGCCTTCTCCCTGTGATCCATGAGGGACTTTGTGGAGGTCATTGACATGTCAGTCATTGTGCAGGTCAGGCAAAGTCCAATTCTGGCTACTGCAGCCGTAACTTGTGTGGAGTATCTTGCATATCATTGGTCTTCCCCATCTTTAGGCTCTTACAATCTTGCCACGCCCTCTTCCACAAGGTTCCCTGAGCTTTAGAATGGGGAGAAATGTGGCTGGTCTGGTTCCAGGTGTTCTGAATTATGGTTTGTTGTTGTTTTCAGTTTTGCTTTTCCTGCTCCGCCCTTGGCTGCATCCTGACTGGTATGGAAGGTTACCTCCTAACCAAGATAAATGACTATTTAAATGAAGATCTTAATATGAAGGAGACTCAAAGGTAGATGGAAGGATAGGAGTAGGACACAGCAGTGAGGGGGATCAGTGTTCCATTTCCCAGATGGTTACTGTCTGTGTGCCAGTCCTTATTCCCTCCCTGATTGTTGAGATCAAACCTGTTCAGTCTCAAGTGACCAGGAAGAGTGAGCCTCACCAGATGTCTTGTTACTTACATGCAATACTCGACCTTGGCCTATTTTCTCTACTGAAGTGTGATCCCCTTTCTCCTTTTTTGCTGAGGGGACCTTCCTTCCCCTTCCCTCCTGTTTATAATCTTTGTGATTACAGTGGGTATTAAAGAAATTTACCTTTGAATATGTCATTAAGTGGGTTTGGTACTAGGATCCACCTATGAGGGAGTACATATGGTATCTAATTTTCCGTGTTTGAGATACTTCACTCAATATAATTTTTTCTAATTCCATCCATTTCCCAGCAAATTTCATTAATTCATCTTTTTTGATGGCTGAGTAGTATTCCATTGTATAAATGTACCACATTTTCCTTATTCGTTCATCAACTATTAGGCATTTGGAAAATCTCTTAGAATTCTTAAAATGCTTTCTTCCCTAAACTTGACCACCTGATTCAGAATATGTTCTACACCTGGCACTGCTCAACTGACCCTTGTCGGTTCATCGATCCAGGAGCCTCAAACCATGCCTCACTTAATATGATTAAAATAAACTGATTATAAAATTTATGTAAATTTCATGTTCATGACTAGAAGCAGATATGAAGGATTCAATGACCAGACATATATCTGCTGCTCTATTTCCTTCAGTACTGGGAAAGTTGCTATTTTTAGACACTCTTGTCTGAAGTATTTGGTTTTCCACTGACCAGAAGCACTTTCCTGAAACAGCATAAGAGGCAAGAGTCTAGTTAACACAAGGTCTTTTCGACATCATTGGTTTATTTATATAACAGAAGATTTCATTGGAGCTAAAAAGCTCAGAAAGAATTGAGACCAAAAAAAATAGTTTTATCTTTAGGGTCTAAAAAGAAATCTTCACACTAAGGAAATGTGCTGTCATAGTTAGATACAGGTGTCAACTTGATGGTTGAGGGCTCCAGGTCTGATCACATTTGTAGAGAATTAGTAGTTGAGTTAAACCCAGAGCAAACTTGAAGGAGATTGTCCAGTTGATGGGGAAGGCCCCACCTTTGGTGGGTGGGGCTAGTCCCTGAGCAGGTGAATAAGATGGAGGAAATTGGTTGAGAAAGTTGGTATTCTCCTGTATACTTGGCCAGACATGCTTGTCTGGCAAGTAAGGATTTGGTGTGGTCAGTTCCCTTGGCTCTTGATGCTTAGTGTGCCTGCTCCTGTCAAGCTGAATATCATGGTTTAAAATGTGTCCCCAACAGTCTCATGTGTTTGGGAAGGTCATGGCACCTTTGAGAGGTGAAGCCTTGGTGGAGGAAGGTGATCATAGGGAGTGGGCCTTGAGGTGGATTAGTCCACTGTATCTTTTGAAAACCTGAAGAGGTCTGTTTTTGTAGCAGCCTTCTTGCGTCTCCAAGATGTCTGCAGTGACTTAGACTGCCTCCAGTTTCAGCCAACCAGCCATGCCGCATCCACCATGAAAGGCCTGTTTCTCCCCTTTGGGACCATAATCTGAACAAGTCTCCCTTTCTCCAGTTAAGTTGTTTGACTTTGAATGCTTTCTCAAAGCTACAGTTAAGAGTAACTAATACACTGAACAAGGAACTGTAACCAGACAAAATTAAGCCCCTTTTTCCCTTAAGCCATTTTCTTGTTAAATTATCAGGAACATGCAAGCAACCTGTGAGATTATGAATTTCCATAGAAACTAAGATAATAGAGAAACAGAAACAGAGAGATAGAAAGACTAGAAACAGAGAGAGGCAGATTTATATAAAGAATTAGCTTGTACAATTTTGAAGGCTGCTGAAACTCAAAATCTTCAAGAAAAGTTGCAAAATTGGACACTCCAGAGATGGTATTTTAACTCCAGTCTGAGAGGAAGCACGTTCAAACCAGCATTTCAATTTGAATTTAAAGACAAGAAAACTATGATGTCTCATTTCAAAGGGAGTAGAACATGAGAACATGAGTTCTACTCACTTATTTGTTAGAAAGTCAGCAATTTGTTTTAATAGAGTCAACAATTGACTCACCCACACTAAAGAATGGAATGTGTTTTAGCCAATCGACTTGATATAAATATCACACAGAAATACCAAGGATAATGTTATAGGATTCAAGGATGACACTCTTGTAGTCCAGCAAAACTGACAAATAAAATTGACATTGATAATTCCAAATACAAATATTAAATCAAGTCCCCAAATTAATTCTTTGGTAAAGATTACAAAGTCAAAGATTTCACTGTTCATCTAAATCACTGCCCTGATCAGGACATTTTCAGAGTGTCTGGATGCTGCCTAGAAATGTAAAATTTTGCATTAGAGGTGTATATGTGTGTATGTGTGCATGTATACTCTGAACTAGACCT
Source organism: Typhlomys cinereus (assembly GCA_023101885.1). NCBI lineage: Eukaryota > Metazoa > Chordata > Mammalia > Rodentia > Platacanthomyidae > Typhlomys > Typhlomys cinereus. Next base: position 5,380,940 of record JALPQD010000050.1, on the reverse strand, counting down.
CATGAGTGCTGGACAACTAAGATTTCTTGATATTATTTCAAACTGTGAATTCTCTTTATCAAGGATAAAGATCAGGAACAATACAGAGGTGCTGGTATGACGGTGTTTATAACGTGGTCTCTCTTTCCCAGGGAACTTTTTCCAGCTGTGTATGTCATCACTGAAACAGGAATTGCTGGGTATCACACCCCTTCATGCCCTGTTTAAGAGCTGCACACCAGATGGGTACTTGGACTAGTGGCTGCAGTCATAAGACACGAAGTATGCCTCTGGAGCCCCTGGATTCGCAAAGAACAGTGAGTAAATCGCTTTCAAGGCCTTTCTATTTCAAAGGCCCAGTTAAAGGAACAGTTCTAAATTCCGAAGCAGTTGCATGGTGCAGACCAGACCCCTTACCCATTTTACCAGAGCAACGAATACTTCTTTGCTTCTTTCCTGCCCTCAATAGAGAGGAGGAACTGGAAAAACATAAGTGTTGAGCATCAATCCATGACCTTGTTGTCAATAAGTATATCTTTAACACTAAACTTTATTCATCCATTTTGTTCATTTTTAAATTTTGCTTTAGTTCCCTAATTATACAATCTTGAGAATTCTGCATTCACACAATTAAACATGTGTGTTTTTTCCTGTTACTTTTTAGAAAGCAAATCTTAATTTTTATAAAGTCCTACTTTCAAATATTTCTTTTATCATGATGGTGCTTTTTGGTGTTGAAATTTTGATGCTGCTATCTTTGACCCAAAGTCACAAAGATTCACTCCCACTTCTTCCTAGCACATTGATGATTTCAGGAGATCTATCTATCTATCTATCTATCTATCTATCTATCTATCTATCTATATTTTTAAAGTGAATTTTTGTATATGTTATGTGCTATAGGTAATTTTTGCTTTGGGAAGCCTTTGGGGATTTTGGTTTTGTTTGTGTGATACATGCTTTGCATGTGATTATCAAACTCCTGTGGCATCTCTTGTGAAGACTGCTTTTTATTCTTCACTACATTGTCTCTTACTTTGTTGGGAAAGTTTTTCTATCAGACCAGACCTTCCCCGACTTGTCCTCATCACACAGTCCTAGTATCTGCGTATCATCTCTCTCTCTACCTACCTATTATCTATGCATCTATTATTTAATATCATCTGGTTTTTCATGTCTGACCAAGATAGATATATCTATCATCTTTTTATCTATTTATACATCTAATACCTACTATCTATGCATCTATTATCTATCATCTATTATCAGTCATCTATATCTACCTAGCTATCTACCTATCATCTTTTTATCTATCTATGCATATGTAGGTTACAGAATAAGTACTGAGAATTAAAAGGGTCTGCAGAAGGATTTACAGAAACTGTTTTTTTCCCAATGCCTAGAGGTACATAATTAGGTGGCTTATTTTTGATATCTCTGACCTTTTAAAAAGGGCATTTAAAGCTGTAAACTTCCCTGTAAGGAGTGTCTTCATAGTACCTCATAGATTTTAATATGTTGTGCTTTCATTATTATTAGATTGTATATAATTTATGTTTTTTTTATTTCTTCAGTGATCCAATAGTCATTCAATAGTGCTCCATTCTATTTCCATGAATTTATATTTTCTATTATTTTTCTTGCTACTGATTTTTCTTCTTTTATTTCATTATGATATGTTAAGATACATGATTATTATTTCAATACTCTTGTATTTACCAAGATGACTTGTATCATAACATATGTTCTATTTTAGAAAATGTGCCATGAGTTGCTAAGAAAAATGTGTACTATGTGGAATATTCTGTAAATGTCTATTACATTCATTTGACTAATGATTTTATTTAATTCTTGTATTTTCCTGTCTATTTTTGGTCCAGATGGCTGGTCTATTGATATGAATAGGGTTTTGAAGTCTGCCTCTATCATTGTGTTGGGGCTAATCTATTAATATTTGCTTTAGAAATTTAGGCTCACCTGAGTTTGATGCATATATGCTTAGAATTATGATATCTTTAGATGGATTGTTCCATCAATGATTATGAAGTGATCTTCATTATTTCTTCTTTGGTTTGAAGTCTCCTTTGCCCCTGATAGGCATGCAAAGGGGATTTCTGAGGCATGGGGTGGGTGAGCTGCTGGAATCTGTTGAGTCAAACCATAGGGTTGGAATTAAGTGGAACCTCAGGGCCAAATGGAGCTGTAGAAGCCAAATGTGGAGCCACAGAGGCTGTAGAGGCCAAGGGTAGGACCGGATCCAGACAGACGAAGGGATGGATAGATGGACAACAATTATAGTAAGCTCCTTGAAAACCAAGCCAACCACAAATTCCTGGGAAAGCTGGTAGTTCTCTGCCTATTGACTTACTGACATGTGCATCTATCTGATGATTGGTTGATAGGACTTCAAAAGAAAAATTTCCAACCATGGGTAGAGTGGCACTGGATCTTTGACAATACTAAACATCTTGGTTGGATAAAAGAAAAAACGATGTTGTGATAGTTAATCCTGTGTGTCAACTTGACACACCTGGCGTTAACTAAGATCAGCTGAGACCATACCTGAAAAGACCAGCTGAGACCACCGGAGAGATTATCTGGATAATACAAAGATTAATCATAGATCCAATCAGAACCTCCCTAGTTCTCATTGGAACCTCCTAGCAGTGACCAGATAAAAGGAACCACAGAACAAAAGACAAAGGAGGAGAGACTCTCTGAAGCTGTGCTAGAAAACGCTCTGCCCTCCTGCCACCAGGTTTCTTCATTTCTTTGACCCTCCAACTCTCTAGTCCTCCAAGTCTTCAATGTGCCTAGAGACTCTAGGAATCCTCCAGCCTTCAGCTATCACCCACTAGACTACTGGACTAAGCAACTACTGGCAACCATGTTGGACTACCTCTGCTATATCTTGTAAGACAACTCAATAAATTCCATATGTGTGTGTGTGTGTGTGTGTGTGTGTGTGTGTGTGTATGTGTGTGTGTGTGTGTGTGTGTGTATGTGTGTGTAGATATTCATTCTGTTGATTCTGTGACTCTAGAGAACCATAATACAAAAGTCAACCATCATATACATATGAACTATCAACGTAGAAGGTAGAGAGCTGTCTCCACTTACTGAACTACTTAAAGTAGTTCAAAATAAAAGTTCTAAATGTGATTTGGCTGTCCCTAATCAATGCACCTGTAGATGGCATTAATGGAAGTGGGATACTTTTTCTTGTCAGAGGATACAACACAGGACAGTGAGCTCTATAAAGAGCAATTTCATGTGGGAAGAGTTCTGATGATCCAAGCTATCCTCGAAGAGAGGCAAGTTAACTAGCACTGGAAATACTCAGGAAATAGCTAAGAAAGCTGTACAGCAAGTCCTTTCCCCTAGATGTGCTGGATCCTGGGCAAATACCATGTAATTGGACTTCTGCTTCATAAAAATGTTCAGTGCAAACCTGCTTCTTCTTGTTCCCCACCTGCATACAGAGCCACATGGGTCAAAACATCCTGATGAGATCTTGCCTCTTTTTTTCATTTACAGTAATATTTTATTTTACTAAAATATTGTTTCATTTCCTACATGATCTTATTGGATAGGCAATTTTAGTGAAAAATTGTCACTAGCAAATCTGCCCAGAACCCATGACACAATTACATTATTTCTGTCTTGTCCTAAGCACAGAAAGCATGGGCTCAACTGATCACATCCTTCATACTTCATCTGCACAATGCTGTTATCATTTTTGGGAAACTGCAATCTATTTACACACTTCCTCTTCAGTTCCTGGATATGAATCTAAAGCTGGAGCTAAAAGAAAAGAAGATTTGGCAAAATCTATTTGGACCTAAATTTTTCAAGAGAAAACATCATCATAGCTTGGTCATTTTAAACTACAATAGCCAACTTTCTATAAGTATGGTTAAAAAGCAGCAAAAGAACACTTGAAATTGAAAATATGCTAAAAAAAAAAAACCTGGAGTATGCTCAAAATGGTCAATAGAACTTTAAAACACCTTGATTTTTCTTTCCAAGAGGATTTGGAAAACATTTAAATGGGCTTCCAACAATGTTTTCTCCAAACTTACTAAGTATGGAGGGTACTGCCAAATTTTGGTCATTGACAAGCACTAATTATATCCTCATTTAGAATTTTATCGATACACATTTACATCTCAAAGACAAAAAACTGCAGTTATTTTATTTTCAACAAGTCTTGTCTCAAAGATTAATGACTCAGAAGAGGTGACCAATGTACTTCAACCTACATAAATTTTCAAGTAACTATCCCATTATCTGAAGAAACAGAGAGCAGACAGTACATTTGTTTAGTCAGGGAAGCTGGGGGCAGGAAGGATATATGAGCCTAGAGAGAAAAACATCAGGTCTTTGGAGTTACAAATTTACAGGCTTTGAATTTTTAGTGAGAGACACTGATGAATGGCAGGTTTCTATCTCCATCATACAAATACATCTGCTTTCTCCATATTTCCATTCTCTTTGCATTGTACTAGAACCCAAGCATCATTTTTTGCTCCTTCAACCTTCAAAAAAGTTAAAATAATGAATCTAAGAAACTGCTAATCTAAGTATGTCCTGTGCCTATCATTTCTTCTGTTCTCCCAAATGTCATAAGGCTGAAATTTGGGGAAAAAATGCAGTAGAGATGACTGAGGAAAAGATGACAAAGAAAGTAGATCGAGAAGGCAAGGAGATCCAATGCCAGGCAAGGAAATGCAGGGGAAGGGACTCATTTCTGGATGGTCCCAAGTACAGATGTTTCTGTAGCCTGTGGGCCACCTGCTACTCAGCAAACTTCAATCTTATGAGTGGTGGTGGGATAATAGCATACCTTAAGAGAATAGAGGGGGCTGGGGAAATGACTCAGCAGCTAAAGAGCAAAAGGACCAGCAATCAGATCCCATGTAGAAATGATGGACAGGCATGGCAGACTATCTTTAATTCCAATCTCTGAAGGCAGAGTCTGGGGTTTCCCACAGCAAGTTAGATAAAGCCATACTGGTGAACTCTGGTTTTCATTAGAGACGCAGCCTTAAAAAAAATAAGGTGGAAAAGTGATCAAGGATATTTTTATATACCAGTACTGGGCTTCCACATGTGCACACGCTCACATACACCCCTCCACACACGTGAGCCTACTCGCAAGTAAACACACACATGCTTAAGTATATACCCCATAAAAATAAAAAAAAAGGATAAACAGAAAATTCTCTCTATGACTGAAATAGAATTGAGAAAAACTGTTGAAATTAACTGCAGAAGTGGTATACCGCTGCCATAGGAATTTCTTAGCAGTCAGAAGAGAATCACTTAAGGAGTTTTCCAAAAGAATGCATTCAAGAAAATACTCCTGTATGAAAAAAACATGGGTTTTTACTTCCATGAGGCTAGTCCCTGGACTCTCTTTTAAACATAGGCTCTGCTATAAAAATCCAGATACACTAAAAATTGAAGTACTCCTACCAAGAATCAGCATACATTGTGCTAATTCACCCTTCATGAAGGAAACAAACTCCTAATCAAGGAATAGATACTAGGATGCAATTCAAGCATAATAGTTCTCTGCACAAGTGCTGGGGTCTAGAAGTGGACCATACAGGAGTCACATAGCTACTAGATAGAATCATGAGAACAGGCCTGAATCCCTGGCTGTGTGACTTTGGGGAAAAGTCCCAGTCACCTTCTCAACAAATAATTTTAACAATGACTACTATTTACTGACACACCTAGCTTTGTTCTAAGACTGTTTCCACATTATCCCCTGTCATGATTTGAAATGTGAGTTGTCCCCACAGGCTCATGTGTTTGAATCTTTAAGTGTTTGGGAAGATCATGGCACCTTTAGGAGGTGCAGCCTTGCTACAGAAAAGCAGTCACAAGGGAGTAGGCTTTGAGGTTGATTAGTCCCATCTTACTTCTAGGAGAGGTCTGCTCTTGCAGTTTTACAACTTTCAGCCTTCTTGATGGACATGACTTAAGCTGCCTCCAATTTCTGCCACCTTCAATGCCTTTCCCAGCATAAGGACTGTATCTCCTCTGGAACCATAAGCTGAATAAATCTCTCTTCCTTCAGTTGCTTGAGTTTCAGTGGTGTCTCAGAGCAGCAACAAAGAGTAATTGCTGCATCCCACCCCCCCTTGCAGTAGTTTATTATTATTTTCATCTTACCAAAGAAATGCTCTTTGAAAAGATGGCACAGAAGAGTAACCAGAAACCAATGACACAAGAATGCTATCAACATACATGGGAGTAAATTGGAGGGTATTATCTATATTAACTTTGCATAAAATACAAAAAATGCATACTTGGGTGATTCACAGGATAATTGAAAAACAAATGGGCTATGGAATTATAATAGATTCTTAGGTGTCTGAACCAAATCCTCTTGAGTTACACAGAAATTAAGTGGATCACTGTTTCCTCCCTTATAGTTTGGGATGATAATATGGTAGTGTCCATGCAGAGTGTGAGGAATGTATGGCTAAAGCATTTAGAATATATGTGGTGGATGTTATCTTGCACTAAGATTGTTACAACCAGTTGTAAGACAAAACTAAGGGACATGTACACTGTTTTGGGAAAGGATACATTTTGTAAGTTCTTAAGACCTGCTTCATAAGAAACAGACAAAAATGAGTTATATACTTTGTCCACTTTTAAAACACTTGTCCAATCCCCTTCTCCCTAGGAATTCTGACTGGTGCACTGAAGATGATCATCCTATTAAGAAAAAAAAAATCTAGCAGCCTACGGGTTAGAGTGTGCGTGAACAGCTTTATGGAAATCTCAGAATAATTTTAGTTTAACAACCCAATTTTTTCATTTTAATACTGCAAGTGCTTAAATAGTGCTCACACGCCTCCTGTAGAGTCCAGCTGTGGCTTTGTAATAGAAACGGATGCCTCCAGAATGCTCCAGGATTTGCAGACAGTTGTGCATGAACCCATTCTACCAGATGTTTGAACTCTTCCTGTGTTTGAGGGGAAGTGAAAGTTTGCAGCCAGCTGATTATCAGACAAAAGCCATATGGTTTGGCTAGCTGCCTTCACCAAATTGTAGTTTCTATCTCTGTCTGATTCAATTAATTGCAAAGTAAACTGAAGACCAAATCGCTCTAAAACATGGTACATTACATTAGTTATTCTCACAGTTCCACTTGTCTGACTGCTCATAGCTCAGGCGCCAATTAAAAAAAATTCCTAGGAGCATCTCTCTCATGGAGACGTGGAATGCAGGGCAGCCTGTCCAAATGCAGGTCGTTGAAACTCAGGTGGGAGAGATAGTAGTGTAAGATTATCCTTGGGGAAAGTTTTTATTTTTTATTTTTGTAATGAAGTGGATAAAGCATTGTCTAGCAGGCTTCTTGGAACAGCTGAAAGAAAGCTGTGCTGTGGATTTGTGTGAGTGTGGGTGAGGGGGGTAGGTCTTAAATTTCTCTTAGCAGCACATGTGATGGCAGCTTAGTCCCCATGCACCAGTGTTCAGAATTGGAGTCTTTGTGTCTGAACCACCAGAGCTCTGCATGAATTAAATGATTTATGTATTAACCTGCATGAATTAACTGATTTATGTATTAATATATTTATGTATTAGCAATTTGGGACTGGAAGCTAAGTTTAAAGGTGAGTTCCCTTCCCTTCCTCTCTGCTCCCCGGCTGGCAGAAACAGCTTCCTTCCTTCAAACACTTTCCATACATGGTGCTGTTTTACCTCATCATGGGTCCAAAGTACAACTGAGCTACCTAAGGACTGAAACCTGTGATAAACCTCATTAGGATTATTTGTCTCAAAGTGTTTTTTTTTTTTTATCACAGTGACAAAATGCTGATTAGCACAACAGGAAAGCCCAGAGCAATAGTTCTCAAACTTCAGTGTGTCTCAGAGTTTTTGAAATATGGATTTTCCTAGACCTTTCCCTGGCATTTCTGTTTATTTTCTGTACATAAGTACAATGAACTTGTGTGTCCTCACTCTTTACTACCCAATTCTATTCCCCTTCCTGTCCCGCTTCATATTTTCCCCTTTCCAACCCATCTCCCTTCTGATTTCAGTTCCTTTTGCATGTCTTCTCCTCTGGGTTTCGTCTGTTTCCCAGTTTCCAGCGAAACAGAAGCGCCCAAAAACTTCCATATCTCACAAGTTCCTGGGATGCTGAGGTTTCTGGTAACATGCTTTGAGAAACATTGATCTAAGGCAGTGAAACTTTCACTTATACAGCCTCCAGTGATTCAAAAACAATTAAGGAAGTACATTATCACCTTCTTTTAAACTTAAAGTGTTAATATTTTCAATCCAAATGTCAGCAAGTCTCCCTAACGATCATGAAAGAATTAATCAATTAGACCTTTGTCCTCAATAATGCGATGTCAGTAAACATACCCAAACTATTTGATCCACAGTGGAGTACTCTAGAGGATGGAGTATGCATTTGACAAGAAGGTTAAGTAGGAATCCTCGGCCTGGAGAGGTGGCTCAGGGGTTAAGCCTCCGCCTTGCAGGTGGAAGGTCCTGAGTTCAGATCCCAGATCCCACGTATAGCGGGGGGCGGCCTACGCTTCTGGTCCTGGTAGGGTGGAGGCGTCCATGGTGGTTCGCGAATTCGTCCGTGGTTCTACACACACACACACACACACATACACACACACGCATATGCACACAGTTGAATAAATAATAATAATAAAAAAAATTTAAAAAAAAGTAGGAATCCTTGTCCAAGGGTGTCAGGTCTTGCATGTCATCCTAGCTTTGAGCTCCATGTGATTCTGTGCTAGCTGTTCCTGGGGATCCATCCTGAAATGTGCACATGGACACGCCACACCTCCCCTTCATTGGCTCAGCATAAACGGCCAGTTAATTTTGATGAAGAGTTTTAGATGATAATTTGAGTGCTTGTAGGTATTGCCTTGCTCAAACACTTACTTTCCAAAAGGCCTGCCAATCACTCAGAGCTGAACACATCTGCTTGTACACCCATTCCTCTTGACTAGCTGCATGCCCACGATGCCCAGGCATAGCAGCATCTCCTCAGCCACACTTTTTGTGTGGGTCAGCACCGTCCCATCCTGAAGCATATTTTTCACACAGCTTCTTCACATAAATCCTCAGTCTCCGTCAGAATGTCTCTCTCAGGGGATCCTTTCCTTTTTTTTTATTCCCAGGTTTTTTTGTTTTTTTTTTTTCCTATTCACACAAGCTCAATAGGTCTCTCCCTCCTCCCCTTCCCAGTCCCCCCTTGCACTCTCCATCCCTTTTCCCCCTCCTTTCACCCTCTTCTTCCGTCCCCTTTTTCCAATGCCTCCCCCTTCCTCCCTTCCATCCCCTAGCGTATCCTTTTGTGTGAATGCCAAACCTCCCTCTGAATCCTCCACCCTAGTGAGGGGTAAGGACTCAGTGGTATAACCCAGAGCTCTTTCTTGGGCTCCCCATTAGTATGGGAACTCTATTATGCCTGTTAATCCCTTGCCTTTAAGGATCCTACTGCCTGGAGCCTTCTCCCCTGTGATCCATGCTGGACTTTGGGGGGCGGGGTCATTGACATGTCAGTCATTGTGAAAGTCAGGCAAAGTCCAACTCTGGCTAACTTGTGCGGAGCATCTTGCATATCGTTGGTCCTCCCCATCTTTAGGCTCTTACAGTCTTGCTGCCCCCTCTTCCACAAGGTTCCTTCAGGGGATCCTTTCCTAATCTCCACTGTGGATTTTTTCTTTTCAAAATGAATGAAAATGTATTGAGACTTGTGCCTTGTGTCCGCTTACCTAGCTACATTCTGTGCCCTGAAGGCAGGTTCTCAAGAGCAACTCAACTTAGCCAATGCCTGTCAGGAGACACTCCTGGATGGCAGTCGCCCTATGGGGTTATTCCTTGCCTAGGTAACAAGTTGCTCCCAGAATTCTTTTCCCCAGAGACACAATGGCTTCTTCCTCTCAATCTCACAGCTGCAAGGTTAGAGGCCCAGTGGTGAGTGGAGAGGTGCTCTTATCTGCTCTGGAAAACACTTTCTCCCCCTTTCTCCTCTTCTTGTCTGTGTCCCACTTTCAGTATGTGAAATTTTCCCTGTGTTTTAATGCACGCACAGCAAGTGGTGACTCAAAAGAAGTTTGGTCTGCAGGGACAGACACCAGTACCCAAGGTTGCAGCACAACTGTCCCACCTCACACAGAAAGCTTCACTTTGTGATATACTCTGACAACTCACATTTCTGTCGACAACTCTGACCTCTTACAAATCTCAAAATCAAATCTCAAATCATAGATGTCTTCTATTGCCTCTTCCACAACTCTCTCTCCAGGCATCACACCCCTGGCTGTTTTCTTGATCTTCACAAACCATCCTTCCAGACTGGTCCCTCCTCCCCTCAAGAAAACCTTAAATCATCCTTTTTTTTTTTTTTCAGGCATTAAGGAATATCATATTGTCTGTTTCACTGAAAGATACATCAGAACCACTGAGGTCTTAGCCACATTCACATTCCTAAGACTTTACCCATCAGCTTCTCGGCTCGTTTTTTCTCCTTGCTGGAGGTCTCTCTATGGCCTCTTTTCTTTCTTTTTTCTTTTCTTTTCTTTTCATTTATTTATTTATTTATTTATTTATTTATTAATTATTTATTTATTTTTATTTCCACTCATACAAACTTAACAGTTACACCGGTCTCCTCCCTCCCTCCAACCTCCTACCTCTCTGTGCCCCCTCCCCTCCCCCCTCTCTTCTCATCCCCCATTGCCTCCCCCTCCCATCCCGGGAGCATCCTTTAATGTGCATGCCAAACTCTCCTCTGGGTCCTCCTCTCCGATGAGGTGCAAGGACTCAGTGGCATTTCAGAGAACCCTTTCCTGTGTTCCCCTTAAGCATAGGAACACTACTGTGGCTGTCAATCCCTTGCCTCCAAGGATCTTGGTGCCTTTAGGAAATGCTAGACTTTGTGGGGTCAATAGTGTGATGGACATTGCGCAGGGCATGCAAAGTCCAATGATGATTGCTTTGGCCCTAACTTATGTGGAGTATCTTGCATATCATTGCTCCTCCCATCCTTGTGCTCTTACAATCTTACCGCCCCCTCTTCCGCAAATTTCCCTGAGCTTCTGGATGGGGAGAGATTAGGCTGGTATGCCCTCTTTTCTAACACAGTGATTTTGTGAAAAACAAAGTTGCAGATCGGCGCACCACTACGCTCACAATTCTCCAATTGCTTTCCACTTGTAAGTGAAATCCCAAACCCCTTCTCATTGTCTAAAACCTTTCCCTAAGCAACCTTTCTGTCACATGCCTTCTTCTGCTCTCCTCACCATGACATCCACTTGTGACTATGCATTCAGCCTGCACCTGACTCCTGACATCAGATGGCCTTCAGCTCCTTCCACAAAGTCTTCCACAGTCACCTGCTAAAACTGGATTGGCACAATGAATACCTCCATGTGCTGCAAATTTTTCTTCATCACACCTCTTCTTGAAAAAGTAAATTTCATAGAAATAACAGCAGTTGGGTCTCAACATAGAACTGTAATTATGAAGCAGAGATATCAGGATGTGCAGTAGGGTTAGCAGTTGCTCTTCTCTGATGCTGTGAGATAAAATTCAGACTCAAGTAATTTAAAAGGAGAAAGGGAGATTTACTTAGCTCACAGTTTCAGAGAGATTATGTGGAGTTTTTGTGTTCTGGAGTCGAAGATTGAAACCAGAACACATGTAAAGGATTAAGGTAGAGTTTATTAGAGGAAAGAAAAGCTGGAACTCATGGAGTGCCATGAGGGGCTAGGGCACCCTGGAGAACTCATGGAGCTGGAAATGAACTCATGGCACCCTGAGTGAGAGGCTAGGGCCCCAGAGAACTCATGGACCCCAGGTATGGAATCGATGAGAGACAGGCATGGAACAGAACTCAATGGCACTAATGCCACAAGGGGCTAGGGTGCCAAAGATGGCTGCCAGGGTCAGACATATTTACACACCTAGACTATCCGGGAAACTGGCTTTTTTCTTGTTGGTTAACTCCCATTAGGGTCCAAACCAGTTGCTCCTGGGCCCACATGCAGCTAGAAACCTAGATGTTTGTTGGATATTGAGGGCTCATCTCCATAATCCTTTCATAGGGAAGTTGGCCATCTTATCTGAGAGGATTTGAGTCAGTTCCCAGCAGGGATGTTCTTCAGGGAGATTCCAGCAGTATGTGGGGGGGGGGTCAGGGAGGGTGAGAGGGGAGATGGCCTTCTGGAATTCCAAAGACCTTCAAAGATCTTGAGAGACCCATCCCAGTATAGCTGCTCTAATCCTGCCTTAGAGATACAGTCCTTCAAGGTAGAAGAGGCATGGCTGACTGGCAGAAGCTGGAGAAGGCCTAAGGCACCACAGACTAACTAACTGAAGCAGAGCACGACTGACCAACTTCAAAACCCACTCCCTGGGAATGTCTTCCTTCAACAAGGTTCCAGCTCATAAAGTTGCCATGATCTTCCCAAACAACTAATGATTCAAACACATGAACCTGTGGGGGAAACTCACATTTCAAACCTGATAAACCCGCAGCAAAAACTGCCAATAGTTACCTGATAGTGTCATTACACTTTAGCGACAATTCTAGAATTGGGCCGTCCAATGGAAATGCACACCTGCGATTCTGGCATTGGGAAGGCACGAGGATTTTGTGCTCAAGGTCTATTGGGGCTACACAGTGACACCCTGCAAAGGCCCTGACCTTTAAGAGGAAGGTCACTGTAAGGTTACTCTTAACTACTGCTGTGAGAAAGCATTCAAATTCCAACAATTTAGGGGAGGAAAGGAAATTTATTCACCTTAGCGTTCCAATGGGGAGATGCAGTCTTTCACAGAGGAGGTGACATGGCCCGTGGCTAAAGCTGGAGGCAGGCTAAATCACCACAGACTTCCTGTAGGCTAGTGAGTGCTGACTGAAGGCTGAAAAATTCCTGGAAAGCCTCTCTTCTTTGTCTCTGGCTCTATAACTCCTTTTATCTGGCTTGCTACAGGGAGGTTTCCATGCTTTAGGGAGGTTCCAATGGGATCTACGGCTGGTCTTCGTATTGCAAATGTATTGATCCAGATAATCTCTACAGGTAGTCTCAACTGATCTTAGTTAATGTCAGGTGTATCAAGTTGACACCCAGGATTAACTATCACAGTCACTGTACTTGTTGCCTGTAGTCACAGAATAAAAAAAGCCACAGTATAGAAATACTACTTCTCTAAAACAGAAACCTTTTCGGTTACTCATAGAAACAAATTAACCAGACATTGGGAAGAATTCATAAAATACTGATCAAGGAATTTGCTTTATTGTACCTTTATACATGCACTGGGGAGGCCAGAGGCCAGAGGCTAGAGCCTTCTTAGGTCTATAGTGACACCCAGTCTGAAATAAATAAAATTTTAAAATTCCCCTTTCAGCTCAGTGTGAAAAAATTACTTAAAAGTAAATTACTAAATTACTAAAAGTAATTTGACAATTCTAAGTAGCATGATTCTCTTCAACCTTGAGATCAAAAAGTGATTTTTAAATTAACTTCAAAAAATGACTCTTCATTCATCATCAAAAACAAACCATAAATAAGGGCTGGAGAGGTGGCTCAGGAGTTAAGCCTCTGCCTTGCAGGCAGAAGGTCCTCAGTTCCGATCGTAGACCGCAAGTATAGATGCCAGGCTGAAGCAGGCGCAGCCTGAGTTTCTGGTCCTGGTAGGGCGGAGCCTGTGAATCCCGGGGCAGAGTAAACAAGGAGGAGGTGGAGGCGGTCCATGGTGGTTCCCGAATTCCCCCGTGGTTCTACACACACACACACACACACACACACACACACACACACACACACATACACACACATACATGCACGATTGAATAAATAATAAACAATAAAAAAATTTAAAAAACAAACCATAAATAAAGCTACATTAATCACATCATTACCTTAATCTTTCAGGAAAGCAAAAGAGAGTATTTAGCTATGTTTTTTTTTTTTTAACATTTTTTATTATTATTTCTGCTCATACAAACTTAGAAGGTACATTGGTTCCCTCCCTCCCTCCTCCTCCCCTGCCCCCCCATCTCCCTCCCTTCACTCCTCCCTCCCCATCCCTCAATGCCTCCCCCCACAATCCCCGTAGAATCCTTTGATGTGCATGCCAGACTCTCCTCTGGGCCCTCCTTTCCGATGACGTACAAGGACCCAGTGGCATTTCCCAGAACCCTTTCCTGTGTTCCCCTTAAGGATCGGAACACTACTGTGGCTGTCAATCCCTTGCCTCCAAGGATCTTGGTGCCTTTAGCAAATGCTAGACTTTGTGGGGTCAATAGTGTGTTGGACATTGCCCGGGGCATGCAAAGTCCAATTATGATTGCTTCGGCCCTAACTTATGTGGAGTATCTTGCATATCATTGCTCCTCCCATCCTTGTGCTCTTACAATCTAACCGCCTTCTCTTCTGCAAATTTCCCTGAGCTTCAGGATGGGGAGAGATTAAGCTGGCCTAGTTCTAGATGGTTGATATAGAGTCTCTGAAGTTCTGGATTGTGGTTTGTTGATTTTCTTTTGCAGTTTTGCTGCTCCTGCAATGCCCTTCATTCCATCCTGATGGGCATTGTATGTCACCCCCTGGCCAGAGACAAAAAGCTGTTAAATTAGAGTCTTGTTCCACCCTCCGCACCGACCTTCCCAGGTGAGCCAACGAGCAAGAGAGCCCAGCCCAGCCCCGCCCCCCACCCTGGAGCCGCCCGGACAGCAGCATCCTGCCCTGTGGCCGCTGGCTTAGCCCCTGGGGCCCCGCCCTGACCCCAGCCCCTCGCACCCTCCCGCCCCCACGCGCCTACGACCCCCCCCCAGGTCCCAGATGAAGAATTCTGCCATCAACATCAGACCCTCTGCCTCTCTAGCCCAGTGGGGAACCTACGCACGTGGTCCACGGAAGACACACTGCTACTCAGAATTCAATAGAGTCCAAAGGAAACTCAAGCAAAATTCTAAGGAACAAAGGGAACACCGGCCATACATCTGGACTCCACTACAATCATTATATCACGTGATTCTTCTCATCCAGCCCAAAGATAAGTAAACTTTTTCTTTTCACCTTACTGATCCTTTAAAGTATCAAAGCTGTAAATCAACTTTCTCATACAACGACCCCAAAACATACAACTCCAGGGAGTACACCACTCACCCCAACATTTCACCAAGATACTAAATCGTAAAAGTGCACTACCAAACTAATATTCACCCCCTGGTAACATAACCTGACTTAACTGACATACTACAGCTTAGTAGCCTCATCTAGGATATAACGATAACAATACACAAACATACCCAATCCAAGGCAAGCACTAGTAATAACTGGCAAGTGTAACAATACCAACTAAGTCAATTCAGTGAAAAACACACAGAAACTGAAAGGTCCTAAAAAACAAAACAACAATGTACAAGTCAAAGTGCAGATCCACGAGAAACAAAACCCAAGAAGACCAATCTCCCACCGAAAGAATCAATCCCATAATGAGGGATTCCGACCAGAACAAATCCATAGAAAATAGCCATGAAAGCCAGACCCAATATAACGACTTTCAGAGTATGATCATTACCATGATTAATACTATGAAAGAGGAAATCCGAGAAGAGTTAAACAACCGAGTCAACCACTTTGAACAGGAACACAACAGGCATTTGGAGGAGTTGAGAAAAACAGTTCAAGAAACAAAAATAGGCAGAGAGCAGTTAAAACAATCTCAGGCAGAGTTTAAAATTGAACTAAAAGAAAAGTTATCTTCAACCCAAAACTCAACATAGAGTCTTATCAGCAGAACAAATGAGGCAGAAAATAGAATTTCAGATCTTGAAGACAAAGTGGGAGAATTAACCAGCTCAATGAAAGAGATTGTTAAAGCCAAAAAGATACTGGAGAGGAACATTCAAGAGATATGGGACACCCTGAAGAAGCCTAACATGCGCATTCATGGAATACCAAAACAAGAATCCCAAAATACCACACCGGAGGAAATATTTCAATTCATCATAAATGAAAACTTCCCACAACTAAAGAATGAGAGGCCTATCCAAATACAAGAGGCATTTTGCACTACAAACAGACATGACCAAAATAGAAAATCGCCACGGCAAATAATAGTCAAAACACTCCACATTCAAGACAAAGAAAAGGTGCTGAGAGCTTCAAGAGAAAAAAAGCAAGTCACTTTTAAAGGTAAACCTATTAGAATAACAAATGACTACTCAATGGAAACAGAAAAAGCAAGAAGAGTTTGGAGAGACATACTTCAAGTATTAAATGAGCAAAAATGCCAACCCAGAATGATATACCTGGCAACACTATCTGTCATGATTGAGGGAGAAAGAAAAGTTTTCCAGCACAAAGACAACTTTAAGGGATACATGTCTACCAAACCAGGCCTTCAAAAAATGCTAGAAATGATACTCAAGCTTGAAGAAAACAACAAGCATATCCAGGAGGACAGAAGGGAAGTATAATACCACCAAAACATAAATATCAAACAACATACTTACAAAATCTACTAAACATAAAAAATGTCCAGAATTAAAAATAATTTCTCCATTATAACATTAAATGTCAATGGCATTAACTCACCGATTAAGAGACACAGATTACAAACTTGGATTAAACACCACAATCCAACAATCTGCTGCCTTCAGGAAACTCATCTCACCACAAAAGATAGGCACATCCTAAGAATGAAAGGCTGGTCCAAAATCTTGCAAGCTAATGAAACCAGGAAACAGGCAGGGGTAGCAATTATGCTTTCAGACAAAGTGGACTTCAAGCCAAAGAAAATCATAAGAGACACAGATGGATACTACATTTTAGTCACAGGTACAATTCACCAGGAAGACTTCACAATACTGAACATTTATGCACCCAATACGGGCCCCTCCACATTCATTAAGAAAACTCTACAGCGCCTAAAGCAAGAAATCAACCGCCAAACGATAATTCTTGGGGACTTCAAAACTGCCCTCTCAACATGGGATAGATCAACAGGTCAAAAGCTTAACAGAGGCACTTTGGAACTTAATCAAACCCTGAAAGAAATGGACCTTACAGATCTCTATCGAACTTTTCACCCACGCACCAAAGAAAACACATTTTTCTCAGCAGCACACGGAACTTTCTCCAAATAGATCACATATTGGGCCACAAAAGGAATCTACACATATACAAAAAAGTTGAAATTCTAACCTGTGCCCTATCAGACCACCACGGCCTAAAGCTGGACATCCACAACACAACAAACAAGAGAAAATACACTAACTCCTGGAAACTTAACAATATGATGCTGAATGAGAACTGGATTCAGGAAGAAATTAAAAAGGAAAGTTAAGATTTCCTGAAAGTGAATGATAATGAAAATACAACTTACCAAAATCTCTGGGACACAATGAAAGCTGTTCTAAGAGGTAAGTTCAAAGCTCTTAACCCCTACATCAAAAAAATGGAAACATCAGAAATAAACAACTTAACAATGCAGCTTAAAGCTTTAGAGAAACTAGAGCAATCTGATCCCAAAAGTAGTAGAAGAGAGGAGATTAGCAAAATAAAGGGAGAAATATCTGAAATCGAGATTAAGAAAACGATAGAAAAAATCAACCAGTCAAAAAGCTGGTTCTTTGAAAAAATCAATAAGATTGATACACCTCTAGCGAAATTAACCAAAAGCAAGAGAGAGAAATCCAGAGAATTATAACATCATACTTCAAAAAATTATACTCTGTGAAGTTTGACAACACAAAAGAGATGGATGAATTTCTAAGTAAACACAACTTACCTAAATTGAATCAGGAAGTTGTGAATTATTTAAATAGTCCTATAACATATAAGGAAATTGAAGAAGTAATCTCGAATCTTCCCACCAAAAAATGTCCTGGATCAGATGGATTCAGCACAGAATTCTACCAGACATTTAAGGAGTTAATAACACCAATACTCCTTAAACTGTTCCATCAAATAGCAAAGGAAGGAACACTACCAAATTCCTTCTATGAAGCTAATATTGTCTTAATCCCAAAACCTAATAAAGATTCACTTAAAAAAGAAAACTATAGGCCGATCTCTCTGATGAACACAGATGCAAAGATTCTCAACAAAGTCTTAGCAAATCGGATTCAAAAACATTTCAAAAAGATCATTCACAGGGACCAAGTAGGCTTCATCCCCGGCACACAAGGTTGGTTCAACATACACATATCAATAAATGTAATTCATCATGTAAACCAGTCCAAAGTCCAAGACCATATGATACTCTCGATAGATGCAGAAAAAGCCTTTGACAAGATCCAACAGCCTTTTATGATCAAAACGCTAGAGACTGTAGGAATGGAAGGAACCTTTATCAATATAATAAAAGCTGTATACAACAAGCCCACAGGAAGGATTATGCTCAATGGGGAACAATTAGAAGCATTCCCACTTCGATCAGGAACTAGACAAGGCTGTCCACTCTCACCACTTCTATTCAATATTGTACTTGAAGTCTTAGCTGAAGCCATAAGACAAGAAAGGGACATAAGAGGGATTCAAATCGGCAAGGAAGAAGTCAAGCTATCCCTATTTGCAGATAACATGATCTTATACCTAAGTGATCCCAAAAACTCTACCAGGAAGCTCCTGGAACTAATTGAGAAGTTCAGCAGAGTGGCAGGATACAAAATAAATGTGCAAAAATCAGAGGCCTTCCTATATGCCCAGAATGAAAGAAGTGAAAAAGCCTTGATAGAAACAATCCCATTTACTATAGCCCCTAAAAAATGAAATACCTTGGTATAAACCTAACCAAGGAGATAAAAGACCTTTACAATGAAAACTTTAAAACCCTAAAGAAAGAAATTGCAGAAGACATCAGAAGGTGGAAAGACCTCCCATGTTTCTGGATTGGCAGAATCAACATTGTAAAAATGACCATCCTACCAAAGGCAATATACAAATTCAATGCTATACCAATTAAAATCCCAAAGCAATTCTTTAAAGAAGTTGAACAAATAATCTCAAAATTCATATGGAAGCACAAAAGACCCAAGATAGCAAAAACAATCCTGAGTAACAAAAACACTGCTGGAGGTATTACGATACCAAACCTAGTCTATACTGCAAATCCATAGTTATAAAGACAGCCTGGTACTGGCTCCAAAATAGACACACAGATCAATGGATAAGGGTTGAAGACCCAGATATAAGCCCACAAAAATACAGCCATTTGATCTTTGACAAAGGGGCCCAAAGAATCCATTGGAAAAAGAACAGCATCTTCAACCTGGCAAAACTGGATCTCCACATGCAGAAGATTAAAGCTGGACCCATACTTGTCACCATGTACAAGAATTAATTCCAAATGGATCAAGGACCTTGATATCAGGCCAGAGACTATAAAAACCGTAGTTGAAAGGATAGGGAACTCCCTCCAGCCGATTGGACTAGGCCAACATTTCCTAAACAGACATCCAATGGCACAGTCACTGCTACCAAATCTCAACAGTTGGGATCTTGTGAAATTAAAGAGCTTCTGTTCAGATAAAGAGATTGTAACACGAGCACAAAGGCAACCCACAGAATGTGAGAAAAATCTTCACTAACCACATATCTGATAGAGCTCTGCTGTCCAGAGTGCACAAAGAACTTAGAAAATTAAACACTAAGGAAACCAATGGCCCAATTAAAAAATGGACCCTGGAACTTAAAAGAAATTTTACCAGGGATGAAATTAAAATGTCTAACAAATATCTTAAAAAATGCTCCACTTCTTTAGCCATCAGGGAAATGCAAATCAAAACTTCCCTGAGATATCATTTCACCCCGGTCAGGATGGCAAAAATCCACAATACAAACAACAACAAGTGCTGGAGAGGATGTGGAGAGAGGGGAACTCTGCTACATTGCTGGTGGGAATGCAGGCTCATACAGTCACTCTGGTGAGCCATCTGGAGATTCTTAAAGAAATTAAAGATTGAAATGCCATATTGACCCTGCTATTCCACTTTTGGGAATAACCCCCCATATAGCAGAGGTTCACCTCGATAGCACAAGCACGACCATGTTCATAGCAGCACTGTTTACAATAGCAAAGACATGGAATCAATCTAAATGTCCAACAGTTGATGAGTGGATAAGGAAACTGTGGTACAACTATAAAATGGAGTACTACTCAGCCTCAAAAATGATGAATCACTGGAATTTGCTGGGAAATGGATGTCATTGGAAACAGTTATATTAAGTGAAGTATCCCAAACCCAGAAAGTTAAGCGCCGTATGTACTCCCTAATAGGTGGCTCCTAGTACCAAACTCACCCAGCCCACATTGAGACACTCAAAGGTAAACCCATGTAATACAGTAATTGCAAGGATTATGAACAAGAGGGATGGTGTTGGAGGGCCACACGAGACACAAGGAGAGAGGGGACCATGTTACAGCAGAGAAAATAGGCCTCCAAGGAATGCAAGTAAGTAATGTGACACCTGGTTAAGTTCACAGACGTTCGTTCCTGATCACGTACAACTGAGGGGGTATGATCTCACCAGAAGGGGAGGGCATATAGTCTGGCAGATGAAAGGAGATCATTTTGCAAATGGGTGACTGACCCCTCCCTCACCGAGGTTTCCTGCTTTTATTACATCTACCCTTGAATGTGCTATTATAACAAGACTCCAGTTTAACAGCTTTTTGTCTCTGACTAGGGGGTGGCATACAGTGCCCATCAGGATGGAGTGAAGGGCATTGCAGGAGCAGCAAAACTGCAAAAGAAAATCAACAAACCACAATCCAGAACTTCAGAAACTCTATATCAACCACATAGAACTAGGCCAGCCTAATCTCCCCCCCATCCTGAAGCTCAGGGACATTTGCGGAAGAGGGGGCGGTAAGATTGTAAGAGCAAAAGGATGGGAGGAGCAATGATTTGCAAGATTCTCCACACTAGTTAGGGCCGAAGTAATCATAATAGGACTTTGCATGCCCTGCACAATGTCCAACACACTATTGACCTCACAAAGTCTAGCATCAGCTAAAGGCACCAAGATCCTTGGAGGCAAGGGATTGACAGCCACAGTAGTGTTCCTATGCTTAAGGGGAACACGAGAAAGGGTTCAGGGAAATGCCACTGGGTCCTTGTACGTCATCAGAGAGGAGGACCCAGAGGAGAGTTAGGCATACACAATAAAGGAAGGACTCTCTCAGAATTGTGGGGGAGTCACTGGGAGATGGGGAAGGAGGGAGGGGGAGCAGGAGGAGGAAGGGAGGGAACTGGTCTACCTATTAAGTTTGTATGAGCGGAAATAATAAAAAATGTATTAAAAAATTAGAGTCTTGTTATAAGAGCAAACGAGGAGGAGGTGGAGGCGTCCATGGTGGCTCCTGAATTCGTCCATGGTTCTACACACACACACACACACATACACACACGTACACTCACATACATGCACAATTGAATAAATAATAATAAAAAATTTAAAAAACATAAATAAAGCTACATTAATCACATCATTACCTTAATCTTTCAGGAAAGCAAAAGAGAGTATGTAGCTATGTGTTTTTGAGGGGGAAAAAAGGACAATAAGTATACCAAGCAATATTCACAAATAGTTGTGAATCAAGACAAGTGTATCAAGTTAATGAGCTTGTTCTCTCCATTCTTTTAGAATTCACAAGTGCAAATTTGACAGTTTTGGATTTGTGGGAGTTGAACAGCTTGAACTTTTTGATAACCTTTAAAAATAGAATATTGGAATTGGGTCCTGTTAGTTAAATACAGGTGTGAACCTGACAATTGAAGGTTCCAGCCCTGGACACATTTGTGGGTGGGACTAGTCCCTGAGCATGTAGAGAAAACAGAGGAAGCTGGTTAAAGCTGGCATTCTTCAGCATAGTAGAACAGACCACTGTCTAGCAAAATGAGTTTGCCACTCTTTCAGCAGTACTGTTCCCTCAGTTCTTAGTACTGGATAGACTCACCCAATACTAGATCCACCCAAGCTGGATCTAGAACTGTAACTGGACATTGTAAGCAAGACTAAATCCCTTGTTCCCCTTTAAATTTATCAGTTACTGCAACCGGTTCATCATTGAATTATTTTCCATAATATTTTTTAAAAATCCCTAAAAAGCTGAAGCAGTTCTAACATTACAAAGATTAGACCAGAGTATAATTCACATCGTTAATCACCATCAAGAACTAAATGCCATTTTATTAACATAGTGTATATCAAAACTAAGTTTTAATAAATGAACCTGATACATGTTTTTTGTACACACACACGTGCACATTTCTCTCTTCTATACTATTTCTATGTACTCTAGGTATCACTAGTATGCTTGATCACAGAAGATAACTACGTTGTCAAAGTGAACAGACTTTCAAAGATTTTTCATGATCACTTTTCAGTCAGCAAGTAAAAAGAAAGCTAATTATTAATGAGACAGACACATACAGGGGGAGGGAAAAAAAGGGAGAGAAGAGAGAGAGAGAGAGAATCATGACACATGAGTGGAGGTCAGTTCTCTCCATCCATGTGGCCTTCTGGGAATTGAACTCAGGTGTCAGATCAGCAGGTTTGAGAGCAGGGGCTTAACCCACTGACCATTCCACTAGCCCCAGAAAGCTATTTATTTAAAAGTGACTCTTTTAAGTTATGATTAAATACTGTATGATCTTGTCTTCAAGATTCGTAAGCTTATTAAATGAGATTAAATTGAACTTGTGAGATCTATTGTGTCTAACGTTTAATACATCAAAGCAAAGTAGTTCATTTAAGCTGCGATGTACCTTTCTAGTATTTTTAAATGTAAAGCAATGAATTTACATTAAGTTATTAGGCTTTGTCAGAGGACATTAATTTACCAGGCTCCTATATCAACTTAAAATTCCAAATTCTACAGGACACTTTCATATAAAATGTTTAAGGAAAATTTAGACTTAAAAGATTTGGGGTAGCTGTAGTAGTTTTGCGAAGTGTGTAATTCCATTTACTTTTGCAGCTTTTCAATTCTACTGATCTTAAGATTAGTTTCACAAAATGTTGTACTGTTATAATTCAATACCACTGCATAATGTATTTGAGAAATGCCTATCAACTCTCCTGTTATTAGGTAATTTTGTGACTCAAATCTATGGTTACTGTTTTAATGTTTGTACTTTTATTATGCTGCTTTTTAATGCAAAAAAAAATCTGCAAAAAGCACAGAGATCTGCCATTTTTATTTTGAAAATGAAGAGAGCAAAGGTAGACTAACAGGTCTGATGATTGCCTGGTTGAGTCTCTTATCTCTCAAGGTAAGTATTTCTTTTGTATCCAACCCTATTACCCTGGACAAGACCAGGCTCTGCTAGACAGATAATTGCTGTTCATTTTATCTAAAGTAGAAATTAATGGAAACTAACTATAAAATCCATGCTAAAAAAAAGAAGAATAAGCAGCTCCTAGACAACTGGGAAATACACAAGATTGATTAGTTCTTTATGAGCCTAACTGAATGTGTCATTTAAACACAAGGACCAAGGTTATCACATGTTTTGTTTTCAAGTGGTTGAAATAAAAAATGGCTACGGGCAGCATCTACTTTTAAGTACATGACCGACTATCAAAAACAGATCACTGTGGCACCACAGTCAACTGGGGCATAGGAGGCTGAAAACAAAATGAACAAACTCCTATTTGCAGACTCGGGATGAAAATGTTTCACAGTATTCTGTGCTATTTCTTAACATTACAGGGGCTGATGGACAACTAGTGACAACTGTCTCCTTGTCACCTTCCACCAAGAGATTCGGGATATGAAATGTAGTCTCACACACGCTGAACATTTTAGAGCATATTTATTAAATTTCATCACTTATGATCACTGATATAACCAAAAGAATCCTGGCATGAACTTCAATATTTAAAAACAGAACATAGTGATTTTTCAACTATTTTACTTACATGTACTTTCTGAATTCTCATGCAATGCTCATAATTAGGAAATGCTGTACATTCACTCTTATGTTTATTAGAACCAAACTCAGAAGGTAGAAAAATGCCTACATAAATTCACTCTCCAAAACCACTCACAGATAACATTAGCCACTGTTCTTTCTAACTATGTATATGCAACACATTCTTCTATAAAATGTATAATTGTAGACAGATAATGATAGTTATGACAAGGCAATAATATAATTTCAGGGAAGGATTACAACACATAAGACCAAATTTGCAGAGAAGAGGCAGGAGCATTTAAAAGTCATTGAGAACACCACATACATGTCAGTGTTTTTTATCTTCCAAGTAGAAAGAACATGCTCAAGGTTTTCTTAGTAGACAACAGTCAGGAGTGCATGAAAAACTGGCTTTCACGTCAGCAGGCTGAGAGTAGATCAACACCACCAAAGAAAGAGAAAGGTTTTCATTATCTTTTAGGTCTGTCTATATCATCTATCGCTGCTAGAAGCTTCTGTCTTGCTTTTTTATTGATATGAGACCCCAAGCAAACATTCACCAGGTTGGTCAACTGCTTCGTTGAATATTCCTAATAAAAGAAAGAAAATCCAAACTTAGTACGCAATATACTAACGTGTACACAAAAGTACTCAACACAGTAGATACTTCTGAGTACTATAAGCTAGGAAGAAACAGTACAAAGTACAGTTAGGGCATAAAAGACAAATGATTTACTGTGCTTTAAAGGCAGGGAATCAGGAGCTAGAACCGTGAGGCATAACAACTAAGCCTGGTTTCATACAGTGAAATGACAGGTTATTACTAAGCTTTTTATCACTTTAAAGGTCACATACTTTATACATTTTTGGTGATATTCTCTGTTTTAAAGGTACTAAAAGGCACTGCCATTTCAAATTTTAAGAAAAGCTACAGATCAAGTGTCTCTACTGGCATTTTATGTTTTATACTTAGCTAAAATCTCCAACAGAACCGCTCTACACAACACTAAAACAAGTAATGAGGACCAGAAAGTTATTCTTCCTTAAACCCGCACATTAGAATTGTTTGGCAGCAAGTTAAAGCTATTTTACTGTACAAATCCCTCTGGTCTGCACAGGAATAAATGCAAATTCATCAGAAATGTCAACACACTAGCCTGCACTAAAAGACCAAGAGCAAGAGTCAGATGGGGAAGGAGAGTGTCGGCTCTCGAGAAGAGAATCCATGTTCCTGAAGGCAACCACTGAAGACATTACAATCTCAAGCTATCTACCAAAATACCCAACTAAAAAAATTTCAGAATAACACATTCAGGAAACACCCTAACACAGGTGTCATTATTGTATCTAATAATGATCATTTTGTGCTTTTGTACTTGGTTATTTGGTGCTCCCTGAATCCTTTTTCAGTCCCAAACTGAAGTTTCACAGCTTCTGCTAAGTAGACTCTCGCAACACTCATTTCTCTGAATGTGGGTACAGCATTTTGCTTTTCAAATATCACTGGGGCAAAAATGTAGTGATTTTAATATATTCTGGCTTATTCATCAGAAATTCTTAAAAATAACATGTACATTTCAATTTGTTTCCAACCTATTCACAAGAAATAAAACACAAACTATAGCAGCAACAACAAAACAGGTTAAGGTTTGTGTTATCTTTTCACGATGTTAAAACAAAAAAGATCAACTAGGACCAATGTTATGGTTTGAATGTGAGTTGTCTCCCCCAGGCTCAAGTATTGGATCTTTAGTTGATGTTTGGGGAGGTTGTGGAAACTTTAGGAGGTGGAGTCTTGCTGGAGAAAGTCATGGGGGTGGGCCTTGAGTTGGTTAGTCCCACCCTGTTTCCTCAAAAAGTTTGCTCTAACAGTTGGCATTCTCCATGATGGACATCTCCATGATGGACGTGACTCCATTTCCAGTTTCTGTCAGCCAGTCATGCCTTTTTGGCCATAACGGACTGTATCTCCCTTCTGAAACCCCAAACTGACTAAATCTCCCTTTTTTCCCCTTAATTTGGTTGTATACATACTGCATTTCACAGCAGCAGAAAGTGTATCTGACACAACCACAAAGGTAAAACATGAAATAGTTTTGTTGTTTCATTTTTTGGCTTTTTGTTTTTTTGATCTTTCATGAAATATTTTTATTCTTTCTGCACTTCCAGCCCTTGTGGGAGGAGCCTGGGAAATTCTAGAGTGAAGCAAGGAGGTAGAAGCAATCCAGGATGATTCCCAAAGTCACCCTTGGTCCTCCACAGGAACACACAGTGCCCTCTGATACACACAATAAATAATAAATAAATAAATAGATAGATAGATAGACAGATATTTGTTTGTTTAAAAAAGAAATAACAAAGATGAGCCTAACAAGGCAAATAAAGTGACACATTATTTCCTTACCCAATGAAACAAAGAAGTATTTAGCCTTGACATGTTTACAGTCTGAGTAACTATGAACACTAGAGTTATCTAAGGAGAAGATTTGCTGACGATGGGTTGTTTCACCTTTTCTGTTAAGATGAAGTCTTGCCCTGCAGCCCTCATGGCCCTGGCTATGTCCTGGGCTGACCTTGAACTCACAGTGCACCTGCTGCTCTGGGGATGACTTTGCTCCCGCCCACATTTTAAGTCCATGTCCACATACTGTCTCCCTAGACAAATGATCATACAGAAAAAGCTCCCTAGCCAAGGAAAGTTTAGTAAAATATTCAATTAAGCTGTTGAAAATTCGACATCATAAATAATGGAAGAAAAATATTGAAACATATTAAAGGAAGAATCTAATGTAATTGGATGTAACTCAAGCTCAGCCTCTTAAATACTGTATCTTCTAACCATCACTATGGTTTACTGAGGTAATTATCACAAAGCTTAAGTCTCTAACAGACTGCAGTTATGAATGATTTCATTCAGTATTGTTACCCTCAATTTATATTTTTCCTAACCACTTTCAGTCTCTTTCTACAACATAGCTATAAGAAAAACAGTTTATGTTCTGATTTTAGCTGTCTTTTCAGACATAGTGTGAATACAGTAAAAACTGACCCATATACATACAAAAAGCAAACATTTCTTTTTCTTTCATTCTCATAATCTTGAGTTATATGCCAGTCGAGAACAGCACAAAGGAATGGAATACACTTATCAACTATGTCCCGCGCTCACCCTGTGCTCTTTGATCCAGCGCTCCATGTCATTCTCAGTTAGGTAGTAGGCTTTGATATAAGTTTCCACAAATTCTTTATCAGGAATGGGTCTAATATCAGTTAATTTTTCAAGTTTCATTAAAAACTGCTGAAAATCCAACTGCATTAAGGCACGGCCCTCATTACTGCACTTCTTGACATTAGCATACCTAAGACAAATGATAAGAAGATAGTATTTAAATGACAAGATGAGAAAAACAAACCTTTATACTCCTGAACTTTTTTCCATACGCATACTTGTGGATTTTTCCAAAAATAGAAGAGTCTAGAACAACAGTACACAGGCTTTGTCAGTAGGAGGGCTGTATTCATGCCCTGTTGCTTTACCTATTCGGCTAAAAAATAAAAAAGGTCATTTTCTATCTAGCTATTACTTGCCTGCCTTCGTGGTAAAGCAAAAAAATATAACAACTTAAAGTTTCTTTTTTTTTTTTCTTTTTGCTCTATGGACTGCAATTTTCTACACACAATTAACATAATGGTCTGTAAGAAAGTTAAACTAGTCTTTCAGCTAATCTGGCTGCCAAAAGTTATTAATAAAATTAAGCTCTAATATGAACCAAAAAATTCAATATTGTAACAATTCACAGCAAAAGAAACAAAATATCCACACACACTGCACATACTGTTCATTCATGGGTCTATTCACCCCACACCAGTGAAGCACTGTGTTTTAAGGTAGATGAGTAATAAGAACAGCTACATCAACCTTACAAGGACAAAATTTTACTTAAGTGATTTATTCAATATTAGGGAATGAGAAGTTTCCCTAAAGAAAGTTACAAGAAAATCATAGCTTCCATCATTTAGTGATTAAGAGCTCCTCCACCTCACTGCCCTGCCTAGTATAATAGTTTATGTAGAAACTTTTTCTTTAAGCAAGTTCACTGAAAACACTTTTTTGGCCATGACTACTGATACAGGCTTCTTCTGACACACAGTGCTGGTAGTTTCAGTGCAGAGCTAAGATGACTGAGAGGTCATCCATGCTACTTTCCCACTGATGCATTCTTTTGTAACAAATGGGCAGTAAGAAGAAAGCAAATGAATGATGGCAAAAAATTCAATTGTGCACGTGGTCTTCGAATTGTCTGCCTTTCAAGGACATTTTCTTTTTGGTGTTTTAGATACTGTGGGCCATAAGCCATCTATGAGTGAAAGGGAATCTCCTATTCATAGTTAGGTAAACTTAATACATGAGTTACAGACAATGAAGCTGATGATGTGAAATGGCTCACAGTTTGTAAGAACTCACTTTGCCATCACAGCACCAGGAATTTGTGTGCCTTCTATATATTTTAAAACTGAAATTGGACAAGTTATTTAATCTCTTTAAGATTGTGCTT
The DNA here is from genome assembly GCA_023101885.1 of Typhlomys cinereus. Lineage (NCBI taxonomy): Eukaryota > Metazoa > Chordata > Mammalia > Rodentia > Platacanthomyidae > Typhlomys > Typhlomys cinereus. Next base: position 5,352,467 of record JALPQD010000050.1, on the reverse strand, counting down.
CTCTGAACCAAGAGTTTTCTCAGTGATTTCTCAGTGACCAAACAGAGAGAATAATACCATAAAGAAAGGTAATATCAGAATAACATAAAAAAGAGGTATATCAGGACTTGCAAATAATAATCCTGTGATTATTTCACTTGGTAAATGATACTTAATGCTTAACAAATATTAGAAGTACTCATACAATTATTATTAGGTAATAATTTACCTATTAGATGATTAGATAATCTAATCATCCTGCAATCCTCATTCGATTGCTATCTTGATTCAGTGTACCAGCAAGAAAATACACTGAAGGAGACAGGCACAGTATGTTTTATGATCTATTCTCAAATTAGATTACTAACATGCTTGCACTTAACTGTTATCTTCATATATTCTCTTCAACCTTATGTGTTCTCATTCATGTATTATAATTTATAATTATGAAAAAAATGCTTTCTTGAAAAACTTACCCTTCTACAATAGTTCTATTAGCCAATCGTATGCAATGTTCCCAAAGTATATTAGACACAGGTAAGGGTATCCGGACTCTCTTAGAAACTTCATTTAACCTCTTGTTAAACTGCTCAAATTCCTAAGAGGACAAAGTCATGGCTGTATGTAAGTATTATTTTATTGTAACAAAACTTTCTCACAAAAAATGGTTATAAAATAGCAAAAACAAAAACAAAAACAAAAACAAAGATAAATGACTCACAATCAAATCAAACAAAGCAAAAAGGAATTAATGTCATCAATAATGAGAACTTAATGTAACGGTTTTAAAATATATGAAAAGCTTATGTTATGGTAAATAGTATTAATGTTTTATCTGGAAAGAAAAAATTAATTTATTAAGCAATGCTAACAATGCTGAATATTTCTACATCTCAAAATTTTAATAGTTGTCAACTGTGTACTGCAACCATTTTACTTCCTTCACTTAATAATGTCCTGGAATGTTCCACCTAGAACCCAGAACAACAATACTAACAGTAACGGGCATGTGGTACTTTCTCAGAAGTTATTCGTCAGAGAGGTAGCAAAGGCCCTCTAAACAGTATAGGATTTTACCACTGCTCTTGGTAATATTCAACACAACTGGATCACAAAATATGGATTTAAAAAAAAGAAAAAAAGTTGGAACTGGTTTGGAAGGTTCCTCCTTGCTGGACAGCTTACCAAGTACCAGTGAATACTATGGGATTGAAAGCAATTGAAAGTCTCATCAATCTGTGAAATCTGCAAGTTGCAACAACAATCACCATGGCAAGAGTGACCATCTGCATAATAGTGGCATGAATATCAAGGAGACAGCCAACAGCTTTCTGATAGAATTTAAGGCCCCCTAGTCAGAAGGGATCATGTTCCTATTAATATAAACTAGAATAAAAACCTAATGAAAGATGATGATATGGTTCCCAGGGGAAGAGCAGGCTATGAAAGTTTAGCTATGAAGATACTACACCAAACTGCCTTTTAAACACCTGTTATTATACCCATAGATAAGAAAAGCACTCAAAACTCAACCTCAAAGACTCCTTTTCCAACAGAAGGGATTTACTACAGAAAAACATAGCTGGCCAATTGCAGAAAATAAGTACTTGGCCCTAATCAGGACATCTAATGCACATCTACACCCACCACAAGTCAAAGAACACAGTAGAAGAGGGAGTGGTGAGACTTTAAGAGCCTGGAATGAGGTTAAGGAGAGAAAAAAAAACAAATTAAAAATGCTAATAAAAATTTTTTAAAAATCTTGGAGAAACATTTTTAATAAGCTTTCAACCCAAAGTCTGACTATTTATAATTTGCTACTAGCTGTATTCCTTACCGAGTAATCTAATGAATTGTTTTCTTTCCTAAACATTCTTTGAAAGTGAACATATTACATAGATCAAATGATTTTAAAGCCATCATAACTGCAAAATTTTAGTACAAAGGAAAACAACATAGCTTCTATTATCTGCAGAAATGACTATTGTATAAAAAAAATATAAAGCACTAAACTCCAGTAGAAGCTGCAGCCTGTAAGGAATAGTCTTGTGGGATTACTGCCATCTAAACATGTTTGTGTACAAAAATAATGTAACTGACCCTTCATTGATGGCATATTTCAAATAAATTCAGGATGGCTGAAAATGATGTTTTTCTTCGGTTTCTTTGTTTGAATGTTCTAACAATAATTAGAAGGAAAGAAAATCCAACCTGCTCACCTGCTCACCTCCAGTTAAGCTGCCACATGCTATACACTGCTTTTTTGCTATTTTCCAAATCACATTTTTTCTTGCCGATTTATTTTTTAACAGTTCATTGCCTTTAATTACTTTTTTTTTTAAAGGAAGTGGATCTTCAATTCACTAAGCTTATTTTTGAAAATCAAACTTAAATAAGTAATTGCTCTCCAGCAGTTATTTCATTCCACGGAGCTCTCTGAGCAATGGGACTAGCTCCGGCATTTATTATGCATTCACTACAGTAAACTGCTTTGGATTTCAAGAGTCATAGTTCAGTAACTTGCTTTAATATTCTATTTTAAAGATTAAGCTGTATGCTTATGCACAAACTGACACTCTACTTATCGCTAAGTTTGATGTTTAAGAATGTGGCCATTAAATTAAACTACTACATTTTAGTCAAGGTTATTTGGGGGAAACAAAAACAAGCTGATTTAAACTTAGAATGTAATGTGAAAGACAAAAACATATCAGGAAGTTAATCTCCATATTTAAGAAGTCCTTAGGCTACTTAAAATTGGATTCAGATTATTAATCTGAATAATATCAGTTATTTTTTACAATAATAAATTTTTTTAGAATTAAGAATAATGGAAGCAGGTAACTCCTTCTAGTGGTGTACCTGCTCAGTGCAGAAGGACTTTTTTCCCTTGCATCCCTGTGTACACCTCAGTTGGCATGTGACATGGTCTGAAAGTTTCTGCTCGCCTTGAAGCCATATTCTGAAACCCTAAGTCCCCAAGTGATGATGTAGGAGTAGGACTTTTAGAAGTTCTTATGAGCACAGCCCACATGCATGGGGCTTGTGCTTTTATAAAAGGAGTCCTGGACTGCTGCCTTCCTCCTTTCACGGTGTGAGGATGCAAGGGAAGATTTAATCTAGGAGAGACGGAGCCATCCCCAGACATCTAATCTGTCTGAGTGTTATCTTGGGTTTCTTAGGCACCCAAACTATGACAAGTAGTCAGTCTACTGCATTGTTATAGAAGCTTGAACAAACTAGGGTAACGTGTTATATAAAAATATCAACCTTACAAAAACAGGAATGTTAAAAAATGAATAGGAACCATTATTTATTACTTATATTGACAATTGAAACCTTCTAGGTTAATAATTTTCCAATTTCATGGCAGTACTACTTTTTTAACATTCCTGCAGGACACCACAAGCTGCTGTGACTAGCACAACAGACCATCCTCACTGCTCTCTCCTTTAACCCAGAACTCATCAGTTGTCACATATTCCAAGTCATTGCTACTCTTGAGTTAAGCAAGTAGGAATGACAGTGTCAATGAGACAAAATCAGTAGATTAAGAAGGTCCAGTTTAAAGTAAGTAGGTCTGAAAGTTGTCTTCATTTTCTCACTTCCTTAAGATGCACGCATGGCTCATTTCCTTCCTTCCATGAGGCCTCTTCTCCATTTATTTTATATAGAAAGTCTTTCTGTGGCCTGAACAAACAAGTGATATTCCTCTCTCACCTACATCCTGTTCTTTGCTCCTTCCTTTTACCTGATTTATTTTATCAATGATCCATCACTGAATAGTATATCTCATGGTGTCTATTTGCTCCTAGGTCTGAACTGGCATGGGTCTCCTTGAGGGCCTATAAGATTCTTAATTCACAATTATATTGGCAGTATTTCTATCAGGCCTGGCCCATATCAGGTGATCTAGAAGTATCCGTTCATACACAAATGAAAAAAGATGAATTACAATTCTTTCTAGGAAACTTATTAATATAGACATTGCACATGAATTAAATGATTACATAACACCTAGCAAAAGTAACAGAATTTCTGGCAAAACTCTGAAAAATTAGGGACATGGTCATGTGCAAATGAATATACACTAAACTACAAGAAACAATTTCAAATTAAACAGAATCTAATAGGAAGGCAGCCATGATATGTAATTATCAAAATAACTCAACTGGGAAAATAATGAGCAGAATCTTTTAAAAAAAAATCTGTTCATTATTCACAGATCTCAATAAGCACTCAAAATTCAGAGCTTAAGCCTATAGCACTCCAGGGACTCGGATGTTCTGGTCCCAGAAATGATGTAGCAACTACAGTTCCCTTCTTCAGAACCACCTTCCTTTGAGAAACGATCTCAAGCACTTGCCTTCAGCAATGCATCTACATATATGTTGTGCTGGGACATAATTTCTTTTACATCCCACTTCACATTAGCCATCAGGAGCAGCATCTGTTCATAATCGATGGCTTTACCAGCTACGATCCAGTAGATGGGTTTGCGTAGTTCACTGGCAGTTGACACCGTCTGAAACATTGCACAGAATCGAAATTTCAAGAAAAAAAAAAATTCCAATGTGAGGAAATAGGCTTAATACATAATTTTGAGATATTCATTAAACTTGAGGTCATAGCATTACCATTATGAGAATTAAGAGAATTTCATGAAAACTAACAAGCATTTCTCTACTTCTATCTATTCTGGCTCCTAGTACCTTACCTCTGAATTCTATTTTTTCTCACCTACAGTCTTTAAACTGGCCCTCTTTGCCCCCAAGCGTGTCATCTGAAGTTCTTTGCCCATCTCTATAAATTCCTCTTAAAACACATACCTGGTCAGGCTACTCACTTGTTTGTAAACTTTTAGGAGCTTCCTGCTGCCCTCAGAATAAACCCAAATTCCAGGCTCAGTACTTTCTATGAGAAGCTCCTTGTCTGTACTCCAGCTGGCTTCTTCCCATGCTGACAGCCTGAGTTTCCCTCAACAGTCCTCATGCACCATGCACTCTTCTGACTTTCTAGCTGTGCATATGCCATCCACTTACTTTGGACTCTAATACTAACTTGCTCTCTACTTGTTTGGTATAATTTAAGTATTACATGCTTCCTCCAGACAAACTTCCTACACAACCTTCTCCCAACCCAGCTATTTCTCCTCCAGTGTGGGTTAAACACACTCACTGCACGTTTCACTCATCACAGCACTTACAGTTTATTAAAAATACAGATTTAACTGGCTCTTTCACTGAACTAAAAGTTGTGCAAGATGCTCAGTAAGTTATATATTTAACATAGGAATCCAAAAAGTGAATAATGAATATTTTACCCAGCAACTCTGAGGCATACTACCTGATCTCTAGTAATAAATCACAAACCAGCAAAGGAAAACAAAACAATCTAAATGATGAGTGGTTGTCCTATCTGGCTCACAGTTGGAATGATACACAAGACCATCTCTGACCTGAGAATAAAACTGCTGTAGAAAAGGCTTTTTGACTGCAGGCATCACGGCATCCAAATGTGGCTGAAGGAACTCAAATTGTTCAGCCAAGAACACTCTAAAGGGAATAAATAACCACTGTGTAAACAAATTGCAGGAGTGAGAGCCTGTCATTGTTTCTGAATAACTAATCTGTCAAGATCTCCAAAGAAAACTTTTAACAAGTAAAATTATTTCCTACTTCAGTGAACTATGTTGTATTGTGAATTGGATTTGTTCACTTATCAGTGAATCAGGAAGTTGAAGAATAGAAACTTAAAGACAGTTAATTGGGCTACTGTCAGACATGGAGTCATGCTGCATTGTATGTTAGATATAAGTGCATGTAACATAAAATAGTCCAAAATGGAATAAGATCCCTTTAGAATAGTTCTTTTAAAGATCCTGTTTAACTATATACAATTATACTAAGAGATTCAATGAGTGCTATTTGTTGTAAGTAGCCAAACATTCCTAGCATGCAGCCAACTGAGGCTAGACAAAGTCATACATACATACATACTGAAGGTGCAAAGAGGCTGTGGTGCGGACGTGGCAGTCAGCAGCTAATATGCCTAGACTACTGCCTGTAGATGTACTACCAAAGAGCAGTTTTTCTTGAATTTCAGTTATATATACAAAAATACTTAAGTTACATTAGACTTACTGAAGACATCATATGCTTTAATTAAATGAACACATTTGGGGACTTATAAGGATGAAAGAGCACTCCTGCTGATGCTAAGGGAAGTCTGTGTGACAATGACAAAGGAACTAGATTCTTCAGTCAATAGCAAAATATAAAGCAGACCATATGCTTTTCAAATGGTTTACTTGAAGCAAGGATCATTTTGTCAAAGATCAAAACTTAAAATACCTCCTTCTTTCATTCATATTACTGAAAACAAACTTCACAAAACTGAGTGCACTAGCAAGTGTTTGTAAGGCCAGATATGGGATATGTGACTCCTAGGGCTTCTGACCATTTGGCTTAACACACTTAGTGAACTCTAAGCCAGGGAGAGATCTAAACTCAAAAAACAAAGTAGATGGCACTTTAGGAGTGAGACTCAAAGTTGTCCTCTGACTGTCACACATTATGTACACACATCCATGCTTGCACAAGTATGTGTACCTGATATATATATACACATGCACATACATTTACACATGGGCATGCATACACATACAGAACTGAACATGCAGTTTAAAAATCAATTAGTAGTCTATGTTAGCATATAGTTCTCAAAAATGCATATGATACTTAAAGTAGTAGTTGTATACAGCTAACAGTATAATTATACAATGCTTACTTTTATAATTTTCCTTAAATAGTTAATGGCAAAGCAACTGTTTTCCACAACTTACAAGGATTCTGTGGCTACCACTCTCTCTGCCAACCCATACAATGTATCCCCAGAGGTCAAAACCACTAGGTGACTGAGGTGTGGGCTGGGTACCTTCTCCTTCCTTTCTTCTGCTGCTGTGAGTGTGGCAGTAGGATCAGCCGAAACTTCCTGGAAATACAACACACACATATATTCAATACCTGAAACAGCACACCTAATAAACCAAGAGTTTGACTGAAGTAGAACTCTAATTAAAAATTCATGGCACATAATGACTATGCTTAGTTTCAGTTTTTCTTCTTGCTTTTGTTTTGTAACTATTGGAGCTTTCTTTTGATACTGAATTAAAATGATTCTATATATTAATCAATAAATGTCAGGATATGCATATAACGTGTTTGACGAACACGGTTATTTCATTAAGATGAGATGTCATTCACAAACTAGCACACAAAGTACTGGCCTGTCCCTTGAGAGCCAATTTAATGAAAACATAGAGTCAGAGTAACCATTACACACTCAAATTTTAACCATGGCAATCTCAATCTTTCCCTTTTCCCCTCATTCCCTCTCCCTTCCCCATTTCCTTCTCCCTTCCCTTCCTTTCCTTTTAATGAGACTTAAATGGTCAATGTGAGGGGAGGAGAGGGAGTTCAGAGACACCCACAGAGCGGATTTGTCCAGGGACAGCCACTGTCTAGGATGGCAGTCATGTGGCCAACAGCAATGATGCAGTCAGTGGAAACTCACCAGACTTCTTGTCTTTTTCACATTTATCTACTGCCATGCTTACTAGCCATCTTCTCATTACCAAATTATCTTTCCTGGTATTTTGATACCAAGTCTTTAGTAAAGAAAGGGGAGGTGGAGTATCTTGGGATCTTGAGTAAGGAGTTAGGTTAGCTATCTGGAATAGCTGGTATAAGACCAGAGACAGCTAGCCTGAGTTCCCATGATTCCTAAGAGTTCAACAGAGACACGTGGTTGAACAAGCTTTCCTTTGTGAAGCAACATGAAAGAATGCCATTTGAAGTGTGTGACCATATCAGTTACCTAAAAAGTTGCTACCATTAATGCCAGAGAAAGACAATCATTTCATTTCTCCCCCCCAGGGAGTCAAGGAGGTAATATCACAATTGCATTGCATAGAGAGTAGCTTTAAGGAACATGGTTCTTAAATGATTCCTAATAATACTGACGACATTATAGTCAATTGTATACTTTTAATGATAGCTTAATTAGAGTATTTTTTCCTGTAATTATTTTGCCAACAAAACATACTTATGGCATTTTGAAAAAAAACAAAAACAAAAAAACAAAACTTCCAGATGAGAAATCCACAAGCAAAAAATTAATAGAGTAACTGCAGATGTACTTTTATAAAGTGTGATTATAGAGGAGAGGGCCAAAGTACCTGCCTACCTATCTCCTTAGTCCTTTCAACACAAATGTGTTGAGTTCGCCCTTTACTGCAGTGCTCTTTCATGAAAATGTTCAGAGATTACTGTAATTGCTGCCACCAATTCAAGAAGTTTTTATTAGAGTGTCTTCCTTTGTTCCCAGTTAACACTGGCATTTTAGGCACCAAGTTTTTGGAAATTACTTGCTTAAAGGCCAAAGGTATATGTTTACATTTAGGGAAATAGACTGTAAGTCAGCAAGAAAGCCACAAAAATGTCAGGCTGGCAAATAAATTTTATGTGCTTATTGTGCACGGCAGTGGCAAAGCCCCTACACTGGATGAGGGGAAGAGAGAAGGACAGGACCTTTTGGAAGACAGAGAAAAATTGTGTCTCCATATTTAGCCTTTCCTGTTGTTCATCTACTACAAAGAGAATTTATAATTTTGGGTTTTCTGGGCAACTTTACAACACATTGCTATTAACCAAAGATTGGAGTCAGGTGTGATGATACATACCTACAATCCCAACACTTGATTGGTATGATTAGTACTGTCAACCTGATATCTAGGAGATAGACCTGGTAAATCTACAAGGGATTACCTAGATTCATGTGAGTGTCTGAGAATGTCTGTTTATCTTCATTACATTACTTGATGTGGGAAGACGGCCCACTGTGGCTGGCACCATTTCACTGGACTGAGATCCTAATTGTTTTAAAAGGAGGAATTGATATGCTCTTTTTGTTTCTCAATTGTCCATGAAATGTGACCAGCTGCTTTAAGTGCCTGCTGTCCTCGCTTCCCTACCATGATGGCCTACATCTTCAGCCATGAACTAAAATAAACTCTTTCTTAAAAATTACTTTTGTCAGGGTATTTTATCTCAGATACAGGAATGAAAACTGAGAAAATGAGCTACATAGTAAAGTACTGTCTTAAAAAATAAAACTGAATAAAAATAAAAGATTCGAAAATATCAAAGATGTCTTGGTTCTTAAAGCCAAGAATGTAGATAGCATTACCAAAGGAAAGATTAAAATTGTCATTTCAAGTACCACTACACCTATACCAACTTTCTTTTCTACTTTTCCTCTAGTAGACCTCTTAGATTCTACTGTGATGTGCCAAACAAATTTTCTGAAACTGACTTTATATGAAAAATATTTTAAGTGTCATTTTTTAAGACCAAAATGATTCCCTTTTGCCTTTTATAATTTAAAAGTAAAAAATCAAAAGAAAAACAAAACAAAAAACAAAAGATACAGGAGAAACAGGAGAAAATAAAATTAAGAAAATAATATTTAATATTTTTAACTGATATGTAGGAAAAATATAAAAGATATTTCCACTCAGTTTATATTTACTTAGCCATAATTAAACTTGACCATCCAAACAATGTATTGAATTGATAGTGTTCTCTGACAAATTGAATATAAATTAATGAAGAAAGTTCATTTGACAGCTTAAAAATATTTCAGGTTGATCTACCATATGACAGAGTATCTAAAACAATAAACCAAATATCAAAACAAAAATCATATAAACTAAAAGAAAACATCCAAAAACCTTCTTATTTTGAAGGACAAAGCTGCAGAGGTCTGCTACAGTCAGTCCTCCTTTCAAACTGAAGGACAAACTAGATAGTTACAATAGATACACCCAATAGGCAGTCTTTTTATGTAAGAGGTGGCAAGGACAAAGACTTAGAGTCAAGGTATATTTAGAAGACAACATGTCAAATCAAGAACAAAAAAATGGGTATTGTCTTTTTACTTGTGTCTGAGATACCAACACTCAGTATATTCACTGCACTGCTCAAGATCACCAATCAATCACTCCATTTCACTTTTATCTTAGCATTCTTCAGCACCTAGCACTGTACCACAGTCATTCTATTATACATTTGTTTATTCACCTTTCCATACCACGAATAACAATTATCTCTTTTGTTCACTGATAATCTTTTTAGTGCCATCACGATGATTGCTACAAAACAATTATTTTATAAACATTTCCTCATTCTTTCATTTTACTTTTTTTTGGGTGCAAGGTCTCAGTTTCCTGAGATCAGTGACACAGATCATGACACCATTGTTATTTCTTTAAAGTAATAAATGATTACATTATTACTTAATAAAAAATTTAAGAAAAGAAACATATGTACAATGTAAATATGAAAAAAAGAGGAAAATGATGGCTCATTTTGGGTAAGTTAAAGCAATAAAGGAATGTCCAGAGAAGCCTAGATTCATGTACATGAAGACAGATGCTCTGAAAAACATAAATTTCTAACCACAGTGATCAGTCAAAAGAGGTTCTGTTTTTAAATACTTAGACTTATTTTTTATGTGGCTTAAAGCAAACATTTCCTCATGTGACATGACAGTCAATGCCTAGGAATCCTGACTACATGACAAGCCACACACAAACTTTCTTCTTGAATTTCAATGTCATTTCTAAAGTGATGTCAAATACTGTTCCAAGCATAACCTTAATATATAATAATGCCAATCAGAAAGCTCTGTTAAACAGATTTTAACTTCCTACAGGCACCTGGTATAATACTAAAGAACTCGGACATTGTTCAGACACCTGGATGCACAATTACATAATGATTAATTGTATGACTAGGTTTAATTTTTATTTTATAACTCAAGTGAATTAATCTCAGTTTATTACTTACCAAATCAATAAGGCTTTCCTGTATTCTGTTTAGAGTTGTTCTCAGTCTACTACTACTAAGGCCAAGTCCTGTTGATTCCAACTGAAACCAAGAAAGATATATTATATTACTCTATGGATGATCCTACAAATGACCCATCTTCGTGTTTGAAAGTTTTTAACCCAAATCCTTAGCTTCAGTGGGTTTTCAAGCTTCCATTTAAAAATTTCAACACATTAGAAAGAAGTCAAATCCTAGTCTAAAAGGAAACATAAATACTACTCATGAGTACTTGCAGACCACACCAACATCTATCAGTGTTATAAATTACTGGAAGATAGTTCATTGCAATTTCAAGTAAATATTTTTGGTTTTAAAACTTGAGGTTTTAGATAGATGATGGATGTATACTCTGTTGTATTTAATATACATCTGTTGTGTTTATACAGAAGCAAGAAAAGCAAGGTTGCTAACTTTTCTTACACTAATTAAAGACTAAATCCTCACTGAAAAATGAATTTTTCTCTTACATTTACCAAACATTTCATGCTATTGAATTTTACTCCTTACCAAAAAAGCCAATGCATTTAAATAAATCTTCACAAAGGTCATGGTGTGAAATGTAAGCTCTTCCCCCAAACTCATGTGCTTGAATTTGTTTGGGAAGGTCATGGCACCTTTAAGAGGTGGAGCCTTGCTGGAGGAAAGCAGCACAAGGGATAGGCCTTGAGGTTGACTAGCCCCACACTACTTCCAGAAGCAGTCTGCTCTTGCAGCTGGCAGTCTCTAGAGCTCCCAGCCTCCTTGATGGGCATGATTTAGGTCTCCTCCAGCTTCTGTCAGCCAGCCAGCCAGCCACATCTGTCCTGCCTTAACGGACTGCATCTCCCCTCTGGAACCATAAGCTGAATAAATCTTTCTTTTTCCCCTTAAGTAGCTTGACTTTGAGTGCTGCCTCACAACAACAGAGAAGAGTAACCGGTAAACATAGTGCGTAAATGAGAAGAAAGGATTGATGTTAAATCATGAAGTTAGTCATTGTCTGCATGATAATTCGACTGATAAAACAAATATGAGAGATCATTTAGGCATTAGAAAAAAGTTAAAATATTCTCTATGACCCAATAATTTAAAATATATAATAAATCATTAACAGTAATATTTAAAAGTATGTAATCTCATTAGCATGGTCAAAGAAATATGTGTATGATTTATGAAAACATACACATACAAGCAAGCAGGCACACATTTATTTCTAGTTGGCTAAATGGGTAAAATTCTTTGCATTTCTTCTTTGTCTATTCAGTCTATTTATTGTTAGTAACTATTCTGTTCTACAGAAAACCTAGGCAACTGCATCCATTCACAGGCCACATATGGCTTCTGAGAGTTATCATCTAGTATATAAGCAAAAATGCAATATTATAATTTCATTTTAAATAGCAGTATGATTTAAAAGCAATTAGGCAAGATTAGGTGTGATAACAGGGGATGAACACAATCAAAGTATACCTTCCGAAATTGACACAGTCACGACAATCACAACTCACAGGACAGGAGGGCACAGGCACTGGATCTGTACAAGACTTGCCTGGACAGTAAGCAGTTGTAGGTGGGGGAGGGGCTCATATGGCCTTACCATTTAATCCTGAACTATTGGCAACTAAGAGATTCTGGGAGAGGGAAAGTTTAGTATCTAGTTGTGTACCCACTGATGAGCCCATCAGGCTCCAATAAATAGTTTCAAATTCATAGTCACATTAATAACCCTGGGTCAAACTCAGTAGGACACAAAGCAAAAGACTTAAGTATGGGAAAGATATTTGGGGGGGAGGGGAGGAGAAGAGGAGGGTGCCAGAGTGAGTGGTAGACAAGAGAGGGCAAGTAAAAGGTAATTAATTGGAATGTATTAATTCTTGTATAAAACTTAAAGAATGAAATTTATTAATAAAAATGAAAACTCTTCAATCATTTTAATACACATCTATCAGTTATAGAGATTGCTAGCTGATGTTTAAAATATCTCAATGTCTATGCACTAATTATACAGAAGTCCAGGTTTAAATAAAGCAATATATGCATTTTCATTTCTAAAATACTGACAAAGCTAGAAAAAAGCTGAATTACTTTTTCTGCCAAAGATTTGAGCACCATACCATGTTTATCATATCAAAGTTTGGATTTAATACATAAATAAAATAATTTGGAAGACATAGCAAAGTTTGAATTTAATACATAAATAAAGCAATTTGGCAGACATCTGATAGTACCAATTTCATATTTGACATGTGATTCTCAAATTATGTTTCTCAAATAATACAGAATGAAAAACTTTACATTTTTAAAAATGAATACATTTTATAAGAAATGTTTCCTTTAAAGTGGGGACGCCCTGCGCTTCTGGTCCTGGTAGGGCGGAGCCTGTGAATCCCGGGGCAGAAGGAGGTGGAGGCGTCCATGGTGGTTCCCGATTCGTCCATGGTTCTACACACACACATGTGCGCGCACATACATACGCACATACGCACAACTGAATAAATAATAATAAAAAAATTTATAAAGAAATGTTTCCTTTAAAAATTGACTTACTGAATCATTCCGACCAAAAAAGGTATATATTGCATACAAGTAATAATCGAAAAGCTGAGACATGAAATGGATGACATCAAAAGCAATTGGCTTAAGAATGCTCATCATCTGCATGTATTTTCCTGAAAGAAAAAAAAATCACAGAATTAGAACCAAATTACATTGTTAATCTATAATTATTGAAATGGTACATTAACATTTCTAAATAAAATTAAATACTGACTCCTCAGTCACAAGTAACATTTCAAGTATGTGCTAGAAATTAAAACAGTCTAATATCTAAGAAAGTTTCACTGAGTAGCACAATGAATGAGTCCACTAGAATGTGTCTGTTATGATAATATATTGCACAGTTTATCAATTCTTAGGGAACTCCTTACTCTTCTGCAAATGATACATAAACACAGAATGAAGTTTCTCTTTGGCAAAGATTCTACTTAAAATAATTTCTTCAAAAGTAAGTATAATAAAGTAAATTACAATACACAAGAAAAAGTGAAGTTTCTTTTCATAAGATCGCATACACATAGCAAAAATTAAAACAGCAAGAAAAATTGCACAAGGAAGACAGTATCCCGCCCTTCTACCTTAGCCTTATGAAATCTCCCTCCCAGGTCAAGAGCTTTTCTTTATTACCAATCACAGGTGAGCTCAATACACTCAAAAGTGTCACAAAAGCTTCTCACCTCTTTTTTTTTAAACATTTTATTATTATTATTATTACCGCTCATACAAACTTAATAGGTACACCGGTCCTTTCCCTCCCTCCACCTTCCCCTGACCCCCCTGCTCTCCCCTCCCCTCTCCCCTCCTTCCCCATCCCCCAGTGCCTCCCCCCCCCCCAATCCCCAGAGCATCCTTTAATGTGCATGCCAAACTCTCCTCTGGGTCCTCCTCTCCAATGAGGTGCAAGGACCCAGGGGCATTTCCCAGAACTCTTTCCTGTGTTCCCCTTAAGCTTAGGAACACTACTGTGACTCCTCCAAGGATCCTAGTGCCTTTAGTCCATGCTAGACTTTGTGGGGTCAATAATGTGTTGGACATAGCGCAGGTCATGCAAAGTACTATTATGATTGCTTCGGCCCTAACTTGTGTGGAGTATCTTGCATATCATTACTCCTCCCATCCTGGTGCTCTTACAATCTTACCGCCCCCTCTTTCACAAATTTTGGGAAAACTCAAAATTTCCTTCTCTTCTAAATTGATGATGGAATCTCTCCCCAAATGAAAGAAAGACCAAACATGTTTACAAACATGCTAATGTATTTGAAGGACACATGAGCGAGGCGACTCAAATGACAAATAACCTCCAGTCCCTATTTCTCTTCAAACAGGAAAGAACAGACCATCTGTTAAATTTCAACATAATTCACATGCTGTGTCAACTCCACATAACTTGTAACTATAAATTTTAAGTTGATACTATTAAAAATAACATGACTTAAAAGAAAACACTTTAATTGGCAATGAAGAAATGAAAATTTTACTCTAATGGAAATGTCTACTATAAAAATCATTTCTGTAAGAATTCAGTATATTTGTCTTAATTTATGTGACAATTAATTCTAAGTAACAGTCAGATGGTCAAAAAGAGAAAAACACAAATATACATCAAAATAAAGTAAAACCCATCTAATCAACTAAGATTCTATTCTTAGTCCCATTTGTAAAGCCTTGATTTAAAAATTCTTCACAACCATTTTATACATTCAGAGCTTTTCCTAAGGTCACATTTTAAAAATGTTTCTAAACACTCTGGAACATTCTGCTGCCATCTCCTTAGCTACACACATACGTAAGCTGTCACTAGTTAACAGTCAAAATAATGATGCTGAGGTGAATAAAGCTGAAAAATATTCATCACTTTAATCAAGAGACACAGGTGAATAAGTAGACAAGGCTGTGATCATCAGCCTCCCCTTTCAATTTTGAGTTGCTAAATGGGCTCCAGGTACACCTATCAGGAATAAGCTGATACACCTCTGGATAAGCTTGGAAGACACCGTCTTGATTGCTTGGACTGAAATGGGAAGACCTGCCCATGGTAAGTGGGAATACTCTGACCAAGTGGTTAAAATGGAGAAAAAGCTACATAGAAAATTATTCTTTGCCCTCTGTTCTTGCAGTCGATGCAATGTGACTAGTTCTCTCAGCTCATAATACTGGTATGACTTCTCTTAAATTATAGCCTGGAATTGCAAGTTGGAATAATATTGCCTTGATCCCCTAAGTTTTTTGGGTCAGGTGTTGATTACAGAAACACAATATGAAACTGAAATACACAAACCTAGAATATACAGTTGCTCTTTATTTCCACTAAATAAGTCTTTTAATATAATCATATAAGCTTGAGAAAAACCACAAAATTTTAATTCATAAGGACTACTTCAAATATGTATTCAAAAGAGAAAATGACTATTTTTTCCTCAACATTGAAAAAAAATGAACATAATAACATTCACTCATTCCACAAAGACTTTTTGATAACCTGAGACATATTTGAGTCTTGTATTAAGGCACAAGGGACTACACAGTCTCTTTCTTTGTATATGATTATATGGAAGGGCGCATGGACCAGCAGTCCACCAGTGTATTGCAATGAACAGGAAGAACTCTGTTTTTCCAGTTCAAGAGGGCAAAACAGGCAGACAGGGAGCCTTTGGAGGTCTAGGTCAGATCTAACTATATTAAGTAAGATTTTACTTAATGAAGCGTATGAAGAAAAAAAAAAGGGCAAGAAGAGGGAAGGAAGAAGAAAGAAGGAAGGGAAGGAAAATGAAAAGATAAGAAAATTCTCAAAATTCTACAGAATTTGAGTTGATGAATTTATCCTGCATACCACACATTCCCTATGGCAACTGTGGTGCTCTCCTAAGCTCTGCTTCTGTAGCAAAAAAGGAACCAGCCAGAGGTGGCAACGTATGAACTCTTTCTATTACAACTTTATTTACCTTATTTGATCTGCATACAATAGTCTGCTCAATCTGTTTTAGATGAAAGATAGTGGATGGGAACACATGATGGAAACAGTAAGAAGCCAATAAATCCTTAAGGAGAGCTCTGAGAGGTGGAAGGCAAGACTACTATGAATTAAGCTGGTGTAGAAAGGGAAAGAAATGAGGCTAAGATAGCACGAAGCTGAAGGTCCACTGTCTTCTTCCCACGTCGGTCCTCCTAGCAGGCAGTTAGAGGCATAGGCTGCCAGAACTCAACCACAGACAAAGCATAGCAAATACAAATCCTTAGAGTTCCTCTCAAATAAAATAATGAAATAAACTAAATTGAAAAGACAGTTGAGCAATCAACCATATACAAGTAATACATTAAGGAAATTAAGGCTTCGGGATTGAGTATGGGACCGACAGTCCACTTAGCCTGGGGTTTGAGGGTCTGTTTCTACAAAAGCGAAGACTGCCAGGGAGTCAGCCTAGCTTTGCTCTACTCCACACAACGTTCCTACTTACAGTTCCTGCTGAGAAGAAACAGCTCATGTTACTCAGAAGAAGCCCACAGCAGCTGTCCAGGTCTTTTTTGTAAGCAAGAGTAAATGATCAAACACTACCAGACAGATTAGGAAAATGCAACTGTGTGTTAAAAAGAGAGGCTGCTGCTGGAGGAAACAGAAGAATGTAAGTTACAAAAGAGAAAGGGTAAGGATATAAATTTCTGTAACAGCAGAGAGAAAAAATACAGTGAACATGCTCTTAAAACTGTATGCTCTTAAAGAGCAAAACATGCTCTTAAAGAGCAAAACTGTGATTTTCAAAACTACACACAAGAATTTAAAAGCAAACAAATAATAAATAAAATGGGCAAGAGAAAGTCTCGTAAAAGAAAAGAATATGGAAAATTAATGAAAGGAAAGTTATATGATCTCTTTCAGATTCATGAAAACGTATTATTCTTTGGGAATAAAATTTGTGCACATGGTTTGTAGCACAGAAGGCAACCACTTCCAATTTCAGCTATTTAATTTTTTTAAACTTTATTTATTGTGTGTACGTGGGGGTGTGTGCACGCGCATACTGTGTGTTCCTGTGGAGGATCAAGGGTGACTGTGGGAATCATCCTGGTTGCTTCTACCTCCTTTTTGCTTCACTCTGGGATTTTTCAGGCTCCGCCCACCAGGGCAGGAAGTTCCGGCTACCACTGTTTCCGTCTGGCACTATTTTGTGCGGGATTTGGGATCCAAACTCAGAACCTTCTGCTTGCAAGACAGAGTCTTAACCTCTGGCCATTTCTCCAGTTCTTATTTCAGCTATTTTAAAAGATATGAAGAATTCACAAGAAAATCAAGATTCAGAGCTTTGAAATCAGAGCTGTTAGTATTATTTTAAGAAAACTGTAAACATTAGGAAGAAATAATGGAAGTTTCATAAAGGAAACCTAGCAAAATATAGAGATAGGGAATAGTGTCAAAGAAACACTAGTGAAACCCTTTCATTCAAGTGCAGACCATGGAGAGACATAGAGGGACCAACAAAGAAACAAAATTGCACTGGCAACAGAATGAACAGTGGTACACCTTGACCAATTCGAAGTAGGAGATAAAGAGAGGAATGAGGTTACAAAATGAAAGATGACAGTCAGCAAAACTCAGATTCTCTTCTGGCAACAGTCTCCTGTGCAGGAAGAATATACAGGTAAAGAGAAGTATGGGGAAATGTGATAAATTCCTGGCACTACGGATTAAGTAACCTTAAACCTTAAGTACTCTGCTGGATGCTATACATAGATGCTGGAAAAACAGACTAGCTTTATTCACATGTGTAGGAATTTACAGTCTTGCAGGATAAGAGCAAACCTGAAATCAGAGCTGGAAGCAAGTACATTATTTTTAGAATGTATGCATCGGAGCAATTATCAGTGGATATAAGCAGCATGCAAAGGCACAAGAGAACATTACAGACAAACTGGAAATGCTATATGAGGCATAAAGAAAAGTCAGTCCAGCCTGGCAACTTAGAAAAGGTACTGAGACAGTCGATTCTCTTAGCCCCTATTGGGCTCTTGTCTCACTTCTTCAAGAAGGAAGAGGACAGAGAAAGGTGAAGAAACTTTGAAATTTTATTAATACACAGTTGGAACAGTGCAAATGAGAAAACAAGTCACCATATAGGAAGCACGTTGCCACATGGAAGAGTGGAGGAATTTGAACTCTTGACAGCTGCGGGATGCTAGCCAAACTTGTCACAAGCATTACAGCTCTGGAAGGCCCCAGCCCAGAGAGTAGCAACTCTGTTTCTCAGCCAAGGCTTGTGATGCCATTTGAGAGCAGTGAAGCAGCGTGTCTCAGAGAACAGATGTGGTCAGCACCCACATAAATTCCCAAAATGGAGCTGCAGGTCCCTGCGACTGCAACAGTATTGATCAGCTCCCTCAAGCAAGTGTGTTAGCACTTCACACAAAAGTTACAGTTAAAGTCCCAACCAGGTGTTATGTGCCACTGAGCCCTGGAAGACTTGAAGGCCTTCACCAAATCAATAGACTCTCTTGTTGGGAGTAGCAGGACTCAGCAAGACCTTCCATGAGTCTTGAAGGCAAGAGTGGACCTACTTCTCATCCTTCTTGCAGGAGTGGTCCTAGGAGACTGACTCTCCAGACGGAGGCTATTTTTATAAGTACAAGTGGACTATGGACAACTTATCATGCAACCTTTCATGAGGTACAAAGTAAAGACCCAATCAGGAGAGAAAGGGCTATCTCACCTGGCTTTCATCAGATGTGGCTATTCTCAATTGAATCCAGTGGCCCCAGGGAAGGGGTCCCACTAGGAGATTTGCTATACTTAGGCAGGTCAGTTAAGTAACACCTGCTTCCCATCTGCTTGGTTGGGGTCCAGAGACCTTTGTGCTCAAGAAGTGCTCTCCCCACACAAATACCCCAGTTTCATCAAGAAGTAGCCAGAACTGAAGTGCACACTCATAAATCACCTGGGCCCCATGCATTCTAATCCTGTTCCATGAAGTTGTTTCTTCTACGTAAGTAAAAAGATGAAATGTTAGCTCTCAGATGCTGCCCCTATAGAGGGGGTCAGGCACCACCTAAACTCTAAGTTGGAGCAGCCCCAACATAGTGTAGGACAGCAGGATTATCTTCTGGAATTAAGGCCTTGTAGTCTATCTAATACTTTGGCTAAACTGCTAAACTTATGGTATGTAGCAGTTCAAGATAAGGGAGATAGGATTAATTTCTTGAGTTACAGGACTTCATATTCTATCAAGTACTTTCACTAACCTGCTAAGCTCAAGCTCAAAGAACCCTGTCTTTTAAAATCTATGAAAATAAGGAATTGCCTTTGTTCTGTGGATTGCTGTTCTCCCACTGCGAGCAACATTAAAAACGGAAATTTTATCTGAACTCTAACTCAATGCTTCTATCTGAGCCAAAAACAATTTTCATTGATTAAAACAATACACATAATACCTCTTATTAAGTTTTTTTATTTTTTTGTATGCATGCATGTGTGTACGTATATTTGTTTTGTGTGTGTGTGTGTATGTGTGTCTATGTTGATGTGAATGGGTGTACATGTGTGTGGATATGTGTACAAGAGGGCACGTAAGTTTATGTGCCTGTGGAGGCCCATGGTTGACATCAGGAATTATGCTACATTGCTTTTTCCACTTTACTATTTTGCTCTGGGATTCCCCAGACTCTGCCTTCCAGGTTTGAATTATGGGATACTCCAATATTCAAACAGCATTTCTTTTCTTTTTTCCTTTTTTTAACATGGGATCTTGGGATGTGCACTCAGATCCATTTACTTGCGAGGTAAACGCTTTAACCACTGAGTTGTTTCCCCAGCCCTCCAGGCCATTGCCCCCCTTTTTGAAACAGAACTTTGTTATGTAGCTGAGTTTGGCCTTGAAAACTTTTCCTCTTGCTATTACCACTCAAGTACTAGGGTTACAGACAAGCACCATCACCACCATTACCAACCAGCACAAAGCCTCTTCAGTGCAATTTGGAGGATGGATGGAAAGCCTTGTTAGGAAGTGAGCACATACTAAAAAAAAAAAAAAAAAAAAAAGGATTATGTGTTAAATTTGAATATTAATCTGATGTTTATTGCAGAAAATCTGGATTTTGAGATGGATTTTTAAAATGGAACTTCTGCAAAACCCCAGCAAGCGCTTAGCTGCAGCTGTAGGTGCAAGGTAAGGACTATGACAAAGAATTTCAGGCCAAGGATGTCATCAAATAATACTTCAAAAACAAGACATGGCCAATTAAAAAAAAAGGCACATGATTCTCAAAAATAAAATGTGCAAACACAATTAATTTTAATGAACTAAGCTCATTTAAAATCTAGAGAACTGCATGTAGTCTTGGAACTGTAGCCAATAATTCTGACTTTTAGTAACAAAATAAAACATATAATTAATGGACTGGATAGATGGCTCTGGGATTCAAGCTGCTGCCTCACAAGCAGAAGGACTTGAGTTTGGATTCCAGATCCCACATAAAATCACTGGGTAGAAATGGGGAAGCCTACAAATTGGCCCTGGAAGATGGAGACTGGGAAATCCCAGAGCAAAGCAATTAGGAGATAGAACAATCCAAGAAGATTCCCATTATCACCCTTGGGCCTCCACAAGCACACACACTAAAGTGCCCTTTGGTACAGACACACAAATAGACAGACAGACAGTCAGACAGACAGACAGACAGACAGACAGACACACACACACACACACACACACACACACACAAAATAAAAATCTATACAATTTCTGTATTATGGATACAGAGAAGTGGCTTATAAATAAATAGTAATGTCATTAAACACATGAAAAGATGCTTAAATTCAATGCTATAACAATCAAAATCCCATTCCCAAAGCCATTCTTTAAAGAAATTGACCAAACTATCTCAAAATTCATATGCAAGCACAAAAGACCCAGGATAGCAAAAATCCTGAGTAACAAAAACACGGCTGGAGATATCACCATACCAAACCTTAATCTGTACTACAAATCCATAGTAATAAAAAACAGCCTGGTACTGGCTCCAAAATAGACATACAGATCAATGGATAAGGTTTGAAGACCCAGATATAAGCCCACACGCTTAGAGCCAATTGATCTTTGACAAAGGGGCCCAAAGAATCCAATGGAAAAAGAACAACATCTAAAACAAATGATGCTGTTAAAACTGGATATCCACATGCGAAGATTAAAACTGGACCCGCACTTGTCACCATGTACAAGAATTAATTCCAAATGGATCAAGGACCTCAATATAAGGCCAAAGACTACAAAAACCCTAGTTGAAAGGGTAGGGAACTCCCTCGAGCTGATTGGACTAGGCTAACAGTTCCTAAACAAACATCTAATAGCACAGTCACTACAACCAACACTCAACAGATGGGATCTTATCAAATTAAAGAGTTTCTGTTCAGATAAAGAGATTGTTACATGAGCTCAAAGGCAACCCAGAATGGGAGAAAATCTTCACTAACCACAAATCTGTTAGAGCTCTATTATCCAGAGTACACGAAGAACTTAGAAAACTAAACACCAAGGAAACAAATGGCCCAATTAACATTTGGGCCTCAGAACTCAAAAGAAACTTTACCAGGGATGAAATTGAAATGTCTAATAAATATCTTAAAAACTGCTTCACATCCTTAGTCATCAGGGAAATGCAAATCAAAACCTCCCTGAGATATCATCTCACCCCGGTCAGGATGGCAAAAATCCACAATACAAACAACAACAAATGCTGGAGAGGATGTGGCCAGAAGAAACTCTTCTATATTGCTGGTGGAAATGCAGGATTATACAACCATTCTGACAATCAGTCTGGCGATTCTTAAAAAAGTTAAAGATTGAAATGCCATATGATCCTGCTATTCCACTTTTGGGAATAATCCCCATACAGCAAAAATTCACCTCAATGGCACAAGCATGACCATGTTCGTAGCAGTACTATTTACAACAGCAAAGTCATGGAATCAACCCAAATGCCCAACAGATAACGAGTAGATAAGGAAAATGTGAGTGGATAAGGAAAATGTGGTACATTTATACAATGGCATACTACTCAGCCATCAAAAAAGATGAATTAATGAAATTTGCCAGGAAATGGATGGAATTAGAAAAAATTATATTGAGTGAAGTATCCCAGACACAGAAAATTAAGCACCATATGTACTCCCTAATAGGTGGATCCTAATACCAAACCCACTTAGTGACATACTCGAAGATAAATCTCTGTAATACCACCCAAAACAAGGAGAGAGGGAATCATGCTACAGCAGAGAAAATAGGCCACCATCAAGTACTGCAAGTAAGTAGTGAGACATCTGGTTAAGCTCACAGACTTTACTTCCTGGTGACTTGCAACTGAGGGGCTTTGATCTCACCAGTCAGGGTGGGCATAGAGTCTGGTAGATAGATGGTAACCACCCTGCAAATGGGAGACCGAACCCCCCCCCCACTGCGGTCGCCTACTCTTATTCCATCTACCTTTGAATCTATTCTTATAGTAAGACTCTATTTTAACAGCCTTTTATCTCTGGCTAGGACATGATATCCAATACCAATCAGGATAGAGCCAAGGGTGGTGCAGAACAGCAAAACTGAAAAAAAAACAAACCATAATTCAGAACATCAGAGACCCTACATTAATCACCTTGAACCAGGCCAGCCTAATCTCTCCCCATCCTAAAGCTCAGGGAAATTTGCAGAAGAAGGGGCGGTAAGATTATAAGAGCCTAAAGATGGGGAGGAGCAACAATATGTAAGATACTCCACACAAATTATGGCCGAAGTAACCATAATAGGACTTAATATGTAACCATAATATGACCCGCGCAATGACTGACATATCAATGACACCCCCAAAGTCTAGCACGGATCACAGGCACTAGGATCTTTAGAGGCAAGGGATTAACAGTCACAATAGTGTTCCCATACTAAAGGGGAACACAAGAAAGGGCTCTAGGCAATGCTACTGAGTCCTTATACCTCATTAGAGTGAAGGACCCAGAGGGAAGTTTGACTTTCATACTAAAGGATGCTCCAGAGATTGGGGGGGGAGGGGGCACTGGGAGAAAGAGGGGGAAAGGAAGGGCAAACTATATATAGTATTGCTGAGGTTAGGAAAAGAGATTGCTGGCAAAGGTGAACCAGCTCTTTAGAAAACACTGAGAATGAACATCACACTGATAATGTGCATACACTTTAATCCAATCAGGGGAAGCATTTACAGAGTTTGTCTTAAAGTGATATTTTTCCATGGGCAAAGCTATTTCTTCATTAATTGTTGCTGTGCCATTATTTGCACTGTCTGAGACACTATCTAAATGTTAAACGGTATAGGATTTGCAAATCAGACCATAATACATCTACATGGCAAGAACATGGGAAAGAATGGGATGTACACACAGCACAGGGTATAACAGCTTGAGGTAATTTAAATGTAATCTTAAAATATGTGAAAAGTGAAAAAAAAAGGGAAAAAAGCCCAATGAACTGTAGTATATACTGTGTGATGCAACATTTGAGAATCCTCCCCCCCAAAAAATCAAGGGAGGAAGTATAAGCCTTGTAAAAGCATACTAGCATTTCTAAAAGAAAACAGAAGAAACTGAGGATTCTTTTTTACCCAGGGAAGGAAATTTAGATGCACTGTTTATACTTGAAGATCATCTTTCAACTTGAAATTTTCAGTAGTAAGAAAATATTAATGTCCAGGGAAAAAGAACACATCAATGACATAAGAATCCCTTCTACTGTGTTCTTTCCACATTAGCTACCCTGCAGCTACATATTAAATGAATACAGTCCACTTTCATTATAAGTACAGATATTATAGTGTACTTTCCCCAACTACCACATAATACTTTTGTCATTGTAAGTTCTGTGGTTGTTGGAAGCATGGTCCTTGGTAACAAGTCTAATCTCTGAGACCAACTGACCATGTTCAAGTGAAAGCTACTACCAGAGGCAGAACCTTGAATACCACAGCTACTTCCATGATGAGACAGACAAAGGTCCTAAAACTTTCTCACAGGAACTTACAGTTTCTCCTTACACAGCATATGTTCTGACTAGTGTTTTGCTCTACTGGCAAAACTTCTGAGCCTTTGCAATGAGATAGGTAGCAGCTGGGACTGAGAGGACCCTGTAATCATGTATTTTTCTTATCTACAAAACTGTCCTTCTCCCTTGGTGAGAACCACCACTGCCTTTGCTAGTTCAATCTTTACTCATTCATTAGTTGAAGACCACTTGGTGGTTCTCTTTGAATTTTACTTTATGAATATGTGTAAACTGATGAGAAAAACATCTCAGGGAGACAGGTATAAAAACCTACAGTGGAGAGATGGGGAATCGCAGCAGTTTTCCCTCCTGGCCCCAAATGAGAAAGTGGACAGCTAAAAGATTCTTTTCAGCATGTTTCCTAACTGCTAAGTCTAACAAAAGACACGGTGGTGGAAAGTACTAAAGTTACGATGGTCACTTCTGTACAGAGAATTTATTGGGAGATGATGTCTAATTTGTAGGACCAATATTCTCAAGGCCCACATGACTATGGCTTTTCTTAATTCCTATACATGTGCTGTTAAAAACCAATGTGTATTGATTCAATCCATAACCCTTATATGAGAATTTGCTATGAGAACTGTCATTATCTTTTGAACATAGCACCAGGAAAGAGTTTCTCCTCTTATAAGGAGTTACAAGTATCCTTTCTGATAAAATGAACACAGTAGAATATATAATTTCTTCAAATTCCTATGCCAACCACAAAATTCCAGAGTTGTATTTGATATTGAATTAATAAAGGAAACAAGCTATCCTCCTTTCTCAATTTGTCTTTTAATGTTCCTCTTAAATTTCATTTGAATATCATGGAAGAGACCTTTTCAATCTGACTCCTCTAGTACCTTTTGAATTGGATATGGTTTTTTAAAAATGCACACTTAAATGTAGTCAATTAAATTTCAGTATCAATTATCTCTTCTCCCCATTCCCTGTCCTCATTCTGGCCACTTCTCTTGTCATGCCATACTGCCTTGGATATGCTGTATATAATCAACATAATCAACAAAAGAAGAAAAACTCCATTTTGTAAGTGTATTTACACATCAAAAATTTCTGAGTCTAAATGAAGCTAAGAAAGACATGAAGGATTCTGCAGGTTTAGAGTTTCTATCAGTGAAACCAGAAAAGGGAATTTTGCAGTGTGCTAAATGACTGGACTAGAAGAAAGAGGAAAGGAAAGACAGAGTAAGTCCTATTGCATATCTAAAAAAAGACAACAGGGAAAAACAAAAGGACAAACTACAACTATGCTCTTTTTCTTTTAAGGGCAGAACTAAGACCAACAAACAGAATAAGACAAAGAGTTTGTTCCACCAGAGGGATGATACTTTTAGCAATTTCATCAGTCTAATAGTGGAGTAAGTAGCCTTTCAATATAATATGCTTTGAGTGACTGTGAGTCACAAAACAAAAGCTTGATAGTTACACATATTATGGACATCACTGAAAGAAAAATCTCATTTTGTGTGGACTTGAACAGATGACCTCTCAGCACCCTTCCAACTATGATTCTGCAGAGTCTAAGGAGTTATTCATGACACTGTTCAGTTAGCACTCTTGGATAAAAGAAGAAAAGCTAATTATCTTGCCAATAATAATTAACCACAGAAGAGCTTTTTTGAATCAGTTATTTTTCTGTGGCATGAAAATGCATATTTTTTCTTCTCATTTCATTAGGACTTTGCATATTTTTCTCTAAATGTTCATTTCACCATGTTCATTAATGAAATTTAGAAATTTTCTTCAAAAACAGACCATTTCACCAGAGCTGAGGTTAATCAAAGTAGGGGCAAACACTACCTTTGCAAAAATGAAATGCAGAGACTTATACAGAAACCGCTGAAATCCTTGATCGGTGCACATAACACAGCAAAAACTTCTACAATTTACTTGTCAAATACATGGACCTACATGAGAAATGTGAAGACTGGGAGATGCAAGATGTTGAGAGCTGACATTAAAATATCGGCAGCGTTCAAATCTATATGTGTAAGATGGATGCACTTGTTCATACTGCTTGCTTTCTAGAAAAACATCTGTAAAGGTTTCATCTTTTTTTTTTTTTTTAGGTTTCATCTTTAAGAAGAACACTTCCTATGATCTGCACATTTAATTTGAGAATCCCCTGTGTCTGAAAGGACCAGAGAACAACTATTCACTGTTTATCTGAAAGGAAGGTTAGGAAGTTCTATGAGGCAATTAAATTGAAAAATGCTGTGACTGAAATTGGTGCTATCACTCTTGCACACATACCTCTCAGTGAAGTTAGTGTCTCTATTACACTTCAATCAAGGGAACTAGTTTAGGAAAACTAGAAGATGTGGTGACTGAATAAGGAATTTATGGACAAAGTGTATTGACATTAATATTTTCTTCAAAGTGGAAGGGAAAAAGCACTGACAAAGGTATTCTAAAATCCTTCACTGCAGGGGACACAAAGTTACACAAAGAGCTTCAAGTAATCACTCAGAAACAAAAGCAAGCTAATAACTGATATTTTTTAAAAATAAAAAAGTATAGCTACTCACCAACAAGTCTTATTACATTCAGCGTTGTATTTGTTAGGATAGGTGCATTCACTTTATTGAGACTGTAATCTGATTTCTTCCTGCTTTTTAGAGTTTCCCGTGAAACGCTGAATATTGAAAACCAAAAAGGAACTTCCATTAGGATGCCAAATAATAAACTTGATGATACTCCACTTATCTAGCTTCTAGACCTCTACTTTTACTTACAGAATATCTTAATATGTATCACACGAATCCACAGTCCAGAAGAGAAACAGTAAGCAAAGAAATAAGTATATTTCTTTGATTATAGGTGTTATCAACATTCTAAAAAGCTATAACATGTTTAAAGTACAGATTTTTCTGTGAAAACTATACAGCTAGGTATAAATGTATCATTTCTACATTTTCAAAATTTGAGAGAAAAGTATCCTTTATGGAATCTGATTAAAAGTAAGATACAATGGTAGAGTCTGGAACTGACAGATGACATTAGACTCATAGGAAAAACAGAAGCAATATGGTGTGTGTGTGTGTGTGTGTGTGTGTGTGTGTGTGTGTGTGTGTGTATGTGCGCGCGCGCATGGAAGAGAGGACCATGCACTCGAGTGAGAGTTAAGAGAGTGTGTTAGAGAATTACAGAGTTCATAAGTGGGCAGAGAAAAATGTCAGGAAAAGGGTCAGCAGAACAGACCACTGAAAGCACCAAACTGTGGAATACGAGGAGTTATTTGAATTCAGTGGTGAGGCAATAAAACTTTAGACAGAAAAATGGCATCGAATTAAATTTGCATGTAAATTTATATCTAAGAGTACACTGGAAGTGGACAACATTGGAGACAAAAAGCTAAAGCATGGTCAATGATTTAATATTATCACACAAAACACACTACATCTTAATACAAGGAAAATTGATATGTTCAAGAGGCACTTAAATGTCAGAATTGGTATTTATTAAGTCAGTAACTCAGTTATTCACACTTCTTAGTAGTAGATTAGAGAGTAAAAGAGAATGAAAACTACAAAAAAAGGAAGTAAACATTCATGGAGTAACAGATACTACCTTGTTTATTTCAATATAAAGAGAGCTTTCCATTTAGTCTGAATATACCCCAAATATACTCAATGAAAAATTTCAACAAAACAGATCCATTCAATTAAAGAAGTTTCAGTGTTTTATATACACAAAACCCAATAAAATATTTCCCAATTAATAAATTTGAAACTATATGAATTACTTATCAATGAGATAAATTAATTATTGTCATATGATACTTTTGAGCTTCTATAAGCTCCTTGGGAACACAAACTACCGTGCGCTCTGAGAACAGCCACCTTTTCACAGGCACATCGCCTGTCTGTTCATCCACATAATCTCGCTTGAGCTCCTCAGGAACGTCGCTGTCACTGTCATACTCCTGATAGGCACTTTTCTCTTGCTCATCAGATTCATACTAAAGAAAACATCAAGATACATTCAACAATGGGTAGCAGTCACACTTACTTCAGTATTTTAACACAATAAATGTAATTTTAAGAAGTAACTAAATAAAGGAAAATTATTGAAGTAGTTTGATTTTATCAAGAAGAAACATATTCATTCTCTTTGCATTTTCTTCTATTCCAACCTACCTTAACCACCTCAAAATAATAGGAAAATAAAAATATCATAGCTATGAAAGTTTGTGTTGTGGTTAGCCTGCATGGTTGCTGACAAATCACCATCAAACAGCTTAAAGGAACAAGGAATTTATTTTCTTATGATAGTCCGGTCATAGTCTGTAGTCTGCTTGATGGGAGAGCATGCACTAACAACAGGGCCACACCATTTCTACATAATGGCTGAGAGGGGGACGATCCTTACTTGCCAGACCAGCATGTCTGGCCAAGTGTACACAAGGATGCAGACCCTCTCAACTAGCTCTCTATTTTATTCTAGGGTCTAATCCCACCCACCTGGGCCTTCCCCCATCAGCCAGACAATCTCCTGCAGGTTTACTCTGGGCTTAACTCAACCACTAATTCTCCACAAATATGCCCAGAGCTCAAACCCTCAACTGTCAAATTGACACCTGCACTTAATTATGACAGTTTGGAACTGAAGAATTAAATCAAATTTCCATTTATAAGAATCAGGAAAAGTAAGCATCTCACCAGAGCCCAAATAAGGAAGAATATACATTTGAAATGTTTTAACGTTTAAAAAAGCCTTTTGGAAGTTTCATCTTACTTGTTTCTAGTTTCCTACTTCATTGTAAAAAGATTGAGTATATATGTCTGGTGCACTGGAGCTACCACCTTAACGAATGTATATATCTTTGTATATACATATATACAGGGAAGGGTGGGGGGGGAGGCCTAAGGTAATCCACTTAGAACCAGTGACAAAAATATACTAGAAGTAACAGGAATGTGACACTTCCTGATAAAATGTCGATCACAGAGGTCTCAAACACTATAGGTGTTTGATATTGCTCTTGGGTGCTCTCCAAAAAACTGTCAGTAAGACCCTATTAATGAAGACACAACACATATGGATCACAGAATATGGGCAAAATACAACTGGAACTGGTCTGAGAACCTCCTCCTTGCTGGATAGCTTACACATTACCAAAGAATACTGTAGAAGCTACTGGGGGAGAGAAATAATCACGGGCCTCATCAACTCATGAGATCTGCAAATTGCAATAAAAATCACCATGGTAACAGGTGACCACAAGTGTAATAGTGGCATGAGTATCAAAAAGACAACCAACAGCTTTGTGATTGAAAACGCTCTTGTCAGATTCCTATGTTGTTAACTAGAACATGAACCTAAAAAAGAAGGAAATAAATCAATAGGGAAAAGAAGCCAATGAACCTATAGGAAGGAAGATAGTACAACAAGCTCTTCTATAAATAGCTGTTATTATATCCATAGATTGAAGAACACTTAACAATTCTACAAGAGGAAGAGGATCTCAACACCCTAACAGGTTGTAGCCTAGTGCAGAAGAGCAATTAAGTGGATAGCAATGGCCAGCCATAATGCAGTACACCAGCAACCTAGCAAGATTCACCCAAAATCAGGCCAGCCTATTCTCTCCCCATCCTAAGGCTTTGGGAACCTCAAGGAAGAGGAGGCAGAACATTGCAAGAATCTAAAGATGGGAAAATTTACTGTTGGACAAGACATTCCATTCAAGGTAGGACGACGCACCTAGGAACTCACTGCAGTGAGATATGTCCCTAGCAGAGACCTGCATAATGACTGACATACCAACATGCCCCCATAGACTATAGAAGAACTCAACAGAGATAAGAACATATAGTGGAAATCTTGGGGCTAAAGTTGGATGAGTGAAGGGAAATGCTCCTATCAGTGGGGTGGCCTGAAAAGAGGCAACTTTGTATGCCACAAGAGGCCTGGACCCTCACAAAAGTAGACAAGCCAAAGGGAACCCTGTGGTCTACAGAAGCAGACAGGCAGGAAGGTGGATGGGAGTGGCATGGATTGATGAAAGAAAGGGAGGGCAATGGGAGGAAGGAAAAATGAAATCATAATTTACAAAAAAAATGTATATAGGCCCAAAGAATCCAATGGAAAAAGAACAGCATCTTCAACAAATGGTGCTGGCAAAACTGGATCTCCACATGCAGAAGATTAAAGCTGGACCATACTTGTCACCATGTACAAGACTTAATTCCAAATGGATCAAGGACCTTGATATAAGGCCAGAGACTATAAAAACCATAGTTGAAAGGATAGGGAACTCCCTCGAGCTGATTGGGCTAGGCCAACAGTTCCTAAACAGACATCCAATGGCACAGTCACTGCTACCAACTCTCAACAGTTGGGATCTTGTGAAATTAAAGAGCTTCTGTTCAGATAAAGAGATTGTTACACGAGCTCAAAGGCAACCCACGGAATGGGAGAAAATCTTCACTAACCACATATCTGATAGAGATCTACTGTCCAGCGTGCACAAAGAACTTAGAAAACTAAACATCAAGGAAACCAATGGCCCAATTAAAAAATGGCCCTGGAACTTAAAAGAAATTTTACCAGGGATGAAATTAAAATGTCTAACAAATATCTTAAAAAATGCTCCACTTCTTTAGCCATCAGGGAAATGCAAATCAAAACTTCCCTGAGATATCATCTCACCCCGGTCAGGATGGCAAAAATCCACAATACAAACAACAACAAATGCTGGAGAGGATGTGGAGAGAGGGGAACTCTCCTTCATTGCTGGTGGGAGTGCAGGCTCATACAGCCACTCTGGCGAGCCGTCTGGAGATTCTTAAAGAAATTAAAGATTGAAATGCCATATGACCTTGCGATTCCACTTTTGGGTATAACCCCCCATACAGCAGAGGTTCACCTCGATAACACAAGCACGACCATGTTCATAGCAGCACTGTTTACAATAGCAAAGACATGGAATCAACCCAAATGTCCAACAGTTGACGAGTGGATAAGGAAACTGTGGTACATCTATACAATGGAGTACTACTCAGCCATCAAAAATGATGAATTACTGGAATTTGCCGGGAAATGGATGTCATTAGAAACAATTATATTAAGTGAAGTATCCCAGACCCAGAAAATTAAGGGCCGTATGTACTCCCTAATAGGTGGCTCCTAATACCAAACCCACTCAGCCCATCTTGAGACACTCATAGGTAAATCTATGTATTACCTACAGTAACTGCAAGGATTATGAACAGGAGGGATGGGGTTGGAGGGCCACACCAGAAACAAGGAGAGAAGTGACCATGTTACAGTAGAGAAAGTAGGCCTCCATCAAGGACTGCAAGAAAGTAATGTGACACCTAGGTAAGTTCACAATTCGTTCCTGATCATTTACAACTAAGGGGGTATGAACTCAACAGAAGGGGAGAGCATATAGTCTGGCAGATTAAAAAGTAACCATTTTGCAAATGGGTGATTGACCCCTCCCATTGCCAAATGCTATATGACCCTGCGATTCCACTTTTGGGTATAAGTATTACATCTACCCTTGAATGTGCTCTTATAATAAGACTCCAGTTTAACAGCTTTCTGTCTCTGGCCAGGGGATGACATACAGTGCCCATCACGATGGAGTGAAGGGCATTGCAGGAGCAATAAAACTGCAAAAGAAAATCAACGATCCACTATCCAGAACTTCAGAGACTCTATATCAACCACCTAGAACTAGGCCAGACTAATCTCTCCCC
The DNA here is from genome assembly GCA_023101885.1 of Typhlomys cinereus. Taxonomy (NCBI): domain Eukaryota; kingdom Metazoa; phylum Chordata; class Mammalia; order Rodentia; family Platacanthomyidae; genus Typhlomys; species Typhlomys cinereus. Next base: position 5,320,244 of record JALPQD010000050.1, on the reverse strand, counting down.
ATCCTGAAGCTCAGGGACATTTGCAGAAGAGGGGGCGGTAAGATTGTAAGAGCAAAAGGATGGGAGGAGCAATGATTTGCAAGATACTACACACAAGTTAGGGCCGAAGCAATCATAATTGGATATTGCATGCCCGGCGCAATGTCCAACACACTATTGACCTCACAAAGTCTAGCATCTGCTAAAGGCACCAAGATCCTTGAAGGCAAGGGATTGACAGCCACAGTAGTGTTCCTATACTTAAGGGGAACACGGGAAAGGGTTCAAGGAATGGCCACTGGGTCCTTGTATGTCATCGGAGAGGAGGGCTCAATATCATATGGCAGCCAAGGTATGCAGTATGATGCCAACATGGGAATATGTCTGCATCTCTAATCCAACTATCTCTTGAAAATCTATCACTGAAAAAAATATGTCAGGTCTATTCAAACATGGACTTACATTCTGAAGGATTTTAAGTCATACTTGGAAAAATTAGATCCTACATTAATAATTATAAAAATATTATAGGCATTCCTTTACATTTAGGCACAAGATGATCCAATTGACATCCAGACAAGTATTAGCTGGTTGTAACAGGAAAGTTGGTAGTCAGACATATGTGAGTTCTAATTTTGACAAGAGACTGAATCTCAAGGAATAAGATGGAAGAGTGATTCAGGATGATTCCCAACATCAACCTCATGCTGCCACATGCATGTACACCAATTTACACATTCGCCCACACATGTATAAACACACATACATATATGCATGCCTACATATACAAACATACAAGTTAAAAAAAATAATACCACATACCCCATTAGAAGCCAAGACATCTTCTGTTTCTTCATCCTTGTGGTTGGCTTGAATTTCAAATGGATTCCCACCACTACAGTACTGCTCAAACAAGGTCATAGGTTTTGAAGAGGTTGACACTGGATTTTTACTTGGTGAAACTGATGGGGAACGAGACTGTTCCATAAATTTAAACTCCTACACATTAAAAAGAGACAAGGGATTGGGGATATGGCTCAGTGGTTAAATCCTTTGACACTCAAGCAAAGGACCTGAATTCAGATCCCCATATCCCACTTAAAAATGTCAGGCAGATATGTTGGCTGCCTGCACTTCTGGACTTGAAAGACAGAGCCTAGAAAACCCCAGAGCAAAGCAATAAGGCGGAAGAGACATTGGGATGTTACCCTTGAACCTCCACAGGCACATATATCCAAGTGTCTTCTGGAACACACGCATACAGACACACATGCACACACACACACACACACACACACACACAAAAGAGACAAGTAACTTTTAGCAACAGTAATAAAATTAAAGCAGAAAAACATATCTTATCAATGTGAATATAGACTAGGAAAAAAGCATGATCTTAAGGTTATTCTTTTAATATCTTTTAAATCTTGCAAACTATCTGAAATCACTTTTAGAAATTCATTCTGAGAGATAAATCACTCAACGATATCAGTTAATGATAACAGCTACATGTTACAAACTACTTTTAACTCCTTTAAAGAAAATGCAGATCAATTTTGAAAAAGACAGGAAATCTGAATGAAATCGTCTAAAAATCTTAATACTACTCTAGAGAGATTCACTGTCAAGTTAAAAATTACAGTTAACTGAAGAAAAAGTGGAAAAAATTTCTGAAGTTCATAGGAATTAAGAAAGTCTTTATGACAACTTATCACAAAATAAAGGTTTTGTATCCAAATGAAGATTAATCTTACTTTAAATGTACGTAATATTCATGATGTTTTTAAAAGGACCACTGATGATATTCAAAGGGCATTTTTTAAAATTTCTAAAAGGTACATTGGCTTGTTATGCTTTGTTTTTTAGTAGTACTAGAATCAAATCTAGGGCCTCACACATGCTCAGCAAGCACTTTAGCATTAAGCCAAGCCCCCAGCTCTAGCTTGTTTTCTTTAATAATTTCAAATACACTTTAAACCACATACAACACAATGCTAGGAATCATGACATTATTTTTAAGATTCTAAGCAGTTGTTTAATATAAATTAATGAGATGTTTTTTAAGAAATTCACAGGAATATATGTATCAAGTGAATGATTAAATTGTCAATAGCTTTCAATGAAAACCCCTTTGACACAATAATGCTTATTTGGACAGGAATAATTTGATATGCCTCTTAAAAAGTTCTCCTACATTTATAACTAGTGTATGTGAAAATAAGAATAAGCAATTTAATTGTTAATAAAAGTTTGAATAAAATTATTGAAATAGGTATTCTAAAATTAATACTTAAATTCTAAATAAGGAATTATCATTATTCTATAAATTTACATACTGTTCCAATTTAATGTTGCACTGTATTGTTTGTACTAATTAAAACTTATGTTAATTTTAATTTTGAGTATGTATTAAGCAACATGTTTTAATATTTCCATATTAGAAAAGCTGTATGACAGAACTGGATATGAAGCCCTATAAGCAAAGACTATATTCCTTTATGTTAAAAAAAGTTTTGAATCAAGTGCTTCTCAAATTTATCCAGATTAAAAAATGTTTCTAGTTAGCCATTCCACTCAAAGGCAAACACTGAATATAAATCACTTTGAAGACATAGGTCTTGGCATTTTAGCATATGTTATATGTAAAACACAATCACTGTGGCAGACCTATTTACTACAATGTGTTCAATAAAAGAAAAATCAATCCAAGAATTTTTCACAGATTAATAATGTGCAAAAATTCAATTAATAAAAATTACATATTTTTATAAGTGCTTCTTTTATTCTAGGCATTTCGCCAATACAGGTCAATTTGTGACTGTGCTATTATTCAAGAACCTATTCATCGCTTCAGGAAATTACAATATTCTACATATGCAAATAATTTCTGAAAAATTTTTAAAAAGCTATAGTAGACCTTCTTCTGACTCCAAAGAAAAAAATCATTATAATTGTAACTCTTTTATGCAAGAGCTTTCCTGCAGCAGGCAAAATGAATTTTTCAAAGAACTTAATTTTTCCTATCCGTAAAAAAGATTATTCTTATAAAAAGGTTGTTATGAATTACTTTCATAGAAGAAAAGGAACTGTTCTTTAATTTTATTATTTTATAAATTCTCTCACATATTTTTTATTAACAGAAATAAATGCTGACTAAAAGACACATTGTTTTGTTCTTTAGAAACACTTACATGAAGCTGCAAGATGCTGAAATTTGACTTAACAGGACAAAGTTCCCAAGTCTCATTCTCCAAGAACATTCTCAGCTCATCAAGTCGAGTTCTTTAAAAAAATTAAAATATAAAGGAAAGAAACACTCTGAAAGAAGGGACACTGTACATAAGAACTAATAAAAGAAAATACTATATAAAATCAGGATTATTATCGTCACTATCAACTTTGAAGACTCATTGAGTTTAGCAGAGTAAACTACAAATGTTTATTTTTATTAGTTAGCTAGTCTTGTGACCCATAAGAGAAAAACCCAAATATTTACTGAGATGAGTATTTTTGTTAATCATATATATACTTGTGTTCACATGTGTGCAGGCACACCTGTGGGTGCACGTATATGTATACACATGCATGAGGGGGCCAAGTCTCTACCTTATGCATTTAGGCAGAACCCCTCGGTTGCACTCAGAGCTCACTGACTTAGCTGGTCTGGCTACACAGCTTGTTCCAGGGAACCTCTTATACCTGTCTTCTCAGCACTGGAAGTCCAGTGGATCTCCACTTTTTCAGCATTAATGTTGGTGCTAGGGACTAAAATCTGTTCAAATGCTTGCACAGGTAGCTAAATTGAGTATTTTTAGTATATTGCAAACATAATGAATATGTAAGAAATGTCATTTTTATGAAGAGACTAAATTAAAAGCTTGTTACAAACTCATGTCCTTAAAATATTCTTAATCAACATATCAATGTCAAAACACAGAGAAGTAATTTATGGACTACAAGAGATTACAAACACTGATACATACACCATAAATTTGTCAACTGTCATACTTACTAAGCTGCAACACCAAGATAATCATCATTCTAAAGATCTTTAACGCAGTGCCTGTCTCCACAAAGCATTTACAAATTGGTTTAGCAGGTAGAACAGCACAACCCTGACTATCTGCCAGTCTCCTGTGCCATGCTGGTGCTGCTGCTCTCACTTTATTTATTGAGACATCGTTACATAACACGCTGCATAAAAATGGAGCCTTACTTTGACTTGAATGACCACCCAGTGCCTACCCCACTCCTCTCCATCCTACCAGAAGCTGTTGCTGCCACGCTATAAGCAAAATCTAGACTACTTTTAATAAATTCACAGATTCTAAAATAAAAAGGAACTTCTCTACATATTGGGCTAATTGGGCAAGGACTTTTAATTTTATTTTGAGTTCAATAAAAAAGAAAAAATATCCAAAATAGAATTTCAAGTACTGCAATAATTAAATATATATATATATATATATATATATATATATATATATATATATATATATATATCAAATCTGGATACGGCAGCTCAGCTTACAATTGCCAGAATCATGGCCCTGAGAGGATGAATGAGCTGTCTGTCTACTATTAGAAAGCTGGCATGCAGCAGAAATTGTGACAAGAATCTGAGCAGCTTCTCTCCCAATCTGGCTTTTAACAAATAGCCTCACAAATGAGAAACAAATTTCACATATGTTTCTACGAGAAGTTCTGTAAGAAACATTAAATCATTCATTTCTGGATCCTTTGATTCCTGCAAAAAAACTTCTGTAGGGAATTACCACCATGGTCAAAGTCTAAAGTAAATGTGTAGCGCTGTTTACCTCCACTAGACCTGCACAACAGTTGGCCAAACATTTCACTGTGGACAAGAGAAGATTTAAGAAATACTGCAGCACTCTTAAAGACTATTGAAGACTAATGCCACAGAGGAGAAGGACAGCTTCCTGACTCCATGATTTACCTGCTGAAAGGTCATCCACGGCCTGTGCTCAGGAAATTACAAGGAAAAATGTCCACACCTGGACCACACATGACAGGCACCTTCTAATAGGACAGGATGACATAGAATGAAAGTCATTTCTGAAATCAGAATGATCATGTTCCACTTCCATTCAGCAGGAAAAACAAGGTCTCCCAGCTGTCTTTCTGGGTACAAAGCACTTTACAAGGAGACAGGCATCTGACAGAGAAAGTAAGGTAAATGGTTCCTTTCACCCAGCTTCGACTAAAAGACCTTTTCTCTGTACCTAAATATATTTAGCAATCAATCAAAAATTTGATACCCAGTAATCTCTCTAGTAACATGACACATTACCTCTGTGAGCACTTATTAACTATACGGAAAAAAGATGAGTTTCTCATTCTTCCCCTCTGGCACCAAGTAAGAATAACAAAATCAAAACTTACTTGTTAAAGGTAAAAGCTCAGAATAAGAAGGAATTTATAAATTCAATTCAAATGATAAAATTTATGTGAAGGATACAGCTTAAGATCTGACATTAAGATCTGACAAGTCTAGCATTAGTTCTTTTCTTCTCTCAGTTTCACATAGTGCCCACACTGCTACACGAGCTTTCTTGCACACGCTTTTCCACTTCCCAAACAACTCCTCGTCTCCTTGCAAATTCAGCAGTGATGGTTTTGCAAGTGATGCAACACACACACTTGACTTCAGACCTAGACCCTGAGTGTCACATCTCTGCTCTAGACACCTTCTTAGTTCTGAAAAGCAGAGGCTAAAAGCAAGCATCACAAGCTGCCTCTGCCTTAGCTTCCTCACTACTTGCACCACACACATGCAGGTATCAAGTAGTGGCAGAGTTCCTTCAGTAATCCTGATTTAATGTCCAATGTTTACCCTAAGGAAATCAGTTCAGTATTTATTTTAACACTTTGAACCATGGGAGACAAAGGATATATTAAGATTTTTAATGAATTAACAAAATAGCATAGTTTTTATGAAACTTCCATAATTACCCCAAAATGAGATATAGCAAATTCAAAATTACATAAAATCAATCAATGCTATAACAGTAAGCATTAGATAAAAAGTCTCATTAACTAAATATGCATTTTTCTATTAGATTCCTTACCTGTGGTAGTTCTTGAAATAATTGACACTTTGTTGTCTAATAGAATCTTGCAAAGCTTCAGACTTGCTTCCACAAAATTCTTCTCCCACTTGCATCAACCTGGTGGACACCAAGGGATATAACTTTTATCAACATCCTTATAGGAAAAAAGAATCCAGTTTCTTTCTTCAAAGACAGCATGTTACAAAAACTTAGGATTTCAGAAAAAAGGTATAAAAATCATAAACCCATAATATTTTTCAAAACATCCAAACAGTGGAAATATTTAGATCTATTTACACCCAAACACAGGAGCAGACAGTTATGAATGTATAGTTATATTAATTCCCATGAAGAAGCTATAGCAGAAAGTCATTAGCCTCAGTTTTTTTCCCCTCATGATTGCATGAATCAAAGCAAAGAAATGGAGAATATCTCAAACACTACCTGCTGATTATATCCAAAACAAAAATGAAATCATCATATTTGAATATAGATAAGTCAGTTCCAAGCAAGTAGGTTTTTACTTTCAGTTGAACATCCTGTAAAATAAAAAAAAACTTTAAAAAATCAAGAACCACAAACACAGCAACTAAATTCTTCGAGCCAATTATTATATAGTTACAGATTAAAATGGGAAAGAAACACATTTTTAACTTCATAATATCACTTAGGCCAGCAACCAAGTATTTATAAAAGCAATATAATAGAGACAATCCTTTGAATAAAAAAATACAAAAGTAGTAATGACTACAATCTCGCTTCAAATAAAAGACACACATACACACAAATAATTCTTATAATAAGAATTATATCCTTACAATGAATATGAGGATAATAATCATTACTTATGCATGAATTTGGTTCATTAGAAGACACGAAATGAAAATAGAAATATTGATTAACCATTTAAAATAACTAAGTACAAGGCAACATATGTAAATTACTGCATATATATATATGTGCAATATGCTATAAAACAGATTCCCTTTGAAATACAGTTGGAAATGAAATATACTAAAAAATAATCTTAATACTAGATCTGTAAGAAATACCACAACTAAAAAAAAAAAAATGAGTAACTCTAATGAAATAAAAAATGCATCTGAATGGCAAAAATCCACAATACAAACAACAACAAATGCTGGAGAGGATGTAGCCAGAAGAAACTCTCCTACATTGCTGGTGGGAATGCAGGATTATACAACCACTCCAGCAATCAGTCTGGCGATTCTTAAAAAAGTTAAAGATTGAAATGCCATATGATCCTGCTATTCCACTTTTGGGAATAATCCCCCATACAGCAAAAATTCACCTCAATGGCACAAGCACCACCATGTTCATAGCAGCACTGTTTACAACAGCAAAGTCATAGAATCAACCCAAATGCCCAACAGACAACAAGTGGGTAAGGAAAATGTGGTACATTTATACAATGGCATACTACTCAGCCATCAAAAAAGATGAATTAATGAAATTTGCCAGGAAATGGATGGAATTAGAAAAAATTATATTGAGTGAAGTATCCCAGACACAGAAAATTAAGCACCATATGTACTCCTTAATAGGTGGATCCTAGTATCAAACCCACGTAGTGATATACTCAAAGATAAAGCTCTGTAATACTTACACTAATTGCAAAGATTATAAACAGGAGGGAAGGGGAAGGAAGACCCCCCCCCCCAGAAACAGGAAGAGAAGGGATCGTGCTACAGCAGAGAAAATAGGTCACCATCAAGTATTGCTAATAAGTAGCAAGACATTTGGTGAAGCTCACAGAAGTTCTTTCCTGGTCACTTGCAACTAAGGGGCTTTGATCTCATCAGTCAGGAAGGGCATAGACTCTGGCAGATAGATGGTAACCATCCTGCAAATGGGAGACTGATCTCCCACACACACATCACAGTTCCTACTCTTATTCAATCTACCTTTGAATCTACTCTTATAGTAAGACTCTATTTTAACAGCCTTTTATCTCCGGCTAGGAGGTAACATCCAATACCAATCAGCATGGAGCCAAGGGCGGTGCAGGAACAGCAAAACTGAAAACAAAACAAAAAACCCTAATTCAGAACATCAGAGACCCTGCATTAATCACCTGGAACTAGGCCAGCCAAATCTCTCCCCATCCTAAAGCTCAGGGAAATTTGCAGAAGAAGGGGCGGTAAGATTGTAAGAACCTAAAGATGGGGAGGAGCAACGATATGCAAGATACTCAACACAAGTTAGGGCCGAAGTAACCATAATAGGACTTTGCATAACCTGCATAATGACCCCCCAAAGTTTAGCAAGGATCACAGGCACCAGGATTCTTAGAGGCAAGGGATTAACAGCCTCAATAGTGTTCCTATATTTAAGGGGAACACAAAAAAGGACTCTAGGCAATGCTACCAAGTCCTTACACCTCATTAGAGTGAAGGACCCAGAGGGAAGCTTGACATTCACACTAAAGGATGCTCCCGGGATGGGAGGGGGGTTGGGAGGGGGCACTGGGAGAAAGGGAGGGAGGGGGGAAGGGAAGGGTAAAAGAGGGGAGGGAGCAAGAGGGTCCAGGGAGGGGACAAAGGGGTCCGGGGAAGGGGGAAGGGAGGGGACGGGGTACCTATTAAGTTTGTATGAGTGGGAAAAAATAATAATAATAAATAATTTTTAAAAATGCATCTGAAAAGAAATTTCAGTAACTATATAGTAATGGACTGGACAGGTGACCAAATAGTGTCAATTGTCCAAATTAATGTGTATGATCAATGAAATTGTAACCAAAATCACTTAATAAATAAGAGCTTTTCCTATAAGCAGCCATTCTAAATATCACCTAGATAAATAATGGGCAATAACTGCATTTAAAAAATAAAACTACAGAAAGATGAAATTAAAGTTGTAAATAATACTACAAAACTTGTTATAATTAAAAACTATTTACAATTAAAAATGAAAGTAGTATAAAAATATTGAAAGAAGGGGAGGGCATATAGTTTGGCAGATAAAAAGTAACCATTTTGCAAATGGGTGATTGACCCCTCCCTCACTATGGTTTCCTACTTTTATTACATCTACCTTTGAATATACTCTTATAACAAGACTCTAGTTTAACAGTTTTTTATCTCTGGCCAGGGGGTGACATACAGTGCCCATCAGGATGGAGTGAAGGGCATTGCAAGAGCAGCAAAACTGCAAAAGAAAATCAACAAACCATAATCCAGAACTTCAGAGACTCTATATCAACCACCTAGAACTAGGCCAGACTAATCTCTCCCCATCCTGATGCTCAGGGAAATTCGCAGAAGAGGGGGCGGTAAGATTGTAAGAGCACAGGATGGGAGAAGCAATGATATGCAAGATACTCCACAAGTTAGGGCCGAAGCAATCATAATAGGACTTTGCATGACCTGCACAATGTTCAACACACTATTGATCCCACAAAGTCTAGCATTTGCTAAAGGCACCAAGATCCTTGGAGGCAAGGGATTAACAGCCACAGTAGTGTTCCTATGCTTAAGGGGAACACAGGAAAGGGTTCAGGGAAATGCCACTGGGTCCTTGCACATCATCAGAGAGGAGGGTCCAGAGGAGAGTCTGGCATGCACATTAAAGGATTCTCCAGGGATGGGGGGGGGGACTAAGGGAGGGGAAGTAGGGGGTCAGGGGAGGAGGAGGGAGGGAGGGAACTGGTGTACCTATTAAGTTTGTATGAGCGGAAATAATAATAATAAATGTTAAAAAAAAGAAATAATAGAGAAAAATATTCTGGAACTAGTATACAGATACATGGCATAATAAACAGCTTGCTTTCTGATGATTTGCCCGTGACTCACTCTAGGCTGACAACTCTGCATACAGGATAAGTGATCCTGGCAAGCAGGCATGTGTGGCTCCTAAAGAACAGGAGAGACTGAAGAGAGCTCGGCTCATTGTTTGAACTCATGTGCTCAGACCACTAAGCCTTGAATCAAGTCACCTTTCTTTTTTCACTGTATATTGTTGCAAACAAAGCAGAAGAAAATCATTTCACAGAACGAATTACAGTAACTAATACAGAGCAGGCTGAGAACTGAGTTGTGGGTACAGGAAGGATTAAGAAAACGTGCAGGTAAAAACACGCTAAACCCAAAAACCTAGAACATGAAAATCAACTAAAAGAAAACCATCACATTTATGTAAGATGCCCCTCAATTAACTAGTCAAATGCTTACCTGGGAATGGTGGACTAAACTTTACATTTAACTGAATTTCCTACTTTCACAATGTTATCAGGCTGCCACGCCAGATGGAAACTAAGTATAGAAAATGCCAGGTATTTCAAAGAGCACTGCGTTGCCAGAAATTCACCCGTGATGCTTCAATTTCCATTAAGTATGATAAGGGTATGGTAGAAGAACAAATCACACAACTCATGTCGGATCTGGGTATACATTTAGTAAGTGTGAGATTTCCCTTTATGTATAGTACACGGGAAAGAAGGTTAAGACCTACAATTACCCGGAATAAACACTGGATAAATATTGCTCTAGGAAATGATATAGAAGTCGAAACTCGTAATCAGTGCCAGCAACATGGCAGCAGGCACTGGACACACACCTGGCGATCTGAATTCAATCTCCAGAGCCTACTAGGTAGAGAGAGAGAATTAATTTATAAATGCTGTCCTCTCTCTCTCTCTCTCTCTCTCTCTCTCTCTCTCTCTCTCACATACACATACACACATAGAAAATACACCTACACATAAGCTCTCTCATTAAATATTTTTGAAAAATCTAACTTTCATATAAATATAAATGAAATATTAAAATATAGATTAAAACTGTATACTAAATGTAAAGATGTGAAAAACTAGAAGAACACTAAATTATTCTTGAGGAAATTTATGATTTTAGGATTTGTTTTCCTCAATGATTTTTTTCAAAACCAATTCTATTTAAAAAAAAAATCAAATTCATTAAAAAAACAAGAAAAATTTAAAAACCCACAGCATAGTTACAGAGTACAAAAATAAAGAGTTACCTTCAAAAGTTACACTTTAATCTACAAATAACCGATTTTAACTAAAAATCTGATTAGAATTAAACAAAATCAACTGAAGGAAAAACTCAAAAGACTATAGTCTGAATATTCTGGTCCATTCAAAATTCATATACTGAAATCCTCACTCACAAGGTGACAATATTAGGAAGTGGAACCTTTGTGAGAGCTTTTGGTTATGAAGATGTGGCTCCTGTGGATGGGTCTGGAGTCTGATACTAGACCTGAGGAACACACCTTTCCATTTCCACCATGAGAGGGCAGAGCAAAACCACAGCTATGAACTGTAAACAGAACCTCCCCAATGTCAAATCAGCCAGCAATCTGGTAAAACTTCCCAGGAATTTCTATTATCTCTAAGCTATTCAATCTAGGGTATTTTATTATAGCAACTCAATATAAAATTCCCTCAAAGGCATAAAGCTCATTAAGGAAAAAAATTTTATTCTACACTATATCATGATCCACTTATATTACCTATTTAACTATGCTTTTCTAAAATTAAGTCAAAAGGAAATTAAGAAAACAAAACTAAAATAAACATACAAACCACCTCAGTAAGAAATCATAAATTCTTTTAAAAGCCTATGAGTTTTAAAGACTTTAAAGGCAACAATCTAGAATAATCAAGTAATATAGAAAATTTCCAGTGGACATTTTCAAATTAAAAGGCACTTATTTTTTTGCTAGTGATCTTTGTATTCCATATAATTACCAACTAATTACAGAAATTAAATTAAATGATAGCCTTGCTTCAAAGAAAAAGTAACATGTGATTAAATCTACAAAGAATACAAATACAGAAAATTTAAAAATGAAGTTTCTAAAACAACTTTGACAGGAGGGTTTCTAGTGTGGTGAAAAGATAATTTAGAAACCAAACCTGCCATATTCGCGTAAGTCCATGTTCTAACTTCTTTTTTACGTAGCCACGATCAAAATTAGTTTCTTCAGTACCCATCATATTACCCCCTTCTGAAAATAAACAATGGTACATTTTTTCATTTTTTTAACTTGGTTTTTCCTTTCTATACTTCTATTTGATTTCTCATTGTCATGAAACAAACAAGATACAGAACATACGTTTAATATTATATAAATATGAAAGAGCGTTAATTTTTATGAGGATTAAATCCATTTGACAAATGGATAACCACAGACAAGGAAATACTAAGTAAACTGATGACTGCTCAGCATATACGTGCGTGGAACTAAGGTTCCAACAAGGTACTGAAGCCCCACAGGTCACACTGCAGTAGCCACATACTACCCACTGCAAGACCATGTGGCAGGCTGGTGCCAGGGCACTAAAGGACCAATTAGCTTAATTACCAATTAATAAGCATGTTAATAAGAGTGGATTACAGAACTATTCATACAGTGAGGTAATTAAGTATAATACTATTTTGCATGAGTAATAGTTTTAATCATTCCAAACAGTCTAACAGTATTAATCATTCCAATTCAGTTTAACAAGTAAGATCGATGATCTTTCTCAACAAACTTCCCCCTGAAAACATACATACATGTTTATGTTAAAGGGAGTATATCTTAGTGTAGTCCAGAATAATGAAGCACAACATCATCTTCTCTTGGGCTAGCAAAGTGTCCAATGGTGACTAGAAAAAGACCCTTGCACAACTGGACAGAAACTTCCCAGGTCACCTCTGAGCACATCTATAGCACTACTGCACATATACTGCACCTAGCTATCAGGACCAGTATCTTAAGGCAGCAGATCTCTACAACTTCAGCATTTTGTTTTGTCTTTTAAGAATTTTAAAGTATTAGGATGCCACATACTATCCAATAGTATCACTACGGAGCATATAGCAAAGGGCATCTAGAAGCTCCTCAGATTTACAAAATTATGAATAATTTCAGATGAAAGCTACTACAACTTTACTCCTGAATTTGACTATGAAGAAATTACCTTTAGTCAAACACATAACTTTTTAGAATTGTAGATACTACCATCGGACTGCTAGACTGGTCAGAGGACCTGAATACTCTAAGATACATATCAGGAGCAAAGCATTTTAGCAACATGAATTGAGCATACAAATTCAAACTAAATTTGACTCAGTATTCCAGTCATCATGATAAGCATATACTATGCTCCCTAAATTCTTTGGTATAAATATTTTCATTGATTCGTTGTAGTTTGAATGTGAAACAAACCCCACATCCAGTGGCTTAAAAATCTTAACTCCTGGTTCCCAGCTGGCAGTGCTGTTTAGGAAGTCTGTGGAACCTCTAGGAAGCTGGGTCTTGGTGAAAGAAGTGTATCACTAGGGGAAGACATACTCATTTACAACAGGATCCCATTGCTGCTCTTTCTCTGCCTCAAGAATGCTGATACATCCAGACTCATACTCTTGCTGCCATGCCTTTTGTGCCCTATCCCTACAGAATTGCAGCCAAAATAAACCCTTTCTCTAACCCTTTCTCTAATAAGTTTCCTCATTCGAAGTATTTTTTAATCACAGCAACAGAAAAGTGATTGACCACTCCTGGAGAGGTTTATCTATCACAACTACCAGCAAGTGGGCCTTTGGGCATGCCTGAGGTGATTATGCTGATCAGAGTAATTGAAGTGGGAATACCCACTTTCTATGGGTGGCATAATGTGGTACATTTTGTGCTCCATTAGCTCATTCTTAAAAATAAAAATAAGAATAATTTCCTACCAGAAGATGAAGCAGTTTCTCCACTGTCATTCTTTTCATGCCATTCCATAGTCCTGTAATAGCTGAGCATAACTTCCCACAGTGCTTTGCACAGGTCCGCAAGGCATGGAATATAGCTGTCCGGTGTAACATGCTGAAGAGGATAAGAATCGACTTTCAAACATTATATTTAGCTAAACACTTGCAGCTAGTCAAATGAAATATTATGCTATTAAGCAAGCTCATTAAATATTAGGACATCATAAGAAAAAACTTCAATGGTAGGGAATGTTTTTCTTTCTTTTCTTGTATACAAGAGGGCACTTGAGTGTGTATGTCTGTGGAGGCTCTGTGTGACTCTGGGAATCATCTGGGATTGCCTTACTCATTGCTTTCTGTTGAGGTTTCCCAAGCTCTGCCTCCAGGGTTGGAATGACAAACTCTACCATTTCCACTCAGCATTTTTAAGTGGGATCTGGGAATATGAACTCAAGTTCTTTTTTTCATGAGGCAAAGACTTTAACTCTGAACCATCTCTCTAGTCCAGAAATTTAAGTGAGTCCCATTTCATAACATAACTGTTTAGTACTTATTAATTATAATAATCTATATGATGTACATTGATTGTAGTCACAGAACAAGAGTAGTCAAGAAACTACTGAATTAAGTGTTCTCATGAACAGTACTGTGAACTTTTCCAGATACATTTTTTGAAAAGCATGCTTCTAAACATACAAATATGTTCTCATATTTATCCTTGAACCTGAATTACAGCTAGATTCGATTTACAAATCATTCATTTCATTTGTGGAAAATAAACCAACACCTTGGATGATCACTAAAATCATTGGACATTCCCTAACTTATAGGAAAGTAAAACATTCTAAAGTAATATGTTACATAAACAAGACTAAGAAAAAATACATGATCCGAAATCTTCTCCCTAATGGAAATGCATGAAGCATGTTCTGCCTTCTGTCTTTTCCCTTATTCTACTTCATAAGCTTCCCATCTGTCATGATACAGCCTTTTGATCCACAAATTAGATTTTCTGGATTCCTTCAGTTTGTGACGAATGCACCCTAACTGAAGGTGCTGACATATGCTGAAGGGATGGCATCATGGTTTGAAATGTGTCCCCCACAATCTCATGTGTTTGGCAAGGTCATGGCACCTTTAGAAGGTGGAGCCTTGCAGTCACAGGGGGTGGGCCTTGAGGGGGATTAGTCCTACCCTACTTCTAGGAGGGGTATGTCCATAGAGTAGGCAGTCTAGCTGCTCTCAGCCTCACAGATGGGAATGACATAGCCTGTCTCCAGTTTTGTGGCCAGCCATGCCTCTTCCACCATGAAAGATTGTATCTTTCCTCTGGAACCATACTGAATAAATCTCCCTTTCTTTTTTAAGTTGCTTGACTTTGGATACTGTCTCACAGCAACAGAGAAGAGTAACTAGTACAGAAATACCAGCATGGCTGGAAAGCTAATGTAAGGAGACTCTCGGAGAAAAATGGCTGGCAGAACAGAGTGCAGGAGAAGAACAGCTACTACATGGCTATATATGAGCTGAAGCCCATGGTTCTCTCAGAAAGCTTTCTTCCTCCTCAAAGCTCCTCATTTATCACACATTTATTTAGTAACTGAAATTATTATGTTAACTAAGATAGTTTTCTAAGCACGTCAAATTTCTGAATCTGAACCATGAAGTAGAAGAGTTAAGCTCTGGAGTCAGACTGCCTATGTGGGGAACAATTCATATTTTAAGCCAATCAACAATATCTGCCCTATAATTGGTACACCAAATGATTACTTACTTCATGGACACTAAAAAAGAAAAATTAACACCATTCATTCAATATTCATCCCTAATTAAAAACTCATGAATAGATTAAGAATGACTAGATAGCTCCTTAGGAAATGAAACTCAAAGCTGGGGTGGTAGTTGAGTGGTTCAGTGCTTGCCTGGCTTGCAAAGGGCCTGAATTTATTCCCCAGTGCTGGGGGAAAAATTGTTTTTTACAGCTTAACCAAGGATACCTGTTATTTCAGTGACAGGTAACCGTAAAGTAACTGTACATTTAACAAACTTTTGTAGTTATTGGCTGCAATTAAAATAAACAATTAGACGACAAAAAAAGGGAAAAACAGAAAACCATCTCCATTTGCTAATGACTTTAACATAACTTTAATTTCCTAGGGAATCAATAAAATTTAATAAGAAATCAACAAAGTTGAGAGGCATAAAATTAATATTCAGAAAACAATATTTATATATAAATAATAATTATGTAGATATACTGAATGAGAAATTCCATTTAGAGTAACAAAAGAAGCAAACTTTTTAGGAACAAGTCATAATAAATGACCTGAAAAGTCCATGAAGAAAATCACACAATATTCCTGAAAGATTTTAGAAATATCCTTAAGCAAACAGAAAGATATCTTTAGTCTTGATTAGGATATTTCACCATTATTAACATGGTCTACCTATGCTCATTTATGAATTTGTTGGAAATAGAATATAAGTCTAGCATCCCATAAAAAGCCAACAAATGAAGGAGGCACATATGTCACAAAGGCAGATAGTCTGTTTCATAGTATTGATAAAACAGACAGCTGGAAAAAATAAAATTACACATACTTTTTATATAATATATAAGAATAAAAGTCACACAAGTATTAAAAGACAACATGAATTGTTTCCTCTCTAACTTTAAACTAGAGAAATTTGTAACTGTTAAAAAAAAAAGAATCTGCAAAGCAAAAAGAGTACACAAGCAAAATCAAAAAACAAAACTTGAAAAAGATCCATAGTGTACATTCACAATAAAGCTAATACCTCACATCTGTGAAGAATTCCTAAAAGCTTGGAAAGCTGGGTATGATGATGTGTGCCTGTAAGTCCTTGTGACTCACAAGATTGAGGCAGAGCAGGACAGAAGTGGCCCATGAGCGTGAGGCCAGCCTAGACAGCACAGCCAGACCCCAATTCAAAAACAAAATACCAACAATACAATTTTAAAAAGGGAAAGAAAGACCACAAACCCTGCAGAAAAAATGGAAAGGTACCATAGGAACATGATTAATAAATTATCAAAAATATAAAAAGCATATCTGAAACTTATGAAGATAATTCAACTTAATAAATCAAATAAAACCACAAAAATACTAAAATATACTAAATTCCTCCTGAGATTGGTAAAATTTTAAACATGAACAAATATTTGCTCCTTAGCTAAATTGTAACCAGGCTGCTTGGAGTACTTTTGGCAGCTTGACCTAAAATGCTTTGATTGGCCAAGTCATTTTCTGTGATCTCTCTACTTCTCTTAAAGTACCTGCCTGAGCAAACTCAAAGCCATAAAAAACTGCTTGGTCCAGGCAATACCTGAAGTCAGGGTTACTTTTTCCACTTTCTGTAGTCAAGCAGAACTCTTCGAAGCAAATACAAAAAAGTTTTCCTATGGATCGAGTTCCCTGCTCACTTCTTTGGTTTCTACTTTTTGACTCTACAAAGTCCCTCTCACTCCCTCCCTGTTTCCCCTCATCCACCTTTTAACACAGTGTCTCATGTACCTCAGGCTAGCCTCCAACTCCCAAGGTAGCAAGGAGGACCTTGAACTAGATTCTTTTACTTTCACCTCTTGAGTATTGGGATTACACCAAGACCTTATTATGGGCTTTATGCATGGTAGATGTGAAAGATAACTTTGGCTGTCAACTTGACACATCACAATCAATCCTTTCGGCATACCTACAAGCAACTTTCATCCACTCAACTTTGCATAAATCTACATTTATATTAGGCAGATATATTTCATCTAAACTTATTCTAATATTCTTTCTGATAGATAAGAGAAAGCAGCAGTAGTCACATTTTTTCCCAGAGAAACATTAGGACTATATAAATACCCACTATAGTCTAGCAATTAATTTCTATTATACATGTCACAGTTTAACAAACCAGAAAATTAAAACTTAGACGTACTACCATCAATTCTGCCCAATTACTGTCTATACACTTCTTATACACTTCTTATACACTTCTCTATGTTAGAATGGGTTCCTTTACTATGTCATCTTTTATAGTTTACTGAAAATTAATGATCCTCATATGCATGAATGTCTGATTTTTTTCAAAAATAGTTGAAACTATGCATGAAGGTATAGTTAGTCTTTTTCTCACTGATTCGTGTATGAATGATTCGCTGAACCTCATAGAGTTTCTTAAAAGTACTCAAATTTTATTGTCTTCAAATATGTGTATAGTCAAGCATAAGACAATAGTATATTTAGCAGCAGATAGCAAAATGGTTCTTGCCTATTATGAAATAGAAATAATTATAGAAACTATTTTACTAAGTAAATATATAAAAAACAGCTTAAGGAAGTAAAGCAAATGGAAGAAATTTTAAAAAGGCATTTTGAGCAAGCCTGAATTCTAATAATTAACAATTCTGCACTTGCATGATGTGCCAATTCTGCCCAAGGCATGATGGTACAAACATAATTCCAGCACAGGAAGGCTAAAACAGGAGGACTGGAAGTTCAAGGCTAGTTCACGGGCATAGTGAGTGGCATCTTGTTTCCACTAAGTCAACAAATCCACTCATAACTCCTATATTCTAGTTACTTTATCCAGAACACCTTTCAGATGTCACAGAAAACCTTAATGCACAGGCATGGATGAGCCATAACCAAAGACAGTAAAAACAACTGAAAAAACACAACTACATAAATAATAAAGACAGGGCAAAACAAACACCTGAATGCCTGAATTAAGTGTCTGTACAACTTCCACCGAGACATCAATCTTTGACCCTGTAGTACATGATGGAAAAGGTACAAGTAAGCTGGTACCAGTTCCCTAAAATTTATCAAATACGTTCATTAAATTTACATTGTTTTTAAAGCCATAACTGTAAAGGGATCATAGGAACAATAAAATAATTATTATACCTGAAAAAAAAGTATCTTAGTTAATACCTTTCATAACAGTACTAAATGCTGCTGGTCTTAAGCACTTCAGACTCTACTTACTAGAGATAATAATAATAATAATAAAAAGTACATAAATATTGTCAGATTTCTTGCAAAAGATTATCTTTTTTAAAATAGCCCAACTTCACTCCTACTCAATTAGGCTGATGTCTGAAAGTAGTTGAAAATAATATTACAGATAAAACAAGTAGGTGATTATCTTCCACATGTCCATCCTTTTTCCAATGAAAGGAAACCGTTTTTCCCTGCTCAAAGCAACTACACTTCCCATTTAATCTGTACCACTCAGTTATTGTCATGGTTTGCAATGTATCCTCCACAGTCTCATGTGTTTGGAAAGATCATGGCATCTTTAGGAGGAGGAGCCTTGCAGTCACAGGGGGTGGGCCTTGAAGTAGATAAGTCTCACCCTATTTCAGGGAGAGGTCTGCTCTAGCAGAGGCAGTCTTGCAGCTCTCAGCCTCATGGATGGGTGTGACATAGCCTATTTCCAGTTTCTGCCGCCAGCCATGATGCATCTGCCATGAAAAGACTATATCTTCCCTCTAGAATTGTAAACTAAATAAATCTTTCTTTCTCCCTTAAATTGTTTGACTTTGGGTGTTCTCTCACAGCAACAGAAAAGAGTAACCATTACAATTATCTTACATTCTAATGGTTTCTGACTCAATCCTTCAAAACAGTTACAATGGAGAAATAGTCTTGTTCTTCAGGTTTCTAAAGTCAACAGGCACAGCAGGGACTTTACTGCTTCCTGCTTCCCAAATAACCACTGCTACATTTGCTCTCACAGAGACCCTCTTCCGTCATTCCCCACTGCCACACAGTAAACATTAAGAACTTCATGGGATTTTGAATTATTATTGTTGTTGTTGTTGTTATTGCTCTTGTTCTATATCACACAAGAATATAGTGAACTTAAAGTATTTTCAAACCTTAATCTCTAATCCCATTCCCCCTCCTCTTCCCATTACAACTCTTCTCGCCAGACTACCTCCAATTTTCAAGTTCATCTGGTTTGCCATCAATGTCATGTGCTTGAGTGCTTACTGGAGCATGAATCTTTTATCACTAGGTTTAACACTGAGAAAAGTATCTTAAATTTTCTCTGATCAGCATTAACCTTCCTCAGAGTGGGGCAGCCAGAAACCATCTTCTGGATATGATAGAGGTAGTATATTGGTGAATTCACTGCAGCTCTATATATTGCCAACAAGACTTGCATGAGAGAATTGTCCTAGCAACATTTATTCATGGAAAGGGAAGGACCTCAAGAGACAACACACCTAACTAAGAATTTCATGTTTTAATTCAAGACTCTTCTGTAAACCAGCTCTCCTGCTTGGGTGATGCCATTCCTAAGCCTTACTCAACCACCAGAAAAGAGAGTTCAACTTCCTGTCTGACTGAGGCAAAAAAAAAAAGAGAAAGAGAGAGAGAAAGAGAGGTAACAAATAGAGCTGATTCTTAGACTTCCTATAAACAACACCATTTCCTAGTTGCTTGTCATTCTATTTTCTTTACACTCTATGCTAATATCATCAATCAAACCACTTTTACAGTAGAATCTAAATCCATCTCCTTCTCACCTGTTGGCTACTGCCTAAAAAACTCAAGGATAAGCTTAAAAATGAAAACAGATGCTGACAGTGACAATATCTACACACAGAAAGAATGAAGAGCGATGCTTGTAAGAGGCCTCTGAGATGCAATCCCAGAAAGGACTACAGAACCAGAGGATGAAAAAAGCTACAGAGGGCTGAGCCAGTTTAAATGCAATTGCTGTCCAGTCTCAGCAAGGATTCCTGTGTGTGACTTTGTCTTCAGTTTTTCTATGAAGAAAAGAACCATAGAGAAAGAAAAACAGCCTTTGGCAAACATTCACATTTACTTTAGTAGCATCTTCAAAGAGTAAGTGGAAAGAAAAAGGGGGCTAACAATTGAAAACCTCAGACAGAAACTCAGGATCATAATTAAAGTTCTACATACTGTACAGAGATCCTTGTATTGTAGCTTTTGGAATTTTGTGTCTGTGTTTTCTGCGCACAGTTCCACATAACCAAGGACAACTTGAAACACAGTATTGTGAATGGCTTGAGTGAAGTGCATATGAAGCTGATCCATTGCAGTCTGTGGAAAGAAAAATACACGGTATCATTCCATGTTCTTAACTAAATTTCAACAGATTTGAAAAGGCACAGAGAATAAAATCTTCATCAGCTATTATCATGGCACAAAGATGAGTATTATCCTCAGAATTAACTAGGGTTCAGATAGCCTGTGAATAAACCCTCCACCTAGCTATGATGTCACACACACACACACTGAAGATAAGTCTGACTTGTGAAACTACTCCGCTGCTCAGTGTCTATAAATGGTACTCATCTTGCTCTCTCTCAGCAGCATCACATGCAGTCTATACCTGTGGACTCTTGCATTATCACATACTCATTCAGGATGCTCCCTGGTAGTCAGCTTCTCGGAGCAGGCTTTCCTAACTGCCCTGGATTATCAGCACTTCACAGCATTCATTTGTTTTCCCTGATTTCACAGTTCACTGTAGCACTTCCTACCAACTGACGGTATCGTCATTTATAAATGTAATGTTCCATATCTCATGAGACCATAACCTACATGAGGGTCTATACCAGGTGCTTGGAGCAATACTGCCAATAGGTATCAATGAATACTTAATACATGCAAAACCTTGTGGAAATTGGAAATCATAATCACGATTTCAAAGATGTTTGCACATGTCCCTCAAAACTGCCAAGTGTTGTTCTTCAACTTTTTTCCAAGATATAACTTAAGACGTGAAAGTTAACAAGATATAATAATACAAATTTCAAAATGTAAGTAGACATTAAATAGTTTAGAATGTTACTTCCTTCCAAGACAGGAACCATTTAAAGGAAAAATAAAACTGTCTCCAGCTATCATGTTTCAATATTAATGAATAGAATCACAATCTCAAAAACACAGATGGTAGAATTAACTTTCAAAACTGGGCCTTGTTCCATGTTTTCCACAGACAACTTTGGGTAATGAGTGTACAAAGTCACAAGTTACAAGGAAGTTATGGTATATGAGAGATAATAGAACTTTTGAATAATCTGAGAAACACAATGGCCTCACAAATGCCCAAAAGTTAGTTCAGTGAGTCAGTTTAGGAAGAAGTGAAGTCCCATACTAAGAGCCATGTCCCAATACCAATTATTGAATTATGTTACCCTCCCTCCTTCTCTGCCGCCCTTTCTTTCTTTCCTTTTATGGTTTGTTTTATTTTGTGTTGTGTTGTTCTGTTTCTTTTTTCCTTAGGGAGGGGGGAATCACTTTACGGATTTCTGAGACAGTTCTTACTATGCAGCCCAGATTTGTCTCGAACTTGCAATCTCTCAGCCTCAATTTCCCAAGTTTAATATACTTTTCTTAAATCCTACATAAAGTTGTGATGTAAAACATGGAAAATATTGCATAATTCAGAACAAAGTTCTTGAATGTTCCAGTCACTTTCTATACACACTCTAGACCAAATACCATGTTGTTGCCACTTTTACTCACCATCAAAAGGTACTTTATTAAATGAAATTACTTGAGGATACTACATTGTAATGCATTGACTTGAATAAGCAAAAACCTATAGGTTCTTAATTACTTAAAAAAAGGAATATTCTTCAAAACCAACCTGGGTTTTTCCAAGAAGCCGATAAGCTTGTTGAACCTTAGTGTAATGATTAATATCAAAATTCTTGCAGATTTTGGAAAGAGCTACATCCAATTGCTCCTATGTAATTAAAAGAGGAAGAGATGATTAAGAAATCATAAGTAATATCTACTTATCATTATGCTGCATTTATCAGTCAAAAACAAATTTAAATCAATTACAAGCAAATTATAATTAGCCACTATAATCAATTTTATTAAATAATCAAAATCAATTTCTCTAATATGAAACTCTGGTCTAGTGTTCCAAAATAAAAAAAAAATAAGTATAACAGATTTTCAGAGAGATTCTGTATTTTTTAAATCTTGTATTTCCTTGAACAGCTAATAAACTTTTTATTTTCTTGAACAGCTAATGAAAAATTTAATAATTACATAAAATGAATCTGTGGATCTATTGAAAAAAATAATAAAACGACCTTTTGGCAATGCAGAAAAGGTAACTTTTAACAAAACACTAATCTTGAATTATATATTTCAGTTAGTCTTTTATATCTAAATGTAATTCATTGCTTACGGGTTTCTATTTCAAGATTTCATTTCTAAATGAAGATTTTCTACATAGTTCATATTACAAATGAAAAATATTGAGCTCTCAAAAGAAAGCACTTAAAATATTTGTAAAATTCAAAGCAGCTTTTTTTTTTGCACGTGCATTTGTGTGCCTGTGTGTGCGTGTGTGTGTGTGTGTGTGTGTGTGTGTGTGTGTGTGTGCATGTGTATCAGAGGATTCTATGTATGCCTGTGGAGGCCCCAGCATGACTTTTAGAATCACCTTGGATTACTTCTATCTCCTATTTGCTCTCTGCTCTGCAGTTTCCCAGGCTCCACCTTCTAGACCGTGAAGGACAGGCTGCCATCATTTTCACCTGGCATTTGTACATGGGATCTGGGAACTGAATCCAGGACCTTTTGCTTGCAAGGCAGAAACTTAACTCCTGAGCCATTAATCCAGCCCTCAAAGCAGTTGTTTTGTGATTAGCAAATAGACTGACATTTTATAATTAGTAAATAATCAAATTTATGATCAAACACTGCTTACAGAAAAGGTCATTTCAGAGACCAGTTTGCATAATTACTATATCCTCATCAGAAAAGTAACAAATAAAATATTAGAGAAAAATCAAATATTTATTGCTTATCTTAAAAAGTACCCTCTATTGTAAAGATTGTCAAAGGAAGAAAAAGATTCTTATGATAAGTAGGAGAAAAAGAAAGCTTCATGATGTACATTTTTTCTTTCCAGTTTATTTTTAATGAGCTCTTTGCAATATTAGAAGACTTAAAAAGTTAGAAGCACTTCTAATCAGCAACAGAAATAAAATAACTAGAAATAAATCAGTGCACTAAACTAAAATGAGAAGTAGCTTATAAAACATATGCAAAATGTTTTGACTATACCGTAATCTCATGAGGACATACTTATCACTAACAGCTTGGAGATTTTTTTTTCTAGAAATACTGGCACTTTCAAATACTGTTTTGAAGCTCTAATTTGAAAAGTATGTTTAAATTTACAAGCACATTAACTCTAAAATGATTATGCATGGACATTTCAAATGTAGTGATGTAGAAACACTGATAATAACACAAAAATCAAATGTAATGCTGCATCTGCACTATTTAAAACTCTAAAAAGAAAAATCCATTCAACTTACGATAAAACTCTTCTTACCTCAATTTGTTCTAAAGTATCTTGCAGCTTTGAATTCAGCTCACTATCAAATAAAACAGAATTATTTCCTACACAGTACAATTCTAAGCAAAAACAGACTTAAATACATAAAAGCACATACCATGTTAATAATTAAAATCTCCTACAAAGTTCTCACCAAAATGATCTTTTAAAACAAATGCAATTTTAATCAAAATCTCCGCAATGTTTCTTTTATATCTGTAGAAAGCACCTTTCTGTGGCTATTTAAAGAGTTAAGGATAACCAAGGAAATCTTGAAGGTTAAAGGGGATACACTGAAACTAACAAAGCTTTATTGTAAAGCCCAGCAATGAGGCAGTGCAGCACGGACAGAAGCACAGAAGCAACAAAGGGTGCATGGCTTGAACAGATGCCTGACTGAAAACACACACAAAAATAAGTAGGTACTAGAGTCCATTAGTCATTCAGGAAAAGCAGTTATCAAAAACATTGCAATAAGCAAAAAGAATGGCCAAAACTACTGATAAATAATTGAAAATGACATCTTCAAATACTAGCAAAGATGTGGAACAATGGAACACTCATTCAGTGCTAGGCAGAGGGAGCATTCAAAGAACCTCTTTGGAAAACCTGGCTACCGAAACTACACACACACTCGGCAACTCTGCTCCTGGGTATATACCTAATCAATATGTATACAATTCTTGGAGCATTATTTGTGAAAAGAAAAAAACTTGAAATTGACATTATTTAAACTATTTTATCTCATTACTAAGAAAGGTTTGGAAATTCTAACAAAATAAGTCCAATCACAAGTTATTCTAACAACAACAAAAAAAAGGCTGACAAATTGCTTTCAAAATCACAAGAAGTGAAAGATGTAGCTCAACACACTGAAATCTCAGGCTTTTTAATAATGTTATCTCTGATAATAAACTTGATTTGAAAAATTCCTAGTAGCCAGAGCAAACAGCGAGGACATAGCACACAACTCAACATCCACAACATCCAAACACGGCAGTAGTATAAAGGTAGGGGGGAGTAAGAAACACTCCGGGTCATTAAATTGTGGGGGTAAAATTTCAACAGTCTTTATATATAAGAGGGAGTGTTCATCTCCAAAAGCTCCATAAAATGGACAGTATCCTTATAGCCCATGTTGGACCCTTTGAACTGGCTTCTTATATGACCTCACTAAAAGCCAAGGGAAAAACACTGCAGGGAGACAGACATATAAAGAGGCACACAAAAAACAATCACCAGAAGTAAAGGGTGCATCATGCAAGTACCAATTTTTGATGGTCTCAAGGATAAGCATTCAAACCTCTAGAAGGGATTAGCTCTTTTTAATAAATGCTGTTTATTATATATGTATTTTAGCTGGTGATTGCATTACTAGCAAAAACAATAAACAAAACTATATCCTATGATAATCAATACTGTAGAGTTGATACTTTTAAGAAAAAAAAGTTAAAGTTATCTAAGTAGGAGTCACAGAGATATATAGCCAAATCCACAGATCAGGGGAATACTTAAAAACAAAATGAGATTTTTTTTTTCTTAAACATATATATATATATTTTCCCCCTAGGAAAAGTCCCTTCTAGTGTCTTATTCTCCCATTTGTTACCTGCTTTGTTCCTAAGAGCGACCAAGTTTACAGATCTCTCTGTTGTTCTATGTGCCCACGCATGTGTCTTTCTGTAAGAGAAGGCACTCACTGTGTGTGCCAATGGTAGTCCAAGAGTAACTTCAGGAATTATCCTGGATTGTTCGACCTGCTTATTGCTTTGCTCTGGGATTTCCCAGGCTTTGCCTTCCAGGGCCAGAAGTACAGGTTGCTGCCATTTCTGGAGTTTTAATGTGGGAACCAAAATTCAAAATCAGACCTTTTGCTAGGTAGGCTTAACCCCTAAGCCATCTCTCCAGCTAAAGTTTACAGTTCTTAAAGCAGAAATCAAATCACATTAATGTCTTATTTTAAAAACCTTTGGTATCTTCCCATAAAATAAAGACAAGATGCAGGCTGACATGACATGTACTACCCGTACAGATACAACAAACTGAAATAAAAGATTAAGCCCTCATTTTCTTTTCAATGCCCACCTTTTATCTATATGGGATATGTGAAGTTCCCCAAACCCAAGACTTTCATGCCCTCCATCCTTGTTCATGGTGCTTCAACTAGAGTGTACCTTCTCTCTGACTGGCAAGGAGCCATTTAACTTTCCAGGTTCTGCTCTGTTCACCAACTGTGCCACAAGGGCAGCAATATGTAACATTCTATTCACAGTCCCTTGTATTGAAGAAGTATCTGTAACTGTACACAAGGGGTGAGCCTGCGGGAGACTGCAATTTAACCTCCACTGACTCCCCAGAATTAAACTCACTACCTGACTCAAAATAAATATCTGCTGAGTCAAATATTCAAATAAAAAAATGGCCAAACATTTCCATCATTCTTGATTCCCTATTTTCTACCTCATTAATGAGAGGGGGGAAAGTGTGTGGGGAGGGAGAGAGAGAGAGAGAGAGAGAGAGAGGAAACGTTTTAGAAGAAAGAAGACCATACTAGACCCTGGGTCTACAGGTGCTTGCATAAGGATAGAAAGAGCTAAAGCTACATCCTGTCCTCTGTCATGTGACTTTGGAGAGTTCACCTACAGCTAAGGCTAGAGAAAGATACAGAGGCAAAAACAGCTGAAACAATGAGAACTCAGAACCAGCAAACAGATTCTTTTATGGAATATATACTTCAGAGGAAAAATCTCAGTATATATAAACTCATTCACACCCACTCATTCAGTCTTTATTTTTAAAACAGACATTAGTGCATACTGAAAAACTTGTGAAATTCAGTTGAAATTATTTATAGTTTTCTCATTTTTCTTGTATGAACACAAAATGAAAAGAGCATGTAGAGATTACAAATATAAAATTTATGAATCCATTTCACTTTATTAAAAAGACTCTCAAAACCCACAACTGCAGTTTTATAGCAATTGACTACTAATGAAGCATATACATCCATTGAAATTAGTAATTAAGGAGTAGACATTAACTAAACAGCTTTTAAAGACTCTCTTAGGTATCACTTAGAAAAGTGAATTCAAGCCATTTTGGTCAATTAATCAATGTATATTCTACCTACAAACATTTGAAAATAAAAGCTACACTATGATTTAAAAAAAAATGGTTCTAAGATGAAGGTTGAAAGCTTTTCAAAGCTGTCTGTGAGCTGAATGGAGGAACTGAATAATTGTGTTGAGCATCTGCCATCACTACAGAAAGCTTAAAGATAGCATATCTACAAATAACTAATTAAGTTGTAGGCATTCATTTTATGACTAAAATTCTACAATCTACAATTCCAAGAACTTATTCTGATAAAAAAAATGAAGGATTTTAAAAGTTATGAAAAGTTAGATACACTTGTGTATGTTCAAAGTACAGCATTCAACAAACCAGCTGTGACAGCACACAGACTTTCCAGTGTGTATTATAGAATGCTCCTGGGTTCTGTCAAGAAGTTTCTCTCAAATGAAATAAAAAGTAATAAAGTAGTTATGACTTTTAGAATAAAACTTTCCTTGAAATGAATTTAGATAAATTTCAAGCGAAAAGAAATTAAATACTTTACTCAGACATACTTTAACATAAACACATTCTGATTTTCTTCCCAGTAAATTCCAACTATATGACTCCCTGTCAATCAACTCAAGAACTTTCAAATAATGTGAAAATGTTCTCTGTCAGTCAAAGAGTGAACAAAATTGGTGCTACAGCTTATTTTATTAAAGATGCTGAAATACAGCACACTTCAACAAGGACATAATGTACAGAAGAGGCACCATTTTTCTTTCATTTTGAAACCTATTGGGTACATCATGAGATTATTTGGAACTTCAATATTAGACTGTAGCCATGTACTCTGAGATTTCCCACATATACAGCCAGTGTTTCCTTATACAGAAACAAATATGTGAATTCAGGTTTTCCTATTTTAAAAACCAAGGAGTCAGCACTAACTTGTCCCGTATAATCTAGTTGAGTATCTTTCCCTAGATTACCTGTTCTCTTTCCTAAACCAAAAACTTGTTTCCAATAAAAAGGTGAGTCAACCAGGAATCCATGATCTATCAAGGACAATTAAGATGTAGTGGAGTAAAAACACATTGTACATATGAACTTGTTTGAAATTTAAAAAAAAAAAGAGTGCAGAAATACTCTCAATCATGAAGTAGTGTACTTTTAAAGTACACTTTTAAGTGGAATATATTTATGATTATCCAGTGCTTTAACAAAAATGAAAGTAGATATAAATATTTTTAAATTAGAATATGGAAATTCAATTGAAAAATTATTTTGAAGATTGTAAGTGATGAAAAATTTTTCACTGATTCACTCTAATCTAAAAAAAACTAGACTTCATGAGTTCAGATCAATGAAATGAACTCTATAAAGTGCCGATGGATCTTGTCTGAATAGGCCCAAAGGCAGAACTCAAAAACAGACAGAACACTGAGCTTGAAGATCACAATATAAGAAATGCATGTACACAATAAGAGAAAGGCATCCAATAAAGACAAAACAGACAGGTGGTAGAATAAGTGGCTTTTATCCTTATGGACTCACCCTGTCCCACACTATGAACTCACTCTACCCTTATATTCTGTACCACAATGTTTTCCATTACAGTGAAATCCAAGGAACTGAGCTTATGGAAGCTGAGTGCAACAATGGCTATTAGCAGATGAGGGAGAGGAAAATGAGGAAGCACATGATAATCAAAGTATATAAAGTCCTGCTACCACAGAACAACTTTTGCCATGTATATAGCAAGTAAGAAATATACATTTCAATATTGTTGAGACAATAAAACTCAAACTCTTACCACAAAACATGAAATATTTGAGGTCACTGACAGGCAAATTGGCTTGATTTGATCATTCCACACTATATTAAAAATCATAATATCAGTTTGTCCTCCATAAATATATAAAACTGTAATATGTTAACACATGAAGGAATATATCAACCTGAAGCAAATAAATTAACTTCTGCTCTGCCAAGTAGGAACAAAGATAGAGTAACAGGTAGAGAGAAAAGAGTGGCTGCAGTTAGGCAGGACAAAGCAAACTGTAGGGCTACAGGTAGGAGAGGGGCCAGCAACACCATCGAGCAGCCCAGAGCTCTGCTTTCTGCCAGGCTCCCATCTCAAAGTCACCAAGTTCAAAATTAATCCCATCTAGCAGTTTTCCTAGGTCACCAAAAGTGAGATCTTGTTACAATGACTTTTTTGGGACACTTGAGTGTTTGTGATGTGCTTCTATATATTTATAGAGAAGGACAAACTTTTATTATTATTATACATATAACTCATACATACACACGTTACTCACATGTGAAACAATGAATGCATCTTAAATACTGCATTAACTGAAATCAAGCGATTATTTTCCACTCAGATCTTCAATTCCATATCTGATACTTCCACCATTTATCATTAATATAGAAGTTCTTAGAAGTTACTTCAAACTACCTTTTAAAAGTCCAAGTAAGAATTTCTTTTTGATATTTTTTGACTCTGTATATGCCTGTGTATTCCATTTATAAACTGATGAGAAATGCACAAACATGAAGCTGTAACCTCTGAGCATCCATAGAACACATTGCTAGACATATAGCAAGTACACTTGCTTATAAGAAATCCACCCCGCTTCAACTTCATTAGCACCATTTTCCTATTTACTCATGTAGACGTGGCCCTAGGTATCATGGGAGAGGTGAAAAAGTCTATGTTGGTGAAACTTGATCACAAAGACTGGAGGCGAGGTTCTCACACCTTAAGAATCCGAAGAAAGCACCTTTTGGATATTTTTATTGCCAGTTTTTTTTGTATGAGACATTTACTTTAGCACAGCTAAAATAGAAATTTTAATTAATGGAAAGTATGCTCAGCGGTTACCCTGCTCCCTCAATTTCCTCTCACAAAATTTCACACACTTTTCTGTATATTGTTAAAGATAGTGGCTTTGCAAAGTCAATCCTGGCAGTCTTAGTGCATTAGTTTCTCCTACTTCACTTTCAGCCTTTCACTCCTTCCACCAACTTTTAATTTTTTTTATTATCATTTATTCAATTGTGCATGTATGTGTGTGCGCGTGCGTGTATGTATGTGTATGTGTGTAGAACCACGGACGAATTCGGGAACCACCATGGACGCCTCCACCTCCTCCTTGTTTACTCTGCCCCGGTATTCACAGGCTCCGCCCACCAGGATCATAAGCGCAGGCCGCCCCCCGCTTCCACCTGGCGTCGATATGTGGGGTCTAGGATCGGAACTCAGGACCTTCTGCCTGCAAGGCAGAGGCTTAACCCCTGAGCCACCTCTCCAGCCCCTTCACCAACTTTTAAATATTCAGCTTTCTTGAAAATAGCTAGGCACAGGTGTGGACTTGACTGTTGAAGGGTTTGAGCTCTGGGCACATTTGTGGAGAATTAGTGGTTGGGTTAAGCCCAGAGCAAACCTGCAGGAGATTGTCTAGCTGATGGAGAAGGCCCAGCCTGGTGGGTGGGACTAGGCCCTGAACAGATGAATAAAATACTGAGAGTCGGTTAAAGTGGGCATCCTTGTATACACTTGGCCAGACATGCTGGTCTGGCAAGTAAGGATCATCCCTCTCTCGGCCATTATGTAGAGATTGTATGGCCAGTTCCCTTGGCCCTAGTGTTGGTACATGCTCTCCTGTCAAGCTGGACTACAGACTGTAACGGAACTATCTTAAGAAAGTAAACTCCTTGTTCCTTTATGCTATTTGATGATCATTTATTAGCAACCATGCAGGCAAACCACGACACTCCTCGTCACAAAATTTCCCAATTTTACACTTATCCAACTCCCATTAAATCAGTCCCCAAAAGACTGGCCATGGTTTCTTTGGTGACAATACATATCATATCTGAAATAAACATTTCATTCCTTAATCCCCTCTACTCTGGCCTAACTAAATTCTCCTATTTTTCCTCAAATCTCCTGTAAGAGACCTCCGCCACCCAAAGGCAACTCCTGATGGGGAGGTGGGTCCCAATGCTTCCACAGACTGCACAAGTGGCCTCTCTCAGGCTCAACCCTATTGGCATCTGCTTGCAGGCAGGTACTTCTTGATAAGGTTGTCTAGAACACCAAGAATTTATATTGACAACTGTGTATGAAACACTTGATCAGACACTCAGTAAATTCATAACTGCCTGAATAATTTCACCCAATAGACAAGCTATTACAACTGTAAAACACACCACAGAGTATGCTAAATGCATTTTTGAAGACTCAGAACAGTACTGTGCCACAAGTTCACAAAAACTTTCCATTTTAAGCAAACCAAAAAAAAAAAAAAACTGAATAAAGTCAGAACTGTCATTTTGGCATTGTATATTTTATAATTACACACTTTAAGCAAAATATTTAACACATTAAAATACTATCAAGTAAGTATTACATAGATGATCTTTACATAAACTGAAATCATATTTAAATTTTCCAAAAGACTTATCTCAGTGATCCAAATACTTGAACCATCTGGATTTAAAAAAAAAAAAAAAAAGCTTTACTACCACTCTCAATGTTTCTATAATGGGCAAAGTTAAGAGAAAGTATTCTCAAAAGATGAGCGGGAAGTGGGAGCAGGATTGTTCTTGTCTACTGCTATATCAAAAAAATAAAAAAATCACTCAGACAGAAAAAATATGAAAAAAAGAAGAGCTCCAATGGATTGATAGAAGACGTAGGATTATAAAACATCTGCTCTTTCATACTCTAAGACTATTATAGTATTCCTTTTATTGTAATGCCCATTAATGAACATGAATGTCAAACTAGAACACAACACTTATTAACGTTCAGTATTCACAATCATCATGTTATACAGTTCTTAAATAAAAACTACTGACAAGAGAATCAGCTTCAAAAGCTTTCCGTTGCCATACCTTATACAACTGTAGTGCTTGAACGTGCTGGCAGCTTTCTGACACTCCAGGCACAACTGAATGGCTCCTGGGTAGTCCTCCTCCTTAAGAGAACAACAGAAGCCATTATACTACAAAGTCCGGAAAAAAATACATCTCTGTTCATATGCTAACAAAGGTCAGGGAATCAGAACACTGTGACTCCTCTCAGAGATCAGAGTACTAACAACTGATAAATAACAAAATAAAAAGAAGCAACTCTTCCAGGATGCACAGAAAAATATTAAAATACTTCTCTTCAAATACATAGAGACTTTATAATGAGCACAATTTTTTCTTCAGTGGTGTTTACACAAAATCTTCAAATCCAGAATGCATTCTATTTGCAAACAGATCCAGCAATTCTATTAACAATTAATCAATAAGAATTTGTAAAGAAATACATTTAGAAAAAAGGGAAATACTAATTAATAATTGCATATTTTAGAACTGAGCTGTCCTCTAAGATCTGTATACAAGCTTGGCGACCAGTTTGTGTTTTTATTGGAGGATGGTCCAGTCCTCAGTATGCAAGGCCTTGTGGGAGGACAAAGTCATGAGTGTGTCTGTAAGGGTACACCGGCCTCATCCCCTCCTTCCCCAAGTTCCCCTCTCTCGCTACTGGCCACCAACAGGTGAGTGGCTAGAACCTTCTGTCATGATGCCCTGCCTCGCAACAGAGCCAAGTGACCACAGAACACAATCTCTGAGACCTGAGGGAAACCTTCCTCCCTGGTAACTTGTTTTCTTCAGTATCATGCTACCATTATAGAAAACTAACGCCAAAGCTTGACAACATTTTTATCCAGTGAGTATTTTACAAAGCTTTCCAACCTTAAACTTGTAGAAACAGTTTAGAAGCAATACAGTGATTATACAGAAAACCTCAGAGACATTTCACCATGATTACATATAAACTCAACAGATGTAATTCAAAGACTAGGGATGTCAGGATAATGACAAAGTACCTGCCCCAAGGACATCAAGTGCATGTTCCCCAAAATACTTAATACTTTGGTAAACCTTATTATGATACAAAGCACCAAAGCAAAACAGATGGCTCACTCTGAAAACCAATTAAAACCAATTAAGACACTAGATATAGTGTAAATATCAGACGTTCTACAAATCAACTCTGCATCTTAAATGTCTTAAAAGACAATCTAATTTCATTAGATAGATGCAGTGAAACAAAAAATCTAATAAATCTGGTTTTCTAAATGAACTACATGTCCATTAAAAAAAAAAGTTCAAATATCTTTGTTAAATATGTTCTGTATAGGATATGTTAATTCAGGAAAAACATAGATCTAAATTTTGTACACTATATTTTTTCTTTATACTATTTATTTAGCATCAATACATTACCAAGCTTCATCTACTTACCTCTAGCATTTCGCTTAAGCGCACATCTGTTCTTTGCTGAAAAAAAAAGTAAAATTTGTTTCAACATCAATACTAAAAGCAAGTTTTAATTTTCTAAACACTGATCTGTACATACCAATGTTTTTATAGTTCTCAGTGATTTCAGAAGTCCAATCAGCAACTGACGTTTCCTTTGGTTTGCAAGAAGGCCTAAACTAGCTTGAGTAAAACCTTCTTTTGCCACATTCAAGTGTCTACAAGAATGAATAATGATGGTTAAACTTTTCTTACATATACATATACACTTCAAACAGAACAATTAGATAAGTAATGAGATAAGGACCTGGGTCACTATAAAATGGGACAGTGATAACTACTTGAGAAATCAGCATGTGGCTAGGTCAAGCCAGCACTACACATCTTTTGCAGAGGCAAAAGACAGATGGCACCTCAAATAATGGAAAATCAGGCAGACTCACCTACAATCATTTGTAAATCTAATTAAAAAATGGTACTACATCATATGTTTTTGTTGTTTCTCTTGTATTCTTAATAATGTACTTCTAATGTATTTTATAAAAATAAGGTGGAGAGAGGGAGAAAACAGTGATTTTTCACTGCAAACTGGAAGGAAGCACTAATCAATTTTTTTAACTTATAAGTAGATTTGTAGATATTTGCCATAAGTCTTTTTTCAACTTTTAGGATTCTATGTTAGTTTACTGAAAAGTATTCTACAAACTATAGCAACCGTTTAAAATAAGTATCATTAAGATCACTCTTGAACTATTTTTTAAGCTTAAAGAACACAATGTCATAAAGAGCAATACCTCCTTCCATTTGTGCAAATAACAGCAGCTAACTGTAGACCTGTCTGCAATGATGTGACTCTTTCAAGCTCCTGTGGAAAGAGCAGTCATGGGTTATTATCGGAGGCATTTACGTTTCCTTCTTCCTCAGACAACATCCTAACAAAGAGCTGAGAATTTTCAAAAACAGAAAGCCTGCTTAGAAAACAAAGAAGCAACAAAAGTACTTACACTTGAAAACTGTCAGTATTATTTTATGAAAAGTTATTTTAAATGACTACTTCCAATTGATTCTCCTAACAACAGATGACAAAATATTTAGTCATATTGCTTGGAAAGAATTCTAAACTCTGTTTTGGGCAGGAATACATAAATACCAATAACATATCCAGGTACATGTTTCTACCCAGCAAAACTTCACCAAGTAATTAAGATTCAGACACATCTGACTTGACTGCTAAGATGCATTCACAGTGACCGCCTTGATCTGAATGAGGGAGATGTTTCTATGGATTTTTCAAGGCTCCTTTTTTTTTTTCAAGGACTGATCCATTTATCTGTTACTTTTAAAGATTCTTATTTTTTTAACATTTTTATTATTATTTCTGCTCATACAAACTTAATAGGTACACCACTTCCCTCCCTCCCTTCTCCTCCCCCCCAACCCCCTGCTTGCCCTCCCCTCACCCCTCCCTGCCCATCCCCCAGTGCCTCCCCCCCAATCCCCAGAGAGTCCTTTAATGTGCATGCCAGACTCTCCTCTGGGCCCTCCTCTCCGATGACATACAAGGACCCAGTGGCATTTCCCTGAACCCTTTCTTGTGTTCCCATTAAGCATAGGAACACTACTGTGGCTGTCAATCCCTTGTCTCCAAGGATCTTGGTGCCTTTAGCAGATGCTAGACTTTGTGAGGTCAATAGTGTTGGACATTGCACAGGGCATGCAAAGTCCAATTATGATTTCTTCGGCCCTAACTTGTGTGGAGTATCTTGCAAATCATTGCTCTTCCCATCCTCTTGCTCTTACAATCTTACCGCCCCTTCTTCCACAAATTTCCCTGAGCTTCAGGATGGGGAGAGATTAGTGTGGCCTAGTTCTAAGTGGTTCTGGATTGTGGTTTGTTGATTTTCTTTTGCAGTTTTGGTGCTCCTGCAATGCCCTTCACTCCATAAAGATTCTTATTTTTAAGTAGACTCAGATTTAGAAGTAGAAGCTGCCAGTGAGGACAGTCTATGCCTCTTGGTAATCTATTCTTGGTGTTTTTCTTTGGCTTCCTTCATTTTCTTGCTAAAAGTTTAGCATATTCTGCAGCTTTTCCTTGTTCTTCTTGACACGCTGCTTTTTCAAAGCAAGACAGCAACACATGTGTTGCAGCACATGTGGAATAACAAGATGCTGAATCTTGGGTGCTTTGGTCCTGGGATTCTTTCCCTCTTTAGGGGCTTTCTGACAACAAACTGGCAAACAACATCTTCTTTAGAGAGACTGAAAAGTTTGCGAATTCTGCTGGCCCTTTTGCGTGCCAGCCAGCGAGGCAAAGTAGTATCTGTCAGCCCGGGAGTATCTTTCTCTCCTTTTTTCACAATAACCAAGTTCAGAACACTCAGATTGGCATCCACAATGCAGCTCTGGACACGCTTGTGTGCACTCTCTCTCCAATTCTCCTTGGTCTGCAGCAGGAATGCCCCTCACTCAACAGCAGACTCACTCTGCCATGGGTTAAGACACCCTGCTTCATGGGAAAACCTTGTGTATCATTCCCGTCATTGATTTGGACCACATAACTTTTCCACTGTTCCCCCAAGTGTCAGCAGCAATTAATGTGGCCAAACACTTCTCATACAAAGTACAAAATTTGTGCTCATCATCCACTTCAATGAGCCTCTGAAAGCAAGTGGCTGGGAGGAGATATTCAGCTTCATCTTGATGCGCTGATGGCCAAAGAGGTGCCATGAAAAAG
Source organism: Typhlomys cinereus (assembly GCA_023101885.1). Classification (NCBI taxonomy): domain Eukaryota; kingdom Metazoa; phylum Chordata; class Mammalia; order Rodentia; family Platacanthomyidae; genus Typhlomys; species Typhlomys cinereus. The sequence continues at coordinate 5,283,990 of JALPQD010000050.1, read as the reverse complement.
AGTAAGACTCCCTTTTTTGATAAAGACATAGACTTAGCTATAGATTGAGAAATTTACCTCCATTTGTCCTATTTAAAGTGATATATTTACACTGAGCCAGATTTGGAAACTGCTGCTGTGTGTATTTGCTCCTAAGTTTCCAACAGCAACTTTCACTGGTTCTTCTTTATAGCATACTCATATTGATAAGACGCACTACATGGGAAATACAGACATGCAGATACATATAATAATACCTGTACCTCACCTACATTCTGAGTCAGTATAGACAAAAAGTTACAATATTTAACTTTAAAGTAAGTCATTTAACTTCTTTTAAATTTTACTATAAAAAAAGATTATCCTACCTTTACATAGGCAGGCTGTTTTTCAAGGATTAAATCTGCCACTTTTTTAGAGACCTATGAAAATAAAGTAAGTACTGAGAAAACTTTATATTTTCTACTACATTCCAAATTTAAATTTCTGGTCAAAAATATTCCACATGCCTCCCTAATAATTTCCACAGCAGCTACTAGAAGGCTAAAATCATACACATTTACCTGTGCTATGAAGTTAGTATAAAAGGCATAGGAACACAAGGACCTTAAACAGAAACATTACAAATGAATGTTCATAAGTATCACAACAAACTGGAATAAAAGTGTAACTGCCTTTAAAGGATCTGACTTCAAAAACACATGAATTTGTTAAGATAAATTTTTAATTAATAAAATTTTTAAAGATAATGTCTTGAAAACAGAAAACTTTGCTGATACCATTTGGATCTTTTGCACCATGTTGGAAGACAAGTAGTTTGGTCCCCTATTTCCAAAAGTGTTTTGAATGGTATGAAATTGTGCAAGCCACTGTTCAACTCCATGATAACATAAATGCACAGAAGTGAGAATAACAATTTTGAATGTGAGGCTGTTATTCCACAATTTTGGGGGCCTTGTTAACTACACTATTGAGATACTACATACAGTACATAGATTGGCAAAAGGCCCTTCTCCAGGTCAAAGGAAAACAAAACATGGAACACATAAAAAATAATTTCATTAACCCTTTGCTATTTTCTTAATCTTCATGAAGCATCTTTGAAATTATGAGAATTATCTTCTATAGACACTGTTTTTGCCTAGAAACAAGTTCATTAAGAAAATAAAGCTCTAAAGAGCTTTAGACCTAGTTAGTGAAGAAAACAAATCTGTGTTACTTCTTAATTTTACTTTAACATTCCAAAGATTCTGCAGGACTGGATAACAACAGCTTAGTTTAGAAAATGTAATCCTTGCCAAGAAAAAGCCACGAGAAAGAGAACTCAGTAAGCTCTAGCTCTGTGTCACATATTTGACAAGCAGCAATCTGTGTAATGTGCAGAAAGAACCTGAGTTTACTCAGGTGGTGTTATTGTTAGTCTGCACTGTGCCACGCAGCACACTGAGCATTCCTCATTAGAGCAGCTAGGGTTCATGAACTCACTGAAATAGATTCCAGAAATGTCTCTACTTCTAGAACAGCAACCTTTTAAGTAACAGTAACTCAGTCAGGGTCCCACTGCAAGAATGTTAGGGTAAGACTCATGGTCTCACTGTACTTAATTAAACATGCTGAAGCCAAGGAAAGACAAAAGATAGCACCATTCACTGCAACCAAATCTCCAGCAACACAATACATTTTACTCCTCAGAGTTCAAGTCATTCCTACATGCATCACACTACCCTACTCCCAGAGAAACCCCAACACCCCTGACACCTCCATGTGTACCATAAAAAGAAGCACTTATTTCCTTCATTTGCAAATGTGTTCATGATAAACATCAGCAACATACATATAGATGGATTTACTATTATTACTCCTCTAACTTAAAAAGTTAAAAAGAGCACATTACTGATAATTAATGCTTCACAGTGAATTTCATAAAATAAGCTCAGTCTAACAAAAAAGAAATACAAAATCATAGAATTTCGCAACACTAAAGGAAATGCAGGTTGAATCTATTAATCTATTGCTTTACTTGTAAAAATCAATCAAAGTTCATTGGCCTACCCACTGTCATAGTTAAATAGTGATGACAATTAAGACTTTCTAAATCTTAGCTGTGTATGCTCTTTGAATCTATTTCAACTACTCATGGGACCTTTACCGTGAGATTAAAACATGCTCCACCATAAAATTATGGGTAAAGAAAACATGTGACAGGTGTCTAAAATGTACCTACTAATTTGAAAATAGGCTCTAAACTCTGGTCATATTTAGAAGTACAGAGAGAGAGAGAGAGAGAGAGAGAACCCCAAATTCCAGGAGCAAATCTATCACAATGACTAAAAGAAGAAAAAACTACATAGGAATTAACTGACATGAAGAAAACTGATAGTAAACCTTCATCTAAATGTTTCTTATTTTGTCTTTAGAAAAGAGCTCAACACCCAGACAAGATGCAGCCTAATGCAATGAAGAGCAGTGAATAGACAACAATAACCAACCAGAGTGCAGAGGACCAAGTGGAACAGGTCAACCAAATCTCTCATCTCAGGGAACCTTGTGGAAGAGGGGTCAGTCAGTAAGGCTGTAAGAGCCTAAAGGTGGGGAGGTCCACTGCTGGCCAGGACATTCCATTCAAGACAGGGCTGCTGCATCCACAAACTTACAACAATGAGACTTATCCTCTCCAGACTTGTACTGTGGCTAACATAACAATATTCCCCCATAAGACTAGCAAGGAATTCAGGATAAATAAGTTATGCAGTGGAAGCCTCAAGGGCTAAGCTAGAAAGGTGAAGGTGAGTGACCCCATCAATGGGTCTACCCAAGGAATGGCCACTTAATCTGCCAGAGGCCTGAGTCCATACTAATGCTAACAACCAGAAGAGAACTCTGGGGCCCACACAAGCACACAGGAAGGACGGTGCTGAGGAAAAGGGATGGATTGATGAGGGGAGGGAAGGGTACAAGAGGAAGGGGAGAGGGAGAGAGGAAAGACGAAGAAAGGAAGGGACAGCCACAGCTATATACAGTTTTATTAACAAGTCAGTCATGTTAAACAACAGAATGTTTACATATTAATATACAACTAATACAGTTAATACAACTGTAAACATTACATCTTCATGTACAATTTACTAAAAAGAAAAGCTTTTACTTACTGCAGCTTGCTGCTGTTTCAATTTGTCTCTGTATTCCTCTAATTCTTGCAAATTGAGAACAGGTGGAAGCTTCTACAGAAGAAAAAAATTACAAAGAATAAAGTAAACTGTTTAATTTGGTTTCATTTACCCAAACACCTCCAACCAGAGAATTACAACTGTGCCCATGCCAGTGTCACATCCCCCTGTCCCTTTCGCCTAGCCTCCCTCCATACACTAAGACAGCCATGCTTTACACATTCCACTGGTTTTAGTCCTTGCCCAGCCTTGCTACCCAATATTTGCCACTCTGGAATTCAGGACACCCCACACCACCATAGCAATTCACATCTGGGCAGAAAGAGTATTTATATGACTTGGATTAAGAGAAGGTAGGTCTCTAATACTAATCCCCCACTCTACTTACCAATACAAAATGTCTACAATAGAACTCATCTTGAATTTGCCCTCTGGAATATCATGAATGATAAGTAGGTATTACAGAAACAGTTGCTTGACAATAGTCTAGATAGATTATACCAACATGAGAAGCTAACAAACAATCTACATACATGTATATAGGGAAACAGAGTCCAAGTCTCAGTCAACTGACTGGTGGTACTTCAGACTGAACTAAAGACTGACAGACTTTATATTTATACGTATTGTATGTATGATTCATACATACAATACTTTTTTTTTTGTCTAAAACCAAATTTGGCTGCTCTGACTTTCCTTTGAGGTTTCTAGAAATTTATATGCTAGCACTGTATACCTCCTTCTACAGTGACCTGTTCAGGATAATAATAAACATTCATGATTAATTGACTGAGGAGCTCTAGTCAGACCTGGAAGGGCACACCTGTAGTCCCAGGCAGAGGAGGCTGAGGTAGGAGGATCACTTGAGCTCAGGAGCCTAAGACCAGTCTCTATAGCCAATCAGATTCCATCTCTAATCAAATCAGGTTCAGAAGAGCTTACAAAAAAAATGAAGCAGGGTGGGAGCAGCACGCGAACATTCTGGATCCTGACATGTGAAAACCCAAACTACAGAAGTGTCTCCTAAACCAATATGCAAATTGCACTTGAAATCACATTTTTAAGTAATTTGATCATTATGAGGCTGGCAGCTCACTTAATTGTAATGTGATAACCATAGTCTTGTTATGGTTATAAAGTATCTCATCCTCCACAAAATTTCAAATCTCAAATTCATTCGCTGAGAAAACAAGCTTCAGATGCTTTGATGAAAGTTTTCTTTTACCTCCAGCTCATATTTAACAATATCAAATGAGTCTGCAGAAAAATACACTTGTTCAATGCTGTTAATTAGCTCTTGTTCCGCTTGAGGGTCACTTGGCTGTTCTCGGAGCTCCCTGAATTCCTCCTTTAAGGAAAAAAAATTCATAATTATAATTCATGTAGCTGTTAAAATTCCATTTATATAGAAACAAAAGATCATGTGTCTTCTTCACCCATCATATATCTTCTAAGAACATATCTTCTGAGAACTGATCAAGGACACAAACCAATTAGAAACCAGAAAAGTTCATGGCAAACAAGGAAATGGCTAAACACTAAAGACATGTTTTCCGGAGGAAAAAAAAATGGCTGGTTTAAAGAACTCAGACTGTGTTAATCTCTCCTGAACCAGAAAGATTAAAAGAATTTTAATCAAAATCAAACCATAAGGGCAATATGAAACCCAGCATCCAGAGGCTGGGGAGGTGGCTCAGTGGGTAAAATGTCAGAAAAACAAAGGCAAATGACAACCTAAGCTTATCATGCTGACATGTCACAGAGTCACATTTTGTCTGAGATTTTAGATAACACTCTAGATTTACCTCATCCTGGTTATCAGTCAGCAATGGAGTTCTGAACAGCAAGCACGTAATTCTGCTGAAGAATCCTAGTGTACAGCTATGCATACTGGGTTCCACCAGAGGGTCACAGGCCTAGTACCATAATTCCATGAACACTGCTGAGGCACTAGGATCCTGAGTTCAAGGCCAGACTAAGTTATGCAGCAAGACTCTTCTCAAAGAAAGCAAAAACAAACAAGCAAAAAAGAACCTAGTGTCATAGTTAAGCACAGGTGTCAACTTGACTGAAAGTTTGCACTCTGGGCACATTTGTAGAGAACTAGTGGTTGGGTTAAGTCCAGAGCAAACCTGAAGGAGACTGTCTAGTTGATGGGGCAGACCTAGCCCATGGTGGCTGGGATTAGGCCCTGAACAGGTGAATAAAATACAGAGAACTGGTTGAGGAAGTTGGCATCCTTCTGTACACTTGGCCAAACAAGCTGGTCTAGCAAGTAAGGATTGTCCGTCTCTCAGCCATTATATGGTAATGGTGTGGCCAGTTCCCTCGGCCTTGGTGTTGGTGCATGCTCTCCCATCAAGCTAGACTGGGAACTATAACCAGGAATCGTAAGAGAGAATAAACCCCTTATTCCCTCATGCCATTTGATGGTGATTTATCAGCAACCATGCAGGTGTAATGCAACATCTAGTCTAAACCAACAGTAGCAAAACACAGTAAGATGACTACATGACAAGTTAACCTCAATCCCTTCGAGAGCATTTTACAGTCACTAATAAAATATAATAAAACTATAGAATTATTCCCTATTATAAGCTGAAACTAAAAGACATTACAATTACAGAAACTCAGAAGAATAGCTTATTATTTAAATTAAAAATACCAGTAACTTCAAAAACATTCAAAGACAGGACACAGCCATAAAAATCAAACCATAAGGGCAATATGAAATCCAGCATCCGGAGGCTGGGGAGGTGGCTCAGTGGGTAAAGTCCTTGTCATACAAGCATGAGGACCTGCGTTTAATTTCCAGAATATGTGTAAAAAGCTAGTGTGGCAGCGTGCAAATGCCCTTCTGTGCTGAGTAAACGAGATGGCATGATCACCAAGCTAATCCCAAACTAATCAGGCTGCTGCAAGGAACCAGAGAGGTTATCTGCTTTTTTTTTTTTTTAAATGAAATTAAAGAGCTTCTGTTCAGCTAAAGAGACTGTAAACCCAGCAAAAAGGCAACCCACAGAATGGGAGAAAAATCTTCACTAACCACACATCTGATAGATCTCTATTATCCAGAGTGCACAAAGAATGTAAAAAAAAAAACTAAACGCCAAGGTGATAAATAGCCCAATTAGAAAATAAGCATTGGAACTCAAAGAAACTTTTCCAAAGACAAAATTGAAATGTCTAACAAATATCTTAAAAAATGCTCCACATCCCTAGTCATCAGGAAAATGCAAACCAAAACTACCCTGAGATATCATCTCACCCCGGGAGATGATTGCTGGTGGGAATGCAGGCTCATACAACCACTCTGGTGATCAGTCTAGAGATATTTAAAAAAGTTAAGAATTGAAATGTCATACGACCCTGCTATACCACTTCTGGGAATAACCCCCCATAATGCAGCACAACAATGTTCATTGCAGCACTATTTACAAAAGCAAAGTCATGGAATCAACCCAAATGCCCAAGAGTTGACAAAAGCAAAGTCATGGAATCAACCCAAATGCCCAAGAGTTGACAAATGGATAATGAAAATGTGGTACATTTATGCAGTGGACTACTACTCAGCCATCAAAAAAGATGAATTAATGAAATTTTCTGGGAAATAGATGGAATTAGAAAAAATTATATTGAGTGAAGTATCCCAGACACAGAAAGTTATATGTCATTATGTACTCCCTAATAAGTGGATCCTAGTTCTAAACCCACTTAATGACATATTCAAAAGAAATGACCTTTTAGATACCAATCAGGATTCAGCCAAGGGCACTGTAAGAGCCTCAAGATGTGGAGGACCAATGATATGCAAGATACTCCACACAAGTCAGGGCTGCAGCAACCAACATATAGCCACAATTTGATTGGACTTTGCCTGACCTGCAAAATAGCTGACATGTCAATGACCCCCCCCCAAAGTCTAGCAGGGATCCCAGGGGAGAAGGCTTCAGGCAGTAGGATCCTTACAGGCAAAAGGTAAAACAGTCATAGTAGAGTTCCCATGCTAGCAGGCAGCCCGAGAAGGGGCCCCAAGTTATGCCACTGAGTCCTGAACCCCCAGTAGGATAGAGGACTCACAGGGCGATTCATAAATGCTCTCAGGGATGGGAGGGAGGAAGTGGTAGGCAAAGAGAGAGGGAGAGGGAGGGAAGGAGGGAAGGAGGGGGAGGGGGAGAGTGCAATGGGGGACAATGGGGGAAGAGAGGAGAAAGGGAGAGGAGGGGGTACCTATTGAGCTTGTATGATTAGGCAAAAGTAAAATGTGCAAAATAAATAAATATAAAAGTAATAATAATAATGGTAATACTAACAAACCATGTCTGTAGATGGGCCTCTCATCTGTTAAATAAACAAATAAATACATACATACATACATACATACATACATAAATAAATAGATAAATAAATAGATAAATGAAACAAGGTGGGATCAGAGGGATCAGGGAGATGCCTTGGGTGAAAACTTTGCCTAATAAACAAAAGGATTTGAGTTCAAATCCCCAGATCCCAAACAAAACAATACCAGGTGGAAATGACAGTGAACTGCACTTCCAACCCCTGCAAGCCTGGGGGAAAAAAAAAAACAGAGAAAAGCTATAAGGAGGTAGATCAATCCAGGATGAAAAAACACAAGAAACAAGCAGAGGTTCTGAAGAGTTCTTCACACTCACATGCACGCTTATGTACATACCTATACCTACTATGGGGGGGGGGAGAGGGAGCAAGTGAGGAAGGGAGGAAGGGAAGAAGGAACAGGGGAAGAAAGAGTAAAATTCAGCATCTCAGTATGAGAGCTACACTTCTAGGGGAGCAGGAGCTGCAGAGAAGACTTCCTCTCAGAGCTTTCAGCACACTGGACAGCAGTGTGATGCCCGAGGTGTAATCCACACCACTGTGAAGGTGAGACTCCCAGCCGGTCCATCAGGAAGCACTCCCTCCCCTGTTGCCACATTTGACAAAACTATGAAGTGATATACTAAGACATAAACTGCAAGAGGATTAGAATTTTCTGGCAAATCTCCACCCCTACAAAGGCCAAAGGCATCTGAAATACAAGCTTGCAGGCTGAAGGCAAGTCAAACACTTTAATTAAACTAAACTAGACTGGTGGGATCTTAACCCACGAAACTTAATTAAGAGCTAAGAACCCTATTTCAATGGCTTCAATCTACTTCTCTTGCCTTTTAAAAAAAAAAAGGACCACATAACGACAACACTACATTCATAGCAAATAAATGCAAAAACCACTCTAAGGATTATAAATCCTGGTAAGACTGAAAAATACTATTTTTACCTAAGTCAAAAAAATACAACTACATGCAATGACTAGGCACCACTTTCATCTGAAAGGTATAAATGCCACTGGCATGTTACACCATGCTGAGCTTCTGCATACAGTGCCCAGAGGCCTCGCAGTGCCTGAAAGCTTTAATTGCAATTCTATTAACCTTGGGAAATTATTTGGAACTTCTTCAAGTCTAGAATGTTTTGTTTGTTTTTTTTTTAATCTACAAAGGACATATTTATATTTTGTCTGTCTCTGTCAGTCTCATTTCTCTTTCTCTCTCTTTCTCTCTCTCAAACATACACATGCTATACAGAATACAACAAATATTCAAAGTGATAAAAAGGGAAAATGGCAAAGGGAAAAATGTGATTTAAAAAACTCACAAGTGGCCAAAGCAATCATATTTGGACTTTACATGCCCTGTGCAATGTCCAACACACTATTTTTTTTTCTTTTTTTTTATTAAAAATTTAATTATACATTTTAAAATTTTTTTACCAGTTCCCTCCCTCCCCCCTCCTCTCCCCAAACCCCCTCCTCCCCCTCCCCATCCCCCAGTGCCTCCCCCCCAATTCCCAGAGAGTCCTTTATTGTGTAGGCCTAACTCTCTACTGGGTCCTCCTCTCCGATGACATATAAGGACCCAGTGGCATTTACATAAGCCCTTTCTCTTGTTCCCCTTAAGCATAAGATCACTACTATGGCTGTCAATCCCTTGCCTCCAGGGGTCTCGGTGCCCTTAACAGATGCTAGACTTTATGAGGGCAACAGTGCGCTGGACATTGCGCAGGGCATGCAAAGTCCCATTATGATTGCTTTGGCCTCAACTATTGTTGAGAATCTTGCAAATCGTTGCTCCTCCCATCCTTTTGCTCTTACAATCTTACCGCCCCCTCTTCCGCAAATGTCCCTGAGCTCCAGGATGGGGAGAGATTAGGCTGGCCTAGTTCTATGTGATTGATATAGTCTCTGAAGTTCCAACACACTATTGACCTCACAAAGTCTAGCATTTGCTAAAGGCACTAGGATCCTTGGTGGCAAGGGATCGACAGCCACAGTAGTGTTCCTATGCTTAACAGGAACACAGGTAAGGGTTCTGGGAAATGCCACTGGGTCCTTGCACCTCATCAGAGAGGAGGACCCAGAGGAGAGTTTGGCACATTAAAGGATGCTCCAGGGATGGGAGGGAAAGGCACTGCGGGATGGGGAGGGAAGAAGGAGGGGAGGGGGTACAGGGGGATAGGGGGTTGGAGGGAGGGGGGACCGGTGTACCTGTTAAGTTTGTATGAGTGGAAATAAAAAAAAACTCACAAGTATATATTTCAAAAACACGATGAATTTATACAACAGAACACTCTAGAGCTGTAGAGATGGCTAAGGGGTTAAGACTGTGTCTCACAAGCAGAAGGTCCTGAGTTCGGATCACAGGTCCCAGGTAAAAAAAAGGCCAGGTGAAAATGGCGTCAGTCTACACTTCAGGCCCTGGTGGGCGGAGCCTGGGAAATCCCAGAGCAAAGCAAGAAGGAATCCAGGATGATTCCTGAGGTCACCCTTGGTCCTCTCCAGGGACACACAGTGCCCTCTGGTACATACATATGTACATACACAGACACACATACACACACACACACACACACACACACACAAAATAAATAGATAAATGAATGAATGAATGATGAAATATAAAAAAAACAAAGAACACTCTATGTAAGTATATAAAGGTCCAGTTCCTTCCTGGAGAATCAATATCACAATGAGAGGCAACCCTATATAATGTCAAAGAACTGACACTGAATACTTGACACTGACACCTGAAGTACGGAGAGAGATGAGCCTAGAAGGCAGGAAGAGCTGCAGCAGGCAGTGGAGAATTCCCTCCCGAACAACACCATAATAGACACTGCACTCCCAATACAGCACCCTCCTTTCAGCCCATCTTGTGGCTTCACCATGGATACACATCAGAACTCATCTCAGAACTGAGATGACTGCGCATGAGTCCAAACGTCCTGTTTCCCCCAGTCACTCCAAAGCAATCCTGGCTGCTCTGGCTGCCTGTTCAATTAGATCACACACTTCAGAACCGAGGTTGTTCCTTATTCACACCATTGTGCTCTGCGATGCCAGAGCGCATTGCAGACAACAACTGCAAATTCAACTAACAACAGTACATTCATAACCAACATTTTCCACAAATTCTTAATGTTTCTTAGAACTCAAAATAACAACATATGCTAGGTGGTGTAGAATATATTCAGTATGCAAATTAAGAAAATGAACAGAAGCAGCTATATTGCATATGTTTAATACCATTATTACATTATTTTGCCAGTAAAAAAAGCTCACTTTTTAGGGTTATAGATATATAAAAATAAGCAATTTTTCACCTAAAATGAAATCTGACAAAGTAATTTGTAAGTGTGAGGTGATATGCTATATAAACAAAATAAACAAAGGATTTACTACAAAAAAATTGAAAGCAAGGGGACCAGTGTACCTATTAAGTTTGTATGAGCGGAAATAATAATAAAAAATTAATTAAAAAATTGAAGGCAAAAAGAACCAAGAAAAACTCCTTATGTTACAATAGTAGATATCTAAGCTGGTTTATAATTAAATGATTTTTCTTATAAACTGTTGTTATGTTTTAAAAGATTTACTTTTGCAGTAAATTTTGTGCTTCACAGTATACAACTAAGATTATAAGGTGGCATGAATGTTCTGTAAAAAAAAAAATTGAAAAATCCAAAGTTAATTTGTCAACAGCTATGATTATCAAACATAAATGAACTACCAATATTCATCAACTACAACTAAAGTGTACATCAGTGTCACCCAGAATTTAAAGCTAGAAAAAAATTGCAAAGGAAGAATTTAGCCTCAGACATAAGAAGACAAAAGGTAAAAATGAACAAACCAACTCTCACCCATATTATCATCAGGATCTCACTCACCTACTTTGGAGGCTCCACTTCCCTCCCTGCCCAGTCAATACAACTACATGGAACAAATGCTGATTTCATTGCCAATATGTAAACTGTCTCAGACTATGCCAGATACACAGTGCTGAAGTCAGAGGGCCAAGGGATACACAAGCAAGTAAGGCGAGGCAGAACTCAGGGGAGCAAAACAAGTGACACAAAAGCACCAGCGATTTCACTGTTGATGGAAGAAGGGGCTTTAGACAATGTGAGAAAAGGCAGAATCTCAGACTTAAGACACAGGGAACCAAGTAAAACATACAAACACTACTAAAAAGGTGTCCAATGGGCTCAAATAATAAAGGGCAACTTGCTGGCACATTTTAAAATGGAACATGGCAATGTGTTCACGTGTACCAAGAGGCAATAAAACCCAACTATGACTGAAGATATGCATATATATACATACTATATATACACATATTATATAGATATATACATTAGAATCATGATGCCCTGCAATGAAAATAAGATATTTTATTTTCATATAACACTAGTTAAATTATTTTTCTATTTTGATCAGCTTTGGTAAAGCTACAAATACACAAAATGCATATTATAAGTTTATGGAAAATGAAGAAAGTTAATTATAGTATAAATTTAAACCAGCACCTCTGATTTATGTATGCTACTTCCCCTCTCAACATAAAACAAAAGGTTTGATGAGAGTGGGGGATTCAAATTCATAAAACAATTTAAGCCCTCAAATGAAAGACATTATAAAAATATTTTCAGTAATTTATAGTTTCTAAGGAACTCTACAATCACCTTACAAAGCTATTTTTTTTACTTAGAATTCATATCTTAAGGGAATGCATCCAAATAAAATAGAGACTGCAAATCTTACATTTAACTACTGCTTTCAAATAATACAAAATGCTATACTAACTGAACATAAATACCAACTCAAGTTCAGGACTTGCAACTCTATTCATCTTTATAAATATAACAAGTTATGATAGCTTAACAGCTCTCCAATATTGTCTCTAATTTTGAAAAGTAATGTATCTAATTTTTAAACCTACAGAACAGCTTAAATTCATAATCTTCAGTAGCAAGTTCATATTTTAAAAAAAGAATGCAAAAACCTTCAGTTCATATGTCAGGTTGAGAAAAGTCTGCAGAAAAATTGTACAATAAATCCTGGAATCCCAAACTCCCTTTCTTATACCTAGCTTTGTTACACCACAGTTTACATTATACGCTGGATGACTTGCCAGAATGAAGTGCGTGTGTGTGTGTGTGTGTGTGTGTGTGTGTGTGTGTGCGCATGCGTGCGGCACACCCGTGCTGCCCAGGAGGATGGAGAATAGGGGAAATTTTACTCTGTGTGTGTGTGTGTGTGTGTGTGTGTGTCTGTGTGTGTGTGTGTGTGTGTGTGTGTGTGCGCGCTGCCCAGGAGGTTGGAGAGTAGGAGAAATTTTGCTCTCATAAACCATGAATTTGCTGAAGGTTTTTGTTGTACTTTGTTTTTGCTTTTGTTGTCTTTCTGTTATTTGATGCCAGTCACGACATCAAAACAAAACAGATATTCTGTTGAAACAAATACTAAAACCAGAATCTGTGATCCTATAAAGCTATCATATCAGAGTTCTAACTGAAAACAAAAAATGTAAAAAAAAAAAAAAAGTTTAGCCCCAAAAATCTGTACACAGCTACTAGGCAGAACAAAAATACACGGTTTTCAATGTTCCATCGGTATTATTAAAGTCATAAATCACTAAACAGATATAGGTTTGATCTGTTTCCAAATGAAATAATTCAAAACCTATTTCAAGATCACAAGTACCCTAAAACCATGTACCACATGGGTTTCTAATGAATTGCCAGATGTCTGATTACATGGGGAAATGGCACATTTTCTTAAAATCCCACGAGAACAACAATAATAATCCATCAAACATAGCGGGGCTCATCAGCTGCTGTTTATATTTTAAGTAAACAGCTTTCAATGCCTGCCCGTTTTTCTTCGGGTTTACAGTGCCATCTAGTGGAAAACCAGATGAGGAGCCAATTTGAAAAACCGGTTTCAACAAAATGGTTGATAGAAAATTTTAATAAAGGGTTTTTATGACATTATTTTAATCTAGGCTTAAGCAACAAAATGAGACAGTAAGAGTCAATTATTCTAATTATTTTCTATGTAAAAAGCAGGTCATGAGTAAAAACTGGTTTTAACCACAGAAATTTATTGCACTAACAAGATAAAATCAGAAATCCAAACGTCATAAATTTGTTTGATCCTTTGCCACATATTTGTATGTATTTTTTGTATTCTACAGTTAAAATGTCAACCTGATATCAGAATTATATTGTATTTTTCCAAAGTTTACTAAGATAATAACACTGAAAAATCAATTTTTTAAGCTACCTTTAAAATATTTCTCAGTGTCAGTGAACATTGCTAAGCTTTGCCACATGCCTGTCTACTGGGAGGTGAACACTAGCAAGAAGACGTGCCACAACGTGGAACAGACGAAAAAATCGTTTCTTTTTCTTTTTAGTGTTAAAGTCTCTCTTGACACTCGCTCTAGAGGAGGAGACACAATCCATGCTGAGAAAGGCATAATAGCACCTCCCGTCTGGCTTGGCTTCTTTCCCTTTCCACAGCTAGTAAAATCCTACACCTTAGACTCTGCCTTCAACACGGCCCTCCAGTTCCTACAGCACACGCAGTCTCAGCAGCAGCCCAGTCTCCAGCGTCCATGTAATAAACCAATACAGACCCCTGAAACCGTTCTTAAAGTAATCTCTATCCAAGAAGTCCACGACTTCTGATCCTCTCCTCACCGCCTACCACCCGGTCAGCTTTCCTGCACCTCACTGTGCTCCAACTACTCTCTCTGCAGCTTCCCCATTTCCATGTCTCTCCCTTGGGCTGAGGGAGGAGTCAAGTACAGTCCTTCTCTATTCCCTCAAAAGCTACTGCTTCTGTCAACGTCTGTAAAGTGGGTTGTGTGAATGATCTATCATTTACTAAGGAAGAGTATTACAGTATAGGCAAGTATTTAATAAATCCAGGTAGAATGAGTGAAATATAAAAACAAAAATACTTTCTTACATTTACAGCAATGTATTTGCAAATTTCGACTGAGAGATATTACCTTCATCTCGTCACCTAGTATTTTTATTTCCTTCATGGAAAATAAGCTCTGTGCATACTAATCATGTAATAGTAACTAGTAAACACAGCTGAGTCTTATTTATACTTATGAGTTAATTAACTTAATCTTCTCAAATACTTAACCGTAACTTTAAAGACTATCATCAGGAAGTAGTATTTAAGAAAAGGTCCATAAATAACATTAATATCGGCATTCTTTTCAGGTTTGTAATGTGTTGCCATTTTAGAAGTACAAAAGAGTATTTTATGTCTAGTTGTAGAAGTGTGCAGTTTTGAGTAATAATATTTATATTTTTCAATCAGGATTCAACAAATACTTCCAAACACAACTTAACTAGTTCAACTAGCAATTTTGCACCTACTATGAATATTTTTACATATTAAATATGGACCTAATTCTTCATATTTCTTATACTCACAGTAAATAAAAACCTTTTCAAATTTAAATGAATAACAAATTCAATCAGTAAATACTATAAATTCTTGTATCTTTACTACTGCATGAAAATCCTACTAATTTGAAATATTAACAGAATTTATCTTCCAAGAACAGAATTTCATATCTTTCTACTTATCTCATAAAATTGTCAATAAAATGGAAATTTTTCCAGAATAATTCTCATATTTCACATTTCTCTATTTTCTATTTCTACTTCTTACTTTTCTATATTATCGACTAAAATTCCAATTTCTAGTATATGGATACCATTGAATTCAGTTTGTCTTCTAATAGAGCACAATGTCATATTGTCTACAAATGTGCAGATGGTACACTAAGGGTTCTTCCCTCCTTAGTACTTATACAGTTCTCAACATATAATAAAAACAATGCCTCTGACTAATTAATCAAGCGCACCTGCATCCCCTCCTTCTGTTCCCTCCTCTAGCCTCCTAGACCCAACAAGTGGAATCACTGCAATTTGCCAGCATCCAACCACTCTGAACCTAACCAACAGCAATTTCCAATGATTCATAATAATAACGTATCCCTACACATACTTATATTTTTATTTTAGAACCTTCCAATGTATCTCAACCCAAGCTAATCGATTTCTTTTTCTTGAAATTTTAACTCCTTCCAACTTGAAAGATAATATGACTCACACACACAAAAAGAAGTGAACCCAGGATGAAGTGCAGGGATTGTTCAAGGCCCTGCCTACATACTGCTGAGCGAGGTGATGCTATTCAGGGACAATATTTAAGAGTTTCTTCATAAAGGATTTAAATGATTTAAGTAGCATAGATTAAGCACAAAAATATCCACCTTTGCCAGCTATTACATAGCTTGCTTGTTAAACTGAGTAATATAGCAAACATTTTCTGTATATATAAATTATTTATATATTATATAGTATATGAAAAATGTAATATGAAAAAGTAATATTTATAAAATATACTAAGTTTATAATCCAAATTTCCAAATAACATAAAAAAGTATTGTCATTTTTGTAAAACAAGGGGGGGCTACACTTCAGCATGTAAAATATCCAGCTTCACTAAGCTTCCTTGTCACTATTTCCTTCATAGGCCTTATCAGATTCACAAGGACTCAGCTCCCCCTACAGGAATGTAACTGTAATGCGGTTTTGGCTTTGGGAAGAGGCTTGTCATTTCAATGCTGTAATATTGGTTCCACAGTGTATCTAGCACCCATATGCTCACATTTTTTGTTGTTGTTGTTGAAAATGTACAAGGAGACCAAGAATAAATGTTAAAGTTCACAATGCTGGTGACTTTTGTGATTTTTTAGGTATCTTTTTGTTTAACATGCTTTCTGTTCACACTATATACTACATTTATATTAAATGAAGAGGCTATTTTAAAATAATTATTTCAAAGGAATATGTCCCATTGTGTTGAAATGTTTTCACTAATTGAAAAACCCAACAGAAGACATTTTAAGACACTCAGCTTCAGGTGACTCAGAACCAACTGCAGATTCACTTTAAAGCTCTAAAAATCAAGCATTTGATATATATCTATCAGTCTGCACTGAAGTTATACCAAGCCCTACTGTGTAAGAAGCGCTGAACATGAATCTTCCTGTCAGCCTCAATAGCGACTGAAAACCCCATTGACATAAAAAAAGGTATGACTGAAGCAGTACCATATTGCGAATGCAGAACTCTCATGTGTTTAGTCATCCAGAGAGAAGGCAGCAGCTCTCTCAGCCTCTAGTCCTTACAAGGTTGCCAGTGAAGAGAACAAAAAGGCACGAATTGCTTTCTTAGCAGGAGACTAACTGCAGCTTACAGTGCAGTTTAGTATTAGCTGCCTGACAAGCTAAGTGACTCAGTTTCTCAGTACGTGTCTAGAAGACTAGTGCCCACTCATAATGTTCATAGGAACACTATTTGTTGGCTGACCTTGGGATCACAGACTATCTACTCTATCCCGGCCAGTTATCTCCAGAGTACACAGTGAGGACTCCATAAGGACAGGTAGCAGTAAGACTAATGTCATCACTGTTGAAGAAAGTCCTTATGAAGACATTTATGGATTTATAATAAGACACATCAATTTGACATTGATTCTAACATGCAATGCAATCAAAATCAAGGTATGCTCACAATGCATAATAATCTTTTTCCTTAGTTAAAGAAATAACGACAACTGTTTATTAATTAGGAAACATGGCTATCCCCTATTTCCCAACTGCATCACATTCCACATTGTTCAGGAATATTATATAAAACCACTGTATCTGAAATGCCTCTGTAACTTTATGTCTAAACCATCTCATACAATGGACTGTTAGAATTTCATTGCATTTAGACAATACATTTGGGTCTCACCTAACATAAACACTAGGCAATAAATGCAAAATTCACTTCTATGGGGAAGGTGACCAAAAGAGGTGAGAGGCGAGCCTTTGGTTGTTAAGCAAGAAAAGCTCTACATTATCAAAGAAATAAACAATGACTGTTGCTAGTGGGAATGGTTCTTGGTTGTTAAGCAAGAAAAGCTCTACATTATCAAAGAAATAAACAATGACTGCTGCTAGTGGGAATGGAAACTGGTTCAGCTATTATGGAAGTAAGAATGGAAATTCCTCAAAAAATAAACAAAACTATGATCAAGCTACATAATTCCTCGTGTTTATGGAGACTTGAATCACTGTATCACAGAGACACTTACACATCAATGTCTTTTGAAGCCCTACTCACAATAGCTAGATGTCTAAAAACAGGAATAGAAAAAAAGTAAGTTTTATACACATAGTTGAAAATTTTTCAGCCATAAAGAATGAAGTTACATACTTTATAGGAAAATGGATGCAACTGGAATTAGCCTATTAAGCAAATTAAGTCAGTCTCAAAGACAAATGTTGTATGTTGTTCCTCGTTTATGGGTCTTAATCTTTATCAATACATACAATTATATATGTACAGATGACTTGAAAGTAGAACAAAATTGTCTGGGGAGCAAAAGAGACAAATGGGAGGAAAGGGGCAGGAAGGGGGAGGGTATTGACTATGGAGGAGAAAATGCTCAAAGCAGGAAATATACTTGCATGAAAATGGCTTATATAACCCTATGTAATAAAATAAAATTAGTATACATAAACAAGAAACAAAAATGAAAATTCCAGCAAATAAAGCTCTATGTATCAAGATGCCATACCCCAACAGACAGCACTGTGAATATGACCTTCAATTTAAGCACCCTAAGAGCAGGTGTGCAGAGGATCAGCCTTTATCTGTGGTAGGGCTACAATTCACACACAGCTCTGCATAATGCTGCAGAGACAGCAGGGGTTAGTAGGGGCCAATAATTCTCCTGGGGGGAGCCAGCTTGCTCTCAAGCATGTATTAAACTTGTAAACTGACACAATCATATGAAGCAGGGAATTAAGGTCTGAAATATATCCAATTTAATAAAGGTTGTTTCAACTGCTTTATTTGAAAAATCTCTGCCCAAAACAAAGACATGATTAGCTGCAGTTCTGAGCTCAGAATGTTATAGTATTAAAAATTGGGTAGTATATAATTTTTACCAATTTCTTCAAATTCCAACAAATGAATAAGTCAAATATATATGTATATGTGCCACCAGGTCTAAAATCTTATATGATAAACTCTAAAATTATCAGTTTTGCAGTTTGTGCTTAATTACACTGAATCATTCTACAACAAGTACTGAAAGCAAAAGCAACCTCTGTTCTTATCATAAAACCACCTGCCTGTGGGAAAGGGCCTCTGTGATTCTATTATTACGCAAAGGCAGGAAGATTTTTTTCTTAGGGACATGAGAAGTCACACCACACGTAGATAGATACCTTTCCAGGAACTCGAAGACTCTCAATGGCACCTAGATCGCCAAGGCTCTCTGGAGGGCTTTTCAGACCCTTAAAAAAAAGAGACGAGAGAATTTTAATTGAACATAAGAGCTATAAAAGGTTAGAGCACACCCAATGAAACACACATGACTGCATTAAATTGGAAAACTTTCTCTCTGAAACACATTCTAAAAACAATCATTACTTGCAAATATAATAGCAAGATGAAATCAAATAAGAATGTACTTTGAATATTTTAAAATGTGAGTACTGTGTGGAACCTTTACAAATAATGAGAGTCTAACTTAACCATGATTTCAAATAACCAAAAGAAAGGAAACATTAAATAGTGTTCTAAAAAAGTACTTGTCTGTTATGTCATTCATTAAAAAAATCACCTTGAAAAAGGATTCAGGCCATAGTAACATGATTCACAGACACAATATGCCAATCAAACTAAATTGAGATTTTTTTTAGGCAATGCTAATTTCTTAATTAAAATGTAAGGAAGCTCTTCATTTTCTTTCATATTTCTCACTTATCTAAATCCCAGGTCTCAGCTTTCTACCGTCTTTTAGCTCTTTGGTGCCTTAATTATCTACGTGCACATCAACTGAAGGATATGGAAAGCCTGCCTGCTTAGAAAAGATTTCTAAGAACAAGTTATTCAAAGTAGCTAGTACAGTGTTTTGAGAAGAGATTTACAGCGCAATCAGTCCTTTCTCTAGATGCATTATATAATAGACCCTTTGCAGTCCTTAGTCACCAAAATGTATGATATGCTTACAATGACTATTTCAGACTCAGAAATTGCTTATTTTCAAGTTATAAGGGGTGTAGTTATCTTCCTTAATATAAAACACCAACAGTCTAATCCACAGTTTTGTAACTTTTTTCTGGCATTATTCCTAGATTATCTAATCCATTTTTCTTACCTGTCTTCATTCTCTTTCCTTCTTTCCCATACAAGAAACTAGAACATGACCTTCAGAATTATCTCCTTTACAGAGTCTTTCAACACCCCCTATGCTTCAGGGAGCACAGTACCTCTCAGCATAGTGAAGAAGCAGGTCCACCCATGGGTCACTTGAAAGAGTCCAGGGTCCTGTCACATACCTCATGAGTAGGAATGTCTGGATTAGGATCAGGACTCTGAATTTTACCCAGCACCCAAGTGACTCATGATCACTAATGCTTGAGAAAACAAAGCCAGACATTTTGAAAGAAGTTTTAAATTCTAAATATACAACTTATCTCAGACCTCAAGTCTCAAGGGAAAGGAGAGACCAAATTGTCTTTATCTATTTTGCCCAATAGTTAATAAAGTTACTGGAATAAATTCTAAGGAGACAAAGTAAATTACTAAGTAGCATGATTGGTCAGGCTCCAATTACAACTAGTTAGCACTTTGTTTTCATGGGAACATGCAATTGACTTCAGAAGGAAGTTTCCAGGAATGCTTGCTAGAAAAAAAAAAAAATTCTGCTGTCCAATACACTCAGGGGTTCGAGTTGCTTTGAGCTGCTTGTTCTTTACCAACGGTGAACATAGAGACTCAGTATCAGTGGAAGTCATTTGAAATAAAAGGCAAAGCTAGAATAGATAGCTAAACTTCAATACAGATATATTTTATTATATAGCATACACAAATAAGTAAATAAAAGTTCATAATTCAGATGATGCTAAAATACCAATTTCAAAATATTATCAGTATGTCAGTACACAGTATTTTAAAATGTATAACTAATCTGATATAAAATCTTTAATGAGTACTGCACATCTACTTTTTCTTCCTCTAGAGATCTGGAGGATTGATGATATGTACCAATATCTAGCAAAAGTTTACTCTAAATTCTTTATCACACTGAACTATTCCATGTTAATGGATGGAACCTGCCAAGTGTATGAAAAAGAACAATAAAAATCAGAATCCCTGTGTCGGAGGCAGCAGAGTGCAGACACTCCAGGAATGGACTCCAGAAAGATCACCTGCACTGATCCCAAGACCTCTCACTGAGGTCTTGGACAACATACCTTTTTATCTGTGCAATATATCCTAATCCTGCAGACACCTCACAGATTATTATAACAATGAGCCAGTGCAAGTGAGATGTCACAACAATATCCACCACATTGCAAATGTTACTTAAGTTTTAACCACTATTGGAATTATGACCACAGAGAATGTCTCTTTTTTCTATTATTAACACAACAGAAATGAAGAAAAATTTCATAATATCTCAAAATACATATGGCACTTAACTGTATTTAGGATCACAGATCTTTAATCCTTTCATATCAGTTCTTTTTAAAGTTCCTACTAAAAGTGAAGTCAGTTTTATGCTACATTCCCTTGTCTAAGAAACAAATTCATGATCATAACTATGGTGCACCTGTATTAAATGAAAACATTCATTATTAGCATTACCCATAATTGATTTTTTGATTTTTTGATTTTATTATTTATTCAACTGTGCGCATGTGCGTGTGTATGTGCGCGCGTGCGCGCGTGCGCACGTGCGTGTGTGTGTGTGCGTGTGCGTGTGCGTGTGCGTGTGTGTGTGTGTGTGTGTGTAGAACCACGGACGAACTCGCGAACCACCATGAACGCCTCCACCTCCTTCTGCCCCGGGATTCACAGGCTCCGCCCTACCAGGACCGGAAGCGCAGGCCGCCCCCGCTTCTGCCTGGCTTCTATACGTGGGATCTGGGATCCGAACTCAGGACCTTCCTCCTGCAAGGCGGAGGCTTAACCCCTGAGCCACCTCTCCAGCCCCGATTTTTTTTTTTTATTTTTGTTTGATCATTCTTGCAGTTTAAATTTATATAAAATTCAGCAAAAATAACATCTGCCTCTGCACTTTTTGTGCTCAAATCAGATAAAAAGTTAAGGACTACTTGAATTATACCTATAGGGAACCTCATGTTCTCTTTATGAGCCCAGCAATTTACATTCCATCGGATTAAAAACAGGAATGATTTTTTTCTTCCTTCTCTTTTTAGCAAAACTCAGAGTGTTCACAGTCTCCACTTTCTCCCCCATTTTTCTAGAGTCCACCTGGAAGGCTTTCTAACCCACCACATTAGGAAAAGTGCAGTTGTCAGGTCCCCAACAACCTCTATGCTGCTCAGTCCAAAAGCTCACCCTCGAACTCATCTTATTTACTGGACCAGTAGCATTTCATATAAAAGGTCGCTGCCTCTTTCAAATTCCTGGCTTCTCAGGACCTGTTCTTCCTGGTTCTCTTCATTCAGGATATTCTTTCAACAACTGCTTTTCAGCATTCATCACAAGCCAGGTGTCATTCAAGATGCTGCACACTTTGTCACCGCTGCTCGCTCTCACTCTGCTTGCAGAACCCAGCTCCTCCAAATTCATGACATTTTAACCCTGAATTCTAAAAAGCACTTTGGACTTTCCACATTTCTACAGTCACTCTACTTGTGATCTTTGTCAGTGCTGTTTGTTTTGTTTTATTATCTAGATGCTTATAACTACTGAAAATTGATCTATGCCTTGGATTTCTGCCCCAAAATCCAGACCATTTGGCTAAGTCCCTATTTTACTTGTCTATTTCAATATCCAAACGGTTTTCAAATCAACAGGTCTAAAAGTCTTCTCCCTTCAGTGTGTTTGTTCCTTCTCGTTTTTTCCACCTCACTAAATGTCAATTCCATTCTCCTAATTACAGGTGATAAGCCAACTAGGGTGATCTTAACCTGTCCTCAAAGCCCACATCCACCCCATCAGGAACTCCTCCTGGCTCTACATTTACAACACATCCATAAGCCAGTGTATCTCTAGAACCCTGGAAAAGCCCCACTCTTTCCCACCCGGAATACTGCAATAGCCTCCTCTGTCTCCCCCCCCCCCCTTTTTTTCTCTCTTCTTTGGTTTATTTCTAAAATGTATCAAAATGGTCTTTCTGAGTGTTAGGTCAGATCTAACACTCCTCTGCTTGTTATTTCATTTTTACTAAAAGCCAAGGCCCTTCATGACCTGCTTCCTGCCTTTGGTTCTGGGTTCTCATCCTGATCTCACCTCCTAAGGCTTTCCTCTTTACTCGATTCCCTTAGCCTGCACTGGTCCCTTATTGTTCCTCGAACATGCTCTTGCTTCAGAGTGTCACATTTGCTTTTCCTTCCACCTGGTTCACTCACTCACTCCTTGAGGTCTTCATCATCATCTCACTGACCATCTTACTAAAAATACAAATAAGTTCAAGTTACTAAGACTTCAGAAGTTCCAATCATCTTTTCCTCAAGCATTTATCACTATGTCTGCCTTAACATTTGTCTATTGTAATCAATGCTGCATCTCTCCTTCTTAGAATAATGCCTGTCATACTGTACTCAATTCAATATGTTGAATGAACTAAAACAACAAAAATCAGCATAAGACAGCTCATCCTCCTTCCCAATTGTTTGCAAAAAAAAAAAATTCAAAGATGACAAATACAAAAAACTAAATTTTACAGACCATAGTTTTATCTATCAATAAGTATGATCAGATTAACCAAATATATAGAACTGAGTCTTAAACATAAAGATGATTATGAATTTATGCAGAACTTCTAGTCTCATCTCACTTTATACACAGCATTCTAAAGACAATTTACCATTGGCATAATAAAAGTCAAACCAAATAGCATGAAATTTGGATTACTACAAATCTATTTCTCCTGCTTCCTCAGGATAGAGCAGCATTGAAATACATTTTTAAACAAGAAGTAGTAGGTACCATTACACTAGCACTCAACAAATACGAAGGAATGCTAAATGTTACGATTTGTTAGCTTCAATGTTTGTATTATCCACCAATTTTTTTTATTTTCATGACACCATTAATATAACTTGACAGAAGCAAAATCATCACGTAAGGATCATTTGTGTATTTATTGTCCATCATATCAAAAATAACGTATACACTGTCCCAGAAGTTATAAAATTCTGCTTTCTCAAATAAATAAAGATCTGACTTGAACTTTGTGCCCTCCTTTTGTTTTTTTAAAAAAGATGAAATTTTAGTAACAGGATTACCTTCCACATTCTCCCAACTCCTCCCTTCTTCCTTCCTATGCTTATTTTGCACTAAAACAATGAAGAATGGCCAACTCTACTTACTTAAATATTATAGTTGAAATAGGGGTTTCTGAAAACACAAAAGTGGGAATTTCTGTCACTTATTGCCTGAAGGAGGTTGAGGTATAATATTAGAAGCCCAAAACATACACAAGACAGATTACGAAATTACAAAAGCTATTATTCATGAATTATCATTCTGACAAAAATTTTAAAAAACTGTTTTGTTGTGATAATGACGATCTTTTAAAGTAACATTATACAAAGAATTATCACATTAATTATTATTATAGATTCTTATTATTATTGCAGATTCTCACAGCGATACAGTGAGCCAGGATGAACAAAAATGGAACTATTATTCTTATTTTTACATCGAGAAACCAGCTAACAAAGATTTGGAGATTTGCCCGAATACCATAAAACTACCAATTCTGTCTACAAATCATGCTATTCCCTCGCCCTCACTCTTTTCGGGCCATCTTTCTATGACACGCACACCATCTCCATTCCCAGGCCACCAGCAAGCAACCCACAGTTTCCCAGAGACCTAAAGCTGCCCCGGGAAGATGACAAACAGGGAAAGGAGGGGAGACAAAGACAGCCTGCCTCCCTCATTGTTTTGGCCTAAGGAAAGCTTTTAGAAAGCTTTGAAAGACACTGGCCATGCAGCTGAGACCCGACCCTCGGAAGAGTTTTGCAAGAAGCGCCCTGACCGACTGGCACACCGACACTCACACCCGTCCCCGCCCTGCGACCGAACATCTGGGCTCCCCCCGCAGCCGTCGGGAGAGAGACCGTGGCTTCAAGACACCGGGACGTACCTGCCGGGTCATGAGAGACTTGATTTTCTGCATGTCGAAGTCGTGAGAAGATTACCCAGCCGCAGAGAAATAACAAATCACACTGGACCACAAGACACCCGGCCCCAACACGGGGAAGCCATAGTGAGTGGTCACGTGGAGCTGCCGGCCTGGGTCAGCCTTCCTTTCCTTGTGCATGCTGGGAAATGTAGTCTTCCGGCAGCCGCCAGCGGCTGTAATACAGGAAAGAGGCCAGTCTACGTACTACATTTCCCAGGAAGCAAGGCTTCGGCGAACGCTGCAAATCTTTGGTCCAAGTGACACCGGAATCGCCTAACTTTATCGTGGTGGTGGCACTTGGAAACTCTGGGTTCCTACTCCCTAGGGGAGTAAGCTTGTGAACTAAACGGCCCTCCCTAAGGAGACATCAGATAGTCCAGTCACAGGACACCCTCCAGAAATAGGAGCTTAGCTTCTGCTGTCGAAGGGCGGACTGTAAGAACGTGAGACCCAGGGAAAGTGGGGGAACTCCAGGAAGAGAACTTTCTGAGGGGTGACCTGAGAACGTGGAACTCCACAGTGGTGTTGGTTTGGTGTTGGTTGGGGCCTGAGGAAAGGTGTGACCAAACTAAGATCCTGATGTCCAACGTTAGGTGATTCTTTGCAAAGGATTCTTCGTTTAACCTCCACCTGTCATTTTTCTATCTGCTTAATCAAAGGCAAGTGGAGACAGAAAAAGACTATGACAGTAATAAGGGACTCATGTCTCTTTAAAGTCGTCAACACTTACTATTTAATTAAATTGGAGAAAGTAATATGGAAACCTTGGACACTTCAAATCAGGAGACTATCAGGAAAAAGAAAGTGAACAATAATAGGTAACATTTACTGAAAACTTGACAGTTGGGAGGCTGCTAATAGTGTTACATACGTATCCACCTAAGCATATTACAGAGTTATTATTATTCTCCCCCATTTAAAAAATAACAGGTGTGAAGGATCTAAGGAATTTGCTTCAGATTACGCAGATGTGCAAGTAGCTATTGAGAATTGTTATAATGCTTGAAGGGTGAGTCCTAAATCATGATGCCATATTTTATTGCTTTGATGTTTATTTGAAAAACACAATGGCATGATTTCAAAACTATTAAGACAAATAAATTTTTTAACTTTATCATTATTATTATTTCCGTTCATACAAAGTTAACAGGTACACCGGTCCCCTCCAACTCCTCCCCCCACCCCCCTGCTCCCCCCTCCCTTCTTCCCTCTCTCCCCATCCCCCAGTGCCTCCCCCCCCCAATCCCCGGAGCATCCTTTAATGTGCATGCCAAACTCTTCTCTGGGTCCTCCTCTCCAATGAGGTGCAAGGACCCAGGGGCATTTCCCAGAACCCTTTCCTGTGTTCCCCTTAAGCTTAGGAACACTACTGTGACTGTCAGTCCCTAGCCTCCAAGGATTCTAGTGCCTTTAGTCCATGCTAGACTTTGTGGGGTCAATAATGTGTTGGACATAGCGCAGGTCATGCAAAGTCCTATTATGATTGCTTCGGTCCTAACTTGTGTAGAGTATCTTGCATATCATTACTCTTCCCATCCTTGTGCTCTTACAATCTTATCACCCCCCTCTTCCACAAATTTCCCTGAGCTTCAGGATGGGGAGAGACTAGGCTGGTCCAGTTCCAGGTGGGACAACTAAATTTTTAAAGTATACCAACCTCATGAAATTTGTTAGGCAAATAAATGATGGTAAAAATAATAGATGATGTGCAAATGACTGAAGTTTACAAACAAAGTTCTAATCAGCATAGTTTGTACTACATTCAACATAAATGACTTTTTCATGGAAAATCTGGGCAATGAATAATAATTGCTCATAATGGTACAGGATTTTACTATTTATAAATTGTATTCACCTAACCTCATTTAACTCTAGAAAACCTAATCATGAAAAGTACAGTATGTTAGATCAAATACAGAAAGTTGACACCAAGTGACTATTAAAGAGCTAAAGAGAGCCCAAGATAACTTTGATCTGCAACATTTCAACTCTCCCAGCTTTCTAAAAAGTGAGATTATATAAGTGAATGCAATTTGAAAATTATGCCATTATGCTTTATTACTAAAATAATTGTGCCCAGTTCTCTGTTCCTAAAGAACCACCTTTTGAATATTTCTATCACTATCACTTGCTGAAAAACTCCTTTTGAAATTATGTACTTGCTGATATGCCTTAAAAGCCCAGGTCAAAGAAAAGCCATCAGAACATCAGCAGTCTTACTGAGCTGTGTGTGCTGCAAACTACAAAAACACACAGGCAACTTGGTGTAAATAGTGTCATGATTGATATGGGGATAACCAACTGCTTTCTGATTAGATTTAAGGTCTTATCTTCAGGCTAAAACCCAAGTCTAGTACCATAAAACAGGCTAAGAATCTGTAGATGGGAAGGCCATAGGTTCCAGAGGAAAACGAACTACTATTGTTTTGTTATATGGACATTATATCAAACAAATTACTTTTTGTTTTGTTACATGAATATGATATCAAACTGCTTTCTTAATATCGTTAGAAATCATTGCAACTCAGTTTAGTAGAGAATAATTGACTATGGCATGCATAGGTTTAAACAGGATCTCTGTACCATTCCTTACCTCAGAATTCAGTGAACACTGCAGAAGAAGGGGCAGTAGGAATGTAAAAGCCACGAGTGGTAGGAGCATCTCTAGATAGTGTCTTCTGGACATGACAGAGCTATTGTACCCATGAGCTAACTCATTGCAGCTGTGTTTACCTGCATAAGACCTGCACAAAATTTGAACTGTCAACATTTCGTTATGGAAGGAGGAATACGTCATGAGGCACAATGCCTCACTAAGGGCTATTGAGGGTTAGAACTGATTGCAGGAAAGAGAACTGACTTTCTTCAGTGGTGTACTCACTCACAGATCATCCATGCTCCAGTCAGTGCCCAGGGATAGATATGCTGATGCAGTTTCTTATGAATCTCTCTCTCTCTCTCTCTTTCACACACACACACACACACACACACACACACACAAGTGGGAAGGAGATTGGTTAGGAAGAAGGATTTCAATAGAGAAAGTGAATGAGATTGGGTAATGTGGGGGAGTGATTTAAGTTTGTTGTATATACATATTTGAAAGTGTTAAAGAATAAAAATGAATAAATAACCAAGTCGGTTTTGGGCAAATTTAGTTTAATTCATTACTTCTCTGATTTGCCTTATTATACTGCTGTTCAATATTTAGAGGTCTTTGAGTGAATTAAAAGAAACAGAAACTATTTCATTAGAGCTTGTAGAACCTAGAATCAATGCCAGAATTTTTCCCCCTCATACACGCAAATACACAGACTTAATAATGACCAAAAACGTTTTTTAATTCTCTAAATTTAGAAAACTGAATATTTCCTTATCTATTTGGCACCTCAAAGGCAATAAAATATTAAATTTTATTATGTCCAATATTCTATATTATATTACTTTATTTCCTATAAATCAGAAAGATAGATAATCTTGGTCTTCAAAAATCAAGCCACGTAAGTTAAAGTAAAATTTTTTCCTGTTGCTTGTATAGACAAAAGTCTGGCATTATATACAACAATTAAACTCCAAGAGTATGTCCTAATGAATACTTTTTTAAAATAGGTAACATGTTATTTCACTTTAAATTTTCAAAGCCATATGCATATATTTCTACATAACTTTCACATTTCTTTGAGGATTACTGTTAGTCATAGACTAGTATAAATTAGTAACAATTCCTGAGGAAAGTTTGCTGAGTAAAAATCCTGTGATAAAGATAAAAATAAAATCCTGTGCCAGCTCTAGTTACACAGATTGGAACATCAGAATCCAATTAAGCAAACTGATCTTATTATGAACAGTGGCATAGCTTCAAAAGAGGGTAAGTGGATAAACCATAACGGAGTTGAAAGCTCAAAAATGAGCTGAAATCTTTATGTGATCAGGAAAATGGATTTTTTATCACCCTGTAAATATCATAGCAATGGACAGATTTGATACATTCAGGACAACAAAACTATACTTTCTGAGCAGGAAGTTATAGGAAACAGAACATGTGTTGAAGATAAAGCAGTAACCTAGAGAACCATACAGAAAGACTGCTGAGACGCTAATTAGCAGCCCTGGAAGCTAGACATAGGCTTCTGGAAGGCAGCTCTGGAAACTTGACTACATAAGCATGGACACAGCACAAGCTTGGGTATACATGATGGTCTCCTTTAACAGCCATCTCTTCCTGCGGACTGACCTGATACCCAGGATGTATGTACTTATCGCATTCTTCATTACAATAACAAGTGCTTTCTCGCCCCAGTTCTTCTTAGGCACCGCCATTCATGGTGACCTGTCCATTTCACTTGGTTGTATTTTAACCTTACAAAGTGGTCAAAGAATGTTGATTAAAGAGAGCAGATGTTTGAAATGCATGTTGTTGATGCTATCAATTTTAAATAAAAGCAACCTTATAATTTAAATGAATTAGACTCTATATTGTGTGTATATGCATTAGTAAAATGCACATTTCCATATACATATTCCCAGTGACTCCTTGTGTTGCTGGAAATTTAATCATCGTAGATAGATATTGCTTTGGTTAATCAGCTTTTTCATTTTAAAGGCAAACATAATCAAGATCAATAAGCAGTAAGAATATCAGTCCTTTTTCCTAAAGAGTAGGCTAGAGTAGCAGCTGTGGAATAAGACATTGTGGTGAGAAATTTCTTATAAGGATAAAACACTTGGAACTAGTTTAATAATCATGTCAAAATTGGAAAGAGTTAGAAATTAAATTTGCTTGTAAGATTTCTTTGTAAACAACCTGAATTCAGAAATTACTCCCTCCAGGAATCGGATATACCTTCAACCTACCACTAGAGGGCATTTGCCAGCCACAAGGTACACATTTTTAATGTGAATCCTGCCATTTTAAAGATCACCAGTAGCACTTATTTTATAACACTTTTATAACACTTGCTATCACTTTTATATTACAGAAGAATGGATATTTTAACACAGCAAAGTAAATTGGAAAAGCATGAATGAAAACAGTCTTTTAAATGGAATACATTTGATATTAGGAAAGATGTATTACATTGTCTTTAGTAATCATAATTTTTCAAGAACCAGAAATTTTCATAATTAAGCCTTACGTAGTTTGTGAACACTATAAAGAGCTATTTAATAACAGTAGCTGGGAACTAAGACTGACCTTGATGGGGTTTAGGAACTTAACAAGATAGCTGCTAAATTTCCAAGCTACTTTCCAAACTGGATCTTGTGTACTCTGATGTAAAAAATTATATGTGTTTCTTAATTATCAGACAAAAAGCCGAAAGCTTAAGCTAAAAGTTTGCCAAATTTGTTTCTGGGGAAACATGTCAACAAAAGTAAACACTACCTTTAGAGACCAACTATCCATGAATGTTTAAGCTATTTGTAAGAAGTTCAGGGAAATATACATTCACTCAAATCAACTGAAGTGAATAAGGTAAGTATTGCAGTAGACCTATGGACACTTTTATAACACTTGCTATCACTTTTATGTGATACGTGTAAAGAAACTTGTGATTTAGTTATTATCTGTGGTCGAGGGAGCTCTTGCAATATATCTGAAGTACAAGTTGTCATAAAGTGATTGACTTACAAAGAGAATCTGTGTTTCCCAGTAATTCTCTCTTTGCCTATAAAATATTTTTAAACTAGTCGGGAGCCTTGATGCAAAGACTATTTCCAAAGTTGGATGCTAAAGTAATTATTATTCTCTTTTTATTTATTTTCAATTACATGTGGGCAATAGTCTTCCCTCTAGTTTGACTATTGAAACTATTCAGTGTAAAACTGACTTATTAGGAATTCTAACTCAGATTTGAGTATACATTTTCCATTTCACATAATGGAAAGTTTAGACCAGAGTCTTCTTACAAGTGAGAATTAACTTATATCTTGTAAAATAAGGAGAAGTTCTCAGACTTCCATAACAATGAAGAAGCTAGGCTACAAAAATGTAGCCAGGCTACCATAGCAGAGGCAGGATCTTTTCTGGATGATTGACTCACTTCCCCTAAGCTTCAGCTGTGAAAATATGGCCTCAGATATAATCTGTTGGCATAGGCTTTCCTTTATAACCCATGCTTCGGTCCTCCTTGAAAACACACAGATGACTAGCTTTAAAATAAAATGAGTCCACAGATTCGGTTAAAGCATAGCAACTATTTGTAGTTGTGTGTGTGTGTGTGTGTGTGTGTGTGTGTGTGTGTGTGTCCTAGAAAAATTCATTTAAAAATACTCTAGTGCTCCATTTTGATTCTTTGGTACAATTTTATATATTAATTAGCAACATCATGAAAATATATAACTGCCTTGCAAATACATCAGTACTTTAATTTTCACAGAAAAAACTTTAAATTTCAAAAGAATGGCATAATTTTTCATGATAGGAAGCCAGGTTTGCTCTTATTTGTTATTAAGTAACCCAAAGAGACATTTCCCTCCTTCTGATTATTAAAAACTAAGTATAATGTATAAAACTATTTGGACAAGTATTGAGACTCACTAAGAAACTACTCGGCAAACCATAGTCTTGTGTTTTTCCAAAGCATGTAACAGGTGTTCCCACTCCCTGTGTCCTTTGTATACACAATTCATTCTGTATTCAAATCACAGAAGCAAAAGGCAGGATAGGGTCTGGTACCTCACTGCTAATTTCCCTAGCAAATAAACCAGCAGCTGCTGGTCCATGAACCTACTTGCCACCGAGAGCACCACATACATGGGACAGGATGCGTCCATGGAGCCTCTTTGCAGAACGGTTGGAATCTTTCAGTTCCACATATACTTCCTCCTTATAGGTAAGGCCCTGCATGAATTGTCTTTTAAGTTTCTAGGGGTTTAGTCATGGCTTGTTTTTTAGTATCTTATTCTTTTTTGTAGACATAGATAAATATTTGCTTTAAGCTGCAGATTTTCTCAAATAATTGCAGAACAGGTCAGAACCTTTTAACAATTACACACTGTTCCATCAAAGAAACAGGAACATGCAGGAGAAATGAGATTCAATAAGTGATTGTTTTCTTGGAACAACATGTATTAATATTTGTCTCACCTTCCTCTTTGTTCTTAGGGTTTTAAAGACTCTTAGTCATTCACTTTTTTATCCAGAGTCTTTTCAGCAAATATCTTATTTTTGATCATTCATATGACAAGTCTTAAAATTTACATTGAAAAGATAGATATTTGAAAGGAGCTTCAGTCTTTAAATTTTAACTCTGACTAGTATATATTAACAAGTTGAGTTTTAGTCTTTTTCATATTACTTACAGCCTTATTTCACTAGCATACTTCTGTTGCAATATATGTTATAAATGTGATTATTCTTCATGTCTATATTTATTGTTGTACATATTTCACTGATGTGAAATGCACAGTCTGTAAATTTTTAAAGAGTGTTTGGTTCCCCATGAGCATCCTAATTACCATCAAGATAATATTATCAAATTCAAGCTTAATGTTATAATTTGTATTTTGAATTTTTTTTGAAAAATTGAGCTACAATCTTAACTTGACATCTTTTTTACCTTTTAAATTATCTCACATTGGTGTTTCATTTGTTTGTTTGAAAACAATATGACAGCTCTCTTTTTATAAGTGCTGTTTTCATATCTCAAGAGTTTTCTTCTTATGTAAATTCACAAGATTTTTTCCACAGGAAATGTGTAAAGGCCACAGGTAATATGCATATCTTCTTGTTTTTCAGAGTGTTAAATTTTCTTTGTATCTCTTTTTTTAAAATATTTTAAAAGATGAAGCCTCACTCAAATGTATGGCTTTGCAATCTATTCAAAATACAGATGCATAATTTTTATTTTCCCTAAATTGCAAGCGTTTGTTTTCAGTCAACAATAGTTGTGTTATGCTTGCTAATACCATACACAACAATGTGAAAATAAATGTCAACCCTTCTGAGTCACAGTAGAGGTCATTTTGTGAAACCTAATGTTTATATTTAATACAATGGTACCAATCCAGAGAGTTCTTTGTTGCTAGAGTATAGACAATTTTTATAGTACAATTTTGAGTATTCCTTGTGCTCTTATGTATTTTTAAATATACTATTACTATACATTTTTAAAAGTCCCTAAAAAAGAGAGCATCCAAGAGCAATGCAAAATCATTGCTGTAACTTCGTGTATCTTATTCTGAATGGTATTGTCCGTGTTTCTACCTTAAAGCCAAAAGGTTTAACAGTTCTCCTTTTCTATACTTAGAAGTTGGAATGAATTTAATAAAATTAAATTTGTAGTTAAGTCTGAATGCTTGGGATAGTAAAAGAAAATTAAAATTTGGTTAAGCTTTTTTATCACTTACTTTCTTGAATTTTACTTGCTCATACAAAGAAAGATTATGAAAACAGTTTTATACTTTTATGATCTCTCATCCAACTAGGAGAAAGCACTTGACAATGTCTCAAAGTGAAATTAGATTTTCTAAAAATTTCTAAACTGCTGTGTTTGAGAATATGGGTTTGCTACATCTGTAGTGAGAAGCTACATCAGTAAAAGACTATATGTTTCTAAAATGTACAGGAAACGATATTTATTCCTCAACTCTTTTCACAATGATCATATAAATAGATGCATGACATTCCTGATGAAAAGATTCAGGTAGCTGAAAACTTGTGCTCTTACCTATAATTTGTAAAATATAATTAGTAAAATAGTGTAAGTAATCTCAATGACAACAGTTTTTATAACAGCTGTGATATCTCTATCATTTGAAAAAGAAAGCATACATTTTTAGAGAATAATTTTCCATTAAATATAGAAGCATTGAATATATTGATTGATATCAATGGCAATGTATTATTTAAAGTATTGGTATTTGATTAAATTTTTAACCTAAAGAACTAGTTTTCCTCCTTTATCCAATGATTGTAAATGGCATCCAGCTTGCTATGTTCACTGAGCATGGTGGCAGCACATATGTTACCCTGGAATTCAAGAGCTGAGGCAGGAATATCACAAGCTCTAGTTTGGCCTATGATACATTGTGGAGTTTTCGTTCTATACAGTTACAATCAAACTTTGTTTCAAGAAAGTTATTTCTGCCTTGGTAGTTTTATTTTTCTGTGGGCTGCAATGCATATATTACAGTTAACGTCTTTTAAAATAAAATTTCTCCTTATAAGTTTATGCATACTCTCTAAATTAAACTTTTTATATATAAGATCCAACATTCTGGGTCAAGATCCAAAAGTTATTAACATTTCTTTTCTAATAATATTCCATAGTAATGAGGTACCTGCCAACCATTTTCAAAATATAAACTAAATCTTAGCTAATCTTTTCCAAATACAATCAGAAAGTAGATTGAAGGGTTTCTTTTCTTTCAGAAAAAAAAAAAAAACAGAAAAGTACGAACTTCTGCAATAACTTCCCCCAAATAAGAAAAACAAAGGGTCAAAAATTCCATTCAAGGTTCACATGTTGACATCTCTCTCCAGCAGGGCTCATACAGTTGGTTGGGAAATACTTTGAGTGCACCAATAAGTCAGTAGGAACAAAGTTGCTCGTGCCAGAAGCAACCACTTTTTTATGTCAGCAGCCATAGAACTACCCATTGAATTCTCAAGGCAAGGCATAATTATTACTATCATGACTCTCTGATTTCTTAGTAGCAAGCACAGAACTGCTATTTTACCAAAGGCATTCATGGACTGATAACTCATAAGGATGACTAAATGCTGAGGTTTGATCTTTCAAAATCAAAGGATCATTCACTTTAAAATGTAGGCAGATAGTTGCTATCCTGAGGAATTGCCTCAGAAATTTCAAGGCCTGAACAATTAGAGATCCAGGAAATGCCTTCGATATTATCTAATAGTACCTTCTTTTCATACACAAGAAAATGGGCCGATATTTATAGTGACTGATGTAAGATCACTTAGCTAACCAAATATACTCCTTTATACCAAGTGTATGTCCTTTGGGGTTCTCATCAGTGAATTTTCAACTTTATCAATGTGTCAGATACAGTGTTATGTCTGTGAGTTTAGTGATTATGATTCTCAGAACATAGGACAAAAACCACCAGCTGGAACTGGAACTATCATAGTACCATAGTATCATAGTACCAGAGAATACTATGGAAGTTACCAGGAGAGAAAAAGCAATCAAAAGTCTTATCAATCTGTGAAATCTGCAAGTTGCAATAACAGTCACTATGGCAAGAGGTGACCATCCATGTAGTAGTGGTGTGGATGTCAAGGAAGCAACCAATAGCTTTCTCATCGATTTAAGGCCCACTTGTCAAAAGGGACCACAATTGTGTAAATTAGATTAAGAAGCTATGAAAGGAAAGAACATAGGTCCCAGGAGAAGAACAGGCTATGAAAGTTGAGCTTGGAAGACACTACATCAAACTGCCTTTTAAATGCCTGATATTATACCCATAGATATGAGAAGCATTCAACACTCAACCTCAAAGTCTCCTTCCACAGAAGGTGTTTACTACAGAAAAACATAGCTGGCCAAATTACAAAATAAGTAATTGTAGACTGCTTGACCCTTATCAGGGAATCTAAATTATAGTCTCCTCCATGCCAAGGCTCAGGGAACATCAATGAAGAGGGGGTGGTAAGATTGTAAGAAAAGTGGGACAATGGTAGGCCAGACACTATCTCCTGGACATGACAAGAACTGCATGGGAACTGTCCTTTCAATATTTCACCAGGAAAAGGGAAAGATCTCAAGAAGCTCCACACCTCTCTAAGAGACTCATGAGAACTAATAGAGAAGAAAATGAAGGTGTTATCCTCAGTGGTATATCCACTGATGTATGACACTGGTTGGAACATGAATCATGTCAGACACATGACATCAAAGACAAGCTAGATAAAACACACTGAGCCACACAAGTCAAAAGACTTAAATATAGAGGGAATATGACAAGGGAGATGAAGTGTTGTCAGGGGAAAAGGAGGGAGGATAGAAATGGCGACTAAGGGGAGAGGAAAAAAAGAAATATTTTAAAAAATCACGAGTCAAAATAAAACCCCTTGTTCCTTTAAAATAAAAAAAATTGTGGTCCTGACAATCTTCTTTTCAGGAAATTTGCAAAAGATGAATTCAAGGCTTACCGTTGAATATAGTTTTCCCCTACCTAAGATCAGGAATGAACCAGATGCAGTCAAGCAAAAAGAAAGACAAGTTTGCTTAAGAGATACAGTGAACACTGCATTCATATCTTAAAATAGTAACAGTGAATAAAAATAACTGGTTTTTGTTTATTGCCATTTATCGGCAAGCTCTCCGTCTCCAATTTCAATAAAAGGCATGGAAGTATACTTTTATTTGTGCAGAAAGCATATATAGTCTAGGAAGACTCTGTGCTTATACTGGTCTCCCACTCTAAAGCTCAGTGTCCTTCTAAGCACAGAACTCTGAAAGTTTCTCCCTTCCTTTCACTTCTGCTTTGCATACCTTCAACGTCATTATTTATAAGACACCAACCCCATCTTTCTCATATCTATATTACTATTTCTTTAACCCCTCTAAAACAACTTACTCTTTTTCTATAATCCACTCTATCTACTCTAGATTTCCAGCATCTTTTCTCCTTACTTGAATTAGGAAAACTGCAAATTCAATGTTTTTGCCCATGTAAATATAGAAGCAAATCATTGCACTTTTTCAATGTCTTTGATATGGGCCCACTGGTGACCTCCAAGTCTGTTCTCAGAACAATTCTCTACATTTATCCCAAGTACACACAGAGGCCCAGGAAAACTGCAAGACAAATCCTGACATTTTCATGCCTATCAGTCATTTATTTCAGTCCTTCTAGTCATTGTCAGTTAAGCACCAAGAGCCTGTTCTTCCTTCCAGCTCTGCTCTGTTCCTCTCAGTGCTTTCCCTCATGAATTTTGTTTTTGCTTTCATTTCTTTGCCAGTCTTCCTACTCTGAGAAGGAAAAAAACTTAATGCCTCATGGGAGCAGAATAACACCCCATAGAAATCATAGCAAAAATCAGACAGACCTTTCTCCCTTTTCCTTTCTGAATGACCTTCCGTAATATCTTGATTCACTGTCTTAAATTTCCATTCTAATTTCTTTTTCTCATCCAGACTGTGTCTGTATCTAAATTCCTCACATCATTTCATTGTCTATTTTAAAAGTCCTTCTGATAGCGATTTCATACTGCTCCAACTATAATACAAAGGCTTGTAAACAAAGAGCTTTCTTTTAGAATTCCAGTAACAGTAGCTTGAGCTAAGGAGGACTCTCTTTCCATGGAAACATAAGACATGATAAATTAGAGATATCTCCAGAAGTCAGAAGAAACATGGAGCTATAAAATGCAGCAATGAATTTTCAAGCCCAAACAATCCAGAGAACTGCGCAGGGGATGTGTTCTCCATTTCCATATCTATCCTGGCTTCTAGTTCTTTCTTCAACTCTCTTTAATCATGCTCTCATTTCTAGTACATCCATTAGCATTGCCTCTTTGGTATCTAATGAACATCCCAAAATAAGTATGCCCAAGTATGACTTCAAATCCCTCTTTTAAGAAAACAGTTATTGGGGGCTGGAGAGGTGGCTCAGGGGTTAAGCCTCTGCCTTGCAGGCGGAAGTTCCTGAGTTCGGATCCTAGACCCCACATATAGACGCCAGGCGGAAGCGGGGGTGGCCTGCGTTTCTGGTCCTGGTAGGGCGGAGCCTGTGAGTCCCGGGGCAGAGTAAACAAGAAAGAGGTGGTGGCGTCCATGGTGGTTCCTGAATTCACCCGTGGTTCTACACACACACACACACACACACGCACACACGCACACACGCACAATTGAATAAATTAATTAATTAAAAAAACAGTTATCATCCATGATTTAATTACTAATTGCAACTGTTCCTCTAGTTGCTGTACATCAAGAGCATTGAAGTCATTCTTGACCCTCTTTGTTACCTAAATCCCATCCCCAACGTAAAAATGAAATTTTTAAATACTCAACCTTTTCTTGGATATCATTTGCTATTACTCTGGCTCAGTTCACCTGCTTTGTCAACTTCCCTAACGATATCCCTCTTCCTGTTCTTCCCACTTGTTCAGTTTTCCATTGAAAATACGTGAAAATACGTTCTCACAATAGTTAGCATGAAAATAAATCATGGGAAAAGTCATAGCTTTCCTCTGATGCCACACCCATGTCACACAGAACATAATTGCCTAAGATTCCCATGTCCCTAAAGTCCCTCCCAATTTGTCCTGATTATGTCTTACAGTGCTCTTCCTCTTTTCCACTCCATTTTAGCCTGATTTTTGCTGTTCCACAGACACACCAATCAGATTCCCTTCTGGGCAGGAATGGTTGGCCTTAACTGATTATAAATCAATGCTACTGTTTTAGAATGCTTTAGGCAAATTTTGTAAAAGGACATACAATAACCCCTAAGTATCTCTGGATGTGAAGCCAGCAAAACACACATGGGAGAAAGGAATGTTTGGTCAGTTGTGTGACCTTTCATCTGTCACTTTATACTTAAACATCAATCTTTTTTCTTGTGTATGTAAAGAAGGTAATATCATGTAATTGAAGATCTTTCTTGTATCTCTAGTTATTGATACCTTGATATTCCAAGGTATAACATAGTTACGACAATTACACAGTTTCCAAATGATATAATAACAACACTGACCTAATCATGTTTTCAAATGTGTTTAACTATTTTATTGAACACCAGAAATCATAATCTTTCCCAGTTCTCCTTTTCCTATAGTTCTTTTATGATAGTAGATAATAACTTCTGCTTTCTCTTTTGGTCTTACCTTTAGAGAAGTCACAGAACCAGCTTAGTCTTTGGGCGGAGTCCTTCAAATGCTGCAGGTTTCTGAGATAAATATTTACCTCTACCTGTAACCAGTACTAGAATGGTCAGTACTTAGAAGCCTTCTTCTTTGGAAAGGATCGTCATCTGATTTAAGAATCTCTGCAATTGCCCCCTTTTGGATTATAAGATGTGGTTGAGGTTCCTCACAGTTTTCCTTCTTTTTGTAGCAGGTACTTGTTCGGGGTTGAAAGTGACAGTACCATCACACACGGTCCATGGCGTCAGAGGACAGGCCCTCTACCTTCCTGTGCACTATGGATTCCATACTCCAGCATCTGACATCCAGATCATCTGGCTGTTTGAAAGACCCCATACGATGCCCAAATACTTGCTGGGCTCTGTGAATGAGTCTGTGGTTCCTGACTTGGAATTTCAGCACAAATTCACCATGATGCCACCCAATGCATCTCTGCTCATCAATCCACTGCAGTTCACAGACGAGGGTAATTACATTGTGAAGGTCAATATCAAGGGAAATGGAACTCTGTCCTCAAGTCAGAAGATCCAAGTCACTGTTGATGGTGAGTCCACTCTGTCTATAGGAGGTTAAGTGGAGTTAGCAGAGGCTCAGGACAACAAGTTTCATGGGCTTTAAGGTCGTGGATCTGAAACTCTGGGTGTATAAATTAATATGCAAAACCTCACTGATGTCATTACCTACTTCCTGAAGTAGCTTCTGAGGATTAAGTGTAAGAGATGTGCTCAGTGTCCAGCAGTAGAATATCAAGGTAAACTTACTATTTTCTTAGAAGTTATCTTGTAAAAGTTGTTAATAAGATGAGATAAAGCAATTTTTCTTCTCTCAGTAGTAATCTGTACCCTGGTAGAAATCCTATAATGTGCAGACTTCTATTTGGTATAGTGTTTGGGGGGATGAGCCAATGACTCAGACAATAGAAGCTCCTGGAAATGTTTTCCAGGGGAAGTGGATTCAGCTGTCAGTCATTTATTTTTATTAAGATATCTAAGTGGCATAACTTAAATATACTATGTGGAAGCTTAATTCTCACTTTTCTTTCTGCACCTCCTTATTTGACAATGTTTCTCATTGTCACAAATATTAAATTGATTATATATATTCTCTGCTCAGGCCCAAACATCCCAGACTTCACTGACCCTTTCACTTCTTCATAATATATATCCAGCCTGGAAGAAAACCCCATGGGCTTTACCTTCAAAATAGAGTCCAACCACTTATACCTGCCCCTCCATAATTAGTGTCTTGCTTAGTACCACTAGCTGTAATCTAAATTATTTTAATAACTTTTTGCTAGTCTCTCTGCTTCTGCTCCGCCTCTTGGAACTTAAAATCATAGCCTGCTACCTCACTCAAAATAGAAGTTAAAGTACTAACACTAGCCTGCAGAGTTCAACTCCACCTTAACATACCTATATCTGACCCTGTTTCTCCCTATATCCCCTTAATTCCTTCTGTTCTGGTCACACTGGCCTCCTTGATTTTCCTTGAACAGTACTAACATTCACATTCTTAGGACCTTTTTGCTTACTTTTCACTCTGCCCAACAGCTTTCCTCTTGGATATCATTTCTCTTATTTTCTTCAGATCTCAGCTCAAATGGAACATTATCTATGAAGGCTTTCTTGGCCACACCGATAAAAATATCATCTCAGTTCCCTAACAAATGTGCACATGAAGACATACACACACACACCCCATAGACTATGGTCGCTGTCTATTTTCAATTCTGCTTTTCTCTTTTTCATAGAACTTAGCATTTTCTGGACATATTTCTGTTTGTTTGCTTTTAAATTTTTTTATTTGTGTATTGTTTCTCTTCTCTGACTAGAATATGAAATCCATCAGAAAGGGACATTGTCTATGTTTCTTGCTGCTTTGTCCTTTGTATCTAAAATCTTGATGACTGTCAGCAGAATCGTCACCATCTGTGGAGTTACGAATGGCAGCAAAGGAGACAGGGGGTCTAAGAAACCGACTAAGGAAGCAGATGGGAAGCACTTGTAAGGAAAGGGAAGATATACCTAACAGGAATTTTCACAAAGTTCCCCAGCAAAAGTTTCCTGTCAAACTCTTAATAGAATGTCTCTCATGCCAATGTATTGTGCAGTGGATCTGTTCAGGGAAACAAAACCAAAATTTTATTAAAATCTTAATGGACTCTGAGAGCCTGTGAAAAAATTCTCCTCAGAAAGGAATTGTCCGTGTCTGAATTAACACTGTTCTAGGCAAGTGTGTGATCATCTAATGACTGGCACACCTCATACAGGACTGTGGCCATGCTGCCTAGTTTTCCCATACCACATGTTCGAAATACAGATGCCTGGGAAATATACGTGTTTCATATATGATAAGTGTTCACAATTCATTTTTATTTTTAAACCACAGTAACATACTCAAAGTACTATTCCAAATCCTTTGCTCTTGCAAGGAAGACAAAGGATTTAAGTAAACGAACAAGCCAGTAAATGACATCCATCTCGGACAATGCTGGAGGTATCCAAGCTTTCAATACAAGTTGCTTCCTACTTCATTTTCATCTTTTTTTTTTTTTTTTTTTTTTTTTTTTTTTTTTTGCTGCTGTCTCCTCTGAGCTAGAGAATTAGGTCTTTTGTACCCTAATGTACATAGTTCTGTACTTTGATGTACATGTTTTGTTGTTAAGAAAACATAACCATAATGCAAGATACCTTCACTAGAGGAAGATGCATCAGATTCAAATAAAAACTTGACAGAAAATCAAAGGCAGAGTACTGGAGTCAATCATAGGTCATCTACATGTCGTCTTATCCTGTGTCCTGTGATCATGCACAAATAGAGAATATTAAATTAATACCCATCAAAACTGCAAAAAAGCCTGCCCAATTATAAAGTGCTTGTCTGTTGTGCCACTGAAAGCTGTGTAACTTTGAGCAAGTCACTATTTTATCAAATAAAGAGCTTCAAAAATTGAAAATTATTGATGACAGCTGTAAATACATGTATAATTATCATCCATAAATTTAGAGTTAAAATTCAGAGAACTAATATTTACTTGTTCTTGGAAACTTATTCTTCTGAGAAGTGTTTATGTACCTGCTTGATACCACATCCATAAATTGAAATATTCTTAATCCTTAGGTTTCCAACAGGGATTTCTATTAAATTTATCTTTTCTTTTAATGCTATTTATTCATTTTTTACAAATATCATAAATTTTTGTTTCCATCCCCTTACTATCCACCTCTACCTTCTTTCATCCTTTTCCCCCTCATTGTGCTTTGCAGCCACTCTCCCTCGCACATCTCCCTGTGAGCGCTACTCAAATATCAACTTATGTTTGTTAAAGAAAATGTGCATATATGATCCTCCAAACTTTAATTTCCTAATAGTGTGCTATATATAATCTGTATATTTTTCAGGTGGTGGATGGAAATTTGAAGTTTCCACATCCACTCACCCAGCTGCTCCTGCTCACTGCCATAAGAGAGAAATATCATAGTTAAGCACAGGTGTCAACTTGACTCTTGAGGGTTTGAGCTCTGGGCACACGTGTAGAGAGTTGATGGTTGAGTTAAGCCCCGAGCAAACCTGAAGGAGATTGTCTAGCTGCTGGGGAAGACCCAGCCCATGGTGGGTGGGATTAGGCCCTGGGTAAATCACAGAGACCTGGTTGAGAGAGTGGGCATCCTTCTGTATACTTGGCCAGACATGCTGGTCTGGCAAGTAAGGATTGTCCATCTCTCAGCTGTTATGGTGGCCAGTTCCCTCAGCCCTGGTGTTGGTGTGTGCTCTCCCATCAAGCTGGACTATGAACTGTAACTGGACTGTCGTAAGAAAGTAAACTCCTTGTTCCCTTTAATTGTGTTCTGGTCATTTATCAGCAACCATGCAGGCAGACTGCAACAAGAGAAATAATCATATAATTTTTGCTTATGAGAGTGTACCTTTGTGGGGTAGTATTTACAGGTAAAGAGCATTGTGCCTAACATGCATGAGTACCGAGGCTTAATCTTGAAAAAGATCGAAAGAGAGAGAGAGAGAGAGAGAGCGCTTCATGGCATTTTGGAAAGCACAATGTGCAGGAAATGAGAAAACTGGGTTCTCAACTATTAACTACATTATATAAAAAGTAAACAAGGGCTGGGGAAATGGCTTGGTTAGTGAAATCCTTGCCATGAAAGAAGAGGACCTGAGTTTGGATCCAAGTGCTCAGATAAAAATAGATGGACACCTGTAATCCCAGCATTGGGGAGACAAGAGAATTCCTAGACTTGC
This sequence comes from Typhlomys cinereus, assembly GCA_023101885.1. Classification (NCBI taxonomy): domain Eukaryota; kingdom Metazoa; phylum Chordata; class Mammalia; order Rodentia; family Platacanthomyidae; genus Typhlomys; species Typhlomys cinereus. The sequence goes on along the minus strand of JALPQD010000050.1, from coordinate 5,241,125 downwards.
TTTCCAGCCGGTCTGAATCGGGTTCAGTTAGAAATCCTGTATCGAAAATGTGCAGATTTTTTGAGGATAAAATTTGCAAATACATACAAATGTGCATGCATGTGAGTGTGCGTGCACGTGCACACGCGCACGCACACACACACACACACACACACACACACACACACACACATACAAGTGGCTTCATTGGCAATTTTTGAAGAGTTAGTTTTAAAATTTCTTAATTCTGGCCACAAATGATTTTTTATATTTACCATAGTAAATCTTTCAAAACTTTTTGTTTCATTCTTTAATTATGCCTGGATGTCTACATTTTGTGTTGTTTTTATTAATATTAGTTATTATCAATTACAAACATAATGGGTTGTTATCTATAACCCCCTCCCTAACCCCTCCTTTTTCTATCCTTCCCTCCCTTCACCAAACCATCCCTCTTCCACCCACCCTTCTCTCTGTCAGCTTGTGTGGACCATAGGATTCCCTTTGCGTTATCAGTATTGGTATGGACTCAGGGTAGATTCACTCATATGGGCACTCTCCTTCACCTGTCTAGCCCTAGCCCCTAAGGTTCCACTTACATGTAATTATTTCTTGCTAATCTATGGGGGAATGTTGATATGTCAATCATAGTGCAGGTCTGGTGAGGTTAAGTCTTACTGTGGTAAGTTTCTGGATGAAGCAGCCCTATCTTTAGTGGAATGACTTCCCCAGCCATGGACCTCTCCACCTTTAGGTTCTTAAAGTCTTACTGCCCCCTCTTCCTCAAGATTCCTGAGACTTGAGATGGGGAGTTTTGTTTGGCATGATTCTGACTGAGCATTTTAGGGTCAGCAGTACTCGGCACTCTGGTTGGATTTGATGTTGTTGTCTATTTCACTGCTGAGCTGTTTACATTAACAAAATATAAGATGCTGAGATCATTTCCCAGGACCCAATATTAAAAAGAGCTCTTAGGGTTTAGTTTCCATTAAATGGATGGCAAGAGTCATTTCTATCTCCCTTGACCCTGCAGATCCTGTCATGGAGCCCGTGGTGCAGATTCATCCTGCTTCGGGAGCTGTAGAGCGTGTGGGCAACATGACCTTGACATGCCAGGTGGAAGGGGGCACCCGGCTAGTCTACCAGTGGCTAAAAAATGGGAAGCCTGTTCATGTCAGCTCCACCTACTCCTTTTCTCCCCAAAATAACACCCTTCAAATTGCTCCGGTGACAAAGGAAGACATTGGAAATTATAGCTGCCTTGTGAAGAATCCTGTCAGCATGGTGGAAAGTGACAGCGTTATACCCACCATATATTGTAAGTTACTTGCTTTGTCTTTTCTTAAGAGTATTTTCATGGGATATTCTCACAGAAATACAGATAGTAAATATTAGGACCGGATGTTATTTACCAGTGTTGCAGATAAGTATTAGTTATAATTGTATCACTTAGGCATCGTCCTGTCACTGTACTTACATTGGTTAATCAAGTAGAAATATCTATCAGAGGTCATTTGGAGTATAATATGTAACTGATTGTGTGATCTCATGTTCAACAGAAAGTTAGAAACTTTATTTGAAGAATTCAGAACCATACAAAGACACTAATTTATTCATCTCCAGGAGGGAAAAGGTAATGCAGTAAAGCCGGATGTGCTCTGCCCTGACCCTAACAAAATAGAACATTCTTGGGTTACATGTGGCTGGTGCTCCCCAAGGGACAATTGATCCCTATGCTCGTCTTCTCACTGCTATTTCTGCAAGAAGTGTTGAGAGAGGATCATAGTCAGAGGAAATAATCTGTAGTGAAGTGGTCACTTTCCCAGGAGGATCAGTAGCTATTTCTGAACTTGAGCTCTCTGGTTCTTTTTTCTTTTCTGTAATTCTTCAGTTCTTGTCATATTACCATCCTAACCCCAAACAGGGTCCCTCTGATTCCTTACTCAATCGTTTTCCTTGTCACTACTACACCACAACACACCTCTAAAATATAGTCAAAGTTTAGCTTACTACATAGTTTGTGAATTTGTACAATAATTACATTTGGGGCTGGATAACTCTTTGCTGTGGGAGTGTCAGGAGCAATATACTTACCATGGATACCAGTAGCAACTTAAAATGAAGAGAATTCCCATAACATCCCCTTATGATTGAAGTATTACTCTGCTTGAAAAACCAATGGTCTAATTAGGAAGCTTTACTGGTTACCATGTAGCTTAATAGCATGGCTGGGGTAATAACTTAAGAACCTTTAGATGCTGCAAAAGAAAAGTTGTCCACTTTGTGGCCTGAGCAAAGAAGCTTCACCTGGTAAATCATAAGAGAAATTGAGCCTTAAATTTGTACATTCATGAGATACATCTTCATGATACAGGAAGAGGCACTAAAGCCGAGCACTTCAGTACTCAGGGCAAGACAGACTGAAGTGAGAAGTAGGTTTCTTCATGACCTGTGTGACCTGAAGTAAATCCCCTGATCTTTCTCAGCCTCCTTTGTAAAATAAAGGTATTTTAAATTACCTCATTGTATTGCTGAGGTTAAATGAGTAGTTTTCGAGGAAAAAAAATTAGCTGTGGACCTAGAGAAAGCCAGCACTCAATAAGTAGAAGTTTTCTTATTATCAATGCATTTGGATTCTACTTTCTTCAACAGAATACTGGCAGGGTCCTCTCAAGGAAGTATATTAAGAATCTTTGGAGCATGTATCAATATACAAATGAAATGTAGACTTCTGCAGCCAGAATGCTTAGAGATAGGTGTGCACCGAAGCCAGGGAGATGACTCAGTGGCATCTACTACACAAGGGTAAGGAGCAGAGTTTGGATCTCCAGAGCCCATGTAAAAGCTAAACAGGTGTGCGAACTGCCTACTCCCAAGAAGTACAGGCAGGATCCCTGGGAAAGGTGGCTAGTTAGCCTACGTAATAGGCGAGCTATGTGTTCAACTGAGAGACTTTGCCCCAAAAAAGTAAAATTGAGAGCAATCAGCGCATTGTCAGTTTTGGGCCTTCACATGCACACATATACTCACCCATGTGAAAAACACACATGCATACACACACACGCACACACACACACACACACACACACACACACACACACACACACACGAGGATGATGGCAACAATAAAAAAGAAACCAAGCACCAACAGGCAGAACTACTGGGAAGAGGAACAGGGTAAAGGAATAATAGATATGTGCAGTGGTTTTGCTTGAAGTATCAAAACTGAGTTGAAGAAAATAGAGTCACTGAATCTTTTTTTTTTTTTATTCAATTATGTGTGTGTGTATAGAACTACGGGCAAATTTGAGAACCACCATGCACTGCCTCTCCCTCCTCCTTGTTTACTCTGCCCCAGGATTCACAGGCTCCGCCCTACCAGGACCAGAAACACAGGCCGCCCCTGCTTCCGCCTGGCATCTATACGTAGGGTCTAGGATCCGAACTCAGGACCTTCTGCCTGCAAGGCAGAGGCTTAACCCCTGAGCCACCTCTCCAGCCCCCAGTCACTGAATCTTAAAACTGGACATGAACCCTGTGTTTTAGTAGAAGAGAGAGATGTATAATAAAATACATGAAATAGAATGTCATGGTTATCATAGAGATGTGTAACAAAAAGCACAGTAGCTGGGATAGGAACTCTGAAGCCATGGTCCTTTTTGTAAAGGTGATCATGGTAGCCTACTGCATGTTACTGTATGTAAAGTGCTTAGTTAGCATTCTGACTGGTCCATATTAAGTACTGTAATAGCATTAACCCACATAAATTAAAAGGATGAAACACTACTTACTGAAGAGATGACCTCTGCCACAAAGTGATATTTGAATGCATAAGGATCAATAGCTAATGCAGGAGTGAATGGAAAAGTTGGAAAATCCATTAAATACACTGGGAACAGCAGAGGCCCAGACACAAAAAAGAAATACACGTATTTAAAAATATTACAACACATTATCACTTACATTGTGTTGGGTTGGTTTATTTGTTCTCTCCCAGTCTGGCCTGGAATTTACCAGAATATCCTCGAACTTGGAGCAACCTCTGGGCTCAGCCTCCCCAATATTTAGATCACAGGCATGAGGTACCGTGCCTGACTTATGTTGTATTTAATGATGGTATATTATTTTTATAGCTTAACTCTTGTATTACTAAATAAGAATTATAATTCCAAGTAAACAAGCCTAAGTATTTGAGTATGTAAACACAGTGAAAAAAATATGAATATGACCACAGTCAACAATTCTGAAAGAAACATCACCAGGGGGGTTCCCGTGAGTCACCAGGAGCTCCCTGTTACTCTAACTGGAACTTTCTCCTTTCACTCTCTACCATACAGCTGGGGGAAAAATGCTGAGAGGATGCTTGGTGCAGGCATGTGGGTCTCCAGCACATTCGCTGGCTGTTCACTCAATGGCAATATTCAGAGTACTGGAGGGAGTGGCACGCTGGCAACTTGGTCTCTGCGACAATTCCTGATCTTGTATTCGATACCTAAGCACACACGAGGATTCAGTTCTCACTTTGACATGCTAGGAATTACTGAATTACTCATGTTTGTGTGATCTGTGCTCTTGGAGAGGAGGAGATCTCTGCCATTTACAGATATTTCCTTATTTATGTATTGTTGAAGTGTACTGACGAACTGAGGCAAACTCGCCATCAGTGATCTTTGAATAAATGAGAACTAAAAGTGGCAAGACATTTTGCATTTAAAAGCTAGCAAATGAAAATCTGTAACAATCTTTGGTGTTGGAAGGGTGATGTGTGCTGCTATCTAGGGCTGAACTTTATATATATATAAACTTTATATATATATATATATATATATATATATATATATATATATATCCACCTGGTTATGTAGTTCAAGTTCATTAATGTTCTTGCTGTTTGAGCTAAAGATACCTGTTCCACAAGTAACAAAGCCCAAGGCCAGGAATACATAGAAAATGCATGTGTTCTCTGCAAGTACATTTGAAAACAACATATAGATCATGCTTTACCTTTAGTATCTTCTGTTTCATTAAAATGATTCTGACAAAGAATATTAAGTAAAATCAGAAATGCTCACGATAAATGAGGACAATAGGCAATATGCTGCGGTTCTTCTGCATGATTGCTGATAAATCACCATCAAAACAGCTTAAGGGAACAAGGGGTTTATTTTCTCTTATAATGACTACTTACAGTTCATAGTCCAGATTGACAGGAGAGCTCACACCAACAACAGGGCCGAGGGAACTGACCACACCATCACCACATAATGACTGAGAGAGGGACGATCCTTACTTGCCAGACCAGTATGTCTGGCCAAGTGTACAAAAGGATGCCCTCCATCTTTTATTCCAGGACCTAATCCCACCCACCATAGGCTGGGTTCCCCATCAGCTAGACAATCTCCTGCAGGTTTGCTCTGGGCCCAACTCAACCACTAATTCTACACAAATGTGCCCAGAGCTCAACCCCCCACCATCGAGTTGACACTTGTGTCTAACTATGACAATATATATTGAGATATCTACACCATCATCCACTTGAATGTAGCTGTACTGAGAACTTGGTTGCTCTGTGCAGTTAGATCATAAATTGTTTTTATTTCTTTCAGTAGAGATTTGTGGTGCATTCCACTTTTCTGCAATAATTGCATTATTTTCATTATTATCCATGAATTTTTAAATTACTAATACTATAGCTCCGTACCACACAAAGTTGCTGTAAATTTCTTAATAAGATGTTGTCAAAATGACTTTGTTTTTTAATGACTTTGTCATGAGAAATAAAGCAACATTTAGATATATTCATGATAGTGCTATCACTTGTGCATCTATAGATAGCTTTTCTAGGATTGGAGTTTAGTTTAGTGAATTCTCCATCTTAAAGTCTTATAGAAGATAATTATAATCTACAAATAAAATAATTTTCATAAGCCTTTTAAAAAAGAAAGAAAAGAATGGACAAATTGAACAGACAAATTGAATCAAATCTAGGACATGTGGACACAAAAGTTCTTTACAACTCTTACCATGAATTTACAACACAATTTGTTTTGGGGGGGAGGTTGCCTAAATAATTACCGGTAAATGAAGATATCATGTGTGAAGTATACTTTTGTTTTGCTGCATAGTTTAATTTGGCAAAATGAAAATAAGATATTTCTTTCAACGTGTGCAAGTGTATGGACCAACCACATTACTATGATAGACTGTATTAATACATATGTGTGGAAAATATAAAAATGGGAGAAAACTAAATCATACCTGTAAATGCTAAATAGAATGTTTTAGACTCCCAAATCTGTTTTCCTTGCTTTGTTATTTGAAAGAATTAAAAAATCCCAATTTGCCTGTATTTATGTCACAGAATATATCTTCTACTCACAGGATAAATTTTCTTTGCATTGTTCGAAATAGCCTATGAAAATCTGTTATAAGACTGACAGTAAAATAAAAAAAAAGACTGACAGTAGAAAGCAGAACATTCAGGCAATTTATTTATGGGAATCTGTTTGCACATTATAAGGATAAATCATTTACATGTTTAAGAAAGACATTGGAGCTGGGCAGATAGCTTAGTAGGCAAAAGTGTTTGTTAGGCAAATAGGAGAACCTGAGTTCTATTCTTAGTGCCCATTAAAAAAAACAAGGAACTAAGGAGGCACAGACATGAGGCTTCCAGATCCTGCTTTCCAGCCAATATATAGCCTGATCAAAGATCCCAGATCCTACTGAGATGCATTGTCTCAAATTCTAAGGTGGATACCTCCAGAGGAACAATAGCCAAGGCTGACCTCTGACCTAAACATGCACCTGTGCGCATGCATGTACATTTACATGAATCCATAAACACACACACATGCACACAAACACACACACACACACACACACACACACACACACACACACACACACCCCTATGGAAGATTTTGACTTTTTTAGTTGGTAATTGTGAATGTACTATTAATTTTTATTTTGTTTATTTTCATATTCAAATATGAAACACCTGGTCAACAGTTCATCTTATATACATTCAGTCATTCATTCATTCACTCATTCATAGTTCAATTTGATTTATAATCAAGCACCAGAGTCTTTTTTTAAGCTAAACAATTATTTATTAGCATTATAGAAACACAATCCAGACTCATCAATAGTCCCTCTTGTTAACACTACTTCAGCCCTGTTTTGCTTATGTTTTCTTGGTTTCAATTACCAAAGTTTAAACAAAATGTGTCATATGAAGATTATCCTTTCTGTTAATATGGTATCAATGTGCCTCCTCATACACACTCTGAGATTATTTGCCTTGCTTAATGTTTTTTTTCCCCACCACTTTGCCTTTATATGGCTACACTTCACTTCTTTCTCACATCATCTTTTCCTGAAAGACTCACCTATCCTTTTCCTTGTCTCACCTCCTTGGCGTCACTAAAAAATTCACTGTGCTCTTGCCTCAACTCTGATCCTCATGCATTGGTTTTTCCTGTATTCTTCTCTACTCATAAAATCCATAATCTTATATTTGCATCCAGAGGGCTACACTTGACACATATTAGTAAAGTTCTTTAACTTAAGTAAAATAGAATACATTGGTTCTATTCATATCCCTTTCGGACTCCACTGTTACTTAATGACTCTGTGGACAGGGTAAACCAATTGTAAGATGATGGCTACCTGTCAGCAAAGTTCTTCAATAATCTAGTAACTGTCATATTCAAATATGTTCCCATAGAGGTCCACATTATAATTTAGAATTCCAGCACAAATCAACTATTCATTTTCTAAGAACACTGTGTTTCTACGAGAGTTTTCTTAGGGAAAGCAGGAGTCATTTTTTATTTTGGTGAAAACAAAAATCTATCAAGTTTGATCATATTTATGAGGTTTCGATGTCATAATTTAGCATGAGCCTTGGTGGAAGACAATGTTAAGTCAAATTCAGATAAATATCCACATTCAGGGTAAAAATAGTATATGCCTTCTAGTCCCAGCTATAAATACTAAGCATATGGCACTATTACAGGGGAGTACTCTAAGTGATAAAAATGAAAGGGGAAAAACGAGGTCATTCATGGTAAATACTTACCATCTGCTCCCCAGCAGGAAGGCAAGCAGCATCAGGGCGGAAATTTAGCTCCTGTTCCCACCCAGTCATAAATTGTTAAAGAGAACAGATGATGTGTGATTTTACAAGTCATTTAGTAAACAACCATTCCTGAGGCGAAGGGGCTATTTCCATTGGGAGTGTTATGCCACAGACATGAAAGTGAGCCTCAAAAACAAATGGAATTACCTTCTACTTTCACCTTCAGTAGCAGAGACATGCTGGTCGAATCTCGCCAGATGTCTTCAACTGGAATATCCATTCACTTGAATAGTGTGTCAGACTCTTCCAAAAATAGACGATCGGGTTGAAGTGCTAGTTTGTGATGAAAATAACATCATAATCTAGTCAGAAGAGAATAAAATGGAAGCGGTGTGAGACAGAGTTTGGTGAGAGAGAAAAAGAGAGAGAGAGGAAGAAGAGGAGGAATAAAAATAAGAATAGAGAGGAGGAAGACTAGTAGAAATAGTCTACTAGAAGTAGAAATCTAGATGAATAAGAAGGAGTAGAAAAGGAGAAAGACTTGATAATGTGTATGATGATTCTCTAGGGAAAGTACAGATGCCTTTTTCTTGGTGGGCATCTTAGTTTCAGGATTTTTTTCAATAAGCTTGATTTCTTACAAACAGACAAAATGTGGTACATTTTTTTCCTACACAATGATGCGGAGTCTACTTCTATTTTAATTGTTTTCTTTGTAATAAGAAAATTTAAAAAATACAATACATTTTAAGAAACCAGATACAAAGAATTTAAGCATCTCAAGGTATTAGTTTCCAAGAACTGGAAGAAATGCTTGGTGTAGATGGCAGGTAGAGTTTGAAAGATGTGAAGATGACTCTGAAGAGTTTTATCCAGCAGATAAGCTGGAAAGAAAATATTATGCAAATGATGAAACAACAAATAAAAAAGTAACAAAATCAATGCAAACATAGGAGCAAAGAAGACAAGCTTAATCAGATTCCTTGTTTTCAAGGTATACTTTATTTAAAACTTAAGATTTATTTTATTAAATAATTGACCTTAACAGAAATTATTCTAAATATGGACTTCATGTACAAACCCTAAAATAAAAAAATTACTCTGCTTTTCCAAACCACAGACAATTCCTTTCCTGGTTCTCCTTCTGAGAGAACCATCCAGAATCAGTGACCTGTTGTTACCAATGTTGGCAACTGAAGAGCCACTGGTGCTGCAGAAAAGGAGATACAGCCTCAGGACCCACGTCTTGGCATCTCAGTTCCTCCCATGATGCTTAGAACATCATCACTCACAAGAAAAACTCAATATTGATTTTGGTGGAGTGATTGAAAGCAAGTTTTTATTCCTGTCATGCTGTATATTCCTTCAAAGAATTTCACTTTACATACACTGTTTTTAGCCCCTCATCAACGTAGTTTCATCTGAAACTGTTTCATAGCCTGAAATGACAAATCAGTAGCAACAAAATCCCAGTACAGTCTCAGAAAAATGGGCAAATAATCCTCCTCATTATCATCCTTATAACTGCAGTTCCTGATGACTTTGATTTTGAAAGCCAGCAATCCATATCCATGGGCTTCACTTCAGCATATTCAACAAATTTCACATGGGAAATTGCATGTATAGTGACCATGTTCATGCTTTTCATGTCATTATCTCCTCAAGAATAAAACACACTATAGAACAGTCACACTTAACTCAGTATTGTAAGTCATCTAAACATGATTTTTTTAAAGTGAAGAAGGCTACATGTAAGTAATATACAGATCAACTCCATTTTCTATAAGAGATTTTAGCATTTATAGACTTTTATATTCTGAGTGAGTCCTATAATTAATTGTCCAGGATACCAAGGGTCAAGTGATGGTTGGGCACAAGTGTCAACTTGACTGTTGAAGATTTGAGCTCTGGGCACATTTGTAGAGAATTAATGGTTGAGTTAAGCCCAGAGCAAACCTGCAAGAGATTGTCTAGCTGATGGGGAAGGCCCAAGCCATGGGGGGTGAGACTAGGCCCTCTGAATAGGTGAATAAAATACTAAGAGCTAGTTGAGGAAGTCGGCTTTAACTTGGGCTTTCGGCCTCTGAAGGAATCTGGGTGGTTGCTATAGGGTGGTTTTCACATCTTCCACTGTACCCGTGCAAGTCTCTAGATTTTTCCTTCACTGATGTTCATTTCTCCAACAAACGGCAGTAATTCGGCTGCCTGACCTTTCCTTATGCAAATCCTCAAGGCTGCCAACACACCTCTCCTCTGTCAAGCAAACCAGTCCATCGTCTTTAAATTCAGCTTTACCAAGTCCTTGTTCCCTCATCACAAACTGGACCAAACAATCTATAACTCTCTTAGCACCACTATTTTTCCAAATGACCCACCAAACTCTGCAGAACAGTATTTGTAATCCACAAAGTCAAAATCTTCAAACATTTCAAACTTTGTCCACCAAAAAACGTTCAAATGCCACAAAATCAGATTTATCAGCAACACCCCACTTCTCTGGTACCAAATTCTGTTGCAGTCTGCCTGCATGGTTGCTGATAAATGACCATCAAATGGCTTAAGGGACAAGGGATTTATTCTCTGATAGTCCGGATACAGTTCATAGTCCAGCTTGACAGGAGAGCATGCACCAACACCAAGCATGCACCAACTGGCCATACTATCTCTACAAAATGGCTGAGAGAGAGACAATCCTTACTTGCCAGACCAGAATCTCTGGTCAAGTATATATGAGGATGCCCACTCTGTCAACTAGCTCTCTGTATTTTATCCCAGGGCCTAATCCCATCCATCTAGGCCTTCCCCATCACCCTAGCAACTTCCTGTAGGTTTGCTCTGGGCTTAACTGACCACTTGTTCTCCATAAATGTGCCCAGAGCTCAAAACTCTTAACAATCAAGTTGACATCTGTGCCTAGCTATGACACACAGGAATTGCAGTCGGCCTTATAGTGTGGGAAAAAAGTCATCAAATATCCAAGATTAAGTAGTTTACTGATTTTCAATAAATGTGTGTTAAATACACACGCAATTCCAAATGGAATCATTTTAATCTTAATAGGAGGATTTTTTCAAAGAAATCTTATGAAAATATGAAATATTCCTCTTCCTATTTGCATAAATCTGTGTTGCTTGTGAATCTATGTTTTTGATAAGTATTTGTGTGACCTGGTGCTGAAAAGAAGTGTAGATAGTACTCTCAGAGTATGTCTGTCAAAAAGAAAAATAGTAGCTATAATACATTGTAAAAATATATTCAAATGTAATTACTGACCAGAAGATTGAGTTTGCTTAACCAGACTGTGATTTATTAATGTATTACTGAAAAGCTTAGCATCTCAGTGATGAAGACGGTGTCTGCAAGTCTGTAAATTTTTCATTTTGTGAATATCAGAATAAAGCATAATAGGGTTTCATTGCTTATTGGCAGTCTGAACAAGGACCCGTTTGCTCAAGTCTAACATGAAGACTCTCAAAGAAAATAAAATGCTACTAAGCTCCTCTGAACCCCAAAGCTGTGTTGTGATCGTCCCTGTGACCCCTGTGTCCTTCTTGCCTTGATGCAGATGGGCCTTACGGACTTCAAGTTAATTCTGATAAAGGGCTAAAGGTAGGGGAGGTGTTTACTGTCGACCTTGGAGAAGCCATCCTGCTTGATTGTTCTGCGGATTCTTATCCCCCCAACACCTATTCCTGGGTCCAGAGAGCTGAAAATACAACACATATCATTAAGCACGGACCTCGCTTGGAAGTGACATCTGAGAAAGCAACTCAGAAAACAACTGACTACATGTGTTGTGCTTATAACAACATAACTGGGAGGCGGGATGAAACTCGTTTCACAGTCATCATCACTTCCGTAGGTAAGTGTGACATAAAAGGAAGAGACTGTGCTCAAACACAAATGCATGCTGGCCTTGCTTTCCCCCAGCTGATACCTATGTAGCAGAAAAATAATCGGTCTGTTACCCAAATGGCGCTTTCGTCAGTTTACTAAGCCATTGTTTCTGTGTCCCAGAATGAAAACTCAAAACCAAGTGGACCGAAATTCAAATGCTGGCTCTGAAGGGCCAAGAAGAAAAGGGAGTGCTCAATAAATTCCTTCTATATGTGAATTATAACTTTCCTGGTTTACAAACAGGGATACAAAAGAAATAGGTTACTTCTTTAACTGACAACATCTTCTGTTAAGTTGGGTTAGAAGAAAAAAAAATTTTCAAGAGTTAGAAAATTGGTTTTCCATTTGTATACAATTCCTCATTGTTCTTCGTGAGTTCCCTTTCTTTCTTCACCCTTGAAACACCTGCAATCTCTGAGAGGGATCAGTAGGAGCCTCATCACCTTGGAAAGGAGCTTTGTAAGTCTGTACAATCAGGGATTCACTAGAAAGTTTATCTTCAGAAATATCACTAATCCCAAGTAATCACTGCCTTAAGTATGGATGTGCAGCCAATCTACACCCGCTGGAGCCTTCCTTTTGTTGTGCCATGCACTCACTGGTAAATGTGGGTGGTGTAGTTCATTCCCATAGTTTCATTGTAACAACGGTGCATCCCAAATCTTTCTTTTTTTTCTGTTGCCACATGTATGTCTATGAGGATGCACATGTTCACATACATAGGGGAACACATGCATGTGTGGTGCAACCTGTGGTTGATGTTGGGAATCTTCCTCGATTGTTCTCTCACCCTACTCTTTGAAACAGTCTCTCAATCAAACTCAGAGCTTACCTCATAAATGGTCTCCCTAGTTGTTTTGCTCAAGGCTGGTATTATAAATGGCTGACAGTGCCCTCATCTCCTAAATCTTTTATATCAAAGCTATACAACTAAATGCCCAGCTATCTTCTGGATGTATGTACTTGGAACTTCCAAAAGCAGAAAACCCAAAGTATAAAAAAATTGAAATGGATTACTATTTTGTCTGTATTTAAATCTCTTTAAGTGAGTATATTCAGGGTCTCTTTAAATGACTGTATTTGAATTTACTAACTCATACTCTTTCCTGTTATTTACTATCCAGCCCCACATTCAGTCATCAAATTCTCTATATTCTCCTATCTTCCTATTTCTCAAACCCATTCCCTTATCTTCCTCTTCCTTCTCTCTTTGTCTTTCTTTTCTCATCTCCCCTCTTTTTCTTCCTTTCCACCTATTCCCTTCTTCCACTTCATCCATAACCCTTTCCTTTTTTGTCGTCTTTTATCATTTCTGCTATTACTATCAATCCCTTTGCAGTACAAAAAAGAAAGACCAGAATTCACCTGGAGAAAAACCTGGGTGCAGACTTGAATAGGAAACAATGGTTTAGATGCTGATGACAGGTGAAAGAACAAGTGTATGAACTATAACAGTCATGAATATTCTCCCACTGATGCCTTCTCTTTTCCCATCTTGGTAACTCTGCTGCCAAGAATTGGACATATAGCACAGAGAAACTCGATGTATTGTGTTAAGTAAATGAAGAAACAATATAATGTATATTATCCTTTGTTTATGACTCTTCAGACATTGCATTAAAATCACCTGAAGAAGTTTCTAAAAATGAGATTTAAAAAAAAAGAGATTTTCAGGCAACTGAGACAAGAGAATCTCAATTTCAAGGCTAGCCTGTCCTAGCAAGAACAAAAATATGTCAAAAATATGTTAAAAAAATTAACAAAAATAAATAGACCTATTATACTGGGATCTTCCAAGACCTTCAAATTGAATTTGTATAATATTCCGTTCAAACTTGGTAACTATTTTTATGATGTTTGTCCTCCAAAGAAGTTTTAATTTGTTAAAAATATTTCAAAGAATCACAAACAATTATAAAAATTGTCCAAAACCTGTATATTGGTAAATAAATGTGTGATTTTTCCTAGAACTATTTAATGTTGAAAGTATGTATATTTACAAAAACATATGACTATATTAGAACTTATATACTATCATAGTGGGCTTGGGTTTTTTGGTTTTTGTTTTGATTTACATTCTATTTTTAATTGAGAATTTTTCATATACATGCAAAATGAGTGTACGTCATTGCCCTGACCCCTTCCCCACCCATACCCCTCCTCTGTGGGCTGCTTTATGTGGAGAAATACAACAATTGTTTGAAAGATTGCAATCCAGTAAAACTTACAGTGAAATAAATGCTAATGTCTTCACTTTTCAATATAGTGGCCACAAGCCACATTTACTTTTTGAGTAATTAAAATATGTCTATGCAACCAAGGAACTCAAATTTTAAGGTATTTCATCTTTATTCATTTTACTTTAACTGTACTTAGCTACATCTTTTTAGTGCTTATCATATTAAGGAACAAACAACAGAATACATACCAAAATTATGCTTCCCTAAAGTAGTAAATGGAAATAGATTTCCCTTTTTAGACTCTCCAAAGCATATATATTTAAAATAATTAAATTTAGCTATCTTGGGTTGAAAAGATGACTCAGAGGTTAAGCCTCTGCCTCTTGAGCAGAAGGTCCTGGGTTCAGATTCCAAATCCCACTTAAAAACACCAGACAGAAATGGTGGCAGCCTGTACTTCTGGTCCAGAAGGAAGAGTCTGGGAAACTCCAGAGCAAAGCAAACAGAGGATAGAAACAATCCAGAGTGATTCCCAAAGTCACCCTCGGGCCTCTACAGGTACATACAGTTCCCTCTGATACACACAGACACACACACAGAGACACACACAAAAACAATAAAATAAAACTTTAAAAATTTAGCTATTAATTCATTACTCAGCAAATGTTATGGGCCAAATACTAGGGTAAGCACTGAGAATCCAATAATCCATGCTAACAGGAATTACAGTTTATAATCTAACATGGTGGCAAACACATGGAGACCAATGCACATCTCCTGTTTATATTCTACTAGTTTTTATAGACTTAACCATCTTTTCAGGCAGCTAATGGAAGCATAGTCCTAATGTATGGCATTGTGCTATCACATATATTCTGTGTATGCAATTGTTAACAACCTTGATGTCATCTTAGACTTCCCATTTATATTCATTGTAAGGGAAAACATGGACACAGTATGTAGTAGTTAATGCTTTACCACTATATAAACTTTCCTCATTAACATCTAGCTGATATATTTGCATAATATCAGAAGTCCCCTATATTTTGACTAAAATCTTATTAACAAGATCCAAAGACAGCTACAGTCTTAGTCACATTTTGAAAATTTAAAAAACTTGTTTGACAGGTTTTTTTTTACAGAGACCAATACTTGTTATTATAATAAATAAGAAGAACAGGTGCTCATGTTTTCAGAGAGATTTGGTATTGTCAACATTAGTGACCTCCTTGTGGTTTTTTATAACTATTTCCAACCCTCAAGTGTTCAGGAAGGTTTAATTTAAATAGTAGCAAAATGAGAAAGAAAATACATATTACTGATACAATATATCATTTGATTTCTTGTTTCCAAATGAATGAATCATTGCAATGCATGATACATACTTAATGTGTACAACTTTAAATTACAATGTATCCTTAATACACTAACCTAGTTAAAAATGACCATCATGCATAACTATCAATTGAACACTTACAGGTTATTCACTCTGATGAACAAGCTATATTAAGATTTGTGGGCACTTTGAAATCATTTACAAGATAGGGGTTATGCCTTTTAGGTGTTTCCAGAACCAAGTTGTTATTTGGTGTATCCAGAGTCAATTGTAGGAAATAGATGAATCTCTTTACTTTTAATGAGGCAAAAATATGGCCAGCCAAAAATCCTTAGCAATAAGATACAGAGGGAAAAGGAAAAAAAAATCAATCAAAAATGACACCAAGGTCACAGACATGGTTGGAAAATAACAAGACCAGGAAATAATCAAAAATTTTATTGGGGACTTTTGGCTTGGAAGAGGAAGGCTAGATAATGTGACAATTAGCTCTCTGTCTTTCAGCCTGTGTAAAACTAGACCAGATGGTGACTTCCACCTCTGTGGGCTATGATTCATATCTAATTTAAGACATTATTAATTGACCTTTCTGTGTCTCCATGTAGATATCCTAAAGAAAACAGTCAGTGGGCAAGGTCACAAAGCTAGCAAATGATAAATAATATCTGAATTCAACGTCTTTCCTTCCAACTACTTTACAAGCTTATTCTCTGATCATTAAAAATCACTAAAAATACTGATGGGACTTTTTTATTATTACTTTTTTGCCTAGCTATACAAGCTCAGTAGGTACCTCCCTTCTTCTCCCTCCCCTTTCCCATCCCCCTCTTGTCGCCCCCGTTTCCATTTCAGTTCCCCCCCTGCCTTTCCCACTTCCCCCCTCCCTTTTACCTCTTTTCCTTCCCTTCTCTCTTGGTGCTTCCTGCCTTCTCCCTCCCATCCTCCAGAACATCTGTTTATTGAGCGCTGAATTTCTCTTTGTCTTCTACACTAGTGAAGGTTCAGTACTCAGTGGCATATTTTGGGGTCCCTTCTTGGGCTGCCCGCAGCTAGTACAGGAATTCTATCATGTCTGTTTAACCCCTTGCTTCTAAGGTTCCTATTGCCTGAGGCTTTCTGTGATCCCTGCTAGACTTTGGGAGGTTGTTGACATGTCAGCCATTGTGCAGGTCAGGCAAGGTCCAATCCCATTGTGGCTATATCCCAGCTGCTGCAGCCCTGACTTGTGTGGAGTATCTTGCATATCATTGGTCCTCCCCAAACTGAAGGGACATACATATAAAGTAGAATATATATTTCCTCAATTCCTTGACAAATTTAATGGTACAAACGTCTATATTGTACATCCATAAGATGTACATATTTCTATTAATGAAAAACAATGAACTATCTGTAGAGAAAGTAATAGCTATATGTTTCAAGAAAATTGCTATTAAAATAATAAATTAACATATATGGCCCATATTGAACTCAAGTTGGAAGAGGCGAGTCCAGTCTCAAAATGTAGGTAAAACCGCCACCCGGTCGCCGCCCGTAGGAGAGGAGGACCATGATCCAAAGGAACCAGAGCAGTTGAGGAAGCTGTTCATTGGTGGTCTGAGTTTCAAAACTGCAGCTTAAGAGAACATTTCGAGAAATGGGGCACACTTACAGATTGTGTGGTGAGGAGAGACACTCAAACAAAACGTTCCAGGGGCTTTGGTTTTGTGACTTATTCTTGTGTCAAAGAAGTGGATGCAGCAATGTGTGCCCGGCCACCCAAGGTTGATGGACGTGTAGTGGAACCAAAGAGAGCTGTTTCTAGAGAGGATGCTGTAAAACCTGGTGCCCATTTAACGGTGAAGAGAATTTTTGTGGGTGGTATTAAAGAAGATACAAAAGAATATAATTTGAAAGACTACTTTGAAAAGTATGGCAAAATTGAAACCATAGAAGTTATGGAAGACAGGCAGAGTGGAAAAAAGAGAGGATTTGCTTTTAGAACCTTTGATGATCATGATACACTTGATAAAATTGTTGTTCAGAAATACCACACTATTAATGGGCATAATTGTGAAGTTAAAAAGGCCCTTTCTAAACAAGAGATGCAGTCTGCTGGATCACAAAGAGGTCGTGGAGGTGGATCTGGGTCGTGGAAGAAACTTTGAAGGTGGAAGAGATAATTTTGGCCGTGGTGGAAACTTTGGTGGAAGAGGAGGTTGTGGTGGTGGAGATGGTGGCAGCAGAGGTAGTTATGGAGGAGATGATGGTGGATATAATGGATTTGGAGGCGATGGTGGCAACTATGGTGGTGGTCCTGGTTATAGTAGTAGAGGAGGCTATGGTGGTGGGGGACCTGGATATGGAAACCAAGGTGGTGGATATGGTGGTTGTGGAGGAGGATATGATGGTTACAATGAAGGAGGAAATTTTGGTGGAGGTAACAATGGTGGTGGTGGGAACTATAATGATTTTGGAAATTATAGTGGACAACAGCAGTCAAATTATGGACCCATGAAGGTGGAAGAAGCTCTGGCAGTCCCTGTGGTGGTGGTTATGGATCTGGTGGTAGAAGCGTTGGTTATGGTAGCAGAAGGTTTTGAAAACAGCAGAAAAGGGCTACAGTTCTTAGCAGGAAAGACAGCAAGGAGTTGTCAGGAAAGCTGCATTAGAGGAACTGTAAAATCTGCCACAGGAGGAACAATGATCCATAGTCAGAAAAGTTACTGCAGCTTAAACAGGAAACCCTTCTTGCTCAGGACTGTGATAGCCACAGTTTTCAAAAAGTGCAGCTATTAATTAATGCAATGTAGTGTCAATTAGATGTACATTCCTGAGGTCTTTTATCTGTTGTAGCTTTGTCTTTTTCTTTCTTTTCATTACTTCAAGTATATTGCCCTGTAAATTGTGGTAGTGGTACCAGGAATAAAAAATTAAGGAATTTTTAACTTTAAAAAAATAATAAATAATTAACATATATGTATTTTTTACCTTAATTAAGGACTTCCTTGAATGCATATGTCCATTTGGTAAAGTGTTATCTGAACACTATGACATGTTA
The DNA here is from genome assembly GCA_023101885.1 of Typhlomys cinereus. Taxonomy (NCBI): domain Eukaryota; kingdom Metazoa; phylum Chordata; class Mammalia; order Rodentia; family Platacanthomyidae; genus Typhlomys; species Typhlomys cinereus. Next base: position 5,222,610 of record JALPQD010000050.1, on the reverse strand, counting down.
TATAAAAAATTTAAATGCTTATGGAAGTGTAATCATCTGATCAGAATTAAAATGTTTAGTTTAAATCTAGCCCTTCATGGCCCTTTAGTGCCATGAGTCTGTTTCTTGTTCCTTGCTCCTCATGAATTCCATGCCTAGGCACCGTGAGTTCTCGTGGGCTCCCTAGCCCCTCATGGCACTCTAATGCCATGAGCTCTGTTTTATTTCTGCTTCTCATGGAGGCTCCACATCTGGAATCCATGAGTTCCAACCTTTCTTTTCTCTAATAAACTCTACCTTAATCCTCAAAAAAAAAAAATTAAAATGTTTAGTTTAGCAGTAAAGGTGCCTGCTGACAGATCTGGCAATTTGAGTTTGATTGCTAGAAGCTCACATAATAGAGAGAGAAAAATGACTTCTTCTATTTTTTTAAATTTTTTATTATTATTTATTCAATGGTGTGTATGCGTGTGTGCGAGTGTGTATGTATGTGTGTGTGTGTGTAGAACCACGGATGAATTCTGGAACCACCATGGACGCCTCCACCTCCTCCTTGTTTACTCTGCTCCAGGATTCACAGGCTCCGCCCTACCAGGACCAGAAACAGGCTGCCCCTGCTTCCACCCGGCTATACGTGGGGTCTAGGATCCGAACTCGGGACCTTCTGCCTGCGAGGCAGAGGCTTAACCCCTGAGCCACCTCTCCAGCCCCAACTTAAAGATTTCCTCTGACCTACATCCATGTGCCATGGAATCCACGCATGTGCTCTCTTTCTCTCTCTAAGTAAACAAAAAATTTAGAATGTTTATATTTATAGTGATGATATTCAAATGTAGAATCAGATTTCCCTAAGGTCACATAGACATAATTTGAGATTTAGTCATAAGAGAAGTGTCTCAAATTTGTATGCAATATAGAGAAATCTATTGAATTTGTATGCAACATGGAGAAATCTATCATCTAAAATTGTATTGCAAAAAATTATATTTTCATAAATAAAAATAGGAAAAGAACACAAGATAATAAAAGAAACTTGCTAATTTCACCTATTAGCTATTTGCTACCAATTTCTCACATCAAGATCTCCAAGAAATGTATACTTTGAACCACTAGAGATGAAAATTGAGACAGGACTTCAACTCTGACATCAGACCCTGAGATCTTTGGTGACATTTGCTTGAGTATCTACCACAGAGTAACTGTGTCTATCAGGTGGGGCCGTGGTGGAGTGTGAGATGGCATAGACCTCAGTATGGTGAACTCATCTCCACAAGGACATGAGTGTGCTTCCATAATCAGGGAACAGATTTCAATAGATGAGCTCTCAGGACTCCATTCTAATCTAGAAATAGATGTACTAGCTGGTATCATATGGCTGTTCTGTTTGGGGTGCAGTCTCAAACAGCAGGGTAGCAATACCATGGATACCACACCTCTTGCCCATATTTGCACTTAGCATGTTATTCCATTTTATTTGTTTGCCTAAGGAGGTAGCAAATAGCGTTTGCACTCCAGCATTAGCAAATGAGTCCATTATGTTCAAATAATGGGATAATGGGGAGAACGGCATAAAGGAACAGCATAAACGACCTGAAAGGAAAGAGAAGAGAGCCCCTTCACAAGGCCAGGACTGAACTATGGGACTCCATATAGTCTCTGGGGCAATCGAGCCACTCTTTTCTTACTATCTTATTTTCACATTAGGGTTCTGGAAATTCACTACATCCATAACACATTTGCTCGGGACTGAGACCACAGCAACTGTACCACTCTCCCTTAACGTGCATTCTGTGATTTTTTTTTTTAAAAAGCAGTTATAGCAAAAAGAACGAGAATGTTCTAGAAGAAGAGGGATGCAGGAAAGATTATTTGTTCAAAGAAAATGACCTGTATTCTTCATTCTCCAAGGAGAATAATGAAAGAAAAACAGAGAACAAGGAAGAGGCAAAAAAGCAATAAGGAAGGACTCTAAAACACAAGGAAAAAGAGGATGGGCAAAATGTGATCTTCAGTAGAAGGGAATGTAAATTTAATTGCTTCAATAAATGTAAGAGATGGTATGATTTCCATGACTTGTTGCTAAAGTTTTATACATACGATATTTACTATATTAGGAAAAGACTAAGAACTTTTAAAAGGAGAGTATATTAGATGGGAAAGGCCAAAGAGTTTAGGTAGGCCCATTTTAAGAGAAGGGACAGATTAAGTGTTCACCTTCATCCTAACTTCAGGAGACCTTACCAGGGGCCTTACGGAAAACGACAGGCTACTGGCCAGACATTTACTGAACATCTGAGTGCTCCACACCACACCCACATCCCCAGGCTTTTTACTTCTGGAATGAAAGTTGTTTCATATGGCTTTGACTTCTGCATCAATCAGGACAGACAGGTAATTGTTGTTACTCATTTCCACATCAATATGCATCAGATGGCTGAATGGCAGACATTTGTAGGTAATCATAAGTACCTCCTACGGCACAAGTCAATTATATGGCTAAACATAGCAAAGTTTGGAGCCAGTATTAACATAACTGTGTTCAATACATTCTGTTAAATTAATATTAGAGTAAGGCAACAGGAAATAGTAATTTCCTGGAATCATTCATAACCTGAATAACTTGGAGAAAGTCTCAGTTTCCTTATCCAGAAGAGATGGCAAAATGATATCACCCTGATATGATTATTCTGGAGGTTTGGTGAGTTAATATGGACCACATACCCTTTGAACAGAGCTTAGTAGTATTTTATAAGCACTCAGTCTATGTAGCTGCTAGTACCACACTTGATAAGGTGTTAGCAATAAAGGGGATAACATAAAAAGTGAATTTTAGTCACAAACTGAGTTTTCAATTATTTTATTGAAATCACACATGCATCTTATTTCTTGACTGATGAAAAACAGCAATAAGTATTTGAAATAAGCACCTTCTTTATGATATACCACATCTTGAACCACAGTGAAACAGCAAGACTGAACCCAAAAGAACATTCTGCATGTGGGGTTGAAGAAACAATGAGCTGAAACACATACGTCAAGATGATAAGCCTCATTGAGAACGATGACAGTAGCAATTTTGCTGCACCTAGTATGCACAGTGCCTGGGGATTTTCGCAGGCAATTCTCCACAGTTCCAATTACAAACATTCCTAGGGAGTTTGGGTGTATGTTCTAAAATAAGTACATTCCTTCCATTTATATAGAAGGAAGAAGGAGCAAAAGAGGAAGTGAGAAAGAGGAAAAGAAGGAGGGTATTCATGTTCTGGTCCTGGTAGGGTGGAGCCTGTGAATCCCGGGGCAGAGTAAACAAGGAGGAGGTGGAGGCAGTCCATGGTGGTTCCCGAATTCGTCCGTGGTTCTACACACACACACACACACACACACACACAATTGAATAAATAATAAAAAAATAAAAAAATAATCATAAACATTCACATTATATTGTAACTTATAACTAATTATATTTTATAGGACTGGAGAAGCTTGCACAAAAAGGGAAGTCACTGTCCCCATTAGCAAGTATAACTGGAATATCTCTATTTTTGATTATATCCATGTGTCTTCTCTTTGTATGGAAAAAATATCAACCCTACAAAGGTAGGTTAAAAGTTAGAAAAATATTAATTTTAAATATATCCTACAAAAAACCTTACTGTGTTTTTTTTCTTTCTATCTCTTCCTTTTAGTTATAAAACAGAAGTTAGAAGGCAGGTAATACATACATTTCTATAAAATAACTTTCTCTTGAAAGTTTTTCCTAGAATTATAGCCTCAGTAAAAACATCTTTTTGTCTTTTCAGGCCAGAAACAGAATACAGGAAGGCACAAACATTTTCAGGTAATGTCCATATTAAACAGGACTATTATCAATATTAATGTACATTAATTGATGTTAGTTGATGATGTCAATAGATAAGTTCAAAATATTAATATACATGAACTATCCCTTACCTTCTGACAATGCCTTTCCTTTGCAAATTGTTGTCCCTATACTGAGTTTATGTGAGCCACACAGGTTTTGATGATAAGCCAGGAAAGGACTCTCAACCCCGGTTTACAGATTCAGATTTAATGACTATGATTCAGAGTGATAAAGTAACTGAGTTCTACTCAATGTTCTATGTAATTCCTTTATTAGTTGGTCATAACTAAAGACGCTTACCCTTCAGTAATTCCTAGGTATGCTGGCAGCCCCCTCCTAGAGAGAAGAGGGAAGGGATATGTGAAGGGGTTAGTGCTGCTCCTTTGGTCCCAGTTGACCTTCATTTGTCTTTGATGTTGACTCTGGACTAAATTGTTACCAGTTAAGAGTGGAGCTTTTGCTCAGACAGCGTTGCAAGAGTAGGGTTTCAGTCCTGTATCTGTCATGTCCCTCTTGGGAAAATCATTTTTCTTGACCTCAATTTCCTCATCTGCATAACAGAGAAAACTTCCTCCTAGTGTTACTATGAGAATAATATAAAATGATATAGGTGGAACTATGTATTTCCCATGTTTAATAAACATGACCCATTTTCTTTTATCTAGTCCTTGTTCTCTTACAAATGATTCAGCACCACAGAGGGGAAGAGTTACAGGACCATCTGAGTCCTCTTACCCACCTCCGTCCTCATTTTCCATATGAACTTTAAGTGATAGTCATATTGTATTGTACTGAAGTTGTATGACTGGGAAGCTTTGGTTATGACTCATTGTTTTCAATTTTGATGGTCTCTGTTAAGTCTAGCAAGGTGAATAGCTATTACAGTTGAATCAAAGGCTGCTGTGACCTCCAGGCTCAAGCTTTTGAGAACCACAAATGCCTGATTCTGTCTGTGTGTGTGTTTCAATATACGATACAATGTTCCTTTAATAATAATTGGTCAGGGTTACTTTCCGTTCTTAACTTGTGAGAGATTTATTTCCAATGCTGCTCAATGGCAATATGACCATAGAGGATTAGGAAACTTTAAGCTTTTTTTTTTTTTTTTTGTACATACCATTTAAATCAGTAAAGACAAAGTCTTTTTTAAGGTTTTTTAAGAATGAAAATAAATTTCCAGATACTGAATGAAAACTTTGTATTTATAAGTTTTATTTTGTTTTCCATTCCAGGACATGAAGATGCTCTGAATGATTTTGGAATATACGAATTTGTGGCTTTTCCAGAAGCTTCTAGTGTTCCTAGGGTTGGTTTTCCTAATGGATGATTCACCAAGAAGTAGAATTTGCTTTCCCAGAGGTGTCAGCAGCATTTATTCCAACACCCGGGCAGTGAGGTCCAATGGCTACCTACTGGCTGCATGTCGCAGTACTGACACCCTCTGCACTAAGCAGTATTCCAGATTTGGGCACTAAGGCATTTTTCTCACTTTTCTTCTCTTATGGAATAAGTAAAGCTAACATAAATAAGGAAACTATGCTAATTAACAAGTACTCTATTTGGTAAGTTCAATAAATAGGGAATTAACCAGGTTGAAGGTCAACAGAACCCAATACATAAAGAACTAGGAGTGCCTGGTTTGAATTACTCTGTTATTACCTTGGTGACAAAACCTTCCATTTTGCCAGTTTTCCTTCATTTCCTTCATTTCCTCTTCATAACTCTTGGCAAACTTCTCAAAGCTAATTGATCACATCCTTGAAGGTACTTCATGCTCTTCATAAGGAAGTTATCATAAAGACTTAAAGTATAAAAAATATCTTTCTGAGCAATCAGTTTTATTTAGCAGCTCATGAACACGCATAGATTACAGGACCAGTCTTTCCTATGCCTCCTTATTTCTCTATTATAGTTCACTTATGGAAGGAATCATAGATGGATTTCTTGCTTTTGGGTGTTCTTAAATGGCTACTTCCTTTGTTCTAAGCATTTTTGTCACTGTGGAAGCTTTACCCACTAAGTTTCCAGGCTACAGACTTTATTACAGAAATACTGGGAATAAAGGAGAGGGATGATTGGATTTCACCCTCCCCAAAGACACCCAAGTCTACATGTGACGGATTAAGAGAAGACCTGTCAATGAAGGCTCTGCAGGGCCGTCCTCCATCACAGGCAGAACTGCCTTGCTGCTCCCTTCTTCACAAAAAGACAAAATAAATATTTGGTGGATCTGTTATTTAAAACTGTTTCTCCTAGTGGTAGAAAGCAGGTAACTGAAGAGTTAGGAGTCAAATCACTGAGGTTTTAAAACTGAGGTTTATTTAAGAGTGGATTCTTTGGAGAGACGTGAGATTTATGTAAGAAACTTCACATTTAGTCTGGTGATTAATCAATACACAGATTTGGGTATTGATTGGGCAAGCTCATATTGGCTCAAGAATTTGAAGCAGATGAAATGTGTCCTTCACTTTGTATATCAGAAGCCCCATTTGTTTTTGTCATAAGAGAATAGTTTGAATTGGAGTCATGCCCATTTTCAAAACTGAAAAGTCCTGAGGATTTGGCTAACATCCTAAATTGGCCTTGCAAAGTGCTTGGGAAAGAAGGAGATCAAAACCAACAACTAAAGAAGCCGAATGCAGATGGGATATAAGAAGGACTTGAGTCAGAAGAAGCCAGAATGGCATTTCTACGGAAGATTAGAGCCAGATATAACACAACTACAAAGAAAAGGGGAACCATTAGTAGAACTGAACTCTCAAAGTTAACATCAAGAAGGAAAAGAAACTGAATTACTAAATCATTTAATTCTGAAAATTAAAAACAATGCCTTTGTTTGTTGTAGTACATGTAGAATTTGATTACCTGTTGTACATTTCACTGTGCACTCAACACCTCTCCCAGCAGTTAGCCAAAAGTCAATGGCATGAAATGGAAAAAAAAATTGTTATATAATAGCTCTAATATTAGACCGGTGAACCAGTGAACATATATACATAGTTTTTGCCATAGCCCTTGACCACCTTCATGCCAAGGACAATGAACAATTCATCTTATTTATAAATTGCTATCAAAACATAAGCACAAAATGATGAGAGAAGTCGTATGCCACAGGGCTTCCTTTGAGAAGTTTAGTCAGTAGAATGGGAACAAGCATTTTCCAGAACCACATAAAACTAAGATATCTTACTATGACCTAACAGGTCAAGTTAGAAAACATGGAAATCATTCCTCTAGGTCTTATCCCTGACAAAGAGTCCTCTGGGTGGAGCACTGTTTATGAGAAGGTCTACAGGTAGCAGAAGTGCAATAAAAATGGGAGTGGACGGACAGGATGAACAGACTTCAGCTAAATAATTGGAGGACACTGATTAGAAAAAGAACCTTATGAAATATAAAGAATGAGAACAAAACAGGAAGTGTCAGTTTCAAGGAAGTATATGGTGGGTTTCTTTTATCAGACAAATATATTAAATTCTTTCCATGCTTATCCCAGTCTCTATTACCACATAAAAAGCAAAGCATCTCCCTTTGTCTTCTATTTCTTGGCTCTGTCTTTACTCTCCTGAAATGTGATTAGGAATGATGTGTATGTTATTCTTTCTGTTAAGCCACTCCTGCACATGTAATAGGTAAATAGGGTCAAAGGGGCAATCAATATAACATAAAAACTAAGCATGCCCTCTGGTTTCTAAGTGGTTTTGAGATCTCACTTTTGTTCATTTTCATTCTATTGTATTTCCTTTACAATATTGCCAACTTTCTTCTTAAATAATGAAAAGAAGGATTGTCAAGTTTTTGGTCTTATAGCTTATGCCACTGAGAAAAATGGTATAGGGTAAGTGCAGGAAACAATAGCAAGGAGAAAGTTCTGGTTCCATAGATGACAAACAGCTCAGTTCTCTAGTCCTCTCATTGCCAGTTGTTTTCAGCCATACCGTATGGTGGAAATACTATTAACTAACTATGGACTAATCTCTTTTTATCATGCTACATTTTTTAGATATCAAGTAGATCTACTCCAGTTTCTGAAGGTGTATCAGGGCAAGATTTGCACACTACAATTTATGAAGTTATTCAGCACATCCCTGCCCAACAGCAGGATGACTCAGAGTAAGTATGAATCTGTATTTGATTGTGCAACAGGAATTCAACATTTAGCTTCTGCTTTCCTCAGAATTTGTTGAAAGCTCAAAATAAAATATTAAAACTAGAAAAACATCTTCACATATTTGAAATTTTCAAGACTCTCCCATTTAAAATACTTTTGAAATACAAAATGGAGAAAATGCAGACAAATTGTCTAGGGCCATGTACTTTAGGTACATAGACAAGAAATAGAATTCTGGAATCAGCTGTCTATTGAGTATGTTTCTTTCTCTTAGATTTCTCCAAAGAATCCCACATTTGGGTATGGAAGACATGTTCAGACCAGTTCCTAAATATTTTGGTTACCTTCATGATTTTTGCATATCACAATCTATCACTGGATTAAACTTTTTTTTAAAAAAAAAAAAGAGGCTATGAGGGTACATGGCACAATCAGAATCAAAGATCCAGTCTCTTACTATTCAAAGCAGAGTGTTTCCAGGTTCACTGCCAGGAAAGATATCTTTGAGGACAGACCTGTGTTGAGACCAAAGCTTGGAAACCACTCAACCAGTTAATCTCAAGGCTATCCCTCCTTGCCATGAGGAAATTAAGCCCATAATCTTTTGAAATCATGAAGTCAACTTCTGTTTTTGTTTGGTTCAGTTTTATGGGTGTGTTTGTGTGTGTGTGTGTGTGTGTGTGTGTGTGTGGGTGTGTGTAGCAGCCTGCAGGCCTAACTGCCATAAATCATCTTCTATCCTTTCTATTTGTCACTTACTGACTTTGAAAAGAACATCAATAACCGCACACAGGAACTTGCCCTCTAGCAAAAGGAACAGTTGCAGCCAAGTAATTCATGCACACCTCTAGGTAAACAACAGCTGCGAGCTACTGAGTGCCTGAAAATCAATTGTCAGAGAAGAAGCCAAGCATAGGACTCTGCAGTCATTCTAGGGCTAAATGAGTGACAGGACACCCAGGAAACCCATCAGAGAAACATTTACATGCAGTTAGGTAAACAGGAAATGGATTCTGACTTCTGATTTTAAAGAAATACTTGCTCTGAAGCAACAATTTACAAACCTATAGAAAAATACAGGAATGGAACACTATCCCATGATGTTTTAAACACAAAAGCTCTCAAAAATTGTAGCTGACACTCTTTGCTTTCTGGAATAGGAAGCTGAAGGATATTTTCCGTCCTTTTCTAATTTTTTGTCGCAACACAACAGGACAATTTAATCTTTTGATTCATGTATATAGTGCGTATCAGTCAAATTGACTTAATTATATTTATCACCACAATTTGAAACTATGATTTCTTTATATAATGTCTATAAAAATGTTATCCTATTTAAATTCATTTGTTTTTCTACATAACTTGAGTTCTACCTCTGTACTTTTTCTACTAAGAATGCAAACAAACAAAATGAAGATTTGAAGATTGTCACGTATGGCTCCCAAGAACAAAATAAATGCAAAATTATGAGTATAGCAGCTACTATTCCACAATACAAGATAAAATTATTGGGTTGGCTTTACATGCCAAAAACCGATTCACTGGAAAAAGAAATAAATTTATTCTTTAGCAAGTAAGCAAAAAACATTTGCCATGTAAGCCTAACATCCCAATTTCAATTCCTGGAACCTATGTAAAAGTGGTAGAGAAACCAGTTTCACAAAATTGTCCTTTGACCACATGTACACTATACCATGTGTACACTGCCACTTACATGTCAACAGTAATAATAAAGTTAAATGATTTTCTGAACTTAGATGTTTATCAGACATGAACAAAATCTTCAGTACTTCTTGAAAATATCTATTTCATGAATAAGGTTTCAAAGGTCAAAAGCAAAGCAGAAATATTTTTCAAGCAAGGGACTGTTAAATGGTTGCTGTTGAAGACGTGGTCCTTGGACAGGGAGTCTGAGTTGTCTCTACCTGAGCAGCATCCCAAGGCCCCTCCTTCCTCTCTGTCTTCAGAAAGCTCCCGATTTCATTTTGGTCTCTGTGTATTTCCCCTAGTGGTTCTCTCTCTCTCTCCCTCTCTCTCTCTCTTTGTCTCTCTGTCTCTGTCTCTCTGTCTCTCTCTCTCTCCTGTAGATGTAGACACTATTTTGCTTTCCTGGTTTCTTTGGTTTTCTCTAGATCCAATTATATATGAAAATCAATGTCATGCATAATGGAGAATTATAGGTGGTTAGCAACTCTCTCCCATTCCTCATTCCCAATGGGAACAGACTAGTACTGGGGAAAAAATGTTCCTAACTGCTTTCTCTTACTTTTATGGAAAGTTACTTCTAAAGATGAAAAGATGGTTAAGCAAATTCATTCTTTGCTTTTAAAACTGCTTTCTTGAGTGTTTGTGACTGTTAGCTAATTGGACTCATGCTCAACAAATTGGTGATTGGTCTGTGTTCATATCCTTGTACTTAGTTCAATTACTTATTTATTGATGGTAGAGCAGCAGTTATTGAAATGCTGTCTGTTGACACCATTAATGTTCTCAGCAGAGTTTGTTTTGGACCCAAGACTGATTGTCTTCTCTTGAGAACAGGACATTTAAGAAAGCATACCTTGAGCTCCCAAAAGGATAAAACAGTTGCTTACTATTGATTAATAAGTGTAGCTTTCTTGAATAAGCTCAAAGCACTCATATTATTTGCAGCTATGAAAAGAATAAAGAAATTTAAGATTCTTATGTCCAAAGACCTGGAAATCTATTTTAAAAAGTTTACATATTTCATGCATTTCTTCACCAGGTGAGATTTCATGGGCAAAGTATTATGCTTCAGTGAAATAATGAAGAATGTTTTTGAAGAAAAATATCTTGGAATCTATGAAGAAATAAAGTCCAACATCTCTTACTCATTACTTCTTCTAAATGCAAAACAGAGGCATTTGTCTAAATGTCAAAACTGAACTGCATGTTTTCTGGGATGTATATGGTGTGTGTGTGTGTGTGTATGTGTGCGTGAGAGAGAGAGAAAGAGAGAGAGAGAGAGAGAGAGAGGATCATGGTGGAGAGACATTCCTTGTGGACACCAGTGACTGTGCTAAGAAGAACCAAAAAATGGAGATCGCAATCACTCTTCACGTGAAATTTCTCAAGAAGTCCAAATTGAACTAATCAATACTTTCACTTCCATTAACATTGGCACTATCTCACTTATAAATGTGGAAACTGTACATTTGTAAATTTTATAGCATTTTGTTTTATTGAATCCTTATTACTGCTAAGATAGCTAAGAACCTTTATATCCTTAGATTTATTCATTGTTCTTTGTGCCACATAATACTAAAGATGATTGACCAAAAGTAAGACTGTGCCTTCCCCAGGATATTATGTTTTTGAAAAGACTTGCAAAAATCCTTAAGGAAATGACTTGTTAAAGTCTTAATTTTTATCCTTCCCCACAGAAAAGTAAACTCAAATAAATTATTTTGTTTTGCTATCATGTGACCTTGAGTCTGTAAAATTCAAACTGAAGTTAGAGTTTTTGTTCTTATTTTTCTTTGTGCAGTAGAGATTATAGAAACAATTAAAATAAAAATCTCAAAAAAATAAATAAATAAAAATCTTTGTCTCTCATGTTTTGTTATCTTATTCAGAAGCCAACTTCTTTAGAGCATAAAATTTCTTTTAAAATGTATTCCATGCAAATCACTGTTTGCACAGTACTGTTTTATTTTCTTAGAGGCACATGGTGAAGAGAAAAAAGAAGACTAAGTCTCACAACTCCTTTCTGCTTGTCTCTTCCTCTCTGTCATACTTTTCTGTTGAAAAATTCAGTCCTTGTGGGAGAAGGGGACGAAGGGAGGAAAGAAAGGGGAAAGGGGGGAGGGAGTGAGGGGTCCAAGGAGGGGAGGAGGGAGGAAAGGGAATGGGTTACTTATCAACTTTGTATGAGTGGAAAAAATAATAAAAAAAAAGAAAAATTCAGTCCTTGATCCCACAAATATTTTTTCCTGAGAAAAAAGATAAACTACTTTACCTGGTTAGAAAAGTACCCTTATTTCTCAGAAGTAACCTGTTGACATTTCCCTGGATTTTTTAATACATGTGTTCATATTCCTTGCAGTTCCAAAAAAAAATTCCTAGTAGCTCATATAAATGTATAAGCAAGATTTTTTAAAGTAAATAAAACTGTTAAGAAAAATAGAAGGAACAATGAGAGGCTAAGTGAAGCAGAAAGGAAGTTCATAAACATGGGGAAAAATTACTTTCATCTGCCAGAATTGCTTTTTTTTAATTTATTTTTTCCACTCATATAAACTTGATAGGTACCCCATTCCCCTCCCTCCCTCCAACCCTCCCTGGATCCCTTTGCTCCCTCCCCTTTTCCCTTTCCTTTCCCCCCTTCCTTTCTCCCAGTGCCCCTTCCTCCCCCCATTCCTGGAGCATCATTTACTGTGCATGTCAAACTTCCCTCTGGGTCCTCCTCTCTGATGAGGTGTAAGGACTCAGTAGCATTGCCTAGAGCCCTTACTTGGGCTCCCCTTAGGTATAGGAACACTATTGTGGCTATTAATCCCTTGCCTCTAAGGAGCCTAGTGCCTTTAGTCCATGCTAGACTTCGGGGAGGTCAATAATACATTAGTCATTACGCAGGTCATGCAAAATTCTATTATGGTTACTTCGGCCCTAACTTGTGTGGAATATCTTGCATATTGTTGCTCCTCCCCATCTTTAGGCTCTTACAATCTTACCGCTCCCTCTTCCGCAAATTTCCCTGAGCTTTGGGATGAGGAGACATTAGGCTGCCCTGGTTCCTGGTGATTAATGTAGGGTCTCTGATGTTCTGAATTATGGTTATTCTTTTTCTTCTTCTTCTTCCAGTTTTGCTGTTCCTGCACTGCCCTTGGCTCCATCCTTATGGGTATTGGATGTCACCTCCTAGCCAGAGATAAAAGGCTGTTAAAATATAGTCTTATTATAAGAATAAATTCAAAGGTAGATGGAATAAGAGTAGGAGACCGCAGTGAGGGGGGTCAGTCTCCCATTTGCAGGATGATTACCTTCTATCTACCAGTCTCTATGACCTCCCTTTCTGTTGACATCAAACCCCATCAGTTGCAAGTGACCAGGAAGGAAAGATTGTGAGCTTAACCGGATATCTCATTTTTTACTTGCAGTACTTGATAGTGGCCTGTGTTCTCTGCTGTGGCATGATCCCCTCTCTCCTTGTTTCTGGCGTGCCCTCCTTCTCCTTCCCTACTGTTTATAATCTTTGCAATTACTGTAGGTATTACAGTGATTTATCTTTGAGTGTGTCACTAAGTGGGTTTGGTACTAGGATCCACTTATTAGGGAGTACATATGGTGCTTAATTTTCTGTTTCTGGGATACTTCACTTAATATAATTTTTTCTAGTTCCATTCATTTCCCATCAAATTTCATTAATTCATCATTTTTGATGGCTGAATAGTATTCCACTGTATAAATGTACCACATTTCCTTATCCACTTATCAATTATTCGGCATTTGGGTTGATTCCATGACTTTGCTATTGTAAATAGAGCTGCTATGAACATGGTCGTGCTTGTGCTATTAAGGTGAATTTTCGCTGTATGGGGGATTATTCCCAAAAGTGGAATAGCTGGGTCATATGGCATTTCAATCTTTAACTTTTTTACGAATTGCCAGACAGCTCGCCAGAGAGATTGATAAGCCTGCATTCCCACCACATCCTCTCTAGCATTTGGTGCTGTTTGTAGTCTACACTACAAATCCATAGTTATAAAAACAGCCTGATACTGGCTCCAAAATAGACATACAGATCAATGGATAAGGGTTGAAGACCCAAATATAAGCCCACACAACTACAGCCATTTGATCTTTGACAAAGGGGCCCAAAAATATCCAATGGAAAAAGAACAGCATCTTCAATAAATGGTGCTGGCAAAACTGGATATCCACATGCACAAGATAAAAACTGGACCCGTACTTATCACCATATACAAGAATTAATTCTAAATGGATCAAGGACCTCAATATAAGGCAGAGATTATAAAAACCTTAGTTGAAAGGGTAGGAAATTCCTTTCAAGCTGATTGGACTAAGCCAACAGTTCCTAAACAGAAATCCAATAGCACAGTTACTACAACCAACACTCAACAGATGGGATCTTATGAAATTAAAGAGCTTCTCTTCAGATAAAGAGATTATAACTGCACAAAGGCAACCCACAGAATGGGAGAAAATCTTCACTAACCACATATCTGATACAGCGCTATTATCCAGAGTATACAAAGAATTTAGAAAACTAAACACCAAAGAAACAAATGAGCCAATTAAAAAATGGGCCTTGGAAATTAAAAGAAACTTTACCAGGGACGAAATTGAAATGTCTAACAAATATCTTAAAAAACGCTCTGCATCTTTACCTATCAGGGAAATGCAAATCAAAACTTCCCTGAGATATCATCTCACCTTGGTCAGGATGGCAGAATTGCCAGGACATGTACATATCCAATGTGGCCCACCTCAGCTGAGTGTAATTTGCTAAGTGTCTTAGGCACTTGTAGCTCCATTGCAGGGCCACAGGTTCCTGTCAGTGTTGCCAGTCACCCACCTATCCCACCCATCCACCCCTGCCCCCTTTCTCATGCTCCTCTCTCCCTGGGGCTATTGTCCCATGCAGCTCTCACCAAGAGGGTGAATTAAATAGCCAGGAAACAACAGCCTCTCTCACTTTGTCCTTCTATGTCAACCAAAACATTTTATCCCATAGACCATCTACCACAGTCCTTTCTTGAAAAGAGAACGATACATGCATGATTCCAAAATCAAAATCCTATATAAAAATGTGTTGCAAGAAAATATGTTTATTAGTTCTGGATTTGACTATTTTTTATTAATACATTTTTATTATTATTTCAGCTCATACAAACTTATTAGGTACACTAGTTCCCTCCCTCCTTCCTCCTCCCCCCGTAGCCCCTGCTCCCCCTCCCCACCCCCCTCCCTCCGCATCCCCAGTGCCTCCCACCCCAATTCCCAGAGAGTCCTTTCTTGTGCATGTCTGATTTTCCTCTGGGCCCTCTTTTCATGCAGCCTTTCTCAGAGTTTTTAATGATAAACCAAGGGAAATACAAACTAATATGCTTAGTTTTCCCCAAAATTCACTTTTCAATTACTTATAATTCTTCTCATTTCTGCATCTCTCTCACTCCTACAAAAACAGAATCCTTCAGGGCATGGTTCTGCTCCAAGCGACAAGGAATTGCTGAAGGGAGAAATGTGAAAAGATCTAGAATCCAATTAACTTTGGTCGTCATTGTTGCATGACGCCGATGACTCACTGCTTTTTTAGTAAATGGGGATGAAAAAATCTCATAAATTAATCAAGGTTTCTAAGGGGAGTGATGAACCAAATCCCAGATGTTCACCTAATTAACAAATTAATCTTTAAACACCAGCATGAAGTTTTCTCCTCATTACCAAACATAATCTTAGCCATTGCTAGTGTTGAACTTAATGTTCCTGCTCCTTATTTATGGTGGAATCACACTTTTAATCATTATTTTCAAATAGCTTATCCTGAGAATAGACTTTAGGCAAAGAAAATAAATAAATAAAATAGAATATCCTTGAGCACAATGCAGTTTTCCTTAGTTTTCTGACATTTGAATTTGCATGTGAATAAGGTTTCAGTTTCTAAATTGTTGTAGGTAACTATGTGTATTCACAGGTAATCCTTTTCTACTCCTTTAGAATTCATGTTTGAATATCCATAAAAACATCTTTTAGTTTCATGAGACAGTAAGAAAACAGAGCCCCCCTCCCCATCCCATCATACAAAATTTTGGCCACAGGACTTGAATTGGACTCCGTTATTCTCCTTTCTTCTCATCTCACATACAATGTTTATTGTGATTACAATGGTACACTTGGTGTTTTTTTTTTTTCCAGTGCTGAGTATTAAACCCAGGACCTGTACCTGGTAAGCAAGTACTCTGCCACTCAGCTACAGATTCAGCTCCTTAACCTTGACTTACATAAACACTCACATATACAATGTTCTTTGCTCTTCACAGAGCTCACAAAGAGCCTTGGGCTTGAAGAAGTATGCACCGTTTAGAGATCAGAAACCAGAATTCAAGGACTTAACTGATTTTGCTGCAGACATCAAATGAACGAGCATTACAGCTAATCTTTGAACATTTATTGCTCCAAGCTTACAAGGACCTTTCCCGAGGCACCACACAAGTTCTCTGCCCATGACATCAAGGAGTCAGAGGAATCAGTACTGTATCATCCCTCAACCTTTCCTCAGAGACTCTCAAATACTTTTCAAATGTTGTTGGGCTTGAGCAAATGATTTGTTCACTTGTTTATTTGTGTATGTCCAAGAACTTTCACATTTGATCATGTTCCTAGGAAAGACAACAGTTCAGTAGCTTGCCATCCACAGAGGGTAAATTGATGATTGGTTTTGTACCTGTGAAAATTTCTGAAAGAATTGTACCTTAGGTGCATGGCAGATGTTTTCTGAAACTGCCTGACAGATCCTTAAATCCTCCATAAACAACTGTCACAGACCATCACACTCAAGACCCAGCAGAAGGCTAGCCCTTCTGAAAATCCCATATGTCCTCTAACCTAACATTCACACTTTAGAACTCAGACAATAGTGTCTCCTGAATGGCAGAGCTGATTACATGCCCTCTGTATATTTAGTAGTGCTGCCTGTAGGAGGCAAATAAATTATCATGCTTCCAATAACCAAGTTCCTTCGAGTTTGACTCCCAGGGTCACTTAATAACTCTGGTAGCTGATTTTTCTTGCTGTTCACTATGACCTTGTCAAAGCTTTATTTTCCACGAGTAGAAATCCTTGAGACTACGATCATACTATGAAATGTTACCTTAATTACTTATCAGACAATTTATACTTTATAACTTACAGGTCACTGAGTCATCAAAGGTTAAAAACTCAAACTCAAATGTTCAGTTTCCCTTTCAAAACATGAACAGAGTGGACCAGATCTCTACCTGTTCTCATTCACTCCACAGTGAGGTGGGAGAGCACTTGTGTGGCAAGTATAAAACCCTGGGTTTCACATCCAGCAGCAAACAAAATGTTTCCTCGCAGCAAACCTCCCAAACAGACTGCTCCAAAGACATCAGATGCTTTCTTTGCTCTCACTGCACATCTGTTGAAGCCCTTGCTGCCCTGATGTAATTATGATGTAGGTCAATTATGTAAAGAGATAATTACTGTACTGTGCTCTAAGCACAGTACTAGGCATGCAGAAACTTTCCTTAGAAGCCTCAGCAAGAACTCCAACTGTGAATTCTTGGTCAAACAGCCATGTCCTTCTCTAAAACCAATGTTGATTAAAAAAAAAAAAAAAAAAGAAAGAAAGAAAGAAAAAAGAAAAGCAAACAAGGAAAACAATCCAAAAAGATTTCTTACAGTGTGTAAGGTATTGGAGGTGAAGAGTTTGTCAGCTTCAAAGCTCTAGAACCAAGATTTTTGATATGTGATGAGTAAGAATGGAAATAAGGTATGCAAAGCAAGGAACATGTGGAGGTGATATTAGCACAGTTTTACTAACATGACCAGTACTTAAAAGATAAGTCTATTAAGAGATTTAAGTTCAGTAATATTAATAATTTTCTATTATCTCCCATGTATTAAAAATTAGAGAAGAACCAAACATGTTCCCATGCTTATCTTCTAAGAACTTATAGTTCAATCAAAGAAAGACATGCAGAATATTTTATGGTAATGTTAACAAAACATTAAACACAACACTACATATTTATGAAGGGTATCATAGTTATTCTCTCTGCCGCTGTGAGACAACACTCAGACTCAAACAACTGAAGGAAAGAGGAAGAGATTTATTTGGCTTACAGTTTCAAGGGAGAGATGTAGTCCATCGTAGCAGGAAGGACATGGCAGACAGTAGAAGCTGGAGATGGCTTAAGTCATCACAGCCATTATGGAGGCAGAATGAGCAGGCAATAGACTGCTACAGCAGACTCCTAAAGCAGCCAAATAGCAGAAGCAAGGTGGGGCTACCCAATCTCAAGACCCATCCCCAGTGACATGTCTTCCTCCAGCAAGTTTTCACCTCTTTTTTTTAATGAGATTTTTATTATTGTTATTCTCTTAGAGTTACACACATGAATACAGCAAATTTATGATATGTTTACATCTTATTTCCCAATCCTACTTTCTCACTCCTTTTTTTTTTATATAACCCATCTCCTTACCTATTATTACTAGTATCTCTCTATTTTCATGATTTTTTTTTGCATGTGTGGCCCACTGAGTTTCATCTGGGTTATTTTGATGACATATGTCTGAACATTATCTGGGGCATAAATCAGATAGTAGTAATAGATACACCATTCAGTAAAGCTCTCCCACCCACCATCCAACATTAATCCTTATCAGTCTCTTAAGGGGGCATGAGACCTCTTGAGATTTTTTTTCCCCTTCCATGGTGAAATAGTCATAGGCCAAGTTCTAGGCATAGGTGCAGTGAATTCATTGATGCAATAGGCCTGTCATATCTAGAAGATACTATCTGGCTGCACCTCTGCCACTGATAAAGCAAGTTTTGTAGTAGATAACTTTGTATAACTACAACCATATTGCTCAGAATGTTATATTAGATTTTTCTTTTTTTTTTATTTCTGATCATGCAAACTTAACATGTATACCGGTCCTCTCCCTCCCTCCACCCCCCCAAACTTCCTGCTCCCTCCTCTTTTCTCCTCCCCCCTCCCTTCTCATCCCCCAATACTTCCCCCCATCCCCGGAGCATCCTTTAATCCAAACTCTCCTCTGGGTCCTCCTCTCCGATGACATACAAGGACCCAGCGGCATTTCCCAGAATGCTTTCCTATGTCCCCTTTAAGCATAGGAACAGTACTGTGGCTGTAAATCCTTAACCTCCAAGGATCCTAGTGCCTTTAGTCCATGCTAGACTTTGTGGGGTCAATAATGTATTGGACATTGCGCAGGTCATGCAAAGTCCTATTATGATTGCTTCGGCCCTAACATGTGTGGAATATCTTGCATATCATTACTCCTCCCATCCTTGTGCTCTTACAATCTTACCGTCCCCTCTTCTGCAAATGTCCCTGAACTTCAGGATGGAGAGAGATTAGTCTGGCCCAGTTTCAGGTGGTTGATATAGAGTCTCTGATGTTCTGAATTATGGTTTGTTGATTTTTTTTTTCAGTTTTGCTGCTCCTGCAATGCCCTTGGCTCCATCCTGATGGGTATTGGATGTCACCCCCTGCCCAGAGATAAAAACCTGTTAAATTAGAGTCTTATTATAAGAGTATATTCAAAGGTAGATGGAATAAAAGTGGGAGACCGTGGTGAGGGAGGGGTCAGTCTCCCATTTGCAAAATGGTTGCTTTCTATCTGCCAGACTATATCCCCTCCCCTTCTGGTGAGATCATTCCCCATCAGTTGCAAATGATCAGGAAGGAAAGTCTGTGAATTTAACCAGATGTCTCATTACTTACTTGCAGTCCTTGATGGTGGCCTATTTTCTCTGCTGTAACATGGTCCCCTTTGCCCTTGTTTCTGGTGGGGTCCTCCTTCCCCATATCTCCTGTTTATAATCAAGTTTTCAACTCTGAAAGGTGCCATGACTTTTCAAAATATTAACATCAGCTAAGGAGGTAAACACATGAGCTAGTGGAGGATGACTCACATTCAAACCATTATGAAGTGAGAACACAGCACACTGTGGAAGCTAATATGAGGTCATCAAATGGAGCCTATGGGACTAATCATGACTTTCTAAAGGAAACTCAGCTGAACTTCCAGGGACAAGAAAGCCAGCCAGGTGAATAAATGGGAGGGAAAAATTTCAAGCAGAGAACTGCTTGGGAAAAGACTTAGTGGCAAGAAACAGCATGTTCTACCTGAA
Source organism: Typhlomys cinereus (assembly GCA_023101885.1). Classification (NCBI taxonomy): domain Eukaryota; kingdom Metazoa; phylum Chordata; class Mammalia; order Rodentia; family Platacanthomyidae; genus Typhlomys; species Typhlomys cinereus. The sequence continues at coordinate 5,202,768 of JALPQD010000050.1, read as the reverse complement.
GAATGGTGAACAATGTGATGGGTTGGAAGCAAGGTGTGGCATGGTCATAGTGAGGACAAATGAAAGAACTCAAGTCCCCTGGGTAATACTTACCACAACAGCACTTGCACGCTCAACCTGTAAGGAAACTTTCCCCAGTATCCTCTATGAAGTAAGTCAATGTTGGGGAAAAAGGGCAGTGGGAATTAAAATTATATTCAGAATTTATTTCCCGAAGATGAAGACAAAGTCAACATCCCCAGAAGTAAATGGATAAGTGAGGAAAAACAAAAAATAAAACTGAGGTCTTAATGGAAATGAGACATGCCAGAAGTGGAGATGGGAAACAAATAAAAAGAAATGCACAGGGGCTGGAGAGGTGGCTCAGGGGTTAAGCCTCTGCCTTGCAGGCGGAAGGTCCTGAGTTCGGATCCCAGATCCCACGTATAGACGCCAGGCCGAAGCGGGGGCGGCCTGCGCTTCTGGTCCTGGTAGGGCGGAGCCTGTGAATCCCGGGGCAGAAGGAGGTGGAGGCGTCCATGGTGGTTCCCGATTCGTCCGTGGTTCTACACACACACATACACACATGCGCGCGCACATACATACACACACACACACACGCACGCACAATTGAATAAATAATAAAAAAAAATTAAAAAAAAAAAAGAAATGCACAAACAACCTTGGGAAAAAAACAACTTCTGGAAACCGAAGAGAACCAGGGAAGGTGAAGAAACAGTGGTCAAGAGAACTATGGAGAAACCTGGAAAGAAACTTTAAGGAGAGGGGAAAAATAGAGTTTGGCATTGTGTAGCCACAAATATCTGAGAAAAAGAGTGGCCTTTTCCATGCTCATCTCTAATAAGAAAGTTTCCAGATTCCTCACCAAACCATTTTCTCAGACTATTCTATCTCAGTGAAATTTTCATTTACCTAATGAGTGTATACATAACATAATTTAATTATCTCTTAATTTTATGATTTTTTCTGTGAGAAATCTTAACAGTGGTTTCAAACAAACACTGTACAAATAGAGACTGATCTTCCAGGCAGCCATAGCTAGACACCAGTAAACACAACTGCTTTATTCTGTATCCATCAATAAAAACCTGTTCCTCCTATTCCAACAAAACACATAAATTCCAAAGTTTCTAACAGAAGTGTTCCTTTTTGAACAATGAAAATTATCACGGCCATACATGAAAAACTCTCGTTTACTTCCTTGTCCATCTGGGAATTTCAGGTATACTTTTTGAAATTAACAGTACCAATATCATGTTTTTTGAGTGGTTTTCCCAGAAGTGTCCAGATTCTACATGTCCCAATACCAATGGCTATAAAACTTTGCTGGAGCCCTGCTCACCTGTTTTTCCCTCCTAGATGAAATGTGAAATTAATTTATTGAGCCAGTTATGAGATTACAAACCTGGAAGTTGTATGATTACAGTAATAGTGCATATTTACAAGGAAAACCAAGTACTTGGTGTCTATCTCTTAGTTATCTAGCTTGCAAAAAGAGTGTGACCATATAATTAGTTCTAGGGTTCCTCCAAGTGTCATGGTTTATGATTTTATTCATTTTCTAAAAGATGGATGTCTCTTCAGCAGACAAACACTGAGATAGTGAATTTCGATTGTCACCTTCACAAGATTCAGAATCACCAAAGATACAAGTCTCTGGGCATGTGAGTGAGGGATTTTCCAGGTGAGACTGACTAAGGAAGTCCTACCCTAAGGGTGGGCAGCACCACTCCAAGAGTTGTAGCTCAGAACTGGAGGGGAAAAAAACAAGGAAGCTTAAAATATATTATCTACCAGCCTTTTGAATGATTGTGTAAATCATTACCTCCATTTTATAAATGCAGAAGCTGAGGTTCTGAGAAACTAACCAACCTGACCTGTGTCTGCCCGCTCTCAGCTCCTCCCAGCCATATCCAGAAAGGACTGCTTTGTGGAATTATACTAGAAGCTTCCTGAAACAGGGTGTTTACCTATAAAGTTCCCCAGAGCCTCTCAGTTCACTGGAGTTAAACATTTGCAAAATGTCAGCTGCTGATGTGTTCAAGGTTCAGGAGGCTTCTGCTTTTCAGAAGGAAACAGGACAAAAGTGATTTTTGTTTTCAGAATTAAATTTCAATCAAAAGAGTATGTTTCTGTTAGTATATATTTAATTGCACACATATATGCATTTATAGGCATATTTATAATTATCAATAGCCATATTTTATATATTTAGGCAATTTTTGTGTTGCCATGAATATACTATAAACCTCTTTTGTCTGCAGACAGAGAAAGAGGTGGTATTTTTTCTTTCTAAAGTTAAATACCCAGAACTTCAGCTTCTCTTTCTTACACCACTGAATTGTTTCAAGAATCAGGATAGTAGAGCTTTATTTACACAGAAGATCCTGAAGGAAGTGTGTGTGTGTGTGTGTGTGTGTGTGTGTTACACACACATGTAAATGCTTTAAAGAAGCTCTAAAAGGTCTTGAAGTAATGATTTTGTTTAAACTAGTGTAAACTAATTTTAATACCTGTACCTAATTCTTTAGTCCTCTGCATCTAATATAGCTTTATTATAAGTGACAAGCAGTCAAGATTCGCATTTTGCAATTTTTTAAAAATCACTCACATGATCTTTGAACTGCAAAATAATATATATCCCATAAACTCACATAAGGCACTAAACCTTATGAATAGATCATGTGCTAAGCTTTATAATCAGACCATGAACAGCTTTTCTGACTCACCACGTTTTCTTCTTTAAAAAAGTTGAAATGTAACTAAAGTGATTCATATTCCTAAAAGTATAAAGTTATTCTGTAGAATTGCTGTCAGCTTCCTTGTTTCAAATGAGCATGACGGAGAAGTTCACTTAACCTACCTGCTAAACAACTGACTCCAAAAATGCCTATGTTCTTTAATCCTTTAGTGCCACCTATGGTCACAAATTAGAAGGTGTTAGCTTGATGACAAATTACAAACACTTTGAAGCATACTGCCTTAAACTTAATGTCTTCATCACCAATTATATTTTGGCATTCTGGATTAATTCTCTGAATTGAAAAGCTTTTATTAATTTTTTTATTTATTCAATTGAGCATGTGTGCATGTGTGTGTGTGTGTGTGTGTGTGTGTGTGTGTGTGTGTGTGTATGTGTGTGTGTGTGTAGAACCACAGGCGAATTCGGGAACCACCATGGACCACCTCCACCCCCTTGTTTGCTCTGCCCCGGGATTCACAGGCTCCGCCCTACCAGGGCCAGAAACTGAGGCCACCCCCACTTCTGCCTGGCATCTATTCGTGGGGTCTATGATCCGAACTCAGGACCTTCTGCCTGCAAGGCAGAGGCTTAACCCCTGAGCCACCTCTCCAGCCCCCGAATTGAAAAGCTTTTAAGAGAGAGATTTGGTATGAAACTTTAAAATATTTAGACTCTTTAACCCAGTAATTACATGTGTAAGAAATTATGAGTGACAGAGCTATACATATCAAGATATTGAGTGCAATATTATTTAGATAATATTATTAGATAATATTGTTTTAGGGTGTTTGTAGGATGAAACAATGACACATACTCTTTAAAATGTATAGAAAGAAAATTCAGTTTTAATCTGTAACTGCTCTTACAGAAAGATGACAGGTATTTTATGTCATAAAATATTTCATATTCAGCATGCAATAGCACATCAAAATAATATAACTACTAGCCCTCAAAACTGGATAGAGGCCTAGCAAATAGAATTTACAAATATGCTAGGATAGATTATTACATTTGCCATATTCCAGATGATCTGAAGTCCTTACTTTGCAAAGGAAATACAAGTCACTAGGTGTAAAACTCCATGTTTCTAAAGTGAAAACACTGTGCCTTGTACCTCCCTTCTGATCGACATTGTTTGAATTATCATCCACATTCAACATTGTTTGAATAATCATCAGCTTTGGATTCTACTTCATTGCCCCTTATCTTCTTTTCTTGTGACTGAGGTAAAATGTTCTTCCAAAAGCCATACCCTCACCCTTAAGAGAAAGGGTGTGTTTTGACTGACAGTTCAAGGTACAATACATAGTGGCAGGGAGTTAGGGTGACAGGAGCTTGAAGCAGCAGGTCATGTCACACCCACAGTGAGAAAGAAGAAAGAGCACTGAAGGGACAGTGCTGCTCAGTCCCTCCCTCCATTTAGACAGCCTGGAATCCCCTCCCCCAAGATGATCCCACCCACAATAAAAAGAGGCCTTTCCATATCAATTAACATAATCAAAATAATCCCTTACATTCTCAGGGGTCAACCTTTATCAGGTTGTGACCTAAGTGTCAAGTCGATAATTAATACTAACCGTCACGCCTACTAGGAACTTCATGCTATCAACGTCTTTCGGCTTTCTACATGTATCCTCTCCTCTAATGTTTTCCACTATCTTCATAACACACTCTAGTGAACTGTATTGTAAATTTAAAAAAGTAGCAAGATATCCTCATTCAAATCCTCATCTGCTATCTCCTTAACGTTCAGCAAGCTATAATCCTATACCTGTCATTCACTTCACAGTTGAACTTTATAATTTCCTTTATTTGCTATCTCAGTTCTCACATTTCCTATTCAGTCTGGCATATGGCTCTGTCCATCCTTCAAACAGCTTTCTGAAAAACACTAATGATCTCTACAAAGCTAACTTAAGGAGTTATTGTCAGTCCTCATTGCAGTGTCTTGGTGATAGCTGGCACGCCCTAGCTTTTTCCTTCCTTTCTTGGCTGTCTTTGTTGTTGACCATTCTCTTTTTGATCATTATATGTTATAGTTCTGTTTTCAGCCCTCTTCCTGCTCTTTAATCTTTCTCTAAGTAATGTCTCCTTAGTGATGGTTTCAGTTACTAGCTCTATGCAAATAAATCACAAATTCTACTTTTAAGTTCAGTGCTTTCCTATGGCTATAAGAATCGTGTATGTGTGTGTGTGTGCATTTATGTGTGTGTGTGCATGTGTGTGTGCACGAATGTGTGTGTGTCTGTGTGTGTGTGTAAACTTGATTCCTTTGCAGCCCTGCTGACCTTGCTCTCTTTTGCTACTTCTCAGATCTGTCTTTTCTCCATCTCCACCATCATATCAATCTAGGTCACTGATATCTGCTGTCTGGTGCACCATACTTATTAGCTGTCCTAATGTTAACAGTTTTGTTTTCTATTTCTGAATCTGTATACCACTTCTTTTCTTTCTGATCTAAATGACCATGTAAAACTTCAGAACAATGTTGAGTAGGACTTGTGAAAGGAGTATCATTGCCTTGTTCTTCACTATGGAAGAGAAACATTTGGTTTCTAAACGTTAAGTTTTTTGTAGACAATCTTCAAATAGAAAAATGTATCTTCTATTCATGTGCTTTATTAAGAAATATTGTATTTTTTAATTTTTTAATTATTATTTATTATTTATTCAATTGTGCATGTATGTGTTGTGCACATGTGTGTATGTATGTGTGTGTGAGTGTGTGTGTAGAACCACGGACGAATTCGGGAACCATCATAGACGCCTCCACCTCCTCCTTGTTTACTCTGCCCCGGGATTCACAGGCTCCGCCCACCAGGACCAGAAAGGCAGGCTGCCCCCGCTTCCGCCCGGCCTCTATACGTGGGGTCTAGAATCCGAAATCAGGACCTTCCGCCTGCAAGGCAGAGGCTTAACCCCTGAGCCACCACTCCAGCCCCCAAGAGATATTGTATTTTGCCAAAAGAGTTTCAATAATTGATTAGATCTTTATTTTTTAAGACTATTGGTATCACAAATTTCAATGGTTAATGTGCCATACATAAGTGCATCTACAAAAGTACACATAGAGAAACCAAAGGGGGAGGCTAATAAGAGAGAATATTCTTACTATATAAATATTTTCACAGAAATGTGTTGTTATCTCAAGAAGGCGAGCTTGTTATTGAAACAAGTCTGGAACTCGTTTGCATTTCTATCTTGGGATGTGTGCGACTTAGTAGGTGTGCGACTCTTGACCTTGGACTTTTCACACTCCCGATCTGCAAAGAATAAACTTTTATAAGTCTCTATACTCTTCATAAGTCTCTATATCTGTGTCATTCTTTTTTAGCAACACACACAAAAAAACTAAAAACCAACCATCAGTGCAGAAACTCTAAGCTACTTCATGAGGGAAAAGCCCTCTGTTAATTATGTGTTTGGAATACATAAATGACTGTCATGTTTTGAATATAAGTTGTCCTCCAGAGATCAATGTGCTTGAATCCTTAAAGTCTGGGATGGTTGTGGCACCTTTGGAAGGTAAAGCCTTGCTAGAAGAAGGCTCAGCACAGGGAGGCAGGCCTTGAGGTTGGTTAGCTCCATTCTGCTTCTGCTAGGAATCGGCTCTTGCAATTTTGCAGTGTAATCTCTCAGCCTACATGATGTATATGATTTAAGTTGTCTCCAGCTTCTGCCATCCAGTCAAACCTTTTCTGCTACAATGGACTATATTTCCTCTCTGGAATCAAAAACCAAATAAATCACCTTTTTTCCCTTACATTGGTTGTCTGAGTGTGTCTCACAACAGCAGAAAGAGTAGCTGCTACAACGACTTTTCAATCTGTCATTATGGGCACTCTATTCCCTGGTCCAATGTGAGGTGATTGGGAACAGAAGTCATTGACATATATTAAAAGAACTTTCCCTGTCTAGTAGGCAGGTAGGTTGTGCCTTCTCATCAGCAAATGCTCCTTGTGAGTAGACCTAAGGGAAATGGTCTATGTAATAGATAATCATGCCCAAAGACCAGTCTGCATGCCTCTTCCTCAAATGCCCGTTTCAATATTCCCTGGCGGAGCACCGGCCAGGAGTTTATGAATATCCACCCGTTATGGTTGCATTTGGTGTCAACCTGACAGTTGCAGATTGGGGGCAGCTGTGGAAGATTAACAGTTGGAATGACTGATTGCTGCCGAGAACCCAGTCCATAGTGGGTGATACTTTCCAGTGGTTGACCAGATAATAAGAGGTGCAAGGAGGAGGGACTTGCTTTGCCCTTATTTGGTGTCGACTTGCTGTGCAGTTCACTCTGCGTGCACGTTGCTCACCTTTAGAGCATTGTGGCCTTCTTTGTTACTGCTGCTGCCTCCTCCGTTCTTGGCTGTCTTGAAGCTTCACATTTTCCATCACGTTGTTGCTGTTCCCACTGCCTTTGGAGCCTGGTTTCTAGGCCTTGCTGCTGTTCACTGTTCATTGCCAACATCGGAGCCCAGCTGTTCTTCACCAACGTTGGAACCCAGCGACTTCAACCCTCTAAAGGAGCAAAGGCTTGAGAACTTCTCGGGATCTTTTGGCTTTGTGGAACATTCCAGCGAGAAAAGAGACTGCTGCAGGCGGCTACCTTGAAGGACACTATTTTTATTGTGAGGTTTTTTTTTATTCAATTGTGCGTGTGTGCGCGTATGTATGTGTGCGCGCGTGTATCTGTGCGTGTGTAGAACCACGGACGAATTCCGGAACCACCATGGACGCCTCCATCCCCCCCCCCCCCCCCCCCCGGTCCGGATTCACAGGCTCCGCCCACCAGGACCAGAAGCGCAGGCCGCCCCCGCTTCCGCCTGGCGTCTATACGTGGGATCTGGGATCCGAACTCAGGACCTTCCGCCTGCAAGGCAGAGGCTTAACCCCTGAGCCACCTCTCCAGCCCTGTGAGTTGTTTTTTAATAAACTTGTTTATATATACTACATTCTATAGATTCTGTTTCTTCAGAGAACCCTGACTAATACCACCCTTCAGGTACTCTATTCCTCCGTATGCGTGAATGATCATTGGCAATGCTCTGCTCACTTGGGAGATTTCATTTCATCATTTTTGTTAACATCATCACTAAGTATGACTTTAATATGGTAACTATCTAGTTTCTATTGACCTACATATTGAGTTGACCTATTTGTGAAACAAGCTTTAGTTTCTACCTCATCTCTTATTTAATCATGCTGAATTTTTGTGATTCCATGAGGATGATTTGAGGGGGAGGCCACAGTGCAACTGAGATAAATTACATGGAATTCTATGTTTCCTCTTTTTAGTACTACTTGTGACCTCTGGACTTTCTCAAAAGTCCTATAGCTGTGTACAGACATTATTTCTAGAGACTGAATATCGCATTTTCACCCACAATGAATATCACTAACATAAAAAGTTCTGCTGAATTATGTGTGCTGAAATATGATGTGTTACATTGATATAGGTGTCAGCTTGATAACTGAAAGAGAGAGAGTTGGTTCAGCAATTTAGCATGCTTTGGACATAGTTTATCAGACTCAGTCTGGCAAGTGAGGTTTACCCCTTTCTCAGCAGTGTGTATGTAGTGTGACCAGTTCACTCAGCTTTTGATATTAGTATGATCTTTCCTGCTAAGCTGGACTATAAGCTATAACCAGAATCATAAGCAAGAATAAAACTCCTTGCCCCACTAAATTGTTTGGCTGCATTTTTATCAGCAGCATATAAATGCAACACATGGATTCAATAACAAAACAGTTTGTACCAGAGTTTGAATACTCTATAGAACTTTTTATATTTCTGGATTTCATAAATCATAAGATCCCTAAAATCTCCATTGATATATAACGTTGATTTGTGTGACATATCATGCAATGTTTAAGGATGTATTTGTCTTACTAAGAAAACCAAGGATCCTATCATTTCTTATATACTAATCTAGTTAGTAAAGATGTCATTCACACAAGTGGCAAATATGATCTGTAACATATGAACAAATTTAAGTCCTTGTAGACTGTGTTGAGACTTAATATATCTGGGGAACACTTGCATAGAAATATATTATTTTCTTCCAGTGTAAAAGCAAACTGGTTCTTGTTGCCATTAGTAAGAGTGACATAAACACCATTAACCATATCAGCAGTTGTACAAGTGCCAGAGCCCATGACAATCTATTGCACTGAAGATGCATAGTTTTGCATGCCAAAACTACCACTCAGATGATCACAACTCACTACCACATGCTTAACTAGCTTACAGAAATCACACTGATGATTTCAATGGAGCTACTTATTCCTCCTTAAAGATTTTGGTTGAACACTGATCTCTTCATCTTTTCAGAATGAAGCATTACTTTGGATTTACTCTCTGGATAAAATGTATGGTGCTCCATCTAAATTCCCAGGCCTTTTCCAGTCCTTTTTACTCTAATGGCTCTAATTCCCCAGTGGTAAAATTAATGTGAGAGTTTTGTAAGTCAGTAATGATACTTATCACAACTATTTTCTTAAGCACTGGATAAGTAATGATCAATGCGAGTTTGCAAGTACTTTGAACTCATCTGTGAGACAGACTTGTCTCATTCTTCTACAGTCTAACCAGAGGACTATAAGAAAAATAATTAAATGATGAGTTATCTGAGAAAATATATTTATTCCAAATATCCTTCTTTCTGATTCTTGTGGGTTTCTATTTAAATATTCTCTGAAATCATTCCACCATTTTGACCGATATTATATCTAGGGCCAGTGAGTGACCTACCATATAAAGACACTTACTTATCAACGAACCTGATGACCTGAGTTGATTCCTGGAACCCACATGGTAAAAGAAGAGAGTCAGCTCCCACAAGTTTTCCTTACCTCCACATGCATACTGCTGTATGAGCATGAATATGTACATACACACACACACACACACACACACACACACACACACACACACGAGAAATAAATAACAAACAAACAAATGCATCAATGAATGCTAAATTTTAAAAGACATTGTGTTAGATCTGAGACATCAGATACAGGATTGTGAGAGAATGCTTCAGTGGCAATAAATTTCCCCATTCAGGTTTGTAATCTGATTGTTTTTGCAATACCACCCAATGCCTATAAATTTACACAGAAATCTATGAAACATAACTGGTAGTGGACACCAAGAGCGTAAGATGATAGAAGTATCTGTATTAGTCAGGGTTCTCTGAAGAACAGAATGTAATATATATAAGTAAGTTTATTAAATTAACTTACAATAAAAACAGTGTCCTTCAAAATAGCCACCCGTAGCTGCTTCACTATTGACCTTAATGTCCCACAAAGTCAAAAGATCCCAAGAAGGTCTCAAGCCTTTACTTCGCTGGAGGGTCAAAGATGCTGGGTTCCAACATCAATGAATAACAACTGGGCTCTGATGTCAGTGATGAACAGCGAACAGCAACAAGGCCTAGAGACCAGGCTCCAAAGACAGCAGGAATAGCAGCAATGCAGAAAGGACGAAGCTCCGTGTCAGCCAAGACAGAGGCAGCAATGGCAGCAACCAAGAGGGCCGAGATGCTTTAAAAGTGAGCAAGCTGGAAGAGTGGACTCTAAAGCAAGTCGACACAAGATAAGGGAAGATTAAGTCCCTCCTCCTTGCTCTTCCTATTATCTGGCCCACCACTGGAAAGGGCCACCCACTATGGGTTTTCCACAGCAATTGATCCAGTACCTCAGATTTGTTCAGGGGCCTATTCCAACCATCAGCCCTCCACAACTGTGCCCCCAAACAGTCTGAAACTGTCAAGTTGACACTAAAATGTAACCATAACTGTCATAGTTAGATGTCAACTTGACGCTTGAGGGTTTGAGCTCTGGGCACAGTTGTAGAGAATGATGGTTGAGTTAAGCCCAGAGCAAACCTGAAGGAGATTGTCTAGCTGCTGGGGAAGACCCAGCCCATGGTGGGTGGGATTAGGCCCTGGATAAATCACAGAGAGCTGGTTGAGAGAGTGGGCATCCTTCTGTATACTTGGCCAGACATGCTGGTCTGGCAAGTAAGGATTGTCCATCTCTCAGCCGTTATGGTGGCCAGTTCCCTCGGCCCTGGCGTTGGTGTGTGCTCTCCTGTCAAGCTGGGCTATGAACTGTAACCGGACTATCATAAGAAAGTAAACTCCTTGTTCCCTTAAGCTGTGTGATGGTCATTTATCAGCAATCATGCAGGCGGACTGCAACAATAACATTCCATCCCTTGTCAACTTCACACAAACACATAATTTTTATACTATGACTTCCAATCCTTATTCCCATAGGTATTATATTCATAAAATACATTCTATTCAATATCAATAGTTCTCAAATTCTGATGTTATAAAAAATTCAGAATCTCTAAAATATAAAACCCTATCAATATCTGTACAAGCTAAATAATTTAGTACAGAATAAATAGTAAAATAGAAACATATCACAAGTAAATATCAATTCAAAATTAAAAGAGCAACATCTAAAAATATATACATCACATTCTATAGTTCACTGTCACTCATTACATATTCAGGACAAGTCAAGGAATTCTAGATAGTTCCATTTTTATTTTACAGAGTAGAACAGAAATGCTGTGGACAGTTATAAGCCTCGTCTTTGTAAATGGTCACATGGCCTTAGTTAGTATTTAGAGTTACCTTTCTCCACTAGCCATTTCATATTTCCTGTACCCTCAGCAAGTACTTCAGCAGGTCCTGGTTCTTTTTCTGGGGATGTCACCCATACCTTCATTCCTGAGGGATCTGGGCAGCCCACCATTCTGCCTGTATCGTGATGATGCAATTTCCCTTAATAATAACCTTAATCACAGGACATCATAATACCAAGAGTCACCCTAGTGGATCTCCTGCACTTCATTTATACTTTTCCTTGCCTCCATTACAGAAAAGCAGTCCAATTTCCCCTTGATAGTCTTGATCAATCACACCTCCTAACAGAGTTATTCCTTTCTTTGTTGATTCAAAGGCATCAGGAGCCAAAAACAGCCAGGAGGAAGCTTTAACTTCCAGTTCAATGGAATGCTTGTCTATCATGTCTCCTGACAAGAGTATCCCCTGCTTTGGAACCAAAACTTCTAAGTCAGCAGAGTACAAACAGCCAGAAGGAAGCTTTAACTTCCAGTTCAATGGAATGTTTGTCTATCATGTCTCCTGGCAAGAGTATCCCCTGCTTTGGAACCAAAACTTCTAAGTCAGCAGAATACAGAGTTCTGGGGACAAGAAGCAAAAATTACCCTAATGGGTTACTAGATATGATAGTAAGAGGAACCATTCCAGCCTCCACCCCTTGGTTCCTGGGCCCATGAATTCTGGCTATAGGACATACAGTACCATATATTGGGCACTGATTCAAAGCATACACCAAGTCCTGAAGTACTCTACCCCAACCCTCCAGACTATTGCTACCTAACTGGTGTTATAACTGTCTTTAAGAGGTCATTCTACTGTTCTATCAAACCATCTGCTTCAGGGTAGTGGGGAACATGGTAAGACCAGTGAATTCTATGAGCATAAGCTCATTGCTATACTTCCTTAGCTGGTCAGAAACAATGCTATGCACAGTGCCATGATGGTGGGCAAGACATTCTGTGAGTGCATGAATGGTAGCTTTAACAGAATAAGTATCTATCCAGGTAAAACCAAAGTGCTGCCCTTTCCATATTGCCCATCTTGGAAGTAGTGCAATATCGTCAACCTGTCACCACATTGCTGGTTGGTCACTCTGGGTAATGCTCCATATCTGAATCTCACCATTGGTCTCTGCTGCTGGCAGATTTGACACTCAGCAGCAGCTGTAGCTAGGTTAGCTTTGGCGAGTTGAACTCCATGCTGTTGAGCCCATGCATAACCTTCATCTCTCCACCACACCCACTTTGTTCATGGGCCCATTGGGCAATGGTAGGGATGGCTAGAGAAAGAAGTTGGCTGTTCATAGAATGAGTCATTCCATTCACTTGATTATTAAATGTCTCTTCTGCTGAAGTCATCTTTTGATAAGCATTTATATGGGACACAAATATCTTTGCATCCTTTGCCCATTTGGAGAGATCTAATCACATACTTCTTCCCCAAATGTTTTTTCTTACCAATTTTCCAATTATGTTCCCTCCAAGTCCCTGACCATCCAGCCAAACCCATGGCTACAGCCCATGAATCAGTATACAGTTGCACATCTGGCCATTTTTCCTCAGGCAAAATGCATGATCATGTGCACTGCCTGAAGTCATACCCACTGTGAAGACTTCCCTTTGCCAGTGTTCTTCAGGGTTGTTGCGGAAAGGGGTTGCAGTGCTGCAGCTCTCCACTTCTGGGTAGCATCTGACTAGCATACAGAACCATCTGTGAACCAGGTCCTAGTCTTCTCTTCTTCAATTAACCGATCATAGGGCACACCCCAGGAGGCCATAGATACATATTTAGAAACATACATTTTAACAGGCTGAGGAACCATAAGCATTTGGGCAACTTCTTCATGCAACTTATTTGTGCCTTCAGGACCTCCTTGAGTCCTTTTATATACGAATTCTATTTGACAATAGATTGCTGCTGTGCCCATCCAACTTTATGACTTGCTGAGTCAGATAACACCCAACTCATGATGGGCAACTTGGGTCACATCGTAACTCGATGACCAGGGCCTAGTAACAGGCCAAAAGCTGCCTCTCAAAGGGAGAGTAGCTGTCTACTGATGATGGCAGGGCCTTGCTCCAAAATCCCAAAGGTCTTCAATGTTATTCACCTATGGGAGCCTGCCAAAGACTCCAAACAGCATCACTCTCTGTGACAGACACTTCCAAAACCATTGGGTCTGCTGGATCATGTGGCCCAAGTGGCAAGGCAACCTGTACAGCAGCTTGAATCTGCTGAAGGGTCTTCTCTTGTTCTGGGCTCCACTCAAAGCTGGCAGCTTTCTGAGTTACTTGGTATATGGACTTGATGAGTAACACACCCAAATGAAGAATGTGTTGTCTCCAAAATCCAAACAGGCCCACTAAATGTTGTTTCTTTCTTGGTGGTGGGAAGGGCCAGATGCAGCAACTTATCTTTTACCTTGGAGGGAACATCTCTGCATGCCCCACATTATTGAACTTCTAGAAATTTTACTGAGGTAGATGGTCTTTGGGTTTTGGTTGGATTTATTTCCCATCCTGTTGATGCATATATGGCTTACCAAAAAATTTAAAGTGGTTGCTACCTCCTGCTCACTTGGCTCAATCAGCATACTGTCAATATAATGGAATAGTGTGAGCCTTGTGGGAGAGACAAGCAATCAAGATCTCTATGAACCAAGTTATGGCACAGGGCTGGAGAATTAATATATCCTTGAGGTAAAACGGTAAAGGTATATTGCTGGCCTTGCCAGCTGAAAGTATATCTTCTGATGGTCCTTATGAATAGGTATGGAGAAAAAAGCACTTGCGAGGTCAATAGCTCATACCAAGTACCAGGAGTTGTGTTCATTTGCTCAAGCAAAGAAATTACATCTGGCACAGCAGCTTCAATTGGAGTCATAATTTGATTAAATTTGTGAATTGTCATTCTGTCTTCCGTACAGGCCAAACAGGAAAATTAAAGGGACAGGTGGTGGGAACCACCACCCCTGCATCTTTCAAGTCCTTGATGGTGGCACTAATTTCTGTGATTCCTCCAGGGATGCACTACTGTTTCTGGTTCACTATTTTCCTTAGCAGAGACAACTCTAAAGGCTTCCATTTGGCCTTTCCTATCTTAATAGCCCTTACTCCACAGGTCAAGGAACCAATGTGGGGATTCTGCCTTCTTCTAATTATAGCTATATCAATTATACATTCTGGAACTGGAGAAATAACCACAGGATGAGTCCTGAGAACCACTGGACCTACAGTGAGCCAAACATTAGCCAAAATTCCATCAATGACTTGACGCCCATAAGCTTCTAACTTTAACTGGAGGGCCACAATGCTTTTTACGATCTTGTAAAAGACCATAAGCCCCTTTGGGGAAGGGCAGGAGAAAGATTAATAGTAAAGGTCTTTGTTATTGTGCCTAAGTCTGTCCTCAAGGAGACCCAGCCTCCCCTTCATTCAAGTGGTTCTGGATCCACAAACGTACCTAAATCTGGAAATTGATTGACAGGTCATGACTCTCTGCTACTATGGTTCAAAGCAGCCCTTCCTTCATTTGCTTTAGAAAGTTTCTGCTTACAAAGATCATATAAAAACTTTGTAGGTTTCTTATCAATTTTACTCTCGGGAACACCATGATTAATTAACCAATACCAAAGATCTAAGCAAGTCAGACCACCATGAATACTATTCTTTTTACGCTGTGCATTCTGTAGGTTTGCTTACTTTGCCATTGGTGATTCAATCCTGCCACTTGGCCCCTGCTGCTCCTGGATCCTCCTGGGCCCATTAGATTCAATTCCTCTTATTGAACAGTGGCATCACCCATTGTTAGTGATGGTGCAAGATAGAGAGCAATGATGGGCTCCTTCAAACTTGGTGGTGCCCCTCTCACCAATTTGTATAATACAGTGTTGGTGAAAGGCATGTCATCTGGATCTGCTACTGAGAGTTAGATTTTAAACAATGAATCCAGTCAAGCATACCAATTTCCCTATGCTTTTTAATCACATTGTCAACACTAAACCAAGGAATATGTAGTATCTCTAGTTCTCTTTCAGAAGGCAGAACGCTAATAAATGTTTCAGCCATCCACTCAAATAAACTCTTGGCACCATTTTTAACTCTATAAATTGCAGCATTAAACCTAGAATCTCTACTCAATGGATCCATTTCAATAAACTTGATCCAGTTTTATACTCCTTCAACCAGTGTCCCACAGCCTTAAATCCGTTCCCAGAGATGTTCTCCAGATTGTTGTTTGAATATGGTACAAAACTCATTAAGTTCTCTAGGACTATAGCAAACATCCTCATGTATCACACTTTCTATGTCACCTCTAGGGGCCTGCTTAGACTTGAGTCTGGTAACAAGCCTAGAGGCAACCACAGGTGGGCCCTCTGCAATATCAGCATTGTCTTGAGAGAAAATCGTTACCCTCTCTCCAGCCAAAGAAGGATTAGTCTCCTCAGGCAAAGGCTGAAACTGAGATACTGTAGGAGGTGGGGGTGGGGATTCATTCTCTACCAAGGGTAGTAAGACCACTTCCCCAGATGAAAAGAGGCCCATCAGAATTTGAGGCTTCACTGGCCTTAGCCTCTTTTGAGTCTTCTCACACATCAGCATCCCAGTTTTCAGGATCCCAGTCCTTTCCAATCAGTGCTCAGACTGACTTGACACCCTTTGAGACTGGGATTTTAACTTACATTATAACTCAGCCAATCTAATAATTAAAGCTTCAGTTTGATTTTCAGCAAGTCAAGCTCTATTACTCCTGGAGAGAAGATTCTCTTCCAGAGCACACTCAGAAACTTCCAAGTTGTTTACATGCATCTGAAGCTGATTATTTTCATCTCTGAGGTCTTTCTTTTCCTTCTCTATTTTATCCAGAGATGCTTCCAAAGAACACTTAGAAGCCTTTAGATATTTTAAACTCATCTTAAGCTTGGTAATTTCATCTCTGAGGCTTTTCTTCTCATTTTGTACTTTATCCAGAGATGCTAAAAGCAAACAACCAGCATCATTATTTTCCTTATTTCTTCTTAGAATATCAAAAGTATTACATACAGAATCACTAAACACCATACTCCTCAAACAGGTGCATTAGGACTATCCATCACCCCTACTTCTACCAGTTCTTTGATAAGCTTACACCATGAAGTCTTCATATCACCAGGGCAGTCTTTAGTAGCTGGAAGCTTCATTGTGTTGGAGAACCAGCTCCAAATGAGCTCAAGCCTACTAAAAAATTCATCTTTATAATTCTATTTCTCCAGAATTATTCCTGGTACCAAACTCTTATTAATTAGGGATCTCTGAAGAACAGAATCTCTATAATGTAATATGTATAAATAAGTTTATTAAATTAACTTACAATAAAATACAGTGTCCTTCAAAGTAGCCACCCATAACTGCTTCACTCTTGACCTTAATGCCCCACAAAGCCAAAAGATCCCAAAAAGGTCTCAAGCCTTTACTTCACTGGAGTGTCGAAGATGCTGGGTTCCACCATCTATGAAGAACAGCTGGGCTCCGACATCAGCAATGAACATCCAACAGCAGCAAGGCCTAGAGACCAGGCTCCAAAGGCAGTAGGAACAGCAGCAATGCAGAAAGGATGAAGCTCCAAGTCAGCCAAGACAGAGGCAGCAATGGCAGCAGCAACAAAGGCCGAGATGCTCTAAAAGTGAACAATGCTAGAAGAGTGGACTCCACAGCAAGTTGACACAGGATACGGGAAGATCAAGTCCCTCCTCCTTGCTCTTCCTACTATCTGGTCAACCACTGGAAAGTATCATCCACTATGGGCCAGGTTTTCCAAAGCAATTAATCAAGTACCTCAGACTTGTTCAGGGGCCTGTTCCAACCATTATCCCTTACAGCTGTGCCCCAAACAGTCTGCAACCATGAAGTTGACACTAAAATGTAACCATAACAGTATCCTGGCTTCATGACTCAATTGCTGTAATAAATGCATCTCTCAAACAATTTAGGAGAACAGGGGACTTATTCATGTTCATGAATATAGGCGCCTCATGATGGCAGGAGAGTTACCAGCAGAAGCCAAAGGAACTGACCTCACCACATTCAAAGCAAAAGCAGAGAGCAGACAAGATCAATGCTGAGTTCTAGCTTCTAAGCTTGCCAACTAGTTCTCTCCTTCTTTGTTATCCACCTCCTCAGACAATGATGCCATCTACCATGAGCTGGGTCTTCCTCCATCAGCCATGTAATTAAGATAATCTCCCACAGCCTTACCCAGAGTTCAACCTTAACTACATAATTCCTCACAGGTGTGCCCAAAGGCCCATCTCTGAACTATCAAGTTAACAACTAAAACTGTCACAAGAAGTAAGGTAAATTTGGATCAGGATGAATTGATTGGGATGGGTGTACTAGGATGAGAGACTGCATCACATGTGGTAGTAGGAGAGACAATTAGAAAAGCTCCAGTAATTTTCTATGGCTTCTGTGTGGGTGTGTGAAGTAGAGGGTGTCAGGTGACCTTCTCAATTGCTCATCACCTTACTCCCTTGAGTCAGGTGGTCTCAGGGACCTTGACCCTTGCTATTTTGACTAGACTGACTGATGAGTGAACTCTTAATCTATCTACCTCTGATTCCCAATGCTGAGGTTGTAATATATATGATCCCCAACTTTTATGTGGATACTGGGTATTCAAACACAAGTCCTCATGATCGCACAGCAAATATTCTCACTACTCACTGGCTGTCCTAGATTTGACTAGTAAGCATACATTCAAAATTTTTGAGAACTTTTCACATACCTCAAATAGAATAATTTCTACTGGACATCTGGAATGGTGTAGGAATGCCCAGTCCTGCAGAAACCACTCCCACCACTCCTTTACTACCCACTTCCCCATTAACACTGGGCCGCTCCTTAGCAATGCCCAACTATAAAGGGATTATAGCTCCACCCATCTTCCCTCTTCCTCTTCCTGCTCTCTTACCACTGGGCCATGCTGTGGAGGCTCCATCCTCTCCTAGTTATGTGCTTATGTTCTCTCCTGTTCTCTCTAACCTTAAGCTATCTTCTCTGCTCTAATGCTGTCCTATCTTGAGGCTATGGTTGCTCTTTGACTTCCTTGGCCCAGTATCCAAGAGTTTCTTCCCTTTTCTATCATTTTCAATAAAATCCCTAATTTAACCTCTCAATATGTTCTGGTTTAATCTTCCACTTTGGAACACAAGAACCACCAAAGAAATCATTGTTGGAGCCTTTCTGTGGTTACTTTCACATTACAGTGACCAAAACATTCAATATAAACAATTTAAGGAAGAAAAGATTGATTTCAGCTCATGGTTTCAATCCATCCTGCAGAAGACATGGCAAAGTTCATGACAGCAAGAGCGAATGGAAGAAATGCCACACAAGGCAGTAGACCAAGAAACAGAAAAGGACCAGAACTAGCACTGAACTATAAACATCATTGATACAGTCCTAGTGATCTACTTCCATCATCTAGGCCCTGCCTCCTAAAGCTTTCAGAACCTTCCAAATAGCACACCTGCCAAGGATTAAGTACTTAAAATCTGAGCCTATGGAGGAGATTTCAGATTTTTAACCACAACACTTTCTGTGTTTTCTGACATAATGAATTATATTGTTTATCATTTTGTATGCTTTCTCTGGAATCAACCTTCATCTTTCATTTCTTTTCCTCCCTCCTTCCCTCCCTCCCTCCCTCCGTCCCTTCTTCCCTTCTTCCCTCCTCTTCCTCATTCTTCTTCTTCTTCTTCTTCTTCTTCTTCTTCTCCTCCTCCTCCTCTCCTCCTCCTCCTCCTCCTCTTCTTCTTCTTCTTCTTCTTTTTCCTCTCTCTCTCTCCCTCTCGCTCTCCCTTCTCTCTCTCCTTCTCTCCCTCTCCCTCTCATTTGGGGATAAAACTTGCATGCTAGGCAAGTATTCTGTCACTGAACTGCTACAGCCACATCCTATTTATTTGACTTTTAAGACAGGGTCTTACTTAGTTAGTTACTTACTTAGTGACCTTGAACTTCTTAGCCATTTTCCTCACCCTGTCAGGTAAATGGGATTAGTAGGCTGTGCTACCAGTCCCACTAATGCACATATTTTGGTGAATCTGGACACATGCATATGCCTGAGAAAACATCATCACAATCAAGTTACTAAGCATCCATCTCCTCCAGAAAGAATAACAACTTAATTTTCAAAATACAATAAAATATATTTTATTGTAAAATAACTCAGCAAACAGAGGAATTCAGGGCCACTGCCTTATTCCGTTAGTGCAGCCATAACAAAATACCATGCGGTCTGTGTGTCTTGGGCAACATGGATTTATTGCTATTACAGAAGCTGTAAATCTGAAATTGAAGTAGCATTCAGGACTGCCTTCTTCTGAGACCTCCTTCTGGCTATAGAGGATACCTTCCTGCCTCTTCACATCCTCTACCCTCTGATCATGTCTGTGTATTCCATTTTAACTCAACTAACTCCCTGGAAAATTTTTTCTCCAAATACAAATATGTTGTGAGGATCAGGACCTTAGCATATAACTTGGGGACAGACATAATTCAACTTCTAATAGGCAGTGGGTCACACTAATATTTCATGTTCTTCTTGGTAATGCAACTACTTTCTTCCCAGTTTCTTAGCTATCGTGACTTAAAACATGTCTGATGAATCATTTGCTATCCATGGTTCATATGTATCGATAATTTTCTATGATTTGTTCATTTATTTTGCTAAGAGCTTTGTTCATGCTAAGCAAGTGCTGTCTTCCACTGAGCTGGAGCTATTGGCCCTAAAAATTATTCCTGTCCTTCTAAATGCACATAAACTATGTTCTTGGGGGACGCCCGCGTGGTCCAGCCGGGCCTCACCGCGACCTAGGTAAGCTCTGCCCCCGCCCACCCCCAGAATCCCAGGCAGCCCAAGGGACCCAGGTCCTCCCACCATCCAGCCGGGCCGCACAGGGCCTGGGAGGAGGACACCCCCTCTGCGCGATGGCCCCGCCCCAGCTCCCCCAGATTAAATAGCGACCTGCCCACACCCCATCCTCCCTTCCCCCACTCTGCTGCCTGGGCCGCCCGGTCCAGCCTGGACTCACCTCGAACTAGGTAAGCTCCGTCCCTGCCCACCCCCAGAACCCCAGGCCAAACAATTCAGTTTAGTGAAAAACGCACAGAAATTGAAAGATCTTAAGAGTTAAAACGACAATGCCAAAGTCAAAGTGCAAATCCATGAGAAACAACACTCAAGTAAACAAATCTCCCACTGAAAAAATTAATCCCATAATTTTAGACTCCAACCAGAACAAACCCACGGAAAATGGCCATGAAAGCCTGACCCAGAATAACGACTTTCAAAATATGATCATTACCATGTTCAATACTATGAAAGAGGAAATCCCGGAGGAATTAAATAATCAAATCAAGCGCTTTGAAGAGGAATACAACAGACACTTGGAGGAGTTGAGAAAAACAGTGCAAGAAACAAAAACTGGCATAGAGCAGTTAAAACAGACTCAAACAGAGTTTAAAACTGAGCTACAAGACAAGTTATCTTCAACCCAGAACTCTACAGACAGTCTTATCAACAGAACTAACGAAGCAGAAAACAGAATTTCAGGAAGCAGAAAACAGAATTTCAGACCTTGAAGATAAAGTGGGAGTACTAACCAGCTCAATGGAAGAGGTTGTTAAAGCCAAAAAGATACTTGAGAGAAATATCCAGGAGATATGGGACACCCTGAAGAAGCCTAACATGCGTATTCATGGAATACCAGAGCAAGAATCCTAAAACACCATAACTGAGGAAATTTTTCAAACTATCATCAAGGAAAACTTTCCTCATCTAAAAAAAGAGAGACCCATCCACATATAAGAAGCATTCCGCACCCCAAACAGATATGACCAAAACAGAAGCTCGCCAGGGCAAATAATAGTTAAAACACTCCACATTCAAGATAAAGAACTGGTGCTGAGAGCTTCAAGGGAGAAAAAACAAGTCACTTTTAAAGGTAAACCTATTAAAATAAAAAATGACTTCTCAGTCGAAACAGTAAAAGCAAGAAGAGCTTGGAGAGACATACTTCAAGTATGGAATGAGCAAAAATGTCAACCAAGGCTGATTTACCCTGCAAAACTATCGGTCATGATCAAGGGAGAAAGAAAAATCTTCCTAGAACAAAGACAACTTGAAGGGATACATGCCCACCAAACCAGGCCTTCAAAAAATGCTAGAAATGATACTCAAGCTTGAAGAAAAACACAGGCATATCCAGGAGGACAGAAGGCAAGTATAACACCATTAAAAGTGAAGCAATATACTTATAAAAACTACTAAACATAATAAATGTCTGGAATTAAAAATAGTTTCTCCATTATAACACTAAATGTTAATGGAATTAACTCACCGATCAAGAGACACAGATTACAAATTTGGATTAAAAATCACAATCCATCAATCTGCTGCCTGCAGGAAACCCATCTCACCACAAAAGAGGCATGCCCTAAAAATAAAAGGCTGGTCAACAATTCTACAAGCTAAAGGAAGCAGAAAACAGGCAGGGGTAGCCATTATGATATCAGACAAAGTGGACTTCAAAACAAAGAAAATTATAAGAGACACGGATGGATACTACATTTTAGTCACAGGTACAATTCACCAGGAAGACTTCACAATACTGAACATATATGCACCCAATACGGGCCCCTCCACATCCATTAAGAAATCCCTACAGCATCTAAAGCAAGAAATCAACTCCCAAACGATAATTCTTGGGGACTTCAACACCGCCCTCTCAACATGGGATAGATCAACAGGTCAAAAGCTTAACAGAGACACTTTGGAACTTAATCAAACCCTGAAAGAAATGGACCTTACAGATCTCTATCGAACTTTTCACCCATGCACCAAAGAATATACATTTTTCTCAGCAGCACAAGGAACTTTCTCCAAAATAGATCACATATTGAGCCACAAAACGAATCTACACATATACAAAAAAGTTGAAATTCTAACCTGTGCCCTGTCAGACCACCATGGCCTAAAGCTGGACATCCACAACACAACAAACAAGAGAAAAATACACTAACTCCTGGAAACTTAACACTATGATGCTGAATGAGAACTGGATTCAGGAAGAAATTAAAAAGGAAATTCAAGATTTCCTGAAAGCGAATGATAATGAAGATACAACTTACCAAAATCTCTGGGACACAATGAAAGCTGTTCTAAGAGGTAAGTTCATAGCTCTTAATGCCTACATCAAAAAAATGGAAATATCAGAAATAAACAACTTAACAATGCAGCTTAAAGCTTTAGAGAAACTAGAGCAATCTGATCCCAAAAGTAGTAGAAGAGAGGAGATTACCAAAATAAAGGGAGAAATATCTGATATCGAGATTAAGAAAACAATAGAAAAAATCAACCAGTCAAAAAGCTGGTTCTTTGAAAAAAATGAATAAGATTGATATACCCCTAGCTAAATTAACCAAAAGCAAGAGAGAGAAAACCTAAATTAACAAAATTAGAAATGAACATGGAATAATCACTACTGATACCCAAGAAATCCAGAGAATTATAACATCATATTTCACAAACTTATACTCTGTGAAGTTTGACAACACAAAAGAGATGGATGAATTGCTAAGTAAACACAACTTACCTAAATTGAATCAGGAAGTTGTGAATTATTTAAATAGTCCTATAACATATAAGGAAATTGAGGAAGTAATCTCGAATCTTCCCACCAAAAATTATCCTGGACCAGATGCATTCAGCACAAAGTTCTATCAGACATTTAAGGAGTTAATAACACCAATACTCCTTAAACTGTTCCATCAAATAGCAAAGGAAGGAACACTACCAAATTCCTTCTATGAAGCTAATATCGTTTTAATCCCAAAACCTAATAAAGATTCACTTAAAAAAGAAAACTATAGGCCGATCTCCCTGATGAACACAGATGCAAAGATTCTCAACAAAGTCTTAGCAAATCGAATTCAAAAACATACTAAAAAGATCATTCACGGGGACTAAGTAGGCTTCATCCCCGGCACACAAGGTTGGTTCAACATACGCAAATCAATAAATGTAATTCATCATGTAAACCAGTCCAAAGTCCAAGACCACATGATACTCTCGATAGATGCAGAAAAAGCCTTTGACAAGATCCAACAGCCTTTTATGATCAAAACGCTAGAGACAGTAGGAATAGAAGGAACCTTTGTCAATATAATAAAAGCTGTATACAACAAGCCCACAGCAAGGATTATGCTCAATGGGGAACAATTGGAAGCATTCCCACTTCGATCAAGAACTAGACAAGGCTGTCCGCGCTCACCACTTCCATTCAATATTGTACTTGAAGTCTTAGCCGAAGCCATAAGACAAGAAAGGGACATAAGAGGGATTCAAATTGGCAAGGAAGAAGTCAAGCTATCCCTATTTGCAGATGACATGATCTTATACCTAAGTGATCCCAAAAACTCCACCAGGAAGCTCCTGGAACTAATTGAGAAGTTCAGCAGAGTGGCAGGATACAAAATAAATGTGCAAAAATCAAAGGCCTTACTATATGCCCAGAATGAAAGAAGTGAAAAAGTCTTGAGAGAAACAATCCCATTTACTATAGCCCCTAAAAAAATGAAATACCTTGGTATAAACCTAACCAAGGAGGTAAAAGACCTTTACAATGAAAACTTTAAAACCCTAAAGAAAGAAATTGCAGAAGACATCAGAAGGTGGAAAGACCTCCCATGTTCCTGGATTGGCAGAATCAACATCGTGAAAAATGACCATCCTACCAAAGGCAATATACAAATTCAATGTTACACCAATTAAAATCCCAAAGCAATTCTTTAAAGAAGTTGACCAAACAATCTCAAAATTCATATGGAGGTACAAAAGACCCAGGATAACAAAGACAATCCTGAGTAACAAAACACTGCTGGAAGGTACTTACCATACCAAACCTTATAGTCTCTACTACAATCCATAGTTATAATACTAGCCTTTGGTACACACCAGATCAATGGATCAGGATTGAAGACCCAGATATAAGGCCCACACAATTACAGCCATGTGGTCTTTGACAAATGGGCCCAAAGAATCCAAGTGGAAAAGAACAGCATCTTCAACAAATGGTTGCTGGCAAAACTGGATCTCCACCGCATGTGCAGATCCAGTTTGCATTGCAAGAGCAGCAATGCCAAATCACTTGAGGCTCAGGGAAATTTGCGGAAGAGGGGGCGGTAAGAGTGTAAGAGCAAAAGGATGGGAGGAGCAATGATATGTAAGATACTCCATACTAGTTAGGGCTGAAGCAATCATAATTGGACTTTGCATGCCCTGCGCATAGTCCAACACACTGTTGACCTCACAAAGTCTAGCATCTGCTAAAGGCACCAAGATCCTTGGAGTCAAAGGATTGGCAGCCACAGCAGTGTTCCTATACCTAAGGGGAACACGGGAAAAGGTTCAGGGAAAGGTCACTGGGTCCTTGTACGTCATCGGAGAGGAGGGCCCAGAGGAAAATCAGACATGCACAAGAAAGGACTCTCTGGGAATTGGGGCGGGAGGCACTGGGGAATAAGGAGGGAGGGGGTGGGGAGGGGGAGCAGGGGGTACGGGGGAAGGAGGAGGGAGGGAGGGAACTGGTGTACCTAATAAGTTTGAATGAGCTGAAATAATAATAAAAATGTATTAATAATAAAAAAAAGAAGATTAAAGCTGGACCCGTACTTGTCACCATGTACAAGACTTAATTCCAAATGGATCAAGGACCTTGATATAAGGCCAGAGACTATAAAAACCATAGTTGAAAGGGTAGGAAACTCCCTTGAGCTGATTGGGCTAGGCCAACATTTCCTAAACAGACATCCAATGGCACAGTCACTGCTACCAGCTCTCAACAGAGTTTCTGTTCAGATAAAGAGATTGTAACACGAGCTCAAAGGCAACCCACAGAATGGGAAAAAATCTTCACTAACCACATATCTGATAGAGCTCTACTCTCCAGAGTGCACAAAGAACTTAGAAAACTAAACACCAAGGAAACCAATGGCCCAATTAAAAAAATGGGCCCTGGAATTTAAAAGAAATTTTACCAGGGATGAAATTAAAATGTCTAACAAATATCTTCAAAAGTGCTCCACTTCTTTAGCCATCAGGGAAATGCAAATCAAAACTTCCCTGAGATATCATCTCACCCCGGTCAGGATGGCAAAAATCCACAATACAAACAACAACAAATGCTGGAAAGGATTTGGAGAGAAGGGAACTCTCCTACATTGCTGGTGGGAATGCAGGCTCATACAGCCACTCTGGCGAGCCGTCTGGAGATTCTTAAAGAAATTAAAGATTGAAATGCCATATGACCCTGCTATTCCACTTTTGGGAATAACCCCCCATATAGCAGTGGTTCACCTCGATAGCACAGGCATGACCATGTTCATAGCAGCACTGTTTATAATAGCAAAGTCATGGAATCAACTCAAATGTCCAACAGTTGACGAGTGGATAAGGAAACTCTGGTACATCTATACAATGGAGTACTACTCAGCCATCAAAAATGATGAATTACTGGAATTTGCTGAGAAATGGATGTCATTAGAAACAATTATATTCAGTGAAGTATCCCAAACCCAGAAAATTAAGTGCCGTATGTACTCCCTAATTGGTGGCTCTTAGTACCAAACCCACCCAGCCCACCTTGAGACATTCATAGGTAAATCTATACATTACCTACAGTAATTGCAAGGATTATGAACAGGAGGGATGGGGTTGGAGGGCCACACCAGAAACAAGGAGAGAGGGGACCATGTTACAGTAGAGAAAGTAGGCCTCCATCAAGGACTGCAAGTAAGTAATGTGACACCTGGTTAAGTTCACAGACGTTCGTTCCTGATCATTTACAACTAAGGGGGGTATGATCTCACCAGAAGGGGAGGGCATAAAGTCTGGCAAATAAGAAGTAACCATTTTGCAAATGGGTGATTGACCCCTCCCTCACTGAGGTTTCCAACTTTTATTACATCTACCCTTGAATGTGCTCTTATAATAAGATTCCAGTTTAACACCTTTTTGTCTCTGGCCAGGGGGTGACATACAGTGCCCAGCAGGATGGAGTGAAGGGCATTGCAGGAGCAGCAAAACTGCAAAAGAAAATCAACAAACCACAATCCAGAACTTCAGAGACTCTATATCAACCACCTAGAACTAGGCCAGACTAATCTCTCCCCATCCTGAAGCTCAGGGAAATTTGCGGAAGAGGGGGTGGTAAGAGTATAAGAGCAAAAGGATGGGAGGAGCAATGATTTGCAGGATACTCCACACAAGTTAGGGCAAAAGCAATCATAATGGGACTTTGCATGCCCTGCACAATGTCCAACACACTATTGACCTTACAAAGTCTAGCATCTGCTAAAGACACCAAGATCCTTGGAGGCAAGGGATTGGTAGCCACAGTAGTGTTCCTATGCTTAAGGGGAACACGGGAAAGGGTTCAGAGAAATGCCACTGGTTCCTTGTATGTCATCGGAGAGGAGGGCCCAGAGGAGAGTCAGGGATGCACATTAAAGGAGTCTCTGGGAATTGGGGCGGGAGGCACTGGGGGATGGGGAGGGAGTGGTGAAGAGAGGGGGAGCAGGGGGTTGGGGGGGAGGAGGGAGGGAGGGAACAGGTCTACCTATTAAGTTTGTATGAGCAGAAATAATAATAATAATTAAAAAAAAGGATGGGAGGAACAATGATTTGCAAGATACTCCACACAAGTTAGGGCCGAAGCAATCATAATTGGACTTTGCATGCCGTGTGCAATGTCCAACACACTATTGACCTCACAAAATCTAGCATCTGCTAAAGGCACCAAGATCCTTGGAGGCAAGGTATTGGCAGCCACAGTAGTGTTCCTATGCTTCAGGGGAACATGGGAAAGGGTTTAGGGAAATGCCACTGGCTCCTTGTACGTCATCAGAGAAGAGGGCCCAGAGGAGAGTCAGGCATGCACAAGAAAGGACTCTCTGGGAATTGGGGCGGGAGGCACTGGGGGATGGGGAGGGAGGGAGGGGCAAGGGGAGTAGGAGCAGGGGGTTTGGGGGGAGGAGGAGGGAGGGAGGGAACTGGCGTACCTATTAAGTTTGTATGAGCTGAAATAATAATAAAAAATGTATAAAAAAAACTTACAGCCAATTCAAAAAAAAAAAAAAAAAAAAAAAACTACGTTCTCGGGCAAAACTGAAACTACTGTGGTCCACTTCCTCATTGTGCCTCTGGACTGGGAAACTGCCACACCCAAAAAAGCAAAGCACCAGGAGACCAGAAGCCTTCACAGCATAATGGCTTAGTTTTGTTTTAATTTTTTGCTGTTTTTTTCTTTAAAGGATCTTTAGATTCATTTGAAAGGTTAAAAAATAATACAACAAAAGATCAAAATGACTGTTTACAAGTTTCTGATATAAAGTTCAAGAAAACTCTGGTAAGTTTCCAAATTATTAAATCTATTTATAGTGCTTAATTGGGAGAAAGTTATTTTAAGTCATACCTGTCATTTTTACATAGCCATTACTTGCAAAAATATTAATTTGTAATAGCAGTATATTAAACATGATATGTACTGTGTTTTTTTTATATTTAACTGATACTACCTTGAAAATGATTTCCTAAAAAGAAATGTACCATTAGTGCAGTTGAGATGAGGAGAGTTTATCCAAGCACTGACATGGCTTCTGGTCGTGGCAGATGAGCAGCTAGGAGAAAGGAGAGACAGCAAAGAGAACAGGAATTATCCCTAAAAATAAAAACTGTAACCGTACCTGTGGTCATGGATAATTTTACAGATGTCTGCTTTCATAATGTGAGTTGTTTTTTTTTTTAAGTTTTATACTTCATCAAAGATAACAAGACCCTGCAGAGGCTAGATATTTAAGTCTTTCATTTTTATCTTTCTCATAGAGTTATCGGGCTGAAAGGTTTTAAAAAAAACCTCAGTGTGTATTTCAGGAAAACAAACTTGCTGGAGTGTGCTTTCAGTTCAGCAGACATCAGAGGAGGGTGCTGGAGCCTCCTGGGTGGAGGCTGAGACTGGGAAATTTTTTAGCTTTTCTAGCAGTCTGACAGAGAGAGCACCCTCTTCAAGGTATGGATTATCTCTGTGGCCACTAAGAACCCCTGAGAATTTTTCCCAAGAGTTCCAGAAAGTTGGTACTTCTTTTTATTTTCTCCCACATTTTATTTTTTATTCCAATCATACAAGCTCAATGGGTATCCCCATCCTCTCCCTCCCTCTTCCCTTTCCCTTCCTTTCGCCCCCTTCCTCTTCCCCTTTGCCCAGTGCCTTCCATTTCCTCCCTCCCATCCCCTAGAGCATCCTTTTTATGTAAATGCCAAACCTCCCTGTGAGTCCTCTACCCTAATGAGGTTGTAAGGACTCTTGAGGGTTGTGGATATGTCAGCTTTTGTGCAGGTCATGCAAAGTCTGATTATGGCTACTGCAGCCCTAACTTGTGTGGAGTATCTTGCATATCGTTGCTCCTCCCCATCTTTCGGCTCTTACAATCTTACCACCTCCTCTTCCGCAAGTTTCTCTGAGCTTCAGGATGGAAGGAGATTTGGCTGGTCTGGTTCCAGGTAAATAATGTAGGGTCTTTGGTGTTCTGAATTATGGCTTGGTATGGATTATCTCTGTGGCCACTGTGGACCCCTGAGAATTTGTCAAGAGTTCCAGGAAGTTGGTACTTCTTGCTCAGCATCAAAGACTAAAAACTGAGGTGATCTCTGGGGAAAGGAATCTTGTAGCTACTTTGAATAATTAATGCGATTAATAATAATTGTGTTCACACTACTTATATCCTAACAGAAAGCCAAGGGACCCTAGATTTATAACAAAAGCATTCTCAAAATTTGTGCAAACCAACATGGCAACTTGATTTTACTTAGTTCCAACACTAAGCATGTGGATGCTCTTAAAATTCATAAAGTCCAAATATTTTTAAAAACTTCTGTAAGGATGGGCTTGAATCAGCATAGACTCATGATTGGTAGCATCCCAAAAGTCAGATTTGGTATCTTTGAGGCAAGGTGCAGATGATTTTCTCATATAGCCGAAGAAAAAGCCTAGAGATTCAGGTGAGTGTGCCCCTGCCTGTGAAGAATATTCCTATCTCCTTGCTGTCTGCTGGCACATTCTGCCCACCAATAAAAGAAAGCCAGTCCTTGAGAAAGGTTGCCACATCCTTTATCACCATGCTCTAGGCTATGGGAAGTGATGGGCTACACAGGGAAACACCTGAAGTGTTACTGTCTTCTTCTAGAAGTCTGCATCCTGTGGACATTGCTGTTTTCCCATTTGGTGAAAACCAGAGAGGAAGCTTAGAGTCGTCCTCACTTTCAAGCAGAACAGAGGGGAGAGTGTGTGATTAAACATTTGATGGGGCATTTTATCTGAAACTGACTAGGTCTGTGAGGGTCTGTGGAGAGTGCTCCACCCCTCCCATGAGGTGAGCTGGTGGGCCAGGTATCAGCAGAGGTCCTGAGACCTGAACCCTGAGGACCTGGAGTACTGCCCTGTCTGAGATACAGGGAAAAGACCATTCCAATGTTGTAGGGTTCTTGTGTTCCTGGAGTCGAAGACTGAAACCAGAATATGTGTACAGGATTAAGGTAGAGTTTATGATAGGGGAGAAAAGGAAAGTTTGGAACTCATGGACTTCAGATGTGGAGTGCCATGAGGGCTAGGATGCCCTGGAGAACTTGTGGAACCAGGCATGGAACCCATGAGGAGCAAAAAGCAAGAGACGGACTCATGGCACTAATGCCATGAGGGGCTAGAACGCCAAAGATGGCTGCCAGGGCCAGGCATATTGATCTACCTAGACAAGCCCAGAAGACTGGCTTTTTCCCATTGGTTAACTCCCATGGGGTCCTAACCCAGTAGGTTTTGGGCCCACTTTGGTTAGAGGTGAAGTTATTTGACACTGAGAAGTCATCTCCACAATCCCTTCACAGGGAAGTTGTCCATCTTATCTTTGGGAGGACTGGAGTCAGTTCCTCAGCAGGAGTGTTCCTTCAGGGTGATTCCAGGAGTGGGGAATGACCTTCAGGAATTCCAAAGACCTTCAAAGTCCTTGAGAGACTCATATCAGCATGGCTGCTCTAATCCTGCCTCAGTTCTAACGCCTTGAGAGGCTAGGGCGCCAAAGATGGCTGCCAGGGCCAGGCATATTTGTACACCTAGACAAGCCTGGGAGACTGGTTTTTTTCTCATTGGTTAGCTCCCATTGCGGCCCAATCCGGTTGTTCTTGGGCCCAGGCAGGCTAGAGGTCAAATTGTTGGTTGGATAAGGAGAGCTCACCTCCATAATCTTTTCATGGGGAAATTGGCCATCTTATCCCTGGGAGGATTGGAGTCAGTTCCTTAGCAGAGGTATGCCTTCAAGGTGATTCCAGCAGTGGGGGATGACCTTCAAGAATTCTAAAGACCTACAAAGGCCTTGAGAGACCCATTCCAGTATAGCTGCTCTAATCCTGCCTTAATATGGGCTCATTCTGGGACCCTGAGGGACAGAGCAGAGAGTTGAGAATGTATGTTAAGAAGTTGGGTACCTGCAGGGTCTGCAGGAGAGAATAGATTTGTCTATTTTTCTCATCAAAACTTCCTGTTCATGTAACCACTGGATAGAATTTAGAATTTGACCTGAGCCACTAAATGCAAAATAAATCCAATTTCTGTCTGACATTCTAGCCAAGGAAAATAAGTAATTGTTCTGATAAGACAAGGAAAATCCTTTGACCTACAGAGGATATGTGGAAGTTCATAATTCTTAATCTTTCTGTAAGAATATGTAGTGCACATTCAGCAAGTCTCCTTATCAAGTTAGCATGTGATAGGCTTTATATCATGACAGGAAAAAAAAAACATGCAGAATCTCCTAGAGTACAGAAAATAATGGATGAGACAGGAATTAAACAAAGTAAATAAGGATAATGGATGAAATATTTGCTTATGGTAAATCCTCACTAAATAAACATAAAGCCAAAGAGGCAGGAAATGCTGAGAGATGGTGAAAGTTTCAACAGGTTGACCAAGCAATGCCTCTTAGAGAATGCAAAATTGCATAAAAGACCTCAAGAAGTGAAGAAAGCCCCATGGATGTCCAAGGACATTCCTGAAAGAGGAACAGGTTCAACAGCCCAGAACAGAGACAAGTGATATGTACCACAAACATCAGCAAGCAAGAGGCCCAAGGTTGTAGGTTGGAGAGAGAGAGAGAGAGAGAGAGAGAGAGAGAGAGAGAGAGAGAGAGAACTTGCCATGTCATCTAGAATCCTGTAGTTCATAACAAAGAACTTGGCTAAGCCACTGGGGAGACTGAGCAGAATGCTGCTGTGATATTGTCTCCACTTCATCTCCTTTTTTTTTTCTTTAATTTCTTCCACTCATACAATGCTGATAGATACCCCATTCCCTTCCGTCCCTCCACCCCTCCCTGGATCCTCTTGCTCTCTCCCCCCTTTTCCCCTTCCTTTCCCCCTTCCCTCCCTTTCTTCCAGTTGAGATCTTAAGGTGTCCTTGAAGGGACTGATAACCACAAGATGTAAACAGTAAGGAGAGATACCAGGGTGCTTGTCTAGATCCAAATTGAGAGCAGGGAGGTGATTAGGGGCTGAATGTATGTTGACCAGGTAAGGGTGTACCTCAAACTGCAAGTAGATTGTGGGAGGGGAGAAAAAGCATGCCTGCCACTTGCTTTGGGAGTTTGTTTGTTCTACTGATGGTGTTTAAGCTTGGGAAAAGGTATCACCTAGGAAAGAAATTCCTTTCACAGGTCTGTGAAGATTACATTTGAAGATATTTAGGGAAGAGAGGGAGAAAATGCACACCATAAATACTTCCTAAACAGCATTTCAGTGTGTTATGATATTAATTTTATCATGGTGTTTGTTTTGGGATGTGACAAATGAATCTATCCTTAGCAAAAGGACCAAGTACCAAGAGTGTTTTGCCTATCTCTTACAAAGTTGATTACAGAACTTGACTCTTGCGTATTCCAGATCAGACGCACCAAGAAGACATATTTTAACTTTCTCTTATAAAAAGAAAAAGTAGAAGTGGCCCAAAAAGACGTGGTAAGTGTCTGATCATTAAAATCTGTAAAAGCTAACGCTAAAGTCAGGTGTTCATGCCAGTATCTTTGGAGATAGAGGCAAGAGAATCAGGAATTCAAAGCAGGCCTCAGCAACATAATGAATTTCAGGGCAGCTTTGGCTGCATGAGGACTCATCTCAAAAACAGCCATCAAAACAAAACAAAAACTGAAGATCTTTATATGTTATTTCTTATTAAATAGTTTTAAAAGGAATGTGAACAATGACTTTTTTCACACATGTGTTTCTAGATGTAACTTGTACTTCAGACTAGTATCCTTTACAGCGAAAACCCTCAGTAAGTATGGAAGCATGAGCATGCAGACTATTTCTCCAGGTAGAAAGCTCTGGGGAGGATCAAGAACTCAAGCTTACCAAACCATGTAGAAAATTGTAGCAATACAATTGTAACTACGATCTCTATCTTATATAACATGTCAAAAGTTACATACAATCTATGAGACTACCCCTCCCAAAGTTTAATCACTATTTTATTGAAACCTTTCCTTCACAGCCAGCAGTAAAACTATGTGAGAATATGTAGTGATATTACATGCACTTCAGGAAAACGAAACTCAGAGCTTTGTAGTTTCATTTCTGCAAGTATGAGACAGGGTGGGGCTTCCTGGACTCCAGCCAGGCAGGAGGCAGGAATGACTGGGCTGCTGCTGAGGCCCGGTCACTGGCAGGTCAGCACCAATGCTGGTTGATAGCATGCTTCCACATCCTTTCTGCTCAGCTCCAAAGGCAGCGAGTAAATATGGTAGAAAGCTTATCTGACATGTGCCAGCCCAAGAGAAAGAAACAAAGAGAGAAAGAAAGAGAAAAAGAGACAAAGAGAGAAAGAGAAAGAGAGAGGGAAGAAGGGAAGGAGAGGGAGTGAGGGAAAGAGGGAGGGAGGGAGGGAGAGAAAGAGAGAGAGAGAGGGAGGGAGGGAAGGAAGGAGGGAATGAAGGAAAGAAGGAAGGAGGGAGGGAGGGAGGGAGGAAAGGAAGGAAGGAAGGAAAGAAGGAAGGAAGGAAGGACTCAAAGTAAATATATATATGACCTACAAAGCATTATGTTTCTTCTCAGCTACTATTGTAGAGGTGGAAAGCTGAGGAAATTTTTTTTGGCTATATTAAACAGGTCTTCACTGTAATTTTTCTTCTTTCAGTAATGGACATTGAATCTAGGACGTGGCACATGCTAGGCAAACATTGAGCTATTTCCCCACTCGTTTTTTACTTTTTATTTTGAAACAGGATATCACTGAGTTGCCCAGGTTTTAATCTTTGAATAAAGAAGAAATCTCTGAAATAAGATAGAGATTAAAAAATTGCAGGTTTACAAAAAGCAGGTAAGAGTCTGCAGATTCTCCTTAATAAAAAGTATTTCCTTTATTTTTCTTTCTTTCTTTTTTTTTTTTTTTTTGTTTATTTGTTTGTGTATCAAAGGGCACTGTATGACCCTGTGGAAGACCAACGGTGACTTCTGGACTCATCCTGGATTGCTTCTACCTCGTGTTTGCTTTGCTCTGGGATTTCCCAGGCTCCACTTTGTAATCCAGAAATACAGGACACTGACATTTCCATTGGAGTTTTTACATAAGATCTGGAATCTGAACTATGTCTTTTGCTCTCAAGGTAGAGTCATAACTCCTGAGTCATCTTTCCAGCCTGACAAGTGTGTTTTACTTCCTTAGGATTCCAACAGTAAAGTAGAAAGTAAAGAGAAGTTGTCATTTTGTGAAGTAACAAAAGTAAGACCCCCCCAGTCCCACATCATACACACACACACACACACACACACACACACACACACACACACACACACACACGGAGGGGGTTGGAGAAAGAGAAAGAAAGAAAGAGAAAGAACTGAGATATGATATGTGAGGGGCAGCAACTTGCCAGGCCATTTAGGGTCTGTAGTTCATCATAAAGAACTTAGGGTCCATTCTCAATCAGCTAGAAAGCCACTGGGGAGAATGAACAGAATATTGGCATGATGTTCTTTCCATTTGTGCTTCCTTAAGATTTGAGATGTCCCTGGAGGGACTGAGAAAATCAAGGGGAAAACAGTAAGGTTACTTACCCTTCAGTCCAGGAGAGATACAAGACCAGAAGGGAGAGGAGGCAGGTGATCAGGGGGTGTGTGGACCAGGTAGCGAGGTGCCTCACACTGCAAGTAGAATGTGTCAGGACCGAAAAAGCATGCTCGCCACTTGCTCTGGGAGTTTGTTTGTTCTATTGACTGTGTTGAAGCCTGGGAAAAGATATTACCAGGAAAGAGATTCTTTTCACAGGTCTGTGAAGATTATATTTGAAGATATTTAGGGAAGAGAGTGGGAAATGCTACACCATAAATGCTTCCTAAACGACAATCTATTGATTGCATTTCAATGTGCTGTGATATTAATTGTGTCATGGTCTTTGTTTTCAGATGTAATAGATTCTGAATGAATCTATCCTTAAGCAAGCAGAACAAGGACAAATTCTTTTCTGCCTGCATCTTATTGACATACAGGATGTGACTCTTACAAATTCCAGATCAAACAGCATCAGGAAGATGTAGTCTAAGTTTCTAGTATAAAAAGTGGATGTTGCCCAAAAGGTGTCTAAAGTCTTATTTAATTCTCTGTAAAAGCTAGTTCAAAGCTGTTAATCCCAGGAGTTTGGAGGTAGAGGCAGGAGAATTAGGAGTTTGAGTCAAGCCTTAGCTACATAATGAATTTTTAATGAATTTTTAGGCCAACCTTGGCTACATGAAATCTTGTCTCAAAACAATTACCAAAAATAAATAAATAAATAAAAACCTTAATTAAAAATCTAAAGGGTTTTAAAATGCATATACTTTCAAGCATATATATTGTATATATTATTTCTTATGAAATGATTCTAAAAGGAATGAAAACTGTGACTTTTTTTTACACATGTGCTTGCAGATAACTAGTGCTGACAAAAAATCCTTTACAATAAGTATAGAAGTGTGAGCATGCAGACTATTTCTCCAGGTAGCAATACAATTGTAACTGCAAATTCTATCTATATAACATGTCAAAAGTACATACATGGGCTGGAGAGGTGACTCAGGGGTTAAGCCTCTGCCTTGCAGGCGGAAGGTCCTGAGTTCGGATCCCAGATCCCACGTATAGACGCCAGGCAGAAGCGGGGGCGGCCTGCGTTTCCGGTCCTGGTACAGCGGAGCCTGTGAATCTCAGGGCAGAAGGAGGTGGAGGCGTCCATGGTGGTTCGCGAATTCGTCCGTGGTTCTACACATACACAGACACACACACACACAGACACACACACACACACACACGCACATACACACGCACATGTACACAGTTGAATAAATAAAAAAAAAAAGTACATACAATCCATGAGACTACCCCTTCCAAAGTTTAATCACTATTTTATTGAAAGCTTTCCTTCATAGCCAGCAGTAAAACTATGTGAGGAAATGCAGTGATACAATATGCAATTCAGGAAAATGAAACCCAAAGCTTTGTGTTTTCATTTCTGCTAAGTATGAGAGCAGGGTAGGGTCTCCTGGACTCCAGCCAGGCTGGGGGCAGAAATGACTGAGCTGCTGCTGAGGTCTAGTCACTTGCAGATCAGCACCAATGCTGGGTGATAGCATGCTTGCATATCCTTTCTGCCCAGCTTCAAGACAGGAAGTGAAAGTTCTTTGGGAATATGTTGTAAGTACAAGGTGGGAGACTTCCCAGTTCCAGCTGACTAACCCTTCACTGGCGTTAGGAACAGAGGTTTCTTGTGCATTTAATTTGAACAGCCCAGTGCAAATGAACATAACAGCAGACTGGCTCTAAAATATGCTGGTGACAGAGTTAGAGGCAGAACACAATTTTCCCGATCACGACTCCTTCCCCCTTACATGCTCACTGAAGTTGTGTCCTGAGGGTCAAGGGCCTTGTGTATTAAAAGTATCCTATAGTCCAGGATTTGAAGGTGAAGTTATAAAAAGAGTCAAGAAAATAAGAAAGCATCATCAAAACTTTCGTTCAAATTATTGCCACCCTAAGCTAAAAAAATAGCTCCTGTTGTGGGGTGTCTTTTTTTTAACTTTCTTTCTTTCTCTTTCCTTCCTTCCTTCTTTCCTTCCTTCCTTCCTTGTGCGAACCAGTGCCCACTCATGCATCCATTCACTCACTCAAACACACAGCTGCTGGCTGTGATGAAAGCAGGTTCCAGCCATCCCCACCTCCGCCTCTATCCCCAGAGACTCGGCACGGGACAGGGAGATTGTCAATAGCAGATCTCAGTTTTTTGGGGGGAGAAAAGGAACTCTTTTTTTTTTCCCAAATAGCAAGGATAGTTTATTGTATTGACCAGTTATTCAATTATGGACATAATCATTTCACTGAGCTTCATTTATTTCTTGAGTCACCCATGTTCCTATTATCAATAACAGGAAATCCAGAATCTTCCTCTTTAAGTTCCTTCCTTTTTGACCCTTTCAAGTGACAGAACAGTGGAGAGCTGGGGACTTAGTTGACTCAGGGGTTAAGTCTTTGAATCACAAGCAAAAGGACCTGAGTTCAGATTCAATGCTACATCAAAATGCCAGGCAGAAACTTCCAGCCCTAGAAGGCAGAGCCTGAGAAACCCCAGAGCAAAGCAATAAGGAGGGAAAGCAATCCAGGATGATTCCCGATGTCACCTCTGGGTCTCAATGGGCACACCACACACACACACACACACACACACACACACACACACACACACACACACGCTATGCATACACATAAATAAAAACAGTGCAAGGCAAAGGTCCAACACTGCTATCTCATCAGCCCATAAGCATAGCCTAGTTCGCACTGACATGGTTCACTTGTTAAATGGTGTCACTATCCAACACTGGTCTGAGAGGTCCATGATGCCTTCTTACAAAGCAGCTGAGGGTCCCAACACTTCCAAGTCTACATTCTTTTTTTTTTTTTTTTTCTGCTCATACAAACATAATCGGAACCCCTGTCCCCTCCCTCCCTCCACCCCTTCCTGGACCTCCCTTTTCCCTCCCCGCTTTGTCCCTTCCTTCCCCCTCCCTCCCTTTCTCCCAGTGCCCCCTTCCCCCTCTCTGAAGCTTCCTGAGAAAAGGAACTTTTATAGACAAAGGCCACCAAGGCGTGAAACGGGCATCCAATTGTGTCACAGGTCAACACATCCTACAGGTGCTAATGGTCAAGTTCAATGCCACTCAGCACAGGGGGCAGGTAGATACCTGAAAGCCAATTAGGGCTCTCTGTGAAGTGATCAGGGTCATGCCCAAGACCCTTGCCCTCAGCGCCATCTTTAGTCCTATGTGCTCAGCCATGCCCTGGGGCAAATCCTGGGCGGGCCCAACATCTCCCCCTTTTATTTTTGTATGAGACAGTCCAGGAGGTTACCTGCGATCAAGCAGACCAAATGGTCTTGAGTGACTGTGCTTGTCTTAGGCGTGAAAAAACCTCCCACCGTGGTCTGACCCATCATGGGATCTTGTAGTGTCCAGGTATAATACTACAAGTCCTGTCTTAGGTTGATCCATGGCCAGGCTTCCACTTGCCTGTCTCTGGCTACCAGTCCTCTGTATGAGGTTGGCTTTACCAACCTTGGCATTTGAGCCATATTAGAAGGCCTGTATCGCACATTGGACGTGTACTGCACCTGACAAGTTAGTTAAACTGGAGAGATTTTTTTCATTGGGCAGGAGTCATGCATATGGCGGAGTAGACAGGTTGGCATCAGCACCAGGCATGGCAGCAGGTGACTTTTTGGGGGCGTGGCAGGGATGTTCAAAGGCCATAGATGCCTGTAGCGTAGTCTTGATGATGGAGTGCTGCTGAGAGATATGCTGAAAAAACACTTAAGCAATATAGTTATTAAAAGAACAATTTTTCTAGATGTTAGGTCAGACCCAGATTGACTCCATCCAAGCAAGGTATCAATCAGGCGTATAAGGATCACAGTTAACATCTTCCTTGAGCACACCGTGGATAGAATTTAAGATTCCTTGTCAGAATCCAAATCGGGAAAGACTCCCCAATTGGGAAGACACATCCAAATCCTCTTCCCATAGTGATCAAGAGATCAGGTCCCCAATGCCTAGTTAGGGGGTCCTTCCAAAGCACCTTAACAGAAGGTTTAGTGGAATAGGCTTCCCAGTATCTTTGGGATCTCAATTTAAATTGTCCTTTTATAAAATTTAAAATTTAAAACGTTGATGGTAAATAATACCAACCCTAGCTGTTGATGTGGGCTTACTCCCCCTTTTTGTTTTTGTAATTGGACCTTTAAATATTGGTGATTTCTTTCAACAATGGCTTATCCTTGAGGGTTATATGGGATTCCTGTGGTATGAGTAATATGCCAGGT
The DNA here is from genome assembly GCA_023101885.1 of Typhlomys cinereus. Lineage (NCBI taxonomy): Eukaryota > Metazoa > Chordata > Mammalia > Rodentia > Platacanthomyidae > Typhlomys > Typhlomys cinereus. The sequence continues at coordinate 5,163,913 of JALPQD010000050.1, read as the reverse complement.
CTGAAAAAAGTTCTGTAGAGTTTGACTAGTAAAACAAGGGCCATTATCTGTCTTAATTTGGTTGGGTAACCCTAGGGTGGCAAAGCACTGTAAAAAAGGCAACTGTGCATGTTTAGTCTTTTCTCCTTTATGTGCAGATGCCCAACATGCCTGAGAGAAGGTATCTATAGAAACAAAGACATATTTAAGTTTACCAAATGGTGTATAATGAGTAACATCTGTTTGCCACAGCATATTAGGTTTTAGTCCTCGGGGATTAACCCCTGGCCCCTGTAAGGGTGGGACTTGGAGACAAGGTTGACAAGACTTGCAGGTTTGAACAATTTTTTCTAAGTCCTTTATAGGAACTTGAGGGAACCTATGGAGTAAGCCCCTCCAATTAAGATGAGCTAAACCATGTAAGTCAGAGGCTTCTTGAATGTTAAGAACCCATATCTCTTGTGAAGCTAATTTATCAACTAAGGCATTGCCCTGGGCTAGGATCCTGGGCAGACCAGAGTAACTCCTTAAATGTTGTTAATATATAGGGTTTTCTCGTCCTTCTAATGTAGATCTTAATTCCACCATAAGGGGTGATATGGGATTGCTATCTAATCTTATGTGAGCATTTATCATCCCTGGAAGTAAATTTACAATATATAGACTGTCAGGGAATAACTTAATTTCTTTATTTTCCTTTATTGTCATTATAACTGCCAATAGCTCTTTATACTGAGCTGATCCCTGGGTAGGCTGGTACTTTTGTTTGTGTGGCTGAATTGAACTTCCTGGAGCAAAGGTAGCATAAACGGATTCAGTTTTTCCCCCATCTGTGAACACGTATGGGACACCTGGTATAAGCGTTTTAACAAAGAGTTTGGGCTCAGCAAGCAGTAAGCGCTGAAGGGGCGTGACCCATTTAGATGGGCCATAATGGCAACTTATTTCTCCTAAATATCCTTCTAATTCTTCTCCATCCCTTTCTCTCCCTAGCAGAGTTAAATCTGGATACAGGGAACCACTCCTTGTTTTCAGAGCGCTCCTAACCTCTTTCCTTCGATAAAGGGAGCAGGTCACTCTCTCGCACAACTTTCCCACATACTTTCTGGGCTCTTGGAGTAGGCACCACCCTTTCCTCACCTTGGGCTGTTCCTCAAGGGCCTCCCAAACGAGAAGCTCCGCTCCCTCACTCATGGGCTTGTCCCCGCATGGTGGCCCACAAGCCCTTCCGCTTCTGCGAATCTCTGCCCCCCTCCCCCGCTGTGCGCATCCTCATCGCAGCCCTGCACGGTTCCACATTCCCACATATTGCCCCACTGCAGCCGCGCAGTCTTGCCAGTGGTGGCTTCTCCATTATCCGTACCGCGCACCCCGGTCGGAGCCCACGACTTTGTGTAAGGTTCTCAGCGCGCTCACAGTGATGGGCTATCATTCTCTAAACAGCAGGCGTGCCCACCATCCCCATGGTTTCCTGCACCCTGCCATGGTCCAGCAGAGTCCCTGCCCAGCCCTGACTCAGCGTGCCCATAGCTTTGCCCGCCTAGCCCCAGCTCCACGGTCCCATGTGACTCGGGGATGCCGTATGTAGCAGCTTCTCTGTTCCCCTGTAACCCGGGCCCACGCAGCTTATCTGCGGAGCCCCCTGTGGGGCACCCAGGATAGCTTGTGGGCTCCAACCGCCCTGGAGCCACGCTCCGGAATGGCTCTGGCCCCTCCCTTCTCTACCTGCACCATTTGCTCCAGTTCAGGCTGAGTTGGATTGGGAAGGAAAGCCATCTTGAACACAGAAATTGTGGAATAAAATTCCATGGAAGGCGGTATATTATGATTTTTTTTCTTGCTCTCTGGCTAGACCTTCTATTTTATTCCATGTGTCCCATGAAAGTATGTTGGTGGCCTGAGTCCACGGAACCAACTCAAGAGCCAATTCCCACACTCCCGCAATGCCTGGATCAGAAATGTCAAACCCACAACTCCTTAATATGGACTTGAATGCTGATGGCACTGGGTCCAGCCTGCACATTGAATTCCCCATATTTCCCAAGTTTTCACTTACCCCGAAGCCTGCTTAGCTCCGTCTGATTTCAAAAGCATCCCTTCGTGGTCGCCACTCTTGGGAAACAGTGCCCACTCACGCATCCATTCACTCACTCAAACACACAGCTGCTGGCTGTGATGAAAGCAGGTTCCAGCTGTCCCCACCTCTGCCTCTATCCCCAGAGACTCGGCACGGGATGGGGAGATTGTCAGCAGCAGATCTCAGTTTATTGGAAGGAGAAAAGAAACTTTTATAGACAAAGGCCACCAAGGCGGGAAACAGGCATCCAATTGTGTCACAGGTCAACACATCCTACAGGTGTTAATGGTCAAGTTCAATGCCACTCAGCACAGGGGGCAGGTAGATATCTGAAAGCCAATTAGGGCTCTCTGTGAAGTGATCAGGTAATGCCCAAGACCCTTGCCCTCAGCGCCATCTTTAGTCCTATGTGCTCAGCCATGCCCTGGGGCAAATCCTGGGCCGGCCCAACACTTCCTTCCTTCCTTCCTTCCTTCCTTCCTTTCTTCCTTCCTTCCTTCCTTCCTTCCTTCCTTCCTTCCTTCCTTCCTTCCTTCCCTTCTCTCCCTCTCTCCCTCCTTCCCTCTCGCCCTTCCTCGCTCTCTCCCTTCCCTTCCTTCTTTCCTTTTCATTTACCGTGTGTGTGTGTGTGTGTGTGTGTGTGTGTGTGTGTGTGTGTGTGTTTGTGTGTATCAGAGGACACTGTATGTCCTTGTGGAGGATGAAGGGTGACTTCAGAAATCATCCTGGATTGTTTCTACCACCTTTTTGCTTCGCTCTGGTATATCCCTGGCTCTGCCTTCCAGGATGAGAGGTACAGGCTATTGCCATTTCTGTCTGGCATTTTTACATGGGACCTGGGATCTGAACTCATGTCCTTCTGCTTACAAGGCAGAGTCTTAACTCCTGAGCCATCTCTCCAGCCCCATGAGTAGTCTTTGTACAGAAATAGGAGACAGCAAAGTTTCTTTGAGAAGCAATTATATTTAGTATCAGTGTGGAAGGAATGCTCCTAGACAACGTGTTGATCTAACTTATATATTAGTTTGTCCAAAAGACAATATTCACCCAGGGTAATGGTGACATTATACGTTTTTTATGTTTCCCAAACAAACTTCTCCCAGATCCCCTGGAGTAATTTCATCCAATTTTCTCTGGTCACTTAGCATATGCAGATGAGATCAGGGAGTTGAGAAATATTACAGAGTTCTGATGTTATTTAATACCTGTTTTATTGATACATAAATACAATGAATTTATGATAGTTTCACACTTTGATTTCCAGTCCCATCTTCCCTCCCCTCCCCTTTACAACCCTTATTCCTCCCTACCATTATTCCTCTTATTATCTTTTTTTTTTTTTGCATGAGTGATCCATTGAGTTTCATGTGGATTTCATCTGATGGCAAGTGCTAGACCCTTGCTAGAGTCTTGCCATACATCAGTGGATATAGCACTGAGGAAAACATCTTCCTGCTGGCACTCCTTCAGGCTAACCTCCATTAACAGTCTCTCAGGGAGGTGTTCATTCTCTGCCTTCTCCTGGTCACATGTTGACAGGACAAATCTCATGCAGATCTTATGGAAATATATACAGTTGCTGTGTTCATGAATACGGCAACCCTTTCATGTGCAGCCTCACTCCTTCCATCCTTCAGGCTCTTACAATCTTACCGCCCCCTCTTCTGCTATGTTCCCTGAAACTGGGGGTGGGCAAGTGGTTTGGATGTTCAGCTTAGGGCCCAGCTGTCTGCCAAGCTGTATTTTCTGCACTTTTGCTGCTGGTCATTTTCTTTAATAAAACACCTTCCATTGCAGAAGGAAGCTTCTTGGTTAAGTGCTCAGTGTTCCCCCAGTCTAAGAGTATAATGACAATATTTAAAAGTCAGTTTGATACAATGTTTTTATAGCTAAACCTTTTTCCTCCCCTTTTAGAGGTCTGAGTTCTGATTTTATGTCAGACTCTGGTGAGTCACCTATGAATTAGAGGTGAAAACTGTCTGTTCTGTCCATGTTATATCCTAGTTACTAAAACAGGATGAAAAGGAGGGAAGAGTAAATGAAAGTGCTGAGGAAAAGAGGGTTCTTGTTTAACATGAAATTCCAGGGAAAGTATCAAGAAGACCTTGCTGGGTCTGAGTTAAAGAAGTGAAGACACGAGCAATGCAGGTGTCGAGAAGGACATTCCAAGCAGAGGGAGCAGCTGTAAAGACCTGGTGCTTCAGCAGAGCGGGGCTGGGGAGATGGCACAGTAACTAGGCTCCTACCCACAAATGTGAGAGCTGGAGTTTAGATTCCCAGAAACCATGGGAATAAACAGGTGTGGTGGCTGCCTGTAATGGCAGGACTCTGGATGCAGAGATATGAAATACCCCGAGCATGGCGGCTAGCTAGCCTAGCTGGAACAGAATGAGTAGAAGAAGCATTGATATCCTAAGTATAGCAGGTGGACAGAGCATGTAACTGTAAGTACTTTTCTTTGAATCCAAGTAAAATTAGGAGTCACTGAGAATCTTTGAATGATCTCATGAAATCATCACATTGAACTGAATCATTTTGGCTACTATGTTGTAATTGTAATGAATAAAATGGTAAGTAGGGATAAAGCTAAAAACAGAGAAACTCAGTTGTTACACAACTGATTAAAATATTCCAGAAAAAAGAATGACTTAGATTAGAGTTGTGGCAGTAAGGTTGTGAGAAATGATGGAAATGGGATGCTCTGAGGTGAGGTTGAAATATTTTCTAATATAATGAATATAAGGTCCATGAAAAGGGAAGCAGCCAGAGATACCATAAGGGTCTATTCATTTATCCTTTGAAGCTTTCATATATGAATACAATGAATTGATATATGTTCATCCCTACTGACCATCCCCACCCACTCCCATCCTATCCCACTCCATCTCTTTCCAACCAATCTCCATCCCGCTCTCACATCCTCCTGAGTATGTGATCCCTTGGGCTCCATCCAGGAGACCTTCATTGGTAGGTGCCCAGGCACACAGCTCACCACTGAGCAAACCATCAAGTAAAAACATTCCCTGCCTCTTGGCCAGCACAGTCCCAAACAGTCTCTCAGAGTGGCATCATATTTATTGAGATCCTCCCTTTTCCATGGGGAAATGTTGACAGGTCAGATATTGTGGAGGTCTAGTGGAAGTAAGTTGTGTTGAGTGCAATTGTGGATGCAGCAGCCCTGATATGAACAGAGGCTTCTGTCTAACAATACTCTTCCAACCTCTGGGTCTTTCTTTTTTTTTAATTTTTATTATTATTATTATTATTTATTCAACTGTGTGCATATGCGTGTGTATGTGCGCACGCGAGTGTGTGTGTGTGTGTGTGTGTGTGTGTGTGTGTGTGTCTGTGTATGTGTAGAACCACGGACGAATTCGCGAACCACCATGGACGCCTCCACCTCCTTCTGCCCCGGGATTCACAGGCTCCGCCCTACCAGGACCAGAAGCGCAGGCCGCCCCGGCTTCCGCCTGGCGTCTATACGTGGGATCTGGGATCCGAACTCAGGACCTTCCGCCTGCAAGGCGGAGGCTAACCCCTGAGCCACCTCTCCAGCCCCGTGGGTCTTTCTACTATCCCCTCATCTGCAAGGTTCCCTGAGCCATGGGATGAAGGGTGATTTAGATGACCTGTTTAGGATCAAGCAGCCTACAATCACTTTTACTTTGTCCTTTAACTAGTTGTATTTTCTCTCCATTACATATTCTTCATCAAAGGATACGTCTTGGTTGAGTGATGAGTGTTTCTTTAATCTGAGGGTATAATGATAAATGTTTAGTTGGAACCTTACTATCAAGGTTACTATCAAAGTTTATAGTTACCAGTAAGAAACTTGTTCCCACCTAGGATCTCCCCTACTATGGGTGTTTGGCTTGGTTAACAACACTATACATGTGTTTTCTGCCCTGAAACAGCCCTTCATGCTAATCAGAAAATAATGGTTCCCTGAGGTATGTTTAAGCACCTTCTTGCCCCCTGTGTTCTGTTACTTCTCTTCTTTTAGGGTCCTACTTTATTCCCCTCAATTTATGTTCTTTTCTGGTTTACTGTTAATTTAGGAGTTTCTTTTTAAATAATCGCGTACAAGGGAGAACATATGGCATTTATATTTCTCTGGGATACTTCACTCATTATGCTATCTCCCAATTGAATCCATTGCCAGTGTATTTCAATATTTCATTTTTCTCGATGGTTGAATAGCATTCCATTATGTATTGATATCACATTTTCATCATCTGTTCTTCCAGTGAATAGAGCTGCAATGAACATGGATGGCAAATTTCTCTGTATTAAGATGTGAAGTCCTTTGGGCTATGCCCAGAAGTTGTATGGCTAAGCCATACGGTAGTTAAATTTTTAGCTTTTTGAGGAACCACCATACTGATTTTCAAAGAGACTACAACTTTACATTCCTACTAGCAGCGAATAAGGGATCCCTTCTCTCCACATCCTTGCTTGCATTTGTGGTTATTTGTGTTTCTGAGCTTAGCCATTCTGATTAAAGTAGATGATATTTCAGCATAGTTCAGATTTGCATTTCCTTGATGGCTATGGGGATTGAGAACATTTTTATGTATTTGTTAGACATCTTGAATTTCATTTTATGAAAGGTTTATTTTTAGTTGTGAGGTCCATTTTCAATTGGGTTATTTGTTTTCTTGATGCTTAAATATTTTGAGTTCTTCAATGAATGATTGCATAAGATAAATTTATTTGTTGTGTAAATTTAGGGTTCAGGTGATATTTCTGACCAGCTTATAAGCAGTCAGTCAGTCACTGGGTAACATGGATAAAATACTCTTCCACAAGACAGTTAAGAGAGGTCACTCAAGTTGGTGATGCCTGTCCATTATCCATTTATGATGCATTATTAATAAAATTTTGAGAAGAAAAAATATTTTGAGTTCTTTGTACACTTTGGATACTAATTCTCTATCAGATATATGGCTAGCATAAAATTTATCTCATTCTTTGGGCTGTCTTTTTGTATAATTGATGATTTACTTTGTGGCACAGAAGTTTTTTGATTTTATGAGACCCCACCTATTGATTGTTCATCTTACTTCCTTATACCACAGACTAGACTTCCTTATACCACAGACTAGTAACTTTAACAACAGAAATTAGAACTCTACAAGTTAGAAATTCAAGAAAAAATGCTGTTGAGAATTATTCCATGCCTTTCCCCTAGTGCCATGGGCAATTTGAGATTCTAGCTCTGTAGAACAAAATCCTGACTCATGACTTCACTTGTTCTCCCTGCAAGTTTCTCCTTTATATAAAGCTATAAATTATAGTGGATTGGTATCTAACCTAATGACTTCATGCTGAGTAATGACACATAAGACAGCCTTGTCTACCAATAAAATCATATTCTTACAAATTGGAGATTAGTATTGGAACACATATTGGAGTATGGCACAATGCAGCCTATAAACCCATAGCAACAATAACAAGGTCCAGGCAGAGACAGGTTAAGGTTGAGATTATTTTACAAGAGTTCGTAGTCAGGTGATGGATCAATAATGGCTGGAAGGATCAGTTCTATGTTTATTAAGCCACCAGTGATTATTATAGAAACTATCTACAGACATAGATATTCTCTTCCTTTGAGCTGTTCTCAAAAATGTGCTAAAATATATGGACTAGTAACTTCAAAAATCAGCAGAGCATGGTGGCACATGCCTTTAATTTCTGCACTCAGGAGACTGAGGCAAAAGGATCTCAAGTTTCAGTCCAACTTGGCTACACAGAATCAATTTCACTCACAAATGTATAAAAATCAGATATTCAGAAAAATTTTAAAGCATAAAATATATTAAGACTAAATTTAATGTGGCAATTATATCTTTTAAATTCTATATTTAATGAGAATTCATTCTTTAATTCAGACTTTTCTCTAAAGCAACTTCAGAAAAACTTTTAAGATAAGAAAAAAAAAGAAAAAGAAAAACTTTTAAGAATTTATTTAGTAACTGCCTATATTGTCCGTTCTGTTTAATGCTAATAAATACATAGGACAGGCCTGAGATAACTGTGCCACTCTGTGACACACTTTTGTGTCACTCTGAATAATTCTGACAGACCATCTCAAGGAGGAAGAGTTATTCAGGCTCACAGTTCCATAGGGCTAGTCCGTGCTTGTTTGGTCTCATGGTCTTGATGCAGGGCATGTGGCAGAAGCATGTGGTCAAGGAGACCTGTTCACAGCACAGTGGACCAGGAAGTGAAGAGGAAAGCAGGCACTCGGAGCCAGGGAGAAAATTCAAAAGTCTGCCCCTAGTGATTTGCTTCTGCCAAATAAACCTTTTAACCCCCTCAAGGTTCCACAAGTTCCTGAAATAGTGCCTCCATCTGGGAATAAACATTCAGAACACAAACCTGTGGGAAACACTTTAGATTCAAACCACAACAGCAACAGTAGTACCTTGGGCCTAGGAAGATGAGGGGTGGGCTATCTCAATCACGAAGTTACTAGTCCATTTCCCAGGACCACTCTGGAAGTCAGCAATGCCCTGGATGTCCTTGGTTTTAAAGGAGACTGTTCAGTGCTGGAGTCCACACATCATATTCCTGAGACTATCACACAGCCCTTTGGAAGGCCCCCAGGGAGACCGTTGATTACTCTCTTCAGTCAGCCTCTCAGGCTTTCTCCCCCCACCCTCACCTGCCATCCACCTTGCTCCAGAAGTTTCCCTTTCACCTTGCCTATGCAATAATCACACTCTCGTCCTACTGATAGTCCCCACTCCTCATATATACCATTCCTGTCCTTCTTCCTGTGTCTTACTCAAAGCACTTACTACAATGTATTATTACAATTTTTTGCATGTGCAGGTAGGACTCATTTTTAAAATCTTTTCAAACGGAACAGGAATATGGTGGGAACTTCATATCTGTCTTGTTTACCAATAGTTCTCCTGAGCCTTGTTGAGGCACACAAATATTTATGAAATGAATGAAAAGGGACAGAGTAACAAAACAATACCAATTTCAGGGTACAATATATGCACTTCTTCTTGGGATATTTCTGAGACCACTTTGATCTACACCATACAGGGACAGAGTTGATTATCTGAAATATGTGTGGGTTCATTGTGTCAGTGGCTCATAGTCCTGCATTTAATTGTCTCAGAATTAATCATGACCACAGATTGAAACCAACAGCAGTTAAGAGGAATTCAAGACACTAAGCGCCATGGTTTGAATACAAAACATCCCCCACAGGCCATTGCTTGAATCTTTGCTGCCCAGATGGTGGGGCTGTTTGGGAAAGTTATGAAATAATTCACAGGAGTATGGCTTGAGAATTTGATAATGTGGTTCTGTTTCCTGTTCTCTCCTTCTCTTCCTCCTCTTCTTTCTCCTCCTCCTCCTCCTCCTTTTCCTTCTCCTCCTCAAGTAACTATGCCTCTACCTCCTGCCACTATGTGTTTTCACAACAATGGACTGTCTCCCCTTGAATCATAGGCCAGGCAACAGAGACCTTTTCCCTTAAGTTGTTTGTGTCACAATATTTTAGCATAGCAATGAAAAGCCAACTGGAGCAGTAAGACAACCAGAAAATTTTTTAACAACTATTCTGGCATAAATATAGTTAACATCAAAATGGCTAGTATGGTTTTCTTCTTTGATTAGTTAGACCTGTAGGTAGAAATTCCAGTTTTTTACATTAGTTCTCTCTACATGACTTTGAAAAGAGAAATATCAAACACAGTCAGGTTAAATTTGTAGTTAGTCTAAACTTTTTTACTTGTTTCTCATTTATTAATAATTAATATTTCTATTATTAATAATTAATATTTCTAAAAGCTTTTGAAATTAGCTTTGTTAAATTATCAGACAAAGTGCATTCACACTTTGTTTTTGTTGGTTCTTCTCTCCAACTACCCTCCCAATCTTCCGTGTCCCTCCTCCTGGTCTTCTGCCCCTAGTAGACGTCTTACTAATTTGATACCACATGAGTTCTATTACCTCACCTTTTTCTTTTTATACCTCATCTAAGATCTCCTTTCTATTCTCATGTTCCCTTTCTTGTGGTAGGGCCTACACTTTTATCTATAGAAATCAGTATCTAGGCTCCTCAGTGTAAGAGAATTTGATCTTTTGAGTATGAGTTGCCTCCTTAATAGCTCTATCCATTTTCCAGCAAATAATGAGATTTCATTTTTCTTTACAGCTGAATAAAATTCCATTGTGTATATATACTATATTTTTAAATCTATCCCATTTGCTGATGGATATCTAGATCCGCTTAAATTTCATGACTTGTTATTGCAGTAAAATACTGCCCCAATCAAATTAGGGGAACAAGGGACTTTATTCCAGGCCACGATTCCAGGTTACAGTCCATAATGGCAGAAGAGAAGCATGTCCACATCAAGAGCCAATAGTGGTCACATCATGTCCTCAGCAGGAGCAGAGGGCAAGCACCAATGCTACGTACTTGCTTGCTTGCTTCCAAGCTGGCTAGTTGGCCAGCTTGAAAATGCTCTAGTCACTACTTCCATCATTATCTACTTACCATTGAAATGCTCCTGGTCACTATGGTTGGATTTTCCTATGTTAATTACACAATTAAGGTGGTCTCCTAAATGTAGCCCAGAGACTAACTTTAGCTAGATAATTCCTCATAGGTATTCCCAACAACCCACCTCCTGGGTTCAGGTTGATATTTGAGACTAACATCAAAAGATTGCCTTAACTATTGTGAATAGAGAAGCAATAAATATAGATGTGCAAGCATTTCTGTGGTAGTAATGAGAATGCTTTGGGTATGTACCCAGTAGAGGTAGAGCTGGGTCATAATGGTGTCTTTATTTTAGCTTTTCGAGAAACCTCTACACTGATTCCCATTGTGATTATACCATTCTACACTCCCACCATCAGAGAATAAGGATTCCATTTTTCCTACATCTTTGTCAGTCATTTGTTTTCTTAGTAATAGGCACTGTGAATGGAAGTGGAATATTAAAAACAATTTTAATTTGCATTCCATTGATAACTAAAGAAGTTGACCATTTCCAAATAGTTATCAGTCATTTAGATCTCTTCAAAATGGTCTATTCAGTATACTGATGGAATAATCTGGCTTTTTTTGGTTTTAATTTTTGCAACACTATATATAAGTATATATATTCTGTATATTAATCCCTTATTTTTTAATTTTTATTATTATTTTTTTATTTCAGCTCATACAAACTTATTAGGTACACCAGTTCCCTCCCTTCCTCCTCCTCCCCCCCCGTACCCCGTGCTCCCCCTCCCTACCCTTCTCCCTCCCCATCCCCCAGTGCCTCCCACCTCAATTCCCAGAGAGTCCTTTCTTGTGCATGTCTGATTTTCCTCTGGGCCCTCCTCTCTGATGACGTACAAGGACTCAGTGGCCTTTCCCTGAACCCTTTCCCGTGTTCCCCTTAGGTATAGGAACACTGCTGTGGCTGCCAATCCTTTACCTCCAAGGATCTTGGTGCCTTTAGCAGATGCTAGACTTTGTGAGGTCAACAGTGTGTTGGACAATGCGCAGGGCATGCAAAGTCCAATTATGATTGCTTCAGCCCTAACTAGTATCGAGTATCTTATATATCATTACTCCTCCCATCCTTTTGCTCTTACACTCTTACCGCCCCCTCTTCCACAAATGTCCCTGAGCTTCAGGATGGGGAGAGATTAGTCTGGCCTAGTTCTAGGTGGTTGATATAGAGTCTCTGAAGTTCTGGATTGTGGTTTGTTGATTTTCTTTTTTTTTTTTATTATTATTATTATTTATTCAATTGTGCATGTGTATGTATGTGCACGTGCATATGTGTGTGTGTGTGTGTGTGTGTGTAGAACCACAGATGAATTCGGGAACCACCATGGACTGCCTCTACCTCCTTCTTGTTTACTCTGCCCTGGGATTCACAGGCTCCGCCCTACCAGGACCAGAAGCGCAGCCGCCCCCGCTTCCGCCTGGCATCTATACGTGGGATCTGGGATCCGAACTCAGGACCTTCCGCCTACAAGGCAGAGGCTTAACCCCTGAGCCACCTCTCCAGCCCCCCCCCCATTTGATATATAATTAGCAAAGATTTTTTTCCATTGTGGAGGCTTTTGCTTTACTATAGTAATTGCTTCATTTGCTGTGTTAAAACTTTTGGTCAATTCTTGGGATGTTTCTTGTGCTATTGGAGTCCTTTTAAGAAAGATTTTGCCTATGTCTAGTTCTGGCAGTTTTTAGTTGTTTTGCTCTAGCAATATCAGAGTTTTAGGTTTTCCATTAAGATAATTTATTTTGAAATGATTTTATGCTGGGCAAAAAGTATTTTATGTATATTATTTATGTGAGATTATATACGTAAGTTGGTTATGTCATTTCAATGAGAGAGTAAAATATTAAAATGCTAAATTATGTTTTTCAAGGAATAAATTGGAACATGAATGAACAAGCAACGCTACCAAAAATTACCAAAGACTGGACCAAACAGCATGTTAAAAAATGGGTAACCGAATACCTCCAAGTTGATGAGAAATATGCACAAATTCTGTTTGCTGAAGAAGTGAGTGGATGGGTGCTATGGGAATTAACTGAAAAGGATCTTAGAGAAATGGGGCTGCCACGGGGTCCAGCACTTCTGATAAAACGTCAGTTTGAGAAATGGAATAATAATTCCCTTGAAAGTGACAATCAAGATTCTGAACAATTGGAAAATGTAGAACCCTCCAAAAAGGAACATCAAAATAAGCCAAAAAAGACAAAAATTAAGGAAGAAAAATCAATGTCATCCAGTACTGATAATGAGTTCAAAGAGATAGGACATATCAAAAAACAAGAATTAGTTCTTATAAAAGAAAATACATTAACTGAAGCAGCAACCAAAGACATGAAAAATGATAAACCAAAAGCAAAACAGTTGTCTTGTATGCCCTATCCTTTTGATTGCTTCCATGTTACCAAACACTACATTGAACATTCCATTTTGCAAGTTCCTGAAACAGGAACACTCAACTTCATTGACCCAGCACATGAGTTCAAAGCTCTCACAAATACAGAAACAGCCAAAGAACAGGATATTATGATGAAGTTTAGCAATGAAGCCTTCAAATTTGCTTCAGCTTGTATGAATTCACGAACGAATGGTACCATCCATTTTGGAATAAATGACAAACCACATGGAGAAATTGTTGGTATGGAAGTCACTGAAAAGGATGTTTTCATTAACCACTTCAATCAAATGATAGGAAAGTATTTTGAAAAGAGTAACATCAATGAGGCCAAGGCATGTATTCGGCCACCAAGGTTTGTTAAAGTCCTGTTGCAGAACAATACACCATCTGACAAATTTGTCATTGAAGTAGATGTTATTCCCAAACACTCTATATGTCAGGACAAGATTTTCTACATTAAGATGCAGAATTTCACAGGTAAAATATGGAAACCAAGCAAGGATAACTCATTGTTTATAAGAGAAGGAGCTAGCACTAAGAATATCCTGGCCAGTGCTCAACAACAGAATGACTTACCAGCATTTCTAGAAAATTTAAAATCATTGGCAGCATCAAGAAAAGATGCTGAAGAAGAACATAGCAAGAAAGTAAGTAAGAGAGAGAATGAAGGACGAAAGCTGGCTAAACTTCTCATTGGAAACCAAGACTCGCTGGATAATTCATATTATAACTGCTACATTCTTGTAACAAATAAATGTAATCCAAATCAAACAGACCACCTAGATTTCTTAAAGGAAATTAAGTGGCTTGCTGTGTTGGAGTTTGATCCTGAATCTCAGATAAATGGAGTGGCCAAATTTTACAGAGAAAGTCGAGTAGCGAACCTTCACTTTCCGAGTCAATATGAAGAAAAAGCTGCCCTGGAGGAGAAGATTGCTACTCTGAAACTCTTTGAGCAGCCCAGCTGGGTCTTCTGCAATGGCAGATCAGATCTGCAAAGTGACTTCTGTCAACCGCTAGAACCACATTTATGGCAAAGGGATAGAGCATCTGGAGTTAGGAAACTAATTTTATTTCTTACTGATGAAAATATAATAATAAGAAGGAAATTTTTGGTGGTGTTTCTCTTGCTTTCTTCAGTGGAAAATCCAAATGATCCACTCATTGAGACTTTCTGTGCTTTCTATCAAGTTCTCAACGGAATGGACAACATGTTGTGTATCTGTGTTGATCCACAGATTTACCAACAATGGAATGATCTACTGCAAGCAAGACTGACAGTCGCAGAAGACTTAGCAAAACATAGCATTTCTACTTTAAACATTGAACTGGTCAACAGTACTATCCTTAAACTAAAATCAGTGATTCAGTCTTCAAAAAGATTTTTGCCCTCCTATGGCTCTTCCGTGGTTATCCTGGAGAAAATGGAAGAGGATATCCTGACTGCCCTGGAAATCCTCTGTGAAAATGAGTGTAAAGACACAGACATAGAGAAAGATGTGTCTAAGTTCCAAGAATTTAAGAAATCAAAAGAAGAACATTTTTATCGAGGTGGCAAAGTATCCTGGTGGAATTTCTATTTTTCTTCTGAACACTATTCCTCAGATTTCGTGAAAAGGGATCCTTATGAAAACCTTAAAGATTTAATACAAGACTGTGCAGACTCTCCTAAACCAGTATTTGCAAAAATCATCAATCTTTACCACCATCCAGGCTGTGGAGGTACTACATTGGCTATGCATGTCCTCTGGGACCTAAAGAAAAAGTTCAGATGTGCTGTGTTGAAAAACAAAGCCACTGATTTTGCCGAAGTTGGAGAACAAGTGAGCAAGCTGATCACCTACAAGGCAGCCAGTCATCAGGATTACATTCCCATTCTTCTCCTTGTGGATGATTTTGAAGAACAGGAAAATGTCTGCATTCTACAGAATGCCATCAATTCCTTTTTAACAGAAAAGGTTTGCGATATGAAAAGACATTGGTAATCATCTTAAATTGCATGCGATCTCAGAATCCAGATGAAAGTGCAAAATCAGCTGATAGCATTTCACTAAAATACAAACTTTCTTCCACAGAACAAAGAGCTTTTGAAGCCAAACTACAAGAAATTGAAAAGGAGCACAAGAATTGTGAAAACTTTTATTCTTTCATGATCCTGAAAGAAAAATTTGATGAAACTTACATAGAAAATGTAGTAAGGAATATTCTGAAAGAACAGAATATTCACAGCAAGCAGGCCCAACTTCTTTCTTTCTTAGCATTATTGAACACCTATGTTACTGATTCTACAATTTCAGTGTCACAGTGTGAAATGTTTTTAGGTCTCACATATACAAGTAAACACCAGAAACCTGAAAGTGTAGAGGATAACATGGGAACTTATTCTACACTTCTAATAAATGAGGTTTCAGAATATGGGAACTATACCTATTTGCGCATCATCCACCATCTGATTGCCAGGTACTGCTTAGAAGAACTGGAGAAAAGCTATAACATGAATAAGTGTCAAATTGCATTGAACATGCTAAAAGAAAATGTATTCTATGACTGTGGAATAGCAAAAGACAAATTTCAGCAGAATGTGCAAACTCTCTTGCTTACAAGGCAACGCAAGGAACATGGAGCTGAATCAGACACTTTGTTTTCCCCGCTAATTGAAGATTTGCAGAATGAAGAAACTGAAAAGGTCCTGATTGAAGGAAGTAAACGATTTCCCAAAAATGCATTCATTTGTCAAGCCTTAGCTAGATACTTCTACATTAAAGAGAAGGACTTCGACACTGCTCTATACTGGGCAAACCTGGCCAAAAACAAAGCACCTAAAAATTCCTATATTTCAGATACACTTGGTCAAGTCTACAAAAATGAGATTAAATGGTGGTTGGATGGAAACAAAAACTGCAGAAACATTAGTGCTGAGGATCTGATGTATTTTCTAGACACTGCTGGAAAAGCTTCAAGAGCTTTCAAGGAGTCCCAGCAGCAGACAGACAGTGAAGACTATGAAACTGAGACCTGGTCACCAAAGTCCAAGAGAAGATATGATACGTACAATACAGCTGGTTTCTTCGGTGAAATAGAAGTCGGTCTTTATACCATTCAGATTCTTCAGCTCATCCCCCCTTTCTGCAGTGAAAATGAATTATTGGTGCAGTTTTTATCTGGGAAAGGAAATGTTCCTCTGGGTCCAAAGGAGGAATATTATGTGGTTCTTAGCAAGTTTACATCCCACCTACAAAATTTACAGTCAGATATGAAAAGATGCTTTGATTTCTTTAATGACTATATGATACTTTTGAAAACAAGAAGTAGTCAAAAGGAAATGGCAGAAGTCTCCCTAAGTAAGAAAGTTAACCGTTGTTTCAAGAAATACACAGAACTTTTCTGCCACTTGGAATTAAGTCTATTACAAGGCAAAGAGAACCAGCTCCTCCAAGAGGGAATTGCAGGAAACGCCTAGAAGCTTTGAGAGCAGATAGGTTTGCTGGGATCCTGGAATATCTTAATCCAAACCACAAGGATGCTGCCAGCACCATGGAAGAGATAGTGAATGGCTATGCTTTCCTATTGGACCAAAACCCAAATAAGCGGCTGACAAAAGAGAAACAAAATTACATTCTAGCCAACATTATCCTCAACTGTCTGAAGCCGAATTCCAAGTATATTCAGCCATTTACTATATTAAAGCAACAGCTCCGAGAAATTCTGCAGTCCACGGAACAAAGTCAGCCACATCCCAATCCCTATTTCCTAGCCTGTCTCCTATTCTGGCCAGAAAACAGAGAACTGGATCAAGATTCCAAACAGATAGAAAAATATGTCACATACTTAAATAGATCCTTCAGGAGACAGTACAAACACATGTGCAAGTCCAAGCAGGCAAGCACACTTTTCTACCTGGGGAAAATGAAGGGTCTCAACAGACTTGTTCACAAGGCTGAAATCGAGCAGCACTTCAGTAAAGTACAAAATTCAAATTCCCTGTGGCAGAGTGGAGATGTGTGGAAAAAACAAGAAGTCAAAGACCTCCTGCGTAGACTGGATGGTCTGGCTGAAGGCAAGCTAATCTCCATAGAATATGGAACAGAGGCAAAAATAAAAATACCAGTGACTTCAGTATATTCAGGTCCACTCAGAAGTGGAAGGAACATAGAGAAAGTGTCCTTCTGCCTAGGGTTTTCCATCGAAGGCCCTCTGGCATATGACATAGAAGTAATCTAAGAAGATAGGTCAGTTAAAATATGCTTATTCATATCTGTCTTAGATTGCACTAGCCCATTCTGTCTTGCAGCATGTTTATGATGATGGCATTGGATTAATTATAATCACAGTTTGTTCTTGTTTCTCTGAATCAATTAGAATATTTTGTAGGACAAGGAATTGTCTATATCATAGAGCTTGGAGCATAGTCAAATCAATCATCTCATGTTTTAAGTATGTATTCCCAGACTAATGTATTTTGTTAAAATATTTCTGTTGGCTTCTACGGTTGCACCATCCCTAGTTATAAGGCAATAAAATCTCTTATTTTCAATCAATGTTCCTGTTGTGTCACTGGAAAAGAAAAATTTAACTAAGAAGAGTGTATAAAAGAAAGTACCATCCAGGCAAATGGGTACGTTGATATAACCCCACAGAACTCCACTCACCTCATTCTGGTATCAAAAAGCTTATGGGTAATGTCAGTACTTTATTCTTCACCTTTCATTTAACTTCTCTTAACAGATGCATGTACACACACACATGCACACACACACACACACACACACACACACACACACATAAACACACTTCTTTATACTGCTTGCCCCCTCCCACATCTTTATACCAGGGATACGAAGGGGAAAACAGCAAAGTTCAAAGTAGTTTCTTGCTTGAATCCCCTCCACTCTTTGCCCTATTTGCATGTGAACCTGCCCTTTTGCCCATTCTTGATTCCTATGAATGTAGCTTTTTCTCCATTTGCTTATTAAATCCCTTCTCCCTTGTCCTCTTTTCCATTTGCTATGGTTTTTTTTTTTTTATTTCAGCTCATACAAACTTATTAGGTACATCAGTTCCCTCCCTCCCTCCTCCTCCCCCCGGAGCCCCTGTTCCCCCTCCCCACCCCTCTCCCTCCCCATCCCCCAGTGCCTCCCGCCCCAATTCCCAGAGAGTCCTTTCTTGTGCATGTCTGATTTTCCTCTGGGCCCTCCTCTCCGATGACGTACAAGGACCCAGTGGCCTTTCCCTAAACCCTTTCCCATGTTCCCCTTAGGTATAGGAACACTGCTGTGGCTGCCAATCCTTTGCCTCCAAGGATCTTGGTGCCTTTAGCAGATGCTAGACTTTGTGAGGTCAACAGTGTGTTGGACAATGCGCAGGGCATGCAAAGTCCAATTATGATTGCTTCAGCCCTAACTAGTATAGAGTATCTTACATATCATTGCTCCTCCCATCCTTTTGCTCTTACACTCTGTTTTTATCTCTTCTTAATCTGCAAGAGTTTTCCTGTTCTCTCTCTGAAATTCTCTCCATTTCATCCAACATTCTGCAGGTGGCTGTTCTGATTTGTCTTTAACACCTTTATTCAAGAGTCACCTTGTATTAGTCAGGTTCTCTAGAGATGCAGAATTGACACAATTAATATATATATTCATATATATATGTATATATATATATATGAAATGTATTGAGTTGGCATACAGATATAGCCAGGATAGTCCAATGATGGCTGCTAGTAGCTGAGGTAGTCCAATGATGGCTGCCAGGAGCTGCTCAGTAGTCAAGTGGGTGATGGTTAAAGGCTGGAGAATTCCTAGAGTCTTTAGTCTAGCTGACGACTTGGAGGGTTGGAAGGCTAGAAGATTGAGGGAACCAGGAGGCTGGAAGGAAGAGTGATTCCTTCTTCTCTTTGGTGGCTCCTTTTTATATGATGCAGTACTGAGAGGATCCTATGAGATCTTTGGAGGTTCTGATAGGATCTAAGGCAGGTATAATCTTTTCAAGTGGTCTCAATTGATTCAGGTGTGATCTCGGCCCATCTTAGTTAATACCAGGTGTGTCAACTTGACACTCAGGCTTAACTATCACAAGTCCACCCCTTGTCAACTTCACACCAAATCATATTTCCTTAGGCCATTAAAAATCTCCAAATAAAAACAGTAAGATTCATAGTTCCGCTAACATAATATAGCTATCCATGTACAACCACACATGCATATTTTTCCAAGATTAATGACAATGCCCCTCAAAAAATGCTTAGTCTTTAGTGTCCTATAACACAATATCATAATGTAGATTACGACATTTTATCACCTAACTATAGATTAACATTACATTACATAAATATCTTCTTAGAGTATGTGCACATGAACAAGTCTATTCTTGACAGTCTAGACCAGGAGCACTCATGGCAATTATAATCCTCATTTTTGTAACTGGTTACATGGCCTTAGGTGGTGTTTATAACTACCTTCTTCTACTACCCATTCTATATTTCCTCCACCTTCAGCAAGCACTTCTGCAGGTCTTGGATCTTTGCCTGGAGGGGTTACCATATCTTCATCCTGGAGGATCTGGACCATTTACTGTCTTTCCTGTGTTGGGTTGCTGTAAATTTCCATTGACTTTAATCACAGGACATGGTAACACCAAAAGACACTCGAGTTTATCTCCTGAGTGCCAGACATACTCTTCCTTATCACCAAAAATTTTCCTAATGGGTCACTAGGGGTAATAGTAAGGGGAGCTGTTCCTGTTTCCACGCCTTGATTCCTGGCTATAGGGGACACAGTACCATGTATTGGATGCTGGTTTAAGGCATGTACTGCCTTCTGAAGAATTCTGCCCCATTCCTCCAGACTATTACCAGTTAATTTATACTGTAATTGTGCCTTTAAAAAGCCATTCCACCGTTCTATCAAGCCAGCTGCTTCAGGATGGTGGGTAACATGGTAAGACCAATGAATTCCATGGTCATGAGTCCACTGCCATACTTCTTTAGCTGTGAAATGAGTTCCCTGTCAGAAGCAATCCTATGTGGAATTTCATGATGGTGGATAAGGCATTCTGTAAGTCCAAGGTTGGTAGTCTTGGCAGAAGCATTACATGCAGGAAAAGCAAATCCATATCCAGAATAAGTATCTATCCCAGTAAAAACAAAGTACTGCCCTTTCCATTTTGGAAGTGGTCCAATGTAGTCAACCTCCCACACATTGCTGGTTGGTCACCCCAAGGAATGGCTCCATATTGGGGACTCAGCACTGGTCTCTGCTGCTGGCAGATTTGACACTCAGCAGCAGCTGTAGCCAAGTCAGCCTTGGTGAGTGGAAGTCCACATTATTGAGCCCATGCATAACTTCCATCTCTGCCACCATGTCCACTTTGTTCATGGGTCCATTGGGCAATGACAGGAATGGCTGGGGGAAAAGGCTGGCTGTCCACAGAATGGCTCATCTTATCCACCTGATTACTGAATGTTTCTTCTGCCGATGACATCTTTTGATGAGCATTTACATGAGACACAAATAACATTGTGTCCTTTGCCCATTGGGAGAGATCTATCCACATGCTTCTTCCCCATATGTCTTTCTCACCAATTTTCCAACTATGTTCCTTCCACGTCCCTGACTACCAAACCATTGGCTACAGCCCATGAATCAGTATACAATCACACATCTGGCCATTTTTCTTTCCAGGCAAAGTGTACAACCATGTGCATTGCCCAAAGTTCTGCTCACTGTGAAGACTTCCCTTCTCCAGTGTCCTTCAGGGTTGTTGCAAAAAGAGGTTGTAGTGCTGTAGCTGTCCACTTCTGGGTGGCACCTGAATATCGAGCAGAACCATCTGTGAACCAGGCCTTTGTCTTCGCTTCTTCAGTCAGCTGATCATAGGGCACACCCTAGAAGGACATAGGTGCATACTTGGGAAAAAGCATTGCAACAGGCTGGGAATCATAGGCATTTGGGCAACTTCTTCATGCAGCTTATTTGTGCCTTCAGGACACACTCAGGCCCTGTCTCATATGTACCATTTCCATTTGATAATAGATTGCTGTTGTGCCTGTCCAAATTTATGGCTTGCTGTGTCAGATAATATTGGGCTCATGATGGGCAACTCAGGTTATCACATGGTAATTTGATGACCCATTGTCAGATGTTCAGTTCCCACTAAGGCCCAGTAACAGGCCAAGAGTTGTCTCTCAAAAGGAGAGTAATTGTCTGTCGATGGTGGCAGGGCTTTGCTCCAAAATCCTAAGGGTTTCTGCTGTGATTCACCTATGGGAGCCTGCCAGAGACTCCAAACAGCATCTCTATCTGCAACAGACACTTCCAGTACAATGGGGTCTGCTGGATCATATGGTCCAAGTGGCAAGGCAGCCTGTACAGCAGCTTGAACCTGCTGAAGGGCCTTCTCTGGTTCTGGGCCCCACTCAAAGCTGGCAGCTTTCTGAGTTACTTGGTATCTGGGCCTGAGTAACACACACCCAAGTGAGAAATGTGCTGCCTCCAAAATCCAAAAAGGCCCACTAAACATTGTGCTTCTTTCTTAGTGGTGGGAAGGCCCAGGTGCAACAATTTATCCTTTACCTTAGAGGGGATATCTCTACATGCCCCATACCACTGAACTCCTAAAAATTTTACTGAAGTACAAGGTCCTTGGATTTTGGTTGGATTTATTTCCCATCTTCTATTGCGCATATGCCTTGCCAACAAATCCAAAATGTTTGCTACTTCCTGCTCACTTGGTCCACTCAGCATAATGTCATCTATATAATGGACCAGTGTGATACCTTGTGGAAGAGACAAGCGATCAAGATCTCTGCAAATCAAGTTATGGCATAGGGCTGGAGAATTAATATACCCTTGAGGTAACACTTTAAATGTATACAGCTGGCCTTGCCAACTGAAAGCAAATTGCTTCTGATGATCTTTATGAATAGATATGGAGAAAAAAGAATTTTCAAGATCAATGGCTGCATACCATGTACTAGGAGATGTGTTGATCTGCTCAAGCAATGAAACCACATCTGGTACAGCAGCTGCAATTGGAGTCACGACTTGATTAAGTTTTCAATAATCATCTGTCATTCTCCATGATCCATCTATCTTCCATACAGGCCAAATAAGAGAATTAAAAGGAGAGATGGTAGGAACCACCACCCCTGCATCCTTCAACTAATGGTGGCACTAATTTCTGTAATTCCTCCAGGGATACAATCTGATTCACTATTTTCCCTTGTTAGAGGCAATTCTAAAGGCTTCCATTTGGCCTTCCCAACAATAATTTCCCTTACTCCACATTTTAAGGAACAAATGTGAGGATTCTGCCAACTTCTAAGCATATCGATACCAATTATACACTCTGGAACTGTAGAAATAACTATAGGATGAGTTCGGGTACCTACTGGACCTACTGTGAGTCGAACATTAGCCAAAACTCCATCGATCACTTGACCTCCATATGCCCCTACTTTAACTGGAGGGCCACAATGCTTTCTAAGGTCTCCTGGAATCAATATCAACTCAGACCCAGTATCTAGTAAACTCCAAAATGTCTGATTATTTCCTTTCCCCCAATTCACAGTTACTCTAGTGAAAGGCCTTAGGTCCCTTCATGGTAGGACAGAAGAAGGACTAATATTAAAGCTTTTTGCTATGGTGCCAAGGTCCTTCCTTAAAGGGACCTGATCTCCCCTTCATTCAAGGTGTTCTGGATCTGTAAACTGGCTCAGGTCTGGAAATTGGTTGACTGGCTGTGATTCTCTGCTGCTACAAGTAAAGGCAGCTTTTCCTTCATTTCTATTAGAATTTTTCTACTTGTACAGGTCAAAAAAGAACTTTGTAGGTATAACAGTTACTCTTAACTATTGCTGTGAGAGAGCACCCAAAGTCAAGCAATTTAAGGGAAGAAAGGAGATTTATTCAGCTTATAGTTCCAGAGGGGAGGTGGCCTGGCTGGCTGGCCAAGGCCGGAGAAGGCTGAGTCACCGCAGACATCTTGGAAGCTGAGAGCTGCAGACTGCTTGCTGCAAAGGCTGACTTCTCCTAGAGGTAGGGTGGGATTAATCCACCTCAAGGCCCACCCCTTGTGACTGCCTTCCTCCAGCAAGGCTCCACCTCTCAAGGTGCCATGTCCTTGATAAACACATGAGACTGTAGGGGACATTTCAAACCATGACAGTAGGTTTCTTATCTATTTTACTTTTGGGGACACTATGGTTGATTAGCCAATGCCAAAGGTCTAAGCAAGTGAGACCTTCATAAGTACTGTTTTGTCTATGCTGCACATTATGGTTAGTATGCTTACTTTGCCATTGGTGATTCAGTGCTGCCACTTGGCCCCTACTACTCCTTGATCCACCTAGGCCCATTAAATTTAAGACTTCCAACTGGGCGGCAGCATCTCCCATTGTTAGGTCTAAAATAAAGAGAAGAGCAATGATAGGAGCCTTCATATTTGGTGCTGCCCCTCTCACCAATTTATTAAGTACATTTCTGGTAAAAGGCATGTCATCTGGATTCAGCCATTGAGAATTAGACTTTAAAGAATGAATCCAGTCAAGCATACCAATTTCCCTGAACCTCCTAATCCCATTGTCAACACGAAACCAAGGAATATCTGGAATCTTCAGTTACTTCTCAAAAGGCCAAACTTTAATACTTCAGCTATCCACTTGGCACCATTCTTAACTCTATGAGCAGCAGTGTTAAACCTAGAATCTCTATTCAATGGACCCATTTCTGTGAACTCACTTTTATCCAGTTTTATACTCCTTCCACCAGTATCCCATAGCCTTACATCAATCCATTCCCAGGGATATTCCCCAGACTGTTGCTTGAACGTGTTAGAAAAGTCATGGAGTTCTTCAGGGGTATAGCGTACCTCCTCATGGACCATACTTTCTATTTCACCTTTAGGAGACTGTTTAGCCTTCAGCCTAGTTATAGGCCTAGAAGCAATCACAGGTGGGCATGCCATATCATCAGCATTTTCTTGAGGCAAAGTCTTTGGTCTTTTTTCAGACAAATCATGAGTAATTCCCTCAGGCAAAGATGGAGATAGCTATTCTGTAGATGGTGGGGGTGGGGATTCATTCTCTGCTAAGGGTGGGGAGACCATTTCCTTGGGCAGAATAAATGCATCAGAATTTGAAGGTTCAATATCCTCATCATCAATTTGGTCTTCCCACACATCAGCATCCCACTTTTCTGGATCCCACTCTTTGCCAATCAGTGCTTTTATTTTAACCACTGACACCTTTTGAGGTTGGGATTTTAATTCACATTGTAACTCAGCCAATCTAATAATCAGAGTTTGGGTTTGATTTTCTGTGATTCAAGCCCTGTTGCTACTGGAGAGAAGATTCTCTTCTAGGGCATACTTAGAAACTTCTAAGTTGTTTATGTGCATTTGGAGCTGGGCAATTTCACCTCTAAAGTCTTTCTTTTCCATTCTTACTTTATCCAGTCTAAAGTTCATTCTCACTTCCCTTTCTGGTCACTTGGGACTGAACAGGTTTGATCTCACCAATCAGGGAGGATATAGGGACTAGCAGATAGACAGTAACCATCTCCTTTTATATTAAGATCTTCCTTTAAACAGTCTTTTATCTTGATTAGGAGATGACCTTTGATACCAATCAGGACTTAGCCTAGGGAAGTGCAGGAAAAGAAAAACTGAAAACAACAACAAACCATAATTCAGAACACCAAAGATCCTACTTTATTCACCTGGAACCAGCTAAATCTCTCCCCATTCTAAAGCTCAGGGAATCTTGCAGAAGAGGGGGCAGCAAGATTATAAGAGCCTAAAGATGGGGAGGACCAACAATATGCAAGACACTCCACACAAGTTAGGGCTACAGCAACCAGGATTGGACTTTGCCTAAACTGCAGCATGGTTGACATGTCAAAAAACCCCAAAGTCTATCATGGATCACAGGGGAGAAGGCTCCAGAGAGTAGGTTCCTTAGAGGCAAGGATTAACAGTCATAATAGAGTTCCCATACTAATGGGAGCCCAAGAAAGGGTACTGGGCTATGACACTGAGTCCTGAACCCTCACTAGGATGGAGGACTCAGAGGGAGATTCTGGCACCCTACTTGGGGATGGGAGGGAGGAAAGAGGAGACACCTGGAGAGGGGGAATGAGGGAGAGGGATGGAAAGAAGGGGGAAGTGGGAGAGTGCAATGGGGGATGATGGGGGAAGGGAAGGGGAGGCAGAGGATGGTGGTACCTTTGAGCTTGTATGATTAGGAAAAAAATAATATATGGGAGAAAAAAAAAACAACTGTGGTGCTTTCTCTCCTTTCCACTCTGTTCAATTAAAAAAATATATGCTAGTTTGTGATGCTACTTGTTAATTCTCCTATAACTTATAATATATAACTGATAATACACCATGTAGTACACCAACAGGTTCAACAAAGAAAGCTAATTTTTAAAAATATACTATAATACATAGATTTGCAATGCAAGCCCAACTCAACAAGTCATCCACTGAGATTGCTGGTTGGTGGTTGTTGGGGGGGGCAATGTGTTTTCTTGTTTTCCTTGCTTTGAATTTATGTGGATTGAAGTTTTGCTGTTGGACACGAAGTCTTACTATATAATCCTTGTTGATTTATAGAATGTAGGCTAGGATGACCTCAGATTTGGGCTCTGATTACAGTCATGTGTCTTCATCCAAACTCTCACCCCCATTCTGGGTTAGTCTTCGCAGGAAAGACAGTGATTCTTCAGTCTTTATCTATTCATTTGCAAACTGAGAAAAATAAAGTATTTGTAAGTATGTGATAAGGATTAAATTTCATTTGAATAAACTCACACAAAAGATGGTCTCTGTAAATGGCTTTTTTTGACATCACATTTTTTTCAGAAACATTCATGTGTTGAGAAACAACACACTAGCATTTCATTCCTTTTTTACCACCAAAAGAAAATGTTTCATTGTATGGACATACCACTGTAACTCACATACATTCATAAGTTAATTTACTTTTATCAAACACTAAATTAGTACTATTTTATTGATTTAATGTGAATGGAATTTACCAAGCTTACTGAGGACTTGCTAAGGTAGAAATACAGAAGTTATTTGCTACAGAATGTGATAGACAGTCACTGATTTCAATTTGGCAATTGAAATCTTTAGCTCTGGGCACATCTGTAAACAAACAGTGTGTCAAACCCCAAGTAAGCCTGAAGAAGATTGTCTGATTGGTGGGGAAGGTCCAGCCCATGTCGAGTGGGATTTTCCTCTGAGCAGGTGGATAAAGTGGAAGGAACTGATTAAGTAAGTTGGCCTTCTTTGGCACACTTGGATAGATGTGCTATTTAGCAAGGGAAAATTGCTTCTCTCTTGGCAGTCCCGTGGATATGTGTGGTCAGTTCCTTGGCACCTGGTGTGGTGTGCATTTTCCTGCCAAGACTGATTAAAAACTGGATAATCATAAGACAAAATAAAACCTTCTGTTCTCCTGTAAGCTGTTTGGTCATGAATTTATCAGCAACATGTGGAGTAACTTTAGCACTTCATTTCAGTCTTTATTTAGGGAAACTTATTCATTATGTTCTGCCCATTTCCACTGTTCTGTTTATTGGGATTTTTTTAACATATTCATTTTCATATGCAGTTATGTTAGTACATTTATTTACATGACTTTAGAAAATATTTTCCCAGGATCTAGAGAGGTGGTTCAGGTGTTAAGGCTTTGTCTCACAAGCAGAAGGTCCTGAGTTCGAATCCAAGGTCCCAGGTAAAAACTCCAGGCCAAAACAGTTGTATCCTGCACTTCCAGATTTGGTGGGCAGACCCTGGGAAACTCTAGCATGAAGCAAGAAGGAGATGGAAGCTATCCAGGATGATTCTCAAAGTCACCCTTTGTCTTCCACAGGCGCACGTGTCCTCTCTCTGTCTCTCTCTCTCTCTCTCTTTCACACGCACACACACACTAAATGAGTGAACAAATAAAAACAAAGTTTAAAAATGGCTTAACAAAAAGAATGAAAATATTTCCCCAATGGTTAGAAACTACCACACTGGAAACAAGAGACAGTGAAATTAGAATAAAATAAAAAAGATATTTTAATGTACTTGAAAAAAAGTAGCTTGATATATTTTAGACAATTTAAATATTTTATCTTTTTTATTTTTAGTTAAGAAAGATAATCATAATCCTTATCCATTCTCTGATTCTAGCATCACAATGCCACAGACAGGGCAAATTGTTAAAAAAAAAAGTGGTTTATTTTAGTGTTGCAGTTCATCTGTATGGTTGCTGATAAACAGCTTAAGGGATGATTACTGATTACAGTTCTTAGTTCAGTTTGACAGGAGAGCATGCACCAACACCAGGGCCAAGGGGATTGGCCACTACCTTTTCTACATAATACCTGAGAGAGAGACAATCCTTACTTTCCAGACCAGCCTGTCTAGCCAAGTATACTCGGTCAACCAGATGTCTGTCTTTTGTTCCAGGGCCTAGTCCTAGCTACCATGGACTGGGCCTTTCCCATCAGCCAATCTCCTTCAGGTTTGCTCTGGGTCCAACTCAACCACTGATTCTCTACAAATGTGACCAGAGCTCAAACCCTCCACTACCAAATTGACACCTGTGCCGAACTATGACATTTTAGTTTAGCCCATGGTCAAGAACACATCTGGCAATGGCACTCCAGCTGGCAGAACCTGAGGTGTGCAGGGCTTATATGAGGAATGGCAGGGAGTAGCACAGAGATAACCAAAGTGGCTTCCAGAGCACAGAAAAGAAAATCTGCTAGTCAGTTTCATTTACAAAACTAAAACGTTGACTTCTCTTTAAAATTTTCTTCTTTCTTCTTAAATTTCTCTTGAAGATTCTGTTTAATGTTTTATTTTCCACATGACTCTAAATCCCACAAGAAATATGCATTTTATGCCATGGTATCTCTGAGATGAAAGTAAATTTAATTTTTCCTGATGCTGTGCCTTTACTGAGTCATATGTTTTGAGTAAACATTGAAAGTATTATTAGCATTGGAATGATTTCCCTAAAGGATTTGCTGCTCTAAAGGGTCCATTTTACCTATATCTCATGGGAAGTTATATGGGCCTCATTAGGCTCTTAGAACATTCATGAATGATTGGCATTGCCTTGGTGTGAATGCAACTTGTTCTCTCATTAAGAAGTGGAACTAGGTAGGCCCTTTGAGACATGACTAGGGCTCTGCTCTCATGAATGGATTCATCCATTCATAGGTTTAGAGAATTAGAGAGTTAACATAGAATCTCTGTGTCTAGAAGGGATGTGTGAACCAATTATAGCCATTGACTTTGGGTCAATCACAGACATTTGTATGGACTGATAACAGTCTCTTTTTAGCACCCATCACGGTCATTAAGGATTTCCATTTGGATCGTTCATGGCCGTGAATCTTCACAGCATTCACAGTAGTCCCTGCACCAGGGGAAGCGCTGTCCTTATGGCCAAAGCATAAGTGGTTTCAGGATCACATAGAAGTTCATCAAACTTTCTGATGGAAAAAATTCTGGTCCAAACTGTTTCAAGCTGCCTCGGATAGGGTTGTGCCCTCAGGAATCAGGGCAACCAGCTACATCTGCATAGTTGCCTCAAGGCATAACATGGAGAGTTCAAGACAGCTGGTACTGGCAGTTGACTATTAGACAGTTGACTAATAGACTATTAAACTATTGACTGTTGACTATTGGACAGTCTTTCACTCAAGGCAGCATGAGTCTAATAATAGCTGCTAATTGGAGAATCAACTACCATATCCCCAAAGTCTTTACTTATATATGGAGAAATAAACATCAGAAGGAGAATTGGAAAACAAATCATTAATACTAATAGAGAGTTTTACATATTTTTGTACGATGCCTAACACCTGTTCAGTGATAAGGGCAAACACCCAAACACATGCATCTCATTTTTGAATTTCATTTTTTTGGAGAACACGTAAGTGAAAGCATGCAGTATCATCATTCTGCACCTGCTTTATTTGGCTTAAAACAACTAAATTATGCTATATCCTATTCATAAGTCTTAACATCACTTTGATTCCTGTAAACATATATAATTATAAATTCAATTTAGGCAAAATTTAAGCAAAAGTTACATCTGATTGCAATACCCTTTAATCGAAAGTCTCCAGAAGCATGTCTGAAGTTGAACAAGCCTGTATCTATTGACTCATTATGAAGAGAGAGAAAGCACATACAGAAATCAACATAAACGCTGGGGCAATCTCGATAACAATGTAAGGAGGGACTTCCTTTGAGATTGCTACCCTCAGCTAGCACCTGCCTTGTTAGGTGATGTAGGGAATCAAGAAGCAAGGCTTTTCTGTGGAAAGACCGCTATAGCTTCTCTCTGGAAGTTGAGAATACAGGGAACTCGCACTATGATGAGTGAAGAAGCATACTTGACTCCAGTTAATCAAGACAAGATCTTTTGTCATATTTATGGCAATGTTTTGCTGATGGCTTTGCTTGTTTTCATACATTGATCATATATTGGTGTAATCATATTGACAATATGGTAGCTTTCTCTGCGAAAATGTTCATCTTCAGAGAGAAAGCATATGGGCCAAAATCATGAGTCCTTTCTCAGAAATGAAAAGTGCTTTTCTTATTGATGAGGCTCTTGACTTCATGGTGTAATATGTTCATGCAACTGAAGATCAAAATTACCATTTGATAATTTTCAATTACATACGTATATTTTTATGGCATATATAATATACATTCCATATATTTACATACAATGTACACATATGTGTATATATCACAGCATATATTTTTATTTATTTTTGCCCATCATACAAACTTCTTCTTTTTTAATTTATTCAATTGTGTGTGTATGCGTGTGTGCGTATGGGTATGTATATGTGTGTGTGTGGGTATAGGACCACAGGCGAATTCGGGAACCACCATGGACCGCCTCCACCTCCTCCTTGTTTACGCTGCCCCGGGATTCACAGGCTCCGCCCTACCAGCACCAGAAACGCAGGCCGCCCCTGCTTCTGTCCAGCGTCTATACGTGGATCTAGGACCCGAACTCAGGACCTTCTGCCTACAAGGCAGAGGCGTAACCCCTGAGCCACCTCTCCAGCCCCCATCATACAAACTTAAATTACAGTGTATTTTGAATGATTTAGTATAAAGATTTTTAACCATTAATGACAGAAACAAAGATTGCCAGTAAAGAAGAATTTGCATTGTGACCAAAACATTGACGTCAATGAGGTGTAATCGATATTCAGTAAGTGCTATCATCTGGAAGCTTGTCCCTGTCAAAACTCCTATTGAAAGCTGATCTATGAGGTCTTATGTAAATAGTATTTTGAGGTGGAGTCTTCTGGAGATAAGATGGACTAGATGTAGTCAGGAGAGCACAATCCTTATGATTTCCTTAGTGGCTTCATGAAAAGAGAAAAAGAGACCCGAACTAGCAAGTTCTCTGTCTCAGCCTAAGATGACTTGTCCCTTTGGGAACTCTGCCAAGATTCTTCATCAACAAATGACGTTCTTGCCAGGTGCAGCTCCTCTACCTGGAACACCCAAAACCACAAGAAATAAATTTCTTTGCTTAATGAATCATCCAATCTCTGGTATTTAGCTACAGCAACAGGAAACGAGCCAAAACAACATTTAAACATAATAAAAAAAAAAAAAAACTGGTGTTCTCAGGGGATCAGTGGAGACAAAATATCCTGAAGTTTGCTCATAGTCAAGGCAACAGGGCACTTTGCCAGCCCTTGGACCTCACAAATGTTAAATCTTTGGATTTTAACCAAACATACCAGAAGGTGGCAGAATTGTAATATTTAAAATGAAAGAAAAGAGAAAACGAAGCGGCAAAACCTACTTCTAGAAAAGGGCCCTTCTCAAATCCAGGAATCGAAACCAAAACCAGATAATATCCAATCAGACACACCCTCTTGTTTCTCAGTCAGTTTAAACTGGTATGAGCTGGAGGAGATAGACATGTAAGCTTTCCTTATAACACGAACGAAGAAGTTATTATTGTTATTTTTCCTTTTTGTTATATCGAAGATATTTGACATACGATCTGGGTAAGTACAAAACCTCTTATTTGCAGTAGTAATAGCAGTAATACTAGTGGTAGTGTCTATCAGTGGTATATTGAATAGTCAAATAGAATTGCAGATAGAAAGAGATGTACTCTGAAGGTAAAATAATAAGATTCTAAGTCCAGGAACTTTAGAGCATTTGTTGTAACAGAAGTCTGCTTTACATTAGTTGAAAAAGTGAGTCATAATAGCCTATTAAAGATGCAATAGAAAACTTGAGATATTTTAATCCGTATCACCTAAATCAAAACAGCATTCTCAGGAAGAATGGAAAATAAAAACTTTTATCTTTTGCATTAATCAACCACACCATCCACCAGCTACTCTGAAGAACTGGCAAACTTGGGAAACAAATGGACTTATAGCTTCTTGGATATGTATCTAAGAAAGACAGAAACTTGAAACTATAGCAACTTTATTATCCTGGTAGAAATCATAGATTTGTGTCCAATTCCTCCCCCCAGCAATTAATGATATTGCACAAGAGAATAGAGAAGATAGTGTTTCTGGATAGAGTCTTCCTTTCGGAAAGGCTAAGTCCCATAGTTAACCTTAAATGTATGTGGGTTCGGTCATGTAAATTTGCTTGCTCATTTCATACTATCCAGTACATGACTCATGATGCACTTTTGGAGACTACTTTAAATATATATATAAAATCTAAAAACAGCTCTTAAGCACCACATTCGTTTGTTTTTTTGTTTTTTTTTTTTTTGTTTGTTTGTTTTTTGGACTCCTGCTCTAGTTAGTCTTCTCCCTGTTTTATTTACCTAAGGACTTGAATATATATGTGGTCCTGTATCACTTGTTAAGTTATCTACAAACCTTTTTGGAAGAAGTCAAAAGAAATCATTAATAAGCAAACTATGTGTGAGCAGTGTCATAAATGAGGGAAGTTCATCCTTCTAGCATATATTCTCCAAAAGCAGCATTCCAACAATATATAAAGGATTTATTGAAAGGCACAGCTATCAAAACTCAAGTAGAATCTTCAGAGGGTACAGAACCTGTTCAGTCACATTATCTGAAAAAGAAAGTGGTGAAAGTTACACTAGCAAGGTATGATTGCATTTTTCTGTCTGCTTGTTTAAAATTTCAAATAAAATTCCAATGTACATATGAGGCTGAGAAGCTGATGTAGAGGGTGAGAGAGCTCCCTGTGTAGGCCTGACAGCCTGAGCTGGAATTCTCCACACCGGTGATGGCTACAAGTGCATGTGACCCTTGTCTTGTTGGGAATGAGAGTGGATTACTGGGGTTCGCTGGCTGCCAACCTAGCTCCAAAAGAAACTGCTCCAAGGAGTAAAGCAGACAGTGATTGAGCAAGATACCCAACTTCCTCCTCTGGCCTGAGTGAAATAACTTCCTAAGAGTGTGTGTGTGTGTGTTTAGTGTTACTGACCATGTTCAGGATTCTCGCCCCTTTTCAGAGAGTATGTCCCTGAGAGATATCTGCTGTTCTGACTTCTTGAATGCATGTCACAAACACACACACACACACACACACACACACACACACACACACACACACACGCACTCAATTTCTTACATAAAAATTCCACAATGACAAATAAGCCTATTGTTTGTATGATAGCTAGAAACATTTAAAAACAATGGAAAAGAAGGTCGAAGCAAGGTGTTCTTAAGTGGGATCTGTTATTTTGGTGTTTGAAATTCATTTTATGAACTAGCAATCTAAATTCATAGTGCAAGAGTTCTTTTCCTGAAATTTCTCTCTTGGTTTCTTCAATGGAAATAAGAAGATATCACCTTGTTTTCATATGTGACTATCCAGAAAGACTATGCCACTTCAGGAACTATAAGAACCAACGTGTTAAGCATTACGTTAGGTTTTTTTGACATTCGCCTTAAAAAAAAAAAAAAAACTGCCATATGGGACAGAAGATTAGAGAGATGTTCATTATCTAAAACAAACATCCACAAATATGAAATGTATGTTTCAGATTGCAAAGTAATGTGCAATTCAGTGTTTATGACACGCTTATCCAACAGACCTTATAAATGGTGAGGGTAAATAGTTGGTTCAGTTTACTTGTATTTTTGTGTTGAGGATCTAAGCTTAGGTCTATTATTGAGCTATATCTTCAAGGCATGTAATTTCAAAATAAAGTTTTAGAGAAATTTAAAAAAAAATGGGATCAGCTGGAGTGGACTGAGGATATTAAATGCTAACCCTGTGGTTTAAAGCAGGTATATTGTTTGGTAAAAAGTCAAGACTTCAATATCTAGAGTTGAATTTTGTAACACACAGTCATCTTGTTTCTATACAAGTTCCTCAGTCATTTTGTTCATCTGCTTATTTCATCGTGTATTTTAGAGGAAGTACTGGCTTCTTTAATGTTATGTAACAGAGTAAAACATCTTAAGGATAGATTTGTTCTCTACACATAGTCATTTATTCAGTCTTGAATGTTTCCACTTTAATGTATCCTACTCCATTTTTTAAACTTTTGAACTTTTGAACTTTTCATATGTTATTATTAAAATTCACATGCAGTTTTAGAATATAGTCACAAATTTTATATACTCCTTATGAAATGCCCCAAATATTTCAACACTACAGTACAATATTACAAACCAATCTTTTGATATTGGTACAAGGGGATAGAGAGGTAGTGTTAATTCAGAAACATGAAGATAAGTCACTCTGTTCATTATAGCTGTGCTTGCTTTCTGACACTACTCCTTCTTCACTCCAATAACCACTGACCTAGTCTCCATTTTTATGACTTTGCCATTTTTAGAATGTTGTGTAAATGAAATGTTCTATATATTGACCTTTCTCACTCTGCATAATCCCTTGGAGATTTATAAAGTGTGGCACATTTGGATACAATCATGTCTCCTGAAGGCTCATCTGTTAAATGTTTAGTCCCCAATGTAATGTACTAAAGTGGTACATCAGTAGCACTCTGATGAATGAATGAATGAATGAATGTATTTGGTGATTTGTGATTTGATAGCATGATTGGGAGGTGGTAGAAACTAAAGGTTATATCTTAATTAGAGGTTGCCATTTAGGCATTGTCTTAAACAGTGTATCTAGCATCCCAGACTCTTCCTGGTACTCTTTCTCTCTCTCTCTCTCTTTCTCTCTCTCTCTCTCTTTCTCTTTCCCTTTCTCTTTCTCCCTCCCTTTTTCCCTCCTCTTTTCCCCTCCCTCCTTTTTCCCTTTCTCTTTCCAGGCTACCATGAAGTAAGCAACTTTTTCTACTGGTGTCTTTCCTCTGTAATGTTTCTGTCTTATTTTGCTTAAAGATCTTCAGTCCCATCCATTTTCCTACAAATGATACAATTTCATTTTCTTTTTGATTGAGTTGTGGCCCCATTTATGTACATAATACATTTTCTTTAGTCATAACTTAGATGAAGACCACCTAAGCTGATTAGATAACATAGCTCTTATGTTTACTGCCACATTAAATATGGGTTTGTAGGAAAGTTTATTGTATGCTGACTTCAATTCCTTTGGTACCAGAAGTGGTATAGCTAGATATATGTTAACTCTTATTTTCATTTCTTTAGAAAATGCCATACTGTTTTCTATAGTCAGAGAAACAATTTACATGTTCTCCAATACTATGTAAGGGTTAATCACGTACTTCCCATAGCCCCCCTCTACATTTTGGTTAGGTATTGTTTTCTGTTTTCTTGATGATGGCCATTCTAACTTATGTGAAATGCAGTCTCCATGTAATTTTTATTTGGATCTCTCCAAATCAAAAAAAGTTGTGGATTTATTGACCATTTATGCTTCTTATTTTGAGAAATATCTGTTTAGCTCATTTCCCTCATTTATTGATTCTTGTTCTTGAGGTAGTTTGTTCAAACTCTTTATATATAATGGATATCACTATTTATGAGATGAATAGATAGAAAGGATATTCTCCAAGTCTGTGGGTTGTCTCTGCAGGCCATTAGTCCTGTTCTTTGCTATACAGAATTCTACTGACCAATGTACTACCATTTGTCAATTCTTGTTTTAATTTCCTGAGCTACTTGAGTCGTATCTATAAAGTCATTGCATATACCTTTTTAAAGTACTTTCCCTAGGTTTGAGGTGGTGGCATAGTGATAGGGGGCTTGCCTAGCATTTGAGAGATCATTAGTTCAATTTTCACTGCTTCCCCTAAAAAATAAATAATGTTTTTCTCTAGTAGTTCCAATTCAACTCTTGTTAATGTTTTTAACCAATGTTCAAATTGATTTTTGGATAAGATGAGAAATAGAAATAGTGTCAGTTTACATGGGTATATTCAGTCTTTCCAACACCTATTATTATTTTTTTCCCAAAAAAGAGTTTGAAGAACTTTTGGCAAGAACCAGATGATACTGACTATGTAGGTTTATTTCCACATCTTCTATTTTATTTTCTTGGTCTGTGCATCTGTTTTTGTACCTGTACTCTGCTGATTGCTTTTACTTACTATTTTAGTTAATTTTTCTTCATATGATTATTTGTTTAAAATTTAAAGCCAAGTATTGTGATACTCCAGCATTGCTGTTTTTGCCATGGTTACTTTGGTAAATCAGGATCTTTTTATTTCAATGTGAGTTTTAGGATTTAGGATAGTTTTTCTATCAAGAATGTCATTGGAAGTTAGTGGATGTGGAGTTGTATACTGACATTGATTATGTGGCCATTTTGAAATATACTTTTGCTCATCAGTGAGCACACGATGCTGTTCAGCTTCTTGTGCTTTCTTCCATTTCTATCTTCAGGGTCTTAAGAGTTTCACTATAGAGACCTTTTACTTCCTTGATTGGTTTCATTTCCAGGTATTATTTAAAGTTGTTGTGAATGGTTTTGGTTTCCTGATTTGTTTTTCTGCATGCCCGTTAATGTTATATAGGAAAGGTACTGGTTTTTGTTTCATTGATTTTTTTTGTATCCTGTTTCTTGACCAAAAGCATCATGTCTGAGTTTTCTACAAGTCACTAGGTCCTTTTATAATCATATCCTCTAGGAATAATTTGACTTCTTCCTTTGTTATTTATATCCCCTCTCTTTCTGACTCTTTTCTTTTTACTTTAGCAAATGCATTGAACATTATATTGAAGGATATCACAGAGAGAGGACACCCTTGTTCTGGATTTGAAAGGAAATGCTTTCAGTTCCTTCCCATTTTGGATAAGTTCATGTGGTATGTAATACACATGTTGTCAAATTATATTAGCTACTTTTCTTATCACTGTGTCCAAATACCAGACAAAAAACAACTTAAGGGAGGAATAATTTATTTTGGTTCACAGTTTAATGTTATGGATTTCTCAAATATCAGCAAGCAAAGAAGCAGAAGTATTAGACAGGAACTGGGTCTGACTTTAACTGTCAGATTCCATCTCTATGTCCATATACTTCCCAAGTAGTCCTCATGCCCAAGATGTCTTAAAATCTTCCCCAAAACAATACCAACAGCCAGGGACAACAGGTTGAAACACATGAACCTGTTGAAGATTTTACATAATCAAATCATAACATTATACCCCTGGTTCCCAGAGATCATAGCCATCTCATAATTCAAAACTGATTCAGTCAAACATCAAAACTCCTCATAGTCTTACAGTTCCAATTGTGTTCAAAAGTCCAAAGTTTCTTATAAGACTAAAGGTAATCTCTTAGTTGTAAACCCTTGTAAAATCAAAAACAAAAACAGAAACAATAAAAAAGTTACATGCTTCCCACATACAATTTCACAGGTCAGATATTTCCATTCTTAAAGGGAGGAATGAAGGCATAGTAATTCCCTCACCAAACAAATAAGTAGGTAACTTTCAAATAATGTGCTACTCAAATTTCAGAACATAGGCAAAACTTGCTCAGATTCTTTGCCAGAGTATGAAATGAATGACCTAGAACCCAATTCTTAAAAGAGACCTTGTTTCCCTCTGCAACACTATGAGCACAATCTTTTTCTCTCTGTGTTTCTCATCATCATTCTGGTATTCCAAACTACTGCCAAAGTAGTCCACTAAATTCTACTTACAGTTCTCTATGAATTCTCCAGTTCAGAACTTTAAAATCTTTCACATTTCTATTGGAAACTAGGTCAGAGGGCTTAAGAAACACATGCATAGGCTTATCACAGCAATGGCCTACTCCAAGTGCCTGTTTTCTGTACTTATTTTCCATCTGATGCTACCAAATACCTTATAAGAAGTAATGCACAGGAGAAGGCTTCTAGTGGCTCACAGTTTCATGACATGGAAGACATGGTGGTAGAAGCCTGTGCAATGGGTTGCTCATATTTTGGTGGATTAAGACCCCCAAGTCATAGGTGGGACTGGTTGTCACCCTCTAGCCCCAACTCTATGGCCACTCATTCACTAATTAGGCCCTATATCCTAAAGTTTCCACAACTTCCCTAATAGCGCCACCAGCTTGGGACTAAGTGTTCAAACACATGAGCCTTTGGAGGACATTTCAAATTTAAATAATGATCAGTATATTCCCGTAATCCTAGTTTCCTTGGGGCTGTCATCATGAAGGGATACTGAGGTTTGACAAAGGCCTTTTCTGTACCTGTTAAGATGATTGTGTGATTCATGTCCATGATTTCATTGTTGCTGTATCATATTTATTGATCTAATACGTTGATTCAGCATTGTACTGGGATGAAATAACTTGATCATGGTTTATGATCTTTTTAATGCGCTGTTAAAATTTAGTTCATACATATTTTATTGAAAATATTTACATTTTTGCTCATCAGGGAAATTGGTCTCTAATTTTCTTATTTGGCTGTGCCCTTATCTGGTTTTTGTATCAGAGTACTTCTAGAATGAATTGGTCACATTTCTTCCCTTTATATTTTATGGATTCATTTGTAGAGCATTTGTGTTATCCTTTAAAGATTTAGTACAATTTGCAATGAATCTTCCCAGTCTCAGGTTTTTCTCTGTCAGGAAACTTTATTAATGTTTCAACATAATTACTTGTTACAGATGTTTAAATTGTTTGCATCACTTGACTTAGTAGATCATAGATGTCTAAGATTTTTTGCTATTTTCTCTAAATATTTTAATTTATTGGAATGTAAGATTTCAAACCATTCCCTAATGATCTTCTGGATTTCAATTCAATTATTGCAAAAATCTATGTATTTTCTAATTTGGGTCTTCTTATCTTTCATTTGGCTAGGTTAAAGTTCTGATAATTTCATTTACCCTTTCTAAGGACCAATCTTTTGTTTCATTGATCGTGTATTGTTATTTTATTTTCCAACTTATTAATTTCCATTTTGATCTTTGTTATTTCTTTCCATCTACTAATTTAAGTGGTTATTTTTATTGTTTCTCTAAAACCTTTGGGTGTATTATTAGTTATCTCATATTTCTATTATTTTCTAATGCAGTCACTCACAGTTATAAATTATTTTCTTAGAACTGCATAGGTAAAATTGCTGCACTACTCAAAATAATTAAGAAATAATGGTTTATATTAGTTAAATATAGATGACAACTTGATAATTGAAGGCTGAATTCTGGGAAGATCTGTGAAGGACTGGTAGTTAAAGCAAGTTCTAAGCAAACCTGAAGGAAAGTGTCTAATTGATATGGGAAGACCCAGCCTGTAGTGAGGATGACCATTCCCTGAACATGTAGATAAGGTAGGATGGCCAGTTCCCTCAGCTCCTGGTGTTGGTTAGAACTTTTTGCCAAGCTGGGCTGTGAACTATAATGGAGAATCAAAAGCAAGAATTAAATTCCTTTTCCCCTAAACTGCTTGGCCATAAATTTAACAGCAACATGAAGTCAAGTGGCAACCAAAAGTCAAACAGCAGATTAAAGGACAAAGAAAACTATACATAGTAAATTTTTTTAAACTATATTGTGGAACGAAGCAAGCCAGACCAAAAAAAGAAGACAAATCCCACATCTTTTCATCTCTGCTATGTGAAGCCTAGATTTTAATTTTTATATGTGTGAAGGAGTTGTGAAACTATAAAGGAGATTATACGAAAGGGAAGAAGAAATACTAAGGGCAAAGATGGGAATAAGACATGACTTGGACAGAGCCCTGCCTGCCTCATCCTTGTATATAAGATTGCTTGGTATTAACTTCCTTCAGAGCATATGGCATGCTGCATTGAAATCACAACCTTCTTATTTTCCCATACCTTAGAACCTTCTGGTGAACTGTTCACTTAGTTAGTCTGTAAAATAATAAATGCTTGGGAAAGTGAGAGCTGCTAGTCCCCACCAGGCCACCCAATACCTGTTTTACAGTGTATTTTCAGTATACTGTCTTTGTCTTTTTCTTCTTGCATCACCTCAACAGAGCAACACCACATGGGTTGCAGCATATGGAGACCAAGATCAGCATCAGCGTCTTCCTCTATCACTCTTCCTTTTTTTCTTTGGAGGCAGGTCTCTCCCTGAATGTGGAGTGCACCAATTCTGCGAGACTAACTGGCCAAGAAGTCCCAGGATCCTCTTCTGTCTACTTCCCAGCACTGAATTACAGGTGTGTGCCACCTTGCCTGGCTTGTCAGATCCTGGGGATCCTAACTCAGGTCCTCATGCTTATGCAACAAGTGCTTTACCAGCTGAGTCATTTCCCCCAATCTCCTTCTGACTATTTAGCCTCAAAGTCTGCTTTGTAAAAGGTGAAAATCGGGTCTTCTGCTTGCTTTGTGGATTTTGATTGCTTACAATAACATTGTCCATCCTTTCTATTTCAGTCTGTATGTGTATCTAGAAATCCAACAATTAGATCTTGTCTTTAATCCTTTATCCTTTAGCTTGTTGCCATCTTTTAATTAGAGAATTAAATCTGTTTATATTTAGGGCTATTATTGAAAAACACATGCAAATTTACCTTTTCACAACCTTAGAGGTTTGCTGAACAAAGATAATGATATTTTATTATTTTCTACTTTTTATGCTCAGCTCTTCTTCTGATGAGATGCATTATTTAAACACCTGTCATGTTCATGTGTAGCTTTCTTTTTCTGTGTGTAGTATTCCCTTCAGTACATTCTCCATGCCACTATGAAAATCATGAATGTTGCAGTCTGCCTCCATGGTTGCTGATAAATGACCATCAAACAGCTTAAGGGAACAAGGGGTTTGTTACCTTATGACAGTCTGGTTACAGTTCTCAGTCAAGCTTGAAGGGAGAGCACATACCAACACTAGGGCTAAAGGAAGTGGCCACCATCACCACATAACGGCTGAGAGATGGACAATCTTTACTTGCTAGACCAGCATGTCTGGCTAAGTGAACAGAAGGATGCCACCTTCTTCAACCAGCAATCGGTATTTTATTCACCTATTCAGGGCCTAGTCCCACCCACCGTAGGCTGGGCCATCCCCATTAGCTAGACAATCTCCTGCAGGTTTGCTCTGGGCTTAACCCAACCATAACTCTCCACAAATGTGCCCAGAGCTCAAACCCTCAATCATCAAGTTGACACTTGTGCCTAACTATGACAATGAATTTCTCTAGCATATAAATACAATGCAAGGTCTTTATTTCTTCTCATATTTTAAAGAATAATTTTTCTGGATATATAGTAGTCATGGTTGGCAATTATTTCTATTTTAGGGCTTGAAACATATGAATCTATTTTTTCCAGGGCTTGGAGTTTCTACTGAGAAGTCTGTTCCTGTTGTGATAAGTTTGCCTCTTAAAGGAACTTGACACATCTTTCTTCCAGGGAATGATATAGATGCCCTATCAATGGCTGGGCACTTAACAGTCACCTATTAGTGACTTTGAGATTAGTATATATAATTTTTGAGCAGTTGAAAAGAATGGCTTTTTTTGTACTTATGAATGTTTCATAAATTGGGCTTTGATCATGTTGGTTGATGGTATTGTTTAATTCTTTGTATTCATTATATATTC
This sequence comes from Typhlomys cinereus, assembly GCA_023101885.1. Taxonomy (NCBI): domain Eukaryota; kingdom Metazoa; phylum Chordata; class Mammalia; order Rodentia; family Platacanthomyidae; genus Typhlomys; species Typhlomys cinereus. The sequence goes on along the minus strand of JALPQD010000050.1, from coordinate 5,122,980 downwards.
ACTTGTATCAATTGTTAAAGAAAAGCATTGAAGACTCAATTTAAGATTCAGAGTTGTTTAAAATTGAAAGCTCTATCAATATTTACATAGCACATTTTGTAACATTTCTGTCTGGTGAAGACACTTTGAGGATTTCATTACATAATGTCCCTGACTCTGGTAGTTTTTCTTTGTCTTCTGCCTACTTTGTCTGTCATGAATATAACTATTCTTGATTTTATTAAACAATACTTGAATTATATACCTTTATCTGTACTTTACCTTTCAACATGATGCTATTACAAATTTCAATTAGATGTCATGTAAAGAGAACACTCTACAAGATCTATCTTTTACTTTCTGTATTGAGTCCATCTATAATAAAAGTATTTATTGACATATTTTATATTTGCTTCTTGTCCTATTATTGTTTTTCTTCGCTCATCTTATTTTCTTGTCTTCGTATTAGTTACTTGAAAAAATTTAGGATTATATTTACATACATATTTTTGAATACATCACTTTCTGTCATATTCTTAATCATGTTAATATGTTATGATTGATATGAAAAAGGCACTATGAGTTTACATTTGATAGTATTTTTCTGGGAAGATATAGAATAAAGTAATATAAACTTTTAGCCGTTGAAACAGATGTATGTATTTAAAAGTTGATTGTTTAAATTTTTACTTTTTAATGCAATTTTTCTTTTTTCTCTATACAGTAATCAGAATGGCAAAGAAACTAAACCTTCCAGAAAACACAGATGACTGGACAAAAGAAGATGTAAACCTGTGGTTAGAAAATCATAAAGTTGACCAGAAGTACAGACGAATCTTGCTTGAACAAGAAGTGAATGGAACAGTCTTGAAATGGTTAAGTAAGAAACATCTTGTTGATATGGGCCTAACACATGGACCAGCTATCCAGATAGAAGAACTATTCAAAGAATTACAGAAAACAGCCTCTGAAGGTTCTATTCAGATGCCTAAGAGGAAAAAAGACCATAAAAATGTTCCTAAAATGCAAACAGAAAGCAAAGAAATTTCAAAGCAAAATCAAAGGGATAAAGAGAATTTGGACATGGCTAATGTCTCTCCAGTGAGTCCAGATATTAAAGACTCTAAGTCACTAAAAAATGAGCTCTTGGAGAATAAATCAGAACTACAGGAAAAGCAACCAACATGCATCCCACACCCTTTTGATGAATTCAGTTATCCACATTGTTACAAATTACATTTCCTTCTACAGCCTGAAACAGGACCCCTCAATCTCATTGACCCAGTACATGAATTCAAGGCGCTCACTAATACAAAAAAAGCCACAGAAGAGGATATTAAGATGAAGTTCAGCAATGAGACATTCCGATTTGCTTCAGCTTGTATGAATTCACGCACAAATGGCACCATTCATTTTGGAGTTGAAAATAAACCTCACGGAAAAATTGTTGGCATGGAAGTTACCACTGTCACCAAAGAAGCCCTGATTGACCACTTCAATCTGATGATACATCAGTACTTTGAAGTTCATCAGGTCCAACAAGCAAAGAAATGCATTCGAGAGCCAAGATTTGTGGAAGTTCTACTGCCAAACAGTACTCCATCCGACAGATTTGTTGTTGAAGTTGATGTCATTCCACACTACTCTGAATGCAGACAGGATTACTTCCAGATCAAAATGCAGCACTTTATCAACAAAACATGGGAACAAGATTCAAAATGCTCAGTTTTTGTGCGAGATGGGCCCAACACTATAGACATCCTAAGAAAGAAAGCTGACTTCAAAGCTTTTAAATTAGATTTAAAAGCAGTGTCAGAGACTAGGAAAGAAGCTGAAGAAAAATGCAAAGAAAAGTCAAATAAAAAAAAGACTGAGGGAATGAAGCTGGTTAAACTATTGACAGGAAATCAAGATTTGTTAGACAATTCATACTATTACTGGTACATACTAGTAACAAATACATGTCATCCAGATCAAACAAAACACTTAGATTTTCTAAAGGAAATTAAATGGTTTGCTGTGTTAGAGTTTGACCCTAAATCTGAGAGCAATGGAGCAGTAAAGGCTTTCAAAAAAAGTCGAGTAGCCAACCTTCACTTTCCAAGTCTATTTGTAGAAGGAAAAACCTCATCAAATGAGATTATTTCAAGTCTGAATCTTTACCAACAACCCAGCTGGATTTTCTGCAATGGCAGGTTAGACCTTGACAGTGAAAAATACAAACCCTTAGATCCAGTTTCTTGGCAAAGGGAAAGAGCATCAGAAGTCAGAAAGCTAATTTCATTTCTCACACATGAAGACATAATGCCAAGAGGGAGATTTTTAGTGGTATTTTTATTACTGTCCCCTGTGGAGGACCCAAGAGACCCCCTTATTGAGACTTTCTGTGCTTTCTATCAAGATCTCAAGGGAATGGAAAATATATTGTGTATTTGTGTAGATTCACCCATATATCAGAGATGGAAAGATCTGCTTGAAGCAAGATTATCAAGACAGGAAGATGAATTATCAGACCAATGTATCTCTACTTTAAATCTCGAGGAGATAAATGGCACTATCCTCAAACTGAAATCTTTGACTCAGTCTTCCAAGAGATTTTTGCCTTCTGTTGGTGCATCTACTGTCCTTTTGAAAAAGGAAGAGGAGATCATGACCGCTTTGGAAATTCTTTGTGAGAATGAGTGTGAAGGTACGCTTTTGGAGAAAGACAAAACTAAATTTCTTGAATTCAAGACGTCCAAAGAGGAAGACTTCTACCGGGGTGGCAAAGTGTCATGGTGGAACTTCTATTTTTCTTCTGAAAACTATTCTTCACCTTTTGTCAAAAGGGATAAATATGAAAAACTTGAAGCAATGATTCAAAACTGGGCAGATTCTTCTAAACCAACATGTGCCACAATTATTCATTTGTTCCATCATCCAGGCTGTGGGGGGACTACTTTGGCCATGCACATTCTCTGGGAGCTCAGGAAGAAATTCAGATGTGCTCTGCTGAAAAATAAGACAGAGGATTTTTTGGAAATTGGAGAACAAGTGACCAATTTAATCACTTATGGGGCGACAAACCATCAGGAATACTTACCTGTTCTGCTCCTAGTTGATGATTTTGAAGAACAAGACAATGTCTACCTTCTAAGGGCCTCTATTCAAACAGCTGTAGCAAAAAAGTACATTCGCTATGAGAAACCTCTAGTGATCATCTTAAATTGTACAAGATCACAAAATCCTGAAAAAAGCACAAAGATCCCAGACAGTGTTGCCCTAATACAGCAGCTGTCCCCCAAAGAACAGAGGGCATTTGAGCTTAAATTAAAAGAAATCAAAGAACAGCATAAAAACTTTGAAGATTTTTATTCCTTTATGATCATGAAAACCAACTTTAATAAAGAGTACATAGAAAATGTGGTTAGGAACATTCTGAAAGGGCAGAATATCACCACCAAGGAAGCAAAGCTATTTTCTTTTCTAGCTATCCTTAATTCATATGTGCCTGATACTACCATTTCCCTCTCACAGTGTGAGAATTTCTTAGGGATCTCAAACAAGAAGGCATTCTGGGGAGCAGAGAAGTTTGAAGACAAGATGGGCACGTACTCAACAATCTTGATAAAAACAGAGGTGGTAGAGTTTGGGAGCTACTGTGGAGTGCGTATCATCCACCCTTTGATTGCACTTCTCTCACTGGAAGAGCTGAAGAAAAGCTATAACTTGGACAAAAGTAGGATTATGCTGGATATGCTCACAGAAAACTTGTTCTATGATACTGGTATAGGAAAAAGCAAATTTTTCCAAGATGTACAAACATTGCTGCTTATAAGGCAGCGTGATGAACACGAAGATCAAAAAGGAAACTGGTTCTCCCCATTCATTGAAGCATTACATAAAGATGAAGGGAATGAAGCTGTTAAAGAAGTGTTACATGCAGCCATCCAACGGTTCAACCCAAATGCATTCATCTGCCAAGCCTTGTCAAGACATTTCTACCTTAAAGAGAAGGACTTTAACAATGCTCTACATTGGGCACAACAAGCAAGAAAGATAGAGCCTAAAAATTCTTACATATCAGACACACTGGGTCAAGTTTACAAAAGTAAAATAAGATGGTGGATAGATGACAATGGACGAAACAAGACTATTTCAGCTGATGACCTAGCTGATCTTTTGGAATTAGCAGTACATGCCTCCAATGCTTTCAAAGAATCTCAGCAACAAACTGAAGATAGAGAATATGAAGGGAAGGAATGGCTGCATCAAAAATCAAAAAGGAGGTATGATACTTACAATATAGCTGGTTACCAAGGGGAGATAGAAGTTGGGCTCTACACAATCCAGATTCTCCAACTCATTCCTTTCTTTGACAATAAAAATGAACTCTGTAAACGCAATATGATCAATTTTATATCTGGAAATTGTGATATTCCAGGGGATCTAAATGAATTTAAAGTGGTCCTCAAGAATTTTATTCCTTATCTAACCAATTTGCAATCTTCTTTGAAAAGGTCCTTTGATTTTTTTGATGATTACTTTGTCCTACTTAAGCCCAGGAACAACATAAAGCAAAATGAAGAAGCCAAAAGTCGAAGAAAACTGGTAGGATACTTTAAGAAGTATGTAGATATATTTGGTCCCTTAGCAGAACCACAATACCGAGATCTTAAATCAAAGCTCAGTCTGTCTCTTCAAGTGGAGACGATTCGGAGAAGTCTAGAAGCTGTAAAAGCAGACAAATTTTCTGGACTCTTAGAATATCTTATTAAAAGTCAAGAAGATGCTGTAGGCCCCATGGAAGATATAGTGGAAAAATACACTTTCCTCTTTGAACAATGTGCTGTCAGAATCCAGCCAAAGGAAAAGCAAAATTTCATCTTGGCCAGCATCATCCTCTCTTGTATTAAACCTACTTCCAAACTCGTGAAGTCAATTAAAAAACTGAAAGATCAGCTTCGAGAAGTTTTGCAACAAATTGGACTGACTTACCGATTTTCGGAACCCTATTTCCTTGCTTCACTCTTATTTTGGCCAGAAAACCAACAGCTAGATCAAGATTCTAAACAAATGGAAAAGTATGCTCAAGCACTGGAAAATTCCTTTCGGGGGCAATATAAACGCCTGTATCGCACAAAGCAACCAATTGCATATTTCTTTCTTGGAAAAGGTAGCCATATGAACAGACTAGTCCACAAAGGAAAAATTGATCAATGCTTTGGAAAGACACCTGATATTAATTCCTTGTGGCATAGTGGAGATGTGTGGAAAGAGAAAAAAGTCCAAGAACTTTTGCTTCGCTTACAAGGACGAGCTGAAAATAATTATTTATATGTAGAATATGGAATCAATGAAAAGATCACAATACCTATTACACCCACTTACTGGGGTCACCTTAGAAGTGGAAGAAGCATTGAAAAGGTATCTTTTTATCTGGGATTTTCCATTGGAGGCCCACTTGCTTATGATATTGAAATTGTTTAAGAGTTTATTCCTCTCCCTCTAGGAATGTGGTCCCAATCTTACCTAATCTTTTGAGTAAACTGATTTTAATAGATACAATCATGAGTCTTTCAACCCTTTGCAAATGATATTTAATTTCTTCTCATACTAAGAATGGTATAAATCTTACAATGATTAAGGTAAAGAAGCAAAGGGTATGGAAAGCAGCAATCTGTCTTTGGTTTGGTAATAGCTCTGACGACAAAATAATAAGGAGCCATGGATAGAATTAGGAAGGTCAAAAATAGTAAGTTAGCTATACAGAATCTCACCATTTATACCCCCTATGAAGTCATGCATTGATCCTGTGAAGTCATGGATTAATCTACATTCTTCTCAAATATGAAAATAGAAAATTTCATAATAGAAAAAAAGTTTTGATTTCAAGTCTAACTTGGAAATTTTTTTAAAAAATTCTAAAACTGATAACTTCTTAAACAGAAAACACAGTTATTCTGACCCAGTGTGACGTATGTCTGCCACTCAGAAATTTTCCAAAGCAGGAGACCACTTTTCCAAAAGTGAAACCCAAAGTAAATGTAAATGAAGTAAAATGAAGTATTATGTTTTTTTTATATAGTAGCAGACAGTTAAGCAAGTGTGAAATTTGTCTCTACAGCTAATGAGCTAACAACCTTTCTTCTAAGCTAACAAATAGAAAAAATACATTCAAACTCCAAAAGCTAATGAATAAAAAGGATTCTGTCAAAAGGCTAAGGAGGCCCCACCCCGAGGATTGCAGACACTGGCAGTGTCCATATAGTTCATGTATTGTACAAATACAACTCAACTAGAAAGATACAGTTAGAATGCAGTTTGCCCCTAATAAAATCATCAAAGTGATCAATGGCTGCCAAAACTAAGTAGAAATTTTATTTAAGAAACACATTTTAACAGAGTTGAGATTGTCCTAAATTGTGATGGATATAAGCATCACAAAATTTTGATGTGCTGTAGGAATGTATAAATATATATGTGTGTGTGTGTGTGTCTGTGTGTGTGTGTGTAACTCTTGAGATAATATTGCCAGATAATTAGTACTACATTTAATCAAGCCTCTAAAGCTTACTTAAAAAGAAATAGAAAAGAAATTTGTTAAATACATAGATATGCAATTGGCAAACACAGAAACCAAAAACTCATAGGTCAAACAACTGCTTCCTTCAACCAAACACAAAAAAAAAAGAAATAAAGAAAATGCAAATGACCATAAAGAGACAAAAAGCTTATAACACTTAGAAAACGGGCTTTGAGTCCTTATTTGAACAAGTCATATCTAAAAGAAATTGTTACATCATCAGAGATATGAACCCAGGAAATTTGAGGATATTAAGATATTGTTAATTTGTTAGGTAAGATAATACCATGGTTATGTTTTATAGAGTAATTTTGGCCTCTTAAAACGCATTGCTAAGTATTCATAAATTGTATGATCTAGGATGTAATGCAAAGTATTTCTGTGTAAGTATGATCAAAGAAAAGCCAGGCTGGACTCCATTGATCCAATCCATGGATACACAGAGTTCATTTTACTCTTTTCTTTCTTTTTGAATTTTTATTGAAAGATTCCAAAAAGTAGAAACAAAATATATGATGTGCTTCTGTCTTCAACGTGTCATTAGAATTTTCTTTTGCCAAGAGTACTTTTTCCTTTGAAATTTTACCTCCAGCTTTGCATTTGCTTTTATATCAACTGACAAAAGTTTTGTTATTTATGACATTGATGTGATGTTTTGAAATATGTATACATTGTAAAAGAATAAATTAAGTTTATTCTTATATGCATCATGTTCCTAGATTTGTTTTGTGGTAAGAACATTTAAAATCTGCCCTCTAAGCAATTTTCATAACTATACAGTTTTCAACAACGTGATTAACTATAGTCACCATCAGGTAGAATGGGCCTCTAGAACTCATTTCTCTTGTCTCACTAAAACTTCCTACACTTGACCAGCATCTCCCCATTTCCCTTAGAAGCCACCATTGTACTCTCCACCTTGTGTCCCTGGGAGCTACCATCGTAGCTTCTGCTTCTTTCAATTCAATGTCTTAGAATCCATATTGAAGCGAGAATGTCTATTATTTGTCTTTCTATGCCTGCTTATTTCACTTCTGCCCAATTACATTTGAAAAAATAATAAATCCTTTGGTCATATGATCTCAATTTAGAATTAAGCTTTCCTCTAAGCCAATTTCCACTCTACTGAGGGTTTCGGTCCACTCTACAGAGACTCATCCCTGTTGGAGTCTGACTTTCCCAGATGAATCTTCTGAGTTCAGTGTCAGCAAGCATTATCTCCTTTAGGACTCACTCTGAGTATGTAGCAAACACAGACCTTTGTTTCACCATTGGTAGGGAATGGCGCTGATTTCCAACCCTACTGATAGTGTACCTTATAAAAATTGAGGTAATCCAGTCATTCCATTTCTGTCTACTCATCTGATTGTCTCACTGTCTTGATTTCATTTTGCCTTGTTCATTTTGTTACAGGTAGAGCTTTCATCTTATCCCAATAAATCATTTCAACTTCAAAAAAAAATTGAGGTAATATAGACCAAGTGCTCCTGAACATTTTCTCCACTTAGGCTCTCAAAATTAGGTCCTTTTGGTTGATTGGAAAGCCTTCTTCAAGAAAATGAACCTCTGTAGCAGAACTCTACCTGGCATGCATGAGTTTCTAGGTTGAAACTCCAGTACTGCATTCATTAGTTCATCCCAAATACTTCAATATTAAAAATAATTTTAAAGAGTGCCTTTACAAACTCACTTCCTTAATGTCAGCTTATACACCAAATTAAGCATGTTTCCTGTACTTATGTTTTTAAACATTCATTATACATAGGCCTACTTATCACCTTCAGCTGCTTTTTGTACTACAAGCCAGTCGCTACAAAAGAGTCCATATGTCACACAGTCTAAAATATTTATTCTCCAACTCTTTATAGAAAATATTAGCTGATTATTGCTCCATGTCCTCAATCTTGTTAAGTCTTTATTGGTTCTAGTATACCTACTTTGAAAATATATATTCTGGTCTCATTTTTGTAATCTGATTTTTATAATTTTATAGCTAAAGTTCTTTAACTATCTTTATAGCACATAAAATTTATTTTACATTATAATAATTCAGATCTGCTTTTCCTAAGAATGCCAGGAAAATGACTCTGAGCTTTCCTTTTTTATAGAAAGAAATGTCTGAGACATGTTGAATAAATTTGGCAAGCAGAGGGGTGTATCACAATTCTTTTGCTTTTCCACTGGTCTCTGCTACACACTGAGGCCTCATGGGCACTGAGATAACACAGGCATTTGCTATCTTTATTGTCAAGAAGCCTATCTCTGGTTAAAATATGGACACTAGGGGCTGGAGAGGTGGCTCAGGGGTTAAGCCTCTGCCTTGCAGGAGGAAGGTCCTGAATTCGGATCCCAGATCCCACGTATAGACACCAGGTGGAAGTGGGGGCGGCCTGAGCTTCTGGTCCTGGTAGGGCAGAGCCTGTGAATCCCGGGGCAGAAGGAGGTGGAGGCATCCATGGTGGCTTGAGAATTCGACCGTGGTTCTACACATACACATACACAGACACACACACACACAGACACACACACACGCGCGGGCACATATACACACACATGCGCACAGTTGAATAAATAATAATAGTAAAAATACTAAAAAAATATGGATACTATTGTTTTCTGTTCTTTATATTTCAAATCTCAATATGTATGTACATTATCATCATAAATCATAGACAAGTTTCAAATTCTACAGTCTTAAAGTCCTTCATCAGTTCCAAGGATATTCCAAATAGCTCAGAAATATATTTTTTCCTTAGTGAAAAAAGGAGATGGTATACAAGAATCTACAAATTTGACCTGTAGTATGAAATGTTCTAGTTAAACCTGTTACTGTAAATATAGTTTAAGGCCACATTCACGTGACTGAGTTAAGAAGGACTGACAGGTGAAAGTACTGGAAAAAAATATTCAAGAAAGTCATTAGAGCGGAATTTGATATAGTCCCTATTTGCACAGGTACAGATAAAGCAGAGAGAAATTTCAGGGACAAAGCAATGTCCTAGGGCTAGTCATTCACACCAGAATACTCTGTTGTCACTAAATTTAAAATAGCAGAGTCAGGGGAAATATTTAACTTAAAGGATGGAAGAAAAGAGACAGAAAAGCAGAAAGATGAGACAAGAGACGGAAGATGAAAAAGGGAGAGAGAAAGGAAGGTAGGGAGGGAAAGAGAAAGAAAACGAGAGTACTTAATTTTGGCAAAAGCAGTTAAACTACTGAGAATTTTATTTAATAATTTTATTTAATAAAATAAAACGAAGAAACTTACATTCACACAAAAGCCACACTTAAATGTTTAAATCAACTTTATTCCTGATACACCAAATTGGAAAAAAAAAAAAGCAGATGACATCTTTCTTTTTCTTTTTTTAAAATTTTACTTTTGCATGTGTGTTTATGTATATATATGTGCTTTTCTTTGTGTGTTTGTATCTCTGGAGGACCAAGGATAACTTCGGGAATCACTCTGGACTGCTCTACCTCCTCTTTGCTTTTGCTCTGGAGTATACCAGGCTCTGTTTTCCAAGGCCAGAAGTACAGGCCACCACCATTTCTGCCTGGCTTTTTTTTTTTTTTTACATAAGATCTGGAATCTGGAAGTCTCTGCTTGTGAGGCAGTGACTTAACACCTAAGCCTCCTCTCTAGTCCCTAAGATGATGTCTTTCAAAGGGGAAGTTGTTAAACAAGCCAGGAAACATTCTTAGTATGAAATTTTATTTAGCAATAACAGAGATGAGCCATTGACACACATTAATTTGACTGTGTCTTTACGGAATTGATTGAGTAGAAAAGCCAAAGGCAGAAGTTAGCATATGGAAGGACTCCATTCATATAATAGCCATAAAAGAATAAAATTTAAGATATGGAGAAGAGATTGGTAGTTGCCAGCAGTCTAAGATCTGAGGAAATAGGAAGAAAGATTGGTGTGATTATAAAAGCAAATGATGTGTATCCACTTCTAAAAGACAACAACTGACACAACAGACTAATATACCCAGCACAGCTAACTCTCATACTGAAAAAAAATCGTAAAGTTTTCCATGATTAAAGAAAGGACAGAGGAATTCCTGACTACTAAGTAAACTCTACAGAAAACACTTGAAGAAACCCTCTAGACAGAAGAAAAAGAGAAATGAAACCACAGGAAAGAATAAAGACCATAAGAAAATAACAGACGCTACAAAATTCATTAAAATAACAAGAATTAACACAGATCTTTCAACAATTCTGACCATCATCATTTCAAATCCTGAATCAAAAGATGCACACTAGCAGTATGGATTAAACAGCAGAATTCTTCTATTTGTTGCTTCCAAGAAATACAACTTGTCATAGGACAGATGCTACCTTATGGTAAAAGATTGGAAAAAAGATATTCCATGTGAACAGAGTCAGGAAACAGTGGGTATTACTGTTCTAAAGTCTGAAAAAAAAATAGTTCAAACTAAAACTACCTAGAAGTAATAAAGAAGGTCACATTTCACTGGTTAATGGAACAATACATTACAACTGCTAGCATACATGCACCAAACATGATTGAAAAAAAATTTCATAAAACAAAAACTATTAGATATACAGTCATCAAATAATCACAGCATAAGAGTAGTGTGAGATTTTAATACTCAAAAAAATAATAAATAGAGAAACATCAGAAGTAAATGGCATAACAGATCAAATGGACTTAACAGACATCTACAGAATAGTCCATCCAAGCTCTGCAGAACATGGATTTTTCTCAGCAACCTATCGAGCTTTCTCTAAAATAGATCATATATTAGGACAGAAAACAAATCTTAACAACTGTAGGAACACTGAGATTACTTCTTGTATTCTATCTAATTACAGTGGAATAAAACTACAAATTAACAGCAAGTTAAACCACAGAAAATACACAGACTTATGGAGATTAAATAACATAATTATTGAATGCTGCTTGGGGTCATTAAAGAAATTTTAAAAATCCTGAAATCCAATAAAAATTAATATCTGCATTGTTGCTGATATGGTCATGAAAAACATCTTAAGGGAAAAAGGAGCTATATTTTCTCACAGGATAGTCTGATGACAGTTTCTTGTCCCGCTTGGCAGGAGAGCACACACCAACATCAAGAGTAGGGAGAATCAGCCACATCACAGCTAGCGAGAGGGACAGTCCTTACCTGCCAGACCAGCATGTCTAGCTAAGTGCACAGAAGGATGCTGACTTTCTCAACTAGTTCCCTCCATCTCATTCACCTGCCCAGGGACTAAAGGGGCTGAGCCTTTAATCTTCTGCAGGTTCACTCAGGGTTTAACTCAACCACTAATTCTCTACAAATATGCCCAGAGCTCAAACACTCAACCATCAAGTTGATAGTTGATAGCTGTATCTAACTATGACACATACCAAAACTTATAGGGGAAAAAATGGAAGCAGATTTAAGAAGTAAGCTTATATCTTGAATTACCTGCATTAAGAAATTGGAGAAGTGTGAAATAACACTGATACACATTATGGCCTTGGTAAAACAAAAATAAGCCAAGGCAAGATTATTCTGATATTCTTTACTAAAAGTAACTACCCGTTTCTTTCTTGGACTCTTACTTGACAAGACTTTTTCTCCCTCTAGAAGGTTCCAGAAACTTCTCTTTCCCTTCATTTTTTCCATACATCAAAGTTAACTGTTCTGCTGCCACTAACTCCAAGACAGTGCTAAGGTTTTCCTGTATTCTATCTTTGTATAGTGTATTAGTTACTCTCATCTGTTGCTGTAAAAGAAAACCCCAAACCAAGCAATTCAAGGGAGAAAGGGAGATTTAGTCAGCTCATGGTTCTAGAGGGGAGATACAGTCTTTCATGGCAGACAAGGCATACTGACTGGCTGAAGCTGGAGACAGGATATGTCACACCCATCTGTAAGGCTGTGAGCTGCAAACTTCTCCAAGAGGTTAAGTGGGATTAATCCACCTAAAGGCCCACTCCTTGTGACTGCCTTTCTCCAACAAAGCTTCTCCTCCTAATGGTACTATGACCTTCCCAAACACATGAGACTGTGGACAGCACATTTCCAACTATGACATTCTGCCCCTGGCCCCCACAGGCTCATTGTCATATCATTTTGCAAACCATATGCAGTCCAACTTTAAAAGTTCTCATAGACTATATCAGTAGTCCTAACACATTTCTTTCAACTTAAAGCAAGTCACATTGTGGTACCAGATGATCCTAATCTCACAGCAATACCCAATTTCTTAGTCCCAATTTCAATGGAAATTAAACAATTACAGAATTGATTTGAAGGCAGACAAGGATTAAACATTACCTGCAGAGGGAGAGTGGGGAATATAGCACTGAGTAGTGGTTTGCAGTGTCTCCCATTTGACTTCTGTTTGCTCTGATTGACAAAATCTGGAGTCCTTGCAGCAGAATGTCAGGTTTATTGTGACTTCCTGAGAGGAATGCACATGGGTTTCCATAAATTTATCAGGAAATTCCAATAATTTTTTAGGAAAAAATTAAGATGGAAATGTTAATAACAATGTGTTCTAAAAAAGTGGGGAAAGGAGCATAGGACTTTGCATGACCTGCGCAATGACTGAATATCATTGGCCCCGCCCCCAAAGTCTAGCATGGCTCACAGGTACTAGGATCCTTACAGGCAAGGGATTAACAGCCACAGTAGTGTTCCTATACTAAAGGGGAACACAAGAAAGAGTTCTAGGCATGCTACCGAGTCCTTACACCTCATCAGAGAGGAGGTCCCAGAGGGAAGTTTGACATGCACACTAAAGGATGGGATGGGGGGTGCACTGGGAGAAAGGGAGGGAGGGGAAAAAAGGAAAGGGAAAAGGGAGGAGGGAGAAAGGGGATCCAGGGAGGGGTGGAGGGAGGGAGGGGACCGGGGTACCTATTAAGTTTATATGAGTGGAAAAAATGAATAATAAAAAAATAAAAATAAAGTCAGGAGCCAAGTAAATAAAAAAAATTACAAGAAACAAATGATGAACAAAAAACAACATATAGTGGCAGGCTTTTAAATGTGCTCATATTATTACATACAGAAAGACATTAAACTTGCCTACTAATGGACAGAAATTCTGATGTTCCCCCAAAAGCATCATGTACGTCTTACACGCACATACACACACACAGAAAGAAAGAAAGAAAGAAAGAAAGAAAGAAAGAAAGAAAGGAAGGAAGGAAGGAAGGAAGGAAGGAAGGAAGGAAGGAAGGAAGGAAGGAAGGAAGGAAGGAAGGAAGGAAGGGAAAGAAGGAAGGAAGGAAGGAAGGGAAAGAAGAAAGAAAGAAAGAAAGAAAGAAAGAAAGAAAGAAAGAAAGAAAGAAAGAAAGAAAGAAAGAAAGAAAGAAAGAAAGAAAGAAAGAAAGAAAGAAAGAGAAAGAAAGAAAGATTTTAAAAAGCTATTATTGGAAACTCAAGCCCAGATAAATTAAGAGCTGAATACACACACACACACACACACACACACACACATAAACTTTAGGAAGTAAGCTGAGGAGATGGCTCAGCGGGTAAAGCACTAACTGTGCAAACACAAGGATCCAAGTTCAAATCCCTAGAACCTATATTAAAGCCCCAGAACCTATATTAAAAATAGAACAGCAGGTCCCTCCTCCTTGTACCTCCTATCATCTGATCCACCACTGGAAAGTACCCCCCACTGTGGGCTGGGTTCTCCACAGCAATCAATCAAGTACCTGCAGACTTGTTCAGGGGCCATTCCAACCATTAACTTTCCACAGCTGCACCCCAAACAAAGAGTTTGCTTCATTAGTATTATGAATTTATCACCAGACCCTTATGGTGATGTCTTGCCAAGGTAGCTATTTGCCTTTAAAAAACAGTACTGAGAACTCCATAAGTGCATTGTGCTTTGCATGTGGTTCCACATGCCTTATTTTATCCTACTGGGATGTGATATGGAGAATATTGAGGGTAACTTAAGATAATACTTTGAAGAAAGGCATGATGACTAACCTCTGTAAACCCAGCAGTCAGGAAATTGAGAGGACTGACATGAGTTCAAGGCCAATCAAGTAGGCTCCAGGCTAACAGGAGCTGCAGAGCGAGACCCATCTCAAACAAACAAACAAACAAGCAAAGGAAACAATGTGGAGCCAGTGGACTAGCTTAGCAGGTAAGGCACCTGCTCATAAACCTGATAATCTGACTTCAATCTCCAGAAGCCCCCAGGTTGGAAAGAGAGAAATTACTTCTAAAAATTGTCTTCTGACTTCCACCTTGCATCATGGCTTGAATGCATGTGATCTCTCTCTCTCTCTCTCTCTGAAATAAATAAAACATCTAAAACAAAACAAAAAGATAATACTTCAGTGATAAAAGATGAATGGCTACAATCTCACATATTTGCGGCAAAAATTCTAAATTATTTTTTACATGTATTTAAATATTAAACAATGTTTATGTGCTGGCAGATAAGACAGTTCTGTTATTACCAAAATTTTCTACTAATAAAAATAATAAAAGTGTTATGTTGATGGTGACAGCAACTATTGTCACTTCCATTTTTTTTCCTGTTTCAAAAAATGTACTTTGTGGTTTAAACCATGAGTAGTCCACTGAAATGTTTTGCTGTAAAAATGTATGGCAAGGAGAAAAGAACAGACTCTGTACATAGCCACAGTTGAGATTTGTGTTCCTTCAAATTTTAAGTGTTTTAAAGCAATATAGTGGGCTGGAATGCCAATGATAAGCAAAATGAAAGTAGCTAATTTTAGATATTCATCAGCACAAGATACTTTGAGTTCTTAAAATCAGGCTAGACACTTAAAGGAACAGACAATCTTGCAAGATTTCCAGGACTTGCTGTATTCAGTTAACCCACCAATAATAAGGGGTAAAGCTTTTCTTGTTTATTTTTGTATTTCCACTTCCTGACAAGTGCTCAACCAGAAAATTCAGAGGTGTATAAACATTTAAATAAACTTGAAGTATGTATAATTATGTCTAATATTGTACAATAAGTTCTTCAGTGATTTCTGTAACTTTCATTTTACTTTATTGACAGAATTTTTATTTAATTCAAAAGTGGTTACCAATGCTTTTTCATTACTCTAAGGACATATGCAAAAGCCTTGAAGAATAACTATCATGAAAATTATAATATTTTCATATGTATTGGAGGTGGCATGTTTGCTTGTGCCTGGGTGTGTGAAGGTCAGAGGTCAACATCAGATGTCTTCCTCTATTGTTGTTCACCTTATTTTTTGAGACAGGGTCTCTTACTGAACCTGGAGGTCACCCAATGGCTAGATCGCCTGGCCAGTGGCCTTCCCAAATCCTCCTGTCTCCACCTCGCAATACTGGAGTTGCAGCTATACATGGAAACTGAAGATCTGAACTCAGGTCCTCATACTTTCAGGGCAAGCAATTTACCCACCGAGCCCTATCCATTGTCCCAGTCCAGACAAATATAATGACAGCAGCACCTTGCAGTTCATACCAGTACTTCTCAGCTGCTGTACTGACTGCATTCCAATATCCTCAAGCCCAGCCTCACAGGAGGTTTTATTTGGCGTGCAAATTCTCCAGAACTCTCAATCAGATGATATTTTTGCATATGGGGTCAGCAGCCTGTATTTTAACAAGTTCTCCAGAAGATTAGCATACATGATAACCTTTGAGACTACTGGCTGACATAATCACTTCATAACCTTATTATATCCTCAACATGAAGACCTACTTACTTTGAGAAAGGTACTATCCTCCCCATTATATAGAAGAGAAATGAAAGCTCAGAGAAACTACAATGGCCTCTGATAGTTAAACTTTCTTGTGACCTTCTCTTTCCATATCACGGAAGGCACCAACTCAGGGAACTCCAGCATATTTCCAATGCATCTCAACTTCCACGCAATACTGAGATATTTCACCACATGCTGGAAATGCATCTGATCTGGTAAGTCAGTGACTCTCTCCTGGACTTCTTAAATGTGCGCCTTTTATTTATTCTTGGTAATGAAACATAATGAAATGAAACACAGAAGCTGATCGTGTGAGACCCAAATTCCCTTCCCCTCAGAATACATTCACATCCCCATTCTTTCTTCTCAATCCTGATGCATACTCAGTCCTATGACAGAAAAGTGCAAACACTCTCAATGTCCATCAAAAGGCCATGGTTAATAAAAAAATGCAACCAAAATATTCTTTCAGTACGATGACTACTAAGTTCAGGTGTCAACTGAGAGTTGCTGGTTGTTTGGGGCAGAGTCGGGAACAATTGATGGTTAGCACAGGCCCTTGAACAAGTCTGCAGGAAATTGTTTAATTGGCATGGAAGACCCAGCCCATGGCACGTGCTGCTTTCCACTGGTGGACCAGATAAAAGTCAGAGCAAGGAGAAGGGACTTGCCCTCTCTTGCCCTGTATGGACTAGGTGTGTGAGTCCACTACTGGTCTGTTGCTGTCTTTTCTGCTCCTGCCTCTGCTGCTGCGACAAGTTCTTGACTGATAGCAGAGCTCGGCCTCTTTGGCTTCACACTGTTCCACTGCAGTCTCATGGGACTTGCTGCTCTTCATCGATGACATCAGAGCCCCGCCTTTTGGGCCTTATCCCTGTCCATTGTTGATGTGAGAGCTCAACATCTTCCACTTCCAGCTGTTCCTCCCTGACGTGGGAGCTGGTGCCTCTGTCCATCAATGACTTCAGAGCCCAGCCTTTGCAGCCCTCCAAGGGGACGGAGGTTTGAGATTTTCCAGGGATCCTTCAGTCTTCTGAGGTATTCAGCTCAACACCTGAGCAGCTGCAGACAGCTACTATTGGAGTACACTGATTTTATTTTGTGAATTAATTTAATATAGATATAGATATAGATATAGATATATGATATGGATATAGCCATTCTATCAGTAGTGTTCCTCTAAAGAACCCTGACTAATACAATTTTGAATATATTTATTCATATTTGTTAAATAATAGACAATCATGAACTTACAAACATTCCTTCCTCTCTAATCTATTATGGATTCATTTCCAGGAAACTTCTGTAATTTTAGCTTAAAATCTCAATATAAGCTTTCGAATTTCATCTCAGGGAGTTGATCTGAATTTTCTTTTTTAACCTGAAACACTGCTTCCCACTTTTGGTATACCAGGACTGCCCAGGAAGCTTTCTCAGGTCTATTTAGACTCTAAAAATATTGAATTACCTTTTTTATTGTCCTTCAGTGTCTCCTACCTACCCCCAATCTCTTTCTCTTTCTCCTTTAAGGGATGTTAAAATCCAAAGTCCTCTAGTAGGCTGGTCAGACATCAGCACATGAGACTCTCACGTAAAAGATAGATAAATTGCTCCTCAAAAGTGTTCCTTCAATCTTTTACTCCCACTTGCTTCATACTCTTAAAATGAGTAGATGCCCACTAGGCAATTAATGAACTGTGAAATGCCTTCACAGTCAGGTGCCTCTTCTGTCTAAGGGAACACCTCCCAACTCACCATGCTCTGGAAGAAATAAAAAGATGAGAGAGAGAGAGAGTCAGAACAGCTGACTTTAGTTATGCATATTGGGATGAATAATCTTGAGTTCATTTAGCAGAGAGGTTAAAAATACTTCAAATAAGGGATGAGTGATGATTATTAAACAGTGAAAAGAAAACGTAATTTCTGAAATATGTAAACTTTGGAGTGATTCATACATGAAACTTAGAAAGGTGTAGGAAGCAGGATATGAGCTAAATGGAGACGCATGCACATGGGTTGATGATACTGGGCAATACCCGTAGCACAGTCCTCGTGACTCAAAATGAAAAACAGAAAGAGACAAAGGGGAAACACGGTAATCATACTTGTATGTAGTTAGCTGACATACAAAAAAGTGGGGCTGTTTAATATAATTGCTGTGATAGTTAATCTTGATTGTCTCCTTGATTGGATTAAAAAGCACATAGAGCATTCATGACACACTCCTTTGGTATGTCTGTGAGGGAGGAAGAACTGCCCAGAATGTGAAAACAACAGTTTTCAAGGCTGAATAAGAAGAGAAAGTAGTCAGATGAACCAGAATTGTCCTCTCTCTGCTTACTGATCGATCCATCATGACCCTCTCTGAGCCTCTCTTACCACCACGTCTTCTTTTCCGTGATGGACTGTACCCTCTGTGAGACAAAATAAAATTTTCGTCAGGTAGTTGGTCACAGCAATGAGAAAAATAATTAATACAATTGGTAATTAGTGATACTAATGGAGGATTCACAAACTAATTGAGCACTCTGTGTGTGTGTGTGTGTGTGTGTGTGAGAGAGAGAGAGAGAGAGAGAGAGAGAGAGAGAGAGAGAGAGAAAACTGTGAAACCCTGTGAAGGATGAAGGGTGACTTCAGGAATCATCCCGGATCGATTGCTATTACCTTTGAGGTTTTGAGACTCAATTGCTATTCCATTTTAGACTCCAGGAGTTTGTTATTCACTTTTCTACAACAAAGTACAGCAACTGTACAAACCAACAAGGATAGAGGAAATGAAAGAAAAGTTGGTTAGTTCTTCTTTTTTATTTTATTTATTTACTCTGTGTGTGTGTGTGTGTGTGTGTGAGAGAGAGAGAGAGAGAGAGAGAGAGAGAGAGAGAGAAAACTGTGAAACCCTGTGAAGGATGAAGGGTGACTTCAGGAATCATCCCGGATCGATCGCTATTACCTTCTTCTTGCTTGGCTCTGGAATTTCCCAGGCTCGGCTCACCGGGGCCAGAAGTGAAGGCCCCTGTCATTTTCGCCTGGTGTTTTTTACTTAGGACCTAGGATCAAACCTCAGGACCTTCGACTTGTGAGACAGAGTCTTAACCGCTGAGCCATCTCTCCAGCCCTGCTTCTTCTTTTTGTTCCTTTTGTTTTTTGAGATAAGGCTTCTGCTTGCAGCCCAAGGCTGATGTGGAACTTGCTATATAAACCAGGTTGCAGCCCAAGGCTGATGTGGAACTTGCTATATAAACCAGGATGGTGAGGAACGCCCAGCCTCAAGTGCTTGAGTGCCGGGACTACAGACGTGCCTCACCATGCTCGGCTAAGAACTGGTTCTTCTGATCTCCTCTTCCCCCATAGACTCCCCTAGCTCAGCTCAAACCCACTCAGCTAATCTGTCCGTAACTTTACTGGTGATGAAAAAAATCCACCAAGAGAAGATGCTGTAAGAGGTGCACTGTGCTTCTTTAAACTAAGGAGTTTTGTGGTGATGCTTTTATCTTGGTTTTTAGCAATTTGTTAAGCAACTTCAGTTCATTTTTTAAAAAATTCTCTCTTTTCTAATAAATGGGGTTCCTAATTATAACACATTCCAGGGTGTGCGATGTTACACCTTTATTGGCATTCCACTGTGGTGAGGAAGCACCATGTATCACTCGATGGTGCTCAGCCCTTTTCTTTTAATTTCTTGCTCTCCCAGGTTGTTCCCACAGCTGAAGACTGTCTCTTGCTGACCTCATGTGAGCCTTCTCTCCAGCAGCCGATGTTTTTCAATAATCTATGCAGTTGGCAGCTACTGTTGCTGAAATGTCCATAGTGACATAACAAGAGCTTAATAAACATCCTATTAATCTATTCATAAACAAAAGCACCATTTGACATTTACAAATAAACTAAAACTGCAAACGATAGGCCCAAGTGGCTTACCAGTTATGTAATATTTATTTAGCACCTATTGTGTGCTGGGTGGCTGTGGAACCCACTTGGGTGGCAATGGGAGTGAGGTGAACCCCTTGCTCTTCAGATGCTCTCACACTATCAGGAAGAGCTGGAAAGAATAAGTAGGTCCAAGAGTAGAATGGTGTTGGGAGACTGGAAAGTACCAGTTCTACCTGAAGTCAACATCCAATACATTTCATTTTACCATTGTCATAGTTAAGCACAGGTGTCAACTTGACTGTTGAAGATTTGAGCTCTGGGCACAGTTGTAGAGAGCTGATAGTTGAGTTAAGCCCAGAGCAAACCTGAAGGAGATTGTCTAGCTGATGGGGAAGACCCAGCCCATGGTAGGTGGGATTAGGCCCTGGATAAATCACAGAGAGCTGGTTGAGAGAGTTGGCATCCTTCTGTATACTTGGCCAGACATGCTGGTCTGGCAAGTAAGGATTGTGCATCTCTCAGCTGTGTGGCCAGTTCCCTCAGCCTGGTGTTGGTGCATGCTCCCCCGTCAAGCTGGACTAAGAACTATAACCAGAAATTGTAAGAGAATAAACCCTTGTTCCCTTAAGCCGTTTGATGGTCATTTATCAGCAACCATGCAGGCAGACTGCAACAACCTTGAAGCAGCTAATGTTTGCAAAAGCATGCTTCATAGCAGACAAGTAGAGAGGTTTTACAGGAGCTATTTGTCTGGCCCGGGTGACATGTCAGCAAATAGACAATACAGTGAGACAAAGCCTTTTCAGTGAAAGCATGCATAAAATGCTGTAAGAACTCCAAAGGCAAAACAATTAATATTATCTATAGGTAGTATGGAATCCAGTGGGCTGTGATCAGAGCAGAGTAGGGTAATAGGAAACAGGTGATCTTGGTCTCCATTTAAGGGAAGAAGAGAGATTTGTTGAACAAAGGGCTAGAAAAGAAGATAAAAGAGCTTTCCAGAGAAGGAAGGGAGCTTCGAAGGCACAATCTGGAGAATATACTGTGTATGGGGCAGGAGATCAGAGGTGATTAGAAAACTAGGTGTGGCCCTATGATGAAAAGAATGCTATGTTAGTTACATAAAGTAATTTTATAAAAATAAATGTTACTTTTTTTGTGGTTAGAGTATGCACAGGCATGCATGTGCCAAAGCACATGTGTGTAGGTCAGAAGACAACTTTCAGAAAACAGCTCTCTCTTTCCTCATTGGAAGAGGAACAGATGAATCTCCTAAGAACCTGATGAGTAAACAGATTATTACTTAACCCATAGGAGAAGATGATGTGCTACAAAAATGAGTGGTTGTTTTCATTGGTTACTGTGCTTTATTTCTTTTTTTAATCAAGACTACTATTTCAAAAAATTTAAAATAGGTGGACCCTTTACAAAAAGTTGTATAAGAAATAAAATTTCCAAACCACAAGTAGAAATGCAACATCACAGTGTATCTTATAAAATACAAAGACAGAAATAAATTTTATGATGTTTTTGTTATTTCTTTATTGTTTTCTGCATGTGTGTGACCAGAAGAAAAAGAATGAGTAAAAAATGAATATAGTGGCTGGAGAGGTGGCCCAGGGGTTAAGCCTCTGCCTTGCAGGCGAAAGGTCCCGAGTTCGGATCCCAGATCCCACGTATAGACGCCAGGCGGAAGCGGGGGCGGCCTGCGCTTCCGGTCCTGGTAGGGCGGAGCCTGTGAATCCCGGGGCAGAAGGAGGTGGAGGCATCCATGGTGGTTCGCGGATTTGTCCGTGGTTCTACACACACACAGACACACACACACACACACACACGCGCACACATACATACGCACACACGCACGCACAATTGAATAAATAAATAAAAAAAATAAATTAAAAAAAAATGAATATAGGAGAGACAGTTTAGGAAGTAGGATCTTTGGGGTCACAGTTTAAAGGCTGTCTTAGAAAGAGCCAGGATTTTTTTTTCTTGTAGGATACTGATAAAGTAGGCAAGACTAGGTGTGAGCCTAGCACTGCGAAGTCACCAGGAAGGACAGTCCAGAGAGTCTGAGCCTCATAACCTGCTTTTTTTTTTTCAAGAAACAAGTGCCAAGAATCTCTGAAAGTCAGAAAAAGAGAAAATATGCTGAGATAATGTTGTTCATAAATACCAGTATCTTATTTGCTCTTTTAAATTCTCTCTCTCTTAATGAAAGTCTTATCTCAAGAAAGCCAGTTCAATAAGCAAACAGAAAATTAAAGCTTGAAACTTCTAGATATAGAATATAGCATAGTAGAGCTAGCAGTGACTTACTTACCTTTGAACATTTCTGGATACAATTGCTACTTCAGGTAACTTTGCTTCTAAGCAAACTTGGGTATCCAGCATAGAATTTAGAAATTGTTGGAATGAGATATTTGGACATATTGTATATACCCAATGGAACAAAAAATAAGTGAAGAAAAAAATCCTAGGACCCTGTCTTTAGTATTGAAAAATATGTTAATTTTAAGAAAGAACGGATATGTTTCTCCATCCTTATTACATACTCAAGTCACTGGTTATCCGTCTGCTGTGCTGTAAGGGTGCCCTGAACAAATGACCCAGACACAATCATAAAAAAAGACATCAGACTAGACACACTGTCATTTAGAAAGAATTAAGACAGTCATATTGTGCACTGTCAGTTCATCTCGCTCCTCCCTGGGGCCTTTCCTCTCCAGAAGCTTCTTAATCTCATTGAGACAGAACAATCAGCCTAGTTGATACAGAAAACAGAAAGGGAAAGTGCTTTCATCTCCTATCAGAGTAAGACCAAGAAAAGGATTCAGCAAGTGAGAAGATCATCTTCCAAAGCAGAATTAGCACGAAGGGAGGAAAGCAGGGGAGCAGTGATATCTTATTATGGGATTGCATGAATCGATTTGCCCAAATAAGGTTGAAAAGTAAGTTCATCCTGATGAGTGACTAGGGTGTGTCAGCCCTTAGTGATAAAACACAAACACATTGCAGCTATGGAATCTTTCAGATGACCAACTTTCAGAGCTATATTAGTGATGGAAAACATGATAGAAGCATGAAGGCCACCCACCTGTGAAGTACAGTGTTAAAGTCAGACTTTACTAGTACCAGATACTGCCCCACTAAAGGATTTTCCTGAAAGGGACTGGTTAGATACCTATTTTAAAACATTTTTTGTGCTTTAATTACAAGGCACAAGTTATTACAAGTATGAGAACCTGGATTTACAGAAAATAAAACATATTATGTGTCTTTGAAGCTATCCAACCATTATTCACATCTTAGAATAATCATGGATATTTATGTACTGTATTCTAATTCACAAAGTAATTCAATAATTTTATCAATTACAGTTTACAAACTGAATATAATGCTACTTCAAAACCAGTTCGATACTATGGTCACATGAGCAAGATTAAATAAGTATGGTCTTCAGCTCTATATCAACCACATAGAACTAAGCCAGCCTAATCTCCTCCCATCCTGAAGCTCAGGGACATTTGCGGAAGAGGGGGCGGTAAGACTGTAAGAGCAAAAGGATGGGAGGAGCAATGATCTGAAGATTCTCCACACTAGTTAGGGCTGAAGCAATCATAATAGGACTTTGCATGTCCAACACACTATTGACCAAGAGGAGAGTTAAGCATACACAATAAAGGACTCTCTGGGAACTGGGGGGGAGGCACTGGGAGACGGAGAGGGAGGGAAGGGGAGCAGGGGGTTCCAGGGGAGGGGGGGGAGGGAACTGGTCTACCTATTAAGTTTGTATGAGCGGAAATAATAATAAAAAATGTTAAAAAATTAAAAAAAGTATGGTCTTCAGGAAGACACTATTGGAAATAATATAGTGCTTTCCTTTTCAATACAGAGGATAATTTTGAAAATATCATATTCTAGTAGTTCTGCCAAGTGGATCTCATTCTTGATGTATGTTAAAATCTGAAGGTATATGACATTTAGAAAAGTGCATTCTCCTACTATTTGACATTTATAATGTTGAAGAACAGAGAAGAAATACTTCAAAATGGTATCAGAGAGAAACTGAAGCAGAATATAAGAAACAATACATTTCTCTTAGCAGAGACAGTATTAGGATGAAAAATAATCAAATTAATTGCAACAGAGTTGTGAATGAGTATGGTGAAAAATGAGTCTGGCTTTGATTAGACATATTACCGGAAATAAATGTTGGGTTTTTTGGACACCTTTCTTTCAGTGATTTAAAAGCCCAAGCTTTAAACTGTTCTCTGCTTTTTCTTCATTTTAAATTCATACAAGTTCTCTGCTCCACTGTCTTAGAAGTACCATAATTCCATTTACTGAATTCCTAGATGACCCACTTCTGCCTTTCTAAGTGACTAGACATCCTCATTCTTTATCATCCCTGTCACTTTCAAAACTCAGCTAGGGATCCATGAAATGCTTTATGTGTAGAGCCCCATCATCCTGATACTTAAAATCCTCCAACCCCATGTTTTTTCAGCTGTCTACTTGTAAGATAACTGTACATGTGATTGCAAGTCTAGCACATGCCCATTCCCCATTCCCAACCTCCCTGTGTACCACTACATCCCTCTACCTTCTCACTTTCCCCAATTCCTGCTTCCAATGAACCCAAATCCTTCGTGTTTCATTCTCGTTTCACCTTACTATTTGTACTTATCTCCCTTTCTGACACAGTGGCTCCAGTCGTGTCTTAGTGACCAACCTCATGCTCACTGTCCAACTTTTGTTTTATGTCCAAGGGTATTGTTGGGACATTCTGTGACTGTTTTCAGGCTCACTGTAACACACTCATGTTAGCTATGTCTGTACTATAAATGCCAATATCAACTCCCTATTTGATTACTAGAAATGTAATGATGCCTCAAAGCCTCTTGTATCTTCCCTCTATATTTCATGGGCAAAAAAAAATCACATGGGGCAGTAGAATGCAACTGCTTTCATCTCCCCTTCACTCCTTCAATACATACCCATCTCATTACTTTCCATCTGATTCAAAAATACTATAACCTCTATTTATCTGAGTTCCAATTCCACATTTTAAGGTCTTCCCAGAAGTTCAATGACTTTTTACTTTTAGTCCCGAGCTGTTTCATGGTTGATATCCAATAGACATTTGTTTAATGAATGGATGGATCTGCAATACCCTGTGCTGCTTCCAATCAAATTCTGTACATGTGGAACAATGAAAGGAAAAGGAAACAGGACCATCAACAAAGGCATCTTTTGTGGTGGACCATCTATTTTATCTACTGCTGGTGTCTCCATATGAATTTTGAGATTGTTTGGTCAACTTCTTTAAAGAATTGCTTTGGGATTTTAATTGGTATAGGATTGAATTTGTATACTGCCTTTGGTAGGATGGTCATTTTTACGATGTTGATTCTGCCAATCCAGGAACATGGGAGGTCTTTCCACCTTCTGGTGTCTTCTGATATTTCTTTCTTTAAGGTTTTAAAGTTTTCATTGTAAAGGTCTTTTACCTCCTTGGTTAGGTTTATACCAAGGTATTTCATTTTTTTAGGAGCTATAGTAAATGGGATTGTTTCTCTCAAGGCTTTTTCACTTCTTTCATTCTGGGCATATAGGAAGGCTTTTGATTTTTGCACATTTATTTTGTATCCTGCCACCCTGCGTCTCAATTAGTTCCAGGAGCTTCCTGGTGGAGTTTTTGGGATCATTCAGATATAGGATCATGTCATCTGCAAATAGGGATAGCTTGACTTCTTCCTTGCCGATTTGAATCCCTCTTATGTCTCTTTCTTGTCTTATGGCTTCAGCTAAGACTTCAAGTACAATATTGAATAGAAGTGGTAAGAGTGGACAGCCTTGTCTAGTTCCTGATTGAAGTGGGAATGCTTCCATTTATTCCCCATTGAGCATAATCCTTGCTGTGGGCTTGTTGTATATAGCTTTTATTATATTGATAAAGGTTCCTTCCATTCCATGTCTCTTATAATTTTCTTTGGTTTGAAGTCCACTTTGTCTGAAAGCATAATTGCTACCCCTGTCTGTTTCCTGGTTCCATTAGCTTGCAAGATTTTGGACCAGCCTTTCATTCTTAGGATGTGCCTATCTTTTGTGGTGAGATGAGTTTCCTGAAGGCAGCAGATTGTTGGATTGTGGTTTTTGATCCAAGTTTGTAATCTGTGTCTCTTAATTGGTGAGTTAATACCATTGACATTAAATGTTATAATGGAGAAATTATTTTTAATTCTGGACATTTTTTATGTTTAGTAGATTTTGTAAGCATGTTGTTTGATATTTATGTTTTGGTGGTATTATACTTCCCTTCTGTCCTCCTAGAAACGCTTGTTCTTTTCTTCAAGCTTGAGTATCATTTCTAGGGTTTTTTGATGGCCTGGTTTGGTAGACATGTATCCCTTCAAGTTGTCTTTGTGCTGGAAAACTTTTCTTTCTCCCTCAATCATGGCAGATAGTTTTGCCAAGTATATCAGTCTGGGTTGGCATTTTTGCTCATTTAATACTTGAAGTATGTCTCTCCAAGCTCTTCTTGCTTTTTCTGTTTCCATTGAGTAGTCATTTGTTATTCTAATAGGTTTACCTTTAAAAAATGACTTGCTTTTTTTCTCTTGAAGCTCTCAGCACCTTTTCTTTGTCTTGAATGTGGAGTGTTTTGACTATTATTTGCCATGGCGATTTTCTATTTTGGTCATATCTGTTTGGAGTGCGAAATGCCTCTTGTATTTGGATAGGCCTCTCATTCTTTAGTTGTGGGAAGTTTTCATTTATGATGAATTGAAGTATTTCCTCCAGGTGTGGTATTTTGGGATTCTTGTTCTGGTATTCCATGAATGCTCATGTTAGGCTTCTTCCGGGTGTCCCATATCTCTTGAATGTTCCTCTCCAGTATCTTTTTGGCTTTAACAATCTCTTCCATTGAGGTGGTTAATTCTCCCACTTTGTCTTCAAGATCTGAAATTCTATTTTCAGCCTCATTTGTTCTGCTGATAAGACTCTCTGTTGAGTTTTGGGTTGAAGATAACTTGTCTTTTAGTTCAATTTTAAACTCTGCCTGAGACTTTTAACTGCTCTATACCTATTTTTGTTTCTTGAACTGTTTTTCTCAACTCCTCCAGGTGCCTGTTATGTTCCTGTTCAAAGTGGTTGGTACAGTTGTTTAACTCTTCTCGGATTTCCTCTTTCATAGTATTAATGATGGTAATGATCATACTCTTAAAGTCGTTTTGTTGGGTCTGGCTTTCATGGCTATTTTCTGTGGATTTGTTCTGGTCGGAATCCATCCTTATGGGATTGATTCTTTCAGTGGGAGATTGGTCTTCTTGGGTTTTGTTTCTCGTGGATCTGCACTTTGACTTGGGCATTGTAGTTTTGTTTTTTAGGACCTTTCAGTTTCTGTGTGTTTTTCACTGAACCAATGTAGTTGGTATTGTTACACTTGCCAGTTATTACTAGTGTTTGTCTTGGATTGGGTATGTTTGTGTATTGTTATTGTTATATCCTAGATGAGGCTACTAGGCTGTTAGTACGTCAGTTAAGTAACCAGGGGGTGAATATTAGTATGGTAGTTTTGGTGAAATGTGAGGGTGAGTGGTGTACTCCCTGGAGTTGTATGTTTTTGGGGTGGCTGTATGAGGGAGTTGATCTACAGCATTGATACTAGAAAGGATCAGTAAGGTGAAAAGAAAAAAAAAGTTTACTTATCTTTGGGCTGGATATGAAGAATCTCGCCCATGTGATATAATGATTGTAGTGGAATCCAGATGTATGGCCTGTGTTCCCTTTGTTCCTTAGAGTTTTGCTTGAGTTTCCTTTGTACTCTATTGAATTCTGAGTAGCAGTGTGTCTTCCGTGGACCACATGCGTAGGACCCGTTGGGCCAGAGAGGCAGAGGGTCTGATGTTGATGGCAGAATTCTTCACCTGGGACCTGGGGGGGCAGCGGAGGTGCGTGGGGGCGGGAGGGCGCGAGGGGCTGAGGTCCAGGGGTGGGGTCCCAGGGCAAAGCTGGCGGCCACGCGGGTGCTGGCCGGGCGGCTGGGGGGGGCTGGGAGGGGCTGTCTCACTCGCTCACTCACCTTGGCGGGGGTCGGAGTGGAGTATTTACTGCTCTTTGAAGTTGAAAAGTTTATAAATCAATTCTCAAAAGTCAGGAATTACCCATTTCCATACATATATGATATGTATGCATATGTATAAAAAGACTAGAAGTGGCCTGCGTGATGCAAACCTGACAACCTTGGTGCTCCCATGGCAAAGGAGAAAATGACTTCTTAAAGTGTTCCTTTGAGTTCCCTTTATTTATTTACTTATTTATTAAATTAATTAAATATTAAAACAAAGACTAGAAAGATTATCAAATATCTTAAAGTGCAATTTTCATTTTTTATTTCAAACATGTCAGCATCATTTTTATTTTCTACCACAGAAAGGTCATGCATTCATAATTTAACCCATTAATGGTAGAAAATATCTGTTCCACATTGTACTTTATAAGTTGATACTCACTTTTACATGGCTCCAAAAATGTCTTTTGGTTGAAGTGGGTTCACAATGTATAACTTTTCATCTCAGAATCAAATAAATTTTCCTGCACTCTTGATCTGCCATCATCATAGAAACAGCAAAGACAGATAAAAAATGATTTTTTTAATCATCATCCAAACTTTTTTTATTAAAATTTATTTATCTGTGTGTGTGTGTGTGCATGCACGCATGCACGCGCACATGTGTGCGCACATCAGAGAGCTCTGTATGTCTCTGTGAAGGACCAGGGTGACTTCAGGGGATTGCTCTACCCCCTTTTTGTTTCACTCTGGGATTTCCCAGGTTCTACTTTCCAGAGCCAAAAGTATTGACCCCCGCCTTCCGGGAATAGAACTCAGGTCTTTCTGCTTGTGAGACAGAGTCTATCCCCTGAACCATTTCTCCATCCTACCATCCAAACTCTCAATGGTAGTGAGTGTCACATTTCTAGAGTTCAAGGGTGTCATGTGACTTTTTCTGGGGAGTTATGAGCAAACATCCCATTTATCTGATAGACCAAAGAAATGATTCTACCCACATTTAGTCCAGTGAGCCAGTGAGCAAATTGTATTAGTTACAGGTTGTGCTTGAGGCGTTACCTATAGGAACATGGGTGACTTAAAGGCAGTTGCTAATATGACACTGGCAGGACCCCCCAGCATAAGTGATGACTCACTGACATTGCACCCCTGGAGTTCCCTGCACGCCTTGCAGGTGGCTGTGCTGGTTGAAGAGTCTCTTGTCCTCAGCAATTATTACTCTTTATGTAACCTTGGGAAAGAATTTCGTAAAACTCGTAATTTTTTCCTGATCCTTATATGTTTTATTTATTTCCTGAGTCCTGATTACTTACTTCCTTAACCTTATGAACTTCCCTTCTGTCTATAGGAGGATGCGTTTTAACACCGAGGAAACAATTGCACAGCTAAGTGCTGTACAGGAAGCTTAGGACTAACTAACTTGACACGGCAAAAAGGAGATCATGAAAACCAATAATAATTAAATCCAATGAATAAATATATCAGAATCTACATTTTGACTAGTCACTAATAGAGTAAGTTTGTATTTCATTAATTTAATGAGTCAAACCTTAGTGTGTGAAATAAACCCGAATCACCCACTACATGAAAGACTAAAAGAAGCCCAGCTCTAAGCCTGTTTTGAGTTTTTCCACTCCAAGTCTTTATCCCAGGTAGACTGGGTGCTGGGGAAAAGAGATTCCAATTAAGTTTTATGATAGCAACCCACCTGCTTCCACTTTCAGCTGAAGTAAGGAGTATTCGCATCTGCAACAGAATTATAATAGAAATGTGCACCTCCAGAGTTTTGTCTCTTTTGAAAACACATCATTTTCTACCCTTTAAAAACTTCATTACTTATTTGTTCTTGCACAGTGTGTCTTCACTTATAAGTGAATGAACACACACACACACACACACACACACACACACACACACACCTTCATGACCTGACTCCTTAAGCTCACATAGTCATTTACTAGAGCGGTCATCTAGACCTAGGAGACTAAGGCCCTGTACAATACAAAACAGGGGTGGGGGAGCTCAGGAATGCATCTCAGGAATTCCTGCTGGCAGAATGTAGCTGGAATGGTGACCAGCTCATGAAGTCACCCATGGCACTGCAGTCCCTCAGCTGCTGAAGCCCAAGGCCCTCCTCAGGGCCCACCAAGCAGAGGGCAGGAACATAAAACACATTCCAGCGGTTGTGTCTGGGGCGGCAGCAGTCAAGTGCAGCCAGTGTGTGTCTGCCAGAGCCTGGGGGCCAGGGCCTGGGTCTGTGCCCGCAGGAAGCAGCCAGCGGCCTGTGGGGTTCTGAAGGCTGCACTGGGCTCCTTCCTGAAAGCCGGAGGTGTCTCTCTGTGTGCTGAGGGGCTTGGACTCCCTCCTGCAAGCTCCTGCAGAGCAGCTCTGGCACTCCCCAGAGTACAGGGTGGGGCAGCACTCCACAGACCCTGGTGTCCATGATTCAGGCATCAGGAAAACCCCAAAATTACCACAAAGCCATCCCAATGCTGGCTTGGGCTCCCCAGTCAGCCTGCTAAGGGCAAGTTTGTTTTGTCTGGTGTCAGGAGTACATAATTGTGTCTGATCCCTACGTATATTCCTGAGATTGAATTCTCCTGGTTTTCTTCTTTGCAGTTGGATTGGGGGTCTCGGATAGGAAACTTGTAATGCTTATTAGACCCTCAGGAGACTGGTTTTCACAGGAGAGAGACTTGCAGACAAGCAATCCCTGAAATTATCTGGTAGCCGCTTCTCAGGGACACTGATGAGGGATTCACTTTTACATTTCAGTTCTTTGGAAAGCCAGGATGGTTAAATTAACCAAAATCTAAATTAAAAAAAAAAATCTGAGATTCTTCCAGGCTTCCTTCACATCATCAAACCAGGTCTGGCTGGAGGCCCCATTAAAATGGCAGCTCCCACTGAGAGAGAGACAAAAGGCCCCTCTCTGAATGGAGATGCTGAAGCAGTGATGGCTCTCAGAAGTGCTTTATTTTAATCCATTAAAAAAAGTTACCTCTGCATTGACTGTGAGAGAGTATTTATTTAGCTCTCCACACTGTGGGAAACAGAGGCCGTCTCCCTATAAGGGTCCCCAGACCTTCTTGGGAGAGGAGAGAAATATGAATCCAAACAAATTCCTCCTCGCAACTGAACTCATGGAATGTTCCAGACACGGAACAGCTTAATTTTCGTGTGGTCTGAGACAAATTAATATGTCTCAAATCCCACTTCACACAGGAAGAGGCTTCTGATGAAGTGAGTGGGGTGAATACATTTGCTTTCTGCAAACTTCTGGACAGCAGTGTCTCTATTAAATGTAAATATAAATGTGACTCCTCCTTGCTGTCTCCAAGAGACAATTTACAAAGGAACAGGGACCCAAAGAACAGACTAAAAATGGATACGAGCAACCTAACTGCCCCAAAGGACTCCATGTAGGTCCTGTGTGCTATTTTAGGCTGTGTGAATGATAGCCTGCTTGTGACAGACTGAAAGCACCTCAAAGATAGCCCTTGACCTTTGCTTGGGGAGTGACTGTACGAAACAGAATCATTGCTTTTCCAGTGTTCCAATGAAGCCCTGGGAAGCCCTGGGCTTAGTGACTTGTAGCAATGTATCATCCTGGTCTCAGACACAACTTGAACCTCAGTGCACAGCAGGCACTTCTGTCGTCCACGGAAATGCTGTCTCTCTCACAGAAGGTCATAAAAATAAAACTTCATCTTTCCTGTTGTCATCTCAAGGGGGAGGGGAACAGCGGGGCCTCCTGCGCACTAGGCGAATGGGCGAGCCAGTGAAGGGGTCACCACCCAGACCCCAGGAGTCAGGCAAGAAGCAGCATGCAGAGGACCAGTTGGCCGCAGACTCAACTTTACTCAGGAAGTGTTTGGGCTTACATAGGGTCTGGGTCTGATCAGGTGTGGCCACCCCTCTGCTCAGGGGAGGGGAAGAGCAGCCATCTATCATTTAGCTGTTTACTGGGTATCCAGGTTGGATGGCCGCTTCCCATTAGTTGTTCATTCCTCCTTCCCATTGGTTGTTCATCCCATTGCCTGTATGGTTTCTTCTCCAGCTTATCTGTAGCCAGACCTCCTGGATTCAGGAGCCCAGGATAGTGTCTCCCTGAATCGATAGTGCCACATGTTTGTCTATTTTTTATAAAAAGGATCATTGGAAGGATTAGTTTCCAGTGATCAATGATAGAAATCATTGAGACCAGAGGTTGATGTCAGGACTCCTTGATTGCTTCTATCTTATTTATTGAGCTCTCTCAACTGAACCCAGAGCTTACCATTGTGATTAACTACTTACTTGGGGATACCCCGTCTCTACCTTCCTAGGACTGGAATTATAGGTGGGTCATCATGCTGGCCTAACATTTACATTGGTTCTGGGGTCAGAATTCAAGTCTTCACACTTACATAGCAAGCAAGATGGGTCGTTCGGTATGTTGGGGTAGAATTCTAGGCAAGATGCCATTTCCCAGGTGCTCTTGGGCTAATTAAGCAGAGAGTCACAAGATTTAGAGGCCACAGAATGTGGACAAATCCAGCAGGAAAGAGATACTGCAACAATCTCTGAAGCGATGCCGGTGAGGACCTGACAAGCTGGGATGGCGCTGCTATGCGACACCCAAGTCCTCAGAACAAGATCATCTCTCCAGATGCAGCTGGTGTGCTTCATTTCTCTATCAGAACGGTACCAATCAAGAACCAATGGGGAAGATATGTAATCTATATCAGATACCTCTAGAAAATGCTTCTCAAGAAAAGGTTTGAAGTCATGCCTTAAAAAAAAAAAGTAAGAACGACAGGCCACTGGAAGTAGAAGGAACAGCCTTGAAAATTAGTTTTCAATTGTTTTTACTTGAATGAACTTTTATAAATAAAATATAAAGAAATGAAGCAGTGTCCCACACTGGGCAGGGGAAAACATTAGCGATTCCAGAAGTTTATTGCGAAAAATGTTATCTTGACATGTCCTCTAAATGTCCTGAACAAGAAATTACACAAAACCATCTTAGGAGGCAAAGGAATACTAAATGAAATTCTAAAATATCAGGGCCTTTGGAATCACTGTAATAACAGTCCTGCTTGATATACAAATTGAGGAATGGATGCCTGAGGGTCAAAGCAAGGGGCCAAAGGTTACCCAACTGCTTCATGTCAAACTCAACACCCAAATTCATTTTTTTCCCCACTTGCAGGCTTCTACATGATGCCGTCTTCAGAGTCTGGAATGCCTTTGAAATCAGACTATATGACACTCTAATCAATTTTCATGATCTAAAGCTTTTTTAAAGTTTGGTTAAAAAGTTTCTAGAAAAGACCCTCACAAAGTCTAGCATCTGCTAAAGGCACCAAGATCCTTGGAGGCAAGGGATTGACAGCCACAGTAGTGTTCCTATGCTTAAGGGGAGCACAGGAAGGGGTTCAGAGAAATGCCACTGGGTCCTTGTACGTCATCGGAGAGGAGGACCCAGAGGAGAGTCAGGCATGCACAAGAAAGGACTCTTGAGAATCAGCGGGAGGCACGGGGGGGATGGGGGGTGGGAGGGGTGAGGGGAGGGGGAGCAGGGGGTTCGGGGGGGAGGGAGGGAGGGAACTGGTGTACCTATTAAGTTTGTATGAGCTGAAATAATAATAAAAAATGTATTATATAAAAAAATGATGCCAAGGGAAATAATGAGGACACTTAATGCTCAAGATATTTTTGGATCTCCATCCACACCATTCAAAGAAATGTCACACAGTACAGTGTTGCTTATGGTAATGATGTTATTTTGTTACATGTCTAAAAAATTCTGTACATTTTAACTTGACAAGTGTTCCAAGAATTCTGTGACTTTAAAATATATTGACCTATTGAGGAAATCTGTTTTCAATGAATGTATATGAACTCTTTTCTGAGATGCAAGGTGATCTTTTAGCTGTACACTCCTGCAAAATAAAAAGGAAAGCTATATAATGCCAAAAAAAAAAAAAGTTTCTAGAAAAGAAAGACTTTCCTGTGGCGTACTATGGTGCAGCCAAGTGATGCTGATTCTCAGGAATACTTTTATGCTCACACATTGGCAAAAAATCATTCTTCTATTTATTCAGCCCAGTATGCATAGTTTCAGCGCTGCCACATGCAACTCTGGAACTGGACATAGGACATGACATCCCTGACCAGTAAATCCCTTGAATGAGTGCATTTTCTCCCTCTGTGCGTGTCTCCTTCTCGTCCATTGTCTGTCTTCTTTTCATGCCTGTCAGGCGGTGGCCGTGACTGTGTACTTAGAAAGGTCAGTGACCCAGCAGAGAGGGCAGCCCCTGCAGAAGGCATGCTGATGAGGCATCACAATGCACACTGAATTTGTTAGCTCTCCGCCTCACTCCCAGGGCAGGCTACCATTGTTTCCTGTGTGGCATGGCACCCACCCAGAACTTGGATGGTTTGCCATTCCAACTCAGGGATCTCCAAAACACATCCGACAAAATAAACACCTTATACTTCACTGTATTCCTTCACTCAGTCTCCTTCCTCCCATTTGTCCAACATCCTCACCGAAATGGATGAAAAAAGATATTTTTCCTTCATTTACATCCAGGAGTATTTGCCACATAGTAGCCTCACTTCACCCAGGGTAAAGTTTTAGAAGGACAAAAATCTTACACCTCCCTATATTCCAATTACTAAACAAAAACATGTAATTGTGTTTCCTTGGAGCTAATCCTAAGTGAGACAAGCATTTGTTTATGAATTTGGCATATCAACCCTCTAGCAAAGTAATGACAATCTAAAAGTAGAATCTGTAAGACAAGAAGGAAAGGCACATTCTCAAAAGTCAGACTCCTGCTCTCTGAGCTTTAAGTAAAGATTTCCCACTTCAGAGGAACTGTATAAAACAGCAAACATTGGTGTTTGTAGTAGCAAACTAATGCCTCATCAGCATGCCTTCTGCAGGGGCTGCCCTCTCTGCTGGGTCACTGACCTTTCTAAGTACACCAACATTCTAAGTACAGGCTAGGGAGAAACCTTAATATCCTGTTGGTAGGAATAGAAACATGTAGTTTCTGGGGAAGTCTATATACTAATTCCTCAAAACACTGAAAATTGAGCTATCCCATGATCCAGCTAGATCACTCCTGAGTAAATGTACTCAAGGAATCAAAGCTAGCATGCAGAAGAAATACCTGTATATTATTTATTAAGGTGCTATTCACAATAGCCAAGTTATAAAGAAGCTGTGATACATACATATGAAATCATATCCTTTGCAAGAAAATGGATGGGACTGGATCTCACAACAACAAAGTGAGTCGGATAACTATTTCATGCTTTTCTTCTTCATAGGAAGAATACAGATTTTACTACTGCTGCTACTAAAACAAGAGAGGGTTGGGGATGTAACTCAATTGGTAGAGTACATGCCTGATATATATGATGCCATGGTTTCTAGTCTATAAAGATTTTCAGAAATTCAAGATTGTCCTCAGTTACATAATAAGTGTGAGACCAACTCAGGCTATATGAGACTTGTTATCAAAAAAAAAAAAAAAGGAAAGCTATAAAGTTACCTCCATATGTATCCTCCATTGCATCATGCTGGAGTAACTTGCATTATACTATCCTTAAAATGATATGCTTTGGGTAAACACTAAAAAAAAAAAAATTAAACACACTGGAGAGATATCAAAGGAGAAGAAACAAGAAATTATACCAGAGATCAAGAACTTCATAGATTTTCTTAAAAGTGAGCAAGTCTGTTTGGTACGGGGTAGGTAGAACCCAAAGAGCAGGCTCCAGTCTTCTTGGTCTGGGGAGCCAGCAGATGGTGTTTAAAACTAATGTAGTGACTAGAAATGAAGAGGATAAACATGTCACATCAGAAGAGAGGGTGGGTAACCCCGAATATGCTCATGTCCCCTTCTAGGGTGAAGCCTGAACTACCCAGATGAAGGGAAAACTCAAGAATGAGCACCATAGTCCTAAGGAGGAGCAACTTGGTATGCCACAGAGGTCTGAACACCCTCAGGAGTAGACAATCCATAGGGAACCCTGGTATCCATAGAAGCATCCAGGTAGGAGGATGAGAGTGGAATGGATTGATAAAAGGAAGGGAGGAGAATGGTAGTGAGGGGGGATGGAGGGAAACAGGTATTAGTACTCAATATGCTTATAAAACTAAAAAATAAATTAAAAAAAAAAAAACAAAGAATGAGCAGTGTAAAACTCCGGATGGGAAGCTGAGGAGCAGAGGAGAGGTTCCTGCTCTCAGGACACAGCATGCTATGGATTAACACTTGCATCTTGGTCGATGTAAGGGCTGTGTTGATATTTTCAAGATTCTCATCAAGATTCTCACTTAAATGTTAGAGAGCTCGTGTCTTCAGTATTAAGACTAGATTATCGGATTTTTCCTCAGGATTAATGACAAAGTCTAAACAGACACAATAAAAACATGAAGCTCAGAGTAAAAGGAAAATCAGTAAGAAGAGTCTATAATGAATTTTCTACAGTGTTCAATTAATAATGTAATAATAATAATAATAATAATAATAATAATCAGGCCTTCAAAGGAAAATGTTACTAAAAAGTAAGTGTCCCAAGGTGATCCAGGCATTAAGACTATAAAGCAACCAGAACACATTTATTTAGATAGATGACTCATAATTAATTGATAATTAATTGATACCAGAGAGGAAAGAGAAACTTTAAAAAAAATGAGTCAAATACAGATTCTCAAACTAAAAAGTATAATATTTGCAGTAAAAGTTTCTGGAATATTTGTAAAGCAGTACCAGAGGTCAGGGAACTGTAGACATCAAGAAAAGCTATCTGGTACGAAGACTAGAGAGAGAGAAAAAATGTCTTTGGAAAATAAGTGGAAAACAGTCCCAGAGTCTTAATGGGGAAACAAAACATGCATGTGTTGTTTACTTTTTTCTGTTGCTGTAGACGATACTCAAACTCCAGCAACTTAAGGGAGAGAGGAAGTTTTATTCAGCTTACGGTTCCAGAGGGGAGATACACAGTCCTTCACAGGCCAGAAGGGATTGGCAGGCTGGCAGAAGATGAAGGTGGTCCAGGTCAAATCCATCATAAAGGCTGAGACCTACAAAACTGCAAGAGCAAACTAACTAACTGAAGTTGGGTGGGGCTATCCAACTCAAGACCACCCCTTGTGACTGCCTTCTTCCAGCAAGGCTCCACCTCCTAAAGATGCCATGACCTTCCCAAACAACTAAAGATTCAAACAGACAAACCTGTGTGGGACAACTCACATTTTAAATCATGACAATGTGTGTGCTCAGATTTCCAGAAAAAAAGAGGGAAAAAAATTAAACAATGGAAGAAAAAAATCCCAATTTTGATGGAGTGTACCAAGTTACAGATTCAAGCAATTCAGCAAATCTCAGGCAAAGTAAATACAAATCCAATCAACCAGCACCTCTCCTCCCCTCTATTGACAAGCTATAGTCTGATTTATAACAACTAAAGTCAGGTGAAATGTTTTAAAATGTGATTAACCCAAAATAATGCAGGAAAGAATAAAATGATGAGATGAACAGAAAATAAACAGCAGAAAGTTAAACCTAAATCCAATTGTATCAATACAGTAATATGAATGAGATTACTGTTACTTAAAAGATCAAAACTGGGAAATGGTATAAAATGCCAAGATGTAATATGTAGGACATGCACCTTGAACATAAAACTAGATGTTGAAAATGAAAGTAAAAACATTATGCAAGCTGTGAGTCAAAGAAATACATTGTGGTTGGCAAATGTGGACTTGAAGCAAAAAGGTATCAGCATGAAAAGTTATTTCACAATAATAAAAGGTACCCATCACAAAGGTACAACAAATATTCAGACAACAACAGAGTTTGAAATTATAAGAAGCAAAATTTGTTTCCAACTATAACATCTGTAATACTTAATGTAAAATCTGTAATAGTTAAATGGAAACAATGAAATTAAGGTTAGAATAGAAGTTAGTTCAATAACTTTCTACAGAGAAAATTAGCAAAAATCAATTTTTCTTTGAAAACATTAACAAAATTAATGAAA
This sequence comes from Typhlomys cinereus, assembly GCA_023101885.1. Taxonomy (NCBI): domain Eukaryota; kingdom Metazoa; phylum Chordata; class Mammalia; order Rodentia; family Platacanthomyidae; genus Typhlomys; species Typhlomys cinereus. Next base: position 5,084,738 of record JALPQD010000050.1, on the reverse strand, counting down.
TCCTATAAAGCTAGTCAAGACAAAAATCAAGTATTTCTAATATCAGTAATGAAATGGAGACACAGATTCTATAGAAATTAGGTGATAATAAAATAAAATAACGGAGCATCATGTATTTATAGAAATGTAAAGATGAAGGGCTTGGAAGGTGGCTAATTAGTAAAGCTCCTTCCCTGCCAGCATGAAGACCTGACCTTGGTCATCACGACCCACTTGAAAAAGCTGGATGTGGGGGTACAGGCCTGTAACCCCACAGCTGGGGAGGGCAGAGACTGGTGGGTCCCTGCGACTTACCTGTCTCCCAGCTTAGCTAATTAGTGCTCACAAGACTAGTAAGAGGCTCTGTCTCAACACAGGGTGGAGAGTGCCTGAGGAAGCCACCCGGGGGTGACCTCTGCCCCTGAACACATGCGCGTGTGCCCTCCCCACAAACACACGTACATGTGAACAGACACATCCCATAGCAAAAAATACGTGTAACCCTTGGTTCCTACTTCATGTGACACACATACGTCGATTAGGTACATTATAGATCTGAACCTAAAAGTGAAAACCAGAAATTGCTAGGAGAAAGAATAATATCGGCTGATTTATGAAGCATAAAATAAAATAAAGCAGCAGGCTACAGACTGTGAGAAAGTATTCATAATTCCTCTATCTGACAAAGGACTTACCTAGAGAATGCCAACAACTCCTACATGCCAACAATTATTTAAAAATGCTTGAGTATATAGTTCACAAACGACATGCACAAGAGTAAATGCTTCTGCAACCCTGCAGGGTTGCAGAAGTAAATGGAATCGATAAAAAGCAATCAGAACAATAACAACTCAGTGCAGCCAGATGTTGGTAAGTTTGTGGAAGATCTAGAAATGGCACATGGTGCTAATGAAGCCATACATACATGCATACATACATACACACAGCATGCTGGTGGGTGATTTCTTACCAAGTTAGACGCAGAGCAGATGCTGCTAGGGAGGCCAATCCCTCAGTATGTCAGCAAAGAAAGTGATAGCATGCTTTTGAAGATATGTGAATGCGAAATTTCAGTGAAGTGAAAATTTCATGAAACAGTGTACAAGTGAACTCTCAAAAGTGATAGAAATATTGTCTGTTCCATTTTCCAGACTCACTGAATTCCATTGCATACGTAAGTTTTCTGGATATCACTTTGTACTATTTTTTAAAAACTTCATTTATTTTGTTTGAGAGAGGGAGGGAGAGAGACAAAGACAGAGACAGAAACAGAGACAGAGAGAGACAGTTTGTGTCAGAGGATACCGTATGTGCCTGTGGAAGACCTAAGGTGATTTAGGGAATCATCCTGGATTGCTTCTACCTACTTTTTCCTTCAGCCTCCGCCCATTTGGCAGGTTAATTTATTTTTATGGGATGGGATCTGAATGAAGGACCCTCTGCTTATCAGGCAGTCTTAGCCCTTAAGCCATCTCTCCAGTCCCATTATGTACTAATGTATAGTTCTTCTTAAAAACAACAATAAAAAACCCACAAACACTTTCATTTTCCTTAAAAAAAAAAAAAGCTAGAATTTTACAAATTTCACAAAACTAGATGGAAGGAAATTACCATTTAATTAGAGATTCAGAAGCCCTTGCCCCTCTATGGATTGTTCCTATTAGCCTGTCCTGTTTTCAGTGTTTGTTTTTGGAGACAGGGTCTCCTATGATTCTGGCTAGCTTGGAACTTGAAGTGTGACTCAGACTGGCCTGTCGCTTATGGAGCTTCTCCTGCCTCCGCTTCCAGTGTGCTACCATGCGCATTTTGTTTTCCTGTTTCGTGGAAATAGGAACGTTTTCTCATTCAAAAGGTTCAAATCGAGTTTTGCAGGGCTGCAGAAGTATGACATTCTAGACTTTTGACCAGCTGGCATTGCCTGCTGGAACTCTTCTTGTATTTCCCCTTTGATCTAGTGATGCCCTGATGAAAATTGCCAACAGAAGCATCCACATGAACTGCACAGGAAACAGGGGCAGAGACCTCAGTGTAACATGAGGAGCATTCGGGATAGTTCAGATAGTTCTCCATGGGGGGTTGGTCAGCAAACCGTGACCAAAAGAAAGGAAAGGAAAAGAAAGGGAAGAAGCAAAGGATGGAAGGAAGCAAAAGAAAGAAGGAAGGGACTAGGAATGTACTTGGTGTAGCACAAGAGAGTGAGAGGAAGCAGAGGCAAAGTCCAACCTCCTCCAATCACCCGAGCTCCTATTGGTGAGGACTTGGGAGGAAACCTTTCCCTTCATGCCTTGACTACATGGTTGTCTGTATTTCTTTTGACTATTTTGGAAGACCCTGTATTTCTTTACCTCAAAGTCATATCCTTGAGTTTCAAGGGTGGAGCTCCTACAACAGGGTTTGTTTAAGTTTCTTTTCAGTGACCACTTCAGGGTTTTTACTGGTTTTACCTGGCAGTTGCTCAAGCTATCTGGTTGACAGCTGTGTGTTTTGCTCCAGAAAGCCTCGCTAGGATGTGAGGGCGGGCTCAGTCCTTATCTGCAGAGGACCTTCCACCTCACCCAAGACCCCTTCTAGAGGAAGTGGAATTAATTTTCACCAAGAGGGATTCAAATTAGATGGGAAGAAGAACTTCCTGACTGCTGATTTCCTTCCATAGAATCTTTAAAAATAGAAATGGCGGGCTGGAGAGGTGGCTCAGGGGTTAAGCCTCCGCCTTGCAGGCGGGAGGTCCTGACTTCGGATCCCAGATCCCACATATAGACGCCAGGCGGAAGTGGGGGCGGCCTGCGCTTCTGGTCCTGGTAGGGCGGAGCCTGTGAATCCCGGGGCAGAAGGAGGTGGAGGCGTCCATGGTGGTTTGTGGGTTCGTCCGTGGTTCTACACACACACAGACACACACACACACGCATGCGCACAGTTGAATAAATAATAATAATAATAAAAAATTTTAAAAAAATAGAAATGGCTTCCCTTCTTGTCAGACCTTAAAAGATGAAATACACAGAGCAGCTGCTTTTCTTAAAACATCCCTTTCAATTCTCTGAACTTATATACTTGTATTTCAATTTTATATTTTTATTACATGTGCACATTTGAGATAGTTGAGAAAGCTCAAATTACATTTTTTGTTACATTTGACAAGTAACAAATGTCTGGTTCTATCTTTTAAAGGACACAGAACTACCTTAGGAAGCTAATGATGGACTTACAAAACATATACTTGCTACAAAACAGATACTACTACAAAACAAAATGAAACATACACTTGCAACAAATTTACATTTTGTGGCAGATGTAAACTATTTACCATAAATAATCTTACTGTATAACACTAAATAATCTTACTGTATAACACTATAATATTATTATTAGATGCTTGAGGCAAACCTCAGAGAATGGAACTGGGTCTGAAATTGTTTCCATGATTTTGATAAATGAGAATAAATACAAAGTAAACATTGCCATCTAGTGGCCACTATCTATCACTCCCAGCGTTTGCTGGGGATGCCTCACTTAAGCTCTATGCTAGTTACTAAGCAGATCAAACTGGACAGAACAGGACCTGAGAGTAAGGTCATTCTTCCTCTTTAGAGTAATCAGAAGTAAATGTGTTAGTTTTGAGTATATGACCTAAACAACTTAAGGGAACAATTTGTGCTCACTGTTTTCTAGGTTCATAATGGCAGAAGAGTTCATATCAATGCAAGGTGCTCTGGCCATCACTACACAGGAAGAGCCGACAGGGGCAGATTTTGTAATTTACCAATCAGGCAGGGCCTGAACCAGCTGTCTTTATTTCAACTTCTCAGAGAATGTGCCTACCTATCTCAATTAGAATTCTCCTACAGGCTCACTTGGAGCCCTTAACTAAGTGACTTCACAGATGTTATAGGTGCAGTACTCAGTAGTCAAATTGGCACCTGTAACTGTCATACAAGCTAACAGATATCCATGTTTGTAAAGTTCCCTTTTACTTTTGTTGTTCTAACTTAATTTTCTTTCAGTGGTGGTGCATGTGATCTGTGTGATAATTGATCTGAAATTTGTTGAGACTTCTTTAGACAGTTGACTTGAGCTTAGTTTTTGATCACTTGAAAGAACATACACTCTTTTTCTATTTTTACTATGAAAATTTCCATCTAAATTAGGAAATCTCAATATTAATTGAGCTGAGGATTTAATGGAGTAGAAGCTACCAGGCATGATTTTCCTAATACAGATGATATAAAATTTCCTTCTGTGACTTCCATTTGTGTTTGATATTGTATATAAGTTGTTAAAGGCATACCAGTCCCTGGCTGGGTCTTGAAATACTCATAACTTTATGTATATGGTTTCTCCTTTTATCTGCACAACTGCCTGGGGCCTTCAATTACCTTTCTGATGTTGCTAATCTTTCTGCCACAGCTTTCCTTAGGAAGCAGGTTGCAGGATGTTCCTAAGCCTTTTTATTCTTCCTGAGTCATTTTTACCAAAGGTGATTGTTTTGTAAGCACACATGACACTTTTGGGGGAAAAAATCAGAATTTCTGTCCTTTAGTAGGCAAGTTTAATGTCTTTCTGTATGTAGTAATATGAGCACATTTAAAAGCCTGCCACTATATGTTGGTTTTTGTTCAGCATTTGTTCCTTACGATTTTTTTATTGCTCCCTTTCCCATCACTTCAGAACACACTGTGTCATTACTATTGTTGTTAATATTAACATTTCCATCTGAGTTTTTTCCTATAAAATTATTGGAATATTCTCATAACTTTATGGCAACCCATGTGCATTCCTCTCAGGTTCAAGAAGTCATAATAAACTTGACATTCTGCTGCAATGACTCCAGATTTTGTCAATCAGAGCAAGCAGAAGTCAAGTAGGAGAAGCTGCAAACCAATACTCAGTGCTGTCTACCCCGCTCTCCCTTTGCAAGTAATGTTTAATCCTTGTCCGCCTTCAAATCAATTCTGTATTTTCTTGCCAAACAATTTAATACTTTTAAATGCTATTAAACAATTTCAATACTTTTAAATGTTATTTTACTGATTAAAATGTTTTTGCACACGAGATATCTGCTGTTACCAATATGTACTCAACATTTACATGGATTCATGTATGTCTGGATAATTGTTTTAATTTCCATAGAGTAGTATTCCATTTGAATTATATTTTTGTGTATGGGACATTTCCTACTCATTTTTTGTTGATGGATTTTTTTATTTAGGGTAAGGCTAGAATGATGTTCTGTTACATTTCTCCATTTTGCATACATGTGAGAAATTTTTTACTTGTGTGCATGCTCACATAACCATGAAAAATGATGTAAATCTGTTGTCCATTTTAACATTAATGTAATAGCTAAGATTTCACTCTCAATTTATACAATGGAAAATTACACAATTTTTTGGCTTATTACAAATATTCATGTTTTAAGATGCAGCCATTCAGATGTCGGAGCAGAGTGACAAGTACCAGCATAAATACAAATATGAAGAGGGTTGATGAGATGGCTCAGCTGAAAAGGTCATTGCCAGCAAGCCTGTGACCCAAGTAATCACTAAAACCCACAGAGTGGAAGGAGAGAACGGACTCCTACAAGTTATTCTTTGACCTCTACACATGTGGTGTGACATGTACATATGCACGTACACATACACACAGACACACAGACACACACACACATACACACACACACACACACACACACACACACACACACACACACACGGAAAACATGAAGTTCTCCCATAAAAGCCTGAGATTTTTACAATGTTTCTTTTTGTCTTTAGAGTCATATCCAGTTTCATTTTAATGGATGTTTTTAATATTTGAAAATATTTTCTCAATCATATAACTATCTTGCTACAACAAAAATATAAATAAAAATGTCTGTTGTAGTTCACTTACATGGTTGCTGATAAATGACCATCAAATAGCTTAAAATAACAAGGTGTTTCTCTTACAATTACTGGTTACAGTTCTTAGTCCAACTTGATGGGAAAGCATGCACCAACATCAGGGCCGAAGGAAGTGGCCACACCATCACCACATAACAGCTGAGAGAGGGACGATCCTTATTTGCCAGACCAGCATGTCTGGCCAAGTATACACAAGGATGCCAACTTCCTCAACTGACTCTCAGTATTTTATTCACCCCATCCACCCATCCACCATAGGCTGGGCCTTCCCCAATCTCCTTCAGGTTTGCTCTGGGCTTAACCCGACCACTAATTCTCCACAAATGTGCCCAGAGCTCAAATCCTCAAAAGTCAAGTTGACACCTCTACCTAACTAAAAAGTTATATTTTTATATTGGACAAAGTTTTTTTTAATATTTTCAAACCATCAAGACAGGATAAATGAGCTCTTGTCTCACATGCTACCTTGGATTGAGAACTCTGCTGTGCATTGCCCCACTCTAGATCCCAGACCAACATAACTACCTATATAAATTTTAGAAGCAGAAGTAACATATGAAGTTAGACAAGGAGTCTGCAAGCCATCAGATGTTCTCAGTGGAATAATTTTATATTTGGTGAAGATGAGTGATTTATGTGGAAAAGAATGAAGACATGATTCTGTTGACTAATTCAAAAGACTGACCTGTCAATAGGAAGGACTCTTGATGTTGGTGCAAAATCATTCGATAAGGAATAGTTGGTGTCATGTGCTGGGGAATACATTTTGTCTTACTGTAAAGAAAAGTCTCTTGTAGAAGTAGTTTTATGAAACAAGGCCTTTCATGTTGACCAAGTATTCAAATGTTGGCATGATCACTTTTGGGGAGATTAGAAGAGGACTTCCACAAGGAAGTTGAGCCAAATGATCTTGATAGTGCTTTCCAACTCCAAGTTCCTATGACTCTATAACTCAGAGTGAAAGCCACTAAATAAAACCAGATGGTAACTGCTGAAGGCTAATTATTACTTAGTCTGGGAAGGGTTCCTAGAAGATAAAAATAATTAGAAAAAGATTGACTCATCTGGCAATTGGGATTTGCAAATAGCAAAGGAGGCCTCTATGCCAACAAAGAAACAAATCACCAAGATTTCTAGTGGCTCTACATAGTCATGGACATGATTTGAGGTATAGTCTATAGAATAACATGAAGTTAAATCTCTACAGTGTCTAATTTTACATTTGCTCATTCCTTTAGTTCCACCATTAGATGCTCCTTTTTAAATCTCAAAAGGCTTTTTCAGTGTTCTGTGTTCTGGATAAAATGGGTGCCAGTGAGCTCTGCCTACTCATTCTGTTTACATTATTTCTATAGTATGTTACTTTCTTACTGTAAGAGACCCTTTGCCAATACTTGGGTGTCTAAAAGGTAAAGATTGGAAAACAAGTCATTAAACTACTATCAGTTAAAGGTTTGATCAGAGAGAATGGAAAGAGGACAAAATCCAGATGAAAAATTCGTTCTCTCATTTTGGTGACCCTGCAGCTCTAGATGCTCATATATAGAGTGAAGAGCTTTCTCTCAAACTGAACAATATTTCTAAAATTGGCTAAGCTTCACCCCAAATGAATCCACTAGGAAATGCTTCCTAGGCAAATCAGATTAAACTTTGGTGGTATTTTGGCAGGAAATAGGATAATTTCAGAAAGATAATTTGAAATGTGTTCCCCACAGTCTCATGTTTGGGAAGCTCATAGTACCTTTAGGAGGAGGAGCTTTGTTGGAGGAAGGCAGTCACAAGGGGTGGGCCCTTAGGTGGATTAGTACCACTTTATCCTCCTGGAGAAGTTTGCTTTTGCAGCTGACAGTCTTGCAGCTCAGGGCTTCACAGATGGGTGTGACATAGCCTGTCTCCAGCTTCAGCCAGCCAGTATGACTTGTCTGCCATGAAAGACTGTATCTCCCCTCTAGAACCATAAACTGAATAAATCTCCCTTTCTCCCTTAAGTTGCTTAGTTTGGTTTTTGGGGGTTTTTTTGGTTTTTGTTTTTGTTTGTTTTGTTTTGTTTTTTTTACAGCAACAGATTAGAGTAACTAATACACTATACAAAGGTAGAATACAGGAAAACCCTAGCACTGTCTTGGAGTTCGTGGCAGCAGGACAGTTAACTTTGATGTATGGAAAAAATGGAGGGAAAGAGAAGTTTCTGGAACCTTCTAGAGGGAGAGAAAGTCTTGTCAAGTAAGAGCCCAAGAAAGAAACGGGTAGTTACTTTCAGTCAGGAATATCAGAATGATCTTGCCTTGGCTTATTTTTGTTTTACAAAGGACATAATATGCATCATTATTTTTTTATTTCACACTTCTCCAATTTCTTAATGTAGGTAACTCAAGGTATAAACTTCTCTCTTAAATCTGCTTCCATTTTTTCCCCTATAACTTTTGGTATGTGTTATAGTTAGATACAGGTATAAACTATCAACTTGATGGTTGAGTGCTTGAGCTCTGGGCATATTTGTAGAGAATTAGTTGTTGAGTAAACCCTGAGTGAACCTGCAGAAGATTAAAGGCCCAGCCCCTGGTGGGTGTGAGTAGTGCCAGGGCATGTAAATGAGATGGAGGGAACTAGTTGAGAAAGTCGGCATCCTTCTGTGCACTTAGCTAGACATGCTAGGTCTGGCAGGTAAGGACTGTCCCTCTCGCAGCTATGATGTGGCTGATTCTCCCTGCTCTTGATGTTGGTGTGGGCTCTCCTGCCAAGCGGGACATGAAACTGTCATCAGACTATCCTGTGAGAAAATAAAACTCTTTTTCCCCTTAAACTGTTTTTCATGACCTTATAATGATTTTACAATTTTTAAAATTTCTTTAATGACCCTATGCATCATTCAAGCTCCACAAGTGTGTGTATTTTCTGAGGTTCCACTTGCTGTTGATTTGTAGTTTTATTCCACTGTAATAAGATAGGATATAAGAAGTTATCTAAGTGTTCCTACAGTTGTTACAATTTATTTTTTCTCCTAATATATGATCTATTTTAGAGAAAGCTCCATAGGTTGCTGAGAAAAATCCATTTTCTGCAGCGCTTGGATGGACTATTCTGTAAATGTCTTCTAAGTCCATTTGATCTATCATGACAGTTATTATTATTTTTTGAATATTAAAATCTCCCACTACTATTATGCTATGGTTAATCTATGACTTTATATCTAGTAGTTTTTGATTTATGAAATTTTGTTCACCCATGTTTCGTGCATGTATGCTAACATTTATAATGTCTTTTTAATGTATTGTTCCATTAACCAGTGAAATGTGATCTTCTTTATCACTTCTAGGTTGTTTTTGTTTGAACTAATCTTTTTTTAGATTTTAGAACAATATCCAATGTTTCCTGACTCAGTTCACATGGAGTATCTTTTTTCCAATCTTTAACATAAGGTAGCTTCTGTCATGTGACAAGTTATATTTCTTGGAAGCACCAAAATAGAAGAATTCTGCTATTTAATCCATACTGCTAGTGTGCATCTTTTGATTCAAGATTTGAAATGATTTATGATCAGAATTGTTAAAAGATCTGTGTTAATTCTTGTCATTTTAATGAATTTTGTAGTGTTTGTTATTTTTTTATGGTCTTTGTCTTTTCCTGTGGTTTCATTTCTTTCTCTTATGTCTGAAGGATTTCTTCAAGTGTTTTCTGTAGAGTTTACTTAGTAGTCATGAATTCCTCTGTCCTTTTTTTTTAATCATGGAAAATTTTTCTATTTTCTTTCAGTATGAGAGTTAGCTGTGCAGGGTATATTAATCTGTTGTGTCAGTTGTTGTCTTTTAGAAGTTGATGCATATCATTTGCTTTTATTATCTCGCCAAGCTTTCTTCCTATTTCTTTGAATCCTGGATTGCTGGCAACCACCAATCTCCTCTATATCTCAAATTTTATTCTTTTATGGCTATTATATGAATGGAGACCTTCCATATGCTAACTTCTGACTTTTACTTTTCTGCTCAGCCAATTGTGTAAAGACACAATCAAGTTAATGTGTGTGTGTCGATGGCTCATCTCTCTTAATGCTGAATAAAATTTCATAGTAAGGATGTTTTCTGGCTTGTTTATCAACTTCCCCTTTGAAAGGCATCATATTGGGGGCTAGAGAGGAGGCTCAGGTGTTAAGCCTTCACCCACAAGCAAAAGGTCCTGCATTCAGATTCCAGATCTTATGTAAAAAAATGCCAGGCAGAAATGGTGGTGGCCTGTACTTCTGGCCTTGGAAGACAGAGGCTGGGATACTCCAGAGCAAAAGCAAAGAGGAGGTAGAGCAGTCTAGGGCAATTCCCGAAGTAATCCTTGGGCCTCCAGAGACACACACAAGCACACAAAGAGAAGCACATATACATACACAACCACACATGCAAAAGGAAAATTAAAAAAAGAAAAAGAAAGACATCATCTGTTTCTTTCTTTTCCAATTTGATGGATATAAGCATGTGAGCACAATTCTTATTATTAATCACGTTAATTATTCAAAGTAGGTACAAGATTCCTTTCCCCAGGGATCATCTCAGTTTTTAGTCTTTGATGCTAAGCAAGAAGTACTGACTTCCTAGAACTCTTGGCACAAATTCTCAGGTTCCTAAGTGGCCACCGAGATAATCCATACTTGAAGAGGGTGCTCTCTCTGTCAGACTGCTAGAAAAGCTAAAAAACTTCCCAATCTCAGCCTCCACCCTGGGGGCTCCAGCACCCTCCTCTGATGTCTGCCAAACTGAAACCACACTCTAGCAAGTTTGTTTTCTTGAAATACACACTAAGTTTTTTTTTAAAACCTTTCAGCCCAATAACTGTATGAGAAAGATATAAATGAAAGACTTAAATATCCACCCTCTGCAGGGTGTTGTTTTCTTTGATGAAGTACAAAATTAAAAAAAAAAACTCATATTATGAAGGCAGACACTGTAAAATTGTCCACGACCATAGGTTCTGTTACGGTTTTTATTTTTAAGACTAATTCCTGTTCTCTTTGCTGTCTCTTCCAGCTGCTCATCTGCCACGTGCTTTGTAAACAAACCTCTGTCTTTCTCTCCTGTTGTAATAAAAGGGAACTATGTATTATTTGCTGCATCTATGCTGTGACCTGTCACAGGAAATTCTATCAGGATTTTTTTCTTCTCTTTTTTTTTTTTTTTTTTTTTTTTTTTTGTCCTCAGCTCTTGAGTGTTTGGATATCAAATAGTTCTAGAGCAAGAGATGTCTGGCACAGGTGTGTAAAGGACACCACAACCTTTTACTTGAACTAGAGTCAGTACTTGGAACTGAGAAGTCCCCCCCCAAAGCCCAGGAAGCATATTTGGATGGATACAGCACTGTATAATGGTCATATACATCTCATGAGATCCGTCATATGCATGACTAGACCAGATTGTATGGGAAGCTTTCTGATCATGAAGAACAAACTGTGTAGGCACTGATTCCCTCCAACATGGAAAGACAGAGCTTCAGAAGTATCTGTCATCACAGTGAGCGTGCTGCTAAAGGTATTCAGTTCTTTACAGCATCCTAAGATGAGTCCCAATGCCCATCTCATGCAGCTTAAGTCTAACAGACACAAAGCAGGGATGGCCGGGAGCAATGCTGCACAAATGCAGTGACCACAACTGACTCGGGGATTGACATGAACGGGAGAATTGGTCCCAAGAATTTTGCCAGAACATCTGAGAGACTAAAGTTCTCTTCCTATTGGTATTACCAACTACTACAGCATAATCCTGAAACTGCTAGTGGCTACCTTTGCCACTACCACTAAAGCACCTACCATGGAATACAGTCAGCAAAGTATATGACAGATGTCACTAGTACCCACATGTAAAACACACACACACACACATACACACACACATACACACACAAAAAATTATGAGGATATAGAATTCAATTAAAGTTTGAGTGAAGTGCTCAGAGGCATGCTCTCCTGAAAACCTTAATCAAACAACACTCTTCCCACTAGCTCTTGCTGAGAAATGAAATACAAGAGAAGCCAACTTAACAAACACTTCAAGGCAGAGAAACACCTTGTGCTAATCCCAAAAGGGAATATAAAACAACAGCTTTTATATAGCTGATTGCTTTATCTTAAGAGCCTCAGAGTGTCCATGAGCAGATTTCAGCTTTCAACTTTTACTTTATCTTCAGTGTTGTACTGATCTACTTTCAGCTTTTATTTACATACACCTGGCAACATTCCTCTGTGAGTTAACATCTGGATTGCTAAACCAAACAGCTCTCACTGATGACTCCCTGGGAATCCCCTAAACTGGACAGGTTTACAAGATGTAACTTGTGCTACAGTAAATATTGAATATAAAGCAAACAGTAAAATTTCTGTGTATGGAAACGGATTCCTGCACATGACCAGCAGCAGAAGTGGGGGGTAACTAGCCAGGGCCCAGATAAGTTATTTAATATGCCATACAAGGAATGCTGGGATGCCCGTGTACTGCTCTGACCACATTCAAGATGAACTCTTGAATGGACATTAAAATAGAACTGAGACTTTTTTCACTGTCCTACAGTAAGCACTAGTGGTACTTTTCCATGATCAACCATAATTCTTCAAAAATGACCTGAATCAAAGTCTGAAAGAAGAACTTCAGGCTCACTTTCTTATGTGAACTACATGCTAATTTCTGGGGGAAAGGAAAAAGTTACTTCAGAACTGAAACAAACTCATTTTTTTTCAAATGTATATCTGTTGTGTTGTAGGGGAGACATCTTTGATGAATGAGACCTGTGTCACCCTGCACATCACAATCTACTCAAGCATGAGAGGAAGACAAGCACACACAGCTAAGCAATGAGGGGATTGCTTAGTCCAGAGCTGATTCAAATTCACAAAGAACATAAAACCAACTCTACCAAAAAAAGAAACCTGCCAACTAAGAAAATTCCAGACATTTTGGTCTAAATGTGAATAATTACTAGTTCACCAATCCATGGCTCTAACATGGAACTATGATAACACCTTTTACCTCTTGAAGTACAGTCAACTCTATTTCATGAAGTCAATGAATGGTTTCAGAGATGCTCAAACCTGTGACAATTTGGTGAAAAAAAGGAAGTAGGAACTCTAGTCACAAAAACCTATTCACAGGTGCAATTACACACCATTGAAATAATTGTATATTGGTATTTTCATTTGTCCTTTAAATTTCCATGGTACTTTATAATATTTGACACATAGAAGGTATTTAAGAAATACTGACAGAATTAAAAACTTTGAACTTAACAACTGAGGGGAAAAATCAGGAACAGAGCAGAAGTGAGGAGCTTTAGAAATGTTACCAGGCAAGCATGGTACTCTAAACATGTCAGATTATGTAACCCTCATACTATAATGCATCGATTAGATGATACCGATCTGTTGGCTCCTAATCTGTCCACTTCTACATATTTTCAGTGCTTAATCTTCAAAGCAACTCTGTGAGATGGTCTTTATTTTGGAGAAGAAGAAACTGACATGTGAACCAATGTTCATCATATTACCATTTGTAAGAGCCAAACATGAAAACAACCCAAATGTCTGTCAGCTGGTGTTTAGAGAAATGAAATGTATTGTACACATACAATGAAATTTTATTTGGTAATTAAAAGTAAACCTTAAAAAGATTATGCTAAGGAAAATAATCCAGTAATAAAAAAGGCTGCACAACCTCATTTATATGACATATCCAGAAACAGATGCACAAAGACAGAAAACAGGTTTGTGATTGCCTATGACTAGGGCCCTGAGGAAAGATATGAAAATCAAGAATGAGAACCAAAGCATACTTGGCTTCTTTTTAGTGTGATATTCTAAACTTAGATAATGGTGATAGTTATACAACTTGGTTAATGTCCTAGAAAAATCACCAAGCTACAACAAACACAAGTGAATTTAATGATATCCGAATCATTTCTTTCTTAATGACTATGTGTGTTTGGGATGCATGCATGTACACATGTGTGTTTTCATGTGGGTGAGCATACATGCATGTGGGTACACATACATGTGAAAGCCCAAGGGGAATATTGAGACTCATCCTTCATTGCTTTTCCAACTTATTTTTTTAATATTCATTTATTTACTTATTTTTGTGAGTGTGTGTGTGTGCGTGCGTGCATGAGTGTGTGTTTGTGTGTCTGTGTGTGAGTGATAGGGCACCATGCATCCCTGTGGAAGACCAAGGATGACTTCGAGAATCATCCTCGATTGCTTCTACCTCCTTTTTGCTTTGCTCTTGGATTTCCCAAGATGGTAGAACCCATCAGGGCCAGAAGTACAAGCAGCAGCTGTTTCTGCCTGATGTTTTCATGGGACCTGAGATTCAAACTCAGGACCTTTTGCCTGTGAGGCAGAGTCTTCACCCATGAACCATCTCTCCAGCTCCGAACTTATGTTTTGGAGCCTCGGTCTCTAGTGAAACCCAGAACATGTCATTGGAGCTAGGCTGGCTAACCAGTTTGCTGCAGGGATCCCCAAGCTCCACGTTCTGGGTAGGCCTCAAACTTTGTCTGAGATTTTTTATATGGGACCTGGGGATCCAAATTCCAATCCTTTTGTTTGTACAGCAACACTTTACCCACTGAGCCATCTCCCTAACCCTCAAATTACATCTCAATAAAACTGTTTAAATATCAGTCAACACCACCACCAACAACAAAGCAACAGCAGAAACATTCAGTACTTTGCTTAAGGCAGGGACAGTGATCGAGGACTGGATTTCTAATCTCTCCTGCTGTCTCTGAACACAACACAGCAAGGAGAGTCACTGTGGCAAAGGAAACAATGTAGATGGGCATTGGGGGACTGCCAGCCCCAAAATGTCATTGGTAAATTTGTAGATCTCAACATAAATGTTCTGGCCTGAAGAGGGGAGTAATAATCAGAAATCCATGGGAAAACTTAAAAGAGCTATTGATACCTTATCCTCTTGTGCTCTTCCATGGACTCATTAGGGGGAAAAAATAAACCAAGTTTCAAAAAGATATTCTGATCCCAAGAATCCATGAGTAAAGTGATATTTTCAAAAGCCAGCAGAACAGCTTTGGCTTGAGTCAGATACAGTGTGGAACATTCTGGACAACTTTCAATATTCAGCCCTCTTTCCATTTCTGACCTGTAAAACCCTATTCTCCAGCTTGTGCCTCTCTTGAGGAAAAAGATGAAGCAACCAAAACTAGGAGGCTGTCTGTGATGAAGACAGTCTGCAGGGACTCAGAAAAGAACCAACCAAGTTTCACCTACACCCTAAGGCAAAATCTTCCTTGATCACATCCTTCCTAGGTGAGAAAACTCACCCGAATGCTTAATTCACGCAGACAAGATTAGGTTCTTATCTAATTAAAGGAGTTAATTCCTTTTAAGGAAACACAAATGATTGCTAACATACAAACAAATGTTAAACCTTACTAGTAACTTAAAGGAGAGATGAAATAAATCAGAAAACAACCACAGTCAGTCATACAGTATCTAAAATCTTTCAAATTCAGCTTAACACTTGTGTGTGATGTGTGTGTGTAACAGTCGGGTATTGGTTCTTTTATTTCAAATCTGTGTGAGACAGGGGTCTTTGCTACAACACTAGGCAGGCTACATGGCCCAGGAGCTCTGCTCATGGCTTGTGTTACTGTGTCCAGCTTTCTGTGGGTTCTGGGCTCCACACTCAGATTATGAGGTTTGTGAGACAAGCACTTTTTACCCATGGAAACATCGCTCCAGCCATGAATTTTCTTTTAACTTTTCTAATGATAACAGTCCCACAGCATTTGCAAGGAATTATGAAAATGGGCCTATATTATTTTGGAACTAAAAGTTGGCAAAAATCTGTACACACACACACATACACACACACACAGACACACACACACGAATAGAGAGAAAGGAGACATCGCATGGCTTGCAATGATACAGATCTACATTTATTGAAATGGAAAGACAATCATCATACTATGAAAGAAGAAAAACATGGGTTTAGGAGTGTTTGCTCAGTAAGATCTTATGTATGTAAACAAAACAGTACAGAGTATTCACGAGGGTATCAAAATTTAGGCAATGTGATTATGAAACATTTGCTTTCTATTGTTTACTTATCTGTAAATGGGGTTTTGTTGCTCAGTCTTTCATGTCTTTGTCTTCAACCTGCTCCTCTGAGTTAGTCAGAAAACCGTAACCATCATTTTTAAATTTTTAAACATTTTTAAAATGAAGTTTGTGAACAATGCAAATTCTTAATTTTGCTCTAGGAGGAAAAAAAATGTTTGCCATTATCTTGTCACTGGGGGTATAAAATTTCCAATCCTAATAAAGAATAACAATATATATATATATAAAGAATATGGAAAAAAGTCCAAAATTTAACAGAACTGGATCTGGGCAGAAGGACAGGTCACTAAAGTGCTTGAGCATGAAGACTGGTGTTTGATTCCCAGAATTGATCTAACAAAACCAGGTTAATGGCTTGTATTTTTTATCCTATTGCTGGAGAGGCAGAGATGGGCAGGTCAATGAAAGACAAAGAAAGACAGAAAGACAGGAAGGAAAGAAGAAGGAAAGGAGAAAAAAAGGAAAGGAGGGAGGAAGGGAAAAAGAAAGGGAAGAAAGGGAGGAAGGGAAGAAAGGAGGGCGGGAGGATGGAAGAAGGGGGAAAGAAGAAAAGGAAGAAAGGAAGGAGGGAGGAAGGGAGGAGTGGAGGGAGAGAGAGGGGAGGGAGGAAAGTAGGTAGAATCTGAAGAACAATGTGTATCCACACCCACATGCACTCACACAATTAAACAGAATTACCACAAGACAAAAAAGAAACAATGAAACAACGACAAATGCTGGAGAGGATGTGGAGAGAGGGGAACTCTCCTACATTGTTGGTGGGAATGCAGGCTCATACAGCCACTCTGGCGAGCCGTCTGGAGATTCTTAAAGAAATTAAAGATTGAAATGCCATATGACCCTGCTATCCCACTTTTGGGAATAACCCCCCATGCAGCAGAGGTTCGCCTTGATAGCACAAGCTCGACCATGTTCATAGCAGCACTGTTTACAATAGCAAAGTCATGGAATCAACCTAAATGTCCAACAGTTGACGAGTGGATAAGGAAAAGGTGGTACATCTATACAATGGAGTACTACTCAGCCATCAAAAATGATGAATTACTAGAATTTTCCGGGAAATGGATATCATTAGAAACAATTATATTAAGTGAAGTATCCCAAACCCAGAAAATTAAGCGCCGTATGTACTCCCTAATAGGTGGCTCCTAGTACCAAACTCACCCAGCCCACATTGAGACACTCAAAAGTAAACCTATGTAACACAGTAATTGCAAGGATTATGAACAAGAGAGATGGGGTAGGAGGGCCACACCAGAAACAAGGAGAGAGGGGACAGCAGAGAAAATAGGCCTCCATCAAGGTCTGCAAGTAAGTAATGAGAAACCTGGTTAAGTTCACAGACGTTCTTTCTGATCTCACCAGAAGGGGAGGGCATACAGTCTAGAAGATAAAAAGTAATCATTTTGCAAATGGGTGATGGACCCCTCCCTCACTGAGGTTTCCTACTCTTATTACATCTACCCTTGAATGTGCTATTATAACAAGACTCCAGTTTAACAGTTTTTTGTCTCTGGCCAGGGGGTGACATACAGTGCCCAGCAGGATGGAGTGAAGGGCATTGCAGGAGCAGCAAAACTGCAAAAGAAAATCAACAAACCACAATCCAGAACTTCAGAGACTCTATATCAATCACATAGAACTAGGACAGCCTAAGCTCTCCCCATCCTGGAGCTCAGGGACATTTGCGGAAGAGGGGGCGGTAAGATTGTAAGAGCAAAAGGATAGGAGGAGCAACGATTTGCAAGATTCTCAACAATAGTTGGGGCCAAAGCAATCATAATGGGACTTTGCAGGCCCTGCGCAATGTCCAGTGCACTGTTGCCCTCATAAAGTCTGGCATCTGTTAAGGGCACCGAGATCCCTGGAGGCAAGGGATTGACAGCCATAGTAGTGCTCCTATGCTTAAGGGGAACAAGAGAAAGGGCTTATGGAAATGCCACTGGGTCCTTATATGTCATCGGAGAGGAGGACCCAGTGGAGAGTCAGGCGTACACAATAAAGGACTCTCTGGGAATTGGGGGGGGAGGAACTAGGGGATGGGGAGGGAAGGGGGAGGGGAGGGGGGCACAGGGGATAGGGGGTAGGGAGGGAACTGGTAAAAAAATTTTTAAATGTATAATTAAATTTTTAATAAAAAAAAGAAACAATGACACCTTATGAAATATTTAACTTTTGTTACTCATTTATGTAAGACAAAAAATTGTGCAGGGAAAATAACAGACTTTTATAAGTAGCAGGAGCTTTGGAGGTTGCCTGGTTCTGTACCATTGTTCATGAATGAGGAAACATAGGCCAAGACAGCAGAATGTAAAAGCCAAGAACCCAATAAGACACATAACCAACTCTGGGGCCATTCTTCCACAGTGTAAGGCTGGCAATCAAAGTGATCACAATATGGTTTTCAACACTTACAATCTTTTTTTTAAAATCAGACTTAATGGAATTCTTTTTTTTTATTAAAAATTTAATTATACATTTTAAAATTTTTTACCAGTTCCCTCCCTCCCCCCTCCTCCCCCTCCCCTTCCCCCAGTGCCTCCCCCCCAATTCCCAGAGAGTCCTTTATTGTGTACGCCTGACTCTCCACTGGGTCCTCCTCTCCGATGACATATAAGGACCCAGTGGCATTTCCATAAGCCCTTTCTCTTGTTCCCCTTAAGCATAGGAGCACTACTATGGCTGTCAATCCCTTGCCTCCAGGGATCTCGGTGCCCTTAACAGATGCCAGACTTTATGAAGGCAACAGTGCACTGGACATTGCGCAGGGCCTGCAAAGTCCCATTATGATTGCTTTGGCCCCAACTATTGTTGAGAATCTTGCAAATCGTTGCTCCTCCTATCCTTTTGCTCTTACAATCTTACCGCCCCCTCTTCCGCAAATGTCCCTGAGCTCCAGGATGGGGAGAGCTTAGGCTGTCCTAGTTCTATGTGATTGATATAGAGTCTCTGAAGTTCTGGATTGTGGTTTGTTGATTTTCTTTTGCAGTTTTGCTGCTCCTGCAATGCCCTTCACTCCATCCTGCTGGGCACTGTATGTCACCCCCTGGCCAGAGACAAAAAACTGTTAAACTGGAGTCTTGTTATAATAGCACATTCAAGGGTAGATGTAATAAGAGTAGGAAACCTCAGTGAGGGAGGGGTCCATCACCCATTTGCAAAATGATTACTTTTTATCTGCTAGACTATATGCCCTCCCCTTCTGGTGAGATCAGGAAAGAACGTCTGTGAACTTAACCAGGTTTCTCATTACTTACTTGCAGACCTTGATGGAGGCCTATTTTCTCTGCTGTAACATGGTCTCCTCTCTCCTTGTTTCTGGTGTGGCCCTCCTAACCCATCTCTCTTGTTCATAATCCTTGCAATTACTGTGTTACATAGGTTTACTTTTGAGTGTCTCAATGTGGGCTGGGTGAGTTTGGTACTAGGAGCCACCTATTAGGGAGTACATATGGCGCTTAATTTTCTGGGTTTGGGATACTTCACTTAATATAATTCTTTCTAATGACATCCATTTCCCAGAAAATTCCAGTAATTCATCGTTTTTTTTTATTTCAGCTCATACAAACTTATTAGGTACACCAGTTCCCTCCCTCCCTCCTCCTCCCCCCGTACCCCCTGCTCCCCCTCCCCACCCCTCTCCCTCCCCATCCCCCAGTGCCTCCCACCCCAATTCCCAGAGAGTCCTTTCTTGTGCATGCCTGATTTTCCTCTGGGCCCTCCTCTCCGATGACGTACAAGGACCCAGTGGCCTTTCCCTGAACCCTTTCCCGTGTTCCCCTTAGGTATAGGAACACTGCTGTGGCTGCCAATTCTTTGCCGCCAAGGATCTTGGTGCCTTTAGCAGATGCTAGACTTTGTGAGGTCAACAGTGTGTTGGACAATGCGCAGGGCATGCAAAGTCCAATTATGATTGCTTCAGCCCTAAATAGTATAGAGTATCTTACATATCATTGCTCCTCCCATCCTTATGCTCTTACACTCTTACCGCCCCCTCTTCCGCAAATTTCCCTGAGCTTCAAGATGGGGAGAGACTAAGCTGGCCTAGTTCTAGGTGGTTGATATAGAGTCTCTGAAGTTCTGGATTGTGGTTTGTTGATTTTCTTTTGCAGTTTTGCTGCTCCTGCAATGCCCTTCACTCCATCCTGGTGGGCATTGTATGTTACCCCCTGGCCAGAGACAAAAAGTTGTTAGAGTCTTGTGATAAAAGCACATTCAAAGGTAGATGTAATAAAAGTGGGAAACCACAGTGAGGGTTCACCCATTTTCAAAATTGTTACTTTTTATCTGCCAGACTATATGCCCTCCTCTTCTGGTGAGATCACTCCCCCTCAGTAGTAAATGATCAGGAACAAAAGTCTGTGAACTTAATCAGATGTCTCATTACTTATTTGGGTCCTTGGTGGAGGCCTATTTTCCCTGCTGTAACATGGTCCCTTCTCTCCTTCTTTCTGATGTGGCCCTCCTACCCCATCCCTCCTGTTCATAATCCTTGGAATTCCTGTCTCTAGGTGGGCTGGGTGGGTTTGGTACTAGGAGCCACCTATTAGGGAGTACATACGGCGCTTAATTTTCTGAGTCTGGGATACTTCACTTAATACAATTGTTTCTAATGACATCCATTTCCCGGCAAATTCCAGTAATTCATCATTTTTGATGGCTGAGTAGTACTCCATTGTATAGATGTACCACCTTTTCCTTATCCACTCGTCAACTGTTGGACATTTGGGCTGATTCCATGTCTTTGCTATTGTAAACAGTGCTGCTATGAACATGGGCGTGCTTGTGCTATCGAGGCGAACCTCTGCTGTATGGAGGGGTTATTCCCAAAAGTGGAATAGCAGGGTCATATGGCATTTCAATCTTTAATTTCTTTAAGAATCTCCAGACGGCTCGCCAGAGTGGCTGTATGAGCCTGCATTCCCACCAGCAATGTAGGAGAGTTCCCCTCTCTCCACATCCTCTCCAGCATTTGTCGTTGTTAGTATTGTGGATTTTTGCCATCCTGACCGGGGTGAAATGATATCTCAGGGAAGTTTTGATTTGCATTTCCCTGATGGCTAAAGAAGTGGAGCATTTTTTCAGATATTTGTTAGACATTTTAATTTCATCCCTGGTAAAGTTTCTTTTAAGTTCCAGGGCCCATTTTTTAATTGGGCCATTGGTTTCCTTGGTGTTTAGTTTTCTAAGTTCTTTGTGCACTCTGGACAATAGAGCTCTATCAGATATGTGGTTAGTGAAGATTTTCTCCCATTCTGTGGGTTGCCTTTGAGCTCATGTTACAATCTCTTTATCTGAACAGAAGCTCTTTAATTTCACAAGATCCCAACTGTTGAGAGTTGGTAGCAGTGACTGTGCCATTGGATGTCTGTTTAGGAACTGTTGGCCTAGCCCAATCAGCTCGAGGGAGTTCCCTATCCTTTCAACTATGGTTTTTATAGTCTCTGGCCTGATATCAAGGTCCTTGATCCATTTGGAATTAAGTCTTGTACATGGTGACAAGTACGGGTCCAGCTTTAATCTTCTGCATGTGGAGATCCAGTTTTGCCAGCACCATTTGTTGAAGATGCTGTTCTTTTTCCATTGGATTCTTTGGCCCCTTTGTCAAAGACCAAATGGCTGTAACTTTGTGGGCTTATATCTGGGTCTTCAATCCTTATCCATTGATCTGTGTGTCTATTTTGGAGCCAATACCAGGCTGTCTTTACAACTATGGATTTGTAGTATAGACTAAGGTTTGGTATGGTTATACCTCCAGCTGTGTTTTTGTTACTCAGGATTGTTTTTGCTATCCTGGGTCTTTTGTGCCTCCATATGAACTTTGAGATTGTTTGGTCAACTTCTTTGAAGAATTGCTTTGGGATTTTGATTGGTATAGCATTGAATCTGTATATTGCCTTTGGTAGGATGGTCATTTTCACGATGTTGATTCTGCCAATCCAGGAACAAGGGAGGTCTTTCCACCTTCTGGTGTCTTCTGCAATTTCTTTCTTTAGGGTTTTAAAGTTTTCATTGTAAATGTCTTTTACCTCCTTAGTTAGGTTTATACCAAGGTATTTCATTTTTTTAGGGGCTATAATAAATGGTATTGTTTCTCTCAAGGCTTTTTCACTTCTTTCATTCTGGGCATATAGGAAGGCCTCTGATTTTTGCACATTTATTTTGTATCCTGCCACCCTGCTGAACTTCTCAATTAGTTCCAGGAGCTTCCTGGTGGAGTTTTTGGGATCACTCAGGTATAAGATCATGTCATCTGCAAATAGGGATAGCTTGACTTCTTCCTTGCCGATTTGAATCCCTCTTATGTCCCTTTCTTGTCTTATGGCTTCAGCTAAGACTTCAAGTACAATATTGAATAGAAGTGGTGAGAGTGGACAGCCTTGTCTAGTTCCTGATCGAAGTGGGAATGCTTCCAATTGTTCCCCATTGAGCATAATCCTTGCTGTGGGCTTGTTGTATATAGCTTTTATTATATTGATAAAGGTTCCTTCCATTCCTACTGTCTCTAGCGTTTTGATCATAAAAGGCTGTTGGATCTTGTCAAAAGCTTTTTCTGCATCTATCGAGAGTATCATGTGGTCTTGGACTTTGGACTGGTTTACATGATGAATTACAGTTATTGATTTGCGTATGTTGAACCAACCTTGTGTGCCGGGGATGAAGCCTACTTGGTCCCCATGAATGATCTTTTTAATATGTTTTTGAATCCGATTGCTAAGACTTTGTTGAGAATCTTTGCGTCTGTGTTCATCAGGGAGATCGGCCTATAGTTTTCTTTTTTAAGCAAATCTTTATTAGGTTTTGGGATTAAAACGATATTAGCTTCATAGAAGGAATTTGTTAGTGTTCCTTCCTTTGCTATTTGATGGAACAGTTTAAGGAGTATTGGTGTTATTAACTCCTTAAATGTCTGGTAGAACTCTGTGCTGAATCCATCTGGTCCAGGACATTTTTTGGTGGGAAGATTCGAGATTACTTCCTCAATTTCCTTATATGTTATAGGACTATTTAAATAATTCACAACTTCCTGATTCAATTTAGGTAAGTTGTGTTTACTTAGAAATTCATCCATCTCTTTTGTGTTGTCAAACTTCACAGAGTATAAGTTTTTGAAATATGATGTTATAATTCTCTGGATTTCTTCGGTATCAGTAGTGATAACTCCATGTTCATTTCTAATTTTGTTAATTTGGGTTTTCTCTCTCTTGCTTTTGGTTAGTTTCGCTAGGGGTGTATCAATCTTATTGATTTTTTCAAAGAACCAGCTTTTTGACTGGTTGATTTTTTTATCGTTTTCTTAATCTCGATTTCAGATATTTCTCCCCTTATTTTGCTAATCTCCTCTCTTCTACTACTTTTGGGATCAGATTGCTCTAGCTTCTCTAAAGCTTTAAGCTGCATTGTTAAGTTGTTTATTTCTGACGTTTCCATTTTTTTGACGTAGGCATTAAGAGCTATGAACTTACCTCTTAGAACAGCTTTCATTGTGTCCCAGAGATTTTGGTAAGTTGTATTTTCGTTATCATTCACTTTCAGGAAATCTTGAATTTCCTTTTTAATTTCTTCCTGAATCCATGTCTCATTCAGCATCATATTGTTAAGTTTCCAGGAGTTAGTGTATTTTCTCTTGTTTGATGTGTTGTGGATGTCCAGCTTTAGGCCGTGATGGTCTAATAGGGCACAGGTTAGAATTTCAACTTTCTTGTATATGTGTAGATTCATTTTGTGGCCCAATATGTGATCTATTTTGGAGAAAGTTCCGTGTGCTGCTGAGAAAAATGTGTATTCTTTGGTGTGTGGGTGAAAAGTTCGATAGAGATCTGTAAGGTCCATTTCTTTCAGGGTTTGATTAAGTTCCAAAGTGTCTCTGTTAAGCTTTTGACCTGTTGATCTATCCCATGTTGACAGGGCGGTGTTGAAGTCCCCAAGAATTATCGTTTGGGGATTGATTTCTTGCTTTAGACGCTGTAGGGTTTTCTTAATGAATGTGGAGGGGCCCGTATTGGGTGCATATATGTTCAGTATTGTGAGGTCTTCCTGGTGAATTGTGCCTGTGACTAAAATGTAGTATCCATCCATGTCTCTTATAATTTTCTTTGGTTTGAAATCCACTTTGTCTGATAGCATAATGGCTACCCCTGCCTGTTTTCTGCTTCCATTAGCTTGTAGAATTGTTGACCAGCCTTTTATTTTTAGAGCGTGCCTATCTTTTGTGGTGAGATGGGTTTCCTGCAGGCAGCAGATTGATGGATTGTGATTTTTAATCCATGTTTGTAATCTGTGTCTCTTGATCGGTAAATTAATTCCATTAACATTTAGTGTTATAATGGAGAAACTATTGTTAATTCCAGACATTTATTATGTTTAGTAGCTTTTATAAGTATATTGCTTCTTTTTTAATGATGTTATACTTGCCTTCTGTTCTCCTGGATATGCCTGTTTTTTTCTTCACGCTTGAGTATCATTTCTAGCATTTTTTGAAGGCCTGGTTTGGTGGCCATGTATCCCTTAAAGTTGTCTTTGTGCTGGAAAATTTTTCTTTCTCCCTCGATCATGACTGATAGTTTTGCAGGGTAAATCAGCCTGGGTTGACATTTTTGCTCATTCAATACTTGAAGTATGTCTCTCCAAGCTCTTCTTGCTTTTACTGTTTCGACTGAGAAGTCATTTGTTATTTTAATAGGTTTACCTTTAAAAGTGACTTGTTTTTTCTCCCTTGAAGCTCTCAGCACCAGTTCTTTATCTTGAATGTGGAGTGTTTTAACTATTATTTGCCGCGGCGTGCTTCTATTTTGGTCGTATCTGTTTGGGGTGCGGAATGCCTCTTGTATATGAATGGGCCTCTCTTTTTTTAGATGAGGAAAGTTTTCCTTGATGATCGTTTGAAAAATTTCCTCATTTTTGATGGCTGAGTAGTACTCCATTGTATAGATGTACCACCTTTTCCTTATCCACTCGTCAACTGTTGGACATTTAGGTTGATTCCATGACTTTGCTATTGTAAACAGTGCTGCTATGAACATGGTCGAGCTTGTGCTATCGAGGTGAACCTCTGCTGCATGGGAGGTTATTCCCAAAAGTGGGATAGCAGGGTCATACGGCATTTCAATCTTTAATTTCTTTAAGAATCTCCAGACGGCTCGCCAGAGTGGCTGTATGAGCCTGCATTCCCACCAACAATGTAGGAGAGTTCCCCTCTCTCCACATCCTCTCCAGCATTTGTCATTGTTTGTATTGTGGATTTTTGCCATCCTGACTGGGGTGAGATGATATCTCAGGGAAGTTTTGATTTGCTTTTCCCTGATGGCGAAGGAAGTGGAGCATTTTTTAAGATAATTGTTAGACATTTTAATTTCATCCCTGGTAAAGTTTCTTTGAAGTTCCAGGGCCCATTTTTTAATTGGGCCAGTGTTTTCCTTGGAGTTTAATTTTCTAAGTTCTTTGTGCACTCTGGACAGTAGAGCTCTGTCAGATATGTGGTTAGTGAAGATTTTCTCCCATTCTGTGGGTTGCCTTTGAGCTCGTGTGACAATCTCTTTATCTGAACAGAAGCTCTTTAATTTCACAAGATCCCAACTGTTGAGAGTTGGTAGCAGTGACTGTGCCATTGGATGTCTGTTTAGGAAGTGTTGGCCTAGCCCAATCAGCTCGAGGGAGTTCCCTATCCTTTCAACTATGGTTTTTAAAGTCTCTGGCCTGATATCAAGGTCCTTGATCCATTTGGAATTAAGTCTTGTACATGGTGACAAGTACGGGTCCAGCTTTAATCTTCTGCATGTGGAGATCCAGTTTTGCCAGCACCATTTGTTGAAGATGCTGTTCTTTTTCCATTGGATTCTTTGGGCCCTTTTGTCAAAGACCAAATGGCTGTAACTTTGTGGGCTTATATCTGGGTCTTCAATCCTTATCCATTGATCTGTGTGTCTATTTTGGAGCCAGTACCAGGCTGTCTTTATAACTATGGATTTGTAGTATAGACTTAGGTTTGGTATGGTAATACCTCCAGCTGTGTTTTTGTTACTCAGGATTGTTTTTGCTATCCTGGGTCTTTTGTGCCTCCATATGAACTTTGAGATTGTTTGGTCAACTTCTTTGAAGAATTGCTTTGGGATTTTGATTGGTATAGCATTGAATCTGTATATTGCCTTTGGTAGGAATTCTTGATAGTCACAATGGAAAATTATCTTTTTACAAAGTGTTCTTATTTAGAAGGAGAGAGAAAAAAAAGGCATGTGTATGCATACCATCCTACATCATGTGAGCTTTTGATTTCTCCCAGTTTTGGGGCATAATGAGCATTCTCTCTGACCCAATTTCATGACTTTCTAAGCATAATATACTGATTACATTCTACTAGTAGATGACTTATTGTTACTACTATTATTCAAGTATAAACATTTAGTTAACACTATTATGGTCACTTATTTCAGGGTATACTAGTTGCATGTAGATAAGACACAAAGATCCATATCCGCTTGGATAAAATTATAACCAAACCAGTGAAAAGCAAAACCAGAGAATCTTGAAAACAGCCAGAGATCAACAGCTCATCAGGGACAATAGACCATTTGTAGCATCAACAGTTGACTTTTCACCAGAAACCATGGTGCACGCAAAGCAACAGATTGATGATTTCAGGGTACTTCTCTCTACCTGGCAAAACTATACTCCAAAAATGATGGCAAAAATTAAGACATAACTGTATAGAGAAAAGCATGACAGTCCTTCCATCAGAATGAAGACACCAGAGATGACATCTCAAAACCATATGAAATCATAAAGAATAAAAGCAATTAGGTGTCCAGTAGATATTAACCACAATACTGATCTGTTTCTTTGTAACAGTTTCCCTATATGACTTAAAAGTTATTACAAAGAAGAGACAGGGAGGGCATGGGAATTCCCCCTTTACAAACAGCTAAGCAGTGATGATACCTTCAGTCAATCACCGTGGTGAACGATGTCTCTACAAGAAACGTTGAAAGACAGATGAGGCTTCACTGAAAAAAAAATGTATCTCATAACCCTTGCTTCTTCACTTCCTGTCTCTGTCAAAAACACATCAGCAAACTTCAATTAAGTTTGTAATGATTACTTTTGTATGTGGGATTTATTTTTTCGAACTGACAGACATGGAAAATTAATTTGCCTTTACTTACTTTTCCAATTTTCTAGTTTGTTTCCCTGAGGAAAAATCGGTTAGCCAATAGTCTCAGTATGATGTCACAGTATCTTTTGCATGCTGTGGTTCATAAGAGCTATTGGCTTTAGGGATGGTTTATTAACATCATGAAAACCTAGACTATGACCATGAATTTAGACAGCCAGGTGCAACAGGCACTGAAGAATGAGACAATGTCTTTTCTACAACGATGGCCCCTTTCTGGAGTATACTGTCCCCCAAATTAAAGCATATGGAATGACAAAGACAAAGTAGAGCCAATGTGATCCTCCTTTCTCTAAGCAGCTGTTCTCTGCTTCTGCCAAAATCGACTTCTTCCTTGATTTACACTTCTGTTGACATCCTAAATTTAAGGAGGCTGCATCAGGAAATGTCCTGGGCTAGCTGCAGGGCGCAGTGGGTAAAGGCACTAGCCATGCAAGCCTGGCAACCTGAGTTCAACACCTGAAGCCCACATGGTGGAAGGAGAATAGACTCTCGAAAGTTGTCTTCCGTCTTCCACACACATGCACTCTCACACACAAAATAAAAGACTTTCTAAAGTAAAAAAAGAAAAAAAAGAAAAAAATTCCTTCAAGTAATAAGCAATTCTCAGGCTATAACCCTTCTTCCATCAGAAAAGAAACTGACTTACAATATGGCAGATTCACCAAAACTATTTATCTTCAGTCTTTCTCACATACTGCTAAGTAAAAGAAATAAACCCATGGCCACAGAACACACACACACAGATACACTCACACATTTGGATAAGTTTTTTGAATGAATGGAAATCAACATCAACAAAGAGACAATAATCGTCAAAGTTATGTATCAGATGAATCCAGAAAATCTTTGATTTGTGGTCTTTTTTATTCTTCATTTTGACATAGAATATTTTTTAAATCCTTTTTTTAATTTTTTGTTTATTATTTATTATTTATTCAATTGTGCGTGCATGTGTGCGTGTGGGTGTGTAGAACCACGGACAAATTCGGGAACCACCACCTTGTTTACTCGGCTCGGGATTCACAGGCTCTGCCCTACCAGGACCAGAAACACAGGACACCCCCGCTTCCCCCAGCATCTATATGTGGGGTCTGGGATCCGAACTCAGGACCTTCCGTCTGCAAGGCAGAGGCTTAACCCCTGAGCCACCTCTCCAGCCCCTGACATAGAATATTATATTTATATGGTTATGTAACTTTTAAAACAGTAAATATCAATACTTTGCTGAAATATTTTTACTGGAAAGGGTTCTGGATCCCAAGAACAAGCTCTGAGGCAACTATGCAGGAAGAAGCAAGAGCTGGACTAAGAGTCAGAAGGTCCAGCAGAAAAGAGGAAGGAGTATAGCTCAAATAGGAGTCAAACAAATGTCCAACACAGGAGCCCAGAAATGGCTAGCACCCGTGCTGCCATTCCCATGTTCAAGATTATAGGAAAACCTACATGGTCTTGAAAAAACTATCTTGCTGGATACTGGATGTTCATGCACATCCTGACAGCTGGTTTTCCCACTCACCAGAAGTAAATTCTACAAATCATATTCCTACTCCAAGTTTCAAACAACACTCCCAGGAATTTACTCAGAACTGAAGATTAACAGGGAAGGTAGCATTCTATTCAACAGTTATGCTGGCTGCATTTGGGTTTCATTAAAACTAATGGATATTCAAGGTAGGAAGGGAGCAAAAGAGTCCAAATACACCTGCAAAGGCAACTGGAAATTAATACACAAAACAGCTGTTCTCAGGTGTTAGACTACAGATGGATCAGGTGAGCCCTATATCACCAAGGCTTTCTGCATAAAGGCAAAGTCTAGATCTCAAGCCCAGGGAAGAGAAACTCTTACTGGAAGAAGAAAGGAAGCTCAAATGATTAAAACTTTTGAGACAGAATTCTGTAAGAAATTAATTTTTAAAAATCCTGAATAAAAGTTTCAGCAGTCTATATGAATCTACTGAGATCTTGACTAAACCAAACCATGTTATGGAGATGCTTGAGGGAAAGAATGACTTCTGCACAAAAATTCTCCCAAAGAGCTGGAACAAATGACTTTTATAGTTTACAGAGTACAACCAACTGTACAAGGGTCTACTGTCTAGGAAGAGAGAACTGAAGACATTATGTCTGATTACTCTAAGTTACTCTTGAAGAAAGTCAACCCTAGACTTTCAACCCTCAGTAACAATAAGAAACTAAAAATAAGTCTGGGGAGCATGAAACTGAGCCTCAAGAGACTTTGTTGCCTATTCCAGCAAAGTTTAAAGCTCTTTAAAGGAACACAACAAAATCCAGACCTTTACAATGTGTCACTCACAATGTTTGGCATTCAGTAACAAAACCTGGAGCAGAGGCACAGGAAAATGTGGGCTATAGGCAGAAAATTAAACAGGCAAATTAGGAAATGACATATGCATGGAACATGAAAGACATTAAGGAAATCACTATAATGTTGTTGGGCCAGCCCAGAAAATATGGCACTGAGAGGAAGTGAGCAGGGCTTAAACGAGTACATGGGACCTAAGATGGCACTGGGAGGAAGGGAGCAGGGAGTAACCAGGCACATGGGACCTAAGATGGCACTAAGAGCTAGTGTGCTGGGCATAACCCTGTTTGCATCACAGGGAACCCTGATTAGTTTGTAAGAGTTCTGTAATGCTGACCCTGGCCCATGAAGCCTACATGCTGTGCTGACCTTTAATGTGACTGGCTGCCTGTTTCATGCCTTGCAGTCTCTTGTCTTTATAAACTGCTATACTGCCCACAATAAACTAAGTTCTTGCTTCGACTTGACTCCCTGTTGTGTCTGAACAACGTAATGCTGGGAACGGGCGGACAGCACACTCACCCCTCTCCATCCAGTCAGCTGAGAGCTGGCAACATGAGTCTGAACACCACATAATGTAACCATGCTCAAAGACTAAAGGGAAAACAAACAAAATGAGGAGAAAAATAAATAGATATTAAGACAGATACACATTAGAACCAAAGCTAAATTCTACTAAATTTCAAAAGACATAAAATCATACAGGGTTGTTCTATAGCAAAGTCTTGATAATGTCATTTTAATGACATTTGGCAGAGGTTAAATGCTATTCCAATCAAAACTTCAGAAGATTTTCTTTGTGTGTGCATTAATTAACAATTTTAAAATGTATAGGGAACTGGAAAGATTTTTAAAAATTCTCAAGAGTTGAAAATCTCCATATCTATATCATGAACTACTATAAACCAACTATAAAGCATTGGCAATAGATCTATGAAAAAGAAGAGATCAAAACTATATACCCCAAATTTCACTAGCAAAGTTACCAAGTTAACATGAGGAAACAATTTTTTTCAATTAAATGGCTCTGAAATAGTTCAATATTCATATAGGAAAATGATTTTCAACACTTTCCTTAACCCACACAGAAAGAATTAAGAATGTACCACACTTCTAATATAAAAGCAAAAGCTCTATGATTCTAGAAGAAAACAAAGGGAAAATTCCTATATGCTTTTGGAGCACTCAGATCTTTCAGGGTACAAGAAAGCACAAAATAGATTTAACATTAATAAAAATCTTCAAGACACCTCTTTAAGAAAATGAAAATTTAAGCCAAAAACCTGAAAATATTTACAGCATATACACATCTGTTAAAAGTCTGCTCTAGAAAATATAAAGAGCTCTTATAAGTGACAAAAATTTAAACAGATGTAGTTACTAAAAATTCAAACATATGAAAAAATGCTCAACAATGTCACCAAACTTTTTTTTTTTTTTAATCACCACTGCAGGGGTTGGCTCCTGGCCGCTGGGAAGGAGAGAGGTGAGCGCACCACCTGCCCTCCACCTCCCATGTCCCGGAAGAAAATCAGGCATGGCAGGGAGTTAAGTGGAAGCATGAACTCACTTTATTATACGCAGTATATAAAAGCAAAAACCATGAGGCGGCGCAAAACAGGCAGCCAATCATATTAAAGGTCAGTGCAGCACACAGGCTTCATGGGCTAGGGTCAGCATTATGGAACTCTTGCAAACCAATCAGGGTTCCTGTGATGCAAACAGGGTTATGCCCAGCACACTAGCTCCCAGTGCCATCTTAGGCCCCAGGTACTCGGCTACACCTTGTTCACTTTCTCCCAGTGCCATCTTAGGCCCCATGTGCTCAGCTACGCCTTCTTCACTTCCTCCCAGTGCCATCTTAGGCCCCATGTGCTCAGCTACGCCTTCTTCACTTCCTCCCAGTGCCATCTTAGGCCCCATGTACTCGCCTATGCCTTGTTCCTTCCAGCGCCATCTTGCCTGGGCCAGCCCAACAGCTCTTCCTTTTTGTTTTTTATGAGCCAATGTGTTCACCTAGATGTTAGGTTGAACCCAGATCAATTCCACCTTTGATTGGGTAAGGTGTCTATCAGGCCACCTTGGGTTAGGTCAGGCCTTTGGCCCTGTCCACCTTGGTGTAGGTAGGACTGTTGGGGGCAAGTGGGCAGCTTGTCATAATGGCACCTTGATGGGGTTGCAATGCCAAGATGTGAACTCTATCATATAGAGGGTTTGTTGCCAGATGGCTTTGATGCACTCGGTTCAGCATAATCAACCCTTGGTGGTGAACCCAGTGCCCTGTCCCTGTCTTTTCGCATCCCCAATTTTTACAATAAAAGTCCAGGGCAGACATTTAACATGTGTGAGCATCCCGGGTCATTAGGTGACTCGGTGAGGGGCAGGGTACAGTCCTTCTTCCTCTACATTCAGGCCGGCCAGCATGTCCTTCAGTCCAGTCTGGTATGTCCCGTGAGCCCCTGGCCAAATTGCCTAAGTCAAAAAGAAGGTTGCCCATCTGAGAATTGATAATCATCCACATGACCTGCTGAGGCTGATGGGCGCTGTGTGGCATTGCTTTCGTTGAGTCTATGAGGATCAGCAGGAACAGTAGTGCTAGTAACCCTTTCGCCATTGAAAAGACTTTCTCAAGGGCGCTCTGCACTTGGTTTTTTATGGCATAATCTTTATTCTTATGCTTGCTTTTTTGTCATTTATTGCGATGTTTTCTTTTTATTTTTGATTGGTTAACCACATGGGTATCCACCATTCCTTTTAGGAAGGCACTTCTTGGTTGCATCATGAAGGTTCTCCTGGGGGCAAAATTTAAGGTACCTAGCTGTTACTCAAATTGGAGAGGACTCCCCAATGGGGAAAATACATCCAAACCCCCATCCTGTAGTGATTAAGTGTCTGGTCCCCTCCGATGACCAGTGAGGGGTTCCTTCCAGTGCACCCTGATAAAAGATTTGGTGGATAGGTGACCCCAATCCCTTTGAAATCTTGACTCTGGTTGTTCCTTTTGAAAATTTAAAATATTTATTGTAAATAATGCTAGCCCTAACTGCTGATGTGGGCTTATTCCTCCTTTTTGTTTTTGTAATTGGGCCTTTAAGTACTGGTGATAATATGCCAAGTCTGAAAAAAGTTTTGGAAAGTCTGACTAATAAAACAAGGGCCATTATCTGTAAAATATGTGATTGTGCATGTATCCTGTATGTACAGATGTCCAACATGCTTGAGAGAATGTATCTATGGAAACAAAGACATATTTAACTTTACCAATGGTGTGTAATGAATAACATCTGTTTGCCATAGCATATTAGATTTTAACCCTCAGGGATTAACCCCTGGTCCTTATAAGGGTGGGACTTGGAGAAAGGGTTGACATGATTTGAAAGTTTGAATTATCTTTTTTAAGTCCTTTATAGGAACTTGAGGGAACCTATGGAGTAAGCCCCTCCAATTAATGTGAGTTAGACCATGTAAATCAGAGGATTTCTGAACATTAAGAGCCCACATCTCTTGTGAAGCTAATTCATCAGCTAAAGCATTGCCCTGGATTAGGAATCCAGGCAGGCCAGAATGACTCCTTAAATGTTCTAAATATATAGGCTTTTCTCGTCCTTCCAATACAGATTTTAGTTCCACAATAAGGGGCGATATAGGATTGCTATCTAATCTTATATGAGTGTTTATTACCCCTGGCAGTAAATTTACAATATATAGACTGTCAGAAAATAAGTTAATAGCCTCTTTATTATCTCTTAATGCCATTGTAACTGCCAACAGCTCTTTATATTGAGCTGATCCTTGGGCAGGCTGGTATTTTTGTTTGCATGGCTGAATCAAATTTCTTGAGGCAAAGGTAGCATAAGCAGATTCTGTTTTTTTCCCCATCTGTGAATACATGTGGGGCGTCTGGTATAAGCGTTTTAACAAAAAGTTTGGGCTCAGCAAGTGGTAAGCATTGAAGAGGCATGACCCATTTAGATGGGCCATAATGACAGCTTATCTCCCCTAGGAATCCTTCTAATGCCAAAGCCAATCAGGGGTAATATTTAGTCAGCCATTCTACATCAGCCAGCCTATAGGGAAAGACAATAGAATCGGGATCTTTATCATAGTGTCTACATGTCTGCTTACATCCCTTCTTTATCATATCTGTTAATTGATCTGTTGGGGTGTAAACTCTAGGTGTGTTTCCCAGGGATGTGTAAATCCATTGTAGAATTTCTCCAACCTGTGATAGAGCTGCTATAAGAAGTCCCCTTCCTAAAATTAGCCATAAGGCACTGGGTTTCCCAGGATTATATCTAGCCAATTGAGCATCCCTGAAGGCATTCTGAAACTGTTCAATTATCTGATGGTGACTTTCCTGTAAAGTAATTGTATCTCCAGGTTGTCTGCCGGACAATAGATTAGAAAGAGGGGTGAGGGCCTCAGTGGAGATTCCCATCCACAGCCTAAGCCAATTTATTTCTCCTAATAATTGTTGTAAACTAGTGATAGTAATATTGTTAGGCACATTTATATATGGTCTGAAAGGTGATGCCCGCATAAGTGTCAAATGGGTATTTAAAAAGTGCATAATTTAAAGAATATGTAATTACATGGTCTTCATTCACAAATAGCTTTTGAATCCTTTCTAGTCCTGGTCTTCAAATATCTTGAAGTTTTTCATAACTCAAGAAAATATCTCATTTTACCAGTGTCTTTTGGTAACTTTTCAAATGCTTTTACAAAGTTGAGAGATACACTAAATTATCTAAAACTCCTGACTTGAAACTACTCAAATAGTCTAGAGTCTCTTGGTCTCCACTGAAAATATTTTAAATGTATTAGCTAAAGTCATTACCTACATTTCAATATATGCCCATAAAATACAGTCTTTTGTTTTCCTTCTTTTGTTTTTTTACTGTCAATGTTCCCAATGTTTTATTTTTATGCTTTCTAAAATGAAATGCATCTTGTAATATTAGGAATGCCTACCAGAGGAATTATGAGATTAGTTAGCCATAAAAAAAAGCAAAGAAAAAAAAGCAAAGAAAAAGAAAGGATCCACTACAGCAGTGTCCCTGTGGATAGAATGTAATGATTTAAACAGAGACTACACCTAAGTTTAAGTCTCAAGCAGTTATACCATGGGAACATGTAACAGTCTCGGGGGCCCACGGAGACCTTTGGGGGCAGGGATAAGCTGGCGCAAAGTGAACGACACAGACTCTGGGAGTCAGGCAAGTGGCAACAGCAGGCTCTCAGGCTTGCAGGCAGGCTCATTTATTACAAGTATGGGGCAGCCTATATACCCCACCCAACATCGCATAAGTCCCAGCATGATGTTTGCTGAGTCATCCTGACCAGATTGGTCCTCTCAGCCAGGCAGCTTGACGTCAGCACCAGGCACGGCAGCACCAGGCACGGCAGCAGGTGTAGCTAGGGGAAGTTTCACTCCCGCATGCAGCCCATACAGATCATCCCTGAATGGCATGCTCCCCAGGTGGAGGTATTGTAAGTAATGGTTGATCAGAGACCTTAATTCAGACCTGACTGGTCCATTCCTCCTACAGGAACAGTATTGGCAAATAAAACAAGGGGACGTTTCATTGTGCAACATAAAAATGAAAAACTGTTTGAGATTTTGCAATTTAAAGAAGGTAACAAAAGAAACATAGAATATAATTTTTTTCTGAGTTGCTTTAAGAAAGTTAAATACAGGACCGGGGAGGTGATATACTGGATAAAGTGTTGCTTACTGTCCAAGAATGAGAGCAGTGGAATTCAGATCCTCAGAACTCATGTGGAAGCCAAACAGACCAGGATGCTGCTTGTAGATCCATCCTTCGGGAGAGACAGTGCATTACTGAAACCAGATGGCTGCCAATGGAAAAACTCTGGTATCAATTGAGAGGCCCTGCTCAACAAACAGAGAGCAACTGAAAAAGACACCCCTAATAAATTCTGCCACAGGCCCCCACATACGTGCCTACATGTAAGCATGCACACATATACACATACGAGATATTATATTTTCTCAGTAACATTCGATGCACAAAAAACTGTCACATTAAATCCACTAATGAATAGTATGCAGCACCAATTTCAAAATCCCAGATGAAAGAATGTATTTCACTATAATTATTGCAAATGTAGCACACATCTTTTCACAATACTGGCTCCATTCATACATTAACATGGGGTGGAAAATGAAAGTACATACATTACCAATAAATAACACAGCATGTGCTTACATACCAGTTTCCTCCATGAAATTGCTACCTACTATCACCTATCTGCTACCTATCACCTACTTAAGAATTAGTTTTGCTTATCTTCACAAAGGTAAATTCTCTAAGAGTATAGTGAACCTCCTCATGTATCACACTTTCTATGTCACCTCTAGGAGTCTGCTTAGACCTGAGTCTAGTAATAGGCCTAGAGGCAACCACAGGTGGGCCCTCTGCAATATCAGCATTGTCCTGAGTGAAAATCCTTACCTCCTTCTCAGCCAAAGAAGGTTAGTTTCCTCAGGCAAAGACTGAGACTGAGATGCTGTAGGAGGTGGGGGTGGGGATTCATTCTCTACCAAGGGTGGTAAGACCACTTCACCAGATGAAAGAGGCCCATCAGAATTTGAGGCTTCAGTGGCCTCAGTCTCCTCTGAGTCTTCCCACACATCAACATCTCAGTTTTCAGGATCCCAGTCCTTTCCAATCAGTGCTCTGACTTTAACTGCAGACATCTTCTTTTTTTTTTTTTTAATTTTTTTTTTATTTATTCAATTGCGTGTGTGTGTGTGTGTGTGTGTGTGTGTGTGTGTGTGTGTGTGTGTATGTGTGTGTGTGTAGAACCATGGGCGAATTCGGGAACCACCATGGACCACCTCCTCCTTGTTTACTCTGCGCCGGGATTCACAGGCTCCGCACTACCAGGACCAGAAACACAGGCCGCCCCCACTTCCGTCTGGCGTCTATACGTGGGATCTGGGATCCGAACTCAAGACCTTCCGCCTGCAAGGCAGAGGCTTAACCCCTGAGCCACCTCTCCAGCCCCTAACTGCAGACATCTTCTGAGGCTGGGACTTTATGTTGCAACTCAGCCAATCTAATAATTAAATCTTGAGTTTGATTTTCAGAGCTCCAGCACTATTACTAATGGAGAGAAGATTCTCTTTCAGAGCACACTTGGAAACTTCCAAGTTTTACATGCATCTGAAGCTGATTATTTTCATCTTTGAGGTTTTTCTTTTCCTTCTCTATTTTATCCAGAGATGCTTCCAAAGCACACTTAGAAGCTTTTATATTTTTTTTACTCATCTTGAGCTTGGTAATTTCATCTGAGACTTTCCTTTTCACTTTGTACTTTATCCAGAGACAATAAAAGTAACCAATCAGCATCATATTTTTTCCTTAGATTATCAAAAGCATTATATACAGAATCACTGAACACCATATTCCTCACTATCCAGACTATCCATCACACCCACTTTTACCAGTTCTTTGATAAGTTCACACCATGGAGTTTTGGTGATCTTTATATCACTAAGGCAGTCTTTAGTAGCAGGAGGTTTCATTGTGTTGGAAAACTAGCTCCAGATAAGCTCAAGCATACTAGAGAGATTCATCTTTATAAATTTGTTTCTCCAGAACCACTGCTGGTATCAAGATCTGTATTAGTCAGGGTTCTCTGAAGAAACAGAGTCTATAGAATGTAATATATAGAAATAAGCTTATTAAAAAATACCTCACAATAAAAATAGTGTCCTTCAGGGTAGTTGCCCGCAACAGCCTCTTTCCTCGCTGGAATGTTCCACAAAGCCAAAAGATCCCGAGAAGGTCTTTGCTCCTCTAGAGGGTCGAAGATGTCGGATTACTGATGACGGTGAAGAACAGCTGGGACTCCATTGTCAGCGATGAACAGAACAACAACAAGGCCAAGAGACCAGGCTCCAAAGGCAGTGGGAACAGCAATAAGGTGACAAAAAAGGTGAAGCTCCAAGTCAGCCAAGGACAGAAACAGTAGCGGCAGCAGCAACAAAGAAGGCCAGATGCTCTAAAAGCAAACAATGTTCATGCAGAATGGACCACATTGCAAATCTACACCAGAAAAGGGAAGAGCAACTCCCTCCTCCTTGCACTTCCTATTATATGGTCCACCAATGGAAAGTACCACTCACTAAGGCCTGGATTCTCCAGAGAATCAGTCAAGTACCCACAGTCTTGTTCAGGGGCCATTCTAACCATTAATCTTCCACAGCTGCTCCCCAAACATTCTGCAACTATCAAGTTGACATCAAACTGCAATCCTGATAGGCTGTCAGCCCATATTGTTCTTGAGATCTCAAATTTGGTTTTCTTTTGTGATTCTGTCCTCATTTAAATATGGCCAATCTGAATCCACTCCTTTAAGTCTGATATTAGATCACTTTTAAGGATTACAGGAATCAAGCTGAAAACCTGGGTCTCCAAGTCTGGAAGGGAAAACTCTTTGTCTTATGTGATCTGGTGTGATTGAATTGGGAAGGAGAAAAATGTTTCTTGTGTCTGTTCTGTTTGTGGTGGTGCCATTTTTAATTTGGGGAGAAGTGAGATAAGAATCCTCTAGTCAGAAAACTCCCATAAAATTAATGAGATTTTAAAGACTTCCAAAAAATCTGCAAAACAAGTTTATATAGACTGGCCCTCATTTAAGGTAGATTGGCCAGCAGATGTGTGTTTTAACCTGTCTCTTATTTAATTTCCCCAATAACACCTCTATTCTAACTTCTAAAGCAACTAAGGAAAACAAAACCTCTGTCCCCCTGTACTGGAGGGACCAAAAGAAGAACTGTCTGTTGTTCTTCGTGTTTTCTCTGTGATTAACTCATTTTTAAGTGTTACTTTTAAAAAAAATATTTTGGCTTGTTTGGTTACCTGGATTTCATGAGATGTGTGTATTTTATGTTTCAAAAATAACAAAGCTATGAAATTCATTGGAATTTCTTCTTTCTCCTGGTATGTATGAGCTCCCTTTCTTGGGGACAAATCTGCTTTCTAATTCCATGTTCCCATGTGTACTCCTGTGTTCTGCTACAACCTTGCTCACTTAATTCAGATATAATGATTTTTAAGATGAGGTTTACTTTGAAAAAAAAAAAAGATGAGGTCGACTATTTTTGCTTCCTTTAAAGGACATTTATTACAGAATATTTAATGTGAAAACAGCAGGGAACCATCAAGTAGGAGAAAGAAAATATGTAAGAAATACTTATGTTACTTAGAAAACTAATGTATGTGCAGGAAGTTTATGGGATGAGATATGTTACTTAGACATACAGGAGGTATATGAGTTGATTACTTCAAAGAAATATGTTAAAGTATATTGTGAAGGTTTGTGGGATGTTAGATTTATGAGAATATTGAAAATTATATATGATGGTTAAAGGAAATGTTATGTGTTATGCTTCTTCCATGTTATAGAAGAAAAGGCATTGAGCCTCAGAAATTAGGAATTGAGCTTCATGTATTCAAGTGTTTTTCAATTGTCTCTGTCTTTATTAAACAGGGATATGGTTACTCATAAAATCCTAATTCCTAAAGGGTTTAACTGCTTAAGATCTTATGATATTTAACTCTTATATTTATTTTATAAGGGTCATGTATTTTAAAGACAAAAGTTTTGTTGATGGTCCTGGACAAGGACTACAAAATCTTGGATTTCAAGGTAAAAGAGTCTCTGCTAAGCTAATCTCTCCTCATCTTTCCGAGCAGGCTTCTCAGGAGGGGGAGGAGAAAGGCACTTTTGAAATGGGGGAGGGAAGGTTTTAAACTCCATGTGAATGTGTGAGTGAATGCCAGCCTGAGGTGGGAGACCTGTTTGTAGTCCCACAGCAGATCCCTAAGAATGCTTTAAGCCACGGGATTTGATTGGGCCAGTTCTGCATTTCCATGGTGATGACATAAGGTCTAGGGTGGGATCAGGTTAGAATACAATCTCAAGTCATGAAACAGCTGAATCCCTATGGCTAAATTATCACCCAGGACTCTCCAAAGGGTGGCATGTGGATGATCTCTCCTGGAGGGATATCCAACATTTGCTTGTCGGTGTCATATGGTGGGGATCGATTTGACTTTAGATCTTATTAGTCAATGGAAGGAAATTATTAGAAACATTCACTCTAAAGGAAAAATGTTTCATGTCTGAGGTAATGACCATACTTCTATTAAATAACATAGGGAACTCAGGAAACTTCAGGCATGGGTAGACCATGGACCCTGTAGTGCTTGGCAGAGCTTTGCTGAGCCATGTGTCCTTTCCGCAAAGAGTGGTTTCACCATCCTGTGTCCAGGGACTAACTAGAAAATGTTTAGTCCTACCAACCTGAAAAAGAGTCAACGTATAGTATTTTCTCAGAAATGGCCTCTATACATCTTAGATGAAAGACGGCCCCAACAGGAGGATCTTTAAATTATAGTACCATCCTCCAACTATATTTATTCCACTGAATGGCAAACAAATGGCAGGAAATTATGAAACTATAGAGATCTCTCCAAAAGTACCAGCTAGTAATTCAGGAAAAACTTTATCTCAATAGAAATGCTCTCAAGACTAAGGTGGAACAGGAATTTCAAGCCTCTACCTTAGCCAGACTCCATTCCCTTTTTACTAAACAGGGTCAATGTAATCCAGACCCAGCACAGTCTGTCTTCAGGAAATTCTCAGTGTATTTGAGTCAACTCAGATTCATGTTTCCTTTTTCCTTGCAAGATTTTAACCTAAGTTACTTAAGGACTTTCTCTGAGGATCCAGATAAATTCGTTTTTCAAGCAGAAAGGAAGGAAAGAAAAAGAATCAGGAAACAAAGAAATGGAAACTTGACATTTGCATAAGGGGATAAATAGAATACTAGCAGGCATGCCCCAAGCTGATAAACCTGAAATTCCCTTCCTGACAGAGAAAGAAAAAAGATGCTTTAAATGTGTCCTGAGCACAAAAAGTCCCCACATGGCCCATGTTCTGACTGTGGGAATCTCCATTGGAGGAAGGATGGCCCCTGAACCCCAGGGCCCAAGGGTCAAGCCCTCTGCTAAGGACAAATGACGAGGAGGCCTGTGGCTCTTAGCTTCCTTCTGATGGGAAAAGGTGTTTGCTGCTGATATCCAAGGAAAGCCCCAAAACCCAGGCTGATAATAGCACCTCATGAGAACCTTGGATTTAACATGCAAATGGGCAACCATTTTGTTCTTCTGTTACTAGATAAGGGAGCATAAAATTTTGGTGCTCAACTTCTTTCCTAGGCTTTTGTGAACCTCTGATTTAACTAGAACTGTTAAGATCAGGAAAAAGACAGGTTTAGCAAAGTAACTATTGAAGTTCCTTATATACTTAATGGTATGGCTTCTAAGTATTCCTTTGTTTACATAACCTAATATCCTAGGTTCAGACATAATGCTCTATTTTAGCGCTGTTATGAAGTCATCTATGTAGTTCTGGTTTTAGAGGCATCCAAGATGCTAGAGAAAAAAAATACCATAGATTTCTGACAGTAATGGAATCAGACAGCATGTAGCAGAAAGCTTGCAGTTTAGAGGCCCAAGAAAGACAGTTTGTGCTATAGAATTAAAGCCCGAGACATATGTGGGCAGAAAGTTTAGTAAAGTTTTGTCCTTGTCCTAAAGCTTGCCTGAAGTTAAGCTTAGTGCTGGACAGAGAAAAATGGCAATGGCAAACTTAAAAGAGTTAAACCAGGAATAAGCAGAGAACAGATGTCTGCTGTTAAACAGACTAGCTGCATTGACAATTCAAAGCTGGCTCTTCATTAACATCAGAGGAATGGTCCTAAGTTAATGCTCAGAGATCTGTAGAACTTTCCATGTGAGGAAACAATGTCCCCTGCATGTGTTCTTTTGAGGCAGGATAGAGCAGCCATGCTGGGATTGGTCTCTCAAGGTCTTTGGAATTCCTGAAGGACATCCCCCACTACTGGAATCATCCTGAAGGAACACTTCTGCTGAGGAACTGACTCCTCCCAGAGATAAGATGGCCAACTTCCCTATAAAGGGATTATGGAGATGAGCTCTCCATATCAAACAACTTGACCTCTAGCCCACATGGGCCCCAGAGCAACTGGGTTGGACCCCAATGGGTATTAACCAATAGGAAAAAAACAGTTTCCCTCCCTTGTCTAAGTGTATAAATATACCTGACCCTGGCAACCATCTTTGGCGATCTAACCCCGCATGGCTCTCCAGTGCCATAAGTCTGTTTCTTGTTCCTTGCTGCTCATGAATTCCATGCACCGTGAGTTCTCATGGGCTCCCTACCCCCTCATGGCACTCTAGTGCCATGAGCTGTGTTTCATTTCTGCTTCTCATGGAGGAGCCCTAGCTCCTCACGGCACTCCACGTCTGGAGTCCGTGAGTTCCAACCTTTCTCTTCTCTAATAAACTCTACCTTAATCCTCTATACGTGTTCTGGTTTCAATCTTTGCCTCTGGAACACAAGAAACCTACAACATTGGGAGTGTCGACACTGTTTCCCTGCAACACTTTTATATTCCTTTGGTCCCAAAAAGGCCTGTGCTGCTTTACTTTAAGAATCCAGAAGGAAGAGGAAAACTAATTTAGATTGTTCTGCCCAAAGATTCAGACAGTCTACATATTTTTTTGGACAAGCTTTAGAATATGACCTTGGAGATTTACAACTATCAAAGGAGAAAGATCTCCTCCAATATGTAAATTACTTACTTATAGCTCTTGACTTTTACACCAGACAAAAGAGGTGAGTATTTTAGGCAAGGTAACAGGTTTTCTTCACTAACTCTTGCCTGTATCCACAGTAAGATTGCTGAGCTTGTTTGGTTTATCCCATGTGGTTTGGAATTAATGGGTTAACTTTGTGTACATCTTCTAGGCTTAATTTATCTGTTTTGTCTCTTTTGGATAGACCATCAAAGCCCTCTAGACCATCCCAGCATTTCATAGATGAGGATCATTGACTGCTCACACTTCCTTCGCCCCCCAACTCAGCAAGAAGTAGCCAGAGCAGTGGTCACCCCTCATCCCTTGAAGGGTAAGGGGTACAGTAGGCAGGTCTAGAACAGTCCATGCTGGGACAGTCTCTAAGTCTTTGAATTTCCTGAAGGCCATCCTCCACTGCTGGGATCACCTTGAAGGAACACTCCTGCTGAGGAACTGAATCTAAGCCTCCCCAGAGATAAGATGGAAGGATATGGAGGTGAGCTATCTATATCAAACAAACAGTCTGATCTCTAGCCCCATATTAGCCCAAAATCAATTGAGTTGGGCCCCAATGTGAGCCAACCCTTTGCTTAGGAAAAGCCATTTCACCCTAGCTTCATCTAAAGAGAGATCTTTGCTTAACTCTTTAACCAGATACATTAATCCCCACTTGGGATCCAACAAGATGATAGTGATCAGATCTCAATATAAATGCCTATGATTGATACAAAGATTTATAGATCATATGCACAAGAAAAAAAGGGGGGAATGTGGAGAAGCATAAAAGGAAAACTCTTAAAGTCTTAAAATGAAATTGTTTAGGCCTGAGAAATTGCTGGCAGGCAATAAAATGCCCACTCCCCTACTGCTCTTTGAAATTTCCCTCTGGATCATCATTTGGCCAGAGGGCCTGCAAGAAGCCTGCATGTCCATAAGACTGTAAAACACTGTCCTGTAAACTGCTTCAGTGGAGCATACAACTTCCTTTGTCCCTTGTATATAAAAACTGTGTGGAGATGTAACTAAGGTCTGCACACATAACACCCTGCCTATGTGTGTAAGCCCTGGTGCCAGTCTCTCTCTCTCTCTTTCTCTAATAAAGCCTCTCAGTTGTGCTCATGATCACCATTTTCTTTTCAAATGTGGACCCCAGCATGCTGGATTGAATAAAACTCTCTTGCTTTTGCATACATGTTTTGGCTGGTTTTTGAGAAATATCAGAACCTAACATGGCAAGAAGTTATCTGCAGGAGATGCAGGGGTCTGTGCACATAACAAACATGCACAAAGAATACAATGAAACACCCTTAAAGCCACCAGAGTTAACAAAGACACAAAAGGGTAGTTCACTAAGCTTTAAACTATGAGTATGCACCTGAAGGCTCTTACAAAATAGACTTTCTGTGTGTCTGCCTTAAGAGCCAATACCTCAAAATCTCCCTAAGTCAATATTAACACAAAACATATACAAATGAAGTATGCATCTCCAGAAGAATAAAAAGTACTCATCTGATAGGTTTCTAGCTGAATTTAGCCTACTTATTTCACTTATTCAAAGCATATACTTGCCAACCAATGGTTATAGATATAAAAGACACGAATCCTTGTTCCATGGTTAGCGCACACAGCCATTCAGCTGAAAATATTTTGACGATTCAAGGGAGATTTTTGGTATGCAATTACCATCTGTCATCCTGTCTTGTTATCGCTGGATGTAAAATTCAACTGTCCTCAATCAGTTTCTATCCAGAGCACATATAATTATGAACAACTAGCTAAAAATAAAACAATGTCCTGCATTCATAAAACCATGCCTACCTAAAGGGGCTTTAACCAAGTTAAATGAGACCCCATCCAGTTAACAAATTTTTATATCATGATGATTTTAATTCTATTGAACAAAATATTGGG
This sequence comes from Typhlomys cinereus, assembly GCA_023101885.1. Taxonomy (NCBI): domain Eukaryota; kingdom Metazoa; phylum Chordata; class Mammalia; order Rodentia; family Platacanthomyidae; genus Typhlomys; species Typhlomys cinereus. The sequence goes on along the minus strand of JALPQD010000050.1, from coordinate 5,040,643 downwards.
GAGGTCAGATTACAGGAAATAAACTAGTATGACTACTACAGACAAAGGACAAGTGAAGGATGTTTAGTGTCTTATCACAATGGACTTTCATATGACAAATGTATACTTGCTCCGGCTGCCACAGGATTTCCAGAGATCTGGTAACAACTACATGTGCAGGTAATGAAACAAATCAGAAAGGAAAGAAAACTGGAGATGATCAAAATTACTCAACATCTCTTAAAAAATAAAATCTCTCCTGACTGCTGGCCTGTCTACACAAGACTTACTATCTTTGGTCAGCACTCAGCTGAGACACTTGCTGTGAGCCACAGGTTCCCATGTTCAATGCTGCCTCCTGGATCTTCCACAAAAACCACCCACACTTGCACTACCTTCCCCTGTTACCAAGTCACCTGCATGCATCATATTCATCTTTGACAGTAGGCTCAGTTAATTTACTAAGAAGAGAGAGCAGCTCATTTGAACTTAAGAGAAACAGCAGGACTGTTCTTCAGAAAGCATGGGTAGCACACACCTGCTAAGCATCTGGAGGAGGTGGGCTCAATTAAATGAATAAAAGGAGGCAGAGCCACATTCTGCATTTCATTCAACAGACAATTACCAGGCATTTCAGGGTTTTTCCTCTTATTTAATATGAATTCAATGACTTAGTTACATGAATTGCTTAACTGTAACTTTTAAACTTTTAAATAATTATAACCCAAATATTTTAAAAGTAGAAATTTATAGAATAATCATCATTTCTGAATTCAGTTACTTTCTGAATTGATGTTTTTTATCCTTGGTAAACTATCATTTTTGCCTATATATACACCACTCATGTTTATTTTTCAAACTAGAAACATTTAATTTACCTTTTCACCAAACAAACAAAATCAATTAATTGCTATTAAGATTTAAGCAAGCCCAACCCAGATCTTTCCAATGGCATGATGGCTGAATTGCTTGACCTCTGGTCGATCCTTTTCTTATCTGTTATAGGAAAAGGCTGAAAGATCCACAAAGTTTCCTCTAAACCATGATATCCATGATTTTAGAGTGTCTGCTTCTTAAAAAGAATAGTTAAGGAATAATTAAGAGTAAAGTACTTAAAAAAATGAAGTAAACAAGGACTTAGTTCCATAGATACTCATTTTACCTAAGTCTTAAACAGGAGAACCCCCAAGAGTTATTCAGCTAGTCCAAGTTTCTCTTTTGTGGACATCATTTGTCCTTGATTTATGGAGAAGTTGTACTCATTCCACGATAGTTAAAAAAAAAAGAAGAAAAAAAGGATATAATTCTAATATTAAAAACAGCATTTTCAAAGTCTTCTGGAACAAGGAACAAGTAGAATTCCACTGTAAAACGTTTGCTTACTAAACATCCTTGATAAACTGGGAACTTTTCAAGGAGGTCAGAGAATGGAGAACAAATACTTTTTACCACACTGAAGCTTAAAAGGAGATCTGAATTCTTGTTGCTTCTGTCTTCTCTGAAACAGTCCTTATAGGTGTATGATTAAAAATAGCACAAAATAGCAATTATATTAGTGGAGGCATGAACTCACCTGAAGTTTTGCCTTGAGTCAAAAATCAACAGTGCACCATATTGTTCTGTGTTAATAACAAAGACGTTTTCCTAGAGAAAAATCATGTTTCCAAGCTCTTATTATTGAAACTTTTAAAAAGAAAATTAGGAATATCTCTTGACTAATCACAGAGCTATCTAACTTGTTTACCTTTTTTGTTTGTTTTTAAAGCAGTGGCTAAATATAGTAATAGTTTAATATACTAAAAACATTTATATATCACAAGTTCATTAACTGACAAGCTATTACCTTAGTTTCCAGTGCCAATACTTGAATCTGAATCACTTGTACAGTCAATCAACTAATTTATTTCTTAGAGCAATCCAGGTGGCACTGACCTGTATCTTGCTTATAGCGCATATCAAGTTGATTGCCTCATTCCTTCAAGCACAGTGAAAATACTTGTGCAGCCATGTAAGAGTTAGCAAGTGTCATTCTTAGCATCTACCCCTGTGGTTTTTTAGAGATGAGCTTTTTTCCTAAATATTTGGTGAATAAATGGAATTCAAATGTTCAAACTTATCAGATGCACGTCAATGCCTTTATTAAAAAAAAAATCTATGTGAGTTAGGGGAGGGGGGAGAGAGAGAGAGAGAGAACATAATGCCATGGTGCATACATAGAAGACAGAGGAGATGACTTTCAGAAGTCAGTTCTCTCCTCCATATGGGCTTCTGGGAATTTGAACTCAGGTCACTGGGTTTAGGAGCAGGCTGAGTTATTTCCAAAGCTCTCCATCCCTCCTTATATAGGTCAATGTATATATTCCTAAGGCAAAATTTATACTTCAAAAACCACGATTCTGGATAGTGTTTTGGTTATCTTCTTTATTCAGTAAGCAAATTCCTGATAACTAAATTATCACAAGAATAAATAGCTTTACAAAATTGGCTAAGTTAAATAGGAAAGTAAGACAAATGAAATAAAGACAAACTAGACAAGATTCCAAGTAGCCAAGGCTGAACTGGAGCTGGATGTATATCTGAGGATGATCTTGAGCTTCTGCCTCCACTCTCAGAATGCTAGGATTAGAGAGACACGTCCCAACATGGCTGGTTTAGGCAAAGGAATTTTGAAAAAGGAGGAAAACAAATGGCTGCTTATTCTGCTACTTTTTAAATTCTGCAAGTGTAGAAATAACTTCTGAGTTGCTCGTTGGCCTAATCACAGCTTCTTTTCTGGAAGTTGTCTGGCACATAGTAAGTCCTCAATAAATATTTGGTGAATTAACAGACTGTTGATAAACATGCTATTTCATTTCTATGTTCTAGTTAAAACACAACTCATCTATGGAGTACAGAAGCTCCAGTGCTGGTTCCTACTACAGTCTGATGCTGGCAAAGGCTCCAGAACTCAGAATTATCAACTGTAAAATACAAGTAAATTAACATCCTCAGGCACTGTCTGACTCATGAAGCTTGGGAGACCTCAAGGGCAGGTGAGCGACAACCGCTATGTGTGTACGGAGAGCCTGCACCAGCAGTAAAAAGTTAGCTCTTCTGGCAGACTCATAAAAATTAAAACAAACTTGGGGCTGAAGAGTTGGCTCAGGGGTTAAGCCTCTGCCTTGCAAGCAGAAGGTCCTGAAGTTCAGATCCTAGACCCCTTGTATAGAAGCCCTGCTAAGGGGGGGGGGGCTGTTTCTGGTCCTGGTAGAATGGAGCCTGTGAATCCCGGGGTGGGGGCAGAGTAAACGAGGTGGAGGCAGTTCCCAAATTAGCCAGTGGTTCTACACACACACACACACACACACACGCACACACGCGCGTGTGCACACGCACAATTGAATAAAAGAAAAAACTTGGGAGGAACTAATGTGTTTATTGTGCTCCTATGAGCTTAGAAGCTTAACTATCTGCAGGGAGGAACTATAATTATGATGACTTACTTTTGGTTCGAAAACACTTTTAAGAACATCTTCCCTAGTAAGCAATCTTTGAAGACCCAGACGTAAGATGACAAAACTTATCCCGGAACAACAAATTATAAGTCCGAGGGCCCAGTTTCGACACCACAAAGAACAAGACTTATTGTCACTTGCCCTTCATTTCCTCTAAAATACAGAATTCTTAGTAGAGTCCAGCAAATGGATGGGGAAGGGAGGGAAGGGATAGTGTTGGGCCTGGACAGAGGCAGAAAAGAACAAGAAGGAAACAGAATGGAGATCCTGGCTCTTAAGGATGACCTTATCAATAATTTTCCACAAGTGACACTAATTTCATGACATATGAGTGATCGCCTTTTCTGACAAATTTAGCTTAAATATACTCTAGCAACTTCCTGGTGCCACAGTCTTTAATGTCTGGTTTGAATATGATTCGTTCTACAAAAAAGGTCAGGTGATACCTTCCTGGGAACCTTTTCCAGCACAAAGATCCCACTGATCTGGAACACACACTTGGATACACGAAGTAGTTTGAAATTGACAGAGCGTTTTCTGCCTGTACTCTCCCTTTATCCTCTCATCCCTCAGAAGTGTCATCATTACCACACAACGCATTTTTTTAAAAAGTAGGAAATTATTTCTTCAACTTTAAGAACCTCTTGAAAGGCACAGTTCAGAATCCAACTCTGGAATTGGCTAGAAATTGATAAAGACACATCAATCTCAAGAGAATAAATGTAACAAGCGAAGAGGTTGAACTAGCCAAATCCACCAGCACAACTTCTTTTCCAAGACTGGATGGCACGTTGTGAATGAACAGCTTGTACAAAGATGCCTGTGTCACAGTGCTTCACTGGAAGGATATGATTTTATTGATGCATCAGATAATCAACTTTAGTTGGACAAAAATTCACTGAAATTTGGTCTTAAAATTCCAATGGTATAAAGTTCATGCATTGGATAAACCTTGAGACTCTAACTTCAGAGAGTAAGTTATAGGGAGCTAAAAATGCATCCTGTCTTTGCCCTCCAATAAAAGATCCCCCAAAGGGTTTTTGTTGTTGTTTTGTTTTTCAACACATGCAAACACATATATACACACAAAGATAAATGTTCAGTCTCTTCTTATTTTCCAGAAGTTGAATTCATTATCTTTTGCTCTCTATCCCACAGCTAAAACGGGGTCCTATCTTTAGAATCCTTTATTGCCTTAATTCAGTATTTATGAGTCTTTCCTGCCTTGTTGTCTTGGCGCGAGCACGTCTCAAACCTCAATCTCCGCACCTAAGAGGAGAGACAAGACAAGTGCGGTCAGACATTCCAGGAGCTTCCACCCGATGCCTCCACTTTCCCCTCCTCCTCCCGCACGGAGCTCCCATCGCGCCCCTCCAGGCGCCCCAGCCTCTCCCAGGCTGCCTAATCCTTCCCGATTTCTCGCAGAAAAGCCAAGTAACTTTTCTTTCCCTGCAGGGCTCCAGCCTTCTCCCCGCGCGCAGGGGTTGCAGGGGCCCCTCGGGGATGGGCCGGGATGAGCGCCACGCGGTGCGCAGGGAAACGGAAGGGGGCGTGCCCAGCAGCCCAGAGTGTGCCCGAGCGCTTAATATTTATACCTAGATCATAGGTGCACTGCTGCCCTTCCCAGCTCCCGAGGCCTGGACATGTGAGGACGGGGAGGCCAGGGGGTGTTCGGGATCGACTTAGTACAGGCGCTGTGGGTCCACCCCGTGCGGGGCCGCAGAATGTGGGTGGGGGCTCCCGGGACCCTGTAACCCGAAGCTGGGAGTATGCGAGAAGGGGTGGTCGGGCATCTGCTCGGAAATTGCTTCCTTTCTTTCTACTTTCAGTTTTCGACGAGGAGACATTTGAAAGGGACTCAGCACATACAAATGGGCTTTGAGGGTACAGATGTCTTGGTGGGAAACGGAGTTCTCCAACTCCAAGGCCTCCCTGCTGGGAATACGGGGAAGACAAGCCATCCGGTAGAGGAGAGCTGGGGCTATTGGGGTGCCAGAACCAGGGACCCCGAGAAGAGGGGTGTCCTGCAAGGAATTTCAAGACACGAGTAAGGCAAAGGAGAAATCCCTCATACTTTAGCTTGTGTCCTTGACCAACTTCGGGAGCCAGACTGACCAGCCCTGTTTTCAACTGGGGAGAAAGATGGGGTGGGATGGGTGGAGAAATAAAAGCTGAGCCTCCTGGAATTGGGGGCGGGGGAGGGGGGTGTCGGGACTTGAGAACCTCTTCCCTGGACTCCAGAAGCGTCCCTGTGTAAGTAGTGGAGGTGGAGGCTCCGGTCCCCCTTCCTGTGGAAGCCAGGTCCCAGCCCCGCGTCCTCAGCCTCCATCCCCATCCCAGAGGACTACAAAGCGCCGGTGTGTGGGGAGCAGTGGAGGAACCTTAATCTTCTCTCCACTGGATGGTTCGCCAAGATCTAGAGGACCTCCTCCCCCCTCCCCACGGCCGCCGCAACCACCGCCAAACGTTGGCCTCGCCAGCCGCGTGTCTGGAATTCCCGGGACACCTCGGAATTTACCTGCCCCCGCCGCCGCCGGTCCGCTCGCCTTCAGCCAAAGATTCAAGAAGTAACAAACGGCGCGACCCCCACAGGGTGTGGGTGGAGCGGATGGCGGCTTCCCGCACGCTCCTCTTAGAATCTGCCTTCAAAGGCAAGGAAAGAGCCCCCGGCGTTGGCCCGAGATAGGTCTAGGGCCACGCAGGTAGCAGGGGAGCCGCTGGCGGCCTCCTGCGCCTCCTTCCTCCTCCTCCTCCTGCTGCCAGCGTCCCGCCCCGGGATCGGCAGCGAAGGAAGCGGCGGGGACGTCCCACCCCCGCAGGGCGCTGCGCCCGCCGCCCCCGCCCGGCCCCGCACCGCCTCGCCCCCCGGGCCGTCGGCTGCGCGGACAGAAGCTGGAGCCGTAGGGCCTCCCCCCTTCACTTTTTTTTGTTTTTGTTGTTGCTTTCCCACGCTGGCTGAATGTGACTTGACCCCATTTCAAAAAAGTTTGACATAGTGTTCCCACATTTCCGCATTCCTCCGCGACTACAAAGCTGCAGCCGCCTCCTTCTGCTTTCTGTCTCCGCTCGGTCTTCACTCAATGAAATCCTTCACGTGCCTCTCCCGAAGCCCGCCCAGCACCGCCAGGGTCGCCGCCCGCGCTGCGACCAGAGGCCGCACCCCGGACCACGACTCCCGCGTGTGCGCGCAACGCAGATGCGCCCACGTGCACACACACGGGCGCGCCGCGGGCCCCAGGATGCTCGCGGTGGGGCGTGCATTGTACACCCCGATCTTTTAAAGAAGCGAAGTACACTTGGAAAGTGAAGCAAACGTGCGTCCTCGTGGGGCATCGACCCGAGCCCCGGCAGGCTGCGTGCACGCCTCTGTGCAGGGCATAGCTCGCAGGGGTTGCCAGCAGGAAGATGGAGCCCACACCCACACCTCGGCCGACGGCAGAGAGCGCTTTGGTAGAGGAAATAAACACCGGGCGAGGAAACATACTCAGCATGGAGTCCCTAGAGACTGCATTTTAGACTTAAATGTGGATTCTCGGGTAACTGTCCGAGTGAGTCCAAGTTCCGTTAGGAGAAGCTCGATGAGTGTACGCGTGGGTGTTTGTGCGCACGGATATGTGGGAGCTGGCACAAGATCTTGGTGGCGGGGCTGTCTCGTGTAGGATGTCCCTCCCGCTCCAGGTCAGGAAAGGTTCCTCCAGCTCCTTCATACTTGCCCCCAACCGTCTCAGGGATTAAGGGGTTAATCAAAGCCGACTCCAAGGGGACACACAGTGCCCGCTCTTTCCTTTACCCTCACCCACCCCATCGCCTACAACCCTGGTGAGCCCCCCCCCGTTGGCCCTCGGGGGGCCGCAGCCCACCCACTCGTGTCCACGGCCCTTACCTGAGGGGCCCAGGGGTTCGGGGGCTCCCGCAAGGGCCACGAGTGTCTGTCCCGCGCGGAGCAGGTAACCCGACTGGGGAAGGAGTGGGCTGCGCTCTCTCCGACGAGGGGGTGGGCACTGCGGCGGAGAGACGGAGGGCGCCCTCGGGCTATAGCCGTGGCTGGGGGGGCCCAAGTCCGGGAAGCGATGCGGCTGGGCGGGGACCTACGAAGTCTTGGCTGCCGGTAACCCACCCAGCTGCGGATTTGGGGGTTCGCGGCGCAGCGGCCAACGAATGAGCAAATTAAAGCCTTCGGCAGAGAGGGGAGACGGCCGAACTCAGAGCCGCGCGGGGCTGTCCTAGCAGTCCGCTTGGAACTGGGGACGAAAAGAGCGGAGGGTGGGTGTGTGTTAAGTTGGGATAAATGAAAATTTCCGGTTTTCACTGAGCTGGAGTAGGGGGATCCCAGAACCAAAATGAGCCTTGTGCAAAAGATCCTTGGGGGGGGGGGTATCCATCGTCCGGTGTCAGCGGGGTTTCTAAACTCAGGGTGGCCCAGAGATGGGGTTTCTACAAAGTGAAACTGGGTACCAGTGGTGTGGTACCAACAGGGGAAGGAGGTAAACTAACAATTATGAGGGGACCGGCGGGGGTGTTAGATATCAACACTTTGCAACAAACAAAAATCAGACCAAAAAAGAATTCTTCCTTATTAAGAGGGGGGATGTTGGGGAAGAAGCTTGGCAGGATGCCTTGCAGAAAAGAAAATACTAATCTGTCCAAGCACTTTTCACTTTCAGCAGGAGCTACATTTGTTTTGTTTTCCTTCGCTTCCTTTCGGCCTCACACAGCCCTATCTTTTCCTTTTGGACAGAGGCTATGGTTTGGAAATTGTCAGGCACTCTTGTTAACCATCTACTTGAAGGGGCTGGCTGGGTCACAATTATTAAGTGGTTAGGAACTGCTGAAGGTTCATGAAGGTATTTCTGAAGAGTTAAAAAGACTGCATTTCAGTGCAAAGAACAACTGCAAGATAATAGACATGCACACACATAAAGAGGAGTGCTTAGTTTAAATCCATTATTGGAATTGGAAAACTTGAAATATATACTTCACCTGCTAGAAAAAAAAAACGGATGCAAATTGTTTTAGGTAAAAATGACAGTTTGGAGGGGGGAAAAGGTCTTTTTCAAGATTTACAATGGAATAAGAGAAAACTTAAAATGCATGTTTTTTGGAAATAATTTAGTGTTCCCCAAATCTATTTCTGTAAAAAGATTTGAAACTCTTTTATACATTTTAAGTCAAAACTGGGGGCAGGGGGGTGGAGGACAAGTACTTTGCAAAAAAAATTAAACCAGCAAAATTCTATTTGAATTGGAAATATTTCTTCTATAATGTTCTGTTTTTTTAATTAGATCATGTTACTGACTTCTTCCTTTTAAAATTAATTTGCGTTATCATATGAAGAGTGTTTGTATTATATTTTTTATTATTATTTATTCAACTGTGCGCATGTGCATGTGTGTGTGCGCGCGTGTGTGTGTGTCTGTGTGTGTGTGTCTGTGTATGTGTAGAACCACGGACGAACCCGCAAACCACCCTGGACGCCTCCACATCCTTCTGCCCCGGGATTCACAGGCTCCGCCCTACCAGGACCAGAAGCGCAGGCCGCCCCCACTTCCGCCTGGCGTCTATACGTGGGATCTGGGATCCGAACTCAGGACCTTCCGCCTGCAAGGCGGAGGCTTAACCCCTGAGCCACCTCTCCAGCCCTGTATTATCATATTTTATCATAGTATTTGTATTTGTATTATCATATGAAGAGTATGAAAACTGCTACATTTGACTATTTGCATGTCCATTGTAATGATTTTTCTAAAATAATGAAAATAAACAACTGTGTACCTTTAAATGTATTTATAAGACACATTTTGATTTTGAGTATTGTAACAGTTACTCAACTATTGCTGTGAGAGAACACTCAAAGTCAATCAAGGGAGAAAGGGAGGTTTATTCAGCTTATGGTTCCAGAGGGAAGGTACAGTCTCTCAAAGCAGAGGTGGCATGGCTGGTTGGCCAAAGCTGGAGGAGGCTAAGTCACCGCAGACGTCTTGGAAGCTGAGAGTTGCAAACTGCTTGCTGAAAAGGCTGACTTCTTCTGGAGGTAGGGTGGGACTAATCCACCTCAAGGCCCACCCCTTGTGACTACCTTCCTCCAGCAAGGCTCCACCTCTCAACGTACCATGACCTTGCCAAACACATGAGACTGTGGGGGACACATTTCAAACCATGACAAGTATATTTTCTAAGACCCAGTTTCTGGAGAAAAAGTATGTATAATCTCATATATTTAATATACCTAAAGTAAGTAATTAGTTTATATTTATAAAAATATTAAATTGCTAAGCAGTCACTAATTGAACTTTAAACTAGATAGAGACAGAAATAGAAACTCATGTTGATCATTGCCCACACATTTCTCAATAGTTTTAAAAACAAGATGTACTTGCTGGTAATTAACTTGCTCATGTAATCTAGAAATAATGGTTTATCAATAGTTGTATGAACAAGCACATGATGTCATGAGCTTATTGGAGTGAATAAGTTGAAAATAATAAATGGTAAATTTCTTTAACATTAACCAAGAATGTCTTCTCTATAGTGGATAGTGTCTTTAATGACAGAATTTGATAACAACCATTACTAGATTAGAAATTCCATAATTTAAGTCACTTTAGATCACTTGGCCAATATAAAAAGAAACTCTAATTATACATGTTAACACCACACTCTACCACTATTTGAGACCTCCTCTCCTGCTATGGCTTATGCTTTTTTATTAATATATATATAATATAATTTCCTAGTTGTGGTTCACATTAAATCAAAGTTGGTTAAAAATTCAGGTCCCAAGAGGTTTTACAATGGCTTGCATAAAACTAATAAATACCAGATTGTTTTTGTTTATGGGTAACTTCCTCTGTGAGTAGCAGGTTATCATAATAAAATTTGTTCAAAGTTTATAAACTGTGGACCAAAGTCCCGCTCCTTTATTTCAGAGTTTTCTATGAATGAAAACAGAATTCAGGAATAATGACTGGACCCAGTGTTGTCATACCACATATTATATACTCCACAGGCACAAATCAAAATCATTTAATAGGCCTTTGAAAATCAGAACTCATGTATTTATTTCTAAATGTACTGCAGACTACCCTAAAAGTTTTCTTAGTATCATATAAGAATATCTTTCAGATATATAAAGTTTTATATATGTGTAACTTTTTGTTTTTCACTTAAATAAAAATAGAAATTTTTGGCTTATCTATTTTAACCTAGTTATGGAAGCTAATTATAGTGTCCACTTGCCCACAGTGTGGCGTGTTTCAGCTCACTCACACACTCATTCACACGCTCTATTACACAGCTGCTGGCTGCGTTGACAAAAAGGCCGTTCCTACCTCCGCCTCCATTCCCCAGAGACTCAGTTGCAGAACGGGGAGTCTGTCTGGTCTTCAGAAGATCTCCGTTTATTGGGGGAAACAAAGGAGCTTATATAGGCAAAAGACAAAAAGTGCCAAATGGCCGGCCAATTATGTCAAAGGTCAAAACATCCTTTAGGTGCTAGTGGCCAAGTTCAATGTCACTCAGCACAAGGGACAGGTAGACCTGAAAGCCAATTAGGGCTCTCTGTGCAGTGATCAGGGTCACGCCCAGGACCCTTGCCCTCAGCGCCATCTTTAGTCCCACGTGCTCGGCCATGCCCTGGGACAAATCCTGGGTGGGCCAGGATTGTTAGATCTCCCTTTTTGTTTTAGCAGAGACTATATTTTATAATTAATTATACATATGTCCAATATTCCATCAGGCTCAGCATGAGCTTTTACTGTTGTCCTGTCCTGGTTGGTCTTCTTAGTCAGGCAGGTTGGCATCAGCACCAGGCAAGGCAGCAGGTAGCTTGGGGAAGTTGCATGCAGCTCAAACGGGCGATACAGGCCTGCCAGGTCTGTCATTAGACCAAGGCCTCACAAACCTCCAAGCTTGAATCGCGTCTCTGGAGGGGCCATGGCATGGATCTCGTAGATGGAGCACTGCTGAGAGATATGCTGAGGAAACACTTAAGTGATATAGTTATTAAAAGAACAATTTTTACTAGATGTTAGGTCAAACCCGGATCGACTCCACCTTGGTTTAGGCAAGGTATCAATCAACTTAACTTGAGTTAAGTCAGACCTATAACAATTACAGTTAAAATTTTCTTAGAGCACACTACGGATAGTTTAATAACAAAAAGTTAGGTGGATAGGCTTCCCAGTGTCTTTAGGATCTCAATATAAGTTGTCCTTTTTGAAAATTTAAAATTTAAAACATTGACGGTAATAATGTCAATCCCAGCTGATGCGGGCTTACTCCCCCTTTTTGTTTTTAAAAGTTGGACCTTTCATTTGGTTGGGTATGGGGTCATCTAGCAGAGGGGGATATCATTTTTGGAATTTTAAAAACTTTCAAAGACCTTGAGAGACCCATCCCAGCATGACTGTTTTAAATCTGCCTATTTTACTCCCTAACCTATTTGAGGATCCAGACTACTCAAGGGCTAAGGGTCGACGACTGTTCTTTAACTGCTTCATGCTGAGACAGGGCGTTGAGAGTGATAGCAGCCTGGTATCTCCATCTAACAAATGCTGGGATATGGCTCTCTTACTTTAAGGTCAGACAAAGAGAGAGACAAAACGCAGGTTAAACTTTTAAGATCTATACAAGGATTAAACTATTGTAACTAGGAAGGCACATGGGATAAACCAAACAAGCAACTAGTATACCCTGAAATAAGTGACCATAATAGTGTTAACTAAATGTTTATACTTGAATAATAGTAGTAACAATAAGTCATCTACTAGTAGAATGTAATCAGTATATTATGCTTAGAAAGTCATGAAATTGGGTCAGAGAGAATGCTCATTTTGCCCCAAAACTGGGAGAAATCAAAAGCTCACATGATGAAGGATGGTATGCATACACATGCCTTTTTTCTCTCTCTCCTTCTAAATAAGAACACTTTGTAAAAAGATAATTTTCCATTGTGACTATCAAGAATTCCATTAAGTCTGATTTTAAAATAAAAGATTGTAAGTGTTGAAAACCATATTGTGATCACTTTGATTGCCAGCCTTACACTGTGGAAGAATGGCCCCAGAGTTGGTTATGTGTCTTATTGGGTTCTTTGGCTTTTACATTCTGCTATCTTGGCCTATGTTTCCTCAGACATGAACAATGGTACATTGTAACTTCCAAAGCTCTCCCTGCTTATAAAAGTCTGTTATTTTCCCTGCACAGTTTTTCCATGTCTTACATAAATAAGTAACAAAATTTTAATTCTTCATAAGGTGTCATTGTTTCTTTTTTGTCTTGTGGTAATTCTGTTTAATTGTGTGAATGCATATGTGTGAATGTGCATTGTTCTTCAGATTCCATCTTCCCTCCTTTCCTCCTTCCTCCCTCCCTTTCTTCCTTTCTCCCTCCTTCTCTCCCTCCCTCCTTCCCTTCTTCCTTTCCTCCTTTCCATCTTCTTCCATCCTCCCTCCCTCCTTTCTTCCCTCCCTTCCTTTCTTCCTTCCTTTTTCCCTTCCTCCCTCCTTTCCTTCTTTCCTTCTTCCTTCCTTCTTGTCTTTCTGTCCTTCTTTGTCTGTCATTGACCTGGAACTTACTAGATAGGCTAGGCCAACAGGCCAGTGATCCACAGGGATCCACCCATCTCTGCCTCTCCAGAAATAGGATAAAAAATACAAGGCACTAAGTTGGATTTTGTTATATCGATTCTAGGAATCAAACTCCCATCTTCATGCTCAAGCACTTTACTGATCAGTCCTTCTGCCCAGATCCAGTTCTGTGAAATTTTGGACTTGTTTCCATATTCTTTATATGTAGTTATTCCTTATTAGGAGAATGATTGGAAATTTTATACCCCCGGTGACAAGATAATGGCAAACATATTTTTCCTCCTAGAATGAAATTAAGAATTTGCAATATTTACAAACTTCATCTTAAAAATGTTTTCAGGATTGATGGTTAGGATTTTGTGACTAACTCGGAAGAGTAGGTTGAAGACAAAGACATGAAAGACTGAGCAAGAAAACCCCAAATTACAGATAAGTAAACAACAGAAAGCAAATGTTGCATAATCACATTGCCCAAATTTTGATACCCTCGTGAATACTCTGTACTGTTTTATTTACATATATAAGATCTTATTGTGCAAACCCTCAGAAACCCATATTTTCCTCCTTTCATAGTATGATGAGTGTCTTTCCATTTCAATAAACATAGATCTGTATCAATTGCAAGCCATGCGATGTCTCCTTTCTCTCTATTCCTGTGTGTGTCTGTGTGTGTGTGTATGTGTGTGTGTGTGCACAGAATGATTTTTGCCAACTTTTAGTTCCAAAATAATTTAAGCTCATTTTCATAATTCCTTGCAAATGCTGTGGAACTACATCATTAGAAAAATAAAAAGAAAATTCATAGCTCAGGAGATGTTTCCATGGGTAAAAAGTGCTTGTCTCACAAACCTGGTAATCTGAGTTTGGAGCTCAGAACCCACAAAACCTGGACACAGTAACACAAACCACGTGCAGAGCTCCTGGCCATATAACCTGCCTAATGCAGGAGCAAAGACCCCTGTCTCAAACAATTGAAAGATAAGACCCAATACCTGACTGTTATACACACACACACACACACACACACACACACACACGAGTGTTAAGCTCAATTTGAGTTTAGATATTGTATGACTGACTGTGGTTGTTTTCTGATTTATTTCATTTCTCCTTTAAGTTACTAGTAAGGTTTAACATTTGTTTGTATGTTAACAATCATTTGTGTTTTCTTAAAGGAATCAACTTAACTGTCCTTTAACTTGATAAGAATCTAAATGTGAGTGCCTGCGTGAATTAAGCATTAGGGTGCGTTTTCTCACCTAGTTAAGGATGTGATCAAGAAAGATTTTGGCTTAGGGTGTAGGTAAAACTTGGTTGGTTCTTTTCTGAGTCCCTGCAGACTGTCTTCATCACAGACAGCCTCCTAGTTTTGGCTGCTTCATCTTTTTCCTCAAGAGAGGCCCAAACTGGAGAACAGGGTTTTACAGGTCAGAAATGGAAAGAGTTGCTGAATATTGAAAGTTGTCCAGAATGTTTCGCACTGTATCTGACTCAAGCCAAAGCTGTTCTGCTGGCTTTTAAAAATATCACTTTACTCATGGATTCTTGGGATCAAAATATCTTTTTGAAACTTGGTTCATTTTTCCCCCTAATGAGTCCATGGAAGAGCACAAGAGAATAGGGTATCAATAGCTCTTTTAACGTTTTCCCATGGATTTCTGATTATTACTCCCCTCCTCAGCCTAGAACATGTATGTTGAGATCTACAAATTTACCAATGACATTTTGGGGCTGGCAGTCTCACACTGCCCATCTGCAGTATTTTTCCTTTGCCACAGCAACTCTCTGTTCCTGCAGTCCCAGTGTTGTGTTCAGAGACAGAGCAGGAGAGTTAGAAACCCAGTTCTCCAGCACTGTCCCTGCCTTAAGCAAAGTACAGAATGTTTCTGCTGTTGCTTTGTTGGTGGTGGTGGTGTTGACTGATATTTAAACAGTCTTAATAAGATGTAATTTGAAGGTTAGGGAGATGGCTCAGTGGGTAAAGTGTTGCTGTACAAGCAAAAGGATGGGAATTTGGATCCCCAGGTTCCATATAAAAATGTCAGACAGACTTGGAGGCCTGCCTGTGATTCCAACCCAGAAGGTGGGGCTTAGGGATCTCTGCAGCAAACTGGTTAGCCAGCCTAGCTCCAATGACATGTTCTGGGTTTCACTAGAAACCGAGGCTCCAAAACACAATTTGGGAGCTGGAGAGATGGTTCATGGGTGAAGATTCTGCCTCACAGGTGAAAGATCCTGAGTTTGGATCTCAAGTCCCATGTGAAAACACCAGGCAGAAACAGCTGTTGCTTGTACTCCTGACCCTGGTGGGTAGAACCTGTGAAATCCAAGAACAAAGCAAAAAGGAGGTAGAAGCAATCGAGGATGATTCCTGAAGTCATACTTGGTCTTCCACAGGTAAGTATAAGGCCCTATCACACACACACATGCACAAGCACATGCACATGCACATGCACACACACACATGCACACATGCAAAAATAGATAAATATTAAAAAACTAAGCCGGAAAAGCCATGAAGGATGATTCTCAATATCCCCCTTGGGCTTCCACATGTATGTGTACCCACATGCACATGTGTGCTCACCCACATGAAAACACAGGTGTGCATGCATGAATCTCAAACACACATAGTCATTAAAAAAGAAATGATCTGAATATCATTAAATTCACTTGTTTTGTTGTAGCTTGGTGATTTTTTCTAGTACATTAACCAAGTTGTATAACTATCACCATTATCTAAGTTTAGAATATCACACTATAAAGAAACCAAGTATGCTTTGGCACTCATTCCAGATTTTCATACCTTTTCCCATGGCCTTAGTCGTAGGCAATCATGAATCTGTTTTCTGTCTCTGTGCATCTAATTATTTCTGGATATGTCATATAAATGAGGTTGTACAGCCTTTCATTACTGAATTATTTTCCTTAGCATAATCTAATTAAGGTTCATCTATCATAACTTATACTCATTTTTAACTACCAAATAAAGTTTCACTGTATGGATATAATACATTTTATTTCTTTACTCACCAGCTGATGACATTTGGGTTGCTTTCATGTTTGGCTGTTACATTGGTTCACATATTTCAGTTTCTTCATCTCCAAAATAAGAACCATCTTATAGAGTTGCTTTGAAGATTAAACAATCAAAATATGTAGAAGTGGATAGATAGGAGCCAACAGATCTGTATCATCTAATAGATACATTATGGTATAAGGGTTACAAAATCTGATTTGTTTGCAGTACCATGCTTGCTTGGTGACATTTCGGCTCTGCTCCTGATTTTTTCCCTAAGTTGTTAAGTTTGAAGTTTTTAATTAATTCTGTCAGTATTTCTTAAATACCTACTATGTGTCAAATATTAAAGTACCATGGAAAATTAGAAGAAAAAATGAAAATACAAATATACAATTATTTCAGTGGTGTGTGATTGCACCTGTGAATAGCTTTTGTGCCTGGGGTTCTTACTTCCTGTTTTCACCAAAATGTCACAGGTTTCAGCCTCTCTGAAACCATTCATTATCTTCATGAAGTAGAGTTGACTGTTGTAAGAGATGTGAATAAGCTAATGAGTTCATCAAGTCTAGAAACCTCAAGAGGTAAAAAGTGTTATTATAGTTCCAAGATATAGCCAAGGGTTGGTGAACTAGTAATTGTTCACATTTAGACAAAAATGTCTGGAATTTTCTTAGTTGGCAGGTTTCTTCCTTTGCTAGAGTTGGTTTATGTTCTTTGTGAATTTGTACCAGTTCTGGACTAAGCAATCCCCTCATTGCTTAGCTGTGTGTGCTTGTCTTCCTGTCATGCTTGAGTAGATCGTGATACGCAGGGTGACCTGTTCATGATGTGCAGGGTGACACAGGTCTCATTTATCAATGAGACCTAAAAGACAACAGATATACATTTGAAAAAAATGAGTTTGTTTCAGTTCTGAAGTAACTTTTTCCTTTCCCCCAGAAATTAGCATGTAGTTCACATAACAAAGTGAGCCTGTAATTCTTCTTTCAGACTTTGATTCAGGTCATATTTGAAGAATTATGCTTACTGTAGGACAGTGAAAAAAGTCTCAGTTCTATTTTAATGTCCATTCAAGAGTTCATCTTGAATGTGCTCAGAGCAGTACACAGGCATCCCACATTCCCTGAACGCCATACTAAATAACTTATCTGGGCCCTGGCTAGTTACCTCCCATTTCTGCTGCAGGAATGCATTTCCATACACAGAAATTTTACTGTTTGCTTTATATTCAATATTTACTGTAGTACAAGTCACAGCTTATGAAGTTACCCAGCTTAGGGGATTCCCAGGGAGTCATCAGTGAGACCTTTTTTGCAGCAATCCAGATGTTAACTCAGAGAGGCAGTGTTGCCAGGTGCATGTAAATAAAAGCTGAAAGTAGATCAGGAAAACCCTGAAGATAAAGTAGAAGGTGAACGCTGAAACCTGCTATGGATGCTCTGAGGCTTTTCAGATAAAGCAATCTGCTGTATAAAAGCTGTGCTTTTGCATTCCCTTGTTGAATTAGCACAAGGTGTTTTTCTGCCTTGAAGTTTTTGCTAAGTTGGTATTTGTATCTTGTAATTCATTTCTTACCAAGAGCTGTTGAGAAGATTGTTGCTTGATTAAGGTTTTCAGGAGAACATGCCTCTGAGCATTTCACTCAAACTTTAATGAATTCTGTATCCTCATAATTTGTATGTGTGTGTTTGTGTGTGACTGTTGTGTGTGTGTTGCATGTAGGTACAAGTTATGCCTGTCATTTGCTGACTATATTTCATGTTAGGTGCATTAGTGCTAGTGGCAAAGACAGTTTCAGGATTATGCTGTAGTAGCTGGTAATACCAATATGAAGAGAACTTTAGTCTCTTAGAAGTTCGAGCAAAATTCTTGGGACCAATTCTCTCGTTCATGTCAATCGCCGAGTCAGTCGTGGTCACTGCATTTGTACAGCATTGCTCCTGGCCATCCCTGCTTTGTGTCTGGTGGAACTCTAAGCTGCATGAGATACCTTTAGCAGCACACTCACTGTGATGACAGATACTTCTGAAGCTCGGTTTTTCCATGTTGGAGGGAATCAGTGCCTACACCGTTCCTACATCATGATCAGGCTTTCCATACAATCTGGTCTAATCATACATACCTGTTGCAGTCCGCCTGCATGCTTGCTGATAAATGACCATCACACAGCTTAAGGGAACAAGGAGTTTACTTTCTTACGACAGTCTGGTTACAGTTCTCAGTCCAGCTTGATGGGAGAGCATGCACCAACGCCAGGGCCGAGGGAACTGGCCATCTTAACGGCTGAGAGATGGACAATCCTTACTTGCCAGACCAGCATGTTTGGCCAAGTATACAGAAGGATGCCAACTCTCTCAACCAGCTCTCTGTGATTTATCCAGGGCCTAATCCTACCCACCATGGGCTGGGTCTTCCCCAGCAGCTGGACATTCTCCTTCAGGTTTGCTCTGGGCTTAACTCAACCATCAACTCTCTACAGCTGTGCCCAGAGCTCAAACCCTCAAGAGTCAAGTTGACACCTGTGCTTAACTATGACAATACCACAGAGCGCATGAGAGGTACATGATCATTATACGGTATCTGGAAGCTGTACCCACCAAATATGCTTCCTGGACTTTTTAAGGAATTTAAGGGGGGGGAACTTCTCAGTTCCAAGTACTGATTCTAGTTCGAGTAAAAGTTTGTGGTGTCCCTAAATAGGTGTCCCTCTTGGCCCTAGAACTATTTGATATCCAAACATTGAAGAGCTCAGGACAAACAAACAAAGAAAAAAAATCCCGATAGAATTTCCTGTGACAGGTCAGGGCATAGTTGCAGCAAATAATACAGATTTCCCTTTCATTACACCACCATAGAAAGGCAGAGGTTTCTTTACAAAGCACATGGCAGATGAGCAGCTTGGAGAAAGGAGAGACAGCAAAAAGGACAGGAGTCAGCCCTAAAAATAAAACTGTAACTGAAGTATGGTCTTGGATAATTTTAGAGATGTCTGCCTTTATAATATGAGTTTTTTTTTTAAGTTTTGTACTTCATCAAAGATAACAACACCCTACAGAGGCTAGATATTAAAGTCTTTCATTTATATCTTTCTCATACAGTTATCCAGCTGAAAGGTTTTTAAAAAGCTCAGTGTGTATTTCAGGAAAACAAACTTGCAAGAATGTGGTTTCAGTTTGGCAGACATCAGAGGAGGTGCACGAGCCCACTGGGTGGCTGAGATTGGGAAGTTTTTTAAGCTTTTCTAGCAGTCTGACAGAGACAGCAACCTCTTCAAGGTATGGATTATCTCTGTGGCCACTATGGACCCCTGAGAATTTGTCAAGAGCTCCAGGAAGTTGGTACTTCTTGCTCAGCACTTATATCCTAACAGAATGAGAAGGGGCCCTAGATTTATAACAAAAGCATTCTCAAATTTCATGCAAACCAACATGGCAACTTGATTTTACTTAGTTCCAACACTAAACATGTGGATGCTCTTAAAATTCATAAAGTACAAAATAGTTTTAAAGCTTCACTAAGGATGGATTTGAATCATCTTAGGCTCATGATTGGTAGCATCCCAAGAGTCAGATTTGGTATTTTTGAGGCAAGGTGCAGATGATTTTCTCATATAACGGAGGAAAAAGCTTAGAGAATCAGGCGAGTGTGTCCCTGCCTGAGAAGAATATTCCTATGTCCTTGCTGTCTGCTGGCAAGCTCACCCAGCAATGAAAGAAAGCCAGTCCTTGTGAAAAGTTGCCACATCCTTTTTCACCGTGCCTTAGGCTATAGGAAGTGATGGGCTACACAGGGAAACACCTGACATGTCACTCACTGTCTTCTTCTAGAAGTTTGAATCCTGTTGACATTGCTGTTATCCCATTTGGGGAAAACCAGAGAGGAAGCTTGGAGTCTGTCCTCACCTTCAAGCAGAACAGAGGGAGAGTGTGTGATTAAACATCTGATGGAGCATTGTATCTGAAACTGACTAGTCTGTGGAGAGTGCTCCACCCCTACCATGAGGTGAGCTGGTGGGCCACGTATCAGCAGAGGTCCTGAGACCTGAACCCTGAGGCCCTAGAGCACTACCGTGTGTGAGATATGGGCTCATTCTGGGACCCTGAGGGACAGAGTAGAGAGTTGAGAATGTGTTTAAGAAGTTGGATTCCTGCAAGGTCTGTAAGAGAACAGATTTGTTCATTTTTCTTGCCAAAATTTCCTTTTCATGTGACCACTAGATAGAATTTGGAATTTGTCTTGAGCCACTAAATGCCAAAATAAATTCCAATTTTTATCTGACATTCTAGCCAAGAAAAGCGATTAATTACTCTGAGAAGATGAAGAAAGTCCTTTGACCTACATAGGATATGTGGAAGTTCATAATTCTTACTTTTGCTGTAAGGATATGTGCTGCACATTCAGCAAGTCTCCCTAAGAAGTTAGCATGTGATAGGCTTTATACGACAGGAAAAAAAAAAAAAAGACGCAGAATCTTCTGGAGCACAGAAAATAATGGATGAGATAGGAATTAAAGTAAATAAAGGTAATGGATGACATATTTGTTTGTGGTAAGTCCTCAGTAAATAAACATAAAACCGGATATAGGCAGGAAATACTGGGAGATGGAGAAAGTGTCAACAGATTGACCAAACAGTGCCTCTTAGAGAATGCAAAATTGCATAAAAGACCTCAAGAAGTAAAGAAAGAAGCCCCATGGATGTCCAAGGACATTCCTGAAAGAGGAACAGGTTCAACAGCCCAGAACAGAGACATGTGATGTGTGTAGCAAACATCAGCAAGCAAGAGGCCCAGGGTTGTAGGTGGGAGAGAGAGAGAGAGAGAGAGAGAGAGAGAGAGAGAGAGAGAGAGAGAACTTGCCAAGTCATCTAGAATCCTGTAGTTCATAACAAGAACTTGGCTAAGCCACTGGGGAGACAGAGCAGAATGCTGCTGTGATATTCTCTCCACTTTGTCTTCTTGAGATCTCAAGGTGTCCTTAAAGGGACTGATAACCACAAGATGTAACAGTAAGGAGAGATAATAGGGTTCTTGCCTAGACCAGAAGGGAGAGCAATCAGGTATGTTGACCAGGTAAGGATGTACATCAAACTTCAAGTGGATTTCTGGAGGGGAGGAAAAGCATGCCTGCCACTTGCTTTGGGAGTTTGTTTGTTCTACTGATGGTATTTAAGCCTGGTAAAAGGTATTACCTAGGAAAGAGATTCCTTTCACAGGTCTGTGAAGATTACATTTGAAGATATTTAGGGAAGAGAGGGGGGAAATACACACCTCAACAGCAATCTATTGATTGAATTCAGTGTGCTATGATATTAATTTTATCATGGTCTTTGTTTTTGGATATGACAGATGACTCTATCCATAGGCAAAAAAGTACCAGGAGTGTTTTGCCTATCTCTCTGCCTCCTGTTGATTACAGAACTTGACTGTTGCATATTCCAGATCAGACGCACCAAGAAGACATATTTTAACTTCCTCTTGCAAGAAGAAAAAGTAGAAGAAGGACCCAAAAGTCGTGGTTAGTGTCTAATCATTAAAGTTTTTGTTTAACTCTCTGTAAAAGCTAATTCTAAAGTCAGGTGTTCATGCCAGTATTTTTTGGAGATAGAGGCAAGAGAATCAGGAATTCAAGGCAGGCCACAGCAACATAATGAATTTCAGGCCAGAATTGGCTGCACGAGGCCTCATCTCAAAAACAGCCATCAAACAAAACAAAAACTGAAGATCTTTATATGTTATTCCTTATTAAACAGTTTTAAAAGGAATGTGAACAATGACTTTTTTCACACATGTGCTTCTAGATGTAACTAGTACTTCAGACTAGACTACAGTATCCTTTACAATGAAAACCCTCAGTAAGTATGGAAGCATGAGCATGCAGACTATTTCTCCAGGTAGAACGCTCTGGGGAGGATCAAGAACCCAAGTTTACCAAACCATGTAGAAAATTGTAGCGATACAATTGTAACTAGGAACTCTATCTTATAGACTATGTCAAAAGTCACATACAATCCATGAGACTACCCCTTCCAAAGTTTAATCACTATTTTATTAAAACCTTTCCTTCACAGCCAGCAGTAAAACTATGTGAGAAAATGTAGTGATATAACATGCATTTCAGGAAAACGAAACTCAGAGCTTTGTGGTTTCATTTCTGCTAAGTATGAGAGAGGGTGGGACTTCCTGGACTCCGGCCAGGCTGGGAGCAGGAATGACTGAGCTGCTGCTGAGGTCTAGTCACTTGCAGGTCAGCACTGATGCTGGGTCACAGAATGCTTGCACATCGTTTCTGTTCAGCTCCAAAGGCAGCAAGTAAATATGGTAGAGAGCTAACATGTGCCAGTCGAAGAGAAAGAGAAAGAGAAAGAGAGAGAGAGGCAGAGGGAGAGGGAGGGAGAGGAAGGGAGGGAGGAAAGAGGAGGAAGGGAGAGGGAAGGGACAAGAGTGTTTTTACTTTCTTAGGATTCCAACAGTAAAGTAGAAAGTAAAGAGAAGTTGTCACCTTGTGAGGTAACAAAGGTCAGAGCCCCCTCAGTCCCACATCATACATATCCACACACACACAGATACATACACATGCATGCACACACACACACACAGATATGCACACACGCATGTACACACACACACACACACACACACACACACACACACACACACAGGGGGTTAGAGAGAGAGAGAGAAAGAGAAAGAACTGAAGTATAATATGTGAGGGGCAGCAACTTGCCAGGCCATTTAGGGTCTGTAGTTCATAATAAAGAACTAAGGGTCCATTCTCAATCAGCTACAAAGCCACTGGGGAGAATGAATAGAATATTGGCATGATGTTCTTTCCATTTTGGCTTCCTTAAGATTTGAGATATCCCTGGAGGGACTGAGAAAATCAAGGGGAAAACAGTAAGGGAACTTACCCTTCAGTCCAGGAGAGATACAAAGGTGCTTAGACCAGAAGGGAGAGGAGGCAGGTGATCAGGGGGTGTGTGGACCACGTAGGGAGGTACCTCACACTGCAAGTAGAATGTGTCAGGAGAGAAAAAGCATGGCTGCCACTTGCTTTGGGAATTTGTTTGTTCTACTGACAGTGTTTAAGCCTGGCAAAAGATATCACCAGGAAAGGGATTCCTTTCCCAGGTCTGTGAAGATTATATTTGAAGATATTTAGGGAAGAGAGGGAGAAATGCACTCCATAAATGCTTCCTAAATGGCAATCTATTGATTGCATTTTGGTATGCTGTGATAATTTTGTCATTGTCTTTATTTTGGGATGTAATAGATTCCAAATGAACCTATCCTCAGGGAAGCAGAACAAGGACAAATTCTGTTCTGCCTGCATCTTACTGACATACAGAAAACGACTCTTACACATTCCAGATCAAACAGCATCAGGAAGACATAGTCTAAGTTTCTGGTATAAAAAGTGGATGTTGCCCAGAAAGTATCTAATTGTTACAGTCTTATTTAATTCTCTGTAAAAGATCGTTCAAAGCCAGGTGTTAATCCCAGGAATTTGGAGGTAGAGGCAGGAGAATTAAGAGTTTTAGTCAGGCCTCAGCTACATAGTGAATTTTAGGCCAGCCTTGGCTACATGAAATCTTGTCTCAAAACAATTATCAAATAAAGAAAGAAATAAATAAAAACCTTAATTAAAACATCTAAAGGGCTTTAAAATGTATATACTTTCAAGTATATATATTTTTATATATATTATTTCTTATGAAATTATTCTGAAAGGAATAAAACAGTGATTTTTTTTCACATATGTGCCTACAGATAACTAGTCCTGACTACACAGTATCCTTTACAATGAAAATCTTCAGTAAGTATGGAAGCATGAGCATACAGACTATTTCTCCAGGTAGAAAGCTATAGGGAGGATAAAAAACCCAAGCTTTCCAAACCATGTAGAAAATTGTAGCAATACAATTGTAACTAGGAACTCTATCTTAATAACATGTCAAAAGTTATATATAATCCATGAGACTACCTCTCCCAAATTTAATCACTATTTTATTGAAAGCGTTCCTTCACAGCCAGCATGTCAAGACTATGTGAGGAAATTCAGAGATATAATATGCAATTCAGGAAAACGAAACTCACAGCTTTATGGTTTCATTTCTGCTAAGTATGAGACAAGGTGGAGCTTCTTGGACTCCATCCACGCTGGGGACAGGAATGACTGGGCTGCTGCTGAGTCTAGTCACTTGCAGATCAGCACCAATGCTAAGTGATAGTGTGCTTGCATATCCTTTCTGCTCAGCTCCAAAGGCAGCAAGTAAATGTGGTAGAGAGCTGGTCTGACATGTGCCAGCCCATGAGAAAGACAGACAGACAGAAGAAAGACAGAGAGGGAGGGAGAGAGGGAGAGATGGAAGGAAGGAGGGATGGAGGAAGGGAGGGAGGGAGGGAGAAAGGGAGGGAGGGAGGGAAGGAGGAAGGAAGGAAGGAAGGAAGGAAGGAAGGAAGGAAGGAAGGAAGGAAGGAAGGAAGGAAGGAAGGAAGGAAGGAAGGACTCAAAGTAAATTATATATGACCTACAAAGCATTATGTTTCTTCTTAGCTACCATTGTAGAGGTGGAGAGCTAAGGATTTCTTTTGGATGTATTAAACAGGCCTTCGCTGTAAGTTTTCTTTCAGTAATGCACATTGAATCTAGGACCTCGCACATGCTAGGTGAACACTCTGTCATTGAGCTATTTCCCCAGTCGATTTTTTTCCTTTTTATTTTGAAACAGGGTATCACTGAGTTGCCCAGGTTTTAATCTTTGAATAAGGAAGAAATCTGTGAAGTAAGATAGTGATTAAGAAAAATTGCAGGTTTATAGGAAGCAGATAAGAGTCCACAGATTCTCTTTAACAAGAGCGTTTCCTTTTTTCTTTTCTTTTTTTTTTCTTCTTTTGTTTTGAGTTAATGTATCAGAGGGCACTGTTATGACCCTGTGGAAGACCAACGGTGACTTCTGGAGTCATCCTTGGTTGTGTCTACCTTGTTTTTGCTTTGCTCTGGGATTTCCCAGGCTCCACTTTCTAAATTCAGAAGTACAGGACATTGACATTCCCACTGGAGTTTTTACATAGAATCTGGGATCTGAAGTCAGGTCTTTCTGCTTGCAAGGCAGAGTCGTAACTCCTGAGTCATCTCTCCAGCTTGACAAGGGTGTTTTTACTTCCTTAAGATTCCAACAGTAAAGTAGAAAGTAAAGAGAAGTTGTCACCTTGTGAGGTAATAAAGGTTAGAGCCCGCTCAGTCCCGCATCATACATATCCCCACACATACACACACACAGATACATACACATGCATGCACACACACACACACACAGGCACACATACACACACAGGACGTTGGAGAGAGAGAGAGAAAGAGAGAGAAAGAACTGAGGTATAATATGTGAGGGGCAGCAACTTGCCAGGCCATTTAGGGTCTGTAGTTCATAACAAAGAACTTAGGGTCCATTCTCAATCGGCTAGAAAGCCACTGGGGAGAATGAATAGAATATTGGCATGATGTTCTTTCCACTTTGGCTTCTTTAAGATTTGAGATGTCC
This sequence comes from Typhlomys cinereus, assembly GCA_023101885.1. Lineage (NCBI taxonomy): Eukaryota > Metazoa > Chordata > Mammalia > Rodentia > Platacanthomyidae > Typhlomys > Typhlomys cinereus. The sequence goes on along the minus strand of JALPQD010000050.1, from coordinate 5,015,019 downwards.
CTGGAGGAACTGAGAAAATCAAGGGGAAAATAGTAAGGGAACTAACTTACCCTTCAGTCCCGGAGAGATATGAAGATGCTTAGACCAGAAGGGAGAGGAGGCAGGTGATCAGGGGGTGTGTGGACCAGGTAGGGAGGTACATCACACTGCAAGTAGAATGTGTCAGGAGAGAAAAAGCATGGCTGCCACTTGCTTTGGGAATTTTCTTGTTCTACTGACAGTGTTTAAGCCTGGAAAAGATATCATCAAGAGAGAGATTCCTTTCCCAGGTCTGTGAAGATTATATTTGAAGATATTTAGGGAAGAGAGGGGGAAATGCACTCCATAAATGCTTCCTAAATGGCAATCTATTGATTGCATTTTGGTATGCTGTGATAATTTTGTCATTGTCTTTATTTTGGGATGTAATAGATTCCGAATGAACCTATCCTCAGGGAAGCAGAACAAGGACAAATTTTGTTCTGCCTGCATCTTACTGACATATAGAAAACGACTCTTACACATTCCAGATCAAACAGCATCAGGAAGACGTATGCTAAGTTTCTAGTATAAAAAGTGGATGTTGCCCAGAAAGTATCTAATTGTTACAGTCTTATTTAATTCTCTGTAAAAGATCGTTCAAAGCCAGGTGTTAATCCCAGTAATTTGGAGGTAGAAGCAGGAGAATTAAGAGTTTTAGTCAGGCCTCAGCTACATAGTGAATTTTAGGCCAGCCTTGGCTACATGAAATCTTGTCTCAAAAAAATTACCAAATAAAGAAAGAAAGAAATAAAAACATTAATTAAAACATCTAAAGGGCTTTAAAATGTATATACTTTCAAGTATATATATTTATATATATATTATTTCTTATGAAATGATTCTGAAAGGAATAAAACAGTGATTTTTTTTTCACATATGTGCCTACAGATAACTAGTCCTGACTACACAGTATCCTTTATAATGAAAACCTTCAGTAAGTATGGAAGCATGAGCATGCAGACTATTTCTCCAGGTAGAAAGCTCTGGGGAGGATCAAGAACCCAAGTTTACCAAACCATGTAGAAAAATGTAGCAATACAATTGTAACTAGGAACTCTATCTTAATAACATGTCAAAAGTTATATATAATCCATGAGACTACCTCTCCCAAATTTAATCACTATTTTATTGAAAGCGTTCCTTCACAGCCAGCATGTCAAGACTATGTGAGGAAATTCAGGGATATAATATGCAATTCAGGAAAACGAAACTCACAACTTTATGGTTTCATTTCTGCTAAGAATGAGACAAGGTGGAGCTTCCTGGACTCCAGCCACGCTGGGGACAGGAATGACTGGGTGGCTGCTGAGTCTAGTCACTTGCAGATCAGCACCAATGCTGGATGATAGCGTGCTTGCACATCCTTTCTGCTCAGCTCCAAAGGCAGCAAGTAAATGTGGTAGAGAGCTGGTCTGACATGTGCCAGCCCATGAGAAAGACAGACAGACAGGGAGGGAGGGAGGGAGGAAGGAAGGAAGAAAGGAAAGAAGGAAGGAAGGAAGGAAGGAAGGAAAGAAGGAAGGAAGGAAGGAAGGAAGGAAGGAAGGAAGGAAGGAAGGAAGGAAGGAAGGAAGGAAGGAAGGAAGGAAGGAAGGACTCAAAGTAAATTATATATGACCTACAAAGCATTATGTTTCTTCTTAGCTACCATTGTAGAGGTGGAAAGCTAAGGATTTGGATGTATTAAACAGGCCTTCGCTGTAAGTTTCTTCTTTCAGTAATGCACATTGAATCTAGGACCTCGCACATGCTAGGTGAACACTCTGTCATTGAGCTATTTCCCCAATCGATTTTTTTCCTTTTTATTTTGAAACAGAGTATCACTGAGTTGCCCAGGTTTTAATCTTTGAATAAGGAAGAAATCTGTGAAGTAAGATAGCGATTAAGAAAAATTGCAGGTTTATAAAAAGCAGATAAGAGTCCACAGATTCTCTTTAACAAGACTGTTTCCTTTTTTCTTTTCTTTTCTTTTCTTTTTTTGTTTTGAGTTAATGTATCAGAGGGCACTGTTATGACCCTGTGGAAGACCAACGGTGACTTCTGGAGTCATCCTTGGTTGTGTCTACCTTGTTTTTGCTTTGCTCTGGGATTTCCCAGGCTCCACTTTCTAAATCCAGAAGTACAGGACATTGACATTTCCACTGGAGTTTTTACATAGAATCTGGGATCTGAAGTCAGGTCTTTCTGCTTGCAAGGCAGAGTCGTAACTCCTGAGTCATCTCTCCAGCTTGACAAGGGTGTTTTTACTTCCTTAGGATTCCAACAGTAAAGTAGAAAGTAAAGAGAAGTTGTCACCTTGTGAGGTAATAAAGGTTAGAGCCCGCTCAGTCCCACGTCATACATATCCCCACACATACACACACACAGATACATACACATGCATGCACACACACACACACACACAGGCACACATACACACACAGGACGTTGGAGAGAGAGAGAGAAAGAAAGAGAAAGAACTGAGGTATAATATGTGAGGGGCAGCAACTTGCCAGGCCATTTAGGGTCTGTAGTTCATAACAAAGAACTTAGGGTCCATTCTCAATCAGCTAGAAAGCCACTGGGGAGAATGAATAGAATATTGGCATGATGTTCTTTCCACTTTGGCTTCTTTAAGATTTGAGATGTCCCTGGAGGAACTGAGAAAATCAAGGGGAAAATAGTAAGGGAACTAACTTACCCTTCAGTCCAGGAGAGATATGAAGATGCTTAGACCAGAAGGGAGAGGAGGCAGGTGATCAGGGGGTGTGTGGACCAGGTAGGGAGGTACATCACACTGCAAGTAGAATGTGTCAGGAGAGAAAAAGCATGGCTGCCACTTGCTTTGGGAATTTGTTTGTTCTACTGACAGTGTTTAAGCCTGGCAAAAGATATCATCAGGAGAGAGATTCCTTTCCCAGGTCTGTGAAGATTATATTTGAAGATATTTAGGGAAGAGAGTGGGAAATGCACACCATAAATGCTTCCTAAATGGCAATCTATTGATTGCATTTTGGTATGCTGTGATAATTTTGTCATTGTCTTTGTTTTGGGATGTAATAGATTCTGAATGAACCTATCCTCAGGGAAGCAGAACAAGGACAAATTCTGTTCTGCCTGCATCTTACTGACATACAGAAAACGACTCTTACACATTCCAGATCAAACAGCATCAGGAAGACATAGTCTAAGTTTCTGGTATAAAAAGTGGATGTTGCCCAGAAAGTATCTAATTGTTACAGTCTTATTTAATTCTCTGTAAAAGATCGTTCAAAGCCAGGTGTTAATCCCAGGAATTTGGAGGTAGAGGCAGGAGAATTAGTTGAGTCTGGCCTGAGTTACATAGTGAATTTTTAGGCTAGCCTTAGCTACATGAAATTTTGTCTCAAAACAAATACCAAAATAAGTAAATAAAAACCTTAATTAAAACATCTAAAGGGCTTTAAAATGCATATACTTTCAAGTATATATATTTTATATATATTATTTCTTATGAAATGATTGTAAAAGCAATGAAAACTGTGACTGTTTTTCACACATGTGTGTGTAGATAACTAGTGCTGACTACAGAATTCTTTACACTGAAAATCCTCAGTAAGTATGGAAGCATGAGTGTGATAGTTAAGCCTGGGTGTTACCTTGACACACCTGGTATTAACTAAAATGGGGTGAGACCATATCTGCAAGGAACAACTGAGATCATCTGGTAAGATTATACCTGCCCTAGATCCTATCAGAACCTCCAAAGATCTCATAGGATCCTCCCCGTATGGCATAATATAAAAAGGAACCACCAGAGAGAAGAGATGCTTCTTGCAGCTGTGCTGGGAATCGCTCTTCCTTCAGGCCATCTGGTTTCTTCGACCCTTTAGCCTTCAACTAGACTAAAGATTCTCGGAATTCTCCAGCCTTCAGCCATCACCCACTTGACTACCGACCTGAGGAGCTAGCTACTAGCAGCCATCGTTGGACTACTTTGGCCATATCTGTAAGCCAACTCAGTAAATCTCATATATATATATTATATATATATATATATGTATATATGTATATATTCTGTGAATTCCATGACTCTAGAGAACCCTGACTAATACAGTGAGCATGCAGACTATTTCTCCAGGTAGAAAGCTCTGGGGAGGATCAAGAACCCAAGCTTACCAAACCATGTAGAAAATTGTAACAATACAATTGTAACTAGGAACTCTATCGTGTAGAACATGTCAAAATCCCTCCTAAAATTTAATCACTATTTTATTTAAAGCCTTCCTTCACAGCCAGCATGTCAAGACTATGTGAGGAAATGCAGGGATATAATATGCAATTCAGGAAAAGGAAACTCACAGCCAAGCATGAGACAGGATGGGGCGTCCTGGACTCCAACCAGGCTGAGAGCAGGAATGACTGGGCTGCTGCTGAGGTCTAGTCACTTGCAGGTCAGCACCAATGCTGGGTGATAGTGTGCTTGCACATCCTTTCTGCTCAGCTCCAAGACAGGAAGTGAAAGTTCTTCAGTAACAGATTGTGAAGTCAGTGCTAAGAAGGATGTTCAACTCTGGAATTGCTCAGTCTGCCGAAGTACAAGGGGGAGACTTCCCAGTTCCAACTGACTGACCCTTCAGTGGTGTTAGGAACAGAGGTTTCCTGTGCATTTAATTTGAACAGCCCAGTGCAAATAAACATAACAGTAGACTGGCTCTAAAACATGCTGGTGACAAGTTAGAGGCAGAACAGTTTTCCTGATCACGGCTCCTTTCCCTTTACATGCTCATTGAAGCTGTGTCCTGAGGGTCAAGGGCCTTGTGTATTAAAAGTATCCTGTAGGCCAGGATTTGAAGGTGAAGTTACAGAAAGAGTCAAGGGAATAAGCAAACATCATCAAAACTTTTGTTCAAATTATTGCCACCCTGAGCTAAATAAATAGCTCCTGTTGTGGGGTGTATTTTTTTAACTAACTTTCCTTCCTTCCTTCCTTCCTTCCTTCCTTCCTTCCTTCCTTCCTTCCTTCCTTCCTTCCTTCCTTCCTTCCTTCCTTCCTTCCTTCCTTCCTTCCTTCCCCGTGTGTGTGTGTGTGTGTGTGTGTGTGTGTGTATGTGTGTGTGTGTGTATGAGAAAGAGAGAGAGAGGACACTGTATGTCCTTGTGGAGGACCAAGGGTGACTTCAGGAATCATCCTGGATTGTTTCTACCACCTTTTTGCTTCGCTTTGGTATATCCCTGGCTCTGCCTTCCAGAGTGAGAGGTACAGGCCATTGCCATTTCTGCCTGGCATTTTTACGTGGGACCTGGGATCTGAACTCAGGTCTTTCTGCTTACAAGGCAGAATCTTAACTCCTGAGCCATTTCTCCAGCCCAGTGGGTATCTTTGTACAGAAATAGGAGACAGCAAAGTTTTCTTCAGGGAGCAATTATATTTAGTATCAGTGTGGAGGGCTCCTAGACAATGTGTTGATCTAACATATATTAATTTGGCCAGAAAATGATATTCACCCAGGGTAATGGTTGACATCATATGGTTTTTATGTTTCCCAAACAAACTTCTCCCGGATCCCCTGGAGTAAGCAGGTAATTTCATCCAGTTTCCTCTGGTCACTTAGCATATGCTGATGAGACCAGGGAGTTGAGAGATATTCACTGAGTTCTGATAGTATTTAATACCTCTTTTATTGATACATAAGTGCAGTGAATTTATGATAGTTTCATACTTTGATTTCAGTCCCATCTTCCCTCCCCTCCCCACTACAACCCTTATTCCTCTCCAACATTATCCCTCTTATTATCTTATTATCCCTCTTATCATCTTTTTTTTTTTTTGCATGAGTGATCTACTGAATTTTATCTGATCGCAAGTGCTGGGACCTTGCTAGGAGTGTATGTCATACATCAGTGGGTAGAGCACTGAGGAAAATATCTTCCTGCCGCCACTCTTTCTGGCTAACCTCTATCAGTCTCTCAGGGAGGTGTTCATTCTCTGCCTTCTCCTGGTCACATGTCGACAGGACAAATCTCATGCAGATCTTATGGAAGTATGTTCATGAATATGGCAGCCCTTTCACATGCAGCCTCATTCCTTCCATCCTTCAGGCTCTTACAATCTTACCGCCCCCTCTTCTGCTATGTTCCCTGAAACCTGGAGTGGGCAAATGGTTTGGATGTTCAGCTTAGGCCCCAGGGATCTGCCAGGCTTTATTTTCTGCACCTTTTGCCACTGGTGATTTTTCTTTAATAAAACACCTTCCATTGCAGAAGGAAGCTTCTTGGTTGAGTGCTCAGTGTTTCCCCAGTCTAAGAGTATAATGACAATATTTAAAAGTCAGTTTGATACAATGTTTTTATAGCTAAACCTTTTACCTCCCCTTTTACAGGTCTGAATTCTGATTTTATGTCAGACTCTGGTGAGTCACCTACGAATAAGAGGTGAAAACTGCCTGTTATGTCCATGTTATATCCTAGTTACTAAAACAGGATGAAAAGGAGGGAAGAGTGAATGAAAGTGCTGAGGAAAAGAGGGTCTCGTTTAACATGAAATTCCAGGGAAAGTACCAAGAAGACCTTGCTGGGTCTGAGTTAAAGAAGTGAAGACACGAGCAATCCAGGTATCAAGAAGGACATTCCAAGCAGAGGGAGCAGCTGTAAAGACCTGGTGCTTCAGCCTGGCTGGCGAGTGAGATGAGGTGCAGAGCGGGGCTGGGGAGATGGCACAGTAACTAGGCTCCTACCCCACAAATGGGAGAGCTGGAGTTTAGATTCCCAGAAACCATGGGAATAAACAGGTGTGGTGGCTGCCTGTAATGGCAGGACTCTGGATGCAGAGATAAGGAATACCCAGGGCATGGCGGCTAGCTAGCCTAGCTGATGGTAGCTGGAACAGAATGAGTAGAAGAAGCATTGATATCCTAAGTATAGCAGGTGGACAGAGCATGTAACCTTAAGTACTTGTCTTTGATTCCAAGTAAAATTAGGAGTCACTGAGAATCTTTGAATGATCTCATGAAACCCATCACATTGAACAGAATCATTTTGGCTATGTTGAAAATATAATGAATAAGGTGGTGAGTAGGGATAAAGCTAAAGACAGAGAAACTCAGTTGTTACACAATTGATTAGAATATTCAAGGAAAGAGAATGTGACTTAGACTAGAGTTGTGGCAGTAGGATTGTGAGAAATGGTGGAAGGTGAGGTTGACAATATTTTCTAATATAATAGATATGAGGTCCATGAAAAGAGAAGCAATCAAAGAAACCACAGGGTCTATTCATTTATCCTTTGAAGTTTTCATATATGAATATGATGAATTAATATGTGCTCATCCCTGCTGTCCATCGCCACCCACCACCATCCCACCCCACTCCACCTCTTTCCAACCAGTCTCCATCCCACTCCCACATCCCTCTGCATGTGTGATCCCTTGGGCCCCATCAGGAGACCTCCACTGGCACGTGCCCAGGAACACAGCTCACCACTGAGCAAGCCATCAATTAACAACGTTCCCTGCCACTCTCAGAGTGGCATCATGTTTCTTGAGATCCTCCCTTTTCCTTGGGGAAATATTGACAGGTCAGATATTGTGGAGGTCTAGTGGAAGTAAATTGTGTTGAGTGCAATTGTGGATGCAGCAGCCCTAATACGAGCAGAGGCTTCTGTCTGACAATACTCTCCCAATCTCTGGGTCTTTCTAACTATCCCCTCATCTGCAAGGTTCCCTGAGCCATGGGATGAAGGGTGATTTAGATGACCTGTTTTGGATCAAGCAGTCTACAATCACTTTTACTTTGTGCTTTGACTAGTTGTATTTCTCTACATTGCATATCCTTCATCAAAGAAGGATACTTCTTGAGTGTTTTTCTGATCTAAGAGTATAATGATAAGTGTTTAGTTGGTAGCTTACTATCAAAGTTACTATAGAAGTTTATAGTTAACACTAAGAAGCTTGTTCCCACTTAGAATCTCCCCTACCATGGGTGTGTGGCTTCGTTTACAATACTAGGCATGTATTTCCTGTCCTGAAACAGCCCTTCATGCTAATCAGAAAATAATGGTTCTCTGAGGTATGTTTAAGCGCCTTCTTGCCTCCTGTGTCCTGTTACTTCTCTTCTTTTAGGGTTGTACCTTATTCCCCTCAATTTATATTCTTTTCTGGTTTACTGCTATTATAGGAGTTTCTTTTTAAATAAACCATTTTGAAGGTTCAATGTTAGAATGGCATACAAGGGAGAACATATGGCATTTATCTTTCTCTGGGATACTTCACTTGTTATGTTATCTTCCAGTTGCATCCATTGCCAGTGAATTTCAATATTTTATATTTCTTGATGGTGAATAGTATTCCATTATGCATTGATATCACATTTTTATCATCTGTTCTTCCAGTGTCAGGCTTTTAGGCTGATTGCATTTCTTTGCTATTGTGAATAGAGCTGCAATGAACATGGATGGAAAATTTCTCTGTATTAAGATGTGAAGTCCTTTGGGCTATGCCCAGAAGTTGTATAGCTAAGCCATATGGTAGTTAAATTTTTAGCTTTTTGAGGAATCACCATACTGATTTTCAAAGAGACTTCGACTTTACATTCCTACTAGCAGCGAATAAGGGATCCCTTCTCTCCACATCCTTGCTTGCATTTGTGGTTATTTGTGTTTCTGGCTTAGCCATTCTGATTGAGGTAAGATGGTATTTCAGCATAGATCAAATTTGCATTTCCTTGATGGCTGTGGGGATTTGAAAACATTTTAATGTATTTGTTAGACATCTTTTTTCATTTTATGAAAAGTTTATTTTTAGTTGTGAGGTCGATTTTTAATTGGATTATTTTCTTGATGCTTAATATTTTGAGTTCTTTTTACACAATTAATGATTTCCTTTGTGGCACAGAAGGTTTTTGATTTTATGAGACCCTACCTATTGATTGTTTATCTTATTTCCTTATACCACAGACTAGTAACTTGAACAACAGAAATGATCTCCAAGTTCTAGATGTAAGAAATTCAAGAAAAAAGGCTGTTGACAATTATTCCATGCCTTTACTCTAGTGCCATAGGCAATTTGAAATTCTAGCTGTGTAGAACAAACTCCTGACTCATGACTTCACTTGTTCTCCCTGCATATATGCCTCTACACCCAAGTTTCTCCCTTTTATAAGGCTTTAAATTATAGTGGATTGTTATCTACCCTGATAACTACATGCTGAATAATGACACATAAAACAGCCTTGTCTACCAATAAAATCATATTCTGACAAATTGGAGGTTAGTATTGGAACACATATCGGAGTATGGCACAATGCAGCCCATAAACCCATAGCAACAACGACAGGTGGAGACAGGTTAAGGATGAGATTACCTTACAAGAGGTCATAGTCAGGTGATGGATCAATAATGGCTGGAAGGATCAGTTCTGTTTATTAAGCCACCAGTGATTATGATAGAAACTATCTACAGACATGGATATTCTCTTCCTTTGAGCCGTTCTCAAAAATGTGCTAAAATAAATAAACGTCAGCTGAGCATGGTGGCACATGCTTTTGATTTCTACACTCAGGAGACTAAGGCAAAAGGATCTCAAGTTTGAGTCTAACCTGGCTACACAGAATGATCTTCACTCACAAATGTATAAAAATCAAATATTCAGAAAATTTTTAAAGCATGAAATATATGGACTAAATTTAAAGTAATGTGGCAATTATATCTTTTAAATTCTATATTTAATGAGAATTCATTAATTCAGACTTCTCTCTAATGCAATTTCAGAAAACCATTTAAGAATTTGTTTAATAACTGCCTATACTGTCTGTTTTGTTTAATACTAATAAATGCATAGGACAGGACCCCTTCTCTTAAGTGATGCCTGAGATAACTGTGCCAGTTATATTTGTGTCACTCTGATAAAATTCTGACAGACCATCTCAAGGAAGAAGAGTTATTCAAGCTCACAGTTTCATAGGGCTAGTCAGTGCTTGTTTGGTCTCATGGTCTTGCTGCAGGGCATGTGGCAGAAGCATGTGGTCAAGGAGACCTGTTCACAGCACAGTGGACCAGGAAGTGAAGAGGAAAGCAGGCACTAAGAGCCAGGGAGAAAATTCAAAAGTCTGCCCCTAGTGATTTGCTTCTGCCAAATCTTTTAACCCCCTCAAGCTTCCACAACTTCCTGAAATAGTGCCTCCATCTGGGAATAAACATTCAGAACACAAACCTGTGGAAAACACTTTAGATTTGAGCCACAACAGCAACAATGGCACCTTGGGCCTTTGCAGAGGAGATAGGAAGATGAGGGGTGGGCTTCTCAATCACAAGGCTACTAGCCCATTTCTCTGGAAGTCAGCAATGCCTGTGCTGAGACTGCTCAGTGCTGGAGTCCACACATCATATTTCTGAGACTATCAGAGGTCCTTTGGAAGGCCCCCCTGGGAGACTGTTGATTACTTTCTTCAGTCAGCCTCTCAGTCTTTCTCCCCCCACCCTCACCTGCCATCCACCTTACTGCAGTAGTTTCCCTTTCACCTTGCCAATCCCATAATAATACTCTCCTCCTAATGATAGTCGCCACTCCTCACATATCCCACTCCTGTCCTTCTTCCTGTATCTTACTCAAAGCACTTACCACAATTTAGGATTACAATTTTTTGCATGCGCAGGTAGGACTCATTTTTAAAATCTTTTCAAATGGAACAGGAATATGGTAGGAACTTCATATCTGTCTTGTTTACCAATAGCTCTCCTGAGCCTTGTTGAGGCACACAAATATTTATGAAATGAATGAAAAGGGACAGAGTAACAAAACAATATCAATGTCAGGGTATAATATATGCACTTCTTCTTGGGATATTTCTGAGACCACTTTGATCTACACCACACAGGGACAGAGTTGATTATCTGAAATATGTGTGGGTTCATTGTGTCAGTGGCTCATAGTCCTGCATTTAATTGTCTCAGAATTAATCATGACCACAGGTGGAAACCAACAGCAGTTAAGAATTCAAGACACTAAGCGCCATGGTTTGAATACAAAACATCCCCCACAGGCCATTGCTTGAATCCTCGCTGCCCAGATGGTGGGGCTGTGTGGGAAAGTTATGAAAAAATTCACAGGGGTGTGGCTTGAGAATTTGATAACGTGGTTCTGTTTCCTGTTCTCTCCTCCTCCTCTTCTTTCTCCTCTTCCTCCTCCTCCTCTTCCTCCCTCTCTTCCTCCTCCTCTTCCTTCTCCTCCTCCAGTAACTATGCCTCCACCTCCTGCCACTACGTGTTATCATCACAATGGACTGTCTCCCCCGGAATCATAAGCCAAACAACAGAGGCCTTCTCCCTTAAGTCGTTTGTGCCATATTTTAGCATAGCAATGAAAAGCCAACTGGAACAGTAAGACAACCAGAAATTATTTTAACAACTGTTCTAGCACACATATAGCAACATTAAAATGGCTAGTATGGTTTTCTTCTTTGATTAGTTAGACCTGTAGGTGGAAATTCTAGTTTTTCTCATTGGTTTTCTTTTTTTTTTATTTTTACTTTTATTTATTCAATCGTGCATGTGTGTGTATGTAGGTGTGCGTGTGTGTATAGAACCACGGGCAAATTCAGGAACCACCACGGACTGCCTCCACCTTCTCCTCGTTTACTCTGCCCGGGTGCTTCTGCCTGGCGTCTATACATGGGGTCTAGGATCCGAACTCAGAACCTTCCACCTGCAAGGCAGAGAGAGGTTTAACCCCTGAGCCACCTCTCCAGTCCCTCTCATTAGTTTTCCTTATATGACTTTGAAAAGAGAAATTTGTAGTTAAATTTGTAGTTGGGCTAAACTTTTTTTATTATTTATTAATAATAATTTATTAATATTTCTAAAAGCTTTTGAAATTAGTTTTGTTAAATTATCATACAAAGTGCATTCACACATTGTTTTGTTGCTTCTTCTCTCCAACTACCCAGTCTTTAATTGTCAAGCCAACAGCTAGGACAAAGAAAAAATGTTACCAGGAAAAGAAGAAGCAACTGCTCTCATGTCAAGAGCAAAGTTCTCTTTGCAGGTTCATGGTCTTGGTAATGAAAGAATTTAGCAATGGACTCAGAAGGGAACTCGAGGACAACTAATTGGAAGTCAGGGAGAATGAATAGGTCAGAAGAGATAGAGCTTTGTACTACCAGGAGAGGGAGATGACAGGAGGGAAATGAAAGAGGAGAATGGAAGTTGTGCCTTAAACAGAGTGCAAGGGGAAATGATGCCTCCTGGAGGGCAAGGTGGGCATGCCAGGAGGGCAGGAACTGGGTGCCCAGGGCCATTGTTCCTTGCAATTGTTATTGAAGGAATATAAAATTTCCCTCTTTCCAGAATTACCTGAACCTTGAGCACAGAAGCCACACTCCATCCTATGAGGACAACCAAGAAGGAAACATTTAACATTACTGTTACTTGATTTACCTTGGTAATTGCTCTTGATAGCCTAGAACTTAGGATGTGTCTAAATGTAGGAGGAAATAAGAACTACATTTATTGTCACGTCACTTTAAAGTTTTGAGCACTTTGAGCCTGTCACTGGTTCATCTTTTAGTTATAAGTAGCTCGTGGCTCTTTATCATCTAGTTGAAAGGCCAGTGCCAAGTTATTTTTAATCTAGCCATGGAAGATTAGTACTTGAAAATGTTTAGGGCTTTTTCATTGTAGAGTTTAAAATTTGCCTTCTTAAAAAAATAAAACTCTATCTACCAGGGACTAACTGACCATGGACCAAGCCATTTGTCTCAGAAGACTATGGTTTATTGATCCATGTATCTCACATGGTGTCTAGGAACATATGGTTGCAGCTGGCTGTTTTTATTCCTTTTTCTTCCTGCAAGCATCTTCTGTCACTCAGAGGTGACATGCCTGGCCCCTCTATCAGGTTTAACAGGGAGCTTGCCCCAGCCTCCAATTCATCATCCAGCCGTTAGGTTGGTCTTTATTAAATTCTCCCAAGTAAGGTAAGACCTGCAATGCATTTGTTACTCAAGCATAGATTGCAAGTTCTCTGAGGTACACAGAGATAATTACACTTTCCCTGAAAGTAAAATTCCTTTTTTCCTAGAAAGAAAAATGCAGAGATACCACCCTTGACCAGTGACAGCAGTTTTACATTATTCAGCAGAGATGTTCGAATATTTTTTTCTCCTCTAGGCTCTAAGAGATCATTAAAATTCTTCACTGAAAAACAAATGCAAAGGGAAATTCAAAGATAAATTATAGTTCATTTGCAGAAAAACAGAAAAACATTCTGGTTAAGTTTTAGCTTATCTTATTCCACAATATCTGTTTTTTAAAAAGATTGGAATCTTATTTCTGAATTTGGAAGTTCACTAAGGAAAAATGTAATCTTTTTGCTTTTGTGTGTGTGTGTGTGTGTGTGTGTGCGCGCGTGCACATGTGTGGAGGTGCATGTACAAATGAACACTTGAGTCTGTGTCTCTGTGTCTCTGTGTAAGCCCAAGGGTGACATGAGGAATCATCCTGGATTGCTCTTTCACTTTATGGCTTTGTTCTGGAGTTTCCCAGGTTCTGCCTTCCAGAGCTAGAATTCAAGGTTGCTACCATATGCCTAGCATTTTTCATGTGATTTAGGGATTTGAATTCAGATCCTTTTGCTATTGAGCAGAGGCTTTAACACATGAACCATCTCCCCAGCTCCCAAACAATAATCTTTTAACTAGTCCTTTAAAAGCTATTTATCTTTTCCAAAGCTGTTACCAGGGAAACTTGAAAGAAAAAAATATTGGATTGAAAATATGTTAGTTTGTCGTAAGTAGGGAAACATCTGGTGAAGCTCACTCTCACTTTCCTTTTTGGTCACTTGGGACTGAACAGGTTTGATCTCACCAATCAGGGAGAATATAGGGACTAGCAGATAGACGGTAACTATCTCCTCTTATATTAAGATTTTCCTTTAAACATTCTTTTGTCTTTGGTTAGGAGATGACCTTCTATACCAATCAGACTCAGCCAAGGGCAGTGCAGGAAAAGTAACAACATTCAGAACACCAAAGACTCTACTTTATTTACCTGGAACCAGACCAGCCAATCTCTAGCCCCATCCTAAAGCTTAGGGGACCTTGCAGAAGAGAGAACAGCAAGATCGTAACAGCCTAAAGATGGCTCCAACAATATGCAAGATACTCCACACAAGTTAGGGCTACAGCAGCCAGGATTGGACTTTGCCTGACCTGCACCATAGGTGATATGTCAAAGAAACCCCCAAAGTCTAGCATGGCTCACAGGATGAAGGCTCAAGGCAGTAGGATTCTTAAAGGATTCATAATAACGGGGAGCCCAAGAAGGGGTCCTAGGCTATGGCACTGATTCTGAACCCTCACTAGGGCGGAGGACTCAGAGGGAGGTTCTGCCACAGAACCTCACATAAAGGGATGCTCCAGGAGTGGGATGGAGGAAGAAGGAGAGGGAGAGGAATGGAGGGGGATGAAAAGAAAGGGGAAGGGGGGGGGCAGAGGATGGCAGTACCTTTGAGCTTGTATGATTAGGAAAAAAATAAAATGTGGGAGAAAAAAACAACTGTGTTGCCTTCTCCCCTTCCCACTCTGTTCAATAGAAAAAAATGCTAGTTTGTGATGCTACTTGTTAATTCTCCTATAACCAGTAACACCACACCAGGTAGTAGACCAGCAGGTTTCAACAAAGAAAGCTAACTTTTAAGAAATGTACTATAGGGGCTGGACAGGTGGCTCAGGGGTTAAGCCTCTGCCTTGCAGGCGGAAGGTCCTGAGTTCGGATCCTAGATCCCACGTATAGACGCCGGGCGGAATCGGGGGCGGCCTGCGCTTCTGGTCCTGGTAGGGCGGAGCCTGTGAATCCCGGGGCGGAGGAAGTGGAGGCGTCCATGGTGGTTCCCGAATTCGTCCGTGGTTCTACACACACATACATGCGCACACACGCACAATTAAATAAATAAAAAAAATTTAAAAAAAATTTTAAAAAAAAAATGTACTATAATACACAAGTTTGCAATGCAAGCCCAACTCAACAAGTCATCCACTGAGATTGCTGGATGACTGACTGATTGAATGGTTGGTGGTGGTTGTTGTGGGGGGCAATGGGTTTTGTTGTTTTCCTTGCTTTGTATTTATGTGGATTGAAGTTTTGCTGTTGTAGACAAAGCCTTACTATATGATCCTTGTTGATCTGCTAGAATGTAGCCTAGGCTGACCTCAAATTTGTGCTGTGATTATAGTCATGTTCCTCGTCCAAAGTCTCACCCCCATTCTGGGTTAGTTTTCACAGGAAAGACAGTGATTCTTCAGGCTTCATTTGCTCATTTGCAAACTGAGAAAAATAAAGTATTTGTTCATTTGAATAAACTCACACAAAAGATGGCCCTTTGTAAATGACTTTTTTTGACATCACATTTTTTCAGAAACATTCATGTGTTGAGTAACATGCTAGCATTTCATTCCTTTTTTACCACCAAAAGAAAATATTTCATTCTATGGACATACCAGTGTAAGTCACATACATTCACAAGTCAATTTACTTTTCTCAAACACTACATTAGTACTATTTTATTGATTTCATGTGAATGGAATTTACCAAGTTTACTGAGGACTTGTTAAGGCAGAAATACAGAAGTTATTTGCTGCAGAATGTGTTAGACAGCCACTGGTGTCAACTTGGCAATTGAAATCTTCAGCTCGGGGCACATCTGTAGCAAACAGCTTGTCAAACCCTGAGAAAGCCTGAAGAAGATGGTCTGATTGGGGGGAAGGTCCAGCCCATGTGGAGTGGGACTATCCTCTGAGCAAGTGGATAAAGTGGAAGGAACAGATTAAGTAAGTTGGCCTTCTTGGGCGCACTTGGATAGACGTGCTATTTAGCAAGGGAAAATTGCTTCTCTCTTGGCAGTCCTGTGGATACGTGTGGTCAGTTCCTTCGTGCCTGGTGATTAAAAACTGCATAATCATAAGACAAAATAAAACCTCCTGTTCTCCTGTAAGCTGTTTGGTCATGAATTTATCAGCAACATGCGGAGTAACTGTAGCACTTCATTTCAGTCTTTATCTTTTCAGTCTTTATCTAGGGAAACTTATTCACTATGTTCTGCCCATTTCCACTGTTCTGTTTATTGGGTTTTTTTTTAACATATTCACTTTCATATGCAGTTATGATAGTACATTTATTTACATGACTTCAGAAAATATTTTCCCAGGGGCTGGAGAGATGGCTCAAAGGTTAAGACAGTCCAGAGTTCAGATCCAAGGTTGCACGTAAAAACACGAGGCACAAATGGAAGTGGCCTGCACTTCCAGATCTGGTGGGCAGAGCCTGAGAAACTCTAGAGTGAAGCAAGAAGGAGATGGAAGCAATCCAGGTTGATTCCTAAAGTCATCCTTGGTCCCCCGCAGGGACACATGTGTCCTCTCTCTCTCTCTCTCTCTCTCTCTCTCTCACACACACACACACACACACACACACGAGTGACTAAATAAAAACAAAATTAAAAAAGGCTTCAAAAAAAAAAGAAAGAAAATATTTCCCCAACAGTTAGAAACTACCACATAAGAAATGAGACAGTGAAATTAGAATAAAATAAAGAGATATTTTAATTTATTACATGCCCAACTTGACTGGAAAAAAAAGTAGCTTGATATATTTTTAGACAATTTAAATATTTTATTTTTTATTTTGAGTCAAGAAAGATAATCATAATCCTTATCCATTTTCTGGTTCTAGCATTACAATGCCACAGAAGGCAAATTGTTAAAAAAAAAAGTGGGGGGTATTTTAGTGTTGCAGTTTGCCTGCATGGTTGCTGATAAATGACCATCAAATGGCTTAAGAGAACAAGGGATTTATTTTCTCTTAAGACTACTGGTTCCAGTTCTTAGCCAGCTTGACGGTAGAGCGTACACCAACACCAGGGCCAAGGGAACTGGCCACACTATCCTTATTTGCCAGACCAGCATGTCTTGCCAAGTAGACTCTGTCAACCAGATGTCTGTATTTTATTCCAGGCCCTAGTTCGAACCCAGCATGGGCTGGGCCTTCCCCATCAGCCAGACAATCTCCTGCAGGTTTGCTCTGGGTCCAACTCAACCACTGATTCTCTACAAATGTGACCAGAGCTCAAACCCTCAGCTGTCAAGTTGACACCTGTGTCTAACTATGACATTTTAGTTTAAAGTTCTAGCCCATGGTCAAGAACACATCTGGCAATGGCACTCCAGCTGGCAGAACCTGAGGTGTGCAGGGATCATATGAGGAGTGGCAGGGAGTAGCACAGAGCTAGCCACAGTGGCTTCCAGAGCACAGAGAAGGAAATCTGCAAGTCAGTTTCATTTACAAAACTAAAACTTAGACTGCTTTTTAAAATTTTCTTGTCAAATTTCTCTTGAATATTCTGTTTAATGTTAATTATTTTCCACATGACTATAAATCCCACAAGAAATGTGCATTTTATGCCATGGTATAAAATCTCTGAGCTGAAAGTAAAATTAATTTATCCTGATGCTGTTTCTTTTTTTTTTTAATAACATTTTTTATTATTATTTCCGCTCATACAAACTTAAATAGGTACACTAGTTCCCTCCCTCCCTTCTCCTCCCCAGGAACCCTCTGCTCCACCTCCCCTCACCCCTTCCTCCCCATCCCCCAGTGCCTCCCCCCCAATCCCCAGAGAGTCCTTTAATGTGCATGCCAGACTCTCCTCTGGGCCCTCCTCTCCGATGACGTACAAGGACCAGTGGCCTTTCCCTGAACCCTTTCCTGTGTTCCCCTTAAGCATAGAAACACTGCTGTGGCTGCCAATCCCTTGCCTCCAAGGATCTTGGTGCCTTTAGCAGATGCTAGACTTTGTGAGGTCAATAGTGTGTTGGACATTGCGCCAGGCATGCAAAGTCCAATTATGATTGCTTCGGCCCTAACTTGTGTGGAGTATCTTGCAAATCATTGCTCCTCCCATCCTTTGGCTCTTACACTCTTACCGCCCCCTCTTCTGCAAATGTCCCTGAGCTTCAGGATGGGGAGAGATTAGTCTGGCCTAGTTCTAGGTGGTTGATATAGAGTCTCTGAAGTTCTGGATTGTGGTTTGTTGATTTTCTTTTGCAGTTTTGCTGCTCCTGCAATGCCCTTCACTCTATCCTGATGGGCATTGTATTACTTAGTCATATGTTTGAGTAATCATTGAAAATATTATTAACATTGGAATGACTGTTCTCTAAAGGATTTGCTACTCTCAAGGGACCGTTTTATCTATACCTCATGAGAAGCTATATGGGCCTCATTAGGCTTTTAGAACATTCATGAATGTTTGGTATTGCCATGATATGGCATTAAGGAGTGGAACTAGGTAGGCCCTTTGAGACATGACTAGGACTCTGTTCTCATGAATGGATTCATCCATTCATATGTTTAGAGGATTAGAGAGTTAATCTAGAATCTCTGTGTCTAGAAGGGGTGTGTGACCCAATTATGGCCATTGACTTTGGGTCAACCACAGACATTTGTATGGGCTGATCACAATCTCTCTTTTTAGCACCAGTTACAATCATTAAGGATTTCCATTTGGATCACTGATGGCCGTGAATCTTCACAGCATTCACAGTAGTCCCTGCACCAGGGGAAGCGCTGTCCTTATGGCCAAAGCATAAGTGGTTTCAGGATCACATCGAAGTTTCTGATGGAAAAAATTCTGGTCCAAACTGTTTCAAGCTGCCTTGGATAGGGTTGTGCCCTCAGGAATCAGGGCAACCAGTTACATCTTTGCATAGTTGTCTCAAGGCATAACATGCAGAGTTTGAGACAGCTCGTACTGGCATATGGCTAGTTCTGTTGACTATTAGACTATTAAACTATTGATTGCTGACAATGGGACAGTCTTTCATTCAAGGCCTCATGAGAGAATCTAATAATAGCTGCTAATTTGAGAATCAACTGCCACATTGCAAAATAAAGTTTTAAAGAAATAAAAAAAAAAAAAAAACGGAATCAGCTGCAGTGCATTGAGGCTGTTAAATGCTAAGCCTGTGGGCTAAAGCAGAGATATCGTTTGGTAAAAAGTCGAGACTTCAATATCTAGAGTTGAATTTTGTAACACATAGTCATCTTGTTTCTATACAAGTTCCTCAATCATTTTGTTCATCTGCTTATTATATTGTGTAGTTTAGAGGCATTACTGACTTGTTTAATGTTATATAAGAGAGTAAAACATCTTAAGGATAGATTTGTTCTCTATACATAGTCATTTATGTAACTTTCCACATTCAGATTCATATCCCTGTTCTGGATTATACAGAACATTAGCTTTGCCTGTACTCAAACTTTATAAAACTAGAATCTTGTAAGATGTTCTCTGTTTTAATGGCTTGTTTAATCAGTATGTGAGTGGGATGCATCTTTGTTGGTCCTGTTGGCACCTCAATCTTTTTGTCTGGAATTGCTAGTGAATTTATTCTGGTTATTCTGTCATTCTGTAAACTCAATTATCAGTCAGGCTTCTATTTGTGTGTGTACATGTGAGCATAAGTATGTGTATGCATGTAACAAGAGGACATTTAAGTGTGTGTGCCCTTGGGGGCCCAAGGGTGACATCAGGAATCATGTTGGTTCACTCTCCCTCCTTATCTATAAGCTTTGTTCTGGTCTTTGCCAGACTCCGCCTTCCATGGTTAGAATAGGCTGCCACCATATTCATCTGGCATTTTTACTTGGGATCTAGGAATTCAAACTCAGGCCCTTTTGCTTGTGAGGCAAGACATTAACGCTGTGCCATCTCCCCAGAACTAGCCTTCTATTTTTATAAAAACATTGATGATTATAAATTCTGTAGACATTGTTGGAATACTTACAAGTTTTGCTAAGTAACCTGTTCATTTTTATTCAGTCTTAAATATTTCTACTTTAATGCATCCTACTCTATTTTTTAAATTCATAATTGAATTTTGAACATGGTATTATTAAAATTCACATGCAGTTGTAGAATACAGTCACATATTTTGTGTACTCCTCATCAAATGTCCCAATCTTCCAACACTACAGTACAATATTACAACAAATATTTTGACATTGGTACAAGGGGATAGAGAAGTAATGTTAATTCAGAAACATGAAGATATCTTATTCTGCTCATTATAACCGTGCTTACTCTGACGCCATTACTCCTTCACTCCAGTAACCACTAACCTAGTCTCTATTTCTATGACTTTTCCACTTTTAGAATGTTGTGTAAATGAAATGATGTATATTGATCTTTCTCACTTTGTATAATCCCTTTGTATGTCTCTGAAGGCTCATCTGTTAAATGTTTAGTTCCCAATGCAGTATAGTAAAGTGGTATATCAGTAGCACTCTGATGAATGAATGAATGAGTTTGGTGGTTTGTGATTTGATAGCATGATTGGCAGGTGGTAGAAACTAAAGGGTGTATCTTAATTACAGGGTGCCACTTAGGCATTCTCTTAAACAGTATATCTAGCCTCCCAGACCCTTCCTTATTCTGTCTCTCTTTCTCTCTCTCTCTCTCTCCCTTCCTCCCTCCCTCTCTTCTTCCCTCCTCTTTTTCCCTCCCTCCTCTTTCCCTTTCTCTTTCCAAGCTACCGTGAAGTAAGCAAGTTTTTCTGCTGCTGTCTTTCCTCTGTGATAGTTCTGTCTTCGCTTAATGATCTTCAGTTCCACCCATTTTCCTACAAATGATACAATTTCATTTTCTTTTTGATTGAATTGTGACTCTATTATGTGTGCATAGTACATCTTCTTCAGTCATTCATTAGATGAAGAATACCTAAACTGATTAGATAACATAGCTCTTATGTTTACTGTCACATTAAATATGGGTTTGTAAATGCTCAAGTGGTATAGCTAGATATATGTTAACTCTTATTTTCTTTAGAAAATGCCATACTGATTTCTATAGTCATAGAAATAATTTACATGTCTTCCAATACTATGTAATGGTTAAGCATTTACCTCCCCATAGGCCCCTTCCACACTTTGGTTAGATACTGCTTTTTAATTTCTTGATGATTGCCATTCTAACTTAATGAAATGCATTCCCAGTGTAATTTTGATTTGGATTTCTCCAAATCAAAAAAGTTGTGGATTTATTGGCCATGTGTGCTTCTTATTTTGAGAAATATCTGTTTAGCTCATTTGCCTCAATTATTGATTCTTATTCTTGTGGTAGTTTGTTCAAGCCTTTTCTATATTATGGATATCACTGTTTATTAGATGAATAGATAGAAAGGATATTCTATCAAGAATGTCATTAGAAATTAGTGGATGTGGAGTTGTATACTGACTTTGCTAATGTGGCCATTTTGAAATATTACTTTTGCTGATTTATGAGCACATGATGTTGTTCAGCTTCTTGTGCTTTCTTCAATTTCTACCTCCAGTGTCTTAGAGTTTCTCTATAAAGACCTTTTATTTCCTTGACTGCTTCATTTCTAGGTATTGTTTAAAGTTATGGTGAATAGTTTTGATTTCCTGATTTTTTTTCTGCATGCGCATTAATGTAAGAGTACTGGGTTTTGTTTCATTGATTTTTTTTTTTGTATCCTGTTTCTTTTTTTTTTTTTTTTTTTTTGAGTAAGAATCCACACTGGAAAGTAGAATTCTAGCATCTCTTTAATCACCTTTGTTCTTATAAACCATCGCAGGAAAGGTCAGTTGATGAAGGTTTCGTGTGAAAAACAATACCATGCTGTTTTTCAGTAACTCTTAACAAACACTGCCACACAAACAAAAACTTAAAGCCATAGATCACTGCACTTGTATTTACAAAAAGCCACGAACACACACTTCTCCGGAACATTAAGGCCGTTTCAATTCCAAACAATAAAAATCCAAGTTAAGGCTTTACATTTGTTCTGGAAACCCATTTCACAGGCAGCTGTGACCAAACTGACATTTACCTATTATTCATCTGCCTGGCTGTTATTAGCCCATTACCAAGGCCTTGGCAGCAGACACACGGGGCACATGTTAGCAGCAACACCATCAATTTATTTTAGTGAATCATTAGTCTCTTTAGGTTTTATTCTGAGGATCTGGCTCTTGGCCAGAGCATCTTGATGGGGACTATAAGACTCCACCAGCCCACAGGTTCTGTCTGAGCGCTGGGCAGCAGCACATTCAGCCAGAGGCATGCTCAGCCTTGCCCTTCTTCTCAAGCACAGATGCTCTTGACCTTGTCTTTGAAGAATGCTCAGTATCGCAACAACACTCAGCACAGCAGACCATGGACAGACTGTTCTGCATTCTCTAGCCTCCACGCACAAATGATATGCCAGGTTGAGAAAGTGGCGACTGTGGGTGGAAGGACAAGCTGCTACGCTTGCAGACCATGAACGCAGCTTGCCCCACAGAGCTTACAAGTACCAAGTACTGAAAATGGAGACTGGGTGAGGATCGCTCTCCTCTTCCTACTTTTTACCTTTTTAACACTCAGAAGAGCAAATGCCAATATAGCATGTGGGCACTGTGCGAAGCAGCTCCGGAGACCTCTGGCTTGGTGTGGAGGGCAGGAAGGATGCTTGTGGATGTGATCGTGTAATCCCTACCACACGCCCTCCTCAAAGCCTTAGAATATCCCCGATATTGGTTTGCTTTGCTTTACATGCTAATGAGGCCATTGGTGGCGGCAGCTTCCCAGGAGCTTCAGGATAGGGCCCAGTCACAGCAGAGACCCAAGAACCATTAATGGCAAGGTTGGGGTATTTCAGCTTCACCCCCACCCCCAAACCCCTCTGGGCTGAAGGCTAAGCGTACTGTAGACTCTGTTCTACAGCGCTGAGACAATGGTCCACCGTGCCGTGCTGAAATTCCCATCAGTCCCCAAAGGACTGGTTTGTTCTAGATAGTTGAACATGTAGAGGTTGGGGAGTAGAGAGCGGAGGGTCGTAAGCCTCTTTCCATACACACTATCTTTTGCAGTAACACTTTCCCTGAGTTCTGTGAGCCACTGTAGCGAAGTAACTGAACCTAAGAGAGGAATCCCATGCATAGTTAGCTAGAAGCTCCTGTGTATCCTGTTTCTTGACCAGAAACATCATGTCTCAGTTTTCTAGAAGACACTAGGTCCTTTTATGATCATATCCTCTAGGAATAATTTGACTTCTTCCTCTTTTATTTATATATCCCCTCTCTGTCTCTTGTCTTTTTACTTTAGGAAATGCATTGAACACTATATTGAATCAGATCAGGGAGAGAGGACACCCTTCTTATCCTTTGTTGAGAGGAAATGCTTTCAGTTCCTTCCCATTTCGGATAAGTTCATGTAGTATGCAGTACACATGTTGTAAAATTATATTTGCTACTTTTCTTATCACTGTATCCAAATACTAGACAAAAAGCAATTTAAGGGAAGAAGAATTTATTTTGGTTCACAGTTTAATGTCAGGAAAGACATTAATGTTATGTGTTTCTCATATATCAGTAAGCAAGGAAGCAGAAGCATTGGATAGGAACTGGGTCTGACTTTAACTCTCTGGTTCCATCTCTATGTCCATGTACCTCCCAATAGTCCTCATGCCCAAGATGTCTTACAATTTCCCCAAAAACAATACCAACAGCCAGGGACAACAGGTTGAAACACATGAACCTGTTGAAGATTTTCCATAATCAAATCATAACATTATACCCCTGGTTCCCAGAGATCATAGCCATCTCATAATTCAAAATTAATTCAATCAAACATCAAAACTCCTCATAGTCTTACAGGTCCAATAGTGTTCCAATAGTGTTTAAAAGTCCAAAGTTCCTTGTAAGACTAAAGGTAATCTCTTAGTTGTGAACCCTTGTAAAATCAAAAACAAAAACAGAAAAAACAAAAAACCTACATGCTTCCTACATAGAATTTTTCAGGTCACATATTTCCATTCTTAAAGGGAGTAATGAGGGCATAGTAATTCCCCCACCTAACAAATAAGTAGATAACTTTCAAATAATGTACTACTCAAATTCCAGGACATAAGCAGAACTTGCTCAGATTCTTCAACAGAGTATGAAATTAATGACCTAGAACCCAATTCTTTTTTTTTACATTTTTACTGTTTATTAAGAAACAATTCATATATGCCATACATCTTACCCATTTTATTATATTGTTCTTTTATTTCTTTCTTTTTTTTTATTTCAGCTCATACAAACTTATTAGGTACACCAGTTCCCTCCCTCCCTCCTCCTCCCCCCCGTACCCCCTGCTCCCCTCCCCACCCCTCTCCCTCCCCATCCCCCAGTGCCTCCCACCCCAATTCCCAGAGAGTCCTTTCTTGTGCATGTCTGATTTTCCTCTGGGCCCTCCTCTCCGATGACATACAAGGACCCAGTGGCCTTTCCCTGAACCCTTTCCCGTGTTCCCCTTAGGTATAGAAACACTGCTGTGGCTGCCAATCCTTTACCTCCAAGGCTCTTGGTGCCTTTAGCAGATGCTAGACTTTGTGAGGTCAACAGTGTGTTGGACAATGCGCAGGGCATGCAAAGTCCAATTATGATTGCTTCAGCCCTAACTAGTATAGAGTATCTTACATATCATTGCTCCTCCCATCCTTTGCTCTTACACTCTTACCGCCCCCTCTTCCACAAATTTCCCTGAGCTTTAAGATGGGGAGAGACTAAGCTGGCCTAGTTCTAGGTGGTTGATATAGAGTCTCCGAAGTTCTGGATTGTGGTTTGTTGATTTTCTTTTGCAGTTTTGCTGCTCCTGCAATGCCCTTCACTCCATCCTGGTGGGCATTGTATGTTACCCCCTGGCCAGAGACAAAAAGCTGTTAGAGTCTTGTGATAAAAGCACATTCAAAGGTAGATGTAATAAAAGTGGGAAACCACAGTAAGGTAGGGGTCTATCACCCATTTGCAAAATGGTTACTTTTTATCTGCCAGACTATATGCCCTCCTCTTCTGGTGAGATCACACCCCCTCAGTAGTAAATGATCAGGAACAAAAGTCTGTGAACTTAATCAGATGTCTCATTACTTATTTGGGTCCTTGGTGGAGGCCTATTTTCCCTGCTGTAACATGGTCCCTTCTCTCCTTGTTTCTGGTGTGGCCCTCCTACCCCATCCCTCCTGTTCATAATCCTTGGAATTACTGTCTCTAGGTGGGCTGGGTGGGTTTGGTACTAGGAGCCACCTATTAGGGAGTACATACAGCGCTTAATTTTCTGGGTCTGGGATACTTCGCTTAATATAATTGTTTCTAATGACATCCATTTCCCGGCAAATTCCAGTAATTCATCATTTTTGATGGCTGAGTAGTACTCCATTGTATAGATGTACCACCTTTTCCTTATCCACTCGTCAACTGTTGGACATTTGGGTTGATTCCATGACTTTGCTATTGTAAACAGTGCTGCTATGAACATGGTCGTGCTTGTGCTATCGAGGTGAACCTCTGCTATATGGGGGGTTATTCCCAAAAGTGGAATAGCAGGATCATATGGCATTTCAATCTTTAATTTCTTTAAGAATCTCCAGACGGCTCGCCAGAGTGGCTGTATGAGCCTGCATTCCCACCAGCAATGTAGGAGAGTTCCCCTCTCTCCACATCCTCTCCAACATTTGTTGTTGTTTGTATTGTGGATTTTTGCCATCCTGACCGGGGTGAGATGATATCTCAGGGAAGTTTTGATTTGCATTTCCCTGATGACTAAGGAAGTGGAGCATTTTTTCAGATATTTGTTAGACATTTTAATTTCATCCCTGGTAAAGTTTCTTTTAAGTTCCAGGGCCCATTTTTTAATTGGGCCATTGGTTTCCTTGGTGTTTAGTTTTCTAAGTTCTTTGTGCACTCTGGACAGCAGAGTTCTATCAGATGTGTGGTTAGTGAAGATTTTCTCCCATTCTGTGGGTTGCCTTTGAGCTCACGTTATAATCTCTTTATCTGAACAGAAGCTCTTTAATTTTACAAGATCCCAACTGTTGAGAGCTGGTAGCAGTGACTGTGCCATTGGATGTCTGTTTAGGAACTGTTGGCCTAGCCCAATCAGCTCGAGGGAGTTCCCTATCCTTTCAACTATGGTTTTTATAGTCTCTGGCCTTATATCAAGGTCCTTGATCCATTTGGAATTAAGTCTTGTACATGGTGACAAGTACGGGTCCAGCTTTAATCTTCTGCATGTGGAGATCCAGTTTTGCCAGCACCATTTGTTGAAGATGCTGTTCTTTTTCCATTGGATTCTTTGGGCCCCTTTGTCAAAGACCAAATGGCTGTAACTTTGTGGGCTTATATCTGGGTCTTCAATCCTTATCCATTGATCTGTGTGTCTATTTTGGAGCCAGTACCAGGCTGTCTTTATAATTATGGATTTGTAGTATAGACTTAGGTTTGGTATGGTAATACCTCCAGCTGTGTTTTTGTTACTCAGGATTGTTTTTGCTATCCTGGGTCTTTTGTGCCTCCATATGAACTTTGAGATTGTTTGGTCAACTTCTTTGAAGAATTGCTTTGGGATTTTGATTGGTATAGCATTGAATCTGTATATTGCCTTTGGTAGGATGGTCATTTTTACAATGTTGATTCTGCCAATCCAGGAATAAGGGAGGTCTTTCCACCTAGAACCCAATTCTTGAAAGAGACTTTGTTTCCCTCTACAACACTATGAGTACAATCTTTTTCTCTCTGTGTTTCTCATCATCATTCTGGTGTTCCAAACTACTGCGGGAGTAGTCCACTAAATTCTTTTTTTTTTTTTTTCAAGAATTTTTTTAATTTTTTATTTATTCAATTGTGTGTGTGTGTGTGTGTGTGTGTGTGTGTGTGTGTGTGTGTGTGTAGAACTATGGATGAATTCGGGAACCACCAAGGACGCCTCTACCTCCTTGTTTACTCTGCCTGGGGATTCACAGGCTCCGCCCTATCAGGACCAGAAGCACAGGCCGCTCCCGCTTCCGCCTGGCGTCTATACGTGGGCCTAGGTCAGAACTCGGGACCTTCTGCCTGGAAGGCAGAGGCTTAACCCCTGAGCCACCTCTCCAGCCCTCGTCCACTAAATTCTACTTACAGTTCTCTATGGATTCTCTAGCTCAAAACTTTAAAATCTTCCACATTTCTATTGGAAACTAGTTCAGAGGGCTTAAGAAACACATGCATAGGCTTATCACAGCAATGATCTACTCCAAGTGCCTGTTTTCTGTACTTATTTTCCATCTGATGCTACCAAATGCCTTATAAGAAGTAATGCACAGGAGAAGGCTTCTGGTGGCTCACAGTTTCATGACATGGAAGACATGGTGGTAGAAGCCTGTGCAATGGGTTGCTCATATTTTGGTGGATTAGGAAGCAGAGACCCCCAAGTCATAGGTGGGACTGGTTGTCACCCTCTAGCCCCAACTCTATGGCTATTCATTCACTAATTAGGCCCCATATCCTAAAGTTTCCACAACTTCCCTAATAGCGCCACCAGCTTGGGACTAAGTGTTCAAACACATGAGCCTTTGGAGGACATTTCAAATTTAAATAATGATCAGTATATTCCCATAATCCTAGTTTCCTTGGGGCTCTCATCATGAAGGGATACTGAGGTTTGACAAAAGCTTTTTCTGTACCTGTTAAGATGATTGTGTGATTTTTGTCCATGATTTCATTGTTGCTTCATCATATTTATTGATCTAATGTGTTGATTCAACCTTGCACTGGGATGAAACAACTTGATCATGGTTTATGAACTTTTAAATGTGCTGTTAAAATTTAATTTACACATATTTATTGAAAATATTTACATTTATGCTCATGAGGGAATTTTGTCTATAATTTTCTTATTTGGCTGTGCCTTTACCTGTATTTATAGAATGAGTATTTATAGAATGAATTGGTAATGTTTCTTCCCTTTATATTTTCTGGATTCATTTGTAGAGCATTTGTCTTATCCTTTAAAGGGCTAGTACAATTTGCAATGAATCTTCTCAGTCTCAGGTTTTTTTCTGTCAGGAAACTTTATTAATGTTTCAACATAATTACTTGGTTACAGATGTTTAAATTGTTTGCATCATCTTGACTTAGTACATCATAAATGTCTAAGAATTTTTTCTATTTTCTCTAAATTTTTCAAGTTATTGGAATGTAAGTTTTCAAACCACTCACCAATGATCCCCTGGATTTCAGTTCAATTGTTGCAATACCTACATTTTCTAATTTGGGTCGTCTTATCTTTCATTTGACTAGGTTAAAGTTCTGATCATTTTATTTACCCTTTCTAAGGACCATTCCTATATTTCATTGATTGTGTATTGTTATTTTATTCTCCAATTTATTAATTTCCATTTTGATCTTGTTATTTCTTTCCATCTACTAATTCCAGGGGTTATTTTCATTGTTTCTCTAAGACCTTTGAGTGTATCAGTAGTTATTTCACATTTTTGTTATTTTTTAATGCAGTCACTCACAGTTACAAATTATTTTATTAGAACTGCATTATTCAAAATAATTAAGAAAAACCAGTTTATATTAGTTAAATATAGATGCCAACTTGATAACTGAAGACTGAACTCTGGGAAGATCTGTGAAGAACTGGTAGTTAAGGCAAGTCCTAAGCAAGCCTGAAGGAAAGTGTCTAATTGATATGGGAAGACCCAGCCTGTAGTGAGGATGACCATTCCCTGAACATGTAGATAAAATAGTATGGCCAGTTCCCTCAGCTCCTGGTGGAGGTGTCAATTCTTCTGCCAAGCTGGGCTGTGAACTATAATGGAGAATCAAAAGCAAGAATTAAATCCCTTTTCCCCTAAACTGTTTGGCCATAAATTTAGCAGCACCACAAAGTCAAACGGCAACCAAAAGTCAAAGAGCAGATGAAAGGACAAATAAAAATACACACAGTAAAATTTTATTAAATTGTATTGTGGAGTGAAGCAAACCAGATCAAAAAAAAAAAGAAGACAAATCCCACATTTTTTCAGCTCTCCTATGTGAAACCTAGATTTTAATTTTTATAATATGAGGAAGGAGTTCTTAAACTATAAAGAAGATTATACAAAGCAAAGAAGAAATACTAAGGGGGAAGAAGGGAAGAGGATACATGTGATATAAAAGCAAAAAAGGGACTAGTGGAGGGAGGAAGAGGACCAGCAGAAAGATGTAGGAGTATGTTGAGGGAGATTGGAGAAGGAGAACCAATAAAAAGAAATTAGGTATGAAAATTCCATGATGAAACCTACTACTGATTTTAAAAAGCAAAGAAAACAAATGTCTCCTCTGTATTTTTATTCCATACATTTTAAGAAGTTGTATTTTTCTTTCGACAAGGTATTGTTAGCTTTTTCCCATGAATTAATTAGTGACCCACTGATCATTCAAACTGCTTTGCTGGAGCTCCATGAATTCATATAATTTGTGTAGTTTCTCTGGCATTTGATTTCTAATTATATTTCATTATAATCAGAGAATATAAAAGAAATTATTTCAATTTGTTTTTTGTTAATACTTAGAATTTAATACATTAGAGAAAGCTCTAGAGCATATTGAGAGAAATATATATTCTGAAACTGTTGGATAGGATTTTGTAGATATATGTTAAATCCACTTGATTTGTGGTGCCATTAATTAACTATGTAGTTTCTCTGTGAATTTCTTATCTCAATGGTCTGCTGATAAGAATGAGATATTGAAATGTTCTGTTATTATTCCATTTGTATCATTATGTCTCTGTCAGGGTTTGAAATGTGTCCCCCACAGTCTCATGTGTTTGGCAAGGTCATGGCACCTTGAGAGGTGGAGCCTTGCTGGAGGAAGGCAGTCACAAGGGGTGGGCCTTGAGGTGGATTAGTCCCACCCTACCTCCAGGAGAAGTCTGCCTTTTCAGCAAGTAGTCTGCAGCTCTCAGCCTCCAAGATGCCTGCATGTGTTGGTAGAGAGTTTAGTGAAGTTTTGCCCTCCTCCTGAAAGCTTGCCTGAAGTTAAACTGGAGTGCTTGGCAGAGGAAATTTCAGAGCAGTGTAGTCTTTACAATGTGATATGGCTACTTTTTAGTTGTCTTCAAAATTATGAAAAAGAGTAAAGAATCAGGCTGGAAGAAACAAAAACTAATGATGAAAAATACAAAGCCAAACTTGAAGATTTTTTTATACATTTTTATTATTATTTCCGCTCATACAAACTTAATAGGTACACCAGTTCCCTCCCTCCCTCTTCCTCCCCCGAAGCCCCTGCTCCCCCTCCCCTGACCCCTGCCTCCCCATCCCCCAGTGCCTCCCCCCCAATTCCCAGAGAGTCCTTTATTGTGCATGCCTGGCTCTCCTCTGGGCCCTCCTCTCCGATGATGTACAAGGAAAACTTAAAGATTTGAAGCAGGGAACAAATGGGTGTTCCATTTTAGCTCCATTTGTAAAACAAAGCCTGCTCTAAATTTGGATAATAGGAGAGGCCCTCCCTTGAGGGCAAGATCCTCAGAGAAGGCTCCCACCCATAAGAATGCAAATCCTTTTAGAAAAAATGAGCTAAAGGGTGGAGTTCCAAAGCAAGGATTCACTTTTATAAATGGACTGTCCTGATATGAAAGAGCTTTTTCCCATGGTCAGCATAGAGAAGCAGAATCAGCTCTGATTCAAGGAGGCTAGTTTTGGCAAAATCGTCCATGTGGTTCTGGTTTTAGAGGCATCAAGGATGCAAGACGGAAGAGATGGTGGAGTCCTCCTCCAAGATTTTGAAAAATGCTGGAAGCCAGGCAGCATGTGGCAGAAAGTCTGCAGTTTAGAGGCCCAAGAAGGGCAGTTTGTGTTAGGGAGTTAAAGCCTGGTTTGCCATTGAGAAGTAAAACTGTTAGAGATGCCAGAGACAACGTGGGATACCTGCCAAGGAGAGCTGTATATCCTGGAGGAGTCAGCTCAAGAGAGAGATGTGTTCTACGGGCAGTTGCATTGGAAGGGTGGAACCCAAGCCCTTTGGAACTGAGATGATTTCAATGAGAGGCTCACCTATTGGACTTGGAGCTACAAGATTTGTGGTTTGTCCTGCTGGTTTTTGATCTTGTTATGGCCCGATCTTTACTTGATATGCCCCATTCCTTCCTTTTGGAATGGGAAAGTTTATTCTGTGCCATTGTATGTTGGAAGTGTGTGACTTGTATTTTGATTTTACAGGAGGCTTTAGACTTTGGACTTTTGGACTGTGTTGGGAATACTAATGTAGTCTATGAAGACTTTTACAGTTCGACCGAATTCAGTTTACGTAATGAGATGTCAATGAGCCTGTGGGGGGTCAGGGATTGAGTGTCATGGTTTGAAATGTGTCCCCCACAGTCTCATGTGTTTGGCAAGGTCATGGTACCTTGAGAGATGGAGGCTTGCTGGAGGAAGGCAGTCACAAGGGGTGGGCCTTGAGGTGGATTAGTCCCACCCTACCTCAAGGAGAAGTCTGCCTTTTCAGCAAGTAGTCTGCAGCTCTCAGCCTCTAAGATGTCTGCAGTGACTTAGCCTCCTCCAGCTTCGGACAACCAGCCATGCTGCCTCTGCTTTGAGAGACTGTACCTTCCCTCTGGAACTGTAACCTGAATAAATCTCCCTTTCTCCCTTATTGCTTGACTTTGGGTGCTCTTTCATAGCAATAGTTAATAATAATCATTACAGTCTGTTTATGTTCAGTTGTATTAATTTTATGAAATCAGCTCACCAATGTTCAGTTCATTGTTATTTATAATCATTTTTCTTTTTCATGGTATATTCCCTTTATTAATAGACTATGACATTCTTCATCCCTTCTGACAAATTTTTGGGTAGGAAATGTGTATGTGTGTGTGTGTGTGTGTGTGATATGTATGTTCTTGAATGTTTAATGGTGTGCATGCACACACATGTACATGTGTGGAGAGAGGCTGGAATGTAGAATGCAAAGCCACTTCATAATATAGACTCTGTACTAGCAAAGCTGTAAAAGGAAAATTGTGACCTGGCAAAGCCAGCCTGTCCCAAAGCTGCAACTTTGAAGTATGAATTGGGTTAGGACAGACTGTTGCAAAGCTGGAATAAGACATGACTTGGACAGAGCCCTGCATGCCTCATCCTTGAATATAAGATTGCTTGGTATTAACTTCCTTCAGAGCATATGGCATGTTTGCACAGAAATCACAGCCTCCTTGTTTTCCCATACCTTTAGAACCTTCTGGTGAAGTGTTCACTTAGTCTGTAAAATAATAAATGCTTGGGAAAGTGACAGCTGCTAGTTCCCACCAGGCCACCCAATATGTTTTACAGTGTATTTTCAGTATACAATCTTTGTCTTTTTCTTCTTGCATCACCTCAACAGAGCAACACCACATGGGTTGCAGCGTACATGCATATGGAGACCAAGATCAGTGTCAGTGTCTTCCTCTATCACTCTTCCTTTTTTTCTTTGCAAGCAGGTCTCTCCCTGAATGTGGAGTGCACCAATTCTGCGAGACTAACGGGCCAAGAAGTCCCAGAATCCTCTTCTGTCTACTTCCCAGCACTGGAATTACAGGTGACTGTGCCACCTTGCCTGGCTTGTCAAATCCTGGGGAACCCAACTCAGGTCCTCATGCTTATGTAACAAGTGCTTTACCACCTGAGCCATTTCCCCCAATCTCCTTTCTAACTATTTAGCCTCCAAGTCTGCTTTGTAAAATGTGAAAATAGATTCTTCTGCTTGCTTGTGGATTTTGATTGCTTGCAATAACATTATCCATCTTTTCTATTTCAGTCTGTATGTGTATCTAGAAATCGAACAACTAGATCTCATTTTTAATCCGTTATCCTTTAGCTTGTTGCCATCTTTTAATTAGAGAATTAAATCTGTTTATATTTAAGGCTATTATTGAAACACACATGCAAATTTCTCTTCTTCATCTTAGAGGTTTGCTGAACAAAGTTGATATTTTATTCTTTTCTACTTTTTATGCTCAGTTCTTCTTCTGATGAGATGCATTCTTTAAACACCGGTCATGTTCATGTATAGCTTTCTTTTTCTATGTGTATCATTCCCTTCAGTACATTCTCCATGCCACTATTGAAATCATGAATGCTGCAGTCTGCCTGCATGGTTGCTGATAAATCACCATTAAACAGCTTAAGAGAACAAGGGGTTTGTTTCCTTATGACAACTAAGGGGTTCTTAGTCCAGCTTGAAGGGAGAGCATGCACCAACACCAGGGCCAAGGGAACTGGCCTCTATCACCACATAATGGCTGACTTACTTGTCTGGCCAAATGAACAGAAGGACGCCACCTTCCTCAACCAGCTCTCAGTATTTTATTCACGTGTTCAGGGCCTAGTCCCACCCACCACAGGCTGGACCTTCCCCATCAGCTAGACAATCTCCTGCAGGTTTGCTCTGGGCTTAACACAACCACTAATTCTCCACAAATGTGCCCAGAGCTCAAACACTCAACCATCAAGTTAACACTTGTGCCTAACTATGACAATGAATTTCTCTAGTTTGTAGATACCATACAAGGTCTTTATTTCTTCTCATATTTTAAAGGATAATTTCTCTGGATATAATAGTCTTGGTTGGCAATTATTTTTATTTTAGGGACTTGAATCATATCAACCTATGTTTTCCAGGGCTTTGGAGTTTCTATTGAGAAGTCTGTTTTTGTTGTAATAAATTTGCCTTTTAAAGGAACTTGGCTCATCTTTCTTGCAGGAAGTGATATAGATGCCCTATTAATGGCTGGACACTCAACATTCACCTATTCTTTGAGATTAGTATATATAACTTTCGAGCAGTTGAAAAAAATGGCTTTTTTTGTCATTATGAGTGTTTTATAAATAGGGCTTCGATCATGTTGGTTGATGGTATTGTTTAATTCTTTGTGTTCA
This sequence comes from Typhlomys cinereus, assembly GCA_023101885.1. Classification (NCBI taxonomy): domain Eukaryota; kingdom Metazoa; phylum Chordata; class Mammalia; order Rodentia; family Platacanthomyidae; genus Typhlomys; species Typhlomys cinereus. Next base: position 4,981,287 of record JALPQD010000050.1, on the reverse strand, counting down.
TTATATATTCACTGGAATCACTTGTTAAAGAAAAGTATAGAAGTCTCAATTTAAGTTTCCGAGTTGTTTAAAATTGAAAGCTCTATCAATATGTACATAGCACATTTTGTAACATTTCTGTCTGGTGAAGATACTTTTAGGATTTCATTACATAATATCCCTGACTTGGGTAGTTTTCTTTCATCTAATGTCTGTCTACTTTGTCTGTCATGAATATAACTATTCCTGTTTTTATTAAATGATACTGGAATTATACAGCTTTATCTTTACTTTAACTTTCAACATGGTGCTATTACAAATTTCAATTGGATGTCATGTAAAGAGGACAGTTAGAACTTGTAGAGTGAATTAAAAAACGACCTCTTAACTTCTGTATTGAGTCCATCTATATTAAAAGTATTTATTAATATATTTTATATGTGCTTCCTGTATTCTATTATTGTTTTTCTTTGCTCATCTTATTTTCTTGTCTTCTTATTAGTTATTTGAAACAATTGTTTAAGATTTCATTTACATATTTATTTTTGAATGTATCACTTTGTGTCATATTCTTAACCATGTTAATATGTTATAATTGAAATGAGGAAAGATGCTATGAATTTACGTTTGATAGTATTTATCTGGAAGATATAGATTAAAGTAATAATACAAACTTTTAGTCTTTGAAACACACACATGTATATTTAAAAGGTGATTTTTTTAATGCAATTTTTCCTTTTTCCCTATGCAGTAATCAGAATGGCAAAGAAACCAAACCTTCCAGAAAACACAGATGACTGGACAAAAGAAGATGTAAACCTGTGGTTAGAAAGTCATAAAGTTGACCAGAAGTACAGACAAATCTTGCTTGAACAAGAAGTGAATGGAACAGTCTTGAAATGGTTAAATAAGCAACGTCTTATTGAAATAGTCCTAACACATGGACCACCTATCCAGATAGAAGAACTGTTCAAAGAATTACAGAAAACAGCCTCTGAAGGTTCTGTTCAGACACCTAAGACAAAAAACGACCATAAAAATGTTCCTAAAATGCAAACAGAAAGCAAGGAAAATTCAGAGCAAAATCAAAGGGATAAAAAGAATTTGAACATGATTAATGTCTCTTCAGTGAGTCCAGAGATTAAAGACTCTAAGTCTCTAAAAAATGCACTCTCGGAGAATAAATCGGAACTACAGAAAAAGCAACCAACATGCATCCCACACCCTTTTGATGAATTCAGTTATGTATATTGTTACAAATTAGATTTCTATCTACAGCCTGAAACAGGATCCCTCAAACTCATGGATCCAGTACATGAATTCAAGGTTCTTATTATTAAGGAAAACAACACAGAAGAGGATATTAAGATGAAGTTCAGCAATGAGACATTCCGATTTGCTTCAGCTTGTATGAATGCACGCACTAATGGCACCATTCATTTTGGAGTTAAAAATAAACCTCACGGAAAAATTGTCGGCATGGATGTTTCCACTGTCACCAAAGAAGCCCTAACTGACCACTTCAATGAGATGATGTGTCAGTATTTTAAGGCTCGTCAAGTCCAGCAAGCACAGAAATGCATTCGAAAGCCAAGATTTGTGGAAGTTTTACTGCCAAACAGTACTCCATCCGACAGATTTGTTGTTGAAGTTGATGTCATTCCATACAACTCTGAATGCAAAGAGGAGTACTTCCAGATCAGAAGGCAGCACCAGACCAAGAATAAATGGGAACGAAATAAAACATGGTCAGTTTTTGTGCGAGATGGGCCCAACACTATAAACATAAGAAAGAATGGTGGCGTCCAAGCTTTTAAAAAAAATTTAAAAGCAGTGTCAGAGACTAGGAAAGAAGCTGAAGAAAAATACAAAGAAAAGTCAAATAAAAAAAAGAGTGAGGGACTGAAGCTGGTTAAACTACGGTCAGGAAGTCCAGATTTGTTAGACAATTCATACTATGACTGGTACATACTGGTAACAAGTACATGTCATCCAGATCAAACAAAACACTTAGATTTCCAAAGAAATTAAATGGTTTGCTGTGTTAGAGTTTGACCCTAAATCTGAGAGCAACGGAGCAGTAAAGGTTTTCAAAAAAAGTCGAGTAGCCAACTTTCACTTTCCAAGTGTATTTGTAGAAGGAAAGACCCCATTAAATGAGATTATTTCAAGTCTGATTTTTTTTTTAAACCAACAACCCAGCTGGATTTTCTGCAATGGCAGATTAGACCTTGACAGTGAAAATTACAAACCCTTAGGTCCAGTTTTTTTGGCAAAGGGAAAGAGCATCAGAAGTTACAAAGCTAATTTCATTTCTCACACATACACATAAGGACATAATGCAAAAAAAGAGGGTTTTGGTGGTATTTTTATTACTCTCCCCTGTGGATGACCCAAAAGACCCCCTTATTGAGACTTTCTGTGCTTTCCATCAAGATCTCAAGGGAATGGAAAATATATTGTGTATTTGTGTAAATTCACCCATATATCACAGATGGAAAGATCTGCATGAAGCAAGATTATCAAGGCAGGAAGATGAATTATCAGACCAATATATCTCTACTTTAAATCTCAAGGAGATTAATGGCACTATTCTCAGGTTGAAATCTTTGACTCAATCTTCAAAAAGATGCCATCCGTTGGTGCATATACTGTCCTTTTGAAAAAGGAAGAAAAAATCATGACCATTTTGGAAATTCTTTGTGTGAATGAGTGTGAATATATGCTCTTGGAGAAAGACAAAAATAAATTTTTTTGAATCAAGAGATCCAAAGAGGAGAACTTCTCCGGGGGAGGCAAAGTGTCATGGTGGAACTTCTATGTTTCTTCTGAAAACTATTCTTCACCTTTTGTCAAAGGGGATAAATATGAAAAACTTGAAGGAATGGTTCAAAACTGGGCAGATTCTTCTAAACCAACCCTTTCAATTCAATGTCTTAGAATCCATATTTAAGCGAGAATGTCTATTATTTGTCTTTCTATGCTTGCTTATTTCACTTCCATCCAATTATATTTGAAAAAATAATAAATCCTTTGGTTATGTGATCTCGATTTAGAATTTAACTTTTCTCTAAGCCAATTCCCCCTCTAATAAGGGTTTCGGAACACTCTACACAGACTCATCCCTGTTGGAGTCTGGCTTTCCCAGATGATTCTTCTGAGTTCAGTGTCAGCAAGCATTATCTCCTTTAGGACTCACTCTGAGTATGTAGCAAACACGGATCTTTGTTTCACCATTGATAGGGAATAGTGCTGATTTCCAACCCTACTCATAGTGTACCTTATAAAAACTGAGTAATGTAGACCAAGCGCTCCTGAACATTTTCTCCACTTAGGCTCAAAATTAGGTCATTTTTTTTCCAGGATTAAGGGGTTTTATACCAGCTTACAATTTACAGTCCATTATGGTAAGAGTTGCCATCAAGGGATGACGAGGAGATGAGAGGAGCAAAGAATCAAATGTACCTTCTAGCTTGCCAATCTATGAACTAGTTCTCCCTCCATCTTATCTACCTGCCCAGGGAATGGTCTTACCCACTATGAACTGAATCTTCCCACATCAATTAGTCAGAGTAGTGCCTTATCTAAATAATAATTTTTTTTTAATTTCTGCTCATTCAAACTTAAGTACACAGGTCCTCTTCCTCCCTCTGACCCCCCACCCCCTGCTCCCCCTCCCTCCCCATCCCCCAGTGCCTCCCCCCCATCCCTGGAACATCCTTTAATGTGCATGCCAAACTCTCCTCTGGGTCCTCCTCTCCGATGAAGTGCAAGGACCCAGCGGCATTTCCCAGAACCCTTTCCTGTGTTCCCCTTAAACATAGGAACATTACTGTGGCTGTCAATCCCTTGCCTCCCAGGATCCTAGTGCCTTTAGTCCATGCTAGACTTTGTGGGGTCAATAGTGTGTTGGACATTGTGCAGGTCATGCAAAGTCCTATTATGATTGCTTCCGCCCTAACTTGTGTGGAGTATCTTGCATATCCTTACTCCTCCCATCCTTGTGGTCTTACAATCTTACCCCTCCTCTTCCGCAAATTTCCCTGAGCTTCAGGGAGACATTAGGCTGGCCTAGTTCCAGGTGGTTGATATAGAATCTCTGATGTTCTGAATTATGGTTTGTTGATTTTTTTTTTCAGTTTTGCTGTTCCTGCAATGCCCTTGGCTCCATCCTGATGGGTACTGGATGTCACCCCCTGGCCAGAGATAAAAACCTGTTAAATTAGAGTCTTATTATAAGAGTATATTCAAAGGTAGATAGAATAAAAGTAGGAGACCATGGTGAGGGAGGGGTCAGTCTCCCATTTGCAAAATGGTTACTTTCTATCTGCCAGACTATATTCCCTTCCCTTCTGGTGAGATCATTCCTTGTCAGTTGCAAATGATCAGGAAGGAAAGTCTGTGAATTTAACCATATTTGAAAAAATAATAAATTGTTTGGTCATGTGATCTCAATTTAGAATTTAGCTTTTCTCTAAGCCAATCCCCACTCTACTGAGTATTTCGTTCCACTCTACACAGACTCATCCCTGTTGGAGTCTAATAATATCTCTCATGAAGCCTTAAGTGAAAGATTATCCAATAGTCAACAGTCAATAGTTTAATAGTCTAATAGTCAACAGAACTAGCCATATGCCAGCATGAGCTGCCTCAAACTCTCCATGTTATGACTTGAGACAACTATGCAAAGATGTAGTTGGTTGTCCTGATTCCTGAGGGCACAACTCTATTCAAGGCAGCTTGAAAGAGTTTGGTCTGGTCTTCAGCAGATCTCGGTTTTTTGGGAGAAACAAAGGAGCTTATATAGGCAAAAGACAAAAAACGCCAAATGTCCGGCCAATTATGCCAAAGGTCAAAACATCCTCTAGGTGCTAGTGGCCAAATTCAGTGTCACTCAGCACAAGAGGCGGGTAGATACCTGAAAGCCAATTAGGCATCCGTGTAATGTGATCAGGGTCACGCCCAAGACCCTTGCCCTCAGCGCCATCTTTAGTCCCATGTGCTCAGCCATGCCCTGGGGCAAATCCTGGGCAGGCCCAACATGTTTCTAGGTCCTTGCTCCTCATGGATTCCATGCCTAGGCACCATGATTTCTTCAGGCCGTCCTAGCCCCTCACAGCACTTCACATCTGGAGTCCATGAGCTCCAACCTTTCTCTCCTCTAATAAACTTTACCTTAATCCTCTACACTGTGTTCTGATTTCAATCTTAGACTCTGAAACACAAGAACCCTACAACATTGAAACAGTCGAGACCATTTTCCCTGAAACATTTGTCAACTATGAAGGGACAGTTCTGATTGTCCTGCAACATTCTCACATGTATGCACACAAATAGAAGGCTGACTGATAATTGAATTTAAAGAATGACAGAATAACCAAAATAAATTCACTAACAATTCCAGAAAAAAAAAAGATTAAGGTACCAACAGAGCCAACAGAGATGCATCTCACTCACATAACATTGAGTAAAAAAGCCATTAAAACAGAGAACATATTGCAAGATTCCATTTCTATAAAGTTTGAGAGCAGGCAAAGCTTATCTTCTATATAATCTAGAACAGTGATGTATTAGTCGAGTTCTGTAGAGATACAGAATCCACACAATGAATATATATGTCTATATATATATATATGGAATGTATTGAGTTGGCTTACAAATATGACAGAGGTATTCCAAAAATGGCTGCCAGGAGCTGCTCAGTTCAGTAGTCAAGTGGGTGGTGGCTGAAGGCTGGAGAATTCCTAGAGTCTTTATACAAACCTTGAGGTGGGAAGGAAGAGTGATTCCTAGCACAGCTGCAGGAAGCATCTTTTCTCTTTGGTGGCTCCTGAATATATGGTACAGTACGGGGAGGATCCCAGGAGATCTTTGCAACTTCTGATAGGATCTGGGGCAGGTATAATCCTTTCAGGTGGTCTCAGTGCATCCTTCCAGGTGTAGTCTCGGCCCATCTTAGTTAATACCAGGTGTGTCAAGTTGAAACTCAGGCTTAACTTTCACAGCTGATCAACATACATTCAGCCCCTAGTCACCTGCCTGCTCTCCCTTCCGGTGTAGGCTAGCTCCCTGGTATCTCTCCTTACTGTTACATCTTGTGGTTATCAGTCCCTTCAGGGACACCTTGAGATCTCAAGGAGACAAAATGGAGAGAACATCACAGCAGCATTCTGCTCAGTCTCCCCAGTGGCTTAGCCAAGTTCTTTGTTATGAACTATAGGATTCTAGATGACTTGGCAAGTTCTCTCTTTCCCTCTCCCTCTACCTCTCCCACCTACAACCCTGGGCCTCTTGCTTGCTGATGTTTGCTACACACATCACATGTCTCTGTTCTGGGCTGTTGAACCTGTTCCTCTTTCAAGAATGTCCTTGGACATCCATGGGCCTTCTTTCTTCACTTCTTGAGGTCTTTCATGCAATTTCGCATTCTCTAAGAGGCACTGTTTGGTCAATCTGTTGAAACTTTCACCATCTCCTAGCATTTCCTGCCTCTCTCTGGCTTTATGTTTATTTCCTAAGGACTTACCACAATCAAATATTTCATCCACTACCTTTATTTACTTTGTTTACTTCCTGTCTCACCCATAATTTTCTGTGCTCCAGGAGATTTTGTGTCTTTTTTTTCTTCCTGTCATAATATAAAGCCTATCACATTGAACTTCTTAAGGAGACTTACTGAATGTGCAGCATATATCCTTATAGCAATAGTAAGAATTATGAACCTCCTCATATCCTGTGTAGGTCAAAGGATTTTCCTTGTCTTATCAGAGTAATTACTCAGTTTTCTTGACTAGAATGTCAGATAGAAATTGGGATTTATTTTAGCATTTAGTGACTCAAGACAAATTCCAAATTCTATCCAGTGGTCACATGAAAAGGAAGTTTTGGCAAGAAAAATGGACAAATCTATTCTCTCCTGCAGACCTTGCAGGAACCCAACTTCTTAACACACATTCTCAACTTTCTGGGTCCCTCAGGGTCCCAGAATGAGCCCATATTAAGGTAGAATTAGAGCAGCTCTGCTGGGATGGGCTTCTCAAGGTCTTTGAAGGTCTTTGGAATTCCTGAAGGTCATTCCCCACTGCTGGAATCACCCTGAAGGAACACTGCTGCTGAGAAAATGACTCCAAACCTCCTAGATATAAGATGGCCAACTTCCCCATGAAGGGATTATGGAGATGACCTCTTAATGTCAAATAATTTGACCTCTAGCCCAAGTGGGTCCAAAAGCTACTGTGTTAGGCCCGCATGGGAGCTAACCACTGGGAAAAAGCCAGTTTCCTGGGCTTGTCTAGGTGTATCAATGTGTCTACCCCTGGCAGCCATCTTTGGCGCTCTAGCCCCTCATGGCATTAGTGCCATGAGTCAGTTTCTGGCTCTTTGCTCCTCATGGATTCCATGCCTAAGCTCCACAAGTCCTGCAGGGTGTCCTAGCCCCTCGTGGCACTCCATGTCTGGAGTCCATGAGTTCCAAACTTTCTGTCTTCTAATAAACTCGATCTTGATACTCTACTCATGTTCTGGTTTCAATCTTCAACTCGGGAACACAAGAACCCTACAACATTGGGAAGGTCTTTTCCCTGTATCTCACACAGGGCAGTGCTCCAGGGCCTCAGGGTTCAGGTCTCAGGACCTCTGCTGATACCTGGCCCACCAGCTCACCTCATGGGAGGGGTGGAGCACTCTCCACAGACCCTCGCAGACCTAGTCAGTTTCAGATACAATGCTCCATCAGATGTTTAATCACACACTCTCCCTTTGTTCTGCTTGAAGGTGAGGACAGACTCCAAGCTTCCTCTCTGGTTTTCTCCAAAAGGGAGAACTGCAATGTCAACAGGATACAGACTTCTAGAAGAAGACAGTAACACTTCAGGTGTTTCCCTGTATAGCCCATCTCTTCCTATAGCCCGGGGCACAGTGATGAAGGATGTGGCAACTCTTCACAAGGAGTGGCTTTCTTTCATTGGTGGGAAAGAGTTCCAGTAGATAGCAAGGAGATAGAAATATTCTTCGCAGGCAAAGACACACTCACCTGAAGCTCTAGGCTTTTTCTTTGGCTATATGACAAAATCCTCAGCATCTTGTCTCAAAGACATCAAATCTTACTCTTGGGATGCTAGCAATCATGAGCCTATGATGATTTCAAACCCATCCTTAGTGAAGCTTTAAAAATATTTTGCACTTTGGGGTGGAGAGATGGTTCAGGGTTTAAGACACTGTCTTGCAAGCAGAAGGTCCTGAGTTCGGATCCCAGGTCCCACATAAAAATGCCAAGTAGACACAGTGCCTGGTGGGCAGAACCTGGGAAATCTCAGAGTGAAACAAGGAGGCAGAAACAATCTATGATGATTCCCAAAGTCCTCCACAGAGACACACAGCGCCCTCTGATACACACACACACACACACACACACACACACACACACACAAAGTAAATAAAAAAAATTTGTACTTTATGAATTTTAAGAGCATCCACATGTTTAGGGTTGGAACTACGTAAAATCAAATTGCCATGTTGTCTGCACGAATTTTGAGAATGTTTTTGTTATAAATCTTGACATGTCCTTATCCAACCAATCTGGTAGAATATGTCTCAGAACATCTTTTGGGATAAGGACATGGCTTTATTTAAGAGAAATAAGGAAAAATATGGGAATTGTCAGGTCTTGGTGTTTCTTCCCAGTTCAGGCCTAAAGCCTGTTCCATGGGGAAGGTCACAGTAACCCCATGGGCAGGTGCTAGGAATTTCTTGGAATGTACAATAACGCCCATGAACAGAGGCTAAACACTCTCTCCTAAGTAATTCAAGTTTTGCCCTGGGCAGGAAGAATTCTTCTGGGAATTAGGAGTGCTCTTTACCTACTCTTAGGGTTTTTTTCTTTTTGGGAATAGAGATAATTCAACTTTTGCCCCTGGCAGGAAGAATTCTTCTGGGAATTAGGAATTCCCTTTACCTGCTCTTAGGTTTTTTTTTGGGAATAGCTTCCTGCTCTCTGATCTAGAGAAGAAGCCTGCTTTTTAACTTTTAGTCAAATTCTAAATAGAGATTTCATGTCTAGTTGTTTACAATTAGTAGACTTGTTAGCCAGAATGTGTGCACTGATTTTAAAGAAATTAGAGAATAATTTCTAGAGTCTTAAAACATAGGTGGGTAAAATTCCCACCTATGTACTAACTCAGAAATTCCAGAAGTATAACACTATGCTATCAGTCCACTAGAACCTTAAAAGAAACTGTGATACCCTCTTACCTGGCTGAAGGCCAAAGAAGAGACCATCATGCCAGAAAGTCTAAATGCCTAGACTGCCCCTGGAGATGGTATTTGCAATCCAAACTGGGAGAATCCATGTCAGAAGCAAAGGGGGGGGCATGTCTTTCCTATCTCAAACAGCACATTTATGAGAAATCATAGAGATGGACCATTCGAGTGCACTCCCACCAATGATCGCCTCTGCCCCAAAAGAGACACCCATGGCATATGGGGCCTGACTGGACTCCAGGTTTGGAGAATGCATGGTTCACAGATGGGTCATCTAACTGATTCGAATATACTTCTGGAATTCCTCAAAGGAAGACATAAGCAACCTTACTATTAAAGGAATAGAAGGATGCTATTATAGGAGGAATTATTCTTTTAATAATTATATTGCTTAAGTGTTTTCCTCAGTACATATCTCAGTAGTGCCCCATTAACAGAACCACGATATAGGCGCTTATGGCCCTTGAATATCCAAGCCATGGCCCCCCTAGAGACATGGTTCAAGCTTGAATAGCAGAGACTGCATAAGCTGCATACAACTTCCCAAGTTAGAACCTGCTGCCATACCTGGTGTCCATGTCAACCTGCCTGACTGAGAGGATCAACCTGGAGAGGACAACAGCAAAACCTCATGCTGGGACTTATGGAGTGTTGGGGACTCCTATAGTTAATTGTAAAATATGTTCCTTACTGAAATCAAAGGCGAGATCATTCCTCCTTTGTGTATTTTAAAAAAGCAGTCTCTGTTAAAAATGTCAACTATGTAGGCTCAGCCCCATGGCTATCTGGTGAAGCATTATAGATTAGATAGATTTGGAAATACTGGGAGAATGTTTCTGTTAAGTGCCTTTACCCTCAAGCAATGGGTTAGGTTCTTGAAAAAAATGTCTACCCTGAAGATGATTTTGCTGATTAGGAAATTATATGTTTATTGTAGGTGCAACATTCTTTACCCCAAAATTTTCTGTATAAAAGCTGTCACAAAAGTTTCAGTAAATGGGTTCAGAATTCACTCAGCCTAAAGAGAGTTGCGTGTTTCTGTTCTCTACCTGGTCCAGGCGAACCCTGGTCTCAAGGCCCTGACTCTGATTTGCAGCAAAATCTAGGGTCCTTTAGCTTTCCATTAGGATGTAAGTTATTATTAATCACGTTAATTATTCAAAGTAACTACAAGATTCCTTTCCCCAGGGATCATCTCAGTTTTTAGTCTTTGATGCTGAGCAAGAAGTACCAACTTCCTGGAACTCTTGACAAAATCTCAGGGGTCCACCGTGGCCACTGAGATAATCCATACCTTCAAGAGGTTGCTCTCTCTGTCAGACTGCTAGAAAAGCTAAAAATCTTCCCAGTCTCAGCCTTCACCCAGTGGGCTCCAGCACCCTCCTCTGATGTCTGCCAAACTGAAACCACACTCTAGCAAGTTTGTTTTCCTGAAATACACAGAGTTTTGGTTTTGTTTTTTTTTTTTAACCCTTTCAGCTGCATAACTATATGAGAAAGATATAAATGAAAGACTTATATATCTAGCCTTTGCAGGGTGTTGTTATCTTTGATGAAGTACAAAACTTAAAAAAAAAACAACTCATATTATGAAAGCAGATGTCTCTAAAATTATCCACAACTATACTTCAGTTACAGTTTTTATTTTTAGGGCTAATTCCTGTTCTCTTTGCTGTCTCTCCTTTCTCCCAGCTGCTCATCTGTCACTTGGTTTGTAAACAAACATCTGCCTTCCTATGGTGCTGTAATGAAAGGAAAATCTGTATTATTTGCTGCAACAGTGCCCTGACCTGTCATAGGAAATTCTATCAGGATTTTTTCCTTGTTTGTTTGTCCTTCCTCATCTCTTCAATGTTTGGATATCAAATAGTTCTAGAGCCAAGAGATGTCTGGCACAGCTATTTAGGAACACCACAAACTTTTACATGAACTGGGGTCAGTACTTGGAACTGAGAAGTCCCCCCCCCCCCCACATCTAATCCCTTAAAAGGTCCAGGAAGCTTATTTGGTGGGTACAGCTTGAAGGCACTGTATAATGGTCATATATATCTCATGAGATCCGTCATATGCATGACTAGACCAGATTGTATGGAAAGCTTGCTGATCATGAAGTAGGAACTGTGTATGACTGATTCCCTCCAACATGGAAAAACCGAGCTTCAGAAGTATCTGTTATCACAGTGAGTGTGCCGCTAAAGGTATTCGGTTCCTTACAGCATCCTAAGATGAGTCCCAATGCTCATCTCATGAGCATTGACCCTGGGATTGACATGAACGGGAGAACTGGTCCCAAGAATTTTGCTAGAACTTCTGAGAGACTAAAGTTCTCTTCGTATTGGTATTACCAGCTACTACAGCATAATCCTGAAACTGCTGGTGGCTATCTTTGCCACTAGCACTAAGGCACCTACCATGGAATAGTCTGCAAAGAAAATGACAGACTTCACTTGTACCCACATGCAACACACATATTCACACACACAAACACACAAATTATGATGATACAGAATTCAATTAAAGTTTGAGTGAAATGCTCAGAGGCATGTTCTCCTGAAAACCTTAATCAAGCAACACTCTTCTCATGAACACAAATGAAATACAAGAGAATGTCAACTTAGCAAAAACTTCAAGGCAGAGAAACACCTTGTGCTAATCCAACAAGGGAATGTAAAAACACAGCTTTTATACAGCAGATTGCTTTATCCGAAAAGCCTCAGAGCATCCATAGCAGGTTTCAGCGTTCACCTTCTACTTTATCCTCAGGGTTGTCCTGATCTACTTTCAGCTTTTATTTACATGCTCCTGGCAACACTGCCTCTGTGAGTTAACATCTGGATTGCTGACCAAAAAAGGTCTCACTGATGACCCCCTGGGAATCCCCTAAACTGGGCAAGTTTACAAGATGTGACTTGTACTAAAGTAAATATTGAATATAAAACAAACAGTAACATTTCTGTGTATGGAAATGCATTCCTGCACATGACCAGCAGCAGAAGTGGGGGGTAAAGAGCCAGGGCCCAGATAAGTTATTTAGTATGGCGTTCAGGGAATGTGGGATGCCTGTGTACTGCTCTGAGCACATTCAAGATGAACTCTTGAATAGACATTAGAGCTCAGACTTTTTACTGTCATTACAGGAAGCACTAGTGGTACTCTTCCATGATCCAACATAATTCTTCAAATGTGACCGGAATCAAAGTCTGAAAGAAGAACTACAGACTCACTTTCTTATGTGAACTACATGCTAATTACTGGAGGAAAGGAAAAAGTTATGTCAGAACTAAAATAAACTCATTTTTTTCAAATGTGTATCTGTTGTCTTGTAGGGGAGACATCTTTGATAAATGAGACCTGTGTCGTCCTGCACATCATGATCAACTCAAGCACACACAGCTAAGCAGTGAGGGGATTGCTTAGTTCAGAGTTGATTCAAATTCAAAAATGACATAAAACTAACTCTACCAAAGGAACAAACCTAACAACTAAGAACATTCCAGACATTTTGGGCTAAATATGAACAATTACTAGTTCACCAACCCTTGGCTATATCTTGGAACTACGATAACACCTTTTACTTCCTGAGGTTTCCAGACTTGATGAACTCATTGGCTTATTCACACCTCCTTACAACAGTCAACTCTACTTCATGAAGATAATGAATGGTTTCAGAGATGCTCAAACCTGTGACATTTTGGAGAAAATGAAGTGGTACTCTTCAGGCACAAAAACCCCAGGCACAAAAACCTATTCACAGGTGCGATCACAACCACTGAAATAATTGTATATTTGTAATTTCATTTATTCCTCTAACTTTCCATGGTCCTTTATAATATTTGACACATAGGAGGTATCTAAGAAATACTGACCGAAGTAATTAAAAACTTCAAACTTAACAATATAGGGGAAAAATCAGGAGCAGAGCAGAAATGTCACCAAGCAAGCATGATACTGTAAACAAGTCAGATTTTGTAACCTTCATACCATAATGTATCTATTAGATGATACAGATCTGTTGGCTCCTATCTATCCACTTCTACATATTTTGATTGTTTAATCTTCAAAGCAATTCTATAAAATGGTTCTTATTTTGGAGATTAACAAACTGACATATGTGAATCAATGTTCACCATACTACCATTTGTAACAGCCGAACATGAAACAACCCAATTGTCTATCAGCTGGTGATTAGAGAAATGAAATGTATTATATCCATACAGTGAAATTGTATGTGGTAATTAAAAATGAATATAGCCTATGATAGACAGACCTTAAAAATATTATGCTAAGGAAAATAATTCAGTAATGAAAGGCTGCACAACCTCATTTATATAACATATCCAGAAATAGTTAGATGCACAAAGACAGAAAACAGATTCCTGATTGCCTATGACTAGGGCTATGGGGAAAGATATAAAAATCAGGGATAAGTGCCAAAGCATACTTGGTTTTTTTTTAGTGTGATATTCTAAATTTAGATAATGATGATAATTATACAATTTGGCTAATGTCCTAGAAAAATCACCAAGCTACAACAAACAAAAATGAATTTAATGATATTCAAATTATTTCTTTTTTAATGACTATGTATGTTTGAGATGCATGTGTTTCATCATGTGCATGTATGTACACATACAAGTGGAAGCCAAAGGAAGACGTTGAGGATCATCCTTCATTGCTTTTCAAACATTTTTTTAATATTTTTTTTTGCTTATCTATTTTTGCATGCGAGTGTGTGTGTGTGTGTGTGTGTGTGTGTGTGTGTGTGTGTGTGAGTGATAGGGCACTATGCATCCCTGTGGAAGACCAAGGATGACTTCGGGAATCATTCTCGATTGCTTCTACCTCCTTTTTGCTTTGCTCTTGGATTTCCCAGGTTCCACCCATCAGGGACAGAAGTACAGGCCGCAGCTGTTTTTGCCTGGTGTTTTCATGGGACCTGAGATCCAAACTCAGGACCTTTTGCCTGTGAGGCAGAGTCTTCACCCATGAACCATCTCTCCAGCTCCCAACTTATATTTTGGAGCCTCGGTCTCTAGTGAAACCCAGAACATGTCATTGGGGCAGGTGTGGCTAACCAGTTTGCTGCAGGGATCCCCAAGCTCCACGTTCTGGGTTGGAATCACAGGTAGGCCTCCAATTCTGTCTGAGATTTTTTATATGGGACCTGGGGATCCAAATTTCAATCCTTTTGCTTGTACAGCAACACTTTACCCACTGAGCCATCTCCCTAACCCTCAAATTACATCTCAATAAAACTGTTTAAATATCAGTCAACACCAACAACAACAACAAAGCAATAGCAGAAACATTCAGTACTTTGCTTAAGGCAGGGACGTGATGGAGGACTGGATTTCTAACCTCTTGTGCTGTCTCTGAACACAACACAGCAAGGAGAGTCGCTGTGGCAAAGGAAACATACTGTAGATGGGCATTGGGGGACTGCCAGCCCCAAAATGTCATTGGTAAATTTGTAGATCTCAACATACATGTTCTGGGCTGAGGAGGGGAGTAATAATCAGAAATCCATGGGAAAACGTTAAAAGAGCTATTGATACCCTATTCTCTTGTGCTCTTCCATGGACTCATTAGGGGGAAAAAAATAAACCAAGTTTCAAAAAGATATTTTGATCCCAAGAATCCATGAGTAAAGTGATATTTTCAAAAGCCAGCAGAACAACTTTGGCTCGAGTCAGATACAGTGCGGAACATTCTGGACAACTTTCAATATTCAGCCCTCTTTCCATTTCTGACCTGTAAAACCCTGTTCTCCAGTTTGGGCCTCTCTTAAGGAAAAACGATGAAGCAGCCAAAACTAGGGGGCTGTCTGTGATGAAGACAGTCTGCAGGGACTCAGAAAAGAACCAACCAAGTTTCACCTACACCCTAAGGCAAAATCGTCCTTGATCACATCCTTACTAGGTGAGAAAATGCACCCGAATGCTTAATTCACTCAGGCACTCACATTTAGGTTCTTATCTAATTAAACAACAGTTAAGTTGATTCCTTTAAGGAAAAACAAATGATTGTTAGCATACAAACCACTGTTAAACCTTACTAGCAACTTAAAAGAGAGATGAAATAAATCAGAAAACAACCACAGTATCTAACATCTTTCAAATTGTGCTTAACACTCGTGTGTGTGTGTGTGTGTGTGTGTGTGTGTGTGTGTGTGTGTGTGTAGTGTGTGTATTGGTTCTTATCTTTCACATTTGTGTGAGACAGGGGGCTTTGTTCCTCATTAGCCAGGCTACATGGCCCAGGAGCTCTGCACATGGCTTGTGTTACTGTATCCAGCTTTTGTGGGTTCTGGGCTCCAAACTCAGATTATCAGGTTTGTGAGACAAGCACTTTTTACCCACGGAACCATCTCCCGAGCCATGAAATTTCTTTTTATTTTTCTAATGATAAAGTCTCACAGCATTGGCAAGGAATTATGAAAATGGGCCTACATTATTTTGGAAGTAAAAGTTGGCAAAAAACGTTCTGTACACACACACACACACACACACACACACACACGCACACATACACACAGGAATAGAGAGAAAGGAGACATCACGTGGATGGCAATGAAACAGATCTACATTTATTGAAATGGAAAGAGACTCATCATACTTTGAAAGGGAAAAAATATGGGTTTGGGAGAGTTTGCACAATAAGATTTTATATATGTAAACAAAACATTACAGAGTATTCATGAGGGTATCAAAATTTAGGCGATGGGATTATGAAAAATTTGCTTTGTATTGTTTACTTATCTGTAATTTGGGGTTTGCTCAATCTTTCATGTCTTTGTCTTCAAACTGCTCCTCTGAGTAAGTCACAAAATCCTAACCATCAATCCTGAAAACATTAATTTCGCTCTAGGAGGAAAAAAAATGTTTGACATTATCTTCTCACTGGGGGTATAAAACTTCCAATCCTTCCCCTAATAAGGAATAACTATATATAAAGAATATGGAAACAAGTCCAAAATTTAACAGAACTGGATCTGGGCAGAAGGACAAGTCAGTAAAGTGCTTGAGCATGAAGACCGGAGTTTGATTCCCAGAATCGATGTAACAAAAACCAACTTAGTGACTTGTATTTTTTATCCTATTTCTGGAGAGGCAGAGATGGGTGGATCCCTGGGTTCACTGGCCTGTTGGCCTTGCCTATCTGATAATTTCCAGGTCAATGACAGATGAAGAAAGACAGAAAGCAGGAAGGAAATAAGGAAGGAAAAAGGAAAGAAGAAAAGAAGGGAGGAAGGGAAAAAGAAAGGAAGAAAGGGAGGAAAGGAAGAAGGAAGGGAGAAAGGATGGAAGAAGGCAGAAAGGAGGAAAGAAGAAGGGAGGGAGGGAGAGAAGAAAGACTTAGGACTTAACGGAATTCTTGATAATCACAATGGAAAATTATCTATTTAAAAAGTGTTCTTATATCAATTATATTAAGTGAAGTATCCCAGACCCAGAAAATTAAGCGCCGTATGTACTCCCTAATAGGTGGTTCCTAGTACCAAACCCACCCAGCCCACCTAGAGACAGTAATTCCAAGGATTATGAACAGGAGGGATGGGGTAGGAGGGCCACACCAGAAACAAGGAGAGAAGGGACCATGTTACAGCAGAGAAAATAGGCCTCCACCAAGGACCCAAATAAGTAATGAGACATCTGATTAAGTTCACAGACTTTTGTTCCTGATCATTTACTACTGAGGGGGTGTGATCTCATCAGAAGAGGAGGGCATATAGTCTGGCAGATAAAAAGTAACCATTTTGCAAATGGGTGATAGACCCCTCCCTTACTGTGGTTTCCCACTTTTATTACATCTACCTTTGAATGTGCTTTTATCACAAGACTCTAACAGCTTTTTGTCTCTGGCCAGGGGGTAACATACAATGCCCACCAGGATGGAGTGAAGGGCATTGCAGGAGCAGCAAAACTGCAAAAGAAAACCAACAAACCACAATCCAGAACTTCAGAGACTCTATATCAACCACCTAGAACTAGGCCAGCTTAGTCTCTCCCCATCTTGAAGCTCAGGGAAATTTGCGGAAGAGGGGGCGGTAAGAGTGTAAGAGCAAAAGGATGGGAGGAGCAATGATATGTAAAATACTCTACACTAGTTAGAGCTGAAGCAGTCTTAATTGGACTTTGCATGCCCTGCGCATTGTCCAACACACTGTTGACCTCACAAAGTCTAGCATCTGCTAAAGGCACCAAGATCCTTGGAGGCAAGGGATTGGCAGCCACAGCAGTGTTCCTATACCTAAGGGGAACACGGGAAAGGGTTCAGGGAAAGGCCACTGGGTCCTTGTATGTCATCGGAGAGGAGGGCCCAGAGGAAAATCAGACATGCACAAGAAAGGACTCTCTGGGAATTGGGGTGGGAGGCACTGGGGGATGGGGAGGGAGAGGGATGGGGAGGGGGAGCAGGGGATATGGGGGGGAGGAGGAGGGAGGGAGGGAACTGGTGTACCTAATAAGTTTGTATGAGCTGAAATAAAAAAAAAGTGTTCTTATTTAGAAGGAGAGAGAGAAAAAAGGCATGTGTATGCATACCATCCTACATCATGTGAGCTTCTGATTTCTCCCAGTTTTTGGGCATAATGAGCATTCTCTCTGACCCAATTTCATGACTTTCTAAGCATAATATACTGATTACATTCTACTAGTAGATGACTTATTGTTACTACTATTATTCAAGTATAAACATTTAGTTAACACTATCATGGTCACTAGTTGCATGTAGATAAGGCACAAAGATCCATATCCACTTAGATACAATTATAACCAAATCACTGAAAGGCTAAACCAGAGAATCTTGAAAACAGCCAAAGAGCAACAGCTCATCAGGGAAAATAGACCACTTGTATCATCAACAGTTGACTTTTCACCACAAACCATGTCACACAAAGCAACAGATGGATGATTTCAAGATACTTCTCTCTACTTGGCAAAACTATGCTCCAAAAATGATGGCAAAATTAGGACATAACTGTATACAGAAAAGCCTGACAGTCCTTCCATCAGAATGAAAGGACCAGAGATGACATCAAAACCATATGAAATCACAAACAATAAAAGCAACTAGGTAGGTGTTCAGTAGACATTAACCACAATTACTGATCTGTTTCTTTGTAACTATTTCCCTATATGACTTAAGAGGCAACTACATATAACAATAATTACCAATTTGTAGTAACAGCTACTCAACATAAAAAATATAATTTCTGACAATAGCAGCATAATATAGAAGAAATATTTTTTACATATTATCAAACCCAAATTAGCAATGAATATAAATCAAACTGTTATGTTTTGTTATTGACTATAATTTCCAGACAACCATTAAAAACTTCTTTGCTTTAGATTATAAACAGGAGAGAAGGGGAAGGAGGGCCCCACCAGAAACAAGGAGAGAGGGGATCATGCCATAGCAGAGATAATAGGCCACCATCAAGGACTGCAAGTAAGATATGAGACATCTGGTTAAGCTCACAGACTTATCCTTTCTGGTCACTTGCAACCGATGGGGTATGATCTTACCAGAAAGGGAGGGCACACAGTCTGGCAGATAGAAGGTAACCACTTTGCAAAGGGAGACTGACCTACCCCTCACCGCGGTCTCCTACTCTTATTCCATCTACCTTTGAATCTATCCGTATAAGACTCTATTTTAACAGCTTTTTATCTCTGGCCAGGGGGTGACATCCAATACCCATCAGGATGGAGCCAAGGGCATTGCAGGAACAGCAAAACTGAAAAAAAATCAACAAACCATAATTCAGAACATTAGAGACTCTATATCAACCATCTGGAATCAGGCCTGCCTAATCTCTCTCCATCCTGAAGCTCAGGGAAATTTGTGGAAGAGGGGGCGGTAAGATTGTAAGAGCACAAGGATGGAAGGAGTCATAATATGCAAGATACTTCATACAAGTTAGGGTCGAAGCAATTATAATAGGACTCTGCATGAGCTGTGCAATGACCAACATATCATTGACCCCTCAAAATTTAGCATGGACTAAAGGCACTAGGATCCTTAGAAGCAAGGGAATTAACAGTCAAAATAGTGTTCCTATACTAAAGGGGAACACAAGAAAGAGTTCTAGGAAATGCCACTGAGTCCTCACACCTCATCAGAGAGGAGGACCCAAAGGAAAGTTTGATATACACATTAAAGGATGCTTCAGAGATGGGGGAAGGGGGCACTGGGAGAATGGGAGGGAGGGGGAAAAGGAAGGAGAAAAGAGGGGAAGGACCAGGGAGGTTCAGGGAGGGATGGAGGGAGGGGACAGAGGTACCTATTATGTTTGTATGAACAAAAAAAGAAAAAAAAATCTTTGCTTTGATATTGAAAAGCCTCAGACTTTTAAAAAATCCTCTCTAATTTAGATTGTCACAGCATTTACCATAAGCTTTATTTAAGTACTGTGCCAGGTCCCAACAGATAAACCAATGAATCTTTTCAATATTACTAAAAATTAATAATATATGTATAATTTTTGTTTTATGGATTAAAAAAGAAGAGTCTGTTTGGGGTCACAGAGCAAAAATAAGATGCAGAAGCAGGACTGGAGTTGGAAGCCTTCCCAGGCCTCCCTCTCTCCCTTGGTCTGGCCCCTCAACATGTAAAGTCTCATGGTCCTTTCTCTTCTTTCCCATCTATCAGCGCTACACTCAACCACAGCTTCCAAGAACACCAAAGGTTGGTGAAATCTTCACTTTGTATCTCCAACAGGGCTCTCTCTCAACTCCATACCAGCTTGAAACTTTAACCAATAGTACAAATATCACCTCGATTTCCATGCTTAAAACATTTCTTGCCATTTGATGAATCACACTACCATCTAAACACCTTTTTTAAGCACAGATTCCAGAAATACTGAGGAGGCTGACTTAGCAGGACTTGCTGAGTGTCTGAATGTAGTGGGCAGAGGCATGGGAAAGGAGAAGAAGCAAAAGATGACTCTCAGGCTTTTGACATCTTCAATTAATCCTATACTCCAAAACTTGTGTCGTGTATCCATTCAACCACAATTTCAGCAGGTGAATGTTTCTTTTTTTTATTTATTAATACACTTTTTATTAATATTTCAGCTCATACAAACTTAATAGGTACACCAGTTCCCTCCCTCCCTCCTCCTCCCCCCGAAACCCCTGCTCCTCCTCCCCACCCCCTCCCTTCCCACCCCCCAGTGCCTCCCGCCCCAATTCCCAGAGAGTCCTTTCTTGTGCATGTCTGATTTTCCTCTGGGCCCTCCTCTCCGATGACGTACAAGGACCCAGTGGCCTTTCCCTGAACCCTTTCCCGTGTTCCCCTTAGGTATAGGAACACTGCTGTGGCTGCCAATCCCTTGCCTCCAAGGATCTTGGTGCCTTTAGCAGATGCTAGACTTTGTGAGGTCAACAGTGTGTTGGACAATGCGTAGGGCATGTAAAGTCCAATTATGATTGCTTCAGCCCTAACTTGTATGGAGTATCTTACATATCATTGCTCCTCCCATCCTTTTGCTCTTACACTCTTACCGCCCCCTCTTCCGCAAATTTCCCTGAGCTTCAGGATGGGGAGAGACTAAGCTGGCCTAGTTCTAGGTGGTTGATATAGAGTCTCTGAAGTTCTGGATTGTGGTTTGTTGGTTTTCTTTTGCAGTTTTGCTGCTCCTGCAATGCCCTTCACTCCATCCTTGTGGGCATTGTATGTTACCCCCTGGCCAGAGACAAAAAGCTGTTAAACTAGAGTCTTATGATAAAAGCACATTCAAAGGTAGATGTAATAAAAGTGAGAAACACAGTGAGGGAGGGGTCTATCACCGATTTGCACAGCGGTTACTTTTTATCTGCCAGACTATATGCCCTCCTCTTCTGGTGAGATCATACCCTCTCAGTTGTAAATGATCAGGAACAAAAGTCTGTGAACTTAATCAGATGTATCATTACTTATTTGAGTCCTCGATGGAGGCCTATTTTCTCTGCTGTAACATGGTCCCTTCTCTCTTTGTTTCTGGTGTGGCCCTCCTACCCCATTCCTCCTGTTCATAATCCTTGGAATTACTGTCTCTAGGTGGGCTGGGTGGGTTTGGTACTAGGAGCCACCTATTAGGGAGTACATACGGCGCTTAATTTTCTGGGTCTGGGATACTTCACTTAATATAATTATTTCTAATGACATCCATTTCCCGGCAAATTCCAGTAATTCATCATTTTTGATGGCTGAGTAGTACTCCATTGTATAGATGTACCACCTTTTCCTTATCCACTCGTCAACTGTTGGACATTTAGGCTGATTCCATGACTTTGCTATTGTAAACAGTGCTGCTATGAACATGGTCGTGCTTGTGCTATCGAGGTGAACCTCTGCTGTATGGGGGGTTATTCCCAAAAGTGGAATAGCAGGATCATATGGCATTTCAATCTTTAATTTCTTTAAGAATCTCCAGATGGCTTGTCAGAGTGGCTGTATGAGCCTGCATTCCCACCAGCAATGTAGGAGAGTTCCCCTCTCCCCACATCCTCTCCAGCATTTGTTGTTGTTTGTATTGTGGATTTTTGCCATCCTGACTGGGGTGAGATGATATCTCAGAGAAGTTTTGATTTGGATTTCCCTGATGGCTAAGGAAGTGGAGCATTTTTTCAGATATTTGTTAGACATTTTAATTTCATCCCTGGTAAAGTTTCTTTTAAGTTCCAGGGCTCATTTTTTAATTGGGCCATTGGTTTCCTTGGTGTTTAGTTTTCTAAGTTCTTTGTGCACTCTGGACAGCAGAGTTCTATCAGATGTGTGGTTAGTGAAGATTTTCTCCCATTCTGTGGGTTGCCTTTGAGCTCGTGTTACAATCTCTTTATCTGAACAGAAGCTCTTTAATTTCACAAGATCCCAACTATTGAGAGTTGGTAGCAGTGACTGTGCCATTGGATGTCTGTTTAGGAAATGTTGGCCTGGCCCAATCAGCTCGAGGGAGGTCCCTATCCTTTCAACTACGCTTTTTATAGTCTCTGGCCTGATATCAAGGTCCTTGATCCATTTGGAATTAAGTCTTGTACGTGGTGACATGTACGGGTCCAGCTTTAATCTTCTGCATGTGGAGATCCAGTTTTGCCAGCACCATTTGTTGACGATGCAGTTCTTTTTCCATTGGATTTTTTGGGCCTCTTTGTCAAAGATCAAATGGCTATAATTTTGTGGGCTTATATCTGGGTCTTCAGTCCTTATCCATTGATCTGTGTGTCTATTTTGGAGCCAGTACCAGGCTGTCTTTATAACTATGGATTTGTAGTATAGACTTAGGTTTGGTATGGTAATACCTTCAGCAGTGTTTTTGTTACTCAGGATTGTTTTTGCTATCCTGGGTCTTTTGTGTCTCCATATGAACTTTGAGATTGTTTGTTCAACTTCTTTGAAGAATTGCTTTGGGATTTTGATTGGTATAGCATTGAAATTGTATATTGCCTTTGGTAGGATGGTCATTTTTAAGATGTTGATTCTGCCAATCCAGGAACAAGGGAGGTCTTTCCACCTTCTGGTGTCTTCTGCAATTTCTTTCTTGAGGGTTTTAAAGTTTTCATTGTAAAGGTCTTTTACCTCCTTGGTTAGGTTTATACCAAGGTATTTCATTTTTTTAGGGGCTATAGTAAATGGGATTGTTTCTCTCAAGGCTTTTTCACTTCTTTCTTCCTGGGCATATAGGAAGGCCTCTGATTTTTGCACATTTATTTTGTATCCTGCCACCCTACTGAACTTCTGTATTAGTTCCAGAAGCTTCCTGGTGGAGTTTTTGGGATCATGTCATCTGCAAATAGGGATAGCTTGACTTCTTCCTTGCCGATTTGAATGCCTCTTATGTCCCTTTCTTGTCTTATGGCTTCAGCTAAGACTTCAAGTACAACATTGAATAGAAGTGGTGAGAGTGGACAGCCTTGTCTAGTTCCTGATCGAAGTGGGAATGCTTCCAATTGTTCCCCATTGAGCATAATCCTTGCTGTGGGCTTGGTGTATACAGCTTTTATTATATTGATAAAGGTTCCTTCCATTCCTACTGTCTCTAGCGTTTTGATCATAAAAGGCTGTTGGATCTTGTCAAAAGCTTTTTCTGCATCTATCAAGAGTATCATGTGGTCTTGGACTTTGGACTGGTTTACATGATGAATTACAGTTATTGATTTGCGTATGTTGAACCAACCTTGTGTGCCGGGGATGAGGCCTACTTGGTCCCCGTGAATGATCTTTTTAATATGTTTTTGAATCTGATTTGCTAAGACTTTGTTGAGAATCTTTGCGTCTGTGTTCATCAGAGAGATCAGCTTATAGTTTTCTTTTTTAAGTGAATCTTTATTAGGTTTTGGGATTAAGATGATATTAGCTTCATAGAAGGAATTTGGTAGTGTTCCTTCCTTTGCTATTTGATGGAACAGTTTAAGGAGTATTGGTGTTATGAACTCCTTAAATGTCTGGTAGAACTCTGTGCTGAATCCATCTGGTCCAGGACATTTTTTGGTGGGAAGATTTGAGATTACTTCTTCCATTTCCTTATATGTTATAGGACTATTTAAATAATTCACAACTTCCTGATTCAATTTAGGTAAGTTGTGTTTACTTAGAAATTCATCCATCTCTTTTGTGTTGTCAAACTTCACTGAGTATAAGTTTTTGAAATATGATGTTATAATTCTCTGGATTTCTTGGGTATCAGTAGTGATAACTCCATGTTCATTTCTAATTTTGTTAATTTGGGTTTTCTCTCTCCTGCTTTTGGTTAATTTAGCTAGGGGTGTATCAATCTTATTGATTCTTTCAAAGAACCAGATTTTTGACTGGTTGATTTTTTCTATCGTTTTCCTAATCTCGATTTCAGATATTTCTCCCCTTATTTTGCTAATCTCCTCTCTTCTACTACTTTTGGGATCAGATTGCTCTAGTTTCTCTAAAGCTTTAAGCTGCATTGTTAAGTTGTTTATTTCTGATATTTCCATTTTTTTGATGTAGTCATTAAGAGCGAAGAACTTACCTCTTAGAACAGCTTTCATTGTGTCCCAGAGATTTTGGTAAGTTGTATTTTCATTATCATTCACTTTCAGGAAATCTTGAATTTCCTTTTTAATTTCTTCCTGAATCCAGTTCTCATTCAGCATCATATTGTTAAGTTTCCAGGAGTTAGTGTATTTTCTCTTGTTTGTTGTGTTGTGGATGTCCAGCTTTAGGCCGTGTTGGTCTGACAGGGCACAGGTTAGAATTTCAACTTTTTTGTACATGTGTAGATTCATTTTGTGGCCCAGTATGTGATCTATTTTGGAGAAAGTTCCGTGTACTGCTGAGAAAAATGTGTATTCTTTGGTGCGTGGGTGAAAAGTTCGATAGAGATCTGTAAGGTCCATTTCTTTCAGGGTTTGATTAAGTTTCAAAGTGTCTCTGTTAAGCTTTTGACCTGTTGATCTATCCCATGTTGAGAGGGCGGTGTTGATGTCCCCAAGAATTATCGTTTTGGGGGTTGATTTCTTGCTTTAGACGCTGTAGGGTTTTCTTAGTGAATGTGGAGGGGCCCGTATTGGGTGCATATATGTTCAGTATTGTGAAGTCTTCCTGGTGAATTGTACCTGTGACTAAAATGTAGTATCCATCCGTGTCTCTTATAATTTTCTTTGGTTTGAAGTCCACTTTGTCTGATATCATAATGGCTATCCCTGCCTGTTTTCTGCTTCCATTAGCTTGTAGAATTGTTGACCAGCCTTTTATTTTTAGAGCGTGCCTATCTTTTGTGGTGAGATGGATTTCCTGCAGGCAGCAGATTGATGGATTATGATTTTTAATCCAAGTTTGTAATCTGTGTCTCTTGATCGGTGAGTTAATTCCATTAACATTTAGTATTATAATGGTGAAACTATTTTTGATTCCCGACATTTATTATGTTTAGTTGTTTTTATAAGTATATTGCTTCGCTTTTAATGGTGTTGTACTTGCCTTCTGTTCTCCTGGATATGCCTGTTTTTTTCTTCATGCTTGAGTATCATTTCTAGCATTTTTTTTGAAGGCCTGGTTTGGTGGACATGTATCCCTTCAAGTTGTCTTTGTGCTGGAAGATTTTTCTTTCTCCCTCGATCATGACCCATAGCTTTGCATTGTAAATCAGCCTAGGTTGACATTTTTGCTCATTCAATACTTGAAGTATGTCTCTCCAAGCTCTTCTTGCTTTTAGTGTTTCCATCGAGAAGTCATTTGTTATTTTAATAGGTTTACCTTTAAAAGTGACTTGTTTTTTCTCCCTTGAAGCTCTCAGCACCAGTTCTTTATCTTGAATGTGGAGTGTTTTAACTATTATTTGCCGTGGCAAGCTTCTGTTTTGGTCATATCTGTTTGGGGTGCGGAATGCCTCTTGTATATGGATGGGCCTCTCTTTTTTTAGATGAGGAAAGTTTTCCCTGATGATCGTTTGAAAAATTTCCTCAGGGGTGGTATTTTGAGATTCTTGCTCTGGTATTCCATGAATACACATGTTGGGCTTCTTCAGGGTGTCCCATATCTCCTGGATATTTCTCTCAAGCATCTTTTTGGCTTTAACAATCCCTTCCATTGGGCTGGTTAATACTCCCACTTTATGTTCAAGATCTGAAATTCTGTTTTCTGCTTCCTTAGGTCTGCTGATAAGACTCTCTGTGGAGTTCTCGGTTGAAGATAACTTGTCTTTTAGCTCAGTTTTAAACTCTGCTTGAGTCTGCTTTAACTGCTCTATGCCAGTTTTTGATTCTTGCACTGTTTTTCTCAACTCCTCCATGTGTCTGTTGTGTTCCTCCTCAAAGTGATTGATTCGATTATTTAATTCCTCCCGGATTTCCTCTTTCATAGTATTGAACATGGTAATGATCATATTTTGAAGGTCGTTATCTTGGGTCAGGCTTTCTTGGCCATTTTCCATGGGTTTGTTCTTGTTGGAGTCTAACATTATGGGATTAATTCCTTCAGTGGGAGATTTGTTTACATGAGTGTTGTTTCTCATGGATTTGCACTTAGACTTTGGCATTATCGTTTTAACTCTTTAAGATCTTCTTTTAATTTCTGTGCGTTTTTTCACTAAACTGAATTATTTGGCCTGGGGTTCTGGGGGCAGGCGGGGACCGAGCTTACCTGGGTCGAGGCTCGGTGAGGCCCGGCTGGACTGGGCAAGCGCGTCCCGGGCGGCAGAGTGGAGAGGAAGGGGGGATGGGGCATCGGCGGGGCGCTATTTAAACCCGGGCACCTGAGGGCGGGGCCATGGAGCAGAGGGGGTGCCCTCTCCTCCCCCCAGGCCCTGCACGCTGAGGCTCCTGGCTGGATGGTGGGAGGAGCTGGGTCCACTCGGGCGGCCTGGGGCTCTGGGGGCGGGCGGGGACCGAGCTTACCTGGGTCACGGCCAGGTGAGGCCCGGCTGGACCGCGCGCGTGAGTCCCCGGCAGCGGAGTGGAGGGGAAGGGGGAGCACGTGAATGTTTCTATGACGTTACCACAATTTATTGAGCTGGGTGGTCTTCTCATGGACAGTCTTCTATAGATGGCCCTTTTCCTATTCTCTTGCCTGTGTAGACTTGTAAACTTCTGTACCATACACACAATCACAACCCTGAACAAATGCATCTACACAAGAAATGATTACGAAATATGTATCTTTAAAGCATTGTATATAGTGCCATCTACATAGGCTCCTATCCCATGTCTGGTAAGGATTCTATATAACAAGAGATTTCAAGAGTGGCTGGGCATCCTGAAGATGAGGCCTTCGCCTGTGCCTGGGAGGTGGCTGGCAAGTGGAATCTCAAAGGATAGTCTGGAATTTGGCAGGTAAACAAAGGGAGCTTAACACAGTCCTGGCAGAAGGAACAGATGTCCCACAGTCTACAGAAGCCCAGGTGAAATACAGCAGCAGAGACACGAATGCAACCAGGACAGATTCACTGAGCACCTACAGTCTTCAGCAGTGTATCAGGTTAAGGGGCAAGATCCCTGATTGATCACAAATTCCTTGATGTATTTTTTTAAGAAAACTCTATACAGTTTTGTAATTTAAGATGTCTAATAGTATCCCGACAGTTATGACGAATCCATCTTCATCTTCGAGTTGTGCTAAATTACATTCCATATGTAATTTATGTTGTTTTTCATGTGAGTGGGATGTGCATTGTGTGTTTATGTATATGTGGGAGGACTTGAGTATGTGCAGGAACATATGCACATGTGTGTGGGTGAGTAGGGGATGGTCCAAGGTTGTATCAGGAATTATCTAGATCACTCTTTAACCTTGTGCTTTTGAGACAGTCTTCAGTCAATTCCAGTCTCTATTTTCTGAGTCTGGAATGACAGGTGGGTCGAGTTGTCAAACCCTACCTCTCATTCCAAACTCTAACTCTTTTGTTTATTCAGCAAGTGTTTTAATCACTGGGTCACCTCTCTAGCTCCAAATCCAATTTATTAACTTACTTTCTTATTCTTGTGTCTGATTCATTATTATTTTATGTTAAATCTCTGCAAGAGATGTTGCAAAAAATAAAAATCTAAGGGTATATATTTTAATGAATCAAAAATTAAAAATGACACAAAAGAATCCTTGACCCAAAACCAGTGACCAAATTTGCACCAATTTATCCTTCCCTAGTGATAGCTAAGAGATGGAATTCAGAAGATATAGTTACCTATCAGGATGGAATAGTTGCAGGAGTAAGAAATTTACAATGACGTTCATACTTTGGTTTAGGCAGCAAGGTGGATGGCGGTGTTATTTCCATAGGCCAAGAGAAGAGAAGAAATCAAGATATGGGAGCAACAAATGAGTTTATTCTGAGGAAGATTAATTTGTGATGTCTGGCATTTGGGTGGTGATATCCACTAACAAGTACAAGCACATGTTTAGCACTTTGGACACAGATCAAGCAATAATTGGGAAGCTGCCAGTATGTAGGTAAGACAGAACCTTGGAGGCTACAATGACAAGCAGAATAGCATTCCTATCAAGAACTGGGTAAGGAAGCAGCTTAGGAAAGTGATGTCACATTACTACTACCAAGGGAATTAAGAACTGTACTCCATTTTTTAAGAGCATCGAAGACAAAATACTCAGATATAAATTCAATGAAAGAAGTTCACTGGACAGTGAAACCCACAATATTAAAAGAAATTAAAGAAGATCTAAATAAAAAATGTAAACTTACCCATACTCGTGGATTGGGAGAAAAATATATTGTCATAAGGCAGTGCTTCTCAAACTGATCTATGCTTTCAATTTAACATGTATGAAGAACCCAACAGGTTTTTCAGTAGACATTAAAATGCTGATCTCAAAATGCTTAGAGAAATGCAAAGAACTAAGAACAGGAAAAGAAAATCTTGAAGGGGAAAATAATGATGATACACTTCATAATTTCAAGGTGTCTTAATGCTAAATAACATAGTGCAGCACTACTAAAAAAGAGAAAGACAGATTTGTGGAATAGAATAGAGTGTAGAAATGAACTGCATATAACTGGGGAGGGTGAACAAACATGCAGGATAACTGTGTAGCACATGCAAAAGAATGAGATTGGGCCTCTCAACCTCACAACATATACAAAATAGATCATAAATATAAACTAATAGATAATCAGTGACCATAGGGTAAGGTCATGGTATCTTAGAAATGACACAAAAATCCCAAGTAACAGAAAAACAGACAAACCAGATCAATCAAATGTAACGTGCTCACTTTGATGAAATGCCCAGATTGGGCAAATTAATAGAAACAGAATAGTAGTAGTTGCCTCCCACATGGAATAAACTAAAGATGGGTTTCGTGATGGATAACAAGAAGTTCTAAAATTAGACTGTGATATGTTTGCATAATTCCATGCACACACACCACACACACTGAATTGCCCACTTTCAGTGGGCGAATATTGATTATGACATGGATTAAACTTAATCACTGCATTGAGACCCATGAGGACCCCTACAACCTTGCCCCTTCTTACCACTCCTTCCTCGTCTTTGAATAGGATTTGACCCATCCCTGAACACTGAGAGTTCCTGGCTTTTCATCTGCACCTGATGCAAACCGTACCTTTGCCTAGTTGACCTACTCATCCTCAGGGATCCTGCTCAAGCAGAACTTTCACTCTTTCTGGTCCCTACTCGTCTCTCCCTTTCAGGCTCCTTTCCAGGGCCAGAGCGGGTCTGTGTTACCACAGCATACCTGACTCATGGGTGGCACTCAACCACGGTTGCTGAATGAATAAATAAATGAATAAAAATATCCAATTGTCTTAGAGAGTGTGTTGTATCTTGGGGGAAACAGCCTGAGTCAACTCTGATAAAATAAGTGGGGGATCAGGCTGAGTAATATTCTTCTGGGTCCAAAAGGAGGTGTGATGCTAAAATAAAGATGTTGATTTTTTTTTGGTTTGGCTCATGGAATAGTTCTGAAGACAATTCCAAAAGGAGTGAAAATATTTTGCTTATTAGAATAGAGCTAGAATAACTGGACTGTCTCCCATAAGACAGGATTCATTTGGTCACATAAGTTCTAGCACAATGTTTTTCTTTTTTCCTTCATCTCCTTATTTGAAGTCACATGGTATAAGGCAACTGTCCTTAAACTAGACATATTTGGTCTCCTAAAGAGCCAGCTTTCCAATACGTCTTCCCCATTTTCTTTTCATGCTTTCTTTATTAGGAACTGTCTCAACATGTTAAAGAAATATTGTATTATCGGGTTTTTGCCTATTTCCAAAGAGGAAAGCAATTTTCTACTCTTTAATTTGACCTACCCTTAATTCAAGGAATGTCTGGCTCATGAAAGAGAAAAACGAGGTCCAGAATCTATTAACTTGTAATCCACAGCCTTCAAAGCAATTTACATTCAGTATACATTTGAGTTCATTTAACTGTCAAGAGTAAAACCTGAATCCCTTGTGTATCTTGCCAGGATGAAAGCATACTGAAGACCAAAACTAGGTCACAAAATGTTTTAGGACAAAGTGATTCAGTTTTCTGACATTTTGAGAAATGTCCAAGGAACGTAAAGTAAGCTTTCTGAAAAAGAAAACCCTATACCCTGAATCACATCCTCCACGTGCCCTGACTTAGGCCATAATACACGCTTGTTCACCCTGCTTCTTCCAAGTCTAAATCCTAATACATTGATAAGTCCAACTCTGTTTAAATGATTTTCAAAGAATACGTCCCATCGTCTGAGTACAAAAATCTAGGCATTTTGATTAAACCAGTTTTTCTCAAAGCAAGTTTGGCAGATTTTTACATCATACAATAATGAAATGGTGTAGCCAAAGACTACATCCAACCAGTGAGCTGAATAATGTACATTTGCTAACATCAACCACTGGTGTATTCTTGCTTTTCATAAGATGTCTCTTTGTTAAAATTACACTCTTGTCTTACAAAGAGAGTAAAGTGAATATAAGATTGCTCTCTGGAGAAAAAAAAAAGAAAAACAAACCATGAGAAACAGAAAAGGCAATTGCAATGTTTTGCAAAAGAGCAAGGCTGTCCAATGTAAAACAAAGAGCATGAGTATTCATTTATTGGTATTTTAATTGTTCTAGTGATGCACAATAGATTTTTAAGCAATTTAAACCTGAGCCTAAACATTCACAGTATTTTCTACAAAGTTATAGATATGTGAGTATTACATAAATACACAGGACTAATATTACTGTGCTAGAAGTAAACTTGTTAAAGGAAACTTAGGTGTTTCCCCTTTGGCAGGAGAATGAGATACTGAGTAGCTCTCAAAGGTTCGTTTATAATGGCTTGTTTTGAGACTTGAGATCCTTTTCAATCCATGTAATCATTCTCATAAACTTTGTGAGAAAATTATAGTTGCTAAATACATAAACATCATTTTTTTTTTTATTTCCACTCATACAAACAACAGGTACACCAATACCCCTCTCCCTCCAACCCCCATCCCCCTGTGCCCCCCTCCCTTCCCCTTCTCTCCCCATCCCCCAGTGCCTCCCCCTCCCATCCGCGGAGCATCCTTTAATGTGCATGCCAAACTCTCCTCTGGATCATCCTCTCCGATGAGGTGCAAGGACCTAGTGGCATTTCCCAGAACCCTTTCCTGTGTTCCCGTTAAGCATAGGAACACTACTATGGCTGTCAATCCCTTGCCTCCCAGGATCCTAGTGTCTTTAGCAAATGCTAGACTTTGTGGGGTCAATAGTGTGTTGGACATGGCGCAGGGCATGTAAAGTCCAAATATGATTGCTTCGGCCCTAACTTGTGTGGAGTATCTTGCATATCATTGCTCCTCCCATCCTTGTGCTCTTCCAATCTTACCGCCCCCGTTTCCACAAATTTCCCTGAGCTTCAGGATGGGGAGAAATTAGGCTGGCCTAGTTCCAGGTGATTGATATAGAGTATCTGATATTCTGGATTATGGTTTGTTGATTTTTTTTTCAGATAAACATCGTTTATTATGAACACATTTTATAATTTAATATTACACCTATTTTTCATGTTTTATAAATATGTGATATATTTTCCTTTCAGAATTAAAAGTTTCTTAAAGGAAAATGAATTGATGAGACATTTTTGCTGTATGTAGTACATATTGTTATTCCAAAAAGTATGTATTCCAAAGAAAAAGATTTGTCAATATTTTAAGGTGCCAAAGTATACAATTTTTATCTTAAAACCTGTATATATATATACATGATACAATATCATGTCTTCCCAAGTCGCAGATGTAGATAGGTTTACATTTTCATTCAGATTGTCTTTAATATAGATATATCATATATATCTTGGGGGTAGGTGTATACAGAAGAAGTATAAGTATATATGCCTATGGAGGTCCAAGGAAGACATCAGGATTCATCCTGGATCGCTCTACCTCCTTACTGTTTTGCTTTGTGGTTTCTCAGGCTCTGCCTTCCAGAGATTGAAGTGCAGCCTCCACCATTTCCACCTGACATTTCTGTATGGGATCTGGAGATCTGAACTCTGTTTCTTATGTTTGCTAAGCAAAAGTTTCAACACCTGGACCCATTTTTCCAGCCCCATTTTTCTTTACTTTACTAGAAGTTATTTCAACAAAGAGACACAAAAGTGACCATAAGCAGAACCTTGGGACAGAAACATGGTGGTTCTTGGACTGGACCCACCAAAGTCTAACACTGAAGGAAGAAAAATGAGTGTGCAGGCAGCAACAAGAATGGGCTAGCAGAAAGAAGGTTCAAGAGATTACAATCAACTCAAATCTAACACAGGAGGCTAAGGAGATAATGAAGAGCCTGCGTTCTACCTGAATAGCAAATTCTAGAAAGCCCCAGTTTGGTGGTGCAGCTAGGTCTTATCGCAGGTGAGGGAATTTGTGTGAGGAAACTTCTTTCCCTACAGTCAGAAAGGATGAACTAAGACACCAGAGCCAAGGCCACTGAACACTATGATTATCTCTAACTCCCCAAGGGTTCCAAAGGCAAAGGCAACTCTCCCACTGTAATGTGATACTTCTGTGGACAGATATGTAAAGAAAACAATGACGTGGTTGGTGGAACCACACACATAAAGAAGGTCAACTTTCATTGGAAAGCCGGGAACATTTGCTGCTTATATCACAGTTTCTTGTTAGGTTGGCAGGACTCTTTTATTAAAAATGTTACCTAAAACAAGTTGGAATGGATTTGGAAGCTCTCTCCTTGGTGGAGAAAGTCAGCCTTCATTGTACTAGAAGGTATGATGCAATACAATAACAACTAATCTTGTAGGAGATCATTGGTGTCATACAGACATGGGAGGTACAGGGTAACCAACTGCTTTCTGATTGGATTTAAGGTCACTTTTCATAGGGGAACATATGCCTCGTACTATAAACCTAGCCAAGTACCTTTGTAAAGTGAGACCTAGGCCCTAGGTGGGAATAAACCACTTAGTGCTAACTATAAGTTCTTGATAGTAAACAACCATCTAAACACTTATCATTATACTCACAGATCAAAGAAGCTTTCAGACACTTATCCTCAGCAAAAGGCAGCTCTAAACAGGTCGTCTAAATCGCCCCCCACCCCAAGGGTCAGAGAACCCTTGTGGGAGAAGAGGTAACAATGTAAGAGCCTGAGGGTGGGTAGTGGGTGGGGAAAGAATGTCTTCTGGTCATGAGAGGGCTGATGTGCTCAGGAACGCACAACAACTCTGTCTACTTCCACTGACCTACACAATAGTCGGTCAACATTTTACCTGGATGAAGGAAGATCAAGAAATATTCTTATCTGAGAGACTGTTTAAACCTAATGGCAGACTGGAGAAAGGGGGGACTTCTTTACTCAAGGATTTACGCACTCACTAGCAAGTCGTGTATGCCCCAGAAGTATCCAGGCACTTGCCAGTGTAGACATCCCATATGAAATCCTGTGGGCCACACACATGCAAAAAGACATGAGAGTAAAAGGGAGCTTGACTGTAAATAAGAAAGTATGAGGTGGGAATGAGACAGAGTAGCAAAGGATGAAAACATAAATTTATTGTTCATCTGGAAAGTCAAAGAATAAAAAATAAAAATTAACAATTTTAAAATGCCTATATTTCAGTAAATCAATCCACTGTCATATGCACCCTAAATCACACACATGCACACCCTTCTCAACAGTAAGAATAGAAGACAAGGAAACTACTGTGCATTAGCTAAACTTATGAATGATTTATCCTAGGAAACACCAGTTCTGACATATTCAGTGTTCTATTCAAGTGTTCTTTTGATTGAACTTTAAGAATTTATGAGATCTGCTTCCTTTGATGCATGCCTTCAGCACTCTGTGGACAGGAGCTTCATTAAGGATGAAGGAACAGTGTCTCTGGGATTAAGGGACTTCGAGGGTGTTGCCCACTTCAGATTCTTGCACACATTCGGGGCTCTCTGAGGACAGCCACTCCCTGCACTTCCTTCTTTTACATCTGGCTCTCTCATTCCACTGGCTCTTCCTAGTTCCAGGCACTTCCTTATCCCTTGATTATGGTTCCCAGTCCTTCTTCTTTCTATTCAAATGGTCTCATTTTGAAAAAAAAAAAGTGGAAGCCAATTATTCCTTCTGTGGATATACTATTCCCTCATGATTCATGAATCTTAGGAAAACTTAAAAAGAAGAGACACTAATGAATTAAGTTTCATTTCTCCAGAAATACTTTTCACTGTTGCATATACTCAAGCTGCCATTTGGGGGTGTAAAAAGGAGACAATTATCAAGGCTTGGGCTGGTGAAATGCTTCAAAATGTGCATAAAGGCTCAATTCTTGGCACTCGCATGGTAGGAGGCAAAACCCAACTTCTGAAAGTTGTTCTCTGACTTCCACACATTCACTTGTACATGAACTCTTTGCTCAAACAAGTATACA
The DNA here is from genome assembly GCA_023101885.1 of Typhlomys cinereus. Classification (NCBI taxonomy): domain Eukaryota; kingdom Metazoa; phylum Chordata; class Mammalia; order Rodentia; family Platacanthomyidae; genus Typhlomys; species Typhlomys cinereus. The sequence continues at coordinate 4,946,722 of JALPQD010000050.1, read as the reverse complement.
CATAAAGGAATAAATAGGCAATAAAGAAAAAATCAAGGTTCCAGTTTTTCCCATGTTGCAAACAGGAAAGCTCAATGATTACCCAAGTAGTGAATAAAAACCTTTAACAAAGCTTCCACATGCAGTTTACCTTTACAACAGGAAATTTCTCAGATTGGGAAACATTTTATAATGGATTATATGAAGAAATTTAGTATGCATGCTATTAAAACATTCTCTTTAGACATTTATAAAACAAAAGGAAGGTCAAGTTTTTAAAAATTAGTTTATGATGTCATTTTGGAATCAATTATTGAGTTTTATTAGCTTTCTTTGTTTTCTTCTTACTTAACAAGAAGTTCTTTATCTAAACACTGGAAGTAAGCCCTTTATTGAAAGGAAAATTTCTGAAGTCTGTAAGAGAGGAATCAGAATGATTACTCCTTCAAAGATTCTTTCATGAATGACTTTATATAAACAAACTCCTTTGTTGACACTTCTTAAATTATAGAATCACAGAACTTTAAAGCTAGAAGTCCTCAAGTCATAGCTCTTTATTTTGAAGAGGAGTAAACTGAGGCAGGAAATGATTATAGTTAAGATGAGCTAACCAATATTTCTCCATTAAATATTCTTTCCAACTATAACATGCTGCTATTTAATGTAGCAAAGTATCTCCCAAGATCAACTTTAGAAAAGAAAGTACATAAAGCAAAAATTGTCAAGTATTCCTCAGAAATACTTTCAAAATACTTGGAAAAGCTGAATGCATGCTCCAGTATAAATATAAATATCAAGAATTTGAAAGAATCCCAATTTAGGGATGGAAACATGGGTCAGAGGTTAAGACTCTGCCTTGCAAGCAGAAAGTCCTGAGTTCAGATCCCAGGTCCAATGTAAAACACCAGGTGGAAACAACAGTGGCCCACATTTCCCACCCTGGTAGGCAGAGAGTGGAAAATCCCAGAGTGACACAGAAAGGAAGTAGAAGCAATCTGGGATGATTCCTGAAATCACCCTTGGGCCTCGACAGGGACACACAGTGCCCTCTGATACACACACATGCAAAATTAAAGTTTTTAAAAAGAATTTTAAGAAATCCACTTTAAAAAGAAAATGCACTACATTGTTGCATGTGCTCATCCCTTTGGGTGGCACAGTTTGCTAATGGGGATGTCCGCGCCAAGCTGTTAACAGGGTTTCTCAACCTGAGTACCACTCAGGTCAGAGACTGGAAAATTGTTGTGAGCTATGCATTGTCCTCAGTAGAATGCTTGGCTTCTGTCCTGCCCTTTACTCACTGAATACCAACAACATCACCGCTTACTCCCCCCCCTCCCCATGATACCAAAGAGTTCTTCAGATGCTGCCAAATGACCCCAGGAGAGAGCAAATCACATTCATTCTGTATTACTACTATTGGGTACAGAGTAGTAATCTAAGTATGTGCTTATATAATTTTCAAAATTTACCCTTACTGTGTAATCCTAGATACTGGTAGCTTCTCAGGTTTTCATATATACTATCAGTGTTGCTGTGTCTGTACATATTATCTTGATTTTTTTTAAAGAAACAGATTATCACACACAAAAAAGAACAACCATGTATTTAAGACCTGTAGTTTGGCAGGCAGATGCCTAAATCATCAAAATGATAAAAGGTAGTAACTGAAGAGATAAAGGCAGCAAAGTACCTGCCACTCAAGCATAGGGATCTGAGTTCAGGTCCCCAGCACCCACATAAAGGCTGTGCATATGAAAATCCATTGCCGGGGGAAGGGAGGGAAGATAGGATTCTTGGTGCTCATCTGCCAGCCAGTATAGTCAATCATTGAGCTCTGAGTTCAATGAAAGATCCTGTCTCAAAAAACTAAGGGGAATAGTGATAGAGGAAGATATACAACATTAACTTTGGCATCCACATATGCATGTGCACGTGCATATAATTTGCTCACCGGCAAGTGTTTTAAACAACAAACTCCAAATCAGTGGAACCGTGAACCTGTGTCTAGAGCAAACTCCCTTAGTTTGCTTTCAGGGCTGGTCATGTGTCAGTTATCCTTCACTGGGATTTCAGAAAGGGCAATAAGTTCATTCAGAAATAAAGTATAAGTTGTGAGAAATGATTGACTATCTAATTCATCTAATGATTTGTTTACTCTTTGCCCATGGAATAATAGATACACTACATGATGCGTGTTCATCACAGTACATCATAGCGGCATCTTGCCCCCTAGGGGATGTGAAACAACCTCTGGATCCAATTGCTTGTCACGACTAGGAGGGGAGGTCATGAATGCTGCTAAATATCCTAAAGTCTTAACACAGCTCCTCACAACAGCAAAATTCACAATACTGACAGTTCCAGAATGCAGAAGTTATATTACAAGAATATGTTTGATGTCATTACCTAGATATTTCTGAAAAAAAATAGACTAGGAAGTAATGTGCAGACACCATTAAGCTGGTAGCCATAGAGTCAGCATAGGTAGGGCGAGTGCTTTCCATTTCCATTATGGGTGTGAAGAGGAAAATTCAGAAAAAAGATTGACTTTATTCCTTCATTGTTTAATGCACAGCAAAAGCTGATGCCTGAGACAGATGAAGTTAAAAGCAATTGGGAAATCTGGAGCGTCCTTTGGAAGACACACAGAGTTAGTTGTTTAAAACACTTGCTGGCGAGCAAATTATATGCATCTAATGAAGGAGCTTTCTGCTAAAGAGTTTAAAATAGAAGTTCACTTTCTATTCTACCTCTTCATACTGAAAAGCATGATTTTTACCCACCAAAACAAGAGAGTTTTAAGATATCACCGAGGCCAGATCTAGTTTAGTGCTCTGAAGATGTGCCGTGGTTAAACCTGGCTCAGAAGATGAAGCTCTTGCCATGCAGACATGAGGACCAAAGTTCAAATCCCCAAGAAAGCCATCCAGGTACACTATGGAAATACATGGACTTCGTTTTGATTTCATGAGTAGGCTGCCCTAATAAAAAGACAGCATTATAGGAAGTCAATTGACATCAACCTCTGGATCTCTACAGGCACATGTGTGCCACAAACATGTGAACACACACTTGCACATGTATCAAACCACTCACACAAATTACATATGAAAAAAAATTCACCCCTACTCTTAGGTCTTGAAATGCAGTTTTAAATATGTCTAGTAACATGCACATGACTCTAAAGTACACAAACTTCAAAATGATTTAACAACTATTCTAACACTGTGTTTTCATGACAAATGTGATATTATGATTGTTAAGAATAAGCACTTGACAACCAAGCTTTAAAAAGAAATTTAGCCAATTTTCTTAACCATGAGAAACCAGAATGAAAGTTTGGCCTTTTGCAAACACTGCTTTCTTCACCACACAGCAGATTAACAGAGTCAGTTGCGTATCATCTTGGGGTGCCATAGCAAGGGTGTCATACAGTTAAGTTAGAAAAAATATGATGGTCACAAGGAAACAGAGATTGTAAAGAAGCCTGGAACAGGAAGACACATGGGAAGCAGCATAGGAGGAGGCGAGCAATGAGAGGAAATCCCAGCCCAATTCCTTAGGATCCCAAGAGACAGCATAAGCTCCCTGGAGACTCAAGGGGTTCAGAGCTCTGTCCCTGCAGGACGAATATATAAAGACTCTAATGAGCCTTGCTCCCATACCATCACATCTCTTATTTTGAAGCTAGCTAGAGTGTCTCCAATATTTACAATCCTAAGTCTGCTGATCAGGCTTTAAGCTACCACCTGATTCCCTTTAAAAATCTATTTTCATCTAGGAGAAACAAATGGGAAGTCACTGTTTGGTGGATATAAATCTTTAATTTTGGATGATGGAAAAATTCTGGTGATGGGTAATGGTGGTAACTGCACACCTGATGTGAAGTTAAACTAACATCACTGAATGTTCACATGAGAAATGTTAAAATTTATGTTCATTTAATATAGGGAAAAATACATTCATTTTCTATTTTCATATGTATATGGGGTTGCATGTATTTGTGTACACACACGAAGATGCACATGCATATGTGTACATGTACATATGCAGGACTGAGGTTGATAGGCATCAATCCTCAATCACTTTTTCACTAGTTCATTTTAATAAATAAAATGCAGCGCTTGTTAAGAGGGTTAGTTTGGCTAGCCAGTTTCTTCTGGGGATTCCTAGTTTCTGCTTCCCAAAACTGGAATTACATGTGGGTTGTCACACTCACCGGGCATTTTATATGAGATCTGAGGACCTAAACTTCAGTCCTCCTGCTTGTGTAGCAAGCGCTATAATGCTGAGCTATCCTCCCACCCCAAAGAGTGAAACACTGTAGAAACGTCTCATCCTAAGCACGAAGTCAAGCTTCATAGTTGGAGATTTTCTTTCTTTCTTTTTTATTATATTTCTTATTTATTCAATTGTGTGTGTGTGCATGGTGTGTATGTGTGTTTGTGTGTGTGTGTGTGTGTATGTGTGTGTGTGTGTAGAACCACGGACGAATTCGGGAACCACCATGGACCGCCTCTGCTTCCTCCTTGTTCTCTCTGCCCCGGGATTCACAGGCTCCGCCCTACCAGGACCAGAAACGCAGGCCGCCCCCGCTTCCGCCTGGCGTCTATACGTGGGATCCAGGATCCGAACTCAGGTCTTTCTGCCTGCAAGGCAGAGGCTTAACCCCTGAGCCACCTCTCCAGCCCCAATAGTTGGAGATTTTCTACTGACAAGAAAGTATATTTATAAAGTAGAACCCAAAATCTTAAAATTCAACAAAGAATTTTGAAAAATGTATCTGAGTCTGGTAAAAATGTCCCTTGTAACAGTGACTAACTGTGGACAGATATGACTGTAATTCTCTCCAACATTCTTGACTTTTATCACTATCACTTTATTTACATCACTATAAAAAGACACAATTAAGTGGAAAATGGATCTGCATACATATCCCCACATGGAAAGTGGGGATAGCAGATTTGGGGAAATTCAGAAGAGTGAAGGACCTAATTTCCTAAGTTGTTTTAAGTAGTCTGTTTATATTTGAATATAGCATGAAAAAGTATCTGTGCAACCAGATAATGGGCACAAGCAAGCCAAGTATAATAATGTTAATGATAAAAACTAACAGAAATTTTAAAACTGTTATTAGCACATTAAACACAAAAACTCTTGTAACCTACATTTTTCTACAATCCAGCTATAAGTTGGATGCACATTAAGAGGAATATACCTTAATTTAATTTACAATATGGAGACAATAACCAAATGCATGTTTATTTCAGTTTGGGGAAGCAGGTCAACAATTTAAGATAAACCACACTGAAGTTGTGCACCGTTCTTCTCTGGAGCCAATTTAACTTTATATCTGTACTGTTTCCTTGTACTTTTAGAGACTCTTCCCACTTCTAAGTTCATTTCTCCCACTGAGTTTAGACATACACCTTAGGAATCAGAAGGTTTTGCATACTAATTTTACCTTTCATTTATAGTTTAAACTTTAAGAAATCATTTGCTACTACAATTTGACCTCTTTTTTGTCCTTTTTAAATCTACCTTCTCGATTCTCCCCCCCCCCCCATTTTTCATTAGTGTGTGTCCTGTGGCAGCGTCTGAGATGTTTGCAGTCTTAAATGAGCCCCATCAATTCAGATTTCTCCAACACCATCTCAGCAAGTTTACAAGCAAAGGGGCTTCATTAGCTTTACTTCTACTGTCCACTAACCTCCTATTCTCTGTAAGTCATTTGTGATGTTTCTGAATGCTCTCCTCTATGAAGCAGTGGCCAAACAGTTTAGAACCAATGCTACACAGAAACTTTTGAGGCAAATGATTCACTCTAAGTACCTTCTAGAAAGTAAATACCATTTAAAATACTTTATTCAATGGTCAGATACCTTGCCTGATGAAAACATTTGTTGGTCCTCACCAACTTACTAAAATATTTTAATCATCAATGGAGTGAAATTCTCTGCTTGATTTTCCAACAATGCCAACTCATTTGAAAATCTTAGACTTTGGAATGAAGCTCTTTATGTAATTTCTCAAGTATTTTGAAGTTGGCGGTTAGATGAGCAACCAGAACATAATCCCTTTTCAGCTGCTAGGATTATTAAATAAACAAAAGTATGTTTCTGAATGAAAGATGTTCAAAAGAATCCATATGACTGCATGCTTTTGTTATGATTATGCAACATGATTCCTCTTCAAAGCTAACTTTTCCTTTGGATCACATGTGCAAAAAGGTCAGGGCTATGTTTTCTGTAGGGATTTTACTCTTTATTACAGTGCCAGGCACTCTTCCTCTTGAGGCCTCTGTAAAGAGGACAACACATACATATACTTAACAGTCAATACTCACATTTTAAATACAGCCACATTCTTGCTACAACTTTGCTATGTCTCACTGCAAACCACTAAAAATTAATAAAAGTGTATCTTTTGAACGTTTAAACTTTATTTGTGTGTGTGTGTGTGTGTGTGTGTGTGTGTGTGTGTGTGTGTGGTGTGAGTGATGTGGGTGGGGGACGTTTTATCATCACTTGTAGAAGTCAAAGAACAACTTTTAGAGTCATCAGTTCTTTCTTTTACATTTGAACTCCTTCTACTTTTACTCCCCGTTTACTTTCACATCAAACTTGGCCTTGTGTGCAAGCTACTTTACCTGCTGAGCCTTTTGACTTGCCCTAAAAGTACACTTCCAAAGAAACAAAATGTCCAGAATGTATTTTCTTAATAAAGTTTTATTTGCTTTTTTATGAGGTGGAGGTGGTATGTGTCTGTCACAAAGCACAGGAAGAGGTCAGAGGACAACTTCTGGAAGTCAGTTCTCTCCTCCTACCCTGTGGACTTCTGGGCATCTAACTCAGGTTAACAAGTTTTTGAGCAGTGAGCAGGCACTTCACCCACCAAGCTATCTCACCAGGACCTCCGGGTAATCTTGAAAACAGTTTTTAAGTGGCTTCATACATTTTAAACAATTGCCCATCAGAGTGAGAAGTGCTCAATCAAGCCCTACAGTTGATGTTGTGACAGCCTAGGGAACCTCAGGCAAGAGTTAACTTCCATCTCCACTTGTGCTGCACTGATCCAAGTGAAGCATCCAACACTGCAATTGTAGCTTAAATTCCATTTCCTTCTACTTCTGTCTCAATTATTAGTTTGCACAGAAAAAACTAAAAAGACCAAATGAAATCTTGCAGACCGTCATGAGAGGTGAAGATATAGTATCTATCGTCCAGGGGCAAAGCTACTTTCTTGTCAGGGTCAGCTCCTGGCCACCAGGAAGGAGAGACTTGAGTGCGCTGCCTGTTCCTCTGCCTCCCAGGTCCCGGGAGACAATCAGGGACCACAGGGAGTTAAGTCGAAGCATGAGCTCAGTTTATTGTGGGCGGTGGAGCAGTTTATAAAGACAAGAGACCACAAGGCACAAAACGGGCAGCCAATCACATTAATGGCCAGCACAACATGCAGGCTACACATGCCAGGATCAGCATTCATCTCATACAGGGGACATGCCAAGTTCACGTGTATGGAACTCCTTTGAACCAATCAGGGTTCCCTGTGATGCAAACAGGGTTACACCCAGCACACTAGCTCCCAGCACCATCTTAGGTCCCATGTGCTTGACTACGCTCTGCTCACTTCCTCCCAGAACCATCTTTTCTAGGCTGGCCCAACATCTCTCCCTTTTCTGTTTTTATGGGCCAATGTGTTCACCTGGATTTAGGTTGAACCCAGACCAACTCCACCTTGGATTAGGTAAGGCATCTATCAGGCCACCTTGGGTTAGGTCAGGCCTTTGTTCCTGTCCACCTTGGTGTAGGTAGGATTATTGGGAGCAAGTGGGCAGCCTGTCATAATGGCACCTGAGTGTCATAAGCTGAATTTCATCTGTCTTTCTCTTAATGAGAGCAACTAGCTTATTTAGTAGGTAGGGCCCAAAGATAGAAAGGGGTCTGCCAGAGGGTGTGTCTCTTTAATACAGTGTGAGCATCTCAGGTCATTAGGTGACCAGGTAGGGGACAGAGTACAGCCCTTCTTCCCTCCACATTCAGGCCGGCCAGCATGTCCTTCAGTTCAGTCCGGTAGGTTTTATAAGCTCCTGGCCAAATCACATAAGTCAAAAAGAAGATCAGAGAACCAGGGTCAGCGGTTGAATACTAGTAGTCTGGTTGACGATGTGTCCGGTCTGAGAGTTGATGATCATCCACGTGACCTGCTGGGGCTTATAAACGCTGTGTGGCATTGCTTTCATTGAGTTTATGAGGATCAGCAGGAATAGTAATGTCAGTAATCCTTTGGCCATTGTAGGTACTGGGAGCCTTGGTGCATTCTGAAACAGAGCAAAGAAAAGACTTTCTCAAGGGCAGTCCACCCTTGGTTGTTTATGGCATAATCTTTATTCTTATGCTTTTTTTGTCATTTATTGTGATGTTTTATTTTTATTTTTGCTCAGTTAAGCACATGGGTGATCTACCATTCCTTTTTTTGCTCCCTGTTCTCCTGGGGGCAGAATTTAAGATTTCTAGCTGGTACCCAGATAGGGAGGACTCCCCAATGGGGAAAATACATCCAAACCCCTGTCCTGTAGTGATTAAGGGGTTTGATCCCCTCCAATGACCAGTGAGGGAGATCCTTCCAGTGTACCCTGATAGAAGGTTTGGTGGATAAGTGACCCAAATCCCTTTGAAATCTTGGCTCTGTTTGTTTCTTTTGAAAATTTAAAATATTGATTGTAAATAATGCTAGCCCTAACTGCTGATGTGGGCTTATTCCCCCTTTTTGTTTTTGTAATTGGCTCTTTAAGTATTATGGTTTCTTTCAATAAAGGCTTGCCCTTGGGGATTATATAGGATTCCTTTGGTATGAGTAATATGCCAAGTCTGAAAAAAGTTTTGTAAGGTCTGACTAGTGAAATAAGGGCCATTATCTGTCTTAATTTGTTTAGGTAACCCTAAGGTGGCAAAGCATTGTAAAAAATGCAATTGTGCATGTTTGGCCTTTTCTCCTGTATGTGCAGATGCCCAACATGCTTGAGAGAATGTCTCTATGGAAACAAAGACATATTTAAGTTTACCAAACGGTGCATAGTGAGTAACATCTGTTTGCCACAGCATGTGTTCACTTGGATGTTAGGTTGAACCCAGACCAACTCCACCTTGGATTAGGTAAGTTATTGATCAAGCCACCTTGGGTTTTAGTCCTCAGGGATTAACCCCTGGCCCCTGTAAGGGTGGGACTTGGAGAAAAGGTTGACATGATACTCAGGTTTGAATGATCTTTTTTAAGTTCTTTATAGGAACTTGAGGGAACCTATGGCTTAAGCCTCTCCAACCAATTAAGGTGAGTTAGACCATGTAAGTCAGAGGCTTCCTGAGCCTTAAGAGCCCCTATCTCTTGTGAAGTTAATTCATCAGCTAAAGCATTGTCCTGAGTTAGGAATATCTGTACACCTAAGTAAGCCCAGAGAAACTGGCTTTTTCTCTTTGGTTAACTCCCATTGGGCCCAACCCAGTTGTCCTTTAGGCCCAGATAGAGCTAGAGATCAAGTTATTTGTTGGACATGGAGAGCTCATCTCCATAATCCCTACATAGGGAAGTTGACTATCTTATCTCTAGGAAGATTCAAGTCAGTTCCTCAGTAAGAGTGTTCCCTCAGGGTGTTTCCAGCAGTGAGGGATGACATTCAGGAATGTCAGAGACCTTCAAAGACCTTAGAGACTGTCCCAGCAAGGTACCTTTTAACCTTCTGAGGACCCAGACTGCTCAAGGGATGAGGGGCGATGGAAGTGAGGGCAGTCTGATGTCCTCGCCTATGAAATGCTGGGATGGTCTAGAAGTCCTTCATAGATGGCTTTATTACTTTAAGGTCCATTTAAAAGAGACAAAATACAGATAAATTGAACCCCCAAGATCTACACAAGAGTTAAACCATTATAATTGAGGAGGCATAAGGGATAAACCAAATAAGCCTAGCAGTCTTACTGTGGGTACAAGCAAGAGTTAGTAAAGAACACATGCTTGTAAGGTATAAAAGCCAAGAGCTGTAAGTAATTTACATATTGGAGACCTTTCTCTTCTGGCTATTGTTAATCTCCAAGATCACATTCTAAAATCTATCCAAAACAATGTGAACTGTCTGAAAAATCTGAATTAGTCCTCTTTTTGGGTTTTGAAAAGCAAAGTGACACAAGTCTTTTTAAGATGACACATGTGGAGGACATTATTTCCTCACATGGAAAGTTCTATAGGTTTCTAAGTATTATCTCATCTTTAGGGTTGGACCACTCCTCAGATCTAAGTGAAAACCCAGCATTGATTTACTAAAGGAGGCACTACTCTGTTTCTTGTTTTTTTGTTTGTTTGTTTGAAAAATAAATTTATCTACTCGGAAAAATCCCTAAGGAACTTAGGCCAAAATCTTTCAAGGAAAAGGCAAACATGAACCTGAGTTGACCTAAATGCACTCAGAATCTCCTGAAAACCAACTACTCTGGGTCCAGATTACATTGATCCTGTTGGGGTCTGGCTAAGGTGGAGGCTTGAAATTCCTGTTTTACCTTAGTAGGTGTACACATGGGAGCATGGAATTAGAAAGCAGATTTGTCCCCAAGAAAGAGAGCTCATACATACCAGGAGAAGGGAGAAATTGCAATGAACTTTTTAGCGGACAATTATGTTTTCCTGGCTGCTAGATTTGATGGGATAAAAATCTATAAAAGAAGTCAGAGGAATGAGCAAGTTCGATCAAGCAATATCATAGTAGCTTTGTTATTTTGGGAACACATGGAAAAACCTTTAAGAACACAATGGCATTTTCATTTGTAGTCCTATTAAATATCAAAATCAAGTGAGATAATCTTTCATGAAAGAAAACTTACAATCTATTAGAAAAACAATTGTGAATGATATAAAGCATAAGTAGTTAAGGCCTCAGATGTTACCAAAATTATTTGTTTTCATTTTTAGGTATGCATACATGTATTTATATCAGCGTGCAACAGAAATGAAAAAAAATTGAAGTGGCCACAGACACAAGACACAAAGATGTGTGGGGGAGGGGGGAGGGTTCGACTCCTGGACACCAGGAAGGAGAGAGGTGAGCGTGCCTGGCTGCCCCTCCACCTCCCAGGTCCCGGGAGACAATCAGGCTTGGCAGGGAGTTAAGTCAAAGCATGAACTCAGTTTATCATGGGCAGTGGAGCAGTTTATAAAGACAAGAGACCACAAGGCGCGAAACGGTCAGCCAATCACATTAATGGCCAGCACAACATGCAGGCTACACATGCCAGGATCAGCATTCTTTGATACGGGGGACATGCCAAGTTCACGTGTATGGAACTCCTTTGAACCAATCAGGGCTCCATGTGATGCAAACAGGGTTACATCTAGCACACTAGCTCCCAGCACCATCTTAGATCCCATGTGCTTGGTTACGCCCTGCTCGCTGACTCCCAGCACCATCTTTTCTGAGCTGGCCCAACACTTTCTTACACTGAGAATGACTTAAAAAGAAATAGTATCTGGTGTGTTAATATAATGGTTCATCCAAGTATTAATTAAATAAAAACGAAAAAGTAAGAAACGACTGCAAAATTTTAATGGTAGAAAATCATTCATTTCCTGTTGCATTCCCTTTGAATTAGGGTCATTTGATACGAATTGTCAGGGGGCTGCTAAGGGAAACCAGGAGATGCTGAGGCATCAGGATAAGCCACCCTACACTTCTGGAGTCAGATTCCCAGGTAAGACTGCTTCCTGTGACCTGACACCTTCCCTAGCTCATTTGCTGGGGGCAGGTGAGGGGAAACTGAATAAAGGGAAGACAGCAACAAATAAAAAACACAACTTAAGACTTCAATGAACAGTCTCTATATATGTCTATTAAAACAAACTATTTTAAAATGCATATGCATGCATATGAGCACACACACGCACACATACACACACACACTTGCCTGGGTGGTACATACACAGACTGGAGTGCAGCTGTGGTACAGTTTATACTTACCATGTTTAAAACCTTGGATTATATCCCCAGCATCAACAATGAATAAATAACATATATGCCTGCTATATGACAAAATGAAATGACTATACCTCTAGTTTTTAATAATAAAAGAGTAATATCTTCCTCTTTGAAAAATAAGTATATCTTCATCACCATGTAATTTATATGAATTGAATTAGCCAAATAAAGCTCAATAGTCAAATCCAAATTATTTTACATGACTTAAATACTTGCAATATTAGAGAAACTGTATAGGAAGTCATATTCTAAAGTCAAAATGTGTGGTCTAGTTCTGACTCTTCCAGACAGATGACCTTGAGCAAGTAATTTAAATTCTGTTTCTTTATCTATAAAGCACAACTAATAATCTCCCCAGCTTCCCTTTCTGTAGCTGTGAGAGCTTCACCATATCAGCAGACATCCTTCAGGAGAAAAATGTAAGGATAGCACTTCATATCTGTCTTATCACAAGTTAGTAGTACACAGCTGACCCTGCTTATTCTGTGGGTCACAAACAAAAAGGGGCATGGGATCTAAGGAGGGGATTAACAGGGACTGGGATAAAACAAGAAGGGTGGAGTAAATGCAGGCAGAATGTGCTGTGCACATGCATAAAACTGTTAAAGAAAGAATTTAATGAATTAAAAAAATGACATGTCTGTTATTGTCAGGACTTCTTGTGTACCCTTCAAACTCTTTCACTCAGTTTTTCATTCAAACTTTTAAATTGAGATGTCAGTAAGAATCTTTCACAAGAACATCATATACAGGAATGACTGAAGTATCATGCATGAGTTTGTTCATGGCTGCCCCATAAACATGCCTTGTTCCACGAGAAAGGTTCAGGGAAATGCCACTGGGTCCTTGTACGTCATCGGAGAGTAGGGCCCAGAGGAGAGTTAGGCATACACAATAAAGGACTCTCTGGGAATTGGGGGGGAGGCACTGGGGGAGGGGAGGGAGGGGTAAGGGGAGGGGGCGTAGGGGGTTCGGGGGGAGGAGGAGGAAGGGAGGGAACTGGTCTACCTATTAAGTTTGTATGAGTGGAAATAATAAAAAGTGTATTAAAAAATGCCTTGTTCCATAAACACTTATCTATAAAGTTGATGCACTCCACAGCTAACAAAATATACTCCTGACTGTTGTGTGAGCAGATCTTCAGCTGAGAAACAGGTATGCACAGGGGAAGCAACTGCCAAACAGTAGGTCTGCTGACTTGAGATGGGGGTCATTTTCTTCTTAGGCTACACAGCCAAGTTCCCAGCCACTTGTGTGTGTACCCATTATGGAAAGCCACTTTCTGGTCTCTCCAAGTGGTGACGAAGAAAGTCCACATAAATCACAGCAATCAGAATTTCTAAGAACTCTTCTTAGTTCTTAAATCGGTATAAGGTAGCGATCTATAGCTCCATGAATCAATGCAGCAGAATTACGGGGTTAAAAAAAAATCCCACAAAGGAAATGGAGTTGAAAACCAAGGATGTAGAAAGTTGAGAGGAAAAGAGAAAGAATCGATCTGGGAGATTTCTGTTTCTCCCAAGAAAAGAAAAAGAAAAGTTGCACCAAAACATTCTTCATCTGAGCAGCTGGTTTTGTTTGCTAACTGCTCCCTATACATCTGAGTGCAGTGAGTACATTCCCAACTCCTACTGCCAAGTTAAAATGAAAACCTTCCTAGTCTAGAAATGACTGAGATGGTATTCTTTAATCAAATTAGAACAACCAAAAGTTCCCTTCAAAGGTAATTGTCCATTCTGCAGCTGTATGCAAACTACCACATCAAATGTGTGTGGGGGGGGAGAGGTGGATAGGGACAGAATGTGTCCTTACAGTACAGTACTAACTGCAGAGATGGAGAGATACAATCATCAGTCTGGCCAAGACTTACATTCACAGTGAACCTCCAGAAATATGCTGACTGCACCAATGCCGAACAATATACTGAAACTTCCAGCATATAATTAGTTATTACAAAGAGGAGAGAGTGAGGGGAGGGGGAAATTCTCCCTTTAAAAACAGCTAAACAGTGATAGAGACCTTGAGTCATTCACCCTGGTGACCTATGCCTCTATAAGAAACATTGAAAGATAGATGAGGTTTCACTGGAAAAAAAAAAAAAAAGTATCTCACAATCCTTGCTTCTTCACTTCCTGTATCTGTCAAAAACACACCAAGAAAACTTCAATTGAGTTTGTAGTGATTCATTTGTATGTGTGATTTATTCTTTTAAACCGGCAGACATGGGAAATTCCTGCAAATTACAGTTACTTTTCCAGTTTTCTAGTGTGCTTCCCTGAGGAAAAATCAGTTGGTCAACAGTCTCAGTATGATGTCATAGTACTTTTTGCATGTTATGGTTCATACCGGCTGTTGGCTTTAGGGATAGTTTACTAACATCATGAAAACCTAGACTATGACTATGAATTTAGACAGCCAGGTGCAACAGGTACTGAAGAATGAGACAATGTTCTTTCTACATCAATGGCCCCTTTCCAGAGTATACTGTTCCCCAAAATAAAGCCTATGGAATGACAAAGACAAAGTAGAGCCAATGTAATCCTCGTGTCTCTCAACAGCTGTTTTCTGCTTCTGCCAAAATGGACTTCTTCCTTGATTTACACTTCTCTTGACATCCCAAATTGAAGGATGGCTGCATCAGGAAATGTCCTGGGCTAGACGCAGGGCACAGTGGATAAAGCACTAGCCATGCAAGCCTGACAACCTGAGTTCAACACCTGATGCCCATGTGGTGGAAGGAGAAAACAGACTCCCGAGAGTTGTCCTCTGTCTTCCACACACATGCACTCACACACACGCACATAAAATAAAATACTTTTTAAAGTTAAACAAGAAAAAAAAAATCCTGCAAGTAATAACCAATTCTCAGGCTATAACCCTTCTTCCATCAGAAAAGCAAACCGACTTGCAATGTGGGGGATTCACCAAAACTATCTTCAGTCTTTCTCACACACTGCTAAGTAAATGGAAAAAACCCATGGAAACAGATCACACACACACACACACACACACACACACACACACACACACATGTACGCACATTTGGTTAAGTTTACTGTATGAATGAAAATCAATATCAGCAAAGAGACAATAATCTCCAAGGTTATGTATCAGATGAATCCAGAAAATCTTTTATTTGTGGTCTTTTTTATTCTTCATTTTGGTATAGAATATTATATTTATATGCTTATGTAACTTTTAGAATCAGTAAATATCAATGCTTTGCTGAAGTATTTTTACTGGAAAGGGTTGGATCCCAAGAACAAGCTCTGAGGGGACTATGCAGGAAGAAGCAAGAGCTGGACCAAGAATCAGAAGGTCCAACAGAAAAAACAAAGGAGTATAGCTCAAATAGAAGTCAAACAAATGTCCAACACAGGATCCCAGAAATGGCTAGCATCCTGTGCTGCCATTCCCATGTTCAAGACCATAGGAAAACCTACATGGTCTTGAAAAAACTATCTTGCTGGATACTGGATGTTCATCCATATCCTGACAGCTGGTTTTCCCACTCACCAGAAGTAAATTCTACAAATCATATTCCCACTCCAAGTTTCAAACAACACTCCCAGGAATTTACTCAGAACTGAAGACTAACAGGGAAGGTAGCATTCTATTCAACAGTTATGCTGGCTGCATTTGGGTTTCATTAAAACTAATGGATACTGTAATACATGAAACAGCTGTTCTGAAATGTCTGTTCCGAACAGTTCAGGTGAGCTCTAAATTGCCTAGGCTGTCTATATAAAGGCAAAGTCTAGATCTAAAGCAAAGGGAAGAGAAAGTCTTACTGAAAGAAAGGAAGCTCAAATGATTAAAAGTTTTGAGACAGAATTCTGTAAGAAATTAACTAAAAAAAACTATCCAGAATAAAAGCTTCAGCAATCTATATGAATCTACTGAGATCTTGACTAAACCAAACCATGTGATGGAGCTGTTTGAAGGAAAGAATGACTTCTGCACAAAAATTCTCCCAAAGAGCTGGAATGAATGACTTTTACTGTTTATATAGAACAAGCAACTGTTCAAGGGCCTACTGTCTAAGAAGAGAGACCTGAAGACATTATGTCTGATTACTCTGGCTAAGTTCCTCTTGAAGAAAGTCAACCCTAGACTTTCAACACTCAGTTACAATGATAAATTAAAATAAATCTTGGGGAGCATGAAACTGAGCCTCAAGAGACTTTGCTGCCTATTCCAGCAAAGTTCAAAGCTCTTCAAAGGAACACAACAAGGGGCTGGAGAGGTGGCTCAGGGGTTAAGCCTCCGCCTTGCAGGCGGAAGGTCCTGAGTTCGGATCCCAGATCCCACGTATAGACGCCAGGCGGAAGCGGGGGCGGCCTGCGCTTCTAGTCCTGGTAGGGCGGAGCCTGTGAATCCCGGGGCAGAAGGAGGTGGAGGCGTCCATGGTGGTTCGCGAATTCGTCCGTGGTTCTACACATACACAGACACACACACACACACAGACACATACGTGCACGCACATACACATGCATATGCACACAGTTGAATAAATAATTAAAAAAAATTAAAAAAAAATTTAAAAAAAAAAAAAAAAAAAAAAAAAAAAAAAAAGGAACACAACAAAATCCAGCCCTTAATGTATCACTCACAATGTTTGGCATTCAGTAACAAAACTGGCAGCAGACCCACAGGAAAATGTGGGCTATAGTCAGAAAATTAAACAGGCAAAGTCAGAAATGACATATGCGTGGAACATCAAAGACATTAAGGAAATCATTATAATGTAACCATGCTCCAAGACTAAAAGGAAAACAAACAAAATGAGGAGAAAAATAAATAGGTATCAAGACAGATACACATTAGACCAAAGCAAAGTCCTACTAAATTTCAAAAGAAATAAAATCATACTGGGTTATTCTATATCTAAGTCTTGATAATATCATTTTAATGACACATTTGGGATTGACAGAGGTTAAATGCTATTCCAATCAAAATTTCAGGAGATTTTCTTTGTGTGTGTATTAATTGACAAGTAAATTTTAAAATGTATAGGGAAATGGGAAGACTTAAAACAATTCTGAAGAGTTGAAGATCTCCACATCTACAGTAAACCTACAGTAAAAGCATTGGCAATAGACAGGCACATAGATCAATGGAAAAGAAGAGCTCAAAACTATATACCTCAAATTTAACTAGCAAAGTTATCTAGGTAATTTAACATGAAGAAATATATTTTCAATTAAATAACTCTGAAATAATTCAATATTCATGTAGCAAAATGATTCTCACCTCTTACTTTAACCCACATAGAAAGAATTAAGAACACATCACACTTCTAGTATAAAAGCAAAAGCTTATTATTCTAGAAGAAAACAAAGGAAAAAATTCTATATGCTTTTGGAACACACAGATCTTTTAGGGGACAGAGAGGAAGAAACTAGACTTAATGTCAATAAAAATCTTCAAGATACCTCTTTAAGAAAATGAAAATGTAAGCCAAAACCCTGAAAATATTAACAGCATATATACATCTGTTAAAATCTGTTCTAGAAAATATGAAGAGCTCTTACAAGTGATAACATTTAGACAGATGTAGTTCCTAAAAGGTTTGGTCAAGCAAATACTAGGCCTCTAGAACTCATTTCTCTTGTCTAACTAAAACTTCCTACACTTGACCAGATCTCCCCATTTTCCCCGGTACCACCATTGTACTCTCCACCTTGTGTCTCTGGGAGCTACCATCATAGCTTCTGCTTCTTTCAATTCAATGTCTTAGAATCCATATTTAAGCAAGAATGTCTATTATTTGTCTTTCTATGCATGCTTATTTCACTTCTTCTCAATTATATTTGAAAAATAATAAATTTCTTGGTCATGTGATCTTAATTTAGAATTTAGCTTTTCTTTAAGCCAATTCCCACTCTACTGAGGGTTTTGTTCCACTCTACACAGACTCATCCCTGTTGGAGTCTGGCTTTCCCAGATGAATCTTCTGAGTTCAGTGTCAGCAAGCATTATCTCCTTTAGGACTCACTTTGAATATGAAGCAAACACAGACCTTTGTTTCACCATAGGTAGGAAATGATGTTGATTTCCAACCCTACTGATAGTGTACCTTATAAAAATTGAGGTAATATAGATCAAGCGCTCCTGAACATTTCCTCCACTTAGGCTCAAAATTAAATCCTGTTGGGAGATTGGAAAGCCTTCTTCAAGAAAATCCAACACCCCACCCCGCCCCGCCGGTCCGGAAGCGCCCGCGCGCGGTCCAGCCGGGCCTCAACCCGCGCCCTAGGTTAAGTCCCCCGTTCAGGCCCCGCCCACCAGGACCCCAGGTAAGCCCACAGGGACCTGGCTCCGACTCCCACCATCCAGCCGGAGCCGCCCGCGGGGGCCGAGGGACGAGGAGGACCTCCCCCTGCGCCCGGCCCCGCCCCAGCTGCCCTTGGGTTAAATAGCTCCATGCCGTCGCCCCCATCCTCCCTTTACACCCCACCCCGCTCTGCTGGTCAGGATGCACGCGCGGTCCAGCCGGGCCTGACCCCGCGCCCTAGGTAAGTCTCCGCCTGCGTCCGCCCACCAGGACCCCAAGCCAAATAATTCAGTTTAGTGAAATTGAGAGATCTTAAGAGTTAAAATGACAATGCCAAAGTCAAAGTGCAAATCCATGAGAAGCAACACTCAAGTAAACAAATTTCCCACTGAAGAAATTAATACCATAATGTTAGACTCCAACAAGAACAAACCCGGGGAAAAAGGCCAAGAAAGCCTCACCCAGGATAAAGTCTTTCAAAATATGATCACTACCATGTTTAATACTATGAAAGAGGAAATCCGGGAGGAATTACATAATCGAATCAATCCCTTTGAAGAGGAACACAACAGACATCTGGAGGAGTTGAGAAAAACAGTGCAAGAAACAAAAAGAGGCATAGAGCAGTTAAAACAAACTCAAGCAGAATTTAAAACTGAGCTAAAAGACAAGTTATCTTCAACCCAGAACTCCACAGAGAGTCTTATCAACAGAACTAACGAAGCAGAAAACAGAATTTCAGACCTTGAAGATAAAGTGGGAGTACTAACCAGCTCATGGAAGAGGTTGTTAAAGCCAAAAGATACTTGAGAGAAATATCCAAGAGATATGGGACACCCTGAAGAAGCCTAACATGCGTATTCATGGAATACCAGAGCAAGAATCTCAAAATAACACCCCTGAGGAAATTTTTCAAATGATCATCAAGGAAAACTTTCCTCATCTAAAAAAAGAGAGGCCCATCCATATACAAGAGGCATTCCGCACCCCAAACAGATACGACCAAAATAGAAGCACGCCATGGCAAATAATAGTTAAAACACTCCACATTCAAGATAAAGAACTGGTGCTGAGAGCTTCAAGGGAGAAAAAACAAGTCACTTTTAAAGGTAAACCTATTAAAATAAAAAATGACTTCTCAGTCGAAACAGTAAAAGCAAGAAGAGCTTGGAGAGACATACTTCAAGTATTGAATGAGCAAAAATGTCAACCCAGGCTGATTTACCCTGCAAAACTATCAGTCATGATCGAGGGAGAAAGAAATATTTTCCAGCACAAAGACAACTTTAAGGGATACATGTCCACCAAACCAGGCCTTCAAAAAATGCTAGAAATGATACTCAAGCATGAAGAAAAAAACAGGCATATCCAGGAGAACAGAAGGCAAGTATAACATCATTAAAAGCAAAGCAATATGAGCTACTAAACAAAATAAATGTCTGGAGTTAATAGTTTCTCCATTATAACACTAAATGTTAATGGACTTAATGCACCAATCAAGAGACACAGATTACAAACTTGGATTAAAAATCACAATCCATCAATCTGCTGCCTGCAGGAAACCCATCTCACCACAAAAGATAGGCACGCTCTAAAAATAAAAGGCTGGTCAACAATTCTACAAGCAAATGGAAGCAGAAAACAGGCAGGGGTAGCCATTATGATATCAGACAAAGTGGACTTCAAACCAAAGAAAATTATAAGAGACATGGATGGATACTACATTTTAGTCACAGGTACAATTCCCCAGGAAGACTTCACAATACTGAACATATATGCACCCAATACGGGCCCCTCCACATTCATTAAGAAAACCCTACAGCGTCTAAAGCAAGAAATCAACCCCCAAACGATAATTCTTGGGGACTTCAACACCGCCCTCTCAACATGGGATAGATCAACAGGTCAAAAGCTTAACAGAGACATTTTGGAACTTAATCAAACCCTGAAAGAAATGGACCTTACAGATATCTATTGAACTTTTCACCCACGCACCAAAGAATACACATTTTTCTCAGCAGCACATGGAACTTTCTCCAAAATAGATCACATATTGGACCACAAAATGAATCTACACATATACAAGAAAGTTGAAATTCTAACCTGTGCCCTATCAGACCACCACGGCCTAAAGCTGGACATCCACAACACATCAAACAAGAGAAAATACACTAGCTCCTGGAAACTTAACACTATGATGGTGAATGAGAACTGGATTCAGGAAGAAATTAAAAAGGAAATTCAAGATTTCCTGAAAGTGAATGATAACGAAAATACAACTTACCAAAATCTCTGGGACACAATGAAAGCTGTTCTAAGAGGTAAGTTCTTAGCTCTTAATGACTACATCAAAAAAATGGAAACATCAGAAATAAACAACTTAACAATGCAGCTTAAAGCTTTAGAGAAACTAGAGCAATCTGATCCCAACAGTAGTAGAAGAGAGGAGATTAGCAAAATAAGGGGAGAAATATCTGAAATCGAGATTAAGAAAACGATAGGAAAAAATCAACCAGTCAAAAAGCTGGTTCTTTGAAAAAATCAACAAGATTGATATACCCCTAGCTAAATTAACCAAAAGCAAGAGAGAGAAAACCCAAATTAACAAAATTAGAAATGAACATGGAGTTATCACTACTGATACTCAAGAAATCCAGAGAATTATAACATCATATTTCAAAAACTTATACTCTGTGAAGTTTGACAACACAAAAGAGATGGATGAATTTCTAAGTAAACACAACCTACCTAAATTGAATCAGGAAGTTGTGAATTATTTAAATAGTCCTATAACATATAAGGAAATTGAGGAAGTAATCTAGAATCTTCCCACCAAAAAATGTCCTGGACCAGATGGATTCAGCACAGAGTTCTACCAGACATTTAAGGAGCTAATAACACCAATACTCCTTAAACTGTTCCATCAAATAGCAAAGGAAGGAACATTATCAAATTCCTTCTATGAAGCTAATATCATTTTAATCCCAAAACCTAACAAAGATTCACTTAAAAAAGAAAACTATAGGCCGATCTCCCTGATGAACACAGACGCAAAGATTCTCAACAAAGTCTTAGCAAATCGGATTCAAAAACATATTAAAAAGATCATTCATGGGGACCAAGTAGGCTTCATCCCCAGCACACAAGGTTGGTTCAACATACGCAAATCAATAAATGTAATTCATCATGTAAACCAGTCCAAAGTCCAAGACCACATGATACTCTCGATAGATGCAGAAAAAGCTTTTCACAAGATCCAACCGCCTTTTATGATCAAAACGCTAGAGACAGTGGGAATGGAAGGAACCTTTATCAATATAATAAAAGCCATATACAACAAGCCCACAGCAAGGATTATGCTCAATGGGGAACAATTGGAAGCATTCCCACTTCGATCAGGAACTAGACAAGGCTGTCCACTCTCACCACTTCTATTCAATATTGTACTTGAAGTCTTAGCTGAAGCCATAAGACAAGAAAGGGACATAAGAGGCATTCAAATCGGCAAGGAAGAAGTCAACCTATCCCTATTTGCAGATGACATGATCTTATACCTGAGTGATCCCAAAAACTCCACCAGGAAGCTCCTGGAACTAATTGAGAAGTTCAGCAGGGTGGCAGGATACGAAATAAATGTGCAAAAATCAGAGGCCTTCCTATATGCCCAGAATGAAAGAAGTGAAAAAGCCTTGAGAGAAACAATCCCATTTACTATAGCCCCTAAAAAAATGAAATACCTTGGTATAAACCTAACTAAGGAGGTAAAAGACCTTTACAATGAAAACTTTAAAACCCTCAAGAAAGAAATAGCAGAAGACAC
The DNA here is from genome assembly GCA_023101885.1 of Typhlomys cinereus. Lineage (NCBI taxonomy): Eukaryota > Metazoa > Chordata > Mammalia > Rodentia > Platacanthomyidae > Typhlomys > Typhlomys cinereus. The sequence continues at coordinate 4,924,627 of JALPQD010000050.1, read as the reverse complement.
CAGAAGGTGGAAGGACCTCCCTTGTTCCTGGATTGGCAGAATCAACATGGTAAAAATGACCATCCTACCAAAGGCAATATACAATTTCAATGCTATACCAATCAAAATCCCAAAGCAATTCTTCAAAGAAGTTGACCAAAGAATCTCAAAGTTCATATGGAGGCACAAAAGACCCAGGATAGCAAAAACAATCCTGAGTAACAAAAACAGTGCTGGAGGTATTACCATACCAAACCTAAGTCTATACTATAAATCCATAGTTATAAAGACAGCCTAGTACTGGCTCCAAAATAGACACACAGATCAATGGATAAGGATTGAAGACCCAGATATAAGCCCACAAAGTTACAGGCATTTGGTCTTTGACAAAGGGGCCCAAAGAATCCAATGGAAAAAGAACTGCATCTTCAACAAATGGTGCTGGCAAAACTGGATCTCCACATGCAGAAGATTAAAGCTGGACCCGTACTTGTCACCATGTACAAGACTTAATTCCAAATGGATCAAGGACCTTGATATCAGGCCAGAGACTATAAAAACCATAGTTGAAAGGATAGGGAACTCCCTCGAGCTGATTGGGCTAGGCCAACAGTTCCTAAACAGACATCCAATGGCACAGTCACTGCTACCAACTCTCAACAGTTGGGATCTTGTGAAATTAAAGAGCTTCTGTTCAGATAAAGAGATTGTAACACGAGCTCAAAGGCAACCCACAGAATGGGAGAAAATCTTCACTAACCACACATGTGATAGAACTCTGCTGTCCAGAGTGCACAAAGAACTTAGAAAACTAAACACCAAGGAAACCAATGGCCCAATTAAAAAATGGGCCCTGGAACTTAAAAGAAACTTTACCAGGGATGAAATTAAAATGTCTAACAAATATCTGAAAAAATGCTCCACTTCCTTAGCCATAGGGAAATGCAAATCAAAACTTCCCTGAGATATCATCTCACCCCGGTCAGGATGGCAAAAATCCACAATACAAACAACAACAAATGTTGGAGAGGATGTGGAGAGAGGGGAACTCTCCTACATTGCTGGTGGGAATGCAGGCTCATACAGCCACTCTGGCGAGCCGTCTGGAGATTCTTAAAGAAATTAAAGATTGAAATGCCATATGACGCTGCTATTCCACTTTTGGGAATAACCCCCCATACAGCAGAGGTTCACCTCGATAGCACAAGCACGACCATGTTCATAGCAGCACTGTTTACAATAGCAAAATCGTGGAATCAGCCCAAATGTCCAACAGTTGACGAGTGGATAAGGAAACTGTGGTACATCTATACAATGGAGTACTACTCAGCCATCAAAAATGATGAATTACTGGAATTTTCCGGGAAATGGATGTCACTAGAAACAATTATATTAAGTGAAGTATCCCAAACCCAGAAAATTAAGCGCCGTATGTACTCCCTAATAGGTGGCTCCTAGTACCAAACCCACCCAGCCCACCTAGAGACAGTAATTCCAAGGATTATGAACAGGAGGGATGGGGTAGGAGGGCCACACCAGAAACAAGGAGAGAAGGGACCATGTTACAGCAGGGAAAATAGGCCTCCACCAAGGACCCAAATAAGTAATGAGACATCTGATTAAGTTCACAGACTTTTGTTCCTGATCATTTACTACTGAGGGGGTGTGATCTCACCAGAAGAGGAGGGCATATAGTCTGGCAGATAAAAAGTAACCATTTTGCAAATGGGTGATAGACCCCTCCCTTAGTATGGTTTCCCACTTTTATTACATCTACCTTTGAATGTGCTTTTATCACAAGACTCTAACAGCTTTTTGTCTCTGGCCAGGGGGTAACATACAATGCCCACCAGGATGGAGTGAAGGGCATTGCAGGAGCAGCAAAACTGCAAAAGAAAATCAACAAACCACAATCCAGAACTTCAGAGACTCTATATGAACCACCTAGAACTAGGCCAGCTTAGTCTCTCCCCATCTTGAAGCTCAGGGAAATTTGCGGAAGAGGGGGCGGTAAGAGTGTAAGAGCGAAAGGATGGGAGGAGCAATGATATATAAGATACTCTATACTAGTTAGGGCTGAAGCAATCATAATTGTACTTTGCATGCCCTGCACATTGTCCAACCCACTGTGGACCTCACAAAGTCTAGCATCTGCTAAAGGCACCATGAGCCTTGGAGGTAAAGGATTGGCAGCCACAGCAGTGTTCCTATACCTAAGGGGAACATGGGAAAGGGTTCAGGGAAAGGCCACTGGGTCCTTGTACATCATCGGAGAGGAGGGCCCAGAGGAAAATCAGACATGCACAAGAAAGGACTCTCTGGGAATTGGGGCGGGAGGCACTGGGGGATGGGGAGGGAGAAGGGTAGGGAGGGAGAGCAGGGGGTGCGGGGGGAGGAGGAGGAAGGGAGGGAACTGGTGTACCTAATAAGTTTGTATGAGCTGAATTTAAAAAAAAAAGTCTTCAATCATCAAAAAAAAAAAAAAAGAAAGAAAATCCAGCTTTGTAGCAAAACTCTACCTAGCATGCATGAATTTCTAGGTTGCTGCATTCATTAGTCCATCTCACGTACTTCAATATTAAAAATAATTTTAAAGAGTGCCTTTACAAACTCACTTCCTCAATGCTAGCTTATACACCAAATCAAGCATGTTGCCTGTACTTATGTTTTTAAAGATTCATTATACATAGGCCTATTTATTACTGTCAGCTGCTTTTTGTACTACAAGAGAGTTGACTGGCTACAAAAGAGTCCATATGTCCTACACAGCCCAAAATATTTACTTTCCAGCTCTTTGTAGAAAATATTAGCTGATTCTTGCTCCGTGACCTCAATCCTACTAAGTCTTCATTGGTTTTTGTATACCTGCTTTGAAAATACATATTCTGTCTCCTATTTTCAGGATGGTTGCCATCTATCTGCCAGACTTTATACCCTCCCTGATTGGTGAGATCAAACCCCCTCAGTCGCAAGTGACCAGGAAGGAAAGTGAGAATGAGCTTCACCATATGTCTTGCCACTTACTTGCAATACTTGAAGATGATTTATTTTCTCTACTGTAGCATGATCCCCTCTCTCCTTATTTCTGGGGAGCTCTCCTTTTCCTTCCTTCCTGTTTATAATCTTTGCAGTTACTGTAGGTATTACAGAGATTTATCTTTGAATATGTCACTAAGTGAGTTTGGTACTAGGATCCACCTATTAGGGAGTACATATGGCATTTTAATTTTCTGTGTCTGGGATACTTCACTCAATATAATTTTTTCTAATCCCATCCATTTCCTGGCAAATTTCATTATTTCATCTTTTTTGATGGCTGAGTAGTATTCCATTATATAACTGTACCATATTTTCCTTATCCACTCATCAACTGTTGGGCATTTGGGTTGATTCCATGACTTTGCTATTGTAAATAGTGCTGCTATGAACATGGTTGTGCTTGTGTCATTGAGGTTAATTTTTGCTTTATGGGGGATTATTCCCAGAAGTGGAATAGCAGGGTCATATGGCATTTCAATCTTTAACTTTTTTAAAAATCGCCAGACTGACCACCAGAGTGGTTGTATAAGCCTACATGCCCACCAACAATGTAGGAGAGTTTCCTTCTCTCCACATCCTCCCCAGCATTTGGTGTTGTTTGCATTGTGAATTTTTGCTATCTTGATTGGGGTGAGATGATATCTCAGGAAGTTTTGATTTGCATTTCCCTATGGATAGGGATATGGAGCTAAGGATATGGAGTATTTTTTTTTTATTTCCACTCATACAGACTTAATAGGTACCCTGGTCCCCACTCCATCCCTTCCTGGACCCCTTGCTGATGTGGAGCATTTTTAAAGATATTTGTTAGACATTTCAATTTCATCCATGGAAGTTTCTTTTGAGTTCCCAGGCCCATTTTTTCATTGGCCCATTTATCTCCTTGGTGTTTAGTTTTCTAAGTTTGTTGTGCACTCTGGACAATAGAGCACTGGCAGATAGATGGTAACCATCGTGCAAATGGGACACTGAGCTCCCCCTCCCCCTCACTGCGGTCTCCTACTCCTATTCCATCTACCTTTGAATCTCCTCTTATGGTAAGATTTCATTTAAACAGCCTTATATCTTTGGTTAAGAGGCAACCCCCAATACCAATCAGGATGGAGCCCAGGGCGGTGCTGGAACAGCAAAACTGAAAACAACAACAAACCAGTATTCAGAATACCAGAGACCCTACATTAATCACCTGGAACCAGACCAGCCAAATCTCTTCCCATTCTAAAGCTCAGGGAAACTTGTGGAAGAGAGGGCGGCAAGATTGTAAGAGCCTAAAGATGGGGAGGACCAATGATATGCAAGATGCTCCACACAAGTGAGCGCTGCAGCAGCCATAATCGGACTTTGCATGACATGCTCAATGACTGACATATCAACAACCCCCCAAAGTCTAACATGGATCACAGGCACTAGGATCCTTAGAGGCAAGGGATTAACAGTCATAATAGTGTTTCCATACTAAAGGGGAGCCCAAGGAAGGACTCTGGGCAATACCACTGAGTCCTTAACCTCACTAGAGTGGAGGACTCAGAGTGAAGTTTGGTATTCACACAAAAAAATGCTCTAGGGTATGGAAGGGAGGGAAAGGGAGGCACAGGAAAAAGGAGAGGGAGGAGGTGAAAGGAAGGGGAAAAGCGGTAGAAGGTGCAAGGGGGACTGGGGAGGGGTGGAGGGAGGAAGGGGACCAGAATACCTATTAAGCTTGTGTGATTGGGAAAAATAAATATTTTTAAAAAGAGAATACATTTTCTGGTCTCATTTTTGTAATCTGATTTTTATACTTGTATAGCTAAAGTTCTTTAACTATCTTTATAGCACATAAATTTTATTTTTACATTATAATAATTCAGATCTGCTTCTCCCAAGAATGCCAGGAAAATGAGTGTGAGCTTTCCTTTTTTATAGAGAGAAATGTCTGATACATGTTGAATAAATTTGGCAAGCAGACTGACATATCACATTTCACTTGCTTTTCCAGTAGTCTCTCTCTACTACACACTGAGGACTCGTGGGCACTGAGATATATACAGGCTTTTGCTCTCTTTATTGTCAAGAAGCCTATCTCTGGTTAAAACATGGGTACTATTATTTCCTGTTTTCTCTGTATATTTCAAACCTCAATGTGTATGTACATTATCATCATAAATCATACACAAGCTTCAAATTCTACGGGCTGAAAGTCCTTCATCACTTCCAAAGATATTCCAAGTAACTCAGAAATATATCTTTTCCTTAGTGAAGAAAAGGAGATGGTACACAGGAATCTACAAATTTTCCCTGTAGTATGAAATGTTCTTGTTAAACCTGTTACTGTAAATATAGTTTAAGGCCACATTTGAGTGACTGAGTTAAGAAAGATTGACAAGTGAAAGTATTGAAAAAAATAGTCAAGAAAGTCAACACTATAACCTCAATTTATCTGAGTTCCAATTCCACATTTTAGATCTTCCCAGAAGTTCAATAACTTTTTAGTTTTAGCCCAGAACTGGTTCATGGTTGATATCTAATATGGTGGGCCCACCCAGGATTTACCCCAGAGCATGGCCGAGAATATGAGACTAAAGATGGTGCTGAGGGCTAGTGTCCTAGGCGTAACCCTGATCACATTACAGAGAGCCCTAATTGGCTTTCAGGCATCTATCTGTCCCCTGTGCTGAGTGGCATTTAACTTGACCACTAGCACCTGTAGGATGTGTTGACTTGTGACACAATTGGATGCCCGTTTGGCGCCTTGTGGTCTTTTGTCTATATAAGCTTTTTTGTTACCCCCCAATAAGTGAGATCCTGCTCCGACAGGTCTCCCGGCCTGATGAGTTTCTCCCAGGTGGTGAGGGGGGTCCCTGGCCATCGACACTCATCATTCCGCTCAGCCCCAGGGCCTGCGCAGCTGGTCTATGCAGCCCCCTATGCAATCCTTGTCGCAGAATCCGACACAATAGACATTTGTTTAATAATGGATGGATCTGCAATACACTGTGCTGCTTCCAGTCAAATTCTGTACATGTGGAACGATAAAAGGAAAGTAAACAGGACCATCAACAAAGACATCTTTTGTGGTAGACTTGTCTATTTTATCTACTGCTGCTGCTACAGTCCCTTTGATTTTAGTCTTTTGAGTGTTTTGTTGATTTTCCAGCAGAGATTTTTTCCTAGAAGTGTTTTGAACATCAAATTATGTATGTGGGTATGAAAAGATTTAGTTATACATTTATTATTAAAGGACCAAGTTAAAAGTATGTTGTGTACCAAACTCACATACTAGTGAATCAAGAATCATAACATTAACCACCAAGCATCCTGATCACAAGCATTTACTTTACTAGATTCAGATTCTCATAGACTAATGACTATGGTTTCTAAAAACTTTATCTCACACACGAAAATGTTTTAAGAGGCCAAAGTCTGCAAAATATATCAAATTCACCCAAAATAGCAGGACGGTCTGGTATCTTTCCCATGTCAGCAGTTTAATAACAGTGGTTCCTCATGTTTCAAATGTCATTCCAGCTGGGTCACAACTGTCGCAGTCTGTTAGGTAATTGGCCCACAAGAACCATGCTGCATTCTTGGACTCACCGACTATGTCCAAAACCACAGCCAGGCAGGGGACAAGCATGGCAGGTGCTCTGGGGCTCTGCAGGAATGAACAACAGGGCATCGAGATTTCAGTGCACAGGTGAATGACTTCGAGGTGTTACAGTGTCATGGTTTGAAATGTGTCCCCCACAGTCTCAGGTGTTTGGCAAGCTCATGGTACCTTGAGAGGTGGACCCTTGCTGGAGGAAGGCAGTCACAAGGGGAGGGCCTTGAGGTGCATTAGTCCCACCCTACCTCCAGGAGAAGTCTGCCTTTGCAGCAAGCAGCCTGCAGCTCTCAACTTCCAAGATGTCTGTGGTGACTTAGCCTCCTCCAGCTTTGGCCAGCCAGCCATGCCACCTCTGCTTTGAGAGACTGTATCTTTCCTCTGGAATTGTAAGCTGAATAAACCTCCCTTTCTCCCTTAAGTTGATCGACTTTGAATGCTCTCTCACAGCAATAGTTAAGAGTAACTGATACATAGAGCAAGATGATGTCTCCAGCTAAGGAGCTTCCAAAGCTTTTCAGGAGGAGCTAAGCTTAGAAAGGATGCTAAGACCCAGGGAACAGGGTTGAAGAAGGAGAAAGACTGGAGGCAAGAAGACAGTCTTTTGAGTTCTTGGAATCAGCATATTGATCCTTAAACTTTATTAAAATTTCCTACAGGATTATATACAAAATTCTCTTAATGTAGTCCCCTGAAAGAGCTAGAAGTCATCTTGAAGAAGGAGAACTAAAGGTTACACAGTTACTTTTTTCTATAGACAAAATACATAAAAATTCTTGTTGGTCACCATGCCTGGTGACTGGAGATATACACAAATGAATAAGTTTGAATAAATTTGTGATACAGATTAAAATTTAGATCTTTTTTAGTCTGTCTAAAATGTTTGCTACACACAGTGCTATTGTAGACTTTCTTTCAGGCATTTGAACAATTCTGAAAAAAAAAATCCTATTCTATCCTATATTATTTTCAGTAAAAATCCAGAGTGAGCCAACACAAAATAAGATTCCCAAGAATGTGGGCACAGTCTATACAGCCTTGTTTAATAAAGCAGACTTAATTGCAGAATACAAGAGGCACAGAATTCCTTTCTCTCGGGGAGAATCGTGTTGCTTGGATACAACATACCTAGAGCACCTAGGCTGCATCTCTTGGCCTCTGGACCTGGGCATGTGCCTCCTTCATTTGTTGCTCCTTCCAAGCCATTCACAGAACCTTCTCCCTGGGTGGTTCCTTTGTCTTTCTTCCTATCTCCCAAATCTCACTTCATCCTCCATCCCTTTTGGGTTGATCCTATCTTCACTGTTCTTTCTGAAGAGACTTACACCCCTTTTTCAACCTAGGAAACACAATCATTAGGCCATGTGTATAGTCCAATTAAGACTATTATCTCAGAAAAAGAAACGTTAAATGTCAGCAAAAGCTGAAGGTATACAAAGGTATGACTATGAAATTATCACATCTGTATTATTCTTAGAATAATATTTCCATAATGATTTTTCTGATTATTCAGAATTCTAATATAATGACAGAATCTAAAGAAAATATCTTTAACATGTTATAGCAATATGCCAAGAGCACACATGTATTCATATACAAACATATAAAAGGAAAAGGAAGTCATTGGTGTCAACCAAAAAAGAAAAAAAAAGAGATGACAGTTACATAAATTGAACACAGTACTGACATGTTGCATGGCGATAACTACAGAGCTATAGAATCCATGAAAACTGAATGTCCTAAATATGACAAGGTCTAGTTTTTATTTCCATCTGAAAATTTTATAAGCTACCAAATGATATGATTTCCACCCCCACACCCACCCTCTCATTCCGCTCACACCAAGAATCGCATCTTTTCAGGAGACACAGCTCAAGTGAAATGCACTAAATCATAGCAATAGTACAAAGAGAAAAAGCTGGGTAATTTCCAAATGGAGTGGAGGTCATTTATTTAGAAGCTTGAACTCTGAATGTCATTTAGCATTCTGAATTTCTCAGTTGATTTTTTCCCCTAGAATGTTTAGCAAACTTTCAAGTTTATATTTGAGTAGAAAACTTAAGATATTTTGGAAATGTCTGAAGAGGGGAGAAGGATTAATGATGCTTTACCAAGTTATAGTATTTCTAACAACATTAAAGGTTTTTATGGTAATTATTCAACAAAGTTAACCTACACACACATAAACCTTTACAGAATTAAAAAGTAGGGTAAGCCACCTGAAAGTTTTTAGATCAGACCTGCCTTTTATCAAAATAATATACAGAACTTGGTAGAAAAAATATGTATTCACATAGCAACCTCTGTCAACATAAAATTTTAATAAATTATAGCAAAACTTCATCTTGACACTTCCAAAAAGATAGCATATAAATCTGAACATCTAGCATGAATCAGAGATGATTTAGAAGTAGTTATATATTGTGTTATTACTATTTAAAATGTCATTAGCTTCCATAACTAGGTTAAAACAGATAAGCCTAAAATTTATATTTTTATTCAAGTGGAAACAAAAAATTACACATATTGATGTAAAACTGTTCACATATCTGAAATATATTTCTTATATGACTAAGAAAACTTTTAGGGTAGTCCGCAGCACATTTAGGAATAAATACATAAGTTCTGATTTTTAAAGCCTATTACAGGATTTTGATTTGTGCCTGTGGAATATGTAATGCGTGGTATGAAAACACTGGGTCCAGTCATTATTCCTGAATTCTGTTTTCATTCATAGAAAACTCTGAAATAAAGGAATGGGACTTTGGTCCACAGTTTATAAACTTTGAACAAATTTTGTTATGATAACCTGCTACTCACAGAGGAAGTTACCCATAAACAAAAACAATATGATATTTATTAGTTTATGCAAGCCATTGTAAAACTTCTTTGGATCTGAATTTTTAACCAACTTTGACTTAATGTGAACCACAACCAGGAAAAGTGGGTAATGATAAATTAACAAAAAAACATAAGCCATAGCAGAAAAAGAGGAGGACTCAATAGAGGTAGAGTGTGTGGTGTTAACAAGTATAATTAGTTTCTTTTTATATTGTCAAGTGATCTAGTCACTTAAATTATGGAAATTCTAATCCAGTAATGGTTGTTATCAAATTCTGTCATTAAAGGCACTATCCACTATAGAGAAGACAGTCTTGTTAATGTTAAAGAAATTTACCATTTACTATTTTCAAACTATTCACTCAAATAAGCTCATGACATGATGTGCTTGTTCATACAACTATTGATAAACCATTATTTCTAGATTACATGAGCAAGTTAATTACCAGCAAATACATCTTGTTTTTAAAAGTATTGAGAAATACTTTTAAATATACATGGAGGATTTCTATTTGTGTCTCTATCTAGTTTAAAGTTCAATTAGTGACTGCTTAGTGATTTAATATTTTTATAAATATAAACTCTACTATTTGGGTATATTAAATATGAGATTATACATACGTTTTGTTCAGAAACTGGGTCTTATATTAGAAAATATACTCAAAACCAAAATATCTTATAAATACATTTAAAGGTACACAGTTGTTCATTTTCATTATTTAAGAAAAATCATTACAATTCACACGCAAATAGTCAAATGCAGCAGTTTTCATACTCTTACCCTTGCTTCATATGATAATACAAATTAATTTTAAAAGACAGAAGTCAGTCACTGTTGGGCCTGCCCAGGATTTGCCCCACGGCATGGCCAAGCACATGGGACTAAAGATGGCGCTGAGGGCAAGGGTCTTGGACATAACCTGATCACTTCACAGAGAGCCCTAACTGGCTTTCAGGTATCTACCTGCCCCCTGTGCTTGAACTTGACCATTAGCACCTGTAGGATGTGTTGACCTGTGACACAATTGGATGCCTGTTTTGCGCCTTGGTGGCCTTTGTCTATAAAAGTTCCTTTTCTCCCCCCAATAAACTGAGATCTGCTGAAGACCAGACAGACTCCCTGTCCGCGACTGAGTCTCTGGGGAATGGAGGCAGAGGTAGGAACGGCCTTTTTTGTCAATGCAGCCAGCAACTGCGTAATAGAGCATGTGAATGAGTGTGTGAGTGGGCTGAAACATGCCACGCAGTGGGTGAGTGGACACTACAAGTCACATGATCTAATTAAAAAACAGAACATTATAGGAAAAATATTTCCAATTCAAATAGAATTTTGCTGGTTTAAATTTTTCTGCAAAGTACTTTCCCTCCTCCCCCAGTTTTGACTTAAGATGTATAAAAGAGTTTCAAACATTTTTCAGAAATAGATTTGGGGGAACACTAAATTGTTTCCAAAAGACATCTATTTTAAGTTTTCTCTTATTCCATTGTAAATCTTGAAAAAGACCTTTTTCCCCCTCCAAAGTCTCATTTTTATCCAAAACAATTTGCATCCTTTTTTTTCTAGCAGGTAAAGTATATATTTCAAATTTCTCAATTCCAATAATGGATTTAAACTAAGCACTCCTCTTTATGTGTGTGCTTGTCTATAGTATTGCAGTTGTTCTTTGCACTGAAATGCAGTCTTTTTAACTCTTCAGAAATACCTTCAACCTTCAGCAGTTCCTAACCACTTAACAATTGTGACCCAGCCAGCCCCTTCAAGTAGATCTTGTTTTTTTAATTTTTAATTTTTTTATTATTTATTCAATTGTGCGTGCGTGCGTGCGTGTGTGTGTGTGTGTGTGTGTGTGTGTGTGTGTGTGTAGAACCACGGACGAATTCGGGAACCACCATGGACCGCCTCCACCTCCTTCTTGTTTACTCTGCCCCCGGGATTCACAGGCTCCGCCCTACCAGGACCAGAAACCGCAGGCTGCCCCGCTTCTGCCCGCGTCTATACATGGGGTCTAGGATCCAAACTCAGGACCTTCCGCCTGCAAGGCAGAGGCTTAACCCCTGAGCCACCTCTCCAGCCCTCAAGTAGATCATTAACAAGAGTGCCTGACAATTTCCAAACCATAGCCTCTGTCCAAAAGGAAAAGATAGGGCTGCTTGAGGCTGAAAGGAAGCAAAGGAAAACAAAACAAATGTAGCTCATGCTGAAAGTGAAAAGTGCTTGGACTGATTAGTATTTTCTTTTCAGCAAGGTATCCTGCCAAGCTTCTTCCCCACCCCCTATATCCCCCCCTTAATAAGGAAGAATTTTTTTGTTCCGATTTTTATTTGTTGCAAAGTGTTGATATCTAACACCCCCCCCCCCGGTCCCCTCATAATTGTTGGTGGTTGTACCTCCTTCCCCTGTTGGTACACACCACAGACCACTGGTATCCAGCTTCACTTTGTAGAAACACTAACTCTGGGCCACCCTAAGTTTAGGAACCCCCGCAGACACCCAACTATGAATCCCCCCCACCACCAGTATCTTTTGCACAAGGCTTATTTTGGTTCTAGGATCCCCCTACTCCAGCTGCACTGACAACCGGAAATTTTCATTTACCCCCCTTCCCCCACTTCTTGTCCCCATTTCCAAGTGGACTGCTGGGAGAGCCCCGCGGTTCTGAGTGCGCCACCTCCCCTCTCTCCGAAAGGCTTTAATTTGCTCATTCGTCCGCAGCAGCGCCTCGAACCCCCAGCTCCGCAGCCGGGTGGGTCTCAAGCACCCAAAGCTTCGCAGGTCTGTGCCCAGCCGCACTGCTTCCCCGACTCGGGCCCCTAGCCTTCGCTGGAACCCCGAGGCCCCCGACCGACACCTGCGCGCAATGCGGGCATTGCCCTTCGTCCCTCCGCCTTAGTGCCCACCCCCTCGCGGGAGAGAGCGAAGCCCACTACTTCCCCAGTCGGGTTACCTGCTCCGGGCGCGGCCCTTGCGGGAGCCCCTGAATGAACTCTTCAGATAAAGGCCATGCACATGAATGAGTAGGGTAAGGGACGGGGGCCCAAGGGCCAACGAGGGGCTCTCTAAGGTTGGAGGCGATGGGGTGACTGAGGGTAAGGGAGGCAGTGGGGGCTGTATGGTCCCTAGAAACCTGCTTTGGTTAACCCCTTAATCCCTGAGACTGTTAGGGGGCTAGTTTGGTGGAGCTGGAAGAGCCTTTCCTGACCTGGAGCGGGAGGGACATCCTACACGAGTCAGCCCCGCCACCAAGATCTTGTGCCAGCTCCCACATATCCGTGCGCACAAACACCCACGCGTACACTCATCGAGCTTCTCCAAACGGAACTTGGACTCACTCGGACAGTTCTGCCCGAGAATCCACATTTAAGTCTAAAATGCAGTCTCTAGGGACTCCATGCTGAGTATGTTTCCTCGCCCGGTGTTTATTTCCTCCACCAAAGCGCTCTCTGCCGCCGGCCGAGGTGTGGGTGTAGGCTCCATCTTCCTGCTGGCAACCCCTGCGAGCTGTGCCCTGCACAGAGGCGTGCACGCAGCCTGCCGGGGCTGGGGTCGATGCCCCACGAGGACGCACGTTTGTTTCACTTTCCAAGTTTGCTTCGCTTGCTTAAAAGATCCGGTGTACAATGCACGCCCCACCGCGAGCAGCCCGGAGCCCGCGACACGCCCGTGTGTATGCACATGGGCGTATCTGCGTTGCGCGCACACGCGGAAGTCGTGGCCCCTCGTCCCGGTGCGGACGGGGACCCTGGGGTGCTGGGCGGGCTTCGGGAGAGGCACGTGAAGGATTTCATTGAGTGAAGACAGAGCGGAGACAGAAAGCAGAAGGAGGCGGCTGCAGCTTTGTAGTCGCGGAGGAATGCGGAAATGTGGGAGCACTATGTCAAACTTTTTGGAAATGGGATCAAGTCACATTCAGCCAGCGTGGGAAAGCAACAACAACAAAAAAAAAAAGTGAAGAGGGGAGGCCCTACGGCTCCAGCTTCTGTCCGCGCAGCCGACGGCCCCGGGGGCCAGGAGGTGCGGGGCCGGGCGGCGGCGGCGGGCGCAGCGCCCTGCGGGGGTGGGACGTCCCCGCCGCTTCCTAAGCGGCCGATCCCCCGGCTGGACGCTGGCGGGAGGACGGGGAGGAGGAGGAAGAGGGGGAGAAAAGGAGGAAGAGGAGGTCGCCGGCGGCTCCCCTGCTACCTGTGTGGCCCTAGACCTATCTCGGGCCAACGCCGGGGGCTCTTTCCTTGCTTTTGAAGGCAGATTCTAAGAGGAGCGTGCGGGAAGCCGCCATCCGCTCCACCCACACCCTGTGGGGGTCGCGCCGTTTGTTACTTCTTGAATCTTTGGCTGAAGGCGAGCGGACCGGCGGCGGCGGGGGCAGGTAAATTCCGAGGTGTCCCGGGAATTCCGGACACGCGGCTGGCGAGGCCAACGTCCGGCCGTGGTTATGGCGGCCGTAGGGGAAGCGAGGTCCTCTAGATCTTGGCGAACCATCCAATGGGGGAGGGGGATTAAGGTTTCTACACTGCCCCCCACACACCGGCGCCTTGTAGTGCTGTGTGCTAGGGATGGGGGTGGGGGCTGAGGACGCGGGCTGCAGTTGGGACCTGGCCTCCAGTGGAAGGGGGACCTGAGCTACCACCTCCGCACTTACATCGGGACGCTTAAGTCAGTCATGGTTAGGTGTCTCGCTCCCGAAGTTAGTCTTTGAGGACACACACGAAAGTGTGACGGATTCCTCCGTTCCCTTACTCTCGTCCTTGGATCCCTTGCAGGACACCCCCCCCCCTTCTCGCAGCCCCTAGCTTTCTCACCCTCATTAGCCCCAGCTCTCCTCTACCAGATGGCTTGTTTTCCTGCGTTCGCAACAGGGAGACTTTGGAGTCGGAGTCCCACCAAGACTTGGAGACTCTCAAAGCCCATTTGTATGTGCCGACTCCCTTTTAAACGTCTCCTCGTCGAAAACTGAAAGTAGAAAGAAAGGAAGCAATTTCCGAGCAGATGTCCGACCACCCCTTCTCGCATACTCCCAGCATCGGGTTACAAGGTCCCGGGAGCCCCCACCCACATTCTGCGGCCCCGTACGGGGTGGACCCACAGCGCCTACACTAACCCGCTCCCAAACACCCCCTGGCCTCCCCGTCCTCACATGTCCAGGCCCCGGGAGCTGCGAAGGGCAGCAGTGCACCAATGATCTAGGTATAAATATTAAGCCATGACATTGACGTGCCCGGCGCCTCCCCTCCACCGCGCTCCCGGCACCCTCTGGGCTGCTTGGCACGCCCCCTCTGGTTGCCCTGCGCCCCGCGCGGCGCTCATCCCTGAGGAGCCCCTGCAACCTCTGCGCTCAGAGACGGCTGGAGCCCTGCAGGGAAAGAAAAGTAACTTGGCTTTTCTGAGAGAAATCGGGAAGGATTAGGCAGCCTGGGAGAGACTGGGGCTCCTGGAGGGGCGCGATGGAAGCTTCATGCCGGAGGAGGAAGGGAATGTGGAGGTCCCCCGGTGGAAGCTCCTGGGATTTCTGAACGCACTTTTCTTGTCTTCTGTCTTCTCCTCTTAGGTGCGGAGATTGAGCTTTGAGACCTGCTCGCGCCAAGACAGCAAGGCAGGAAAGACTCATAAATACAGAATTAAGGCCATAAAGGATTCTAAAGATAGGACCCCCTTTTAGCTTGGGATAGCATAAGATAATGAGAAGATATTGAACATTTATCTTTGTGTGTGTGTTTATTGTATTGAAAAACAAAATAAAACAACAAAAACCCTTTGTGTATATGTGTGTTTGCCTGTGTCGAAAAACAAAACAACAAAAACCCTTTGGGGGATCTTTTATTGGAGGGCAAAGACAGGGTGCATTTTTAGCTCCCTGTAACTTACTCTCTGAAGTCAGAGTCTCAAGCTTTATTCAATGCATGAACTATACCATTGGAATTTTAAGACCAACTTTCATTGAATTTTTGTCCTTTATCAGTCATTTGTCCAACTAAAGTTGACTATTTGTTGTACCAATAAAATCATATCCTTCCAGTGAAGCACTGTGACACAGGCATCCATGTACAAGCTGTCCATTCACAAAGTGCGATCCACTCTTGGAAAAGAAGTCGTGCTGGTGGATTTGGCTAGTTCATCCTCTTCTCTTGCTAAGTTTATTCTCTTGAGATTGATGTGTCTTTATCGATTTCTAACCAGTTCCTGAGTTGGATTCTGAACTGTGCATTTCAAAAGATTTTTCTTATAAATTGAAGAAAGCGACATGTTTCTGCTTTGTTTATTAAATGCGTTGTGTGGTAATGATATTTACTTCTGAGGGTTGAGGATAAAGGGAGAGTATAGGCAGAAAGCACTTTGTCAAAGCACTTTGTGTATCTGAGTGTGTGTTCCAGGAGATTAGTGGGATCTTCGTACCAGAACAGGTTCCCAGGTAGGTATCCCTCACTTGACCTTTCTTTATAGAAGGGGTCATATTCAAACCAGACATTACCGACTGTGGCACCAGGAAGTTGCTAGAGTATATTTGAGCTAAATTTGTCAAAAAGGCGTTCACTCATATATCATGAAATTAGTGTCACTTATGGAAAATTACTGATGAGGTCATCCTTAAGAACCAGGATCTCCATTCTGTCTGTTTCCTTCTTGTTTTTCTTTTCTGTCTCTGTTCAGGGGCAACACTACCCTTTCCCTCCCTCCCCCAACCATTTGCTGGACTCTAGTAATTCTGTATTTTAGAGGAAATGAAGGGCAAGTGACAATAAATCTTGTTCTTTGTCGTGTCAAAACTGGGCCCTCGGATCTATAATTTGTTGTCCCTGGGATAAGTTTTGTTATCTTACGCCTGGGTCTTCAGAGATTGCTTACTAGGGAAGATGTTCTTTTAAGTGCCTTCAAACCAAAAGTAATTCATCATAATTATAGTTCCTTCCTGCAGATATAAGCTTCTAAGCTCATAAAAGCACAATAAACATAATAGTTCTCCTGTCCCCCAAGTTTGTTTTAATTTTTATGAGTCTGCCAGAAAAGCTAACTTCTTACTGCTGGTGCAGGCTCTCCGTACACACATAGCGGTAATGACTTCACGTTGTCGCTTACCTGTCCTTGAGGTTTCCCAGGCTTCATGAGTCAGACAGTGCCTGAGGATGTTAATTTACTTGTATTTTACAGTTGATAATTCTGAGTTCTGAAGCCTTTGCCAGCATCAGACTGTAGTAGGAACCAGCACTGGAGCTTCTGTACTCCATAGATGAGTTGTGTTTTAACCAGAACATAGAAATGAAATAGCATGTTTATCAACAGTCTGTTAATTCACCAAATATTTATTAAGGACTTACTATGTGCCAGACAACTTCCAGAAAAGAAGCTGGGATTAGGCCAATGAGCAAGTCAGAAGTTATTTCTATGCTTGCACAATTTAAAAAGTAGCAGAATAAGCAGCCATTTGTTTTCCTCCTTATTCAAAATTCCTTTGTCTAAACCAGCAATATTGGGACGTGTCTCTCTTATCCCAACATTCTGAAAGTGGAAGCAGGAGTTCAAGATCATCCTCAGATACACATCCAGCTCCAGTTCAGCCTCGGGTACTTGAAATCTTGTCTTTATTTCATTTGTCTTGCTTTCCTATTTAACTTGGCCAATTTTGTAAAGCTATTTATTCTTGTGATAATTTAGATATCAAGAATTTGCTTACTGGGTAAAGAAGATAACCAAAACACTGTCCAGAATCATGTGCTTTTTGAGGTATGAATTTGGCTTAGCAACATATACATTGACCTATATAAGGAGGGATGGAAAGCTTTGGAGATAACCCAGCCTGCTCCTAAACCCAGTGACCTAAGTTCAAATTCCCAGAAGCCCATATGGAGGAGAGAACTGACATCTGAAAGTGGTCACCTCTGTTTTCTATGCATGCACCATGGCATTGTGTTCCCTCCCTCTTACTCTTCTCTCTTCCCTAATTCACATTTTTTTAAAAAATGCATTGACATGCATCTGATAAGTTTGAACATTTGAATTCCGTTTATTCACCAAATATTTAGGGAAAAACCTCATCTCTAAAAACCCACAGGGGTAGGTGCTAAGAATGACACTTGGGTAACTCACAAGTGGCTACACAAGTATTTCCACTGTGCTTGAAGGAATAAGGCAATCACCTTGATTTGGGGTATATACAAGATACCTGGATTGCTCCAAGAAGTAAATTAGTTGAATGGCTGTACAAGTGATTCAGATTCAAGTATTGGCGCTGGAAACTAATAGCTTTTCAGTGAATAAACTTGTGATATATAAATGTCTTTTAAGTATATTAAATTTTTACTATATTTAGCCAGTGCTTTAAAAGCAAACAAAAAGGTAAACAAGTTAGATAGTTCTGTGATGAGTCAAGAGATATTCTTAATTTTCTTTTTAAAGGTTTCAATAAGAGCTTGGAAGCATGGTTTTTCTCTAGGAAAATGTCTTTGTTATTAACACCGAACAACATGTGCATCGTTGATTCTTGACTCAATGCAAAACTACTTCTTCAGGTGAGTTAGCTCATGTCTCCATTATTAATAAAATTGTACCATAAGGACTGTTTTTAAAAAAGATAGAAGAAGCAAGAATTCAGATCTCCTTTTAAACTTCAGTATGGTAAAAATTTTGTTTCTTCTCCATTCTCTGACCTCCTTGAAAAGTTTCCAGTTTATCAAGGATGTTTAGTAAGCAAATGTTTCCCAGTGGAATTCTACTCATTCCTTGTTCCAGAAGACCTTGATAATGCTGAGTTTTTAATTTTAGATTTATATCCCTTTTTTCTTCTTTTTTTAACGATTGTGGAATGAGTACAACTTCTCCTTAGAATCAAGGACAAATAATGTCCACAAGAGGGAAACTTGGACTAACTGAATAACTCTTGGGAGTTCACTTCCTGTTTAAGATTTGGGTAAAATGAGTATCTATGAAATTAGGTCCTTGTTTAATTCATTTTTAAATCTCACTCTTAATTATTCCTTAACTATTCTTCTTTTTAAGAAGCAGACTCTCTAAAATCATGGATATCATGGTTTAGAGGACACTTTGCAGATCTTTCTGCCTTTTCCTATAACAGATAAGAAAACGATAGACCAGAGGTCAAGCAATTCACCCACCACACCATTGGAAAGATCTAGATTTGGGCTTGCTTAAATCTTTTTTTTTTTTTTTTCATTTAACCAGTTTTTTAATGAAAGCGGTATTCAAGACCTCTTTATTCCTGCATTTTTCTCAATAGTTTCTTCCTTGTATTTGCCCTTTTCCTTTCCAACTTGGCGAGATTTAGCTTTTCGCTCCAGAATTTTTTTGCAGTCTTTATCCAGTTTTAGCCTGGTGATAACCACCTTGCTAGGGTGAATGCCCACATGGACAGTTGTGCCATTAGCCTTTTCCTGCTGTACTCGTTCAATGTAGATGACATATTTCTTCCTGTAAACCTGGACTATTTTGCCAATCTGCTGCCCTTTATAGTGTCGTCGTACAACCTGAACTTCATCATGCTTTCGGATGGGCATAGAACAAACATTGTACTTCTGTCTTAGTTCTTTAGAGAGGGGAGAAGACATAATCTTCCTCCTAATGTGAGAAGGTGCATTGAAATGCCTTTTTCAGTTCTTGCTCCGGTCAGATGTCACAAAGGGATTGAACTTCATTGTGGCGGCTGCCGCTCCAGCCGGGCTTCCTTAAATCTTAATTGCAATTAATTGTTTTTGCTTGTTTGGTGAAAAGGTAAATCAAATATGTCTAATTTGAAAAAAAAATGAATAGTGTATATATAGACAAAAATGATAGTTTACCAAGAATGAAAAACATCAATTCATAAAGTAACTGAATTCAGGAATGATGATTAATCTATAAATTTCTACTTTTAAAATATTTGAGTTATAATTATTCAAAAGTTACAGTTAAGCAATATAGGCAAATTCGTGTAACTAAGTCCTCTGCAGCATTGAATTCATATTAAAGAACAGTAAAAACCCTGAAATGCCTGGTAATTGTTTGTTGAATGAAATGCAGAATGTTGCACCGACTCACTTTATCCATTTAATTGAGCCCACCTCTTCCAGATGCTTAGCAGGTATGTGCTTCCCATGCTTTCTGAAGAACATTCTTGCTGTTTCTCTGAAGTTCAAATGAGCTGCTCTGTCCTCTAAAGAAATAAACTGAGCAGACTGTCAAAGATGAATACGCATGCAGATGACTTGGTAACAGAGGAAGGTAGTGCAAGTGTGGGTGATTTTTGTGGAAGATCCAGGAGGCAGCATTGAACATAGGAACCTGTGACTCACAAGTGTCTCAGCTGAGGCCGTCATCTGAGTGCTGACCAGACGTGGTAAGTCTCGTGTAGACAGGCCAGCAGTCAGGAGAGTTTTTATTTTTTAAGAGAAGTTGAGCAATTTTGATCATCTCCAGTTTTCTTTCCTTTCTGATTTGTTTTATTTCCTGCACATGTAGTTGCTACCAGATCTCTGGAAATCCTGTGGCAGCCAGAGCAAGTATACATTTGTCATCCGAAAGTCCATTGTGATAAGACACTAAACATCCTTCCTTTGCCCTCAGTAGTCAAACTAGTTGATTACCTTAATCTGGCCTCCCCAATATTTTGCTCAATAGAATTAAAATCATCATGATATAAGAAGTTGTTAATTGGATGGGGTCTCATATTTAACTTGGTCAAAGCCCCTTTAGGTAGGCATTGTTCTATGAATGCAAGACATTGTTTTATTTTTAGCTGGCTGTTCATAATTATAGGTGATTGAGGACAGTTGAGTTTTACATCCAGTGTTAACAAGACAGGATGACAGATTGTTGCAGGGACAGGACCTTCCCAATGTTGTAAGGTTCTTGTATTCTGGAGTCAAAGATTGAAACCAGAACATGTATAGAAGATTAAGGTAGCGTTTATTAGAGAAGAGAAAGGTTGGAACTCATGGACTCCCATGAGGGCTAGGGCACCCTGGAGAACTTATGGTGCCTAAGCATGGAATCCATGAGGAGCAAGGAACTTATGGAATATATGAGAAACAAGCACAGAACAGAACTCATGGCACTAATGCCATGAGGGGCTAGGGTGCCTCCAGGAGAAGTGGGCAAGAAACAGAACTTATGGCACTAGAGTGCCATGAGGGGATAGGGTGCTGGGGAACTCATGAGAAGCAGTCAGCTGGAAAAGAACCCATAGCACTAGAGTGCCATGGGGGAGGGGGGGTAGGGTGCCAAAGATGGCTGCCAGAGCCAGCCTAGACAAGCCCAGGAAACTGGCTTTTTCCCATTGGGTCCCAACCCAGTTGCTCTTGGGCCCACATGGGCTAGAAGTCAGGTTGTTTGCTATGGGTGCTCATCTCCATAATCTCTTCATAAGGAAGTTGGCCATCTTATTTCTGGGAGGATTGGAGTCCTTTCCCGAGCAGGAGTGTTCCCTCAGGGTGATTCCAGCAGTGGGGATGACCTTCAGGAATTCCAAAGAC
Source organism: Typhlomys cinereus (assembly GCA_023101885.1). Lineage (NCBI taxonomy): Eukaryota > Metazoa > Chordata > Mammalia > Rodentia > Platacanthomyidae > Typhlomys > Typhlomys cinereus. The sequence goes on along the minus strand of JALPQD010000050.1, from coordinate 4,903,734 downwards.
CTTGAGAGACCCATCCCAGCATGGCAGCTCTAATCCTGCCTCAAGATGATCATTGCATACCAAAAAGCTCCCTTGAATTGTCAAAATGTTTTCATCTCAATGGCTGTGTGTGCTAACCGTGGAACAAGAATTCGTGCCTTTTATATCAATAACCATTGGTTGGCAAGTATATGCTTTAAATAAATGAAATAAGTAGGATAAATTCAACTAGAAACCTATCAGATGGGCACTTTGCATTCTTCTGGACATGCATACTGCATTTGTATATGTTTTGTGTTAATATTGATTTGGGGAGATTTTGAGGTACTGGCTCTTAAGGCAGACATCCAGAAAATCTATTTAGTAAGAGCCTTCAAGTGCATACTCATACTTTAAACCTTGGTGAACTACCCTTTTTTGCCTTTGTTAGCCCTGGTGGCTTTAAGGGTGTTTTATTGTGTTCCTTGTGCATTTTTGTTGTGTGCACAGACCCCTGCAATTCCTGCAGATGACTTTTTGCCATGTTAGGGTCCTATATCTCTCAAAAACCTGCCAAGACATGTGTGTAAAAGCAAGAGGGTTTTATTCAATCCAGCATGCTGGGGTCCATCATTGAACACAGAAAACGCGACCAGGAGCGCAACTGAGAGGCTTTATTAGAGAGAGAAACTGGTACCAGGGCTTACACACACAGGCAGGGTGTTGTGTGTGCAGCCCTAAGTTACATCCCAATACAGCCCAACCTAATTGATTTTGGGCCCAGATCAGGCTAAAGATCAGGCTGTTTGATATAGATAGCTCACCTCCATATCCTTCCATCTTATCTCTGGGAGGATTAGTCAGTTCCTTCAGGGCGATCCCAGCAGTGGGGGATGGCCTTCAGGAAATTCAAAGACCTTAGAGACTGTCCCAGCATGGAGTCTTCTAGACTTGTCTACTGTACTCCTCAACCTTCTGAGGACACAGACTTTCAAGGGATGAAGGGTGACGACTGCTCTGTCTACTTCCTGCTGAGTTGGGGGTGAAGGAATTGTGAATAGTGGATGATCCTCATCTATGAAATGCTAGGATGGTCTAGAGGTCTTTGATGGATGACTTTATTATTTTAAGGTTCATCTAAATTAAGCCTACAAGATCTACACAAAGATTAAACCATTAATTCCAAAAGCACATGGGATAAACCAAACAAGCTTAGCAATCTTATTGTGGGTACAGGCAAGAGTTAGTAAAGAAAACCTGTTACCTTGCTTAAAATAGTCACCACCTTTGTCTGGTGTAAAAGCCAAGACCTGTTAAGTAAGCAATTTACATATTGGAGGAGACCTTTCTCTTCTAGCAGCTGTAAATCTCTCAAGTCACATTCTAAGGCCTGTCCAAAAAAATAGGTAAACTGTCTGAAACTTTGAGCAGAAAAATCTAAGTTAGTTTTTCTTTTCCTTCTGGATTCTTAAAGCAAAGCAGCACAGGTCGTTTTGGGACCAAAAAAATATAAAAGAACACAATGTTTTGGGACATTGCTTCCTCAAATGGAAAGTTCTACAGATCTCTGAGCATTATCTTAGGACCACTCCTCTGATTTAAATGAAGAGCCAGCTTTGAGTTGTCAATGGAACTAGTCTGTTTAACAGCGGACATTTGTTCTCTGGTTCTTCCTGGTTTAACACTTTTAAGTTTGCCATTGCCATTTTCCTCTGCCCAGCACTAAGCTTAAATTCAGGCAAGCTTTAGGACAAGGACAAAACTTTACTAAACTTTCCACCTACATGTGTCTCTGGTTTTAACTCTACAGCACAAGCTGACTTTCTTGGGCCTCTAAACTGCAAGCTTTCTGCTACATGCTGTCTGATTCCATCACTCTCAGAAATCTGTGATTTTTTTTCTCTAGCATCTTTGATGCCTCTAAAACCAGAACTACATAGATGACTTCATAACAGTGCTAAAATATTCCATTAAGTCTAAACCTAGGATATTTGGGCATGTAAACAAAGGAATACCTAGAAGCCATACCATTAACTATATAAGGAACGTCAGTAGATACTTTGCTAAACCTGTCTTTTCCTGATCTTAACAGTTCTAATCAAATGGGAGGTTGACAAAAGCCTAGGAAGGAAGTTGAGCACCAAAACTTTGTGCTCCCTTATCTAGTACCAGAAGAACAAAATGGTTTCCCATTTGCATGTTTAACCCAAGGTTCTCATCAGCCCAGCGTTTTGGGGCTTTCCTAGGATATCAGCTGTAAACTTCTTTTCCCATTGTTGCAGGGAAATGGTCTCGACTGTTCCAATGTCGTAGGGTTCTTGTGTTCTGAGTCGAAGATTGAAACCAGAACACAGTGTAGAGGATTAAGGTAGAGTTTATTAGAGGAGAGAAAAGTTGGAACTCATGGACTCGAGGTGTGGAGTGCCATGAGGGGCTAGGACACCCTGGAGAACTCAGGGTGCCTAGGCATGGAATACATGAGGAGCAAAGAACAAGAAACAGACTCATGGCACTGACGTGCCATGAGGGGCTAGGGCACCTTCATGATAAGCAGGCAGCTGGAAAAGGAACTCATGGCACCTTGAGTACCATGAGGGGCTAGGGTACCAAAGATGGCTGCCAGGGATAGGTATATTTATACACATAGACAAGCCTGGGAAATTGGCTTTATCCCATTGGTTAATACCCATTGGGGCCCAACCCAGTTGCTCTTGGGCCCATGTGGGCTAGAGGTCAAGTTGTTTGATATGGAGAGTTCATCTCCATAATCGCTTCATAGTTAAATTGGCCATCTTATCTCTGGGAGGAGTCAGTTCCTCAGCAGGAGTGTTCATTCCTTCAGGGTAATTCTAGCAGTGGGGGAAGGCCTTCAGGAATTCAGCATGGCTGCTGTAATCCTGCCTTACCATCAGAGGGAAGCTAAGAACCTCAGGCCTCCACATTGGTCCTCAGCAGAGGGCTTGACCCTTGGGCCCTGGGATTCAGAGGGCCATCCTTCCTCCAGTGGAGAGTCCCACAGTCAGAACATGGGCCACGTGGAGGCTTTTTGTGCTCAGGACACATTTTTTTCTTTCCCTGTCAGGAAGGGAATTTCAGGTTTATCAGCTTGGGCGTGCCTGCTATGGGCGTGCCTGCTATTAATACTCTATTATCCCCTTAGGCAAATGTCAAGTTTCCATTTCTTTGTATCCTGGTTCTTTTTCTTTCCTTCCTTTCTGTTTGAAAAATGAATTTATCTGAATCCTCAGAGAAGTCCTTAAGTAACTTAGGTCAAAATCTTGCAAAGAACAGGAAACATGAACCTGGGTTGACCCAAATACACTTAGAATCTCCTGAAGACAGACTGTGCTGGGTCTGGATTACATTGATCCTGTTTAGTTTCAAGGGAGTGGGGTCTGGCTAAGGTGGAAGCTTGAAATTCCTGTTCCACCTTAGTCTTGGATGGCATCTCTATTAAGATAAAGTTTTTCCTGAATGACTAGCTGGTACTTTTGGTAGAGATCTCTATAGTTTCTTAATTTCCTGCCATTTGTTTGCCATTCAGCAGAATAAATCTAGTTGAAGGATGGTATTATAATTTAAAGATCCTCCTGGGAAGCCATCTCTCATCTAAGATGTAAGAGGCCATGTCTGAGAAAATACTCCACATTGATTCTTTTTCAGGTTGGTAGGACTAAACATTTTCTAGTTAGTCCCTGGACATAGGATGGGGAAACTGCTCTTTGCAGAAAGGACACATGGCTCAGCAAAGCTCTGCCAACACTACAGAGTCCATGGTCTACCCATGCCTGAAGTTTCCTGAGTTCCCTATGTTATTTAATAGAAGTATGGTCATTACCTCAGACATGAAACATTTTTCCTTTAGAGCGAATGTTTCTAGTAATTTCCCTCCATTGACTAACAAGACCTAAAGTCAAATTGGTGTCCACTACATGACACAAACAAACAAATGTTGGGTATCCCTCCAGGAGAGATCATCCACATGCCAGGCTGGCCACACCCTTTGCAGAGTCCTGGCTAATAACTTAGCCATAGTGGGTTCAGCTGTTTCATGACTTGAGATTGAATTCTAACCCAATCCCACCCTAGACTTATGTCATCACCATGGAAATGCAGAACTGGCCCAATTGAATCCCGTGGCTTCAAGCAATCTTAGGGATCTGCTGTGGGACTACAAATTCAGGCACTGAGGTGTTGCGGGTCTCCCACTTCATGCTGGCATTCACTCACGCATTCACGTGGAGTTTAAAACCTTCCTTCCTCTCATTTCAAAGCTGCCTTTCTCCTCCCCCTCCCTGAGAAGCCTGCTTGGAAAGATGAGGAGAGATTGGCTTAGCAGAGACTCTTTTACCTTGAAATCCAAGATTTTGTAGTCCTTGTCCAGGACCATCAACAAAACTTTTATCTTTAAAATACATGACCCTTATAATATAAATATAAGAGTTAAATGTTATAAGATCTTAAGCAGTTAAACCCTTTAGTAATCAGGATTTTATGAGTAAACAAATATCTGTTTAATCAAGACAGAGACTATTGAAAAACACTTGAATACATGAAGCTCAATTCCTAATTTCTGAGGCTCAATGCCTTTTCTTCTATAACATGGAAGAACATAACATTTCCTTTAACCATCATATCTAATTTTCAATCTTCTCATAAATCTAACACCCCACAAACCTTCACAATATACTTTAACATATTTCTTTGAAGTAATCAACTCATATACCTCCTGTATGTCTAAGTAACATATCTCATCCCATAAACTTCCTGCACATACATTAGTTTTCTAAGTAACATAAATATTTCCTACATATTTTCTTTCTCCTACTTGATGGTTCCCTGCTGTTTTCACATTAGATATCATTTAAGAAATGTCCTTTAAAAGAGGCAAAAACAGTAGACCTCATCTTAAAAATCATTATATCTGAATTTAGCTAGCAAGGTTGTAATGGAACATGGGAGCACACATGGGAACATGGAATTAGAAAGCAGATTTGTCCCCAAGAAAGGGAGCACATACACACCAGGAGAAGGAAGAAATTCCAGTGAATTTCATAGCTTTGTTATTTTGAAACATAAAATACACACATCTCATGAAATCCAGGTAACCAAACAAGCCAAAACATTTTTTTAAAAGTAACCCTTAAAAATGAGTTCATCTCAGAGAAAACACGAACAACAGACAGTTCTTTTCTGGTCCCTCCAGTACAGTGGGACTGTTGAGCCCACCCAGATTTGACCCAGGGCATGGTCAAGCACGTGGGACTAAAGATGGTGCTGAGGGCAAGGGTCTTGGGCAGTGACCTGATCACTTTACAGAGAGCCCTAATTGGCTTTCAGGTATCTACCTGCCCCCTGTTCTGAGTGGCATTGAACTTGACCATTAGCACCTGCAGGATGTGTTGACCTTGTGATATAATTGAATGCCCATTTCGTGCCTTGGTGGCCTTTGTCTATCAAGGTTCCTTTTCTCTCTCCAATAAACTGAGATCTGCTACTGACAATCTCCCTGTCCCGTGCCGAGTCTCTGGGGATAGAGGCAGAGGTGGAGACGGCTGGAACATGCTTTCATACAGCCAGCAGCTGTGTTTGAGTGAGTGAATGGATGCATGAGTGGGCACTGGTTCCCACAGGGGACAGAAGTTTTCTTTTCCTTAATTGCTTTAGAAGTTGTTATAGAGGTGTTATTGGGGAAACTAAATAAGAGACAGGTTAAAACACACATTTGCTGGCCAATCTACCTTAAATGAAGGCCAGTCTATATAAACTTGTTTTGCAGATTTTTTGGAAGTCTTTAAAATGAGATCTCATTAATTCTAAGGGAGTTTTCTGACTACAGAATCCTTATCTCATTTCTTCCCAAATTAAGAATGGCACCATCACAAACAACACAAACAGAACAGACACAAGAAACATTTTTCATCTTCCCAATCCAATCCCACCAGATGACATAACAAAAAGAGTTTTCCCCTCCAGACTTGGAGACCCAGGTTTTCAGCTTGGTTCCTGTAATCCTTAAAAATGATCTAATATCAGACTTAAAGAGTGGATTCAGATTGACACATATTTAACACAGATATACACACAAAGTGAGGATAGACTCACAAAACGAACCAAATTTGAGATCTCAAGAACAATATGGGCAAATCAAAAGCAGCTTATATAAACAAAGGACCATAGGGCATGAAATGGGCAACCAATTATATCAACGGTCAACAAAGCCATGCAAGCTTTACAGGTCAGATTCAATGTATCTCAGTAAGGAAGGCAGGTCAACTCCTAAAAGCCAATTAAAGCTCTCTGTAATGTGATCAGGGTTACACCCAGGACACCATCTTTGGTCCCATGTGCTCAGCTATGCCCTGAGGTAATTCCTGAGCGGGCCCAACATCTCCCCCTTTTTGTTTTAATAGAGACTGAATTTTACATTTAAATATATGTATGTCCAATGTCCCATAAGTCCCAGCGTGAGCTTTCACTGTTGTCCTGTCCAGGTTGGTCTTCTCAGTCAGGCAGGTTGGCATCAGTGCCAGGCATGGCAGAAGGTAGCTTGGGGAAGTTGCATGAGGCCCATACAGGAAATACAGGCCTGGCTGGTCTGTTATTCGACATATCCATCCTTTGTGGCAGCCAGCAGGAGTCAGAGTGCATCTTTTGCTCTGACCTTGTCGACCCCACCTCAGAGGGGGTCCAGCATAATGGACTGTACCTGACTTGGATTGGTCACCATCCTCATGTGGAGCCTTACCTATCATTGACTGCCAGCCCTGAAAGGACCTCTCCTCTGGAAGGCATGCCAGGATATGTGGCTAGTAGATTAGACCAACGCCTTACAAGCCTCCAAGCTTGAAACCTGTCTCTTGGGGGGGGCATGGCATCAATGTTCAAGGGCCATAAATGTCTGTAGCATGGTCTCATTGATGGAGTGCTGCTGAGAGATGTGCTGAGGAAACACTTAAACGATACAATTATTAAAAGAACAATTCTTTCTATATGTTAGGTCAAACCCAGATTGACTCCACCTTGGTTTGGATAAGGTATCAATCAGGCCATCTTGAGTTAGGTCAGGCCTATAAGGATTATGGTTAGCATCTTCCTTGAGTGCCGGGAGCCATAAAAATAATCTTTAGCCCGAGTAACCACCTTGAGAGCCTGCCTGCCTGTCTCTGTTTCCCCCATAACTGAGCCTTTTGTCAGAGAAGCAAGTGACCATCCGGAGTTTATCTTATCTGCCATAAATACTTCAGTCTCTTAGCAATGTTTTTTGCCCACTGCCTTTCCCGCCTAACCCCTGCCCTGGAAAGCCCCTTCCCCCCAAGAACTATATAAACCCTTCCCTCGTTCAATAAAGTTAGAGCTTGATTAGCACTCTCGACTTGCTCTGTTCATTGTGTCTCCTGTCCTTCATTTGTTCTCCCCACTCCCAGGTTACCCCATCTTCAGAGTGTCCTGTGGGCCGGGGCACTTGAGCACACCGTGGTTAGTTTCTGAAAGAGAAAAAGTGAAGAAAATTGCCTTAAGGGCTTTTTAACTCCTTGATTTAGTTTGTTAGTCTGGGGATGATTCTTTTGGGTCTTCTTCATGAGGATCCTCCTGTGGATAGAATTTGCCGGAATCCATATCGGGGAAGACTCTCCAATTGGGAAGACACATCCAAATCCTCTTCCCATAGTAATGAAGGGATCAGATCCCCTCCAATGCCCAGTTAGGGGGTTCTTTCAACGCACCTTAACAGAAGGTTTGGTGGATAGGCTTCACCAGAGTTTTTGGAATCTCGATTCAAGTTGTCCTTTTTGAAAATTTTAAATGTTGATGGTAAATAATGCCAACCCTAGCTCTTGGAGTGGGCTTACACCCCCTTTTTGTTTTTGTAATTGGGCCTTTAAATATTGGTAATTTCTTTCAATAATGACTTGTCCTTGGGGATTATATGGGATTCCTGTGGTATGAGTAATATGCCAAGTCTGAAAAAAGTTCTGTAAAGTCTGACTAGTAAAACAAGAGCCATTATCTGTCTTAATTTGGTTGGGTAACCCTAGGGTGGCAAAGCATTGTAAAAAATGTGATTGTGCATGTTTTGCCTTTACTCCTGTATGTGCAGACCCTCAACATGCTTGAGAGAATGTATCTATGGAAACAAAGATATATTTAAGTTTACCAAATGGCACATAACATCTGTTTGCCACAGCATATTAGGTTTTAGTCCTCAGGGATTAACCCCTGGCCCCTGTAAGAGTGGGACTTGGAGAAAAGGTTGACAAGACTTACAGGTTGAATGATCTTCTTTAAGTCCTTTATAGGAACTTGAGGGAACCTATGGAGTAAGCCCCTCCAATTAAGGTGAGTTAAACCATGTAAGTCATGAATGTTAAGAGCCCATATCTCTTATGAAGCTAATTTATCAACTAAGGCATTGCCCTGGGCTAGGAACCCATGCAGACCAAAGTGATTCCTTAAATGTTGTAAATATATAGGCTTTTCTTGTCCTTCTAAAGTAGATTTTAGTTCCACCATAAGTGGTAATATAGGATTGCTATTTAACCTTATATGAGCATTTATTATCCCTGGAAGTAAATTTACAACATATAGACTGTCAGAGAATAAGTTAATAGTCTCTTCCTTTTCCTTTAATGCCATTATAACTGCCAACAGCTCTTTATACTGAGCTGATCCCTAGTATTTTTGTTTGTATGGCTGAATTAAACTTCCTGGAGCAAAGGTAGCATAAGCAGATGCAGTTTTCCCTCCATCTGTGAACACATATGGGGCATTTGGTATAAGCGTTTTAACAAAGAGTTTGAGCTTGGCAAGTGGTAAGCGCTGAAGGGGAATGACCCATTTAGATGGGCCATAATAGCAAGTTATCTCTTCTAAATATCCTTCTAATGCCAAAGACAACTGGGGGTGATATTTGGTCAGCCATTCTACATCAGTCAACCTATAAGGAAAGACAATAGAGTCTGGATCCTTATCATAGTGTCTACATGTCTGTTCATGTCCTTTTTTTTTATCATATCTGTTAATTGATCTGTAGTGGTATAAACTCTAGGGGCATTTCCCAGGGATATGTAGATCCGTTGTAGAATTTCTCCAACCTGCGATAGATCTGCTATAAGGAGCCCTTTTCCTGAAATTAGCCATAAGGCAATGGATTTTCCAGGATTATACCTAGCCAATTGGGCAGCCCTAAAGGCATCCTGAAACTGTTCAATTGTCTGATGGTGGCTTTCCTGTAAAGTAATTGTATCTCCAGGTTATCTGCCAGACAATAGGTTAAAAAGAAGGGTGAGGGCCTCGGTGGAGATCCCCACCCATGGCCTAAGCCAATTTATCTCTACTAATAATTGTTGTAAACCAGTGATAGTAATTAATATTGTCAGGCATATTTGAAAATGGTCTGAGAGGTGATGCCCACGTAAGTGTCAAATGGGTTCCTAGAACCTTGAAAAGAGGCACTTCTTGGACCTTATCAGGGGTGATACATAAGTTTCCCCTTTAAAATATTTAATCATTTCTTGCATAAGGGATTGTAATTTAGTTGAATCTCTATGTCCAATGATAATATCATCCATATAGACATATCTAAGAATATCTTTATCTTTTAGCAATGGTTTAATAAGTTTATATACATAAGTCTGAAGAAAGGCTGGACTATTTGCCATTCCTTGTGGGAGCACTAGCCATTCATACCTTTGGTCAGGGCCTGAAAAATTCATAGAAGGCAAACTTTTCACAGTCCGCAAGGTGCAGCAGAATAGAAAAAAAAAAAAAACAGTCCTTAGGATCAATGACCAGAAGGGTAAAGTCTGAGGGGATGGCCACGACCCAGGGCATTCCTCTAAGAGGGGTGCCCACTAGCTTCATCTGTTTGTAGATCAGCCTTAAATCTTGTAACATATGCCATTCCCAGAGGACTTTTTGATAACAAACACTGATGTATTCCATGCACTCATAGATAGGCAGATGTGGCCTTGTTTTAGCTGTTGATCTACTATTTCTCCTAGGGCCTTTAGTTTTTCTTGGGATAGGGGCCACTGCTCCACCCAGACCAGTTTGTCCAGTTCCCATTCGATCTGGGGGCTGTAAGGGGCAGTGGCCCTTAGAATTGGGGGTGAACCCAAGGAACTTTGGGGATCTTCCCCCAATAGTTATGAAAGTTAGAAAACTTGTTTTTAGGCACTGTTTCTATTGGATCAGGAAACATAGAGGCTTCCTCATGATCTAATAGCTCCTCATAGATTGGCTTTATTATCAGTAGTCAAAACGGCCTGCATCTGTCCCAAGATGTCCTGTCCTAGTAAACTGGCAGTGAGCCCCGTGACCACAAGAGGTCGCACTTCTCCTTTGGAACCATCAGCATCCTGCCACACCACCCAGGAGGCTGTTTCTTCTGAATGTATGTTTCCTCAGACTCCCAGAACTTTTGGACCAGGCATTAAGCCCCAAGTAGGGGGAGCTTCCTCTTTCCTTAGGACCATTCTAGCTGCCCCGGTGTCTATAAGGCAGTGGAAACGTTTGCCATTAATAAAGATGCTCATTTTAGGATAGAGACCTTCTACCAGGGGAACAGTCCAATGAGCTTGAGGCCTTTCCTTTCTAGACCAGTCCAATTTAAGATCTTCAGGGGTCTCCCTTTGTAAGGACCCCTGTGCTCCTCCTTTGTCTAACGAGGCTTAAGGCTGCCCCGAAGCTAATTTAAAGGCTTGCCCTCCAGATCAAATTTCAATCTACAGTCTTTTTCTCAGTGAAGCCTAGGGCATGGGGTTGTAGGGGGCTTAGCCCCTCCTATCTCCCTCGGCTTCCTTTCCTTGACCTGAGGACACTCCCTCCTGAAATGTCCCATCTGGCCACAACAAAAACAAACTCTGTTGGTTCCCTCCCCTCTTGGCCCTGCAGGCTGGGTGCCAGCCTTAAGGCCAATGTCTGAGTCACAGTGTCAGCCAGTGCCTTTGTCTGTAGTCTCCAGGGCGCCCTGACTCTGGTGTTTTTGAGTCTCCACATCCTGTGAAGCGATAATCCAGATGCCCATGCATCTCTCTTTAAGACCTGCACATGCTATTTTGTAGTCCCCATTCATCCCTTGCCATTTAGTAAATTGTTCCCTCAGGGGGCCTGGGGGAAGTTTATCAGGGAGACTTTTTTCCACCCAGTCAATGCCTGCTATCGGCGCTTCAGAAGGACCTTCATCTAGTTTTTTCCATGCTGCTAACCCTATCAAAGGAATCTGGTCCTGGTACGGGGCCCCTGTGCCAGCCTTCTGGATTACAGTAGAAAATTGATCTGCTGTTCCTGACAGCATTCCAAAATGATTGGGACTGGGGGCTGGGCATTCTGATTGCACTCAGCTTGGACCCTGCATTCATCTCTAAATAGCGCTGCCCATTTAATGAATGTGGGGCTGGGGAGCACCGCTCTGGCCATATCCAAACAGTCCTTAGTAGTGCAGGGTTGGTGATCTTGAAGGAAGGTCTCGACCCAAGGGAATTTGGGCCATCCTCTAGAACTGCCTCTTTAATTCCTTTAAATCCTTAGCTTCCCAGGGATACCATACTACAGGGTGATTGCCTCCTGGATTTATATTAACAGGATATGCTTGTACTTGATACGCTTCAGCATATGTGGGCTCCAGCTCTGGATTCCCTGCTCTAGCCTGACAGGGGCCAGTATGCCCACACGCAGATTCAGGATAGGTTTTTGTGAAGGTAAATGGGGGGGTCTTCCTTTAAACTGCCCCCACCCCCTTCTCCCTTGAGCAGAGATAAATCTGGATACAGGGAACCGCTCGCACCAGGCGCACTGGGCAGTCACTTGTTCACTGTTCTCAGAGTGCACATATCCTCTCCCACTGTGTGTGCCAGGCACAATCTGTGTCACTCCCTCACATTGTTTTGCCCCTGCAGCCCCTCTCTCTCGCTGGGTTGAGCTGGCAGCTCGGTGTGGTGCTCGCAAGCTCACGGCCCCTCCCTCTTACCCAGGGGCCAGCGATTCTGCATGCCGCTAGCAAGCATTTGGCTCCACATGCAGCCTCTCTACCTTGCCCAGAGCCGGCAACTCTGCATACCATTTAGGAGGGTCCTGGCACCTGCACAATGCTGGGGCACAATCCAGTGCGAATTCCCCCCCAAGTGGCAGGCATGCCTGCCTTCCCCGTGGCTTCCCCTGCCCTGCCATGGTTCACCAAATTTTTCCCAATCCTCTTGAGCGTGCGCTGGGGCCCGCCCAGTATAGATCCCTCCAAGCAGCGGGTGCACTAGCCAATCTCCACAGCTTTCCCTGCCCTGCCACGGCTCAGCATCAGGGCCCCCAGGATGGCTTGCTTCTGACTCTAGGCATTCTGAAGCCATGCAGGGAGCCTGAAACTGCAGCTCTGGCTCCTCCTTACCCCCCCTTTCCCCTTTGCCTGCTCTGCCTCCACCTTCGCCTCCAGTAGGGGCTGGATTGCATCGGGAAGGAATGATATCTTAAGCACAGACACCGTCGGATAAAATCCCAAGGGAGGTGATATTTTAAAATGTTCCTCCCACTTTCTGGCTAGGTTTTCTACCTTATTCCAAGGGTTCCATGAAAAGACGTTAGAAGACTGGACCCAAGATGCTAATTCAAGAGCCATCTGTCAAACCTTGGCAATGTGAGAATCTGGAATTTCAAAACCATAGCTTCTTAATACAAGCCGTAGAGCTCCTAGTTCCAGATCAAGTTTGCTTTTGGCGTTACCCATACTAGGGATCTAACTTACCCTGAAGTCCGATTCGCTCCCTCCAATCTGGGAAGTTCCTCACATGGGGCACCAGATTGTGGGGTTCTCCACACACACACAAACACACACACACATATACACTAGTGGACGGCTCCAGGCCATTAGGATGGAGAAAGACAAGTTCGCTGCCCCTTCTCCGCTTCAACTCTCTAGAGACTCGAACACAACAGGGAGTTTGTCAAAGCCAAATCTCGTTTATTGGGGGGTCATAAAACAGCTTAAATAGACCAAAGACCACAGGATGTCAAACGGGCAGGCAATTATGTTAAAGGTCATGCAAGCTTTACAGGTCAGACTCAATGTATCTCTGTAAGAAAGGCAGGTCAACTCCTATAAGCCAATTGGGGCTCTCTGTAATGTGATCAGGGTTATGACCAGGACACTAGCTCTCAGCGCCATCTTTGGACCCATGTGCCCTGTCGTAATTCCTACACAGGCCCAAGAGGGACCCTTTTACTCCCTTTCTACCTTCAGTGTCCATTAGCTTTAATAAAAATCAAATGCATCCAGCATAATTGATAAATAGAATTCTACCTTCCCTGTTATTCTTCAGTTCTAAGTAAATTCCTGGGAGCTGTTGTTTGAAACTTGAAGTGGGAATATGATTTGTAGAATTTACTTCTGGTGAGTGGGAAAACCAGCTGTCAGGATGTGTATGAACATCCAGTATCCAGCAAGATAGTTTTTTCAAGACCATGTAGGTTTTCTTATGGTCTTGAACATGGGAATGGCAGCACAGATGCTAACCAATTCTAGGATCCTGTGTTGGACATTCAGTTGACTCCTACTTGAGCTACACTCCTTCTTCTTTTCTGTTGGACCTTCTGACTCTTGGTCCAGCTTTTGCTTCTTCCTCCATAGTCCCCTCGGAGCTTGTTCTCTGGATCCAGAACACTTTCCAGTAAAAATTCTTCAGCAAAGCATTGATATTTACTGATTCTAAAAGTTACATAAGCATATCAATATAATATACTATATCAAAATGAAGAATAAAAAGACCACAAATCAAAGATTTTCTGGATTCATCTGATATATAACTTTGGAGATTATTTTCTATTTGCTGACGTTGATTTTCATTCATACAGAAAACTTAACCAAACGTGTGTGTGTGTGTGTGTGTGTGTGTGTGTGTGTGTATGTGTGTGTGTGTGGCTATGAGTTTATTTCTTTCACTTAGTGGTGTGTGTGAAGACAAGTAGTTGGTGAATCCTCCACGTTGCAAGTCAGTTTGCTTTTCGGATGAAAGAAGAAGGGTTATAGCCTGAGAATTGGTTATTACTTGCAGGAATTTTTTTCTTTTTTAACTTCAGAAGGTATTTTATTTTGTGGGTGGGTGTGTGTGAGTGCATGTGTGTGGAAGACAGAGGACCACTCTCAGGAGTCTGTTTTCTCCTTCCACCATGGGGGTGTCAGGTGTTGAACTCAGGTTGCCAGGCTTGCATGGCTAGTGCTTTACCCACTGCGCCCTGCAGCTAGCCCAGGACATTTCCTGATGCAGCCATCCTTCAATTTGGGATGTCAAGAGAAGTGTAAATCAAGGAAGAAGTCCATTTTGGCAGAAGCAGAAAATAGCTGTTGAGAGACACGAGGATCACATTGGCTCTACTTTGTCTTTGTCATTCCATAGGCTTTAATTTGGGGGACAGTATACTCTGGAAAGGGGCCATCGATGTAGAAAGAATATTGTCTCGTTCTTCAGTGCCTGTTGCACCTGGCTGTCTAAATTCATGGTCATAGTCTAGGTTTTCATGATGTTAATAAACCATCCCTAAAGCCAACAGCTGGTATGAACCCTAACATGCAAAACATACTATGAAGTCATACTGAGACTGTTGGCCAACTGATTTTTCCTCAGAAAAACAAACTAGAAAACTGGAAAGGTAAATATATTTATATGAATTTTCCATGTCTGCCAGTTTGAAAGAATAAATCCCACATACAAATGAATCATTACAAACTTAATTGAAGTTTGGTGGTGTGTTTTTGACAGAGACAGGAAGTAAAGAAACAAGAGTTGTGAGGTATTTTTTTTTTGTTTCAGTGAAACCTCATCTGTCTTTCAATGTTTCTGCAGAGGCATCGTTCACCACGGTAAATGACTCAAGATATCTATCACTGCTAAGCTGTTTTAAAGGGAGAATTTCCCCTCCCCTCACTCTCCACTCTCTGTAATAACTAATTATGTATAGTTGCCTTTTAAGCCACATACAGAAATTGTTAAAAAGAAATAGATCAGTAATTGTGGTTAATATTTATTGGACACCTAGTTGCTTTTATTCTTTAAGATTTCATATGGGGCCAGCAGCACCGCACCCCCGGCCACTGGCTTAGCCCCAGGGGCCCCGCCCCGGACCCCAGCCCCTCACACCCTCCCACCCCCACGCGCCTTCGCCCCCCCCCCAGGTCGCAGGTGAAGAATTCTGCCATCAACATCAGACCCTCTGCCCCTCTGGCCCACCAGGGACCTATGCATGTGGTCCACAGAAGACACACTGCTACTCAGAATTCAATAGAGCCCAAAGGAAACTCAAGCAAAATTCTAAGGAACAAAGGGAACACAGGCCATACAGCTGGACTCCACTACAATCATTATATCACGTGGGCGAGATACTTCTCATCCAGCCCAAAGATAAGTAAACTTTTTCTTTTCACCTTACTGATCCTTTAAAGTATCAATGCTGTAGATCAACTTTCTCATACAGCCACCCCAAAACATACAACTCCAGGGAGTACACCACTCACCCCAACATTTCACCAAGATACTAAATCGTAAAAGTGCACTACCAAACTAATATTCACCCCCTGGTAACATAACAGAACTTAACTGACGTACTAATAGCCTAGTAGCCTCATCTAGGATATAACAATAACAATACACAAACATACCCAATCCAAGGCAAGCACTAGTAATAACTGGCAAGTGTAACAATACCAACTACGTCGATTCAGTGAAAAACACACAGAAACTGAAAGGTCCTAAAAAACAAAACAACAATGTACAAGTCAAAGTGCAGATCAACGAGAAACAAAACCCAAGAAGACCAATCTCCCACCGAAAGAATCAATCCTATAATGAGGGATTTTGACCAGAACAAATTCACAGAAAATAGCCATGAAAGCCAGACCCAATATAATGACTTTCAGAGTATGATCATTACCATGATTAATACTATGAAAGAGGAAATCTGAGAAGAGTTAAAGAACTGTATCAACCACTTTGAACTTGAACACAACAGGCACTTGGAGGAGTTGAGAAAAACAGTTCAAGAAACAAAAACAGGTATAGAGCAGTTAAAACAGTCTCAGGAAGAGTTTAAAATTGAACTAAAAGACAAGTTATCTTCAACCCAAAACTCAACAGAGAGTCTTATCAGCAGAACAAATGAGGCAGAAAATAGAATTTCAGATATTGAAGACAAAGTGGGAGAATTAACCAGCTCAATGGAAGAGATTGTTAAAGCCAAAAAGATACTTGAGAGGAACATTCAAGAGATATGAGACACCATGAAGAAGCCTAAAATGCGCATTCATGGAATACTAGAACAAGAATCCCAAAATACCACACCGGAGGAAATTTTTCAATTCATCATAAATGAAAACTTCGCACAACTAAAGAATGAGAGGCCTATCCAAATACAAGAGGCATTTCGCACTCCAAAAAGATATGACCAAAATAGAAAATCGCCACAGCAAATAAAAGTCAAAACACTCCACATTCAAGACAAAGAAAGGTGCTGAGAGCTTCAAGAGAAAAAAAGCAAGTCACTTTTAAAGGTAAACCTATTAGAATAACAAATGACTACTCAATGGAAACAGTAAAAGCAAGAAGAGCTTGGAGAGACTTACTTCAAGTATTAAATGAGCAAACATGCCAACCCAGACTGATATACCTGGCAAAACTATCTGTCATGATTGAGGGAGAAAGAAGTTTTCCACCACAATGACAACTTGAAGGGCCTTCAAAAAATGCTAGAAATGATACTCAAGCTTGAAGAAAAGAACAAGTGTATCCAGGAGGACAGAAGGGAAGTATAATACCACCAAAATATAAATATCAAACAACATGCTTACAAAATCTACTAAACATAATAAATGTCCAGAATTAAAAATAATTTCTCCATTATAACATTAAATGTCAATGGTATTAACTCACCGATTAAGAGACACAGATTACAAACTTGGATTAAACACTACAGTCCAACAATCTGCTGCCTTCAGGAAACTCATCTTGCCACAAAAGATAGGCACATCCTAAGAATGAAAGGCTGGTCCAAAATCTTGCAAGCTAATGGAACCAGGAAACAGGCAGGGGTAGGAATTATGCTCTCAGACAAAGTGGAGTTCAAACCAAAGAAAATCATAAGAGACACAGATAGATACTACATTTTAGTCACAGGTCCAATTCACCAGGAAGACTTCACAATACTGAACATATATACACCCAATACGGGCCCCTCCACATTCATGAAGAAAACCCTACAGCATCTAAAGCAAGAAATCAACCCCCAAACGATAATTCTTGGGGACTTCAACACCGCCCTCTCTACATGGGATAGATCAACAAGTCAAAAGCTTAACAGAGACACTTTGGAACTTAATCAAACCCTGAAAGAAATGGACCTTACAGATCTTTATCGAACTTTTCACCCACGCACCAAAGAATACACATTTTTCTCAGCAGCACATGGAACTTTCTCCAAAATAGATCACATATTGGGCCACAAAATAAATCTACACATATACAAAAAAGTTGAAATTCTAACCTGTGCCCTATCAGACCACCACGGCCTAAAGCTGGACATCCACAACACAACAAACAACAGAACATACACTAACTCCTGGAAACTTAGCAATATGATGCTGAATGAGAACTGGATTCAGGAAGAAATTAAAAAGGAAATTCAAGATTTCTTCAAAGCGAACGATAATGAAAATACAACTTACCAAAATCACTGGGACACAATGAAAGCTGTCTTAAGAGGTAAGTTCATAGCTCTTAATGCCTACATCAAAAAAATGGAAACATCAGAAATAAATAACATAGCGATGCAGCTTAATGCTTTAGAGAAACTAGAGCAATCTGATCCCAAAAGTAGTAGAAGAGAGGAGATTAGCAAAATAAGGGGAGAAATATCTGAAATCGAGATTAAGAAAACGATAGAAAAACTCAACCAGTCAAAAAGCTGGTTCTTTGAAAAAATCAACAAGATTGATACACCCCTAGCTAAACTAACCAAAAGCAAGAGAGAGAAAACCCAAATTAACAAAATTAGAAATGAACATGGAGTTATCACTACTGATACCCAAGAAATCCAGAGAATTATAACATCATATTTCAAAAACTTATACTCTGTGAAGTTTGACAACACAAAAGAGATGGATGAATTTCTAAGTAAACACAACCTACCTAAATTGAATCAGGAAGTTGTGAATTATTTAAATACTCCTATAACATATAAGGAAATTGAAGAAGTAATCTCGAATCTTCCCACCAAAAAATGTCCTGGACCAGATGGATTCAGCACAGAATTCTACCAGACATTTAAGGAGTTAATAACACTAATACTCCTTAAACTGTTCCATCAAATAGCAAAGGAAGGAACACTATCAAATTCCTTCTATGAAGCTAATATCGTCTTAATCCCAAAACCTAATAAAGATTCACTTAAAAAAGAAAATTATAGGCTGATCTCCCTGATGAACACAGACGCAAAGATTCTCAACAAAGTCTTAGAAAATCGGATTCAAAAACATATCAAAAAGGTCATTCACAGGGACCAAGTAGGCTTCATCCCTGGCACACAAGGTTAGTTCAACATACGCAAATCAATAAATATAATTCATCATGTAAACCAGTCCAAAGTCCAAGACCACATGATACTCTCGATAGATGCAGAAAAAGCCTTTGACAAAATCCAACAGCCTTTTATGATCAAAACGCTAGAGACAGTAGGAATGGAAGGAACCTTTATCAATATAATAAAAGCTGTATACAACAAGCCCACAGCAAGGATTATAGACAATGGGGAACAATTGGAAGCATTCCCACTTTGATCAGGAACTCAACAAGGCTGTCCACTCTCACCACTTCTATTCAATATTGTACTTGAAGTCTTAGCTGAAGCCATAAGACAAGAAAGAGACATAAGAGGGATTCAAATCGGCAAGGGAGAAGTCAAGCTATCCCTATTTGCAGATGACATGATCTTATACCTGAGTGATCCCAAAAACTCCACCAGGAAGCTCCTGGAACTAATTGAGAAGTTCAGCAGGGTGGCAGGATACAAAATAAATGTGCAAAAATCAGAGGCCTTCCTATATGCACAGAATGAAAGAAGTGAAAAAGCCTTGAGAGAAACAATCCCATTTACTATAGCCCCTAAAAAAATGAAATACCTTGGTGTAAACCTAACAAAGGAGGTAAAAGACCTTTACAATGAAAACTTTAAAACCCTAAAGAAAGAAATAGCAGAAGACACCAGAAGGTGGAAAGACCTCCCTTGTTCCTGGATTGGCAGAATCAACATCATAAAAATGACCATCCTACCAAAGGCAATATACAAATTCTATGCTATACCAATTAAAATCCCAAAGCAATTCTTCAAAGAAGTTGACCAAATAATCTCAAAGTTCATATGGAGGCACAAAAGACCCAGGATAGCAAAGACAATCCTCAGTAACAAAAACACTGCTGGAGGTATTACCATACCAAACCTTAGTCTATACTACAAATCCATAGTTATAAAAACAGCCTGGTACTGGCTCCAAAATAGACACACAGATCAATGGATAAGGGTTGAAGACCCAGATATAAGCCCACAAAAATACAGCCATTTGATCTTTGACAAAGGGGCCCAAAGAATCCAATGGAAAAAGAACAGCATCTTCAACAAATGGTGCTGGCAAAACTGGATCTCCACATGCAGAAGATTAAAACTGGACCCGTACTTGTCACCATGTACAAGACTTAATTCCAAATGGATCAAGGACCTTGATATCAGGCCAGAGACTATAAAAACCATAGTTGAAAGGATAGGGAACTCCCTTGAGCTGATCGGGCTAGGCCAACATTTCCTAAACAGATATCCAATGGCACAGTCACTGTTACCAACTCTCAACAGTTGGGATCTGGTGAAATTAAAGAGCTTCTGTTAGATAAAGAGATTGTAACACGAGCTCAAAGGCAACCCACAGAATGGGAGAAAATCTTCACGAACCACATATCTGATAGAGCTCTACTGTCCAGAGTGCACAAGGAACTTAGAAAACTAAACACCAAGGAAAACAATGGCCCAATTAAAAAATGGGCCCTGGAACTTAAAAGAAATTTTATCAGGGATGAAATTAAAATGTCTAACAAATATCTTAAAAAATGCTCCACTTCTTTAGCCATCAGGGAAATGCAAATCAAAACTTCCCTGAGATATCATCTCACCCCGGTCAGGATGGCAAAAATCCACAATACAAACAAGTGCTGGAGAGGATGTGGAGAGGGGGAACTCTCCTACATTGCTGGTGGGAGTGCAGGCTCATACAGCCACTCTGGCGAGCCGTCTGGAGATTCTTAAAGAAATTAAAGATTGAAATGCCATATTGACCCTGCTATTCCACTTTTGGGAATAACCCCCCATGCAGCAGAGGTTCACCTTGATAGCACAAGCACGCCCATGCTCATAGCAGCACTGTTTACAATAGCAAAGTCATGGAATCAACCCAAATGTCCAACAGTTGACGAGTGGATAAGGAAAAGGTGGTACAGCTATACAATGGAGTACTACTCAGCCATCAAAAATGATGAATTACTGGAATTTGCCGGGAAATGGATGTCATTAGAAACAATTATATTAAGTGAAGTATCCCAGACCCAGAAAATTAAGCGCCGTATGTACTCCCTAATAGGTGGTTCCTAGTACCAAACCCTCCCAGCCCACCTTGAGACACTCATAGGTAAATCTATGTATTACCTACAGTAATTGCAAGGATTATGAACAAGAGGGATGGGGTTGGAGGGCCACACCAGAAACAAGGAGAGAAGTGACCATGTTACAGTAGGGAAAATAGGCCTCCATCATGGACTGCAAGTAAGTAATGTGACACCTGGTTAAGTTCACAGACTTTCGTTCCTGATCATGTACAACTGAGGGGGTATGATCTCACCAGAAGGGGAGGGCATATAGTCTGGCAGATGAAAGGTGATAATTTGCAAATGGGTGACTGACCCCTCCCTCACCTAGATTTCCTGCTTTTATTACATCTACCCTTGAATGTGCTATTATAACAAGACTCCAGTTTAACAGCTTTTTGTCTCTGACCAGGGGTGACATACAGTGCCCATCAGGATGGAGTGAAGGGCATTGCAGGAGCAGCAAAACTGCAAAAGAAAATCAACAAACCACAATCCAGAACTTCAGAACTCTATATCAACCACCTAGAACTAGGCCAGCCTAATCTCCCCCCATCCTGAAGCTCAGGGAAATTTGTGGAAGAGGGGGCGGTAAGATTGTAAGAGCAAAAGGATGGGAGGAGCAATGATTTGCAAGATACTCCACACTAGTTAGAGCCAAAGTAATCATAATAGGACTTTGCATGCCCTGCGCAATGTCCAACACACTGTTGACCTCACAAAGTCTAGCATCAGCTAAAGGCACCAAGATCCTTAGAGGCAAGGGATTGACAGCCACAGTAGTGTTCCTATGCTTAAGGGGAACACTGGAAAGGGTTTCAGAGAAATGCCACTGGGTCCTTGTACGTCATTGGAGAGGAGGACCAAGAGGAGAGTTAGGCATACACAATAAAGGACTCTCTGGGAATTGGGGGGGAGGCACTGGGGGATGGGGAGAGAGGGAGGGGGAGCAGGGGGTACGGGGGGAGGAGGAGGGAGGGAGGGAACTGGTCTACCTATTAAGTTTGTATGAGCGGAAATGTTAAAAAATGTATTAAAAAAAGAATATAAAAAAAAGATTTCATATGGCTTTCAGATGTCATCTCTGATCCCTTCATTCTGATCGAAGGACTGTCATGCTTTTCTGTATACAGTTATGTCTAAACTTTGCCATCACTTTTGGAGCGTAGTTTTGCCAGGTAGAGAGAAATACCTTGAAATCATCGATCTCTTGCTTTGCATGGGCCATGGTTTCTGGTGAAAAGTCAACTGTTGATGATACAAATGGTCTATTGTCTCTTGCGATTTTCAAGATTCTCAGGTTTTGCCTTTCAGTGGTTTGGTTAAATTGTATCTAAGTGCATATGGATCTTTTTGTCTTATCTACATGCAACTAGTATACCCTGAAAAACGTGACCATACTAGTGTTAACTAAATGTTTATACTTGAATAATAGTCATAACAATAAGTCATTTACTAGTAGAATGTAATCAGTGTATTATGCTTAGAAAGCCAAAAAATTAGGTCTTGCAGAATGTTCCTTGTGCCCAAAAACTGGGGGAAATCAGAAGCTCACACAATGTAGGATGGGATGCATTTTTCTTTCTCTTCTAAATAAGAACACTTTTTAAAAAGATAATTTTCCATGGGGATTATCAAGAATTCCATTGTCTGATTATAAAATAAAAGATTGTAAGTGTTGAAAACCATATTTTGATCACTTCAATTGCCAGCCTTACACAGTGGAAGAATAACCCCAATGTTGGTTATGTGTCTTATTGGGTTCTTTGGTTTTTACATTCTGCTATCTTGGCCTATGTTTTCTCATCCATGAACAATGGTACAGAACCAGACAACCTGGAAAGCTCCCGCTGCTTATAAAAGTCTGTTATTTTCCCTGCAGAGTTTTTCGTTGTCTTACATAAATGAATACCAAAATTTAAATACTCATAAGGTATCATCGTTTCTTTTTCATTTTGTGGTAATTCTGTTTAATTGTGCGAGTGCATATGTGTTTCGATGTACATTGTTCTTCAGATTCCATCTTCCTTCTTTTTTCCTCCCTCCCTCCCTCCCTCCTTTTCTCCCTCCCTCTCTCCCTTATTCTTTTCCTCCTTTCTTCTTATTCCATCCTCCCTCCCTTCCTTCTTCCCTCCCTCCCTTTCTTCCTTCTTTCTTCCCTTCATTTCTCCTTTACTTCTTTCTTCTTCCTTCGTTCCTTCCTGTCTCCCTATCTTTCTTCTTTTTATACATAGTTACTCTTTATTAGGGGAAGGATTGGAAATTATATACCCCCAGTGACAAAATAATGCCAAACATTTCACTACTAGAGTGAAATTAAGAATTTGCATTACTACAAACTCAATTTTAAAAATGTTTTCAGGATTGATAGTTAGGATTTTCTGACTAACTCAGAGGAGCAGGTTAAAGACAAAGACATGAATGACTAAGCAAGAAAACTCAAGAAAATTACAAATAAGTAACAATAGAAAGCAAATATTTCATAATCACACCGCCTAAATTTTGATTGTGAATACTCTGTGCTGTTTTGTTTACATATATAAGGTCTTGGTGTGAAAACTCTCCAAAACCTATATTTTTCTGCTTCCATAGTATGATGAGTATCTTTCCATTTCAATAAATGTAGATCCGTATCATTGTAAGCCATGTGATGTCTCCCTTCTCTATTCCTCTGTGTGTGTGTGCGTGTGTGTGTGTGTGTGTGTGTGTGTGTGTGTGTGTACAGAAAGAGTTTTGCCAACTTTTAGTTCCAAAATAATGTAGGCCCATTTTCATAATTCCTTGCAAATGTTGTGGGACTTTATCATTAGAAAAATAGAAAGAAAATTCATGGCTCAGGAGATGGTTCCATGGGTAAAAAAATTGCTTGTCTCACAAATTTCATAATCTGAGTTTGGAACCCAAAACCTATAGAAAGCTGGACACAGTAACACAAGCCATGTGCAGAACTCCTGGCCATATTGCCTGACTAATGCAGTAGCAAAGACTCCCTGTCTCACACAAATGCGAAAGATAAGAACCAATACTTGACTGTTGTACACACACACACACACACACACACACACACACATAAGAGGCTAGACATATTGATATACCTAGACAAACCCAGGAGACTGGCTTTTTCCCATTGGTTAACTCCCATTGGGGCCCAACCCATTTGCTTTGGGCCCACTTGGGCTAGAGGTCTAGTTATTTAATATGAAGAGCTCATCTCCATAATCTCTTCATAGGGAAGTTGGCTATCTTATCTCTGGGAGAATTGGAGTCAGTTCCTCAGCAGGAGTGTTCTTTCAGGGTAATTCCAGCAGTGGGGGATGACCTTCAGGAATTCCAACAACATTCAAAGACCTTGAGAGACCCATCCCAGCATAGCTACTGTAATCCTGCCTCAATATGGGCTCATTATGGGACCCTGAAGGACAGAGCAGAGAGTTGGGTTCCTGCAAGGTCTGCAGGAGAGAACAGATTTGTCCATTTTTCTTGCCAAAACTTCCTTTTCATGTGACCACTGGATAGAATTTGGAATTTGTCTTGAGCCACTAAATGCCAAAATAAATCCCAATTTTTGTCTGACATTCTAGCAAAGAAAAATGAGTAATTACTCTGATAAGACAAGGAAAATCCTTTGACCTACATAGGATATGTGGAGGTTTATAATTCTTATTCTTGCTGTAAGGATAAGTGCTGCACATTCAACAAGTCTCTTTAAGAAGTTAGCATGTGATATGCTTTATATTATGACAGGGAAAAAAAGACGCAAAATCTCCTGGAGCACAGAAAATTATGGGTGAGAGGAATTAAACAAAGTAAATAAAGGTAATGGATGAAATATTTGTGTTAAGTCCTCAGTAAATAAACATAACGCCAGAAAGAGGCAAGAAATACTGGGAGACAGTGAAAGTGTCAACAGGTTGACCAAACTGCCTCTTAGAGAATGCAAAATTGCATAAAAGACCTCAAGAAGTGAAGAAAGAAGGCCCATGGATGTCCAAGGACATTCCTGAAAGAGGAACAGGTTCAACAGCCCAGAACAGAGACACGTGATATGTGTAGGTTGGAGAGAGAGAGAGAGAGAGAGAGAGAGAGAGAGAGAGAGAGAGAGAGAGAGAGAACTTGTCAAGTCATCTAGAATCTATAGTTCATAACAAAGAACTTGGCTAAGCCACTGGGGAGACAGAGCAGAATGCTGCTATGATGTTCTCTCCATTTTGTCTCCTTGAGATCTTAAGGTGTCTCTGAAGGGACTGATAACCACAAGATGTAACAGTAAGGAGAGATACCAGAGTGCTTGCCTAGACCAGAAGGGAGAGGGGGCAGGTAATTAGGGGCTGAATGTGTTAACCAGGTGTGATAGTTAAGCCTGGGTGTCAATTTGACACACCTGCATTAACTAAGATGGGCTGAGACTACATATACTGAGATTACCTGAAGGGATACTGAGACCACCCTAGATCCTATCAGAATCTCCAAAGATCTCCTAGGATCCTCCCAGTACTGGACCATATATACAGAAGCCACCAAAGAGAAGAGATTCTTCTTCGACCCTCTAGCCTTCCAACCCTCCAAATCCTAGACTAGACTAAAGACTTACGAATTCTCCAGCCTGCAACCACCACCCATTGACTACAGAACCGAGAAGCTATTGGCAGCTATCTTTGGAATACCTCGACCATATCTGTAAGCCAGCTCAATACATCCATGTATATATATATTCAGGGGCTGGAGAGGTGACTCAGGGGTTAAGCCTCTGCCTTGCAGGCGGAATGTCCTGAGTTCGGATCCTAGACCCCATGTATAGACACCGGGCACAAGTGGGGCGCCTGCATTTCTGGTCCTGGCAGGGTGGAGCCTGTGAATCCCGGGGCAGAGTAAACAAGGAGGAGGTGGAGGTGGTCTATGGTGGTTCCCGAATTTGTCATTGAATCTACACACACACACACACACACACACACACACACACACACGCATGCATACACTCACACATGCACAACTGAATAAAAAATTATTTAAAAAATCCATGTATATATATATTCATATATATATAGATATATATATATTCATTGTGTTGATTCTGCATCTTTAGAGAACCTGTCCAGAACCACTGTTCTGGATTATATAGAAGATTAGCTTTGCCTCTCCTCAAACTTTGTAGAAATGGAGTCTTGCAATATGTTCTGTTTTAATGACTTTTTTACTCAACGTTATGTGAGTGAGATGTATCTCTGTTGGCCCTGTTGGCACCTTAATCTTTTTTTCTGGAATTGCTAGTGAATTTATTCTGGTTATTCTCTTATCTTTAAACTCAGTTATCAGTCAGCCTTCTATTTTTGTGTGTACATGTGAGTGTATGTATGTGTATGTGTTTGTATACAAAAGGACACTTAAGTTTGCATGCCCCTGGGGACCTAAAGGGTGACATCAGGAGTCATGCTGGATCACTCTCCATCTTTATCAATAAGCTTTATTCTGGTCTGTCCCAGGCTCCGCCTTCCAGAGCTAGAATTGCAGGCTTCCACCATATTCACCTGGCATTTTTACATAGGATCTAGGAATTCAAACTCAGGCCCTTTTACTTGTAAGGCAAGATGTTAAACTAGTCTTCTATTTTTATAAAAGCATTGATGATTATAAATTCTATACATATTGTTGGAACTACTTACAAGTTTTGCTATGCAACCATTCATCTATATTCAGTCTTGAATGTTTCTACTTTAATGTATCCTACTGCATTTTTTAAATTCATAATTGAACTTTTCATATATTTTTAAAATTCACATCCAGTTGTAGAACATAGTCATATATTTTGTATACTCCTTATCAAATGCCCCAAATCTTTCAACACTACAGTAAAATATTATAACCAATCTTTTGACATTGGTACAATGGTATAGAGAAGTAGTGTTAATTCAGAAACATGAAGATATCTCATTCTGCTCATTATAGCTGTGCTTGCTGTCTGACACTGTTCCTCCTTCATTCCAGTAACCACTGACCTAGTCTCCATTTCTATGACTTTGCCACTTTTAGAATGTTGAGTAAATGAAATGTTGTATATTGACCTTTTTCATTCTGCATAATCCCCTGGTGATTTATAAAGTGTGGCACATTTGGATATAACATGTCTCCTGAAATCTCATCTGTTAAATATTTAGTCCCCAATGCAGTGTACTAAATTGGTAGCACTCTAATGAATGAATGAATGAATGAGTTTGGTGATTTGTGATTTGATAGCATGATTGGCAGGTGGTAGAAACTAAAGGGTGTATCTTAATTAGAGGGTGCCACTTAGGCATTCTCTTAAACAGGATATCTAGCTTCCCAGACCCTCCTTCCCTCCCTCCCTCTCTCCCTCCCTTCTTCCTTCCTCTTTTTCCCTCCTTCCTTTTTCCCTTTCTTTTTCCAGGCTACCATGAAGTAAGCAACTTTTTCCACTAGTGTCTTTCCTTTGTGATATTTCTCTCTTATTTTGCTTAATGATCTTCAATCCCATCCATTTTCTTACAAATGATACAATTTCATTTTTTTATTGAATTGTGGCTCCATTGTATGCATAGTACATTTTCTTTAGTCATTCCTTAGATGAAGACCACTTAGGCTGATTAGATAACATAGCTCTTATGATTACTGCCACATTAAATATGGATTTGTAGAAAAGTTTATTGTATGCTGACTTCAATTCCTTTGGTTATGTACCAGAAGTGGTATAGCTATTATATATTCGTTCTTATTATCATTTCTTTATAAAATACCATACTGATTTCCATAATCATAGAAATAATTTACATGTTCTCCAATACTGTATAAGGGTTAATCATTTACCTCTCCATAGTCCCCCTCTTCACTTTGGTTAGCTATTGAATTTTTATTTTCTTGGTGATGGCCATTCTAATTTATGTGAAATGTAGTCTCCATAATTTTGATTTGGATCTCTCCAAATCAAAAAAGTTGTGAATTTATTGGCCATTTGTGCTTCTTATTTTGAGAAATATCCATTAAGCTTATTTGCCTCGATTATTGATTTTTGTTCTTTTGATAGTTTGTTCAAGCTCTTTATATATAATGGATATCACTATTTATTAGATGAATAGATTAAAAGGATATTCTCCATGTCTGTGGATTGTCTCTGCAGTCCATTAATCATGTTCTTTGCTATACAGAATCCTAGTGACCCAATGTACTCCCATTTGCCAATTCTTCCTTTAATTTCTTGAGCTACTTCAGTCTTATTTATAAAGTCATTGCCTATACCTTTTTAAAGTACTTTCCCTAGGTTCGAAGTGGTGGCATAGTGATAAGGGGCTTGCCTAGCATTTGGGAGACGATCGGTTCAATTTTCAGTGCTTCCCAAAAAAAGTTAATAGTTTTTCTCTTGTAGTTCCAAATTCAACTCTTGTATTAATGTTTTTAAGCAATGTTTGAATTGATTTTTGGACAGGATGAGAAATAGGAATAGTGTCAGTTTATATTCAGTATATTCAATAGTGTCAGTATATTCAGTCTTTCCAGCACCTATTTTCCCCCCTTGGAAAAGCAAAAAAACTGAGTCAAATTTATTATGGAACCTAATCCCTTGTATATCATGAAACAGGGAGGGTGAAGCCTGTACACTGGGCAGAGTGATGACATCAATAGTGACAGACTGCAGGTTCCAGCACCTATTATTAAACAGTTTTTGCCAACAGTTTGGTGAACTTTTGGCAAGAACCAGATGATACAAACTTGTAAGTTTATTTCTACATCTTCTATTTTATTTTCTTGGTCTGTGTGTCTGTTTTTGTACCTGTACTCTGGTGATTGCTTGTACTTACATAATTCATCATTTTGGCTGATTTTTCTTCATATGGCTCTTTGCTTAAAATTTAAAGTCAAGTACTGTGATACTTTAGCATTGCTGTTTTTGCCAAGGTTATTTTGGTAATTCAGGATCTTTTTATTTCCCTATGAGTTTTAGGATTTAGGATAGTTTTTTTATTAAGAATGTCATTGGAAGTTAGTGATTTTGGAGTTGTATACTGACTTGCTAATGTGGCCATTTTGAAATATTACTTTTGCTCATCTATGAGCACATGATGCTGTTCAGCTTCTTGTGCTTTCTTCAATTTCTATCTTCAGGGTTTCACTATAGAGTCCTTTCACTTCCTTGATTGGCTTCATTTCTAGGTGTTATTTAAAGTTCTTGTGAATGGTTTTCGTTTCTTGACTTGTTCTGGGTGCTCATTAATGTTATATAGGAAGGATACTGGTTTTTGTTTCATTGATTTTTTTTTGTATCCTGTTTCTCAACTGAAAGCATCATGTCTGAGTTTTCTAGAAGTCACTTGGTCCTTTTATGATCATATCCTCTAAGAATAATTTCACTTCTTCCTTTTTTATTTATATCCCCTCTTTCTTCTCTTGTCTTTTTACTTTAACAAGTGCATTGAACACTATATTGAATAAGATCAGGAGAGAGGACACCCTTGTCTTGTTCTGGATTTGAGAGGAAATGCTTTCAGTTCTTTCCCATTTCATATAAGTTCATGGTATGTAATACACATGTTGTCAAATTATATTAGCTACTTTTCTCATCACTGTGTCCAAATATCAGACAAAAAGCAACTTAAGAGAGGAAGAATTTATTTTGGTTCACAGTTTAATGTCAGAAAAGACATTAATGTTATGTGTTTCTCATATATCAGTAAGCAAGGAAGCAGAGACATTAGACAGGAACTGGGTCTGAATTTAACCTTCTGGTTCCATCTCTATGTCCACATACCTCCCAACTAGTCCTCATGCCCAAAATGTCTTACAGTTTCCCGGAAAACAATACCAACAGCCAGGGACAACAGTTTGAAGCACGTGAACCTGTGGAAGATTTCCTATAAACAAATCCTAACATTATGCCCCTGGTTCCCATAGATCATAGCCATCTCATAATTCAAAATGTATTCAGTCAAACATCAAAATTCCTCATAGTCTTACAGTTCCAATTGTGTTCAAAAGTCCAAAGTTTCTTATAAGACTAAAGGTAATCTCTTAGTTGTGAACCCTTGTAAAATCAAAAACAGAAACAGAAACAATAAAAAAGTTATATGCTTCCCACATACAATTTCGCAGGTCAGATATTTCCATTCTTAAAGAAGGAATGCAGGCATAGTAATTCCGCCACCTAACAAATAAAGAGATAACTTTCAAATAATGTGATTCTCAAATTTCAGAATATAAGCAGAACTTGCTCAGATTCTTTGCCAGGTATAAAATGAATGACCTATAACACAATTCTTAGAAGAATCCTTGTTTCCCTCTCCAACACTACGAGCACAATCTTTTTCTCTCTGTGTTTCTTATTATCATTGTGGTGTTCCAAACTACTGCCAGAGCAGTCCATTAAATTCTACTTATAGTTCTCTATGAATTCTCCAGCTAAGAACTTTAAAATCTTCCACATTTCTATTGGAAACTAGGTCAGAGGACTTAAGAAACACATGCATAAACTTATCATAGCAATTACCTACTCCTAGTGCCTGTTTTCTTCTGTATTTACCTTTCCATTTGATGCTACCAAATACCTTATAAGAAGTAATGTAAAAGTGAAGGCTTTTAGTGGCTCACAGTTTCATGGCATGGAAGCCTGTGCAATGAGTTGCTCATATTTGGGTGGATTAGGAAGCAGGGACACCAAATCATAGGTGGGACTGGTTGTCACCCTCTAGCCCCAAATCTATGGCTATTCATTTACTAATTAGGCCCCATATAATAAAGTTTCCATAACTTCCCTAAATAGTGCCACCAGTTTGGGACTAAGTGTTCAAACAAATGAACCTTTGGAGAACATTTCAAATTTAAATAATGATCAGTATATTCCTATAATCCTAGTTTCATTGGGGTTCTCATCATGAAGGGATTCTGAAGTTTGAACAAAGGCCTTTTTTGTACCTGTTAAGATGATTGTGTGGGGCTGGAGAGGTGGCTCAGGGGTTAAGCCTCCGCCTTGCAGGCGATAGGTCCTGAGTTCGGATCCTAGACCCCACGTATAGATGCCGGGCAGAAGCGGGGGCGACCTGCGTTTCTGGTCCTGGTGGGCAGAGCCTATGAATCCCGGGGCAGAGGAAACGAGGAGGAGGTGGAGGCGTCCATAGTGGTTCCCAAATTCTTCCATGGTTCTACACACACACACACACACACACACACACACACACACACACACACACACATTAAAAAAAAAAAGATGATTGTGTGATTCATGTCCATGATTTCATTATTGCTGTAACACATTTATTGATCTAATATGCTGATGAAACAACTTGATTATGGTTTACGATATTTTCAATGTGTTGTTAAAATTTAGTATACACATATCTTTTTTTTTATTTCCACTCATACAAACTTAACAGGTACACCAGTCCCCCCCTCCCTCCAACCCCTTATCCCCTTGTGCCCCTCTCTGCTCCCCCTTCCCTCCGCATCCCCCAGTGCCTCCCCCTCCCATCCCCGGAGCATCCTTTAATGTACATGCCAAACTCTCCTCTGGGTCCTCCACTCCAATGAGGTGCAAGGACCCAGTGGCATTTCCCAGAACCCTTTCCAGTGTTCACGTTAAGCATAGGAACACTACTGTGGCTTTCAATCCCTTGCCTCCAAGGATTCTAGTGCCTTTAGCAAATGCTAGACTTTGTGAGGTCAATAGTGTGTTGGACATTGTGCAGGGCATGTAAAATCCAAATATGATTGCTTTGGACCCTAACTTGGAGTATCTTGCATATCATTGCTCCTTCCCATCTTTGTGCTCTTACAATGTTACCACCCCCTCTTCCAAAAATTTCCCTGAGTTTCAGGATGGGGAGAGAGTAGGCTGGCCTAATTCCAGGTGATTGATATAGAGTCTCTGATGTTCTGGATTATGATTTGTTGATTTTTTTTTCAAGTTTTGCTGCTCCTGCAATGCCCTTGGCTCCACCCTGATGGGTATTGGATGTCACCCCCTAGCCAGAGATAAAAACCTGTTAAATTAGAGTCTTGTTATAAGAGTATATTCAAAGGCAGATGTAAAAAAACCCATGGTGAGGGAGGGGTCAATCACCCATTTGCGAAATGGTTACTTTCTATCTGGCAGACTATACACCCTCCCCTTCTGGTAAGATCATACCCCATCAGTTGTAAATGATCAGGAACGAAAGTCTGTGAACTTACCAGATGTCTCATTACTTACTTGCAGACCTTGATGGTGGCCTATTTTCTCTGCTGTAACATGGTCCCCTCTCTCCTTGTTTCTGGCGGGGCCTTCCTTCCCCATCCTCCTGTTCATAATCTTAGCAATTACTGTAGTTATTACAGAGATTTATCTTTGAGTGTCTCTAAGTGGGTTTGGTACTAGGATCCACCTATTAGGGAGTACATATGGCACTTAATT
Source organism: Typhlomys cinereus (assembly GCA_023101885.1). Taxonomy (NCBI): domain Eukaryota; kingdom Metazoa; phylum Chordata; class Mammalia; order Rodentia; family Platacanthomyidae; genus Typhlomys; species Typhlomys cinereus. The sequence continues at coordinate 4,871,727 of JALPQD010000050.1, read as the reverse complement.
TTCTGTGTCTGGGATACTTCACTCAATATAATTGTTTATAATTCCATCCATTTCCCAGCAAATTCCATTAATTTATCATTTTTGATGGCTGAGTAGTACTCCATTGTATAGATATACCACCTTTTCCTTATCCACTCATCAACTGTTGGACATTTGGGTTGATTCCATGTCTTTGCTATTGTAAACAGTGCTGCTATGGTCGTGCTTGTGCTATTGAGGTGAATTTTTGCTGTATGGGGGTTTATTTCCAAAACGGAATCGCAGGATCATATGGCATTTCAATCTTTAATTTCTTTAACAATCTCTAGACGGCTCGCCAGAGTGGCTGTATGAGCCTGCATACCTACCAGCAATGTAGGAGAGTTCCCCTCTCTCCACATCCTCTCCAGCATTTGGTGTTGTTTGTATTGTGGATTTTTGCCATCCTGAACAGGGTGAGATGATATCTCAGGGAAGTTTTGATTTGCATTTCCCTGATGGCTAAGGATGTGGAGCATTTTTTAAGATATTTGTTAGATATTTTTAATTTCATCCCTGATAAAATTTCTTTTAAGTTCCAGGGCTCATTTTTTAATTGGGCCATTTGTTTAGTTTTCTAAGTTCTTTGTGCACTCTGGATAATAGTGCTTTATCAGACATGTGGTTCGTGAATATTTTCTCCCATTCTGTGGGTTGCCTTTGAGCTCGTGTTACAATCTCTTTATCTGAACAGAAGCTCTTTAATTTCACAAGATCCCAACTGTTGAGAGTTGGTAGCAGTGACTGGGCTATCGGTTGTCTGTTTAGGAAATGTTAGCCTAGCCCAATCTGCTCAAGGGAATTCCCCTATGGTTTTATAGTCTCTGGCCTTATATCAAGGTCCTTGATCCATTTGGAATTAAGTCTTGTACATGGTGACAAGTACGGGTCCAGCTTTAATCTTCTGCATGTGGAGATCCAGTTTTCCCAGCACCATTTATTGAAGATGCTGTTCTTTTTCCATTGGATTTTTTGAGCCCCTTTGTCAAAGATTAAATGGCTATAGTTGTGTGGGCTTATATCTGGGTCTTCAACCCTTATCCATTGATCTGGGTGTCTATTTTGGAGCCATTACCAGGCTGTTTTTATAACTATGGATTTGTAGTATAGATTAAAGTTTGGTATGGTGATACCTCCAGCAGTGTTTTTGTTATTGAGGATTGTCTTTGCTATTCTGGGTCTTTTGTGCCTCCATATGAATTTTGAGATTGTTTGGTCAACTTTTTTAAAGAATTGCTTTGGGATTTTAATTGGTATAGCATAGAATTTGTATATTGCCTTTGATAGGATGGTCATTTTTATGATGTTGATTCTGCCAATCCAGGAACATGGGAGGTCTTTCCACCTTCTGGTGTCTTCTGCAATTTCTTTCTTTAGGGTTTTAAAGTTTTCATTGTAAAGGTCTTTTACTTCCTTGATTAGGTTTATACCAAGGTATTTCTTTTTTTTTTTTAGGGACTATAGTAAATGGGATTGTTTCTCTCAAGGCTTTTTCACTTCTTTCATTCTGGGCATATAGGAAGGCCTCTGATTTTTGCACATTTATCTTGTATCCTGCCACCCTTGAACTTCTGTATTAGTTCCAGGAGCTTCCTGGTGTAGTTTTTGGGATCACTCAGGTATAGGATCATGTCATCTGCAAATAGAGATAACTTGACTTCTTCCTTGCCGATCTGAATCCCTTTTATGTCCCTTTCTTGTCTTATGGCTTCAGCTAACACTTCAAGTACAATATCGAAATGAAGTGGTGACAGTGGACAGCCTTGTCTAGTTCCTGATCAAAGTGGGAATGCTTCAAGTTTTTCCCCATTGAGTATACTCCTTGCTGCTGGCTTATTGTATACAGCTTTTATTATATTGATAAAGGTTCCTTCCATTCCAACCTTCTCTAGGGTTTTGATCATAAAGGGCTGTTGGATCTTGTCAAAAGCTTTTTCTGCATCTATCGAGAGTATCATGTGGTCTTGAACTTTGGACTGGTTTACATGATGAATTACATTTATTGATTTGCGTATGTTGAATTAACCTTGTGTGCCTGGGATAAAGCCTACTTGATCCCCATGGATGATCTTTTTGATATGTTTTTGAATCTGATTTGCTAAGACTTTGTTGAGAATCTTTGCGTCTGTGTTCATCAGAGAGATCGGCCTATAGTTTTCTTTTTTAAGTGAATCTTTATTAGGTTTTGGGATTAAGACAATATTAGCTTCATAGAAGGAATTTGGTAGTGTTCCTTCCTTTGCTATTTGATGGAACAGTTTAAGCAGCATTGGTGTTATGAACTCCTTAAATGTCTGGTAGAACTCTGTGCTGAATCCATCTGGTCTAGGACATTTCTTGGTGGGAAGATTCGAGATTACTTCATTGATTTCCTCATATGTTATAGGACTATTTAAATAATTCACAACTTCCTGATTGAATTTAGGTAGGTTGTGCTTACTTAGGAATTCATCCATGTCTTTTGTGTTGTCAAATTTCACAGAGTTTTTGAAATATGATGTTATAATTATCTGGACTTCTTGGGTATCAGTAGTGATAACTCCATTTTTATTTCTAATTTTGCTAATTTGCATGTTTTTTCTCTCTTTCTTTTGGTTAATTTAGCTAGGGGTGTATCAAGCTTATTGATTTTTTTCAAAGAACCAGCTTTTTGACTGGTTGATTTTCTGTATCATTTTCCTAATCTCGATTTCAGATATTTCTCCCCTTATTTTGCTAATCTCCTCCCTTCTACTGCTTTTGGGATCAGATTGCTCTGGTGTCTCTAAAGCTTTAAGCTGCATTGTTAAGTTATTTATTTCTGATGTTTCCATTTTTTTGACATAGGCATTAAGAGCTATGAACTTACCTCTTTTTTTATTATTTATTCAATTGTGCATGTATGCGTGTGTGTATGTATGTGTCTGTAGAACCACGGACGAATTCGGGAACCAACATGGACCGCATCCACCTCCTCCTTGTTTACTCTGCCCCAGGATTCACAGGCTCCACCCTACCAGGATCAGAAGTGAGGGCCCGTCATCTATACATGGGGTCTAGGATCCGAACTCAGGACCTTCCACCTCAAGGCAGAGGCTTAACCCCTGAGCCACCTCTCCAGCCCCGCACTTACCTCTTAGTACAGCTTTCATTGTGTCCCAGAGATTTTGGTAAGTTGTATTTTCATTATCGTTCACTTTCCGGAAATCTTGAATTTCCTTTGTAATTTCTTCCTGAATCCTATTCTCATTCAGCATCATAGTGTTAAGTTGCCAGGAGTTAGTGTATTTTCTGTTGCTTGTTGTGTTGTGGATGTCAAGCTTTAGGCCGTGGTGGTCTGATAAGGTCCAGGCTAGAATTTCAACTTTCATGTATATGTGGAGATTCATTTTGTGGCCCAATATGTGATCTATTTTGGAGAAAGTTCCATGTGCTGCTGAGAAAAATGTGTATTCTTTGGTGCGTGGATGAAAAGTTCGATAGAGATCTGTAAGGTCCATTTCAGTAAGGGTTTGATTAAGCTACAAAGTGTCTCTGTTAAGTTTTTTACCTGTAGATCTATCCCATGTTGAAAGGGCAGTATTGAAATCCCCAAGAATTATCGTTTTGGGATTGATTTCTCCCTTTAGACGTTGTAGGTTTGCTTAATGAATGTGGGGGTGGGGCATATTGGGTGCATATATATTCAGTATTGTAAAGTGTTTCTGGTGAATTGTACCTGTGACTAAAATATCCATATGTGTCTCTTATGATTTTTTTTTTGTTTGAAGTCCACTTTGTCCGATAGCATAATGGCTACCCCTACTTGTTTTCTGCTTCCATTAGCTTGTAGAATTGTTGACTAGCCTTTTATTTTTAGGGCATGCCTATCTTTTGTGGTGAGATGGGTTTCCTGCAGGCAGCAGATTGATGGATTGTGATTTTTAATCCAAGTTTGTAATCTGTGTCTCTTGATCGGTGAGTTAATTCCATTAACATTTAGTGTTATAATGGAGAAACTAGTTTTAATTCTGGACATTTATTATGTTTAGTGGTTTTTGTAAGTATATTGCTTCGCTTTTAATGGTGTTATACTTCCTTCTGTTCTCCCAAATATGTTTTTTCCTTCACGCTTGAGTATCATTTCTAGTATTTTTTGAAGGCCTGGTTTGGTGGACATGTATCCCTTCAAATTGTCTTTGTGCTGGAAGATTTTTCTTTCTCCCTCGATCATGACGGATAATTTTGCAGGGTAAATCAGCCTGGGTTGACATTTTTGCTCATTCAATACTTGAAGTATGTCTCTCCAAGCTCTTCTTGCTTTTAGTGTTTCCATTGAGAAGTCATTTGTTATTTTAATAGGTTTACCTTTAAAAGTGACTTGTTTTTTCTCCCTTGAAGCTCTCAGCACCAGTTCTTTATCTTGAATGTGGAGTGTTTTAACTATTATTTGCCGTGGGGTGCTTCTATTTTGGTCGTATCTGTTTGGGGTGCGGAATGCCTCTTGTATATGGATGGGCCTCTCTTTTTTTAAATGAGGAAAGTTTTCCTTGATGATCATTTGAAAAATTTCCTCAGGTATGGTATTTTGAGATTCTTGCTCTGGTATTCCATGAATATGCATGTTAGGCTTCTTCAGGGTGTCCCATAACTCTTGAATATTTCTCTCAAGTATCTTTTTGGCTTTAACAACCTCTTCCATTGAGCTGGTTAATACTCCCACTGTCTTCAAGGTCTGAAATTCTGTTTTCTGCTTCGTTAGTTCTGCTGATAAGACTCTCTGTTGAGTTTTGGGTTGAAGATAACTTGTCTTTTAGCTCAGTTTTAAACTCTGCTTGAGTCTATTTTAACTGCTCTATGCCTGTTTTTGTTTCTTGAACTGTTTTTCTCAACTCCTCCAAGTGTCTGTTGTGTTCCTCTTCAAAGCGATTGATTTGATTATTTAATTCCTCCCAGATTTCCTCTTTCATAGTATTTAACATGTTAATGATCATGTTTTGAAAGTCGTTATCCTGGGTCAGGCTTTCTTGGCCATTTTCCATGGGTTTGTTCTAGGTTGGAGTCTATCATTATGGGATTAATTCCTTCAGTGGGAGATTTGTTTACTTAGGTGTTGCTTCTCACGGATTTGCACTTTGACTTGGGCATCATCCTTTTAACTCTTGAGACCTTCTTTCAATTTCTGTGCGTTTTTCACTGAGAATCATTTGGCCTGGGGTTCTGGGGGTGGATGGGGCAGAGCTTACCTAGGTCAAGGTGAGTCTTAGCTGGACTGCGCGCATCCCAGGCGGCGGAGTGGGGAAAGGGAGTATACACATATCTTATTGAAAATATTTACATTTATGATCATCACGGATATTGATCTCTAATTTTCTTATTTGGCTGTGCTCTTACCTAGTTTTTGTATCAGAGTATTTATAGAATGAATTGGTCTCGTTTCTTCCCTTTATATTTTATAGGTTCATTTGTAGAGAATCTGTGTTATTCTTTAAAGGTCTTGTACAATTTGCAATGAATCTTCCCAGTCTCGGGTTTTTCTCTGTGAGGAAGCTTTATTAATATTTCAACATAATTACTTGTTACAGATGTTTAAATTGTTTGCATCATCTTGACTTAGTAGATCATAGATGTCTAAGAATTTTTTTTCATTTTCTCTAAATATTTCAATTTATAGGAATGTAAGTTTTCAAACCATTTCCAAATGATCCTCTGGATTTCAGTTTAATTGTTGCAATATCTACTTTTTCTAATTTGGGTTCTCTTATCTTTTATTTGGCTAGGTTAAAGTTCTGATAACTTTATTTAACCTTTCTAAGGACCAATCCTTTGTTTCATTGATTGTGTATTGTTACTTTATTCCCCAACTTGTTAATTTCCATTTTGATCTCTGTTATTTCTTTCCATCTACTAATTTGAGGGGTTTTTTTTTCATTGTTTCTCTAAGACCTTTAGGTGTATCATTATTTATTTCAAATTTCTATTTTCTAATGCTGTCATAAAGTTATAAATTATTTTCTTAGAACTGCATAGGTAAAATTGCTGCACTATTCAAAATAATTAAGAAATAACAGTTTGTATTAGTTAAACACAGATCCCAACTTGATAACTGAAGACTGAACTCTGGGAAGATCTGTGAAGAACTGGTAGTTAAAGCAAGACCTAAGCAAGCCTGAAGGAAAGTGTCTAATTGATATGGGAAGACCAGGCCTGTAGTGAGAAGGGCTATTTCCTGAACATGTAGGTAAGATAGTATGGCCAGTTCCCTCAGCTCCTGATGGTGTGAACTCTTTTGCCATGCTGAGCTATGAAGAATAATGGAGAATCAAAAACAAGGATTAAATCCCTTATTTCCTGAAACTGTTTGGCCATAAATTTAGCAGCAACATGAAGTCAAACAGCAATCAAAAGTCAAACAGCAGATGAAAGGACAAAAAAAAAATATACACAGTAAAATTTGATTGAACTATAAAGAAAAACAAAATCATGATATCTGCATGTAAATAGGTGGGACCAGAAATTGTGGAGTGAAGAAAGCCAGACCACAAAAAAAGAAGACAAATCCCACATCTTTTCATCTCTCTTATGTGAAGCCTAAATTTTAATTTTTATATGTGTGAGGAAGGAGATTATACATGGGGAAGAAGAAATACTAAGGGGGAAGAGAAAACTGTGATAAAAAAGCAGGAAAGGGACTAGTGGAGGGAGGAGGGGACCAGCGGAAAGATTCAAGATTGTGATGAGGGAGACTGGAGAAGGGGAACCAATAAAAAGAAAGTAGATGTGAAAATTCCATGATGAAACCCACTACCGATTTTAAAAAGCAAAGGAAACAAATGCCTCCCCTGTATTTTTATTCTATACATTCTCAGAAGTTGTATTTTCATTTGACATTGTTAGCTTGTTCCCATGAACTAATTAGTGACCTGCTGATCACTCAAGCTGCTTTTCTGGAGTTTCATGAATTCATATAACTTGTGTAGTTTCCGTAGCATTTGATTTCTAATTATATTTAATTATAATCAGAAAATATACAAGAAATTATTTCAATTTGTTTTGTGTTAATAATTGCAATTTGATATATTAGAGAAAGCTCTAGAGCCTGTTGAGAGAAATATATATTCTAAAACTGTTGGACAGAATTTTGTAATGATATGTTAAGTCTAAATGGTTTGCAGTACCATTAATTAACTATGTAGTTTCTCCGTATTTTTTATCTCAATGGTCTGTTGATAAGAATGAGATATTGAAGTGTCCTGTTACTATTCCATCTGTACCACTATGTCTCTTTATGTTCAGTTGTATTAATTCTATGAAATCAGCTCACCAATGTTCAATGCATGTTTATAATCATGTATCTCTTTCATGGTATATTCCCTTTACTAATAGACTATGACATTCTTCATCCCTTCTGACAATTTTTTGAGCAGGAAATGTGTGTGCGTGTGTGTGTGTGTGTGTGTGTGTGTGATGTGTATGTTCTGGAATGTTTAATAGGTGTACATGCACATGTACATGTGTGGAGAGAAGCTAAATGTAGACGGCACAGCCACTTCATAATATAGATTCTGGACTAGCAAAGCTGTGTAAGGGAAATTGTGGCCTAGCAAAGCCGCCCTGCCCCAAAGCTGCAACTTTGAAGTATGACTTTGATTACTTGCTATAATATTGTCCATCCTTTCTATTTCAGTCTGTATGCTTATCTAGAAATGGAACAACCAGATCTTATCTTGTTGCCATCTTTTAATTAGAGAATTAAATTTGTTTATATTTAGGGCTATTATTGAAAAACACCTGCAAGTTTCTCTCTTCTCAATCTTTGAGGCTTGCTGAACAAAGGTAATGATATTTTATTCTTTTCTACTTTTTATGCTCAGCCCTTGTTCTGATGAGAAGCATTCTTTACACACCTGTCATGTTCATGTATAGTTTTCTGTGTATAGTATTCCCTTCAGTACATTCTCATGCCACTATGGAAATCCTGAATTTCTCCTTTGTAAATACCATGCAAGGTCTTTATTTCTTCTCATATTTTAAAGGATAATTTTTATGTTAGGGCTTGAATCATATCAATCTATTTTTTCCAGGGCTTTGGAGTTTCTACTGAGAAGTCTGTTCTTGTCGTGATAAGTTTGCCTTTTAAAGGAACTTGTTGGCTCTTCTTTCTTGCAGGGAACGATATAGATGCCCTATTAATGGCTGGGCACTCAACAGTCACCTATTCTCAACACTTTGAGATTAGTATATATAATTTTTGAGCAGTTGAAAAGAATGGCACTTTTTGTCCTTATGAGTGTTTTGTAACTTGAGCTTTGATCATGTTGGTTGATGGTATTGTTTAATTCTTTGTGTTTATTATGTATTCACTTACATCATTTGTTAAAGAAAAGTATTGAAGTATCAATTTAAGTTGCTGAGTTGTTTAAAATTGAAAGCTCGCTCCCTCCCGCCCGCGCCTCCGCCCCGCCACCGCCCCCAGTCCACCAGATCCCAGGTGAGTCTGCACAGGCTCCCCAGGTGCCCCCGTGTCCCGGTGGCACCCAGGCGGCCTCCGGGTTTGCCTGGGCCCCGCCCTGGACCCCAGCCCCTTTCTTCCTACAGCCTGCTGGTCCACGGGACCAGACAGGACTTGCTCACATTCCTTCATCCTTGGAGCTTGGGTGGGCCACTAAGCCAAGTCCCAGGTCCCAAGATCCTCTGCCTCTCTGGCCCACCGGGGACCCACGCATGTGGTCCACGGAAGACACACTGCTACTCAGAAGTCAATAGAGTCTAAAGGAAACTCAAGCAAAAATCTAAGGAACAAAGGCCATACATCTGGAGTCCTCTACAATCATCCTATCACGTGGGAAAGATTCTTCACATGCAGCCCAAAGATAAGTAAATCTCCTTTTTTTCACCTTACTGATCCTTTCTAGTATCAATTGCTGTACATCAACTTCTACATACAGCCATCCCAAAAACATATACAACTCCAGGGAGTACACCACTCACTCTCACATATCACCAAGATACTAAATCGTAAAAGTGCACTACCATACTAATATTCACCCCCTGTCTACTTAACCTAACTTAACTAATGTATTAACAGCCTAATAACCTCATCTAGGAAATTACAATAACAAAAGACAAACGTACCCAATCCAAGGCAAGCACTAGTAATAACTGGCAAATGTAATAATACCAACCAAATCAGTTCAATCAAAAACACACAGAAACTGAAAGGTCTTAAGCAACAAAACAATAATGCCCAAGTCAAAGTGCAGATCCACAAGAAACGAAACCCAAGAAGACAAAGAAGACAAATCTCCCACTGAAAGAATTAACCCCATAATGATGGATTCCAACCAGAACAAGTTCACAGAAAATAGCCATGAAAGCCAGACCCAACATAACGACTTTCACAATATGATCATTGCCATGATTAATACTATGAAAGAGGAAATCCAAGAAGAGTTAAACAACCGTATCAACCACTTTGAACAGAAACACAACAGGCACTTGGAGGAGTTGAGAAAAACAGTTCAAGAAACAAAGATAGGCATAGAGCAGTTGAAACAGTCTCAGGCAGAGTTTAAAACTGAACTAAAAGACAAGTTATCTTCAACCCAAAACTCAACAGAGAGTCTTATCAGCAGAACAAATGAAGCAGAAAATAGAATTTCAGATCTTGAAGACAAAGTGGGAGAATTAACCAGCTCAATGGAAGAGATCGTTAAAGCCAAAAAGATACTGGAGAGGAACATTCAAGAGATATGGGACACCCCGAAGAAGTCTAACATGCGCATTCATGGAATACCAGAACAAGAATCCCAAAATACTACACTTGAGGAAATATTTCAAATCATCATAAATGAAAACTTCCCACAACTAAAGAATGAGAGACCCATCCAAATACAAGAGGCATTTCGCACTCCAAACAGATATGACTAAAATAGAAAATTGCCATGGCAAATAATAGTCAAAATACTCCACATTCAAGACAAAGAAAATGTGCTGAGAGCTTCAAGAGAAAAAAGCAAGTCAGTTTTAAAGGTAAACCTATTAGAATAACAGATGACTACTCAATGGAAACAGTAAAAGCAAGAAGAGCCTGGAGAGACGTGCTTCAAGTATTAAATGAGCAAAAAGTCAAGCCAGACTGATATACCCAGCAAAACTATCTGTCATGATTGAGGGAGAAACAATCCCATTTACTATATCCCCTAAAAAAATGAAATACTTTGGTATAAACCTAACCAAGGAAGCAAGAGACCTTTACAATGACAACTTTAAAACCCTAAAGAAAGAAATTGCAGAAGACACCAGAAGGTGGAAAGACCTCCCATGTTCCTGGATTGGCAGAATCAACATCATAAAAATGACCATCCTATCAAAGGCAATATACAAATTGAATGCAATGCCAATTAAAATCCCAAAGCAATTCTTTAAAGAGGTTGATCAAACAATCTCAAAATTCATATGGAGGCACAAAAGACCCAGGATAGCAAAGACAATCCTGAGTAACAAAAACACGGCTGGAGGTATCACCATACCAAACCTTAGTCTATATTACAAATCCATAGTTATAAAAACAGCCTGGTACTGGCTCCAAAATAGACACCCAGATCAATGGATAAGGGTTGAAGACCCAGATATAAGCCCATACAACTACAGCCATTTGGTCTTTGACAAAGAGGCCCAAAAAATCCAATGGAAAAAGAACAGCATCCTCAACAAATGGTGCTGGCAAAACTGGATATCAAAATGCAAAAGATTAAAACTGGACCCCTACTTGTCACCATATACAAAAATTAATTCCAAATGGATCAAGGACCTCAATATAAGGCCAGAGACTATAAAAACCATAGTTGAAAGGGTAGGGAACTCCCTCGAGCTGATTGGGCTAGGCCAACAGTTCCTAAACAGACATCCAACCAACCAGTCACTGCAACCAACTCTCAACAGATGGGATCTTGTGAAATTAAAGAGCTTCTGTTCAGATAAAGAGATGGTAACTCGAGCACAAAGGCCACCCACAGAATGGGAGAAAATCTTCATTAACCACATGTCTGATAGAGCTCTATTATCCAGAGTGCACAAAGAACTTAGAAAACTAAACACCAAGGAAACAAATGGCCCAATTAAAAAATGGGCCCTGGAACTTAAAAGAAGCTTTACTAGAGATGAAATTAAAATTTCTAACAAATATCTTTAAAAATGCTCCACATCCTTAGCCATCAGGGAAATGCAAATCAAAACTTCCCTGAGATATCATCTCACCCTGGTCAGGATGGCAAAAATCCACATTACAAACAATACCAAATGCTGGAGAGGATGTGGAAAGGAACTCTGCTACATTGCTGGTGGGAATGCAGGCTCATACAGCCGTGAGCTGCAAGACTATCAGCTACAAAAGCAAAACTTCTCCAGGAGGTAAAGTGGGACTAATCTGCCTAAAGGCCCACCCCTTGTGACTGCCTTCCTCCAACAAAGCTCCTCCTCCTAAAGGTACTATGAGCTTCCCAAACATGAGACTGTGGGGAACACATTTCAAACCATGACATATAGTTTATTCCTATGAATTATCTTTCTGAAATTATCCTATTTCCTGCAGAAATATCACCAAAATTTAATCTGATTTGCCTGGCCGCCTGCTAGTGATTTATTTGGGGTGGAACTTAGTCAATTCTAGAGATATTGTAAAGTTTGAAGAAAACTCTTCACTCTTTATATATGAGCATCTAGAGGTGCAGGGTCACCAAAATGAGACAACAGATTTTTTTCATCTGGACTTTGTCCTCTTTCCATTCTCTCTAATCAAACATTTAACTGATGGTAGTTTAATGACTTGTTTTCCAATCTTTACCTTTTAGACACTCAAGTATTGGCAAAGGGTCTCTTAGAGTAAGAAAGTAACAAACTATAGAAATAATGTAAACAGAATGAGTAGGCAGAGCTCACTGGCACCCATTTCATCCAGAACACGGAACTCTGAAAAAGCCTTTTGAGGTTTAAAAAGGAGCATCTAATTGGTGGAACTAAAGATATGAGCAAAGGTAGAATTGGTCACAGTAGAGATTTAGTTTCAGGTTATTCTATATACCTCAAATCATGTCTGTGACTACATACAGCCACTAGAAACCTTGGTGATTTGTTTGTTGACATAGACGCCTCCTTTGCTATTTGCAAGTCCCAATCGCCAGCTGAGTCAATCTTTTTCTAATTATTTTTATCTTCTAGGAACCCTTCCCAGGCTAGGTAGTAATCAGCCTTCAGCAGTTACCATCTGGTATTATTTAGTGGCTTTTACTTATATGAGTCATAGGGTCATAGGAAGTTGAAAGTGGAAGGCACTATCAAGATTGTTTGGCTCAACTTCCTTGTGGAAGTCCTCCACTAATCTCCCCAAAAGTGGTCATGCCAGTGTTTGAATACTTGGTTAACATGAAAGGCCTTATTTCATAAAGCTACTTCTATAAGAGACTTTTCTATACATTAAGACAAAATGTATTCCCCAGCACATGACACCAACTATTCCTGATCGAATGATTTTGCACAAACATCAAGCGTCCTCCCTATTGACAGGTCAGTCTTTCGAATATTAGTCAACAGAAACATGTCTTCAGTTTTTTCCACACAAATCACTCATCTTCACCAAATATAAAACTGTTCCACTGAGAACATCTGATGGCTTGCAGACTCCTTGTCTAACTCTTTCCCAGACGTGCTTCAAATGTTACTCTGCTCTTAAAATTTATACAGGTAGTTATGTTGGCCTGGGATCCAGACTGGGGCAATGCACAGCAGTGTTCTCAATCCAAGATGGCATGTGAGACAAGAGCTCATTTATCCTGTCTTGCTGGTTTGAAAAATATTTAAAAAAAAAAAAAAAAAAAAACTTTGTCCAATATAAAAATATAACTTTTTATAGTTTAAAATATTTTAAAAATTAAGATTCAGAGATTTCGATCACAGATATTGTCATAAGGCACAGGTGTCAACTTGACTGTTGAGGATTTGAGCATATTTGAGCTCTGGAGAATTAGTGGTTGGATTAAGCCCAGAGCAAACCCAGGAGATTGTCTAGCTGATGGGGAAGACCCAGCCTATGGTAGGTGGGACTTGCTCCTGAACAGACAAAAAAATACTGAGAGTCAGTTGAGGAAGTTGGCATCCTTGTGTACACTTGGCCAGACATGCTGGTCTGGAAAGTAAGGATCGTCCCTGTCTCAGCTGTTATATGGCAATAATGTAGCCAGTTCCCTCGGCCCTGGTATTGGTACATGCTCTCCCATCAAGCTGGACTAAGAACTGTAACCAGTAATTGTAAGAGACAATAAAACCCCTTGTTACCTTAAGCCATTTGATGGTCATTTATCAGCAACCATTCAAGGGAACTGTAACAGACATTATTTAAAAGTATTTTTGTCCTAGCAAGATTTTTATGTGATTGAGAAAATCTTTTCAAATGTTAAAAATATCCATTAAAATAAAACTGCGGAGATGACTCTAAAGACAAAAAGAAACATTGTAAAAAAATCTCAGACTCTTATGGGAGAACTTCATGTTTTCTCTGTGTGTGTGTGTGTGTGTGTGTCTGTGTGTGTCTGTGTGTGTCTGTGTTTGTGTGTCTGTGTGTCTGTCTGTGTATGTGTGTATGTGTACATGCATATGTACATGCTACACCACACGTGTAGAGGTCAAAGAATAACTTGTAGGAGTCCGTTCTCTCCTCCCACTCTGTGGGTTTTAGTGATTACTCGGGTCACAGGCTTGCTGGCAAGGATCTTTTCAGCCAAGCCATCTCACCAACCCTCTTCATATTTGTATTTATGCTGGTACTTGTCACTCTGCTCCGACATCTTAATGGCTGCATCTTAAAACATGTATATTTGTAATAAGTCAAAAAATTATGTAATTTTCCATTGTATAAATTGAGAGTGAAATCTTAGCTATTACATTAATATTAAAGTGGACAAGGGATTTACATTATTTTTCATGGTTATGTGAGCATGCACACAAGTAAAAAATTTCTTACATCTATGCAAAATGGAGAAATGTAACAAAACATCATTCTAGCCTTACCCTAAATAAAAAAAATACATCCACCAATGAAAAATGAGTAGGAAATGTCCCATACACAAAAATATAATTTGAATGGAATACTACTCTATGGGAATTAAAACAATTATCCAGACATACATGAATCTATGTAAATGTTGAGTACTTATTGGTAACACCAGATATCTCTTGCGTGCAAAAACATTTTAATCAGTAAAATAGCATTTAAATGTATTGAAATTGTTTGGCAAGAAAATACAGACTTGATTTGAAGGCAGACAAGGATTAAACATTACTTGCAGAGGGAGAGCGGGGTAGACAGCAGTGAGTAGTGGTTTGCAGGGTCTCCCTTTGACTTCTGTTTGCTCTGATGGACAAACTCTGGAGTCATTGCACCAGAATGTCAAGTTTATTACGACTTCTTGAACCTGGGAGGAATGCACATGGGTTGCTGTAAAGTTATGAGACTATTCCAATAATTTTACAGGAAAAAACTAAGATGGAAATGTTAATATCAACAACAGTAGTAATGACACAATGTGTTCTGAAATGATGGGAAAAGGAGCAATAAAAAATTACAAGGAACAAGGGCTGGAGAGGTGGCTTAAGGCTTAAGTCTCTGCCTTGCAGAGGGAAGGTCCTGAGTTCGGATCCTAGACCCCACGTATAGACGCCAGGCGGAAGCAGGGGTGGCCTGCGCTTCTGGTCCTGGTAGGGTGGAGCCTGTGAATCCCGGGGCAGAGTAAACAAGAGGAAGCGGAGGCATCCATGGTGGTTCCTGAATTTGTCTGTGGTTCTACACACACACAAATACACATGCACAATTGAATAGATAATAAATAAAAATAATAAAAAAATAAAAATAATTTTAAAAAATTACAAGGAACAAATGCTGAACAAAAACCAACATATAGTGGCAGGCTTTTAAATGTGATCATATTATTACATACAAAAGACATTAAACTTGCCTACTAAAGGACATAAATTCTGATTTTTTTCCCTCATGTGTGCTTACAAGACAATCACCTTTGGTAAAAATAACTCAGGAAGAATAAAAAGGCTTAGGAACATCCTGCAACCTCCTTCCTAAGGAAAGTTGTGGCAGAAAGATTAACTGCCGCGTCCCTATCCAACTAATCTGGTAGAATATGTCTCAGTTTGGAAAAGATGGATTCAAAGTAACATGTTTGGGGATAAGGACATGGCTTTATTTAAGAGAAATAAGGAAAAATATGGGAATTGTCAGGTCTTGGTGTTTCTTCCCAGTTCAGGCCTAAAGCCTGTTCCCTGGGGAAGGTCACAGTAACGCCCATGAACAGGGGCTGGACACTCTCTCCTAGATAATTCGGGTTTTGCCTCAGGCAGGAAGAATTCTGGGAATTAGGAGTGCCCTTTACCTAGGTTTTGTTTTTTTGGGATAATTCAAGGTTTTTTTTAACATTTTTTATTATTATTTCTGCTCATACAAACTTAGTAGGTACACCGGTTCCTTCCCTCCCTTCCTCCTCCTCCCCCTGACTCCCCTGCTCCCCCTCCCATCACCCCTCTCTCCCTATCCTCCAGTGCCTCCCCCCCAAACCCCAGAGAATCCTATAATGTGCATGCCAGACTCTCCTCTGGGCCCTCCTCTCCGATGACGTACAAAGACCCAGTGGCATTTCCCTGAACCCTTTCCTGTGTTCCCTTAAACACTACTGTGGCTGTCAATCCCTTGCCTCCAAGGATCTTGGTGCCTTTAGCAAATGCTAGACTTTGTGGGGTCAATAGTGTGTTGGACATTGTGCAGGGCATGCAATGTCCAATTATGATTGCTTCGGCCCTAACTTGTGTGGAGTATCTTGCAGGGATAATTCAAGTTTTTCCTCTGGCAGGAAGAATTCTGGGAATTAGGAGTGCCCTTTACCTGCTCTTAGAATTTTTTTGGAACTAGCTTCCTGCTCTCTGATCTAGAGAAGAAGCCTGCTTTTTAAGTTTTAGTCAAATACTAAATAGAGATTTCATGTCTAGTCACTTACAATAAGTAGACTTGTTAGCCAGAATGTGTGCACTGATTTTAAGGAAATTAGAGAATAACTTTTAGAGTCTTAAAACATAGGTGGGTAAAATTCCCACCTATGTACTAACTCGGAAATTCCAGAAGTAGGGGCTGGAGAGGTGGCTCAGGGGTTAAGCCTCTGCCTTGCAGGCAGAAGGTACTGAGTTCGGATCCTAGACCCCATGTATAGATGCTGGGCGGAAGCGGGGGCGGCCTGCGTTTCTTGTCCTGGTAGGGCGGAGCCTGTGAATCCCGGGGCAGAGTAAACAAGGAGGAGGTGGAGGTGTCCATGGTGGTTCCCGAATTTGTCCGTGGTTCTACATACACACACATAATACACCACATATACACACACACACACAATTGAATAAATAAGAAATAATAATAAAAAATTTTAAAAAAAGAAATTCCAGAAGTATAAGACTATGCTATCAGTCCACTAGAACCTTAAAAGAAACTGTGATACCCTCTTACCCTGGCTGAAGGCCAAGGAAAAGACCATCATGCCAGAAAGTCTAGATGCCAAGACTGCCCCTGGAGATGATATTTGCAATCCAAACTGGGAGAATCCATGTCAGAAGCAAAGGGGGCCATGTCTTTCCTATCCCAAATAGTACTCTTATGAGAAATCACAGAGATAGATCATTAGAGTGCATTCCCACCAATGATCGCCTTTGCCCTGAAAGAGACACCCTTGGTATATGAGATCTGACTGGACCCCAGGTTTGGAGAATGCATGGTTCACAGATGGGTCATCTAAATGATGGCAATATACTTCTGGAATTCCTCAAAGGAAGACATAAGCAACCTTACTAAAAGAATAGAAGGATGCTATTATAGGTGAAGTTATTCTTTTAATAATCATATTGCTTAAGTGTTCAGTGCATACCTCAGTAGTGCTCCATCGACAGAACCAGCTATAGCTTATGGGCCTTGAGTATCCAAGCCATGGCCCCTTAGAGATGTGGTTCAAGCTTGGATAGTAGAGACTGCATGAGCTGCATACATCTTCCCAAGTTAGAACCTGCTGCCATGCCTGATGCCTATGTCAACCTGCCTGACTGAGAGTATCAACCTGGAGAGGACAACAGCAAAAGCTCATGCTGGGACTTATGGAGTGTTGGGGACTCCTATAGTTAATTGTAAAATATGTTCCTTGCTAAAATCAAAAGGAGATCATTCTGCCTCTGTGTATTTTAAAAAAGCAGTCTCTGTTAAAATGTGGGCTCAGCCCCACAGCTATCCGGTGAAGCATTATAGATTAGATAAGAGAATGATTCCATTAAGTGCCTCAGGCAATAGGTTAGGTTCTTGAAAAAAAAAGGTCCACCCTGAAGGTGATTTTGCTGATTAGAAAATTATCTATTGTATACGCAACATTCTTTACCCCAAAATTTTCTGTATAAAAGTTGTCACGAAAGTTTCAATAAACGGGTTCAGAATTCACTCGGACAAGAGGGAGTCGCGTGTGTTCTGTTCTCCACCCGGTCCTGGGGAGCCCTGGTCTTGAGGCCAGGACTCTGGTCAGTGGCAATTAGCATCATCAGAAAGGTAATTGAAGGCCCCAGGCAATTGTGCAGATAAAAGGAGAAACCATATACATAAAGTTATGAGTATTTCAAGACCCAGCCAGGGACTGGTGTGCTTTCAACAACTTATATACAATGTCAAAAACAAATCAAAATCACAGAAGGAAATTTTATATCATCTGTATTAGGAAAATCATGCCTGATAGCTTCTGCTCTACTGGACCCTCAGCCCAATTAATATTGAGATTTCCTAACAGATGGAAATTTTCAAAGTAAGAATAGAAAAAGAGTGTATGTTCTTTCAAGTGATCAAAAACCAAGCACAAGTCAACTGTCTAAAGAAGTCTCAACAAATTCCAGATCAATTATCACACAGATCACATGCACCACCACTGAAAAAAAAATTAAATTAGAACAACAAAAGTAAAAAGAAACTTTACAAACATGGATATCTGTTAGCTTGTATGACAGTTACAGGTGCCAATCTGACTACTGAGTACTGCACCTATAGACACATCTGTGAAGTTACTTAGTTAAGGGCTCCTGGAGAGCCTGTAGGAGATTTCTAATTGAGATAGGTAGGCACATTCTCTGGGAAGATGAAATAAAGACAGCTGGTTCAGGCCCTGCCAGACTGGTAAATTGCAAAGTCTGCCCCTCTCCGCTCTTCCTCTGTAGTGATGGCCAGAGCAGCTTACATTGATGAACTCTTCTGCCATTATGAGCCTAGAAAACAGTGAGCATAAATTGTTTCCTTAAGTTGCTCAGGTCATATACTCAAAACTAACACATTTATTTCTGATTACTCGAAAGGGGAAGAATGACCTTACTCTCAGGTCCTGTTCTGTCCAGTTTGATCTGCTTAGTAACTAAGCATAGAGCTTAAGTGCAGGTTCCCCAGGAAACGATGGGAGTGATAGATAATGGCCACTAGATGGCAGGGTTTACTTTGTATTTATTCTCATTTATCAAAATCATGGAAACAATTTCAGACCCAGTTCCATTCTCTGAGTTTTGCCTCAAGCATCTAATAATAATATTGAAGTATTATATGATAAGATTATTTATGGTAAATCACTTACATCTGCCACAAAATGTAAATTTGTATCAAGTATATGTTTTGTAAGTCTTTTTTGTATATTTCCATCATTAGCTTCCTAAGGTAGTTCTGTGTCCTTTAAAAGATAGAACTAGACATTTGTTACTTGTCAAATGTAACAAAAAATGTAATTTGAGCTTTCTCAACTGTCTCGAATGTGCACATGTAATAAAAATATAAAATTGAAATACAAGTATGTAAGTTCAGAGAATTGAAAGGGATGTTTAAGAAAAGCAGCTGCTCCATGCGTTTCATCTTTTAAGGTCTGACAAGAGGGGAAGCCATTTCTATTGTTAAAGATTTTGTGGAAGGAAATCAGCAGTCATCTAATTTGAATCCCTCCTGGCGAAGATTAATCCCACTTCCTCTAGAAGGGGTCTTGGGTGAGGTGGAAGGTCCTCTGCAGATAAGGACTGAGCCCGCCCTCGCATCCTGGAGTATGTGCAGGGGAGGCTTTCTGGAGCAAAACACACAGCTGTCAAGTAGATGGCTTGAGCAACTAACTGCCAGGTAAAACCAGTAACAACCTCAAAGTGGTCACTGAAAAGAAACTCAAACAAAACCTGTTGTAAGAGCTCCACCCTTGAAACTCAAGGATATGACCTTGAGGTAAAGAGACACAGGGTCTTCCAAAAATAGTCAGAAGAAATACTGACAACCATGTAGTCAAGGCATGGAGGGAAAGGTTCCTTCTGTCAAGTCCTCACCAATAGGAACTCTGATGATTGGCCTTTGCTTCTGCTTCCCTCTCTCCTGTGCTACAATGAGTACATTCCTAGCCCCCTTCCTTCTTTCTTTCGCTTCTTTCCATCTTCTGCTTCTTCCCTTTCTTTTCCTTTCCTTTCTTTTGGTCATGGTTTGTTGACCACCCCCCCCCATGGAGAACTATCTGAACTGTCCCAAATGCTCCTCAGGCTACACTGAGGAAACTCAAGAAGAGTTCCAGTGCCAGCTGGTCAAAAGTCTGAATGCTACTTCTGCAACCCTGCAAAACCCAATTTGAACCCTTTGAATGAGAAAACATTCCTATTTCCACGAAACATCAACAAAATGCGCATGGTAGCACACACTGGAAGCTGAGGCAGGAGAAGCTCCGTAAGCGACAGGCCAGTCTGAGTCACACTTCAAGTTCCAAGCTAGCCAGAATTATATAGGAGCCCCTGTCTCCAAAAACAAACATTGAAAACAGGACAGGCTAATAGAACAATCCATAGAGGGGCAACGCTTCCGAATCTTCAATTAAATGGTAATTTCCTTCCATCTAGGTTTTGTGAAATTCTAGCTTTTTTTTTTTTAAGGAAAATGAAATGTTTGTGAGTTTTTTTTTTTTTAATTGTTGTTTTTAAGAAGAACTGTACAATTAGTACATAATGGGACTGGAGAGATTGCTTAGGGGTTAAGACTGCCTGACAAGCAGAAGGTCCTTCATTCATAAAAAAAAAAAAAAGAACACCTGCCAAATGGGCAGAGGCTGAAGGCTCTCTGTCTCTGTTTCTGTTTCTGTTTCTCTCTCTCTCTCTCTCTCTCATCCCTCTCTCAAGCAAAATAAATAAAGTTTTTAAAAAAAACTTTACAAAGTGATATTCAGAAAACTTACATATGCAATGGGATTCAGTGTGTATGGAAAATGGAATAGACAATTGTTGATAGTTAAGACTGGGTGTCAACTTGACACACCTGGTATTAACTAAGATAGGATCTGTTAAGGATCAGCTGAGACCACTTGATAGGATTGTACCCACCCTAGATCCTATCAGAATCTCCAAAGCTCTCATAGGATCCTCCCAGTACTGCATCATATAAAAAAGAGCCACCAAAGAGAACAAATGCCTTATTGCAGCTGTGCCAGGAATCGCTCTTCCTTCTGGCCGCCTAGTTTCTTCGACCCTCTAGCCTTCCAACCCTCCAAATCGTCATCGCCTAAACTAAAGACTCTAGGAATTCTTCAGCCTTCAGCCATCGTTGGATACCGGCAGCCATCGTTGGACTAACTACCTTGGCCATACTGTAAGCTGACTCAATACATTCCCTATATTATATTCATTGTGTTGATTCTGCATCTCTAGAGAACCTGACTAATACAACAATATTTCTATCATTTTTGAGAACACGTGTACACTATTCTATGAAAATTCTCACTTCACTATAATTTCGCATTCACATGTTTTCAAAAGCATGCTATCACTTTCTTTGCTGACATACTGAGGGATTGGCCTCCCTAGCAGCATCTGCTCAGTGTCTAACTTGGTAAGAAATCACCCACCAGCATGCCATGTGTATGTATGTATGCATGTATGTATGGCTTCACTAGCATCATGTCTAGATCTTCCACAAACTTACCAACATCTGGCTGCGCTGAGCTGTTATTGTTCTGATTTGCTTTTCATTGATTGCATGGCGATTAATGTTTCAGCATTTACTCTTGGGCATGTCGTTTGTGAATTATATCCTCAAGTATTTTTTAGATAATTTTGGCATGTAGGAGTTACTCATGTATTCTCTAGGTAAGTCCTTTGTCAGATAGGGGAATTATAAATACTTTCTCACAGTCTGTAACCTGCTGCTTTATTTTATTTTATGCTTCATAAACCGGCCAATATTATTCTTTCGCCTAGCAATTTCTGGTTTTCACTTTTAGGTTCAGATCTATAATGTACCTAATCGATGTATGTGTGTCACATGAAGTAGCAACCAAGGCTTACACATATTTTTCGCTATGGGATGTGTCTGTTCACATGTACGTGTGTTTGTGGGGAGAGCACATGTGCATGTGTTCAGAGGCAGAGGTCACCCCCGGGTAGCTTCCTCAGGCACTCTCCACCCTGTGTTTGAGACAGAGCCTCTTACTAGCCTTGTGAGTGCTAATTAGCTAAGCTGGGGAGACAGGTAAGTCGTGGGGACCCACCAGTCTCTGCCCTCCCCAGCTGTGGGGTTACAAGTGGTCATGATGACCAAATTCAGGTCTTCATGCTGGCAGGGAAGGGGCTTTACTAATTAGCCACCTTCCAAGCCCTTCGTTTTACATTCCTATGTGATTTTTCACCTGCTCCAACACTGGCTCTTGGCAATAAATACATGATGCTCTATTATTTTATTATCACCTAATTTCTATAGAATCTATGGCTCCATTTCATTACTGACATTAGAAATACTTGATTTTTGTCTTCACTAGCTTTATAGGATTTCATTAATTTTGTTAATGTTTTCAAAGAAAAAATGATTTTTTGCTAATTTTCTCTGTAGAAAGTTAATGCACTAACTTCTATTCTAAACTTAATTGTATTGTTCCTATTTATTACAGATTTTACATTAACTATTACAAATGTTATAGTTAATGGAAACAAATTTTGCTTCTTATAATTTGAAACTCTGTTGTTGTCTGAATATTTGTTGTACCTTCCTGATAGGTAGATATTTTATCATTGTGAAATAACTTCATTCTGATACCTTTTTGCTTAAAGTCCACATTTGCCAAGGTTAATGCAACCACAATGTATTTCTTTGACTCACAGCTTGCATAATGTTTTTACTTTCATTTTCAACACATAGTTTTATGTTTCAGGTGCATGTCCTACATATTACATCTTGGCATTTTATACCATTTGCCAGTTTTGATCTTTTAAGTAACAGTAATCTCATTCATATTACTGTATTGATACAATTGGATTTAAGTTTAACTTTCTGCTGTTTATTTTCTGTTCATCTCATCATTTTATTCTTTCCTGCATTATTTTGGATTAATCACATTTTATTTTATTTTTTATTATTACTATTATTTTTTTATTCAATTGTGCATGTGTGTGTGTGTGTGTGTGTGTGTGTGTGTGTGTGTGTGTGTGTGTAGAACCACAGACGAATTCGGGAACCACCATGGACGCCTCCACCTCCTCCTTGTTTACTCTGCCTGGGGATTCACAGGCTCTGCCCTACCAGGGCCAGAAACACAGGCCGCCCCCGCTTCCGCCTGGCGTTATACATGGGGTCTAGGATCCGAACTAAGGACCTTCCGCCTGCAAGGCAGAGGCTTAACCCCTGAGCTACCTTTCCAGCCCCGGTTATCACATTTTAAAACATTTCACCTGACTTTAGTTGTTATAAATCAGACCACAGCTTGCCAATAGAGGGGAGGAGAGGTTGATTGCATTTGTATTTACCTTGTTTGAGGTTTACTGAATTGCTTGAATCTGTAACTTGATATACTCCATCAAAATTGGGATTTTTCTTTCATTGTTTAAATTATTTTTCCTCTTGTTTTCTGGAAATCTGAGCACACACATTGTCATGATTTAAAATGTGAGTTGTCCCACACAGGTTTGTCAGTTTGAATCTTTAGTTGTTTGGGAAGGTCATGGCATCTTTAGGAGGTGGAGCCTTGCTGGAAGAAGGCAGTCACAAGGGGTGGGTCTTGAGGTTGGATAGCCCCACCCAACTTCGGTTAGTTAGTTTGCTCTTGCAGTTTTGTAGGTCTCAGCCTTTATGATGGATTTGACCTGGACCACATCCAGCTTCTGCCAGCCTGCCAATCCCTTCTGGCCGTGAAGGACTGTGTATCTCCCCTCTGGAACCATAAGGTGAATAAAACTTCCTCTCTCCCTTAAGTTGCTCTAGTTTGAGTGTCGTCTCACAGCAACAGAGAAGAGTAAACAACACATGCATGTTTTGTTTCCCCATTAAGACTCTGGAGCTGTTTTTCACTTATTTTCCAAAGACATTTTTTCTCTCTCTCTAGTTTTCATACCAGATAGTTTTTCTTGATGTCTACAGTTCCCTGACCCCTGGTACTGCTTTACGCATCTTCCAGAAAATTTTACTGCAAATATTATACTTTTTAGTTTGAGAATTTTTATCTGACTCATTTTTTTAAAGTTTCTCTTTCTTCTTGGGTATCAATTAATTATGACTCATTTATCTAAATAAAAGTATTCTGGTTGCTTTATAGTCTTAATGCCTGGATCATCTTGGGACATTTACTTTTTAGTAGCATTTTCCTTTGAAGGCCTGATTATTTATTATTATTATTATTATTATTATTATTAATTGAATCTTGTAGAAAATTCATTATAGACTCTTATTTCTGATTTTCCTTTTTCTCTGAGCAATATTGATCTGGGGTATTTTGTTATTGTTTTCTTGCTTGTTTTTTGTTTTTATTTTTGTAGCTATCATGTCTGATCACCTGGAACTTTACAGTTGCAGAAGCTTCATGCTTTTATTGTGTCTGTTTCGCTTTTGTCATTAATCCTGAGGAAAAATCCGATAATCTAGTCTTAATACTGAAGATATGAGCTCTAACATAAGTGATAATCTTGAAAACATCATCACAGCCCTTACATCTACCAAGATGAAAGTTCTAATCCATAAACATGCTGTGTCCGAGAGCTGAAATCTTTACTCTTCTCCTCTGCTTCCCATTCTTTGTTTTTTTAATTTAATCTTATTTTTATAAGCATATTGAGTACTAATCCCTGTTTCCTCCATCTCCCTTCCCTCCCATTCTCTTCCCTTCCCCTCACCAATGCATTCCACACTCACCCTCCTACCTGGCCACTTCTATGGATCCCAGGGTTCTCTCTGGCTTGTCTAATCTTATGGGGGTTTAGGGCTCTGTGGCGTACCAAGTTGCTCCTCCTTGGGACTACGCTGCTCATTCTTGAGCTTTCCTTTCATCTCGGTAGTTCAGACTTCACCCTAGATACTAAGAAGAAGGCATGAGCATATTTGGATCTACACACCCTCTCTTCTGATGTGACATATTTATCCTCTTCATTTCTAATCATTATGTTAGTCTCAAACATCATCTGCTGGCTCCCCAAGCCAAGAAGACTGGAACCTTCTCTTTGGGTTCTACCTATCCAATGACAAACAGACTATTACTTACTTTTAAGAAAATCTATGAAGTTGTTGATCTCTGGTATAGTTCCTTGTTTCTTCCTCCATTGATATCTCTCCAGTGTGTTTAATTTTTTTAGTGTTTACCCAAAGCATATCATCGTAAGGGCAGTGTGATGCAAGTTACTCCAGCATGACCCAACGGAGGATATATATGGAGGTAACTTTATATCTTCCCTTGTTCTTTTTTTTTTTAATTTTTTTATTATTATTATTATTTATTCAACTGTGTGCATATGCGTGTGTATGTGCACGCGCGTGTGTGTGTGTGTGTGTGTGTGTGTGTGTGTGTGTCTGTGTATGTGTAGAACCACGGACGAATTCGCAAACCACCATGGACGCCTCCACCTCCTTCTGCCCCAGGATTCACAGGCTCCGCCCTACCAGGACCAGAAGCGCAGGCCACTCCTGCTTCCGCCTGGCATCTATACATGGGATCTGGGATCCGAACTCAGGACCTTCCGCCTGCAAGGCGGAGGCTTAACCCCTGAGCCACCTCTCCAGCCCCCCTTGTTCTTTTTTTGATAGAGTCTCATGTAGCCTGGGTTGGTATCAAACTTGCTATGTAACTGAGGATAATTTTGAATTTCTGAAAATCTTTATAGGAATAGAAACCAAGTCATCATATATACTAGGCATGTACTCTACCAATTGAGTTACATCCCCAACCCTCTCTTGTTTTAGTAGCAGTAGTAGTAAAATCTGTATTCTTCCTATGAAGAAAAAAAGCATGAAATAGTTCTCTGGTTTATTTGTTGTGAGATCCAGTTCCATCCATTTTCTTGCAAAGGATATGATTTCATATATATGTATCACAGTTTTTTTTATAACTTGGCTATTGTGAATAGCACCTTAATAAATAATATCCAAGTATTTCTTCTGCATGCTAGCTTTAGTTCCTTGAGTACATATACTCAGGAGTGATCTAGCTGGATCATGGGATAGCTCAATTTTCAGTGTTTTGAGGAACTAGTTTATAGACTTCCCCAGAAACTACATGTTTGTATTCCTACCAACAGGGTATTAAGGTTCCTCCCTAGTCTGTCACCCCACATCCTCACCAACATTTGCTGTGTTGTTTGTTTCTTGACTATAATGCACACAACCATTTTGTACAGTTCCTCTGAAGTGGGAAATCTTTACTTGAAGCTCAGAGAGCAGGAGTCTGACTTCTGAAATGTGCCTTTCCTTCTTGTCTTATTGATTCTACTTTTAGATTGTTACTACTTTGCTAGAGGGTTGATATGCCAAATTCATAAACAAATGCTTGTCTCACTTAGGATTAGCTCCAAGGAAACACAATTACATGTTTTTGTTTAGTAATTAGAATATAGAGAGGTGTAAGATTTTTGTCCTTCTAAAACTTTACCCTTGATGAAGTGAGGCAACTATGTGGCAAATAATCCTGGATGTAAATGAAGGGGAAAAAAATCTCTTTTCCTTCATTTTCAGTGAGGATGTTGGACAAATGGGAGGAAGGAAACTGAGTGAACGAATACAGTGAAGTATAAGGTGTTTATTTTGTCGGATGTGTTTTGGAGATCCCTGAGTTGGAATGGCAAACCATCCAAGTTCCGGGTGGGTGCCATGCCACACAGGAAACAATGGTAGCCTGCCCTGGGAGTGAGGCAGAGAGCTAACAAATTCAGTGTGCATTGTGATGCCTCATCAGCATGCCTTCTGCAGGGGCTGCCCTCTCTGCTGGGTCACTGACCTTTCTAAGTACACAGTCACGGCCACCGCCTGACAGGCATGAAAAGAAGACAGACAATGGACGAGAAGGAGACACGCACAGAGGGAGAAAATGCACTCATTCAAGGGATTTACTGGTCAGGGATGTCATGTCCTATGTCCAGTTCCAGAGTTGCATGTGGCAGCGCTGAAACTATGCATACTGGGCTGAATAAATAGAAGAATGATTTTTTGCCAATGTGTGAGCATAAAAGTATTCCTGAGAATCAGTGTCACTTGGCTGCACTATAGTACGCCACAGGAAAGTCTTTCTTTGCTAGAAAGTTTTTAGCCAACTTTAAAAAAGCTTTAGATCCTGAAAACTGATTGGAGTGTCATTCTCCAGACTCTGAAGACGGGATCATGGAGAAGCCTGCAAGTGGGGAGAAAAATGAATTTGGGTGTTGAGTTTGACACAAAGTAGTCGGGTAACCTTTGGCCCCTTGCTTCAACCCATTCCTCGATTTGTATATCAAGCAGGACTATTATTACAGTGATTCCAAAGGTCCTGATATTTTAGTATTTCATTTAGTATTCCTTTGCCTCCTAATTTCTTGTTCAGGACATTTAGAGGACATGTCAAGATAACATTTTTCAGAATCGCAAATATTTTCCCTTGCCCAGTGTGGAACACTTCTTCACTTCTTTATATCTATAAAAGTTCATTCAAGTAAAAACAAGCACTTGAAAACCAATTGTCAAGGCTGTTCCTGCTACTTCCAGTGGCCTGTTGTTCTTACACTTTTTTTTAAAAGGCATGACTTCAGACCTTTTCTTGAAGCATTTTTCAGAGGTATCTGATATTAGATTACATATCTTCCCCATTGGTTCTTGATTCCTGCTGGGTTTGTCCACATTCTGCGGCCTCTAAATCTTGTGACCCTGATTAATCAGCCCAAGAGCACCTGGGAAATGACATCTTACCTAGAATTCTACCCCAACGTACCAAACGACCCATCTTGCTTGCTATGTAAGTGTGAAGACTTGAATTCTGATCCCCAGAACCAATGTAAATGTCAGGCCAGCATGATGACCCACCTATAATTCCAGTCCTAGGAAGGTAGAGACAGACTATCCCCAAGCAAGTAGTTAATCACAATGGTAAGCTCTGGGTTCAGTTGAGAGAGCTCAATAAATAAGATAGAAGCAATCAAGGAGGAGTCCTGACATCAACCTCTGGCCTCAATGATTTCTATCATTGATCATTGGAAACTAATCCTTCCACTGGTCCTTTCTATAAAAAACAGGCAAACAATATACAAATGATTCCTAAACCGAAGTGTACATCTGACAGTAGCTTTCACTCAAAGACCTCTTTACATGTGCACATATATGTATTACTGTGCACACATGTAGTAATAATTATGCCACTGTGAAAAAGTAAAGACTTTAAAGACATTGAGATAACATCAAAGATGAATTTTCATTTTTATGACCTTCTGTGACAGAGACAGCATTTCCACGGACGACAGAAGTGCCTGCTGTGCACTGAGGTCCAAGTTGTGTCTGAGACCAGGATGATACATTGCTGCAAATCTCTAAACCCAGGGCTTCCCAGGGCTTCATTGGAACACTGGAAAAACGATGATTCTGTTTCGTATAGTCACTCCCCAAGCAAAGGTCAAGGGCTATCTTTGAGGTGCTTTCAGTCTGTCACAAGCAGACTATCATTCACACAGCCTAAAATAGCACACAGGCCTACATGGAGTCCCTTGGGGCAGTTAGGTTGCTCAGATCCATTTTTAGTCTGTTCTTTGGGTCCCTGTTCCTTTGTAAATTGTCTCTTGGAGACAGCAAGGAGGAGTCACATTTACATTTACATTTAATAGAGACACTGCTGTCCAGAAGTTTGAGGAAAGCAAATGTATTCACCCCACTCACTTCATCAGAAGCCGCTTCCTGTGTGAGGTGGGATTTGAGACATATTAATTTGTCTCAGACCACATGAAAATTAAGCTGTTCCGTGTCTGGAACATTCCATGAGTTCAGTTGCGAGGAGGAATTTGTTCAGCCATGTTATGGATTCATATTTCTCTCCTCTCCCAAGAAGGTCTGGGGACCCTTATAAGGGAGACGGCCCCTGTTTCCCACAGTGTGGAGAGCTAAATAAATACTCTCTCACAGTCAATGCAGAGGTAACTTTTTTTAATGGATTAAAAAAAATGCAGTTCTAAGAGCCATCACTGCTTCAGCATCTCCATTCAGAGAGGGGCCTTTTGTCTCTCTCTCAGTGGGAGCTGCCATTTTAATGGGGCCTCCAGCCGGGCCTGGTTTGATGATGTGAAGGAGGCCTGGAAGAATCTCAGATTTTTTTTTTAATTTAGATTTTGGTTAATTTAACCATCCTGGCTTTCCAAAGAACTGAAATGTAAAAGTGAATCCCTGATCAATGTCCCTGAAAGGAGCTACCAGATAATTTCAGGGATTGCTTGTCTGCAAAGCTCTCTCTGTGAAAACCAGTCTCCTGAGGGTCTAATAAGCATTACAAGTTTCCTATCCGAGACCCCCAATCCAACTGCAAAGAAGAAAACCAGGAGAATTCAATCTCAGGAATATACGTAGGGATCAGACACAATTATGCACTCCTGACACCAGACAAAACAAACTTGCCCTTAGCAGGCTGACTGGGGAGCCCAAGCCAGGATTGGAATGGCTTTGTGGGGATTTTGGGGTTTCCCTGGTGCCTGAGTCATGGACACCAGGGTCTGTGGAGTGCTGCCCCACCCTGTAGTCTCCGGAGTGCCAGAGCTGTTCTGCAGGAGCTTGCAGGAGGGAGTCCAAGCCCCTCAGCACACAGAGAGACACCTCTGGCTTTCAGGAAGGAGCCCAGTGCAGCCTTCAGAACCCCACAGGCCGCTGGCTGCTTCCTGCGGGCACAGACCCAGGCCCTGGCCCCCAGGTTCTGGCAGACACACACTGGCTGCACTTGACTGCTGCCGCCCCAGACACAACCGCTGGAATGTGTTTTATGTTCCTGCCCTCTGCTTGGTGGGCCCTGAGGAGGGCCTTGGGCTGCAGCAGCTGAGGGACTGCAGTGCCATGGGTGACTTCATGAGCTGGTCACCATTCCAGCTACATTCTGCCAGCAGGAATTCCTGAGATGCATTCCTGAGCTCCCCCACCCCTGTTTTGTATTGTACAGGGCCTTAGTCTCCTAGGTCTAGATGACTACTCTAGTAAATGACGATGTGAGCTTAGGGAATCAGGTCCTGAACGTGTGTGTGTGTGTGTGTGTGTGTGTGTGTGTGTGTTCATTCACTTATAAGTGAAGACACACACTCTGTGTAAGAATAAATAAGTAATGAAGTTTTTAAAGGGTAGAAAATGATATGTTTTCAAAAGAGTCAAAACTCTGGAGGCACACATTTCTATTCTATCATAATCATGTTGCTTGGAAGTTTACATAAGATACAGTATAGAAAAGCAATCGGCATATGCGAACATTCCTTAGTTCAGTTGAAAGTGGAGGCAGGTGGGTTGCTATCATAAAATTTAATTGGAATCTAGTTATTTTCTCCAGTACCCTGTCTACCTGGGATAAAGACTTGGAGTGGAAAAATTCAAAACAGGCTTAGAACTGAACTTCTTAATAACACAGTCCTTCATATATAATGGGTGATTTGGGCTTATTTCACACACTAAAGTTTAACTCATTAAATTAATGAAATATGAAGCATTAGTCAAAATATAGATTTTGATATATTTATTCATTGGATTCAATGACTATTGGTTTTCATGATCTCCTTTTTGCCATGTCAAGGTAGTTGGTCCTAAGCTTCTGTACTGAGCCACCCATACAGCACTTAGCTGTGCAATTGTTTCCTTGGTGTTAAAACACATCCTCCTATAGACAGAAGGGAAGTTCATAAGGTTAAGGAAGTAAGTAATCAGGGATCAGGAAATAAAACATAAGGATCAGGAAAAAATTATGAGTTTCATGAAATTCTTTCCCAAGGTTACATAAAGAGTAATAATTGCTGAGGACAAGAGACTCTTCAACCAGCACAGCCACCTGCAAGGCGTGCAGGGAACTCCAGGGGTGCAATGTCAGTGAGTCATCACCTATGCTGGGGGGTCCTGCCAGTGTCATATTAGCAATTGCCTTTAAGTCACCCATGTTCCTATAGGTAACGCCTCAAGCACAACCTGTAGCTAACACAATTTGCTTGCTGGCTCACTGGACTAAACGCGGGTAGAATCATTTCTTTGGTCTATCAGGTAAATGGGATGTTTGCTCATAACTCCCCAGAAAAAGTCACATGACACCCTTGAACTCTAAAAACGTGACACTCACTACCATTGAGAGTTTGGATGGTAGGATGGAGAGATGGTTCAAGGGTTAAGAGTCTGTCTCACAAGCAGAAAGACCTGAGTTCTATTCCCAGATGGCAGAGGTCAGTACTTTTGGCTCTGGAAAGTAGAACCTGGGAAATCTCAGAGTAAAGCAAAAGGGGGTAGAGCAATCCAGGGCGAAGACAGACATACAGTGCCTTCTGATACACACACACACACACACACACACACACACACACACACACATACACACACACATACACACACATACACACACAAATAAATTTTAATTGAAAAAAAAGAGTTTGGGGCTGGAGAGGTGGCTCAGGGGTTAAGCCTCCGCCTTGCAGGCGGAAGGTCCTGAGTTCGGATCCCAGATCCCACGTATAGACGCCAGGCGGAAGCGGGGGCGGCCTGCGCTTCTGGTCCTGGTAGGGCGGAGCCTGTGAATTCCGGGGCAGAAGGAGGTGGAGGCGTCCATGGTGGTTCCTGATTCGTCCGTGGTTCTACACATACACAAGACACACACACACACACACACACACACACAGACACACATACGCACGCACATGAGCACAGTTGAATAAATAATAAAAAAAAAAATTAAAAAAAAAAAAAAAAGAAAAAAAAGAGTTTGGATGGTGATTAAAAAAAAATCCTTTTTACCTGTCTTTCCTATTTCTATGACAATGGCAGATCAAGAGTACAGGAAAAAGTTTTATATTGTGAACCCACTTCAATCAAAAGACATTTTTGGAGCCATGTAAAAGTGGGTATCAACTTATAAAGTACAATGCGGAATAGATATTCTCTACCTCTAAAATGGGTTAAATTATGAATGCATGACCTTCCTGTGGTAGAAAAGAAAATGATGCTGAAATGTTTGAAATAAAAAAATGAAAATGGCTACCATTCCTCCTCCCTAAGGATAAGCACTTAAAGATATTTGATAATCTTTCTAGGCTTCATTTTTAATATTTTATTTATTTATTTATTAGAGAGAGAATAAGTGTGCAAATGCACATGGGTGGAGCTCAAAAGAAAACTTTAAGAAAACATTTTCTCAGTGGGTGCCTTTATCCACTGAGCTATCACACAGGCCACTTCTAGTCTTTTTATACATATGCATACATATCATTTATATGTATGCAAATGAATAATTCCTGACTTTTGAAAATTGATTTATAAACTTTTAACTTCAAAGAGCAGTAAATATTTGAGAGAAATATTCTGAATTTTTTTTTTTTTTGATCTTGCCTTGCGTTGGCGCTATGCAGGTCAGTACTCTCATGATGGTGAGCAGTGAGCCATACCTCCCATCAGGAAGATCACGTGCACAAGCAGTACTTCACACTGCATGTGTTGGTAAACTCAGTGCAGTGAAGCCTTTCAGCTATGATGGTTTTACTAGGAGGTAACCTCATTTTAGAGGTCATAGGACTATGTTATATATGGGTAAGCAGTGTAACTTAATATGTCTACAGAGAGAGAATTTGTTCTTTTTAAGTGAGATTTGCTTGACAGACTCTTATGCTCTTCCTTTTTTCTATTTTCACTGCAGCATCTTCAAATGGAAAGAAACAAACAAAGGAAAGAAATGATCTCTTACCCAAAGAGACTTCAGCTATTAACATGGATCACTGTACTCCCTTGAAGAGAAGAGTTACCAACCTCGGCACAGGCCCCCCAGAAAGCCATCCAGAAGGTGCCAACCTGAGTTTTAATACTATCTGCCTAAGAGCATACTAGTTTATTGTAAAGTAGGAAAGTATGCTCACAAACACGTGTTAATGCTCCTCAAAGCAACCAGGGAAGTGGAAATGAACAAATGTGAATTTTTTTTTTTAATTTAGCTTGTGAAGTTTTGTTTTGTTTTCTGAAAAGGAGGGAGAAAGGCAAATTTAAGAGGAAATCACACAAGATAAAGATCTAAAGCCATGAGAAACATACTTCCTCCAGAAAGAAGCTGAATATGGTAGGATTTGCACGTATTTGCAAATTGCATTAAGCTTGTTCTATGGCCTCATCCAACTAGAATCTGTGAAGGAAGGATTACTTCTCTGGGAAATCAAAGCTAAACAGCTTCCAAAATATCATATGTCCTTTCCCACAGACATAATGCACAAAAAAATATTTAGACAAATTTACCCAGTGAACACTGTGTAATCCAACATATTTTCCGTAAAGCCTCTTTGGACAAGCAGTTCAAAGTGGAATGCCCAAACACTGGAACAGCTGCACCGTAAGTAAAATATCTTGTTACTTTTGCCAGTCAACCGTTATTCAGACTGTCTTATCAGTGTGTCACACAAACAAACGAAGTCTAGTAAAAATATGAGACTTCGTTAAAACCCAACAAACAGGAAAAAATACTATTCCAAAATTCTTAACATTTGATAACAAAGCACTTCCTAGCATTCTTTGTTCTGGTTTGCAAACTAAGTCAACTTAAAAGAGTGTTTTTGCTTTTGCTGAGTTTTTTTTTTTTTTCCCTAATATCTGGCTGCAACTAGGTTCAGAATCCACTTGAATGTTCTGTGATATCACAGCTTGCCCTTGAATCTTTGGATCCTCTCAGACCCTGACAGACCTCTGGTTTCTCTTTTTTAAAAAATTGGCAACAGTGTTATTATTATTATTATTATTATTATTATTATTATTATTATTATTATGGGACACTTTGTGTCCCTTTGGAGAACCAAGGGTGACTTCAGGAATCATCCTGGATTACTTCTACCTTCTTTTTGCTTTGCTTGAGGGCCAGAATTGAAGGCCCCTGCTGTTTCCACCTGGCATTTTTTACATGGGACCTGCCATCTGAACTCAGTACCTTCTGCTCATAAGGCAGAGCCTTAACCCCTAATCTGGTTTCTCTTTTACCAAATGGTCACACCAGCTAATGACAGCTCTAAAAGATCTAGATTCCTCTCCTAGAAGACCAATGGGAGAAAAATCCTGAAGGCACAGATTATTAAACCAAATCTGTCTTTTTTTTTTAGTGATATAGTGAACATTTATTAAAGAAAATAAGTAAGCAAAACAAAAGTAGGTCAATCTGATAAACTCAGTCATCCAGTCTTCTGGTCTAATCCAAATGCTTCAAGCATCCTTCCAAAAAAGGGCAACAATACCCTTAAGACATGATAGTTTATCAAATTTTACGGCTAGCAAGACAGGAGAATAGCCCCCAAATATTTTCCTTCACCTATGTAGAATAACACAATTTTCAATTATCCATTCTATAAAACTACAGCCAAAATAGTATCTGAAGTGTTTACAGTAACTGCTTTGGAAGTGTGGACTTTCTGATTAAATGCTAGCTAACCAAGCCTAGAATGTAAATTCTTTCTAAATAACATTTTTTAAAAAGGAACAGTAGCGTCTCCACCACCCCGCCAGCTCCCAGGTGAGTGAGTGAGAGAGTCCGCCCAACCCAGCCCAGCCCCCCAACCAGGAGACCCCGGTCTCCCGGCGAGCACCCAGGCGGCCTCCGGTTTAGCCTGGGCCCCACCACGGACCCAGCCCCTCCGCCCCCCCCCGTGCGCCTCCGCCCCCCCCCCAGGTCCCAGGTGAAGAATTCTGCCATCAATATCAGACCCTCCACCTCTCCGGCCCACCTGGGACCTATGCACGTGGTCCACGGAAGACACACTGCTACTCAGAATTCAATAGAGTCCAAAGGAAACTCAAGCAAAACTCTAAGGAACAAAGGGAACAAAAGCCATACATCTGGAGTCTGCTACAATCATTATATCACGTGGGCGAGATTCTTCTCATCCAGCCCAAAGATAAGTAAACTTTTTTTTTCCTTCCTTTTTTTCACCTTACTGATCCTTTCTAGTATCAATTTCTGTAGATCAACTTCCTCATACAGCCACCCCAAAAACATACAACTCCAGGGAGTACACCACTCACCCTCACATATCACCAAGATACTAAATCATAAAAGTGCACTACCATACTAATATTCACCCCCTGGTTACTTAACCTGACTTAACTGATGTACTAATAACCTAATAGCCTCATCTAGGATATAACAATAACAATACACAAACATATCCAATCCAAGGCAAGCACTAGTAATAACTGGCAAGTGTAACAATACCAACTACATCAGTTCAGTGAAAAACACACAGAAACTGAAAGGTCCTAAAAAACAAAACAACAATGCCCAAGTCAAAGTGCAGATCCACGAGAAACAAAACCCAAGAAGACCAATTTCCCACCAAAAGAATTAATCCCATAATGATGGATTCCGACCAGAACAAATTCACAGAAAATAGCCATGAAAGCCAAACCCAACATAACGACTTTCAGAGTATGATCAATACCATGATTAATACTATGAAAGAGGAAATCCAAGAAGAGTTAAACAACCATATCAACCACTTTGAACTTGAACACAACAGGCACTTGGAGGAGTTGAGAAAAACAGTTCAAGAAACAAAAATAGGCATAGAGCAGTTAAAACAGTCTCAGGCAGAGTTTAAAACTGAATTAAAAGACAAGTTATCTTCAATCCAAAACTCAGCAGAGAGTCTTATAAGCAGAACAAATGAAGCAGAAAATAGAATTTCAGATCTTGAAGACAAAGTGGGAGAATTAACCAGCTCAATGGAAGAGATTGTTAAAGCCAAAAAGATACTGGAGAGGAACATTCAAGAGATATGGGACACCCTGAAGAAGCCTAACATGCGCATTCATGGAATACCAGAACAAGAATCCCAAAATACCACACCGGAGGAAATTTTTCAATTCATCATAAATGAAAACTTCCCACAACTAAAGAATAAGAGGCCTATCCAAATACAAGAGGCATTTCGCACTCCAAAAAGATATGACCAAAATAGAAAATCGCCACGGCAAATAATAGTCAAAACACTCCACATTCAAGACAAAGAAAGGTGCTGAGAGCTTCAAGAGAAAAAAAGAAGTCAGTTTTAAAGGTAAACCTATTAGAATAACAAATGACTACTCAATGGAAACAGTAAAAGCAAGAAGAGCTTGGAGAGATGTACTTCAAGGATTAAATGAGCAAAAATGTCAACCCAGACTGATATACCTGGCAAAACTATCTGTCATGATTGAGGGAGAAAGAAAAGTTTTCCAGCACAAAGACAACTTGAAGGGATACATGTCTACCAAAACAGGCCTTCAAAAATGCTAGAAATGATACTTAAGCTTGAAGAAAAAAACAAGCGTATCCAGGAGGACAGAAGGGAAGTATAATACCACTCAAACATAAATATCAAACAACACGATTACAAAATCCACTAAACATAAAAAATGTGTCCAGAATTAAAAATAATTTCTCCATTATAACATTAAATGTCAATGGTATTAACTCACCGATTAAGAGACACAGATTACAAACTTGGATCAAAAACCACAATCCAACAATCTGCTGCCTTCAGGAAACCTCATCTTGCCACAAAAGATAGGCACATCCAAAGAATGAAAGGCTGGTCCAAAATCTTGCAAGCTAATGGAACCAGGAAACAGGCAGGGGTAGCAATTATGCTTTCAGACAAAGTGGACTTCAAACCAAAGAAAATCATAAGAGACACAGATGGATACTACATTTTAGTCACAGGTACAATTCACTAGGAAGACTTCACAATACTGAACATATATGCACCCAATACAGGCACCTCCACATTCATGAAGAAAACCCTACAGCATCTAAAGCAAGAAATCAACCCCCAAACGATAATTCTTGGGGACTTCAACACCACCCTCTCAACATGGGATAGATCAACATGTCAAAAGCTTAACAGAGACACTTTGGAACTTAATCAAACCCTGAAAGAAATGGACCTTACAGATCTCTATCGAACTTTTCATCCACGCACCAAAGAATACACATTTTTCTCAGCAGCACATGGAACTTTCTCCAAAATAGATCACATATTGGGCCACAAAATGAATCTACACATATACAAAAAGGCGAAATTCTAACCTGTGCCCTATCAGACCACCACGGCCTAAAGCTGGACATCCACAACACAACAAACAACAGAAAATACACTAACTCCTGGCAACTTAACAATATGATGCTGAATGAGAACTGGATTCAGGAAGAAATTAAAAAGGAAATTCAAGATTTCTTGAAAGTGAACAATAATGAAAATACAACTTACCAAAATCTCTGGGACACAATGAAAGCTGTCCTAAGAGGTAAGTTCATAGCTCTTAATGCCTGCATCAAAAAAAATGGAAACATCAGAAATAAATAAGTTAACAATGCAGTTTAAAGCTTTAAAGAAACTAGAGCAATCTGATCCCAAAAGCAGTAGAAGAAAGGAGATTAGCAAAATAAGGGGAGAAATATCTGAAATCGAGATTAAGAAAATGATAGAAAAAATCAAACAGTCAAAAAACTGGTTCTTTGAAAAAATCGATAAGACTGACATACCCCTAGCTAAATTAACCAAAAGCAAGAGAGAGAAAACCCAAATTAACAAAATTAGAAATGAACATGGAGTTATCACTACTGATACCCAAGAAATCCAGAGAATTATAGCATCATATTTCAAAAACTTATACTCTGTGAAGTTTGACAACACAAAAGAGATGGATGAATTTCTAAGTAAACATCACTTACCTAAATTCAATCAGGAAGTTGTGAATTATTTAAAGTCCTATAACATATAAGGAAATTGAAGAAGTAATCTCGAATCTTCCCACCAAAAAATGTCCTGGACCAGATGGATTCAGCACAGAGTTCTACCAGACATTTAAGGAGCTAATAACATCAATACTCCTTAATCAAATAGCAAAAGAAGGAACACTACCAAATTCCTTCTATGAAGCTAATATTGTTTTAATCCCAAAACCTAATAAAGATTCACTTAAAAAAGAAAACTATAGGCTGATCTCTCTGATGAACACAGACGCAAAGATTCTCAACAAAGTCTTACCAAATCGGATTCAAAAACATATCAAAAAGATCATTCACGGTGACCAAGTAGGCTTCATTCCTGGCACACAAGGTTGGTTCAACATACGCAAATCAGTAAATGTAATTCATCATGTAAACCAGTCCAAAGTCCAAGACCACATGATACTCTCGATAGATGCAGAAAAAGCTTTTGACAAGATCCAACAGCCTTTTATGATCAAAACGCTAGAGACAGTAGGAATGGAAGGAACCTTTATCAATATAATAAAAGCTGTATACAACAAGCCCACAGCAAGGATTATGCTCAATGGGGAAAAATTGGAAGCATTCCGACTTCGATCAGGAACTAGACAAGGCTGTCCACTCTCACCACTTCTATTCAATACTGTACTTGAAGTCTTAGCTGAAGCCATAAGACAAGAAAGGGACATAAGAGGGATTCAAATCGGCAAGCAAGAAGTCAAGCTATCCCTATTTGCAGATGACATGATCTTATATCTGAGTGATCCCAAAAACTCCACCAGGAAGCTCCTGGAACTAATTGAGAAGTTCAGCAGGGTGGCAGGATACAAAATAAATGTACACAAATCAGTGGCCTTCCTATATGCCCAGAATGAAAGAAGTGAAAAAGCCTTGAGAGAAACAATCCCATTTACTATAGCCCCTAAAAAAATGAAATACCTTGGTATAAACCTAACCAAGGAGGTAAAAGATCTTTACAATGAAAACTTTAAAACCCTAAAGAAAGAAATTGCAGAAGACACCAGAAGGTGGAAAGACCTCCCATGTTCCTGGATTGGCAGAATCAATATCATAAAAATAACCATCCTACCAAAGGCAATGTACAAATTCAGTACTATACCAATTAAAATCTCAAAGCAATTCTTTAAAGAACTTGACCAAACAATCTCAAAGTTCATATGGAGGCACAAAAGACCCAGGATAGCAAGGACAATCCTGAGTAACAAAAACACAGCTGGAGGTATCACCATACCAAACCTTAGTCTATACTACAAATCCATAGTTACAAAAACAGCCTGGTAATGGCTCCAAAATAGACACACAGATCAATGGATATTGGTTGAAGACCCAGATATAAGCCCACAAAATTACAGCCATTTGGACTTTGACAAGGGGCCCAAAGAATCCAATGGAAAAAGAATAGCATCTTCAACAAATGGTGCTGGCAAAACTGGATCTCCACGTGCAGAAGATTAAAACTGGACCCCTACTTGTCACCATGTACAAGACTTAATTCCAAATGGATCAAGGACCTTGATATCAGGCCAGAAATTATAACCATACTTGAAAGGATAGGGAACTCCCTCGAGCTGATTGGGCTAGGCCAACATTTCCTAAACAGACATCCAATGGCATAATCACTACTAACAACTCTCAACAGTTGGGATCTTGTGAAATTGAAGAGCTTCTGTTCAGATAAAGAGATTGTAACACGAGCTCAAAGGCAACCCACAGAATGGGAGAAGATCTTCACTAACCACATATCTGATAGAGCTATACTGTCCAGAGTGCACAAAGAACTTAGAAAACTAAACACCAAGGAAACTAATGGCCCAATTAAAAAATGGGCCCTGGAATTTAAAAGAAACCTTACCAGGGATAAAATTAAAATGTCTAACAAATATCTTAAAAAATGATCCACTTCCTTAGCCATCAGGGAAATCCAAATCAAAACTTCCCTGAGATATCATCTCACCCCAGTCAGGATGGCAAAAATCCACAATACAAACAACAACAAATGCTGGAGAGGATGTGGAGAGAGGAGAACTCTCTACATTGCTGGTGGGAATGCAGGCTCATATAACCACTCGGGCAAGCTGTCTGGAGATTCTTAAAGAGATTAAAGATTGAAATGCCATATGACCCTGCTATTCCACTTCTGGGAATAACCCCACATACAACAAAAATTCACCTCGATAGCAGAAGCACAACCATGTTCATAGCAGCACTGTTTACAATAGCAAAGTCATGGAATCAACCCAAATGTCCAACAGTTGACGAGTGGATAAGGAAAAAGTGGTACATTTATACAACACTACTCAGCCATCAAAAATGATGAATTACTGGAATTTGCCAGGAAATGGATGTCATTAGAAACAATTATATTAAGTGAAGTATCCCAGACCCAGAAAATTAAGCACCGTATGTACTCCCTAATAGTTGGCTCCTAGTACCAAACCTACCCAGCCCACCTAGAGACACTCAAAGATAAATCTCTGTAATATCTACAGTAATTGCAAGGATTATGAACAGGAGGGATGGGGTAGGAGGGCTACACCAGAAACAAGGAGAGACGGGACCATGTTACAGCAGAAAAAAATAGGCCTCCATCAAGGACTACAAGTAAGTAATGAGACACCTGGTTAAGTTCACAGACTTTTGTTCCTGATCATTTACAACTGAGAGGGTATGATCTCACCAGAAGGGGAGGGCATATAGTCTGGAAGATGAAAAGTAACCATTTTGCAAATGGGTGATTGACCCCTCCCTCACTGTGGTTTCCTACTTTCATTGCATCTACCTTTTAATGTGCCCTTATAACAAGACTCCAGTTTAACAACTTTTTGTCTCTGGCCAGGGGGTGACATACAATGCCCATCAGGATGGAGTGAAGGGCATTGCAGGAGCAGCAAAACTGCAAAAGAAAATCAACAAACCACAATCCAGAACTTCAGAGACTCTATATCGACCACCTAGAACTAGGCCAGCCTAATCTCTCCCCATCCTAAAGCTCAGGGAAATTTGTGGAATAGGGGGCGGTAAGAGTGTAAGAGCAAAAGGATGGGAGGAGCAATGATTTGCAAGATACTCCATACAAGTTAGGGCCGAAGTAATCATAATTGGACATTGCATGCCCTGCGTAATGTCCAACACACTATTGACCCCACAAAGTCTAGCATTTGCTAAAGGCACCAAGATCCTTGGAGGCAAGGGATTGACAGCCACAGTAGTATTCCTATGCTTAAGGGAAACACGGAAAAGGGTTCAGGGAAATGCCACTGGGTCCTTGTACGTCATCGGAGAGGAGGGCCCTGAAGAGAGTTTGGCATGCACATTAAAGGATTCTCTGGGAATTGGGGGGGGGGGAAGACACGGGGGGATGGTGAGGGAGGAGTGAGGTGAGGGGAAGCAGGAGGTTCGGGGGGAGGAGGAGGGAGGGAGGGAACTGGTGTACCTACTAAGTTTGTATGAGTGGAAATAATAATAAAAAATGTTAAAAAAAAAAAAAAGGAACAGTAATCAGAAGTGAGCTTCACAAACATAGGAATGTTTGTTTTGTTCACTGTTGTGTCCAAAATGTCTGTAATAGTGAGGGGTTCAACCCCAGTTGAATAAATCAATTCCAGCATTTCTTTTTTACATGCATTTACATGAATGGGCCGGCATGTATATAAGACAGCACTTGAGGTATGTGCCTGAGGAGGCCCAAGTGTGATAGCCGGAATCATTCTGGATTGTTCTTCCACCTTATTGCTTTGCTCCGGGGTTTCCAGACTCCCCCTTCCAGGGCTGGAAT
Organism: Typhlomys cinereus; assembly: GCA_023101885.1. Lineage (NCBI taxonomy): Eukaryota > Metazoa > Chordata > Mammalia > Rodentia > Platacanthomyidae > Typhlomys > Typhlomys cinereus. Next base: position 4,830,696 of record JALPQD010000050.1, on the reverse strand, counting down.
TGACACTGCTGCTGTATCTGCCAAGCAGTTTTTAGGGAAGCAAAGGCTCTAACCACTGAGCCATTAACCCAACTTCCAATGATTTTCCTCAAGTATTTAAGCTTACAGATGTTATAGGAAAAAAGCATAACATTTGGCTATAGTCATACTTAATGCAATAGCAATAAAGCAGGTTTTAAAAATATACTATTTTAAGGAAGTCAAGAGCTTAAAAAATAAGGTGTAGCATTGGGGTGAGAGGGACATGTGTACTGTTCCAATATTGAGTATTACTTCTTCATGAATTTATCGACCACATTATCTTTTCCTAAGGGCCTTAATCTAAAACATAAGCATACTTAAGCCATTACCTTGGGGACTATATTTTCTCTGTAATGTTTGCAACTATATACAGTCTGTATACAATGTAAAAACACTTTCCTCCTTCAAAATCCTCCCTTCACCAAATCTGTTTTTTAGGTAACTAACCCAGTTCAGTTTGGCTTCACCGATTTCATAAATTGCTCAAGATTACATGTGAGCACATCATGTGTGAATGTGTGTGGCATCTCCCTAAAGAGAGCATCATTTCTCAAAAAGATATGTGACATTATAATTTTGATATTCCCAGGTTATGGATATAGCTCATTGCTAAATATATTGTCTACCATGCTACCTGGATTGTGATCCGAGAGAGAGAGAGAAAGAGAGAGAAAGAGAGAAGAGAGAGAGTTGAATTCTCATTTTAAACATTAATGCAACAGACTTTGAGTTATTCTGTGTAAAAGAAATCTGGGCAAAAGTAACCCAAAGTCTTCATGCAGCATACAAGCTGTCATTAAAGACAAGAGCTTCTTCTGTCTGTCCACTCTGAAATCCTTAGTCCCAACCTTTGTATCTTATGACTGCAGGAGAACAGTCATTTGTCTGCTTTTCTTTTAAGACCTCTCCTAAATGCTCCACCACCTAATTTTACTTTCTGTCCTATTGACCAGAACTGAAAACAAGGGGGAAAAGCAGAAACAAAACCTTAAGATAAGCAATTTACCTTCCCTATTCAATCTTCAAAAATCTTTTGACTGAGAGGGAAAAACATAAAACATTCAGCAAGAACTAGAAGTCTGCTGAGTCTTTGTATGAAAATAGATGGGAATGAAGTTACTTTTTTTTCTCCCACATTTTATTTTTTTCTTGATCATATAAGCTCAACAGGTACCCCATCCTCTCCCTCCCTCCTCCCCAATCATCTCCCCTTACACCCTCTCCCATTCCCCTCTTCCTTTCACCCCCCATCTCCCTCCCCTTTTCCCAGTGCCTCCTCCTTCCTCCCTCCCATCCCCTGGAGCATCCTTTTGTGTGAATGCCAAACCTCCCTCTGAGTCCTCTACCCCAGTTATGGGTAAGAGTGGCAAACCCTGGAGCCCCTTCTTGGCCTCCCATTAGTATGGAACTCTATTATGACTGTTAATCCCTTGCCTCTAAGGATCCTACTGCGTGGAGCCTTCTCCCCTGTGATCCATGCTAGACTTTGGAAGGTCTTTGACAACTCAGCCATTGTGCAGGTCAGGCAAAGTGAAATTCTGGATGCTGTAGCCCTAAACATGTGGAGTATCTTGCATATATTGTTGGTCCTCCCCATCTTCAGGCTTTTCCAATTTTGCTGCCCTCTCTTCCAAAAGGTTCCTGGAGCTTTAGGATGGGAAGAGATTTGGCTGGTTTGGTTCCAAGTGATTAATGCAGGGTCTTTGGTGTTCTGAATAATGGTTTGTTGTTGTTTACAGTTTTGCTTTTCCTGCACTGCCCTTGGCTCCATCCTGATTGCTATCAAGGATCACCTCCTAACCAAAGATAAAAGACAGGTTGAATGAAGATCTTAACATAAAAGGAGATTCAAAGGTAGACAGATAGGTAGATTCAAAGATAGAATAGGAATAGGACACAGCAGTAGGGGGGGTAGTCAGTATCCCATTTGCAGGATGATTACCTTCTATCTGTCAGTCCCTATTCCCTCCCTGATTGGTGAGATCAAACCTGTTCAGTCGCAAGAGACCAGGAAGGGAAGTGAGAGTGAGCTGTATCAGATGTCTTGCTACTTACATGCAATACTTGAAGGTGACCTATTCCTTATCTCTTTTTTTAGGGGGTCCTCCTTTCCCTTCCCTCCTGTTTATAATCTTTGTGATTACAGTAGGTATTACAGAGATTTACCGTTGAATATGTCATTAAGTGGGCTTGGAACTAGGATCCAACTATTAGGGAGTACATATGGTATCTAATTTTCTGTGTCTGGGATACTTCGCTCAGCATAATTTTTCTAATTCCATCCATTTTCCACAAAATTTCATTAATTCACCTTTTTTGATGGCTGGATAGTGTTCCATTGTATAAATGTGCCACATTTTCTTTATCCACTCATCAACTGTTGAGCATTTGGGTTGATTCCATGACTTTGCTATTGTAAATAGTGCTGCAATGAATATGGTTGTGCTTGCATCACTGTAGCAAATTTCTGCATTATGGGGGATTATTCCCAGAAATGGTATAGCAGGGTCATATGGCATTTCAATCTTTAACTTTTTTAGAAATTACTATACTGATCACCAGAGTGGTTTATTAGCTTGAATTCCCACCAATGTAGAAGAGTTTCCTTCTCTCCACATCCTCTCCAGCATTTGATGTTGTTTGTATTGTAGAGTTTTGCCATCCTGACTGGGGTGAGATGATATCTCAGGGAGGTTTTGATTTGCATTTCCCTGATGGCTAAGAATCTAGAGCATTTTTTAAGATATTTGTTAGACATTTCAATTTTATCCCTGGAAAAGTTTCTTTTGAGTCCCATGCCCATTTTTTAATTGGATCATTTATCTCCTTAAATTCTTTGTGCACTCTGGATAATAGAGCTGTATCAGATATGTGTTTAGTGAAGATTTTCTCCCATTCTGTGGGTTGCCTTTTTGCTGGGTTATAATCTCTTTATCTGAACAGAAGTTTTTTAATTTCATAAGATCCCATTTGTTGAATATTGATTCTAGTGACTGTGCTATTGGGTTTCTGTTTAGAAATTGTTGGCCTAGCCCAATCAGCTCAAAGGAGTTTCCTACCCTTTCAACTAGGGATTTTATAGTCTGCCCTAATATTAAGGTCTTTATCCATTTGGAATTAATTTTTGTGCATGGTGACAAGTATGGGTTTTAATCTTCTGCATGCGGATATCCAGTTTTGCCAGCACCGTTTTTTGAAGATGCTGTTCTTTTTCCATTGAATTTTTTGGGCCCCTTTGCCAAAGATCAAGTAGTTGTAATCGTGTGGGCTTATATCTGGGTCTTCAACCCTTATCCATTGATCTACATGTCTATTTTGGAGCCAGTACCAGGCTGTTTTTATTACTATGGATTTGTAGTATAGATTAAGGTTTGGTATGGTGATACCTCCAGCAGTGTTTTTGTTACTTGGGATTTTCTTTACTATCCTGGGCCTTTGTGCTTCCAAATGAATTTTGAGGTTGTTTGGCCAATTTCTTTAAGGAATTGCTTTGGGATTTGATTGGTATAGCATTGAATCTGTATATTGCTTTTGGTAGGATGGTCATTTTTATGATGTTGATTCTGCCGATCCAGGTGCATTGAAGATCTTTCCACCTTCTGGTGTCTTCTGTAATTTCTTTCTTTAGAGTTTTAAAGTTTTGATTATAAATGTCTCTCATTTCTTTGGTTAGGTTTATACCAAGGGATTTCATTTTTTTAGGGGCTATAGTAAATGGGATTGTTTCTCTTAGGACTTTTTCACTTTTTCATCCTTGGTGTATAGGAAAGCCACTGATTTTTGCATGTTTATTTTGGGACCTGCCACCTTGCTGAACTTACGTATTAGTTCCAGGAGTTTCCTGGTGGAGTATACACTCAGGTATACAATCATGTCATCTGCAAATAGAAATATTTTGACTTCTTTCTTGCCAATTTGAATCCCTTTTATCTTCCTCTGTTGTCTTATGGCTCTAGCTAAGACTTCAAGTACAATATTGAATAGAAGTGGTGAGAGCGGACAGCTTTTCTAGTTCCTGATCGAAGCAGAAATGCTTCAAGTTTTTTCCCATTGAGTGTAATCCTTGCTGTTGTTTGCTGTATACAGCTTTTATTATGTTGATGTAAGTGCCTTCCATTCCAACTGTGTCTAAGGTTTTGATCATAAAAAGATGTTGGATCTTGTCAAAAGTTTTTTCTGAATCTATCAAGAGTATCATGTGGTCTTAGACTTTGGATTGGTTTTTGAATCAACCTTGTGTGCCTGGGATAAAGCCTATTTGATCACAGTGAATGATTTTTTTGATATGTTTTTGAATCTGATTTGCTAAGATTTTGTTGAGAATATTTACATCTGTGTTCATCAAAGAGATTAGCCTATGGTTTTCTTTTTAAAGTGTATCTTTGTTAGGTTATGGGATTAGTATGATATTAGCTTTGTATAAAGAATTTGAAAGTGTTCCTTCCTTTGCTTTTATGGAACAGTTTAAGGAGTACTGGTATTAGTTGTTCTTTAAATGTCTGGTAGAATTCTGTGATAATCAGGACATTTTTCGTGGGAAGATTTGAGATTACTTCATCAATTTCCTCATTTGTTATAGGACTATTTAAATAATTCAAAACTTCCTGATTCAATTTAGGTAAATTGTGCTTCCTCAGGAATTCATCCATTTCTTTTGTGTTATCAAATTTCATGGAATATAAAGTTTTGAAATATGACCTTATAATTCTCTGGATTTCTTGGGTATCAGTTGTGATAACTCCATTTTCATTTCTAATTTTGTTAATTTGAGTTTTCTCTCTCTTGATTTTGGTTAATTTATCTAGGGGTGTATCAATCTTACTGATTTTTTTCAAAGGTCCGGTTGATTCTCTGTATTGTTTTCCTTGTCTCAATTTTGGATATTTCTGCCCTAATTTTTCTAATCTCTCTTCTGCTGCTTTTGTGATTGGATTGTTCTTGTGTCTCTAAAGCTTTAAGATGCATTGTTATTCACTTGGGATGTTTCCATTTTTTTGAGATAGGCATTAAGAGCTATGAACTTACCTCTTAGGACAGCTTTCATTGTGCCCCAAAGATTTTGATATGTTACATTTTCCTTATTGTTCACTTCTAGGAAATCTTGAATTTCCTTTTTAATTTCTTTCTAAACCCATTTCTCATTCAGCATTGTAGTGTTTAGTTTCCAGGAGTTAGTGTATTTTCTGTTGTTTGTGGTGTTGTGGATGTCAAGCTTTATACCAAGGTGGTGTGACATGGTACAAGGCTATAATTTCAACTTTTCTGTATACATGGAAATTCTTTTTGTGGCCCAATATGTAGTCTATTTTGGAGAAAGTTCTGTGGGCTGCTGAGAAGAATGTGTATTCTTTGGTGCTTGGATGGAAGGTTTGATAAAGATCTGTAAAGTCCATTTCAGTAAGGGTTTGATTTAGTTCCAATGTGTCTCTGTTGAGTTTTTGGGCTCTTGATCTATCCCATGTTAAGAATGCAATATTGAAATCCCCAAGTATTATCGTTTTGGGATTGATTTTTTGTTTTAGACATTGTAGCATTTGCTTAATGAATGTGAAGGAACCCATATCATGTGGGTGTATGTTCAGTATTGTGAAGTTTTCCTGGTGAATTGTTCCTGTGACTAAAATGTAGTATCCTTCTGTGTCTCTTATGATTTCCTTTGGTTTGAAGTCTACTTTGTCAGATAACATAATTGCTACCCCTGATTGTTTCCTGATTCCATTAGCTTGAAGAATTTTTGACCAGCTTTGTACTTTTAGAATGTGCCTATCTTTCGTGGTGAGATGAGTTTCCTGAAGGCAGCAGATGGATGGGTTTTGACTTCTAATCCATGTTTGTAATCTGTGTCTTTTGATTGGTGAATTAATTCCATTGACATTTAGTGTTATAATGGAAAAATTAATTCCTGACATGTTTTGTGTTTAGTGGCTTTCATAAGTGAATTGTTTAGCTTGTAGGTTGTGGTGGATTATACTTCCCTTCTGTCTTCCTGGATATGCTTGTTCTTTTCTTCAAGCTTGAATATCTTTTCTAGCATTTTTTGAAAGCCTGATTTGGCGGTCATGTAAGCCTTCAAGTTGTTTTTGTGGTGGAAAACTTTTCTTTCACCCTCAATCATGACTGATAGTTTTGTTGAGTATATCAGTCTGGGTTGACATTTATGCTCATTCAATACTGGAAGTATGTCTTTCCAAACTCTTCTGGCTTTTACTGTTTCTGTTGAAAAATCATTTGTTATTTTAATAAGTTTACCTTTAAAAGTGACCTTTTTTTTCTCTTGAAGCTCTAAGCACATTTTCTTTGTCTTGTATGTGGTGTGTTTTGACTTTATTTGCCGTGATGAGTTTATATTTTGGTCACATCTGTTTGGGGTGCAGAATGCCTCTTGTATTTGGATGGGCCTCTCTTTCTTTGATGTAGAAAGTTTTCCTTTATGATAATTTGAAAAATTATTTTGGGATTCTCGTTCCATGAATGCACATGTTAGGCTTCTTCAAAGTGTCCCATAATTCTTGAATATTCCTCTCAGGTATCTTTTTTGGCTTTAACAACCTCTTTGATTGAACTGGTTAGTTCTTCCACTTTGTCTTCAAGATCTGCTATTCTATTTTCTGCTTCATTAGTTCTGCTAATAAGACTCTCTGTTGAGTTCTGGGTTCAAGATAGTTTGTCTTTTAGTTCGAGTTTAAACTCTGCTTGAGATTGTTTTAACTGCTCTATGCCTATTTTTGTTTCTTCAACTGCTTATCTCATCTCCTCCAAGTGTCTGTTATGTTCCTGTTTAAAGTGGTTGATGCAGTTATTTAACTCCCCAGATTTCCTCTTTCATTGTTTTGATCATAGTAAAGATCAGGCTTTGAAAATCATTACCTTGGATATGGCTTTTGTGGCTATTTTCTATGAGTCTGTTCTGGTTGGATTCCATCGTTATGGGGTTGATTCTTTTTGTAGGAGATTGCCTTGGTTTTTGTTTCTCATGGATTTGTGCTGTGATCTGGACATTTTTGGTTTATCTCTTATGTCCTTTTTGTTTTTGTGTGTTTTTGGCTGCACTGAATTTGACAATATTTCTACATTGAGCAGTTTTTGCTAGTGCTTGCCTTGGAGTTGAGTATCCCTGTCTGGTGTTGGTGTTATTTCCTAGATGAGGCTATTGGACTGTTAGTACATCAGTTAAGGTGGGTTTAGTAGTTGGGGATTGAACATTAGTATGGTACTGCACTTTTTAGGTTTATTTCCTTGCTGACACGTGAGAGTGAATGATATAGTCCCTGAAGTTGTATGGGTTTTTGGGTGGCTAATAATTGAGAGAAACAAGATAGTAAAAATGGTTTACTTATCTTAGAGCTGGATGCAAAGAATCTCTGATGAATGATGGAATGATTTAAAGACCTCAGATGAATGGTGTTGGTCCACTAGCCCTTTGCTTGGATTTTCTCTGGCCTCTGTTGAATTCTGAGGTGCAGGGAGTGTGCTAGGGACTGAGGACCAGGAAGTCTGCCCTGGTACAGGTGTGATCAGGTCTGTGGGGTGCACAGATAATCTGGGGCCTGGTCGTGGTTTAGGGGCCTTACCTGAGGAGCAGGAAGTCAACTCTGGTCCTGGTCCAGGGCCGAAAGGCAGAGTGGCTAGTAGGGTGTGCACATGACTTGGGGCCTGGGGCATGGGCTATGGGACTTACCTGAGGAGCAGGGAGTCCGCCCTGGTCCAGGTCAAGTCCAGGGCAGAAAGGCCAGAAGTTACTTTTTTTCTTAGGTCTCCCTGGGCATTCTACTTGCCTCTGCCCATTGCTCCTCCCACTGCAATGTTTCTCTCAGTTCTTGACAAAACTTAAGCTAGGACCTGTTTCTGTTAAAGCTTTCCTTTGGTGTTTCTTCTCATACTCTGGTACCCCACCTTTCCTTCACACAGGAGCAAAGTTCATTTTATTCAAACTCACTTTTCCTCAGCTGTGCCTGTGGGGTAGGAATCTGCACTCTGACAGCAATCTGCCTCATTTACTATGATTTACACGGGGGACCAGATGGGCTTTTTTCCTGTCTTTTGTGAAGAAACACACCCTGAACCCCATTTGTCTTTCTTCCCCCTGTAGGAGTCTGATTTATGACCCAGAATGAGTTCTCAAGATGATACTGGACCATCCATGCATGAGAGGTGCACAAGTGTCCTCCAATGGGTCCAAGGCCACATATTGAGGTGTCCTTATGCCAACTCCTTCTGTTCCTGCAGCTGCTGTTTCCCCATAAATAACGTAGCAGAGATCCTATCTGCTCCAACAGAGGTGACCAATGCACTGTCAAGTTGTCATTTTCTCTTCCTACTTGCGTTTTTTTCTTGCTCCTACATTTCCAATGCCTTTAGGCCCGATACTGGGAGAACTTCCAACTTCTGGTAGAAAGACAAGCTTTGAGTGTCATAGGAAGAGACCAGCCTCCAACCCACCAGATAGAGGACAGGCAGGGCTCTGATCACCATAGTACTGTTCTGTCCTCACAATAATGAGGCTGATGACTGCAGGATAATGTCCAGGCCCCATGAGAGGTGCAGTCAGGGGAGGAAACAGTAACCTTGGGGATGGATGGAATTAACCCTAGGACAAAATGGGAACAGCCTGCCTCTAGAATCTGGGACTGTCCTGGGAGCTCAGTGTGTAGGGATCACAAGTGCTATGTGAAAAGGGCTCTTTAACACCAATTAACTGAAAGGCTGTGGCTTCTCCCCACCCAGCATGCTCTCTCTCCTTTATAGGCTTGACTTCCTGTGAATCTATTAGGCACAGAAAATCTTTCCTCTGCAACAGCCACAGAGGTAAATCTGTGGACTCACTTGGGCTCATTTGGCAAGCTCTTTGGAGCTCACACCACCCTTAAGACATTCCCAACTGATCCTGCCATTCTAGTGTGTGAGTTTTTTCCCTTCTAAGCTTGCATTTTCCTCACACCTAGCACCCAGCCTTCCCTACTTGCTATTCACTTTCCTCAAAGAACATTTCATCTGGACTGTCTCCAAAGTGCGTTCCTGCAATAAAAACTTCCCCTTCCTCCACCTCCCTCTCCCTCTGCCTGCCCAGATCCTATCCATAGCGCCTCCATGCCTCCTTTCTCTCCTCCTCCATGCAGCTTGTGAAGGCAGCCTTCCTGGCCTCCTTAGTCCCATCCTAAACTAATTTTTTAAAATCTAGAAATTAAATCCCACATAAACCAAAAACTGCTAACTAACCATCCCCAAGAGAGAGTCCTGAGACCCTCACCATACAATGTAGGACAGCTCTACCACCAAGTTATAAGACTAGGGAGGGAAAGGATTCTAGTTCGGATGACAACATAGTAGCAACCTAGGAAAAGTCAGCTGAGACGCATCTGCATTCTCCTACAGCCAGAGAGCACTGTGAACTTTACATTGCTATATCATCTAGCCTTGGCTAAGAACAAGAACACAAACAGCAGTAAATGCTGGTGAGTATATGGAGGAAAGGGAACACTTATTCATTATTAGTGGGAATATAAACTGGTATAACCACTTTGGAAATCAGTATGGAGGTTCCTCAGAAAGCTAAAGAAAACCCAAAACTACCATATGACCCAGCTATACCAATTCTGTGGATATTCCCAAAGGACTTTACATGCTACTACAAACACACTTGTATGTACATGTTCTTTGCAGCTCTATTCACAATAGGAAGGACCTAGAATCAGCCTGCATACACATCAGCAATGAATGGATAATGAAAATGAGGTGCATATGCATAATGGAATACTATTTGGTCATTAAGAAAAAATGAAATTTTGGAATTTGCTGGCAAACGGATGGAACTGGAAAATCCAATAAGTGAACTATCTCAGACACAGATGGGCAAATGCCACATGTTCTCTTTTGTATGTGGATGCTAATATTAAACTTTTGAATTCCTGTAACAGTCAGAAAATTGGGAGGGAGGCGGGATAGAGTGAAGCCCTTAATATAAAAAGTATAAAAGATCATAGACAGCAAGGTGGAAAGGGGAATAAGAGGAAAATACTTAACATGGAATGAAGAAATAGGGCATGAGAAGGGTTGAGGGAGAAACAGTACTAAAATTGTAAGATACAACCAGACAGAAGCCTCCTATGTTATTAATATTTCAAATAGAATGAGAACAGATATGCCATAAACAGGTAACACAGAGAGAAGAAAGTAGGGCAAAACAAAAAAGCAATGCCCTATGCTGCTCACTAGAACCCATAGGCAATTAAACAATATTCCACGTAACAGGTATGTGATACCTCCTAATAAGTTGTTGGTCAGACAGGTCTCGAAGCACCTGCCCCTCCCCCAAGAAAAAACAGTATAGAATTTAGATATTGCTCTTGGTTTTCCTCCAGAAATTGACAGTAAGTCCCTATTCTGAAGATGCAACACTCATGGATCACAGTGAACAAAAAAAACACCACATGAAACTGATCTGGAAGCTTCCTCCTTTCTGGACAGCTTTCATAGTACCAGAAAGTACTGTGCAAGCTACTAGGAGAGAAAAGCAATCAACAGTCTCATCAGTCTGTGAAAGCTGAAAGCTGCTTTGCCACAAACACCATGCAAAGAATCGGTGTAATAGTGGCATCAACAAAGGGGCCAACCAATGGCTTTATGACTGGATTGGATTTAAGGCCCACTTTTCATTAGGGATTACATTCCTGGTACTGTAAACTAGAACAAGATCTATGAAAGGCTCTAGGTGGAGGCATGCTATTAAGGTTTAGTTATAAAAACACTGTATCAAATTGCTTTTTAAAGACCTGTCATACTCGTAGATTGGAAAAGCACTTCGCGCTTAACCTAGAAGTTTCATCCATCAATAAAAGGTGTTTATTACAGAAAACCACACCGAGAAAAGTGCAGAAAAGAAATGACTTTGGACTGCTGGACTGCTTGGCCCTAAACAAGACATCTGAGCCACCCCTAATCCCTCCCCCAAAGCTCAGGGAACATGACAGAAGAGAAGTAAGATTGTAAGAGCCTGAAGGGGGTCAGGGGTGCAACCAGACATTATCTTCTGGACATGACAGGGCTGTTGCATCCATGAATTTACTACAGTTATGTGTGTTTCCACATTACCTGTAAGGTAATTGTTCTATCAATATTGTACAGGGAAGAGGAAAAATCTCAAGAGATCCCACACCTCTCTGACAGACTATGGAGGGTCAATGCTGATAAGGGTGGGGGGATGCAAGTTGCTTTCTTCAATGGTACAACAGCATATGTAAGATTCATGCTTCAGCAAGTACTCAGGCACATGCCATCAAAGGCAAAACAGCTAAAACCCAGCGAATAGTCATGAAAATGTGAGGCAGTCTGGCAGAGGAGAAGAAGGCTTATAATGGGAAGTGGGAATGTGGGGTGGGATTAGGAATTAAAATGTGAAAAATGTCATAAATTCACTATATTCATGTATGAAACAACAAAAGAAAAAAACAGCTTAGGTTAATTTTTTTAATAAAGCTTCCGTTTTGTTTTATGACATTGCCAAACATACTACATAAGGCCCAGTGAATGGAGGAAGGGAGGGAAGAAAGGGAAGGAGGAAGAAAAGGAGAGTAGGAAGACACTCAGAAGAGCCAAACTTGGAGGAGGCAGGAAAGAGGCGAAAGAAACCTTCCTATCAGCATTTAGGACATGTAGACTCAGGGAGGGAGAGGCAGGCAGGCACTTGTATGACCTCTGTCCATCCCTGCCAGGTCCTTCTCACCCTTGGAAATGGCTGTCCTTGGAAATGGCTTTCATGGACTTGCAAAAAAGGCTTATAAACCAAATCAGACACAAGACCCTGTAGGGCCTGGACACCAGGACATTAAACAGTTAATTTCCAGCAAACTCAAATTGCACTTCCATCATGTGCACTCAGCTGCTATTGCAGGTCACCAAGACACAATGCATCATTTGAGAATTTGTGGAAAACATTAGGCAACTGTAATAAAGTCAATGGCATTTCCTTCCTTGCTGAAACATGACTTCAGTAAATCCCCGTTTCTAAACATTTCTCTCCATTTACACAATAGGTCAATAAAAGAAATCGAAAGTTAAAATTCCTAATGAAATTATATCGGGCACGGAGTGATATTTACATTAGAGTTACCACCTGGGTGTAGATGGGTGAAAATTGATCCAAACTTGAGGGGTTATAAGACAAAAATCAGAAGGAGAGACAGCAATTTCAGCCACCGAGATGGGGAAATGGTTCCAGATAAACACTCCATGAGCCCTGGCTGAGCAGTGGGGATTCTTACAGGAAGCACATTATCAGCAAGCCTCCGTGTTCTCTGTTGCCACCATTCTTTATAAACTTCTTCACACTGACACGCTGGCTTAGAAATCAGTCTTCATTTGTGCACCTCCATCATGATCTCAGGAAAGGGGTAGAAAACAAACTGGAGAAACTTTTTAAGCAGCAGTGAATGGGAAAGGCAGGAGACTTTATTTTTCATTTTTCTTGCAGAAGGCTTTGGATGTCCCACCCAACCTTAGGATGACCTTTTTTATTTTATGGGGTCCCCCCCAGTATTTTGGGAGGGTTTCACAATGTAGATCAAGACAACCTTGAACTCATGATCCTTCTGCCACCTGAGTCTCTGGAATGCTGAGATTACAGGCATGCACCACTACACTGCACTCCAGAAAGACTTAAGTAAGTGAGCACACAAAGAAAAAAAAAATCTTTCTTCCTTATATGAGATTTTAAATTTTATTTTATTTTTTTTCTGTGTGTGTCTCTGTCTATCTCTATCTCTCTGTCTATCTCTCTTCCTCTGCCTCTCTCTCTCTCTCCCTCTCTCTCTCTCTCTCTTTTCATACCTCCTGAAATTTGAATCTATTAGTCATTACTTTTAACTGGATATCCACTTTCAGAAATTTAGCTTTCCTTCCATTATTTAAAAATTTCATTATTTTCTGAATTAATTTCTTTTCACTAACCAGTACTTACAATTGTTGGCTTGTGATTTTTTTTTTAAGTGAAGTATCCCAGACCCAGAAAATTAAGCGCCGTATGTACTCCCTAATAGGTGGCTCCTAGTACCAAACCCACCCAGCCCACCTAGAGACAGTAATTGCAAGGATTATGAACAGGAGGGATGGGGTAGGAGGGCCACACCAGAAACAAGGAGAGAAGGGACCATGTTACAGCAGGGAAAATAGGCCTCCACCAAGGACCCAAATAAGTAATGAGACATCTGAGTAAGTTCACAGACTTTTGTTCCTGATCATTTACTACTGAGGGGGTGTGATCTCACCAGAAGAGGAGGGCATATAGTCTGGCAGATAAAAAGTAACCATTTTCAAATGGGTGATAGACCCCTCCCTTACTATGGTTTCCCACTTTTATTACATCTACCTTTGAATGTGCTTTTATCACAAGACTCTAACAGCTTTTTGTCTCTGGCCAGGGGGTAACATACAATGCCCACCAGGATGGAGTGAAGGGCGTTGCAGGAGCAGCAAAACTGCAAAAGAAAACCAACAAACCACAATCCAGAACTTCAGAGACTCTATATCAACCACCTAGAACTAGGCCAGCTTAGTCTCTCCCCATCTTGAAGCTCAGGGAAATTTGTGGAAGAGGGGGCGGTAAGAGTGTAAGAGCAAAAGGATGGGAGGAGCAATGATATGTAAGATACTCCATACTAGTTAGGGCTGAAGCAATCATAATTGGACTTTGCATGCCCTGCGCATTGTCCAACACACTGTTGACCTCACAAAGTCTAGTATCTGCTAAAGGCACCAAGATCCTTGGAGGCAAAGGATTGGCAGCCACAGCAGTGTTCCTATACCTAAGGGGAACACGGGAAAGGGTTCAGGGAAAGGCCACTGGGTCCTTGTACGTCATCGGAGAGGAGGGCCCAGAGGAAAATCAGACATGCACAAGAAAGGACTTTCTGGGAATTGAGGCGGGAGGCACTGGGGGATGGGGAGGGAGAGGGGTGGGAAGGGGGAGCAGGGGGTATGGGGGGGAGGAGGAGGGAGGGAGGGAACTGGTGTATCTAATAAGTTTGTATGAGCTGAAATAAAAAAAAAAAAGACCAAAAAAAAAAAGAGATTTTAAATTTTAAAGAATTGTTCACTGTACCGTCCTTGGGTCACAGACATCTCATTTTCATAGGAACCCATAAAGAAAAAGAAGCTATCTATGAATGTTTCACAGTCTTGTAGATTAAAATTTCACACTTCTTTAAAAATAAGAGCCCATGAGATATTACTACATTGAGTGACTGTATGGGACTAGTGACAGATGAAAGGAGGCAAGCTTCTATACTCTATACTGTATGGATGGGCATTCGTGCCCTGGCAGGTGCCCAAGCACCAAGCAGTGCAGGAGCTCTAGATAGGGCCCCATGTATCATGAACTCAGCGAAGATGGGGGAGGGAGGGCAACTGGAGGAGGGAGAACAGATAGGGTGGGATAGAATGGGAAATGGGGTAGGTAGTGGGTGACAATTAGTAATTTAATTAAAGATAAAAATGTGGGGAAAAATTAGTTCCAGAGTCCTCCCTCACATGGAGCATCTCCGAACTCAAGGACTGTTGTGTCTAACAAAGTCACTGAATCAGATCCTTGACTGGAAGCATATTCAGAAGATCCAAGAAACTTTCTGTGGTTTGCTAATCCATTGGTGCATTTCAAAGCCCTTGGCCTTATGTTCTGCCTAGCTGAGCAGGAAACTGCTATCTGGCCCTCGGAGGACAGAGGATGGAGGGAAACTTGTTTTCTACAACTATCACCTTGGTTTCCTACATTCTTAGTTACCAGTAGTCATCTGCATTTTGAAAATAGTGAATAGTTCATCAGTTTTAAGTGAATATTATGAAAATATGCTGCTTCATTAGTCCTATTTTATTATTACTTGCATCTAATCTGTTATTTTGCATAATTTTAAGTTAAATTTTACCACAGGTAATGGTATGTCTAGAGTCTGAAACTATGATGGCTTCAGGCATGCACAGCAGACATGGAGGCAAACACATCCTTGAAGATGGGACAGAGACTAGATCTTGATCATTTCCAGTGACTGAATGTCAGCACAAAATAGACGTTTTCTCATGCCGTAATCTATTCCATCATTTATTTAACAGTTGGCTGTGGAACATGGAGCCCAAGAGAGGTAGAATCCAGTCCTTGTCCCATGCTGCCATGACCATCAGCAGGTAGGAAGGTTACAGGCGGCATCTAGCACCATAGTTAAGAACAGATCTTACTAGTGCCTGATGATGCTAAGTGACTCCCCTTCATTTAGATAAGGTGATACGATGTCCTGGTAGGTGTCTAAACAGTCCAGTCCTCTGTGAATCAATGAAGTTGAATCTGCAAGTCCAAGTCCATGCTTGTTCATTTTTGCCAAACAATTGTAACTTTCTAAAATTAGAAAACAATTTGTACTAATTTTTCATACTTTTGCCTCTTCCTATTCTAACCTCTCAAATCCTTTCATGTTATAGATTCTATACACTTAAACAGACACAAAATTCTTTCCACAAAATATTTGTTGGTAATATTTAAGGGGACAGTTACCTTTTGGTATCATGATTTTACCTATCATTTTGTTAATTAGAACACTGGAAATAGGTTGCTAATTTTTATAAGAGACTAAAGGTGACACAGTTCCTAAAGAGTGATTTGAGTTGGTTAGACACAGGTGGAAAAGTTACTTGTTCTTCAGGCTAAGCAGGCTGTCTAAAAGTTTAGCCCACTCAAACAGGTGTGGATAGTACTCATAGCGATGCTCCCAGATCAGCCGTGTCTTCCAAAAGGAACTGGGACATCTTCCAGAGTAGACAGAACACATTTTCCACTTAACAGGAAGTATGAAATTGTTGAAGTTGTCATGGTGATCATGGAACAAGAAATGCAAAGTATATATGTACATATGTATATGTACTTTAATTGAATGAAACTTTAATGAAATTTTTTGAGTAACTTAAATCTCATATTATAGATATATAGCCATGCAATTTACCCTTACTTAGTGCATAAGCACTACACACACACACACACACACACACACACACACATACACACACTTCGTTGGTCATTTCCAGATATTTTAACTCTACTCCAAAGCCAAGAATCTCTGAGTCACTGAGGATACATCATGTTTTTAATGGGAAAATAATCATGAACTCATAGGAGAAGGCTTTGAACTCCATAGAGACCCATGTGCTCTTACTTTTCTCTCATCCCTAGAAAACTTGGCCATCTAATTTCTTAGATACCTATAATCTTACTATCTCACTGAAAATAAAAGACATACTGACAGCAAAGGAGAGGAACGTGCCAAGTAAAACATATAATTGGAACCATCTAGCCTAATGACAAACAGCATACTTCAATGTGCTCCAAGTTGCTAGGGAGATTAATCTATGTACAGCATATTCTATAATGAAGACAAGGAAGTGTATAACTCAGTTAAGAAAAAAATGCTTAATTTTAAACTGATATTTTGTCCCATCATTTCAGTAACATTGCTAACAAATGAACTATTATGAACAGACATCCTCACTTATCATGAAACTCTTTGTCATATTTTTATCTCTCTGTAGTTTTAGTGAGGAAAAATTTATAAATGGGAGCAGGTGCTGATGCAGAAATGGCTCAGTGAGTAAAAGTGCTTGCATACAAGCATAAGACATGATCCAGATCCCCAGCATCTATAGAAAAGCCAAACCCAGTAGCATATGTCTGTAACCTTAGCACTGAGGGGCAGAGACATCAGATACTAAAGGCTCTCTGGCTAGTCAACCTACTTGAAATGTAAGTTCCAGCTCCAATGAGCTCCTATCTCAAAACAGTGATGGAGGAAAACACCCAACATTGACCTCTGGTCTCCACACATTTGCACATAGGTAAGCTTGCTTGCCTACATACATAACCACACCCTCATAAACCACAAACATGCATGCACACACACACAAACGCACGCACACACATACACACAATTAAAAATTGAATAATTGTCATGGAATAAAGTGTGATATAATACACACTTCTTCCAATGTGAAGAAACTCTAGCAAATGAAATGTTTTTGATTCTAAAAAAGAAAATCACTTTGGTGACAGAAGAGATGGTTCCCACATTGCAAAATATCAAGGTTAAGACTCTTCAACTTATCCCCCCAATATGTTTTATCATTGTTCTTTTGAGACTTAAGAAATCTAAGATTTTTTTAAAGGACTGAGGGCCTGGTGGTCAAGGCATTCATAAAGTTAAAGTGAGAGAGTGTTAGAAGAGAAGAGACAACTGAGAGTCAGAGAAGGCAGGGAGGGTCTCCAGGGACTGCATAGCAGGCTCCCTTGATTTGTGAGCTAATAGTTCAAATGACTTTCATTCCTCCTCCCCATCAACTGAGCTGGTGGAAGCAACTACTTTTTATGGAATTTCAAAGATGTAAAAGTAGCTCTTCACCACTGCAAATGCAACCAGCACTGCCACTGGAATGAGAAGATCAGACTATCAAGAATCAGGTAATTTGACAGTCTCAAAAGTACAGCTGTTTAGTAGTTCTGTCCACTTCATTAGTTCTCACTTCACAGTGCTGGGGAACTGGGAGTAAAGACCTGTGTGACAAATCTATATATGGGGGAAAAGGGGGGAGGGAGCAAGGGGGAACAGGAAGGGGTGGAGGGAGGGACTGTAGTACCAATTAAGTTTGTATGAGTGGCGAGCTGATTGGGCTAGGCCAACACTTCCTAAACAGACATCCAATGGCACAGTCACTGCTACCAACTCCAACAGTTGGGATCTTGTGAAATTAAAGAGCTTCTGTTCAGATAAAGAGATTGTCACACGAGCTCAAAGGCAACCCACAGAATGGGAGAAAATCTTCACTAACCACATATCTGACAGAGCTCTACTGTCCAGAGTGCACAAAGAACTTAGAAAATTAAACTCCAAGGAAAACACTGGCCCAATTAAAAAATGGGCCCTGGAACTTCAAAGAAACTTTACCAGGGATGAAATTAAAATGTCTAACAATTATCTTAAAAAATGCTCCACTTCCTTCGCCATCAGGGAAATGCAAATCAAAACTTCTCTGAGATATCATTTCACCCCGGTCAGGATGGCAAAAATCCACAATACAAACAACGACAAATGCTGGAGAGGATGTGGAGAGAGGGGAACTCTCCTACATTGTTGGTGGGAATGCAGGCTCATACAGCCACTCTGGCGAGCCGTCTGGAGATTCTTAAAGAAATTAAAGATTGAAATGCCATATGACCCTGCTATCCCACTTTTGGGAATAACCCCCCATGCAGCAGAGGTTCGCCTCGATAGCACAAGCTCGACCATGTTCATAGCAGCACTGTTTACAATAGCAAAGTCATGGAATCAACCTAAATGTCCAACAGTTGACGAGTGGATAAGGAAACTGTGGTACATCTATACAATGGAGTACTACTCAGCCATCAAAATGATGAATTACTGGAATTTGCTGGGAAATGGATGTCATTAGAAAGAATTATATTAAGTGAAGTATCCCAAACCCAGAAAATTAAGCGCCGTATGTACTCCCTAATAGGTGGCTCCTAGTACCAAACTCACCCAGCCCACATTGAGACACTCAAAAGTAAACCTATGAAACACAGTAATTGCAAGGATTATGAACAAGAGAGATGGGTTAGGAGGGCCACACCAGAAACAAGGAGAGAGGAGACCATGTTACAGCAGAGAAAATAGGCCTCCATCAAGGTCTGCAAGGGGTGACATACAGTGCCCAGCAGAATGGAGTGAAGGGAATTGCAGGAGCAGCAAAACTGCAAAAGAAAATCAACAAACCACAATCCAGAACTTCAGAGACTATATCAATCACATAGAACTAGGACAGCCTAATCTCTCCCCATCCTGGAGCTCAGGGACATTTGCGGAAGAGGGGGCGGTAAGATGGTAAGAGCAAAAGGAGGGGAGGAGCAACGATTTGCAAGATTCTCAACAATAGTTGGGGCCAAAGCAATCGTAATGGGACTTTGCATGCCCTGTGCAATGTCCAGCACACTGTTGCCCTCATAAAGTCTAGCATCTGTTAAGGGCACCGAGACCCCTGGAGGCAAGGGATTGACAGCCATAGTAGTGATCTTATGCTTAAGGGGAACAAGAGAAAGGGCTTATGGAAATGCCACTGGGTCCTTATATGTCATCGGAGAGGAGGACCCAATGGAGAGTTAGGCGTATACAATAAAGGACTCTCTGGGAATTGGGGGGAAGGCACTGGGGGAAGGGGAGGGGGAAGAGGGGGGAGGGAGGGAACTGGTAAAAAATTTTAAAATGTATAATTAAAATTTTAATAAAAAAAAAAGTTTGTATGAGTGGGTAAAAAAAAAAATCTCATATATCACAGACCTGAAAAGTGATCCATATTGGATGTTCATTTGTAAGATGACATTAGAAGACCTATAATGGACCTCTTGAATTATTTCAAGCTTAGTAGCAACTGTTGTGAATTACTATAGGGAACAAAGAGATGTTTTCAGAATATGTAAACATGTCCAGAGTGGTTATAGGTGAAAAAGAAGCATGTCCTTCTGGCATTCCCAAATCTGAACACTATAAAAAAGCAAAGCATGAGTTTTATACTCCACCATCTGATTTCAAACTTTAGCATAAAGCTACAGTAATTAAGTCAACATGGTCTTCACATAAGAACACATACAGAAGATTGAGAAATAGATCCATACACATATAATTGATCACTTTTTGACAAAGACAAAGATGATTCAATGGAGAGAATGGTTACTATCTCACCAGGAAAAAATGAGTTGACTTCTAAAAAGAATGAACCTTTGCCACCATAAATAAAAATTAATTCAACATACCTTATGGAATTAAACGTAACTATAAGAAGTTTAAAATTTTTACTAAAAATAATTAGGCAAATTTTGGATTACTTTGGTTAGGCAAAGGATTCTTAGGGTACAAATTATGAATCATAAAATGCAACACTTGAAACTTGGCATTCAACTTAAAAGTTATGCTCTCTAACAGATAATGAGATTTTTAAAAAAAGCAAGACACACCATATGAAAAGTGTTTGAAATCAACCATTTCATTCTATATAAAAGAACTTTCAAAACTCAGAAGAAAATAAGCTATCCAGTTTAAAAGAAATAAGAAAAATGTCCAAATGAACTCACTTTTTAAAAAGATTCAGGACTGGCAAATAAGCACGTTAAAAAATGCCTAATGTTGCTGGCCACTAGGGAAATGCCGACAGTACCATCGTGTGATGCATTGCAAGTCTCTCAGAATGGTTAAAGAGCAAAGAAAAGTGACAACAAGCAGTGAGGAAGATGCAGAGTAACTAAAACTGTCCAAGACTGATGCTAAGATGTTAGAGTACAACCACATCAGAGAAGAGTCCAGTAGTTGAACATTATAGTTAACGACTAACTGATCAAGACACATAGCAATTCCACTTCTATGTGTTTGTCTGAGAGAAATAACACATATCCACACAAGAATTTATGCATTAATCTTTAGAACAGCCTTACTCGCAGTCACCAAAAACTGAAAGCAATCTGAAAGTTCTGCAATTTATAAATAGATAATGTACAATAGAAGAATACTACTCCATAATAAAAAATAACAAATTCTGAAGTGTGCAATCATGTACATGAATCACAGGTATGTTGTGCGGAAGGAAAATTTGCTATTATCCATCCTGACCATTTTGACACAATTACAACTGCAGTACCGTGAATACTCATTGAAAAATATGCAATATGGTATGAACTTTCAATGTGGTTAAACTCATAGCTCTCGTTCTCCTTAACTGAAATACTTATCAGTGGACATTAAAAAACTTTCCTTGAAAATAAGCCAGAAGTTTTTTCACCAGCAGATATTCAACGCTAGAAAGGTAGATCTTATAGGAGGGAGTCAGGGGATGAAGGTATATAAGAGGAAAAGGAAAAGGATGGGATTGGGGATTAGGGGGCAAAAAAACATAACTTCTCTATATTCATGTATGCAACACTAAAAAATTAATTAATAAAAAGAAGGATTGATCCTGGCAACCCTTGATGAATTCAAACAACTTCTACACACTTTAAAAATGTCCTGATGGGCTGGAGAAATGGTTTAGAGGTTAAGCCTCTGCTTCAAAAGCAGAAGATCCTGAGTTTGGATCCCAGACCCCACGTGAAAATACCAGGCAGAAATGGCAGCAGCCTATAATTCCAGTCCTGGAAGGCAGAGCCTGGGAAATGCCAGAGTAAAGCAAACAGAGCATAGCGCAATCCAGGATGATTCCCAAAGACACCCCTGGGCCTCCACTCCCCAGGAATACACAGTGCCCTCTGATATGCACAAACACACACACACGCCAGGAAGGAAGGAAAGAGAGAATTAAATGGCTTAAGATCCACTTATTTCTAATCTGATCTCCTTGAAGACAAATACTAGGTTCAGGGACATAACTGTATTAGAAGAAAAGAGTTTGTGAGCTGAGACAAAGGAGGGCAGCTGGTGCCAGGTGATAATATCATCCATAAGAACAGAAACAGGACTGGAGAGATGGCCCATGGGTTAAGACTCTCTCCCAGGCAGAATGTCCTGAGTTCAGATCCCAGGTCCCATGTAAAATCACCAGGCAAAAATGGCAGTGTCCTGCACTTCTGGCCCTGGTGGGCAGAGCCTGGGAAATCCCAAGTGAAGCAAGGGGGGAGAAGCAATCCAGGATGATTCCCTAAGTCACCTTTGGTCCTCCATAGAAACACACACACACACACACACACACACACACACACACACACACACACATTAAATAATATTTTTTTTAAAAAAGAATAGAAACATGCTGTGGTGTCAGCATTTGTCACTTGTAGATGGTCAGAGAACTATCAAATTGTACTCAGTGTTTCATGGAAAATAATCCATCTCTGCAAAGCATCTCAATGCATATTCCCCTACTCTGAAATTGGAGGAAGGAAAAATTTAAAGTTACCACTTAGAATCAGCCAGGTACTGGTTCAAGAATAATACAATCCCTTTGAGAATTAAAAAGGTACTGTATTAAAACGTCCTGTCTAGTACTGAGTACTCAATATATGTTCATCAAATATTGAATCTCTTTCTTTACACAAAGTATTTGTAAAAGGCCTCGGATTATGTCATTCAAATATTTTAATTATGAAACAAGAAACCAAGATTCAAGACAGGAAGCAGGCTGTCCTAATCCACTGTGTCAACTGGAAGTTCAAATTATAGTTTACGCAAATCTTTTTCTCCAGGTCACCTGCTTCCAATGGAGGTGCCACCAGCAGCTGAGCTCCAGGGAGGATTTAGGGCTCATGGACTTGTACTTCTGCTCCTGTGGTCATTTTATCACCTGATTGCTTTTTGCTTCAAGAATGGTAGGCAATGGAAAGCTCTCCTTAACAAGGCCTAGGGTTCCCAAGTTTAGCAAGTAAAATGCAGGGTATGCATTGAGATTTTAATTTTGGGTAAACAACAGATTTTTTTCATATCATGAAATATTTGAATATACTTAGGCTGGCAACTACCATTTCAACCCTATTAGAGACCAAGAAGTTTATAGCTCTGACTGGTGACAATTTTTCCTCTCATAGCAAATAATCAATGAGAAAATGATCACATTTTCTATCACCATTGTTCCTTAACCAGGATCTCGGTAGTTGTAATAGACAACCTCTGAGGCAAAAACTGTGTCTGATAAACATGGCATTCACCAGGAGAGAAAAAAGATGGTCATGCTTCTAAACAGCCTTGGGAAAACTCAGATTGCTAAAAAGCAAGTGTGTACAGTTTTTTTTTGTTAGAGACATGAAAGTTCATATCACCCCCCCCCATGCTATAAAGCTATATCACTTAAAACAAGTCATCTACTCTTTCTCTCATGAAGGAAACATTATTGCCTGCATAATGTTTAAGGTTAAACCAAGTCATCACTAATTGCTACCTGGGAAATTGAATAGTGTATCATTTCCCTTTAGGTTAAACATGCATTCACCAACACAGGTCAAACTCACCTGCCTTCTTTCTCTTGCTCTAAATTTCTTCCCACCCACTCTTTAAAAGAGTGATCCATGAGAAGTTAAACCTCTTCTCATTGGTCTAATTTGTGGAACATAAGAAATAAATAGATAGCTATCAGAAGTAATCAGACAAAAATTGTGTCTACATCACCAATCCTGGTCCAAGACAATGAGCCCTCTGAAAACATATTGTCATCAAACTGCCACCTAAGTATGCGCTCTTGGAATTTAACAAGTCTGTCTGTGGTTGTAGGACTACTTAGTATCTGCATCTTTACTTTGGGCTCTTCAGAACACCGCCATGAAGCTTTCTGACTCCTAAGTACCTGCCATGCCCTTTCTCGTGCTTATCAGAAACATCTGAGTCAGTTTCAAGAAGACTAGACAGAATAAAAGACATGTTGTCCAGAATGACATTTTCCTACCATCCCTTGAGCAGGTGACCCCTGCGTGACTCAGTGCTTACCCAACCTAACCCTTCACCCTGTGCAGGCTGCAAGCCCACGGCGTCCCAGCTTGCACTTGGAACCTGCAGATGTGTGTTATCTGCTACTCCTGTTTGGTGAACTTAAAGTGCTTCTAATCTTTTTATAACCAGTTCTGTTGGTTGTTATCTGGGTTCCTTGTAGTGCCTTGTCTATTGTACAGTTTTTAGCAGATCTCTACCCTCTGCCCTGGCATTTAGAAGGCAATACAATCATTTGACAATGTGCTAGTGTCTTCCATCAGATAAGCTTCTTAATTGGACCTTTTCACACTTTTGATGTATGTATGTATGTATACTCATGTGTTTGTGCACGCAAAAATTATTACAGCTTTTTTCTGAAAGCTGATTTTATTTTTCAGTACTGGGGATTGAACCTAGGGATTCGTGCGTGTTGGTCCCTATGTATTTTAACAAAGGATTTCACTGTTTCCTGGGCTGGCCTTGAACTTCCCTAGTAGCCCAGGCAGGTACTAAATTTGCATTCATCCCACCGGGCCTCCAGAGTAACTGAAATTACAGAACTACCAAGCCCCAATGAAAGCTGGATTTTTGTACATGTGACAAACTATATAAATACAAAGCAAAGATCCAGAGCACCCTTCTGCCACTAGCATATGGCATGAAACAATAGCTAGCACTTCCTTCCACCTGGAAAGACTAATTAGATCTATTGTTTTCACTTGAAACTCTATTGTTGCCATTTTCTCTTTACTGATCTCCTACTCTGGCCCTAAATGTCTCCACAGTGCCTGAAGTCACCAAGTCCTATTGAATCACAGGGGACCATTAGGTTCTAGGGAAAAGGAATAGAGCTGAATCAAGTTTTTAATCCAGTTTCTGCTACTAAATGGCCATGTGACCTCATCAAGACAGTTAACTTCTATGAATTTCAGAGGACTTTGGGAAAAAAATCCAGAAAATTTACTTTTCCTATAGTCTTGTGCATGTGACATCCTCACCTTTATAAAGTCTGTCTTTCACCTCCAGCCTTCCCAGGCATTCCTGTACTCCCAGCAAAGAATAGCTTTCTTCTTCTTTCAACATTCTATTCTTAGCTTTTGCCAAATGACTACCCAAATGCTTACTTCTTGTCCTGTGTCGCTTAATTGAAATGCAGCATCAACAACTTCCATCAGCTCCAAATATTAGCTACAGAGTCACAAACTTAACTATAGCCAGACCTATTTTCTATGTAACTTTGACAATATCTTAATATAAATTTTCACCAAGTCATAAGAGCATACTGCATGGTTTAAACGTAAAATTGTGTATTTACTTCTTAGACATCTGATAGAATTACTTAGGATATCTTTCAAAAAGGAAAGAAGAATGGTGGGGAGTATAACTATGAACCATATTTATTATCCTCATTTACTTCAGAGCAACCATCTGATTTTGTGTGTGTATATAAATATGTACTGCGCGCACACACACACACACACACACACACCCACACACACACATACACACACACCATAGATAACCTGATATACTATTTTCATGAAAAGACAACAGTAAATGCCAAAAGAGAATTCGAAGAACCTGTCAATCATCCTGGCACTTGAAGGTTCTTTTCTCCTCTGAGTCCAGGTCCTTTCTGTTTGCCAGTTAAAAGTCGAGCTGATTTCCTACAACAGCACAACGACTTCAGGGCTTCCAGAAAACTACCTGGGGTCTGGATAGGCGCTGTAAGATATGAATTACCTACTACTTGGGTTCAAATCCTTGCCTTATCAGATGCCTACAGCCTGAGTGAGGGTCAGTTAACCACTGTGACATGCAGAAAGTGGCTACAAGTATTAATGGTCACAAGTCACATCCAGCTCTGGACTAACAGTCTCCTCCCCCAACCCCCACCACTATGCCAGGAGAAGCAGAAAGGAGGAGACTTCCTGACTTTGAAGATGGGCCTCTGTCACATAAAGAAGAGCCTGTCTTTTGTGTGTTCTGTACTACAGGCTGAACCATGAACACTGAGAGACAACAGGACACTCTTGCTTATTCTCTCCAGCCCCACTTCCTTGATTGAGTTCCAGTTCCTTCCCTCACCCCCGTACCACTGGGCCACTCTACAGTGCTTGAGTAGTCACCCTATCCAGCTCTGTTCTGCTGCAACTCACCTTACATATTATGCTCAAGTCACTCTTCATGGAAAGCTGGCCACCTTCAGGAGCCAATTAAGGATCTTCTCCATTATCTGCCCAACACCCTCTGCAATATGACCTCCTTTCACTCTTCTTTCCCTCTTTCTTTGTTAACTCCAATTGTGCTTAATTTTTCATATATATCTGAATACAGAAAGCTACTCCAAACCTCCAGAAGACTCTTCAGTCATTGATCTGCTGGGTTAGTTCACATTCAGCACGTCCATAGATAGGGTACATGGAGAGAAAAAACTATGCAATCTTTAAAACAAACAATTCACAAAATGTTTAATAGAAAAAACTGTGATCGGTCATTTTCAATATTTTTAACACTGATAACATCCAAGTTCTTTCTATTTGAATGATTTAATCCTTTACCTAGTTTCTACTTCTATAAAACTAAAAGTAATGACAATATGTAGCAAAACTTTTTCCTCCAGTTTATTGTCTCTTAATATCCTCTGTCAATGGGTAGTTTTTAATTCACTAGAATAACCTGCCTTTAGTTACATTTACCAATATTCTATTGTGATGCTCAATTTTTAATTATTAGGTTGTACTTGCAATTAAGGATTATGTGCTAATTTTTCTGTTCACTGAGGTATGGAACCTACTAGATGCCCACTGATGAAAAAATTAACAAAGAAAATATGGTCTTATAGATTTAATATTTCTTGCTCTTGGGATTTTTTAAAAAAAAGACTGTTCTCTCTCTCTCTCTCTCTCTCTCTCTCTCTCTCTCTCTCTCTCTCTCTCTGTCTCTGTCTCTTTCTTTGTGTGATGATGTTGAGGGCACATATGTATGCAAGTGCGCTCACCTGTGTGGATATATTCACTTATATAGGCATATATGGAGACCACAGGTAAGCTATGGGTGTCTTCAATTGCTTTTATACCATATTTTTCTGAAACTGACTCTCTCACTGAATCTTGACATCACTGTTTCTGATAGACTATCTGGCCAGAAGAGCCCTGGATCTGCCTCTCCCAATCCCCCAACACTAAGATTATGGGGATGGCTCACTGCACAACTTTTATGTGCATGTTGGGGAGCTGAACCTTGATCCTTGTGCTTGCACCTCAAGCACTTTGCCCACTGGTCATCTCCCCAGACCTCAGATTGCAAAAACTTGTTTCACATATACGCTCCAGGAGAGAAATTTCTTGAAAGGTCTCTGGTAATGACTAGTCAAACAACAAATATCATTGGCTGTTGTCATTTGTCAAGTAAAAGAACATACTCCTGACAGGTAAGAAAGCCATAGTGGAGTATGGGGATAGGTGTATGAGGATAGGCAAAAAAAAAAAAAATTAATGTGATGATGATGATATACAGAAGTAATGTTTGGGATGTTATTATGGACACAGAAGAGGAATAAAGCAATTCTGTATTCCAGACTCCAAGTACAGCCTTGAAAGCAAAAACAGCACTGAAGCCTTTGGAGAAATACTGATTCAGATGGCTCATCCACTGGCTGGGACAGCTCTCAGTGACTGGCAAGCAAGGAACATGTATCTCATGGGTACATGCACAAAAGGATGGTGTGTTCTAGACAGGATGGAACAGGATAGTGTGAGATTCCTTCATACTGCTCAGAACAGGACACAATTTAAAACTTACAAATCGTTTCTAGAGTTTTCCACTTTATATATGCAGACTACGAGTGAATGAAATCACGAGCAATAGAGGTGGGAAAGAGAAAACAAGAGAGAAGGACCATGTGTGGGAACTCTTAGCATATCACTAGCGCAACAACCATTTGTTCCAGGAAAAGAGTCCAGAGAAATAGATAGGGGTTGGTTTCATTGAATGCCTCACATGCAATGATGAGGAATTGGGATTTTATTCTGAAGACTGTGCATGAGCACTGAAATGGAAAAGAAGGAAATTATAAAATTTCCCTTCTTTTTTTATTTGTTTCTTTGAAAGTACAGGGGTGTGTGTGTGTGTGTGTGTGTGTGTGTGTGTGTGTGTGTGTGTATGAAAAGGTACTCACTCTATATGCCTGTAGGGACCTAAGGGTGTCTTTGGGAATCATCAAGGGTCGTTCTAGCTCATTACTGCTTTGTTTCTGGTGTTTCCCAGGCTCTATCTTCTAGGTTTGGACGCACAGGCCACCACCCATTTTGGCCCTAATGTTTTTACATGGGATCTGGGACCCGAACTCAGATCTTTTTGCTTGTAAGGCAGACGCTTAACCCCTGACCCATATCTCCAGCCCTAAGACTTCATTTCTTAAAAATCAGTCTGAATGGTGATAGTCTAAATAAGAAAACTGGAGGCCAGAAGTCTGATACTATATACCAACAAAAAATTATTGAAGCCAAACTCAAGGTAACAACACTGTGATAGACAGGAAAAGAGACGTTTTTCCAATATCTAGAAAAATAGAACTTCCAGTACTGAGAGACCAACTAACTGCAGAGTGTATGTAAGGAATAATAAAGTGGGTGGGTAAATATAACCAAAGATGAGTCCTTTTTTATTTTGCCAACTAAATGACATTTACAATAATCCTTAAGATGGAAAGGAAAAGAGGAAGAGGTAGGTTGAGAGAACGAAGGAGAAAAACAATCACAAATTCCACTTGTTCTGCTGTGGCTGACATAGTCTTCATCTGTAGCCAGGATGGCCTGGAACTCTTG
The DNA here is from genome assembly GCA_023101885.1 of Typhlomys cinereus. Lineage (NCBI taxonomy): Eukaryota > Metazoa > Chordata > Mammalia > Rodentia > Platacanthomyidae > Typhlomys > Typhlomys cinereus. Next base: position 4,802,390 of record JALPQD010000050.1, on the reverse strand, counting down.
ATCCCCCTTCCTTAGCTTCCGAGTGCCGGAGGTTGCAGGCATGGGCCACCATGTCACTTCCAGAAAACCAGGCTGAAGATTCCAGTGCATCAACCAGACGTGTCTAATTGGTCACTAAAAACAGCATTTTCTAATTTGTATTTGCTTTCCAGGTTGAAGGCGCTTTTTAGAAATAAACAATTTGTATGCATAGAGAATGAGCTAATAAAAACCAGTAATGAGAGGGAGAAAATTTGAAGACAGAATTTGGTAGACCACAAACACAAGGAGAAAGGAGACTCCAAGGAGTTGTCTAAGGAGAAAGGAAAGGCAAGTAGTCAGGAGCATCACGTAGTCTAGGCGAGGTGCATGGGATGACAGACTGAGCACTTTACTTCTCTATCATTTCAGCAGTGACCAAATTGGTTACGGAACCAATGGTGAGAGGGAGGCTGACATTAGCCCACAGTGCACTAAGGTGTGGAGGAGAGACTGCATACTTCTCTTCAAGAAAGTTTTCTGAGCAAGTGCTAAGAAGAGAAGAGAAACAGAAAAAGAAACTAGACCCAACGAACAATGTCTTATATCCATATTATTTTATTGCTGATTTTTACAGCTTTATATGGTTACAAAACTAATACATGGCATCAGTTGAAAGGATCTGCAGGTTAGGAAAGCATTGCCTTCAATCATGCCAGACCCAGGAATTTACTGCTGGTAACAGTTGATTCACCTTACCATATTTCTACTAGGACATTAAAGTGGAATACAACAGGTTTGCGATAGATCGATGTGGTGGTTTTTATTCCTAGATTCTTTTTACACATAACATCTGTTCTTTTTCCCTATTTATTTGGTCAAGTGACACACATGTTTTCAGAGAGGCCAAAGAAAGCAAAGCTCTCTTGATGAAAAGAAGAAAAAGTTCACCTTTCAACTTGTAGGTTTAAAAAGCATTTAAAATCTATGCAGAGATAGATCTTTGGAACAAAAGTTCAGAGTCTTTAAGAGCTGAGGTTCTACATAACCTAGAAAGTCAGTAATTTGCTAGAAATCTAACCCCACTTTCTAGAAACTGGCAAAGTATGAACTGCCTCCGAGCTCTCCTCCCTCCCTTTTTCCCTCTCCCCTCCCTCTCTCTCCTTCTCCCTCTCCACCTCCCCTTCTCTTTCTTCCTCTTCTTCAAAGTCTTCCCTAATACTGCAAAGAGAGAAGATCCATTCCTTTTGGTGGCCTGCTGCCCACAAGGCAGGATGAATCAGAAAAAGTTACTACAACATTGCTGCTTCTCCAGCTTCTGCACTAGTCAGGGTTGAAATAAACACTACACATTTTGATGTAACTATACAGTTCCAGTGGAACTCCTATGTCCCCAAACAAATGCCTTCAAAACTCTCTGCCGGGCTGGAGAGGTGGCTCAGGGGTTAAGCCTCCGCCTTGCAGGCGGAAGGTCCTGAGTTCGGATCCCAGATCCCACGTATAGACGCCAGGCGGAAGCGGGGGCGGCCTGCGCTTCTGGTCCTGGTAGGGCGGAGCCTGTGAATCCCGGGGCAGAAGGAGGTGGAGGCGTCCATGGTGGTTCTCGAATTCGTCCGTGGTTCTACACACACACAGACACGCCGCACACACGCGCGCGCACATACACACGCACATGCGCACAGTTGAATAAATAATTAAAAAAAATTTAAAAAAAAACTCTCTGCCATTTTGTCCACAAGATCGAGACTGTTATTATATCTGCCATCTCTGAATTTTCATTCCCAGTCTTCAATGAATAGCTGCTTGAAGGTACACACACACACACACACACACACACACACACACACACACACACACACACACACACACACACACACACACACACACACACCTGCTCTCTTTCTCTCTCAAACAAATAAAATACTTTTTAAAATATGTCTCAAGATTAATGTAGTCAGCAAATTCCCTCTGGAAAGTATCAGATTCTAAATACTTTCACCTTCGTGTTGAAGCCGCAGTTGAAAAACCTCTCCTCTGTGTTTATAATGTAAAAGCAGCCAAAGGCAGTGTGGGCGGAGAAGCATTCGTGTGCCCCACTGAAAATTTTTTTGAAAACACTCAAATGGAATTTCATGTATTTTTAATATGTAATGAAATAACAATGTCCTCCTATTGATTTTTGACCCATGGGAGAAAAAAAAACATGATAAGCATGCTTAGCTGTGCAATAGGAAGTTCTAGACTGGGGAATATCTTCTTTGACATGTCTAAGCTCTGGCTTAATCTTATACTTAGAATATACTTAGAAAAAAGCATTTGAGACTAAAAGACTAAAAGCATCTATAGAGATGTTTCTCTTCCGGAAGAGAACAAAGTTTTGTTAGCTGACTCATTTTCATTCCCTGAGCAAAAATGCATGACACTTCTCCATTTTTAAAGACGGCTTTAGCTCTAGTTGGGAGTGGTTCTTCCAGCGCTGTACTTGGAAGATAAATCCAAGTCTACCTCTTAAGACTCAGAGCACTGCAATTTATAAATGGAAAGTTGTTTGTTTGTTTTAATTTCATGAAAGAATTTTATGAGTCCCAGAATTTGTCTTAGTCAAGCCACTTATGACACTGAAAGAGCATTATATTAAGAGAATATTAGTGATATGGGATGACGACCTTGAGTGAAATCTAGACTTCATTCTATCTTCTTAGGAGAGTTGCTTAGGAGCCATTCTTCACTAGATAAAATCTAAAGGATCTTACACTCTGTGAGACTGTAATCCCATGGTCTAGAAATCTCTTCCATCTTGAAAAAGCCAATAAGCTTACATAGGTAATATTCCTGACATACTTTACGGATAACTCCATCACTCTAAGGAATAACTGAATCTTAATAGTCAAAGAGACATCATAGATTATCTTGTCCAAGCTCATAACTTAGAGCAATACAACTCTAGGGACTGCTTCCAAAACCAAATCCCAGAAATTCTATTATTGAGCATCTCAATCTATTCTGGCTGCTGAGATAAGTCAACAGACTGAGTGACTTGCAAAAAGCAGATATTTATCAGTTCAGGACACTGGGTGTCCAGGACCAAGTCACAGGTGGATTTGCTAACTGGTGAGGGCCTTTCTTAAACACCAACCCTTCCTACTGTGGCCTGTAGTGATGGAAGGCAAGACTGAGCTCCTTGGATTGGACTCACTTTATAAGGCGCTAATGCCACCTGTGAAGGCTCATCTCCATGATCTAATCACCTACTGAAGTCCCTATCTCCTGTTACCATTACCTTGAGGATTACAATTTCAACATGTGAATTTAGAGGAAAGTATGAACATTTAGACCTCAGTATCTCATAAGTAGCCCCAATGTCCAGTTGCATCCAGGAAAACAGCCAGGAAAACAGAAGTCACATTAAGCATTTAGTCAGAGAAAATGTAATACTGGGACTTGGTGACACAAATGTAGAAATGCTGAAAGAATAAGAAGGAAACATGATCAAAAATAAATTTAAAATTATATTAACAAAAAAAGAAGGGCATGTGAAGGAACCCCGAGACGACACCTACAGAAGCAGCTACCACCCCTCCATACTGAACACGGAAGGGGAAAGAAAGCCTGGAGCCCCCTCAGAGAGTGCCGCCCAGCTGCTGCGGGGGCGGTATAGAGAAAGTCATCGAAAATATCTATGGAGGCGGAGACCTAAGTCAGGATTGGTACTGGGGTGACCCCGAAAGAGGTGGCAAAAGGAAGTCACCCTTCTCTCCTGCATCCCTCTGATAGTCCCCTTTTTTGCCAAATCTAACTGGAAACCGCCTAGGGCAACAGGGCAACAGCCAGCGGCGGAGATGTCGCTCCAACAGGCAGGCTTTCTGCTTGGACTGTTTTTACGCTGCCACTGCTTCCCACTGGAGGAAATGGACGCAAACCACTCATAGCTCTGTGCTTTCAGCTCAAATTGATGCGAGACCTGTGAGTGCTTTAATCCCCCAAATGTCCTTTTCACAGAGTGGAGAACTAAACTTTTCCCATTTTTATTCTGTGTTCTAACCAAGAGACTTGGCTGTTAAATGATGGTGAAGAAAGGGCACGTATCAACATCTCCTTTAATTCATCTGGTTCACGTTTTCCCAAAGAAGACTTCAGATGCTTGTCTTCTAAAAGCGATCAGATGCTCGTCTTCTAAAAGTGATTCTTGAGGCAACAAGGGAAGGTATCCACAGGACGATCCAGTATATGAGGAAGAGAAGGCGCGACTCATTCTACTTCAGCTCCTAGTGTTGACTTGCAAGTCCATTTCACTGAGATGAATTTAAGATGAGCTCCAAAGCAAGTTTCAGTGTGATGGTTTGCACCAATTGTTTATCCTGCAACTCCATTTTTAGATCAGTAATAATTATAACTCAAATTGTTCCATTCTTTGTATGTTCATGCTACTTATCACATGTGTATTTTATTGCTGAATGAGGTACCAGTGAGATTGTGAGATGTCTCCGCTCACTAGAAATGCAAAGACAGTCTTCCAGCAAGGACTCACCATATAATAGAGGTGAACAAGAAACTTGCAGTAACCCAAACTAGCTCTCCTGGTGCATGGATGTCAAATAAGGTTTTAGCAGCTCCTCTTATACAACAATGTCATAGACATATACTTCTATATACTTGTCAAGTATATCAGTGGTCTACAAATCTTCAGAGAAAGAATAACTTTTACTTTCAGACAGTATTATCCACTGACTTCTAAAAAATATATGATTTACATATATATTAAATTACGAATGAAGATATTTAAATATACACACTGATTATTTTATTTTATATTTTGAGGCATTCGAATATATCCAACATATAAATTTGTGTTAAAATATCTAAATGCTGGGCTGGAGAGGTGGCTCAGGGGTTAAGCCTCCGCCTTGCAGGCGGAAGGTCCTGAGTTCGGATCCCAGATCCCACGTATAAATGCCAGGCGGAAGCGGGGGCGGCCTGCGCTTCTGGTCCTGGTAGGGCGGAGCCTGTGAATCCCGGGGCAGAAGGAGGTGGAGGCGTCCATGGTGGTTCCACACACACACATACAGACACACACACACGCAGACACACACACGCGCACGCACATACACATGCACATGCGCACAGTTGAATAAATAATAATAATAAAAAAATCTAAATGCATGTATATGTATCTACATATGGTTCAACACTAGAAATAAAAGCAAAACTAGAAACAAAAGTGAAGACGCACCATGCATTACCAAAAACATCTGAGTCTGTGACTCCTCCTAAATCCTACAAAACTCCCTCTATAAGGTGACTTTATATTTTTTATCAAAAAAGGGAAGAAAGTAACAAAGAGAAGAAAATATAAAAATATTTTTATAATATAAAAGGAAAAATTTTAATATAAAAGGAAAATTTTTATATAATATAAAAGGAAAAAAGTTTCCTTTTATATCTTAACTTTAAAAAAAAATACAGGACAATTTACTGCCCAGAGGAGGTAAGGTACTCATCACTCAGGAGCAGTCAGATTCTCCTTTGGACACTAACTGAAGTATTTGACCTCATAGCCCGTCTTCTAAACTGCCATATATCCTTCCAAAAGGAGGCAGAAAAATGAATTCTCCCTCAATCTTTTAAACTTCATAAATATTACATTTTTAAAAAACTCTTTACCAAAAAGATATTTCAGAACTTAAAAATCAATTCTAAGTCATACTTTCGTATATTCTATTTAGAACCTAAATCTTCTCCAGGTTTTGGGTTATATGTTGATGAGCTTTTCTTTTCTTCTCCTGACCCTTTTTTGTTTGTTTGTTTGTTTGTTTGTTTGTTTGTTTTTTTACTTTCCTTACCCAACACTGCAACAAAATAACTGACCCAAGAAATAAGAGAAAGGTGGTTCAAAATTCCAAGTTACAGACCATCACTGCCAGGAAACTACAGCTACAAGAGCTCTAAGCAGATGGCCATATCAAATTACTGAGAGCACAGGGTAAAGAGGAATGGATGCTGCTTACCAATTAACTTACACATGCTCCCTCTCTCCACTTTTACACAGTCCCAGATCACCTCCTCAGGGAATGGTCCCAGCCACAACAGGCTGGGTCTTTCCACATCAATTATGCAATCCAGACAGGCCTTCGCAGGCATGCCCAGAGGCCAACAGCAATCTAAAGCATGCCTCACAGGTGAACCTCGAGACCTGCCTCCTAGATAGCATGCTGACAATTAACACTCAGCATGGCACACTTTCCTCCTTTCTTCTTTTCTTGTTTGTATTTGTATGTGTATGTGTGTGCGTGTGTGCGTGCGTGCGTGTGTGTGTGTGGTGTGTGTGTGTGTGTGTGTGTGTGTGTGTGTGTTCGCAAGTGCTGATGCCCACCACATGGATAGAAATCCGGGAACAGCTTTCAGAAGTCAGTTCTCTGCTTTCACCGCGTTCATATCAGTCCTCCTCCTCCTCCTCCTCCTTCTCTTCCTTCTCCTCCTTTGTCTTCTTTTGATGTGTTTTCTCTTTTGTTTTTAAATCAAATCAGAGTGTGCATGTGTGTTAAGAAAAGGAGCTGCACTTTAAGTCAGGTTTCAAGTATTTACTTTATGAAATAAAAATGAACGTTTTTCTGTAACTTTTAATGAAAGCCAAATGTTTGAATTATAATTAAAATGTTTACATTGAAGTAGATTGTTAGATCAGCGGTGTAGTCAGGCCTGGCAGCTTTTGATAAGTTGAATGAGCCACACAAGAGATCTTTTTTCCCCTGGAATGCCGCAGCAAGCAAATTTCACTCTGCACACCATCCTTGATTCAAGTGAGACGGATGAACAAAGAAAGTACCTGCGGCATAGCAGAATGCCTACGGAGTCACAAGAAACAGAGGCTATCATCAGAGGGAGGGCATGAAGGACTCTTTTGTTTGACTAACTTGTCCTTCTCTTGGGGACTGTCACTCAGTGTCGCCGGGCGACCATCAGCACAGCTTCACTGTCCCTAGCACCAACACAACATTTCAAAGGATAAAGTGGAGGGAAGAGAAGCCTTGGTAGTTTCTCTAAATGTATTTTTTCTAAATACATTTTCTCTAAATGTGTATGTACAAAAAGTTCTTATTGACTCCAAAAGTACTTGCTTCCTACTGTTCTTTATGAATAATTCTTCTCTCACCTGGAAGAGTATGATTCTGGAATTTTCTAAATCCTCTAGTCACACAAATGTCCGGAAGAACATCTTAAATTCCTCCTATTTGGAGTTCTCATGTGGTAACAGAACAATGTCTTCTAAATGCAGTGCTCGAACAGTCAGTGAGCGCATGGTCTGATGGTCTCCCTCCAGCTTTAAGAGAGAGAAAAATGTTAAAGAAAAGTGAAAATATTTGGTAAATTACTTAAAAGAAAAACTTTTCTTGTAAGATTTTTGCTAAATAATATGTCCTTTGTAAGATTAGAGATAACATGTACATTGCCTAACACATAGAGATTGTCAATACATAGTAATTAGTACTTTTATGAAAGTAATTAGACAACCATTGTTTCTTAAGTACCTTTATCTAAAGTATTTGCTCATTATGTCTGCATTTACCACTTAGATCTAAGCAGAAATTATAATGAATTCAGAGGAAAGCCAATTTAAAAAGACATGAATGCTCAAATTTGTATAGTAAGAAATATTTAAGACAATGTGATCTTTGATGACATGGAATTTATCTGGCAGATCTCAAAGTACAACCAAAAAGAAACAGGACATCTTGATTCAATTTTCTCTTCCTGACCGTCTCATTTGGCCTTGACATTATTAGAGTAGGCACTAGTGACTGTCACAACCACAGCAGATACAAGCTAGGCTGCAGAAGGGAGTATAATGCCAGTAAGGAGAGAGGTGAGGGAGACAAGGACACAGAGGAGACAAAAGGGAAGGAAAGGAAAGGGAAGGAGAGTTGAGAGAAGGAGCAGAGAGGAGAAAATGAACAAATTGGGGCAGCTGAAAGGTACCTAGATTCCCCTAAATGTCTTTTTAATGAACTTATTGTAAACAATAACATAGAAGCCAAAAATCATACAAATTCATACATAAGCAAATTATTATTGAATAAACATCTCGTAACCACTACCCAGGTCAAAAAATAGAACTTTGCTAACAAGAGATAGAATGCATGCCCATTATTGTTCAAAAGATTTTATTTATTTCTTGGGAGCATCTACAGTATGTCGTTCTTCATACATTGTAGATATCAATCCCTTGTATAAAGTACAGCTGGCAAAGGTTTTTCTGCTATTCTGTAGACTGTCTTTCACTTTGTTGATAATATCATTTGCTGTGTAGAAGTTGTTGGTTTCAGTAATCCCATTTGTGCAGCCACTGTAGAAATCAGTGTGGAAACCTCTCAAAAAATTAAAACAGAACCGCTGCGTGACCCAGCTATACAACTCCTGGGCATATACCCAAAGGACTCTGCTTCCCACCACAGAGATACTTGTACATCTATGTTTATCTCAGCCCCTTCACAATAGCAAGGAAATGAAATCATCCTAAATGCCTATCACAGATGAATGGATAATGAAAATGTGGTACATAAAAACAATAGAATTTCATTCAGTCATAAAGAAAAATGAAATTTGCAGGAAAGTGGGTGGAACTGGAAAACATTATATTAAGCAAGATAACCCAGGCTCAGAAAGACAAATACCATATGTTCTCTCTCATCTGATTCTTAACAGTCCAACTGTTATGTAGCTGTGTGGATATAAATGTGGGCAAAGGCCAGGAGGATAGAAAGGGGCCCATGAAATAGGAGGAAATAGGTTTTAAAAGAAGGGGATTAGAAGACAGCAGAACATATGAAATAGTAAAGTGAAGAGGGAATGTGTGGGATGAAGGGGGGCAGAGACGTGGGAGAATCAGCCAAAATAACTTATGTATGAGAATGCAAAGAAACCCATTACTTTGTAGAACGATTTTGAAAAGTAAAAAAAGCAGAAATAGAATATATGCCTGACCCAAGTCTCAGTGCCCTCTCTTTTCCCAGAAGTCAGTCACCGAAACATGACGAGCATGGCAATCACTTCCTTCTGTTTCTTCCCAGTTTTATCAATCAAGGACATACCATAGTCTGGTTAAGACTTGTCATTTTGAGAAGTTGGTATGCCCCTTGGACAAGTGATTCAGCAGGCTTCTCCACTTCTTACCCATTAATTTCTTTCCTTTACAACTCTTCTGTAGAGAACACAGGGCGTGTGATCTACAGAGTTTGTCAAGGTCTAGATTTTGCTGATGACACATCCATCACAAAATTCAGCATTTCCTCTGCCTGATGTATGTATGGCCTGTCAATCAGTAGCTAGATCCAAAGGACCTATCAGACTCCAATTCAGCACCTTTGACCACCCTGGAGATGGTAGTGCGTTCTATAACCAGGAAGTACTTGGGGCAGCTCCTTATGTGATGTCGGCAGCCTTTGATGCTTAAAGTCTAGTACTACTAATCACTTAAGAATCACAAGGGAGTGGCAATCTGGTCCTATCATTTCTTTGGATTACATATGGTAACGTTTACACAATGACTTGGAAAAGACAGAATCACAGTTTTTTACCTTTTATTTACCAGTTTTCAGAATAACAAAATGAGCATCCATCATCCTCCAAAAATGATGAGTGATTACGTTCTCTCTCTCTCTGTCTATCTGTCTCTCTCTCTCTTTCTCTATCTATATCTATATATAGGCATATATAGATATATATCTATATAGGGATATATAGATATATAATAGTATGTGAATGCTATTCTGTCTCTGTTCTCCTCTCGCTCTCTTTCTCATAAGCATATTTGATAGTTGATGGTTTTGGATGTCTTAGAAATAAGATTGTTTCCCTGTGTACTAAACTACTTGTATGGAAATGTTGTATTTATATCTCTCATCACAAAATTGTTGTTGATTAGAGTTGCTAATCCTTAGTAACATCACCTCCATACTTTTTAAACCTGGCCTTTATGCTTTTTTTGCTAAATAAAATGATAACTCTTAAACTGAAAAACAGGTAACATCACAAGGTCATTCTAAGTTGTTCACTCTCAAAAGAAAAAGGAAATGAGACTTAAAGACTGGGAGCCATAGAAAAAGCAACACAAGCCATCCAACCAGCAGAGGGAGTACAAGTTAAGTTACAACTTCCCAAAGCTCTGCTTTGCTATTGGTGAGGTCACTGATAATATTTTGAAGAGAAGAAAGATATCAGAAACAAGACAGGACAGATCTGTGCTATGTTGTTGTCTGTCAGACACAAAGAAACGCCTGTTTCCTAACTGAGGGAAAATATGGCATGAGAGGAAGAGAAATCTCCCAAATTTCATCAATGTCTTACTCACTTAGGACTGATGCATTATTTCCATATTCTGATTGGTAATTGTCATGGATGATTGAGAAAAAGGAGGACATAATCACCTCACTTTTTACAAATTAATACAATAGAGAAAGTCACAGGTAAAATGAATCCCCTAAAGGAGCGTTCAAAGGTAGAGGCAAAGTTCCATTCCGGTTTCTTCCATAGGATGACCTTAGTCCAGTGACAAGCTTAGGGAAAGGGGAGACACTTACAAAAAGCATTTGGTAGTTTTTCTACTGGCTTCCACTAATCGTGACTCAGTGAATGCAAGCACAAGAGCTGGGGAAGGCAGAGCACCCAGGCGCGCCCTGATTTCTTTGGAGCATTTCCTCCGGGCTTGGTGCTTTAATTTCCAATCAGTCTGAATCAATAACATATGGTTGTCAGGGCCATTGTTCGCCCTCACAATTTCTTGCCTCAACCTCACCACTTCTAGAGCTTGGGGCTTGAGGTCAGGGGCAGGAGTTTCAATTTGGGGCTTTCTATGTTTTCACAATAGGGCAAGTTAATATCTCTCCTGTATTAGGGGATTCTGCACTAAACTGATCAATCAAGTGCACTGAGCAAATGAAAACCTTGGAGGCTAGAAAGAGAACTCTCTGGAAACCTCCACTTTCTTTTCCATTTCATTGAACCCTCAGCTTCTCCGGGCGCTTGTTCCCCACAGGGATCCAAGTACAGCTGAATACGAAAGAAAAGTCACATGAGAAGAATGGAATGCTCTTACAATATTTTTAGGCCGTAATGTATACTGAATTCCGTTCACGCAGTCCTGCAGAAGGCTTGGCCCATCCTCACTGAGCATGCCTCGACTCCTGCTTATTGCAACAGACATGTACATTTCTCAAGAGCTGACACGAATTAAAAGAAAAACCGAGCTGGGAGCTCTTTGCTGAGGATCTTTGGGGCAAGCTTTTCCTTTACCTTTTGTCTATATATCTTTTAGAAGTTCTGTCACTTTTAGATAAACCAATGTCAGAAATTGGAATTTTCCTCTGATTTAATGTAGGACTCATGACTGTGCATCAAATTCAAAGCAATCGTGGACAGAACTTTTAACTTTCCAAAACACTAACAAAGATGGAGAAGTTTTTGAACATTGTGCCATAATTTCATTTCTATGGAGTTTAAGTTAATAGAGATATGATCACATTCATTTTATAAAATGAAAATAAAATTCCCTGGAGACACAGGCTGAATAACGAAGACTTCTTGATGGTGACCATAAATGAGTGAACTCCATTGTAGCTTTCATGGAACTTAAAGAGAGGCAATTTTCATTGGTTTGTTCTTTGCCTTTATCCTGTGAATCTGCTCTGCCTGTCCCACACAAATAGAAGGGCCTGCTACAGTCTCTTCTGCCCCAAGGTCAGCAGCCTTTAACTCAAAGGCAAGGCTATAATCGTTTCAGTGTGTCCTGAAACATCAAGTCTGCTGGACTCACTTAGCCCCATGGGGTACCAACAGTAACTGTCTTTGTTCAATCATGCCGCTCCCATCTTCCTGGGTGTTAACTGAATGCATCCCCATTGAACATACCCTCACTGGCACTGCAAATCCACTACTCACTAGACGAAGCGGGTAGGTGGATGTGGATGAAGACATACTGTATTGAAATCTTGCATCTGCCATTTTAAAGCTGTTGTAAACTTGGGTAGATAACTCTCTTAGTGCTTCTGTTCCCATGCCATAAAACAGGGATTTGGGGCACTGAAGAGATGTCTCAAGGGTTAAAGTCTCTGCCTTGAAAGCACAAGAACTTGTATTCAGATTCCAGATTCTATGTAAAAATGTGGATGGAAATGGCAGTGACTTGTATTTCCAACTCTGGAGGAAAACCAAGAGCAAAATAATAAGGTAGGGCAACCCAGGATGATACCCAGTGTCATCCTGGGGGCCTTCATGGACACTTACACTCAAGTGCCCTCTTCTACATACAGCCCCATACCACATATAGACACATACAAAATAGGGATTATCATAGCAACTACTTCATAGGGTTTTGAAATGATTTAATGAGATTATCCACGTGCAATGTTTCCAATAGCATATGGAAAATGCTTAGTAGATGTTATCTTTATTTTACCTTATTACTGTAGGTATTGTAGTTGTTTCTATAGCTGTTAAAAAAAAAACCTCAAAGCACATGATTTCTGCAATGCTAGCTATATAGAAGGTATTTGGTGTATCTTGGATTCTTTTGACATCAGTAATGTTGGCTGTACAACTAAAATCCACAAAAGCATAGACTCTAGTAAGTAGACACATTTTCAAGGATCCAAGAAGGAGGCAGAAAAGCTTCTCTCCTTAAATCCCTTTCACATTCCACATGTTTGAATCAGTCAACACAGATGATACTAAACAGCAGGTAACTCATAGGGACTCACTGGGGCTGGGCTCCCTCTCTACTGAAGATGTCATAACCTCTGGTTATTAGCAACGGAAGAGTGAAGACCTGAAATCCATGGTCTTCTCTTTAACAAACTGCAGTCATTTAGCCACCTTTATCTACAAGGATGAAAAGGAGAGGTGGGTTAAACACATTTTCCATTTTAAAACTGCCTTGAGGGGCTCCTGGAGAGGTGGCTCAGGGGTTAAGCCTCTGCCTTGCAAGCAGAAGGTCCTGAGTTCAGATCCTAGACCCCACGTATAGACGCCAGGCAGAAGCGGGGGCGGCGCCAGGCAGAAGCGGGGGCGGCCTGCGTTTCCCGGTCCTGGTAGGGCGGAGCCTTGTGAACCCCGGGGCAGAGTAAACAAGGAGGAGATGGAGGCGTCCCATGGTGGTTCCCGAATTCGTCCGTGGTTCTACACACACATATATACATACACACACATACATACACACACACGCACACATGCATACACACGCACAATTGAATAAATAATAAATTTTAAAAAACCTGCCTTGAGATGCCCCTATCAGAAGCCACAATAAATAAATACATAAATAAATAAATAAATAAATAAATAAATAAATAAATAAATTGAATAAATTTTCCAAAGATGCCTAAAACAAAATAGGCATTTGCTATTGCTATTGGTTGCCCTCCAGAACCCAGTAATAAAGTCCTATTGCTGCAGACACCACACAAAATAACCACAGGATACGGGAAAAAAATGGAATTGATATCAATGGTCTCACCTAGCTATGAAGCTGTAATAGCAACTCTGTCAAGAGGCATCTGGTGGCGCAATAGTGGCATATAAGACATGGAGGTAACCATCTGTTTTTTGATTGGTACGAAGTCTCATTTCATGGCAGGGAACATACACCTGGCACTGCAAACCAAGTCAACTACTTGTGGAAAGGGAAACCAGGGGCCCTAGGTGAGAACAGACCTTTTAGAGTTAACTATTTAAACACTTGGCAAATCATCTAATCACTTACGATTATACCCCTAGATCAGACAAGCAGTCAGCATTCAATCAACAAATATCCTCTTGCAATGGAAGATGAGTTATGCTTAGAGCCACAAGGAACCAAAGTGCAATGTAAAAGAGATTATGGACAGCTCAACCCCAAACAGGATATTTTAAACTACCCCCTTTCCCATGGCTCGGGAAGTCTGAGAAAGGACAGTAAGAATATAAGACTCTAAAGATGGTGAGAAATACCGCCAACTAGCAGCCTCTGTCCTTATCAGGACTGACACATCCAAGAGTACAGTGCAGTGATGTCTACTTCAGCGAGTCCTCAACAACAGCTGGTCTATCAATTTTCACCATGGAATAGAGAGGATTCCAGGAGAGATGGTCTTACCTTGAGAGATGGTATGGGACTGATGCTGAACAGAAGGAGGCGAGCTCTTTTATTCAACGGTTGACTCATTAGTGGGCTGTTCATGTCCCAGCAAATGCCCAGGCATTGGCTGATCCAGACATGGTGGATGAGACCAAATGGACCACATGTACAGAGGGACATAGGAGTCAGGGGAGACTAGCTGAAAAGGGAAATCTGTGGGGTAGAATGGAAGGGATATGGTGTGGGTATTAGGGGATGAAAACAGTCAAGGTCACTGTATTGATATATGAAAGCTTCAAAAAATAAAAGAAAAAAAGAAAATGTTTTCTGTTTTGTTTTCATTTTCCTTTTCTTTACAAAATAAATTACACTCCTGGTTCCACATTACAGAAGCCAAGCAAAGGAATGAATCATTTCTCAATGGTTTTGAGGAATGTCAGTATTATTTTGGATTTTTTCCATCTCTGAATGGGCAGTGGGGGGAAAAAAAGGACTCTGAAATGCCTTTAGATGTAAAATCAACCAAAACTAAGGGTTTAGATATGAAAGCAATATACTGACAAGAAAGATTAATAGTGAAATTAAGAGAGGCAAAAGATCTATTTGGGACACACTAAAATTGAGATCAATTAGCATCATTGTGCAACTTTTACATGTAGATATTTTTTAAAACTTTATTTATTTGTGCATGTTTGTGGATATGTGTATCAGAAGGCACTGTGTGTCCCTATGGAAGACCAAGGGTAACTTTGGGAATCATCCTGGATTGCTTCTACCTCCTTTTTTGCTTCACTTTGCGATTTCCCAGGCTCCACCCACCAGGACCAGAAGTACAAGCCACCCCCGTTTCTGCCTGGCATTTTTATGTGCAACCTAAGATAGGAACTCAGGATCTTTTGCTTGGGAGGCAGAGTCTTAACCCCTGAGCCGTCTCTACTGCCCCATATATGGATTTTACACACAACACCATGGAGTTAAGAGGGGAGGCAGAACAAAACATAAAAATTTGGAAGTTGCCAGAATCACAAATAGTTAAAGCCATATGATTGAAAAGAGTTGACTGAAAAAGCCACATAAATAGAGAAAGGAGATGAGAGTAGGAAAGAGCTCTAGAATGCTATAGTTTTAGGATTCAGACAGAGAAGGGATAGGAACCCATGGTAGAGATTTAAAAGCATCAGGAACAAAAATATACCAATAGATTACAGTATAGTGCTCTGAAAGGCAATTAACTACATCAAGAAGGAAGTGATAGTCAACTGCATTGAATATTTCCAGGAGGCTAAAGAATTAGAAGAGATTAGTATTTGGAATATGGTAGCTGTTAGTAATCCTGATCAGAATAAAAAAAAATCAGTGAGTTTATAGCAGCAGATGTTTAACTGAAATAGAGTGAAGCAGATCAAAAACATGACAGCATATTAGTCTGTTCAGGGTTGTCATAGGTAGATATAGGTGTCAAATTAACAATTTGAAGGCTTGGGGCTTTGACTACATTTGTAGAGAATCAGTGGTTGAGTTACATCTCAAGCAAGTATGCAAGAGATTGACTATGGGGAGGTTTAATCTATGGTGGGTATGGCTAGTCTGTAGACAGGTGGATAATATGGAGGGAACTGGGTAAGAAAGTTGGCATCCTTTGGTATATTTGGCCAGAAAAGCTGATCTGGCAAGTAGGGATTGTTGCTCTCTCTCTCTGAAGTTCTGTGGATGTATAGATATGGTGTGGACAGTTAGTTCCCTGGACCCCTGATGTTGGGGTGGACTGTCCAAGCTACATTAAGAACTGCAACTGGACTAATTGAAAGAGAAAATAAAATCCCCTATTCCCTTAAATTGTCTTGTTGTATGAGTCAGGGTTCTCTGAAGAAACAGAATCTATAGAATGTAATATATATATAAATAGTTTATTAAAATAAATCACAATAAAAATAAGTGTCCTTCAAGTAGCCGCCCACAGCAGCCTGGTTTTTGACTGGAATGTTCCACAAAGCCAAAAGATCCTGAGGTTTCAAGCCTTTGTTCTTCTGGAGGGTCGAAGATGTTGGGTTCCAACTTTGGTGAAGATCAGCTGGGCTCCAACGTGGACAATGAACAGCGAACAGCAGCAAGGCCTAAATCAGGATCCAAAGGCAGCGGGAACAGCAACAACGTGGTGGAAAAGGTGAAGCTCCAAGTCAGCCACGGACAGAGGCAGCAGCAGCAGCAACAAAGAAGGCCACGATGCTCTAAAAGCAGAGTGGACAGTACAGCAAGTTGACACCAGGTAAGGGAAAAGCAAATGCCTCCTCCTTGCACTTCTATTATCTGGTCCACCACTAGAAAGTACCACCCACTATGGGCTGGGTTCTCCACAGCAATCAGTCAAGTACCTGAGGACTTGTTCAGGGGCCATTCCAACAATTAACCTTACACAGCTGTGCCCCAAACAGTCCACAACTGTCAAGTTGACATGGAAATGCAACCATAACACTTGTCATGAATTTATCAGCAAAAATGTAACTGTGGCAGCAACTCAAAAGACATATGACATGAGAGAGGAGATACTCATGGAAGCGAAGACCCTGGAAAGAATCTGGAATGCAGTGGAGACCTTTGAACAGGTTGCCTTAAACCTATTCCAAGCTACGTCCTCTATAGTATCGGGAAGGAAGTCAAAGGGGAGGAGCAATGCCACAGTAGGTGGTTTTCTTGGGAAAATGAGGTAATTACTGTCAAACTGTTCCTACTTAGCTGATGAATATAAAGCAAACTTATAGTGAGCAATGAGCATAGCAGAGAAGCTGAATAAAGTAAGATCTTCAAAAAGAAGATGTGAACTGGTCATTAGGAATGTGTACTGGTAAGACATGAAAGTTTACTGGGATTCTGGGGATGCTGAGTACTCATTTGAGGTTCATGTGGGTGGAACTATAAAGAAGAACCGAGCCACACAATTGGTGTGATTTTTTGAAGCTATTTCAATCAGTCAGATGTGGGCACAGGGTAAGTACCCAGATGGGTTTAAACTAGGTCATGACCTAAGTTCCTCTAAGAAAAATAGAAGGAGAATTAAGAATATACATCACAAGACAATATTTAAATGAGAAGATAAAATGAATATTGAAAATACCCACTTTTTAAAAGTTAATCTCTCAGGGGCTGAGAAAGATGGCTTAAGTAGGTAATGTGCTTTCTGCTTAAGTATCAGGACCTGAGTTCATCTCCCCAGCACTCCTTTAAAAGGCCAGATAAAATGGCACAGGCCTGTAACCCCAGTGCTGGGTAGATGAACTAGAGGCCCTGGTACAAAAGATCAGGCCAACGCTTATTTGCTTAAGAAACTCACAGAGTAGAATTTATGGTAATTACTTTCTTCACTCATTGAATTGTTCATTTCTGAAACATTTTCTCTTCAAAGTTTAATGCATTTAGTATCAAACTAGCATCAACATGCATAACAGGAAGTGAGGTTTCACAAATGGAACTTTGGTCTTAGAAATTAAACTCTGCCCAGGCTTCCTTTCTGTGCAAATTTTGAATTAGAATCCTAGAGCTGAAACTGTTTGTAGGGCTGTATGAATGCCCTAATCCTATATTCTTCCTGAATTGTAGAGTGGAAAGTTGAACAGTTTTTATTGGAAAACTCCCTGATCGGTGGGTCCAGATCAGCTCTTAGATGATGTCAGAAACACTACATTTTTTCCCAATTATGAAATGAATTATGGGGAGCTAGATGACCACAGCCAGTCATTAAATAAAACTATTTTGGCCGACACATTATTGTTCTGCCAGAAAACACAGGTGTTTTGTTTTTAAAGAATTTTTTAAACATTGCTTTAAGAAAAAAATTGCATTGGCAATCTATCAGCATGAGCAATATATAGGAAACTAAGGAAGAGGTGTTATTTGTAAAGTGTTCGTGTGGCAGGGAGAGAGATTTAATTTTCATGTACGAAATAAAGAGTTATTTTATTCCCAAAGAACTGAAATATTAGGCCATAAAGTAGGATTTCCAAAGGTTTCAAATGCATAGTCTCAAAATGACCTAAATCTGTCAGTGTCCAACAAGCTGTACTTGTTACCAGCAGAACTGGGGCTGGACTTCCCCTCGAAGGTAGTTTCTTGAAATAGCAAGGAGAATAAATCTTTTTAATTGACAAACAGGCAAATGATAATTTAATCACTTTGCATTTTCAATAGCAACCTGACATTTATCCTTTCTTCAGTCTACTGCCTTCCATTTAAATATCTCTAACTCGTTTCTCAGTGGGACAGCTGCTTTCAAATGATTCATCTGAGGAATTTGATTATCTCATCCCAACTGACAACTTGAATCATGCATTGATGGCATGCTTAGGAAATGAAGCAGTTTTCTGTTTCAGAATGATTTTAATTTTCTATGTGTGTGCAAGAAAGTGTAGTCACACATTTGTTTAATCATTAAATTCAAAAAGTAGTGCAATAATCAATTTCTCACTTGAGATATAGCTATGCTTAAAAAGAACAATAATCCACCTAAAAGAGTACCTTAATAAACTATTCTTGGAGACTTATGAGGAGCACTTGGGATATAGATCAGGGTTAAATCCTACCTATCATGACTGAGGCTGTGAATTCAAACCCCAGCTCTGCAAAATAAGATAAAATAAAAGTAAATAAAAATAAAAATATATAAATGTGTATTAGGGTTTAAATTTTGAAAACGCAATTTTAATATATTCTAAATTTTTTTGTCGCTTGGATTTTATGTCTGAATTCACTAACTGCTTTTACTGAAGACTGTACATAGCCGTATGTTTCAGTGGAACATTCTCCCCCACCCAAAATAATTGGGGGTCTCTCCTTTTTGAAGACTGATATATACCAAGATCATTTTTCAAATATTAAAGAATGTCTAAAAATGTATTTTAATTAACAGCATAATCAAAATTACAGTAACTAAATAGCCACACATGTGGAATTGACCTGGGGTACAAAAACTTTTTTTATTTTTCCATTAAAAGAAGCATTAAAAAGCATTAAAAGAATCTCATAAAACAACTACTGCCCTTATAAAATTAAGTAATTCTGTAATAATCTGGGAGATTCAGGGATCATTTTATTCAATTGCAAAATCAAGACTTGGGGGAATCTCATTCACTTCCTGAACTCTAATTGCAATGAAAGAAAGAAGAGAACAAGGCATGAAGACTCCATTTTGCTAGAATGTTTTAGCAAGTGCAGGTTGGTTCTGACTCTGCTTGTACACACCCAAATAAGCAGCTGAGGTCCGCAGCCCTGAGTCCGAGCAGCAAGCAAGTCCTCAGGAATAATTTCTGAAGGACCCACCCAAGCCTGTTATCTGAGCCTTTCTCGTGCCTTTGCAAGCATCTGGCTGTATTTAATCGCTTTCCATTTTATGTTGCTATAGTGCTTTTGATTGTCTGCACGTGAACTCGCCTTCACTTTCCACTACAGAAAACTTATACAAGCTCCTTGCATTGCTTCCTGGTCTGCAGACGGATCTTTTCTCTGTGTTCTTGGTGCTTCTTCTTGGAATGCCTTTACCTCCTTAATCACACATTACCTCCTTGTCAAACTTTGCTCACTATGAAGCATCCCCAGGCAACTATGGTATTAACTGTGCTGACCACTGAATCTGAAAAGCTAGCAATTCATCAGTAGTATTTTTCCAGCCTTCTACTGTTTGAAAGCAAACCTTTACTAATCGCAAAGTACTGACACCCCAAAACATTCTAAACATTGTGCTGGCTTCTGATTGCTAACCACCATCTACTATTCTCTCTTCTTTTTCAAAAAGTTACACTTTCAGACTGGAGAGAGAACTCAGGGGTTAAGTCTGTCTCAAAAGCAGAAGGACCTGAGCTCAGATCCTGGATCCCATGTAAAAGAACCAGGCAGAAATGGTGGTGGCCTGCACTTCCCACCCGGAACTCGGAGCCTGGGAAATCCCAGGGCAAAGCAAAAAGGAAGGACAGCAATCCAGGATGACTCTTCAAGACACTCTTGGGACTCCACAGGTGCACGCACACGCGCACGCACACGCACGCACACGCACACGCGCGCACACACACACACACACACACACACACAGAGTTACATTTCAAAATTCTACATGTGTTTGCCTAGCTCAAGTTCCTAGAAGCAAACCAAACTAACATGGAAGTAGCTGAGGAAACACATACACTTTTTTCTCAGGAATCCATTTTCTAAGAACTTTCATAATCTAGGGAGACAAAAATGTGACTAGAAACCTTTTTGCCAAGACCAAGGTTGATTGGCTCTAAACACACTTCTGCTATTTTTCTACTACATATTTGTGCAATGTAGCATTCTCAGCATTGACAATCATTAAATCGAAATATCAATCACCTTTGAAAACATTCTGTAGGATAAAATATTCAGCCAAAATTTAATTCTACATGTAAAAATAAACTCATCTATCTAATTAGTATGCAAATTTCGTTACAATATTTAATAAATAAATAAATAAATCATATGTTTTCCAAAAAATTGTTTAATGATTTTCTTTACAGAATATTCCTTATAATTATTTCATAATACATTTCCTTTCAGTGTTTCAGTTACATGCTTTCCTAGATATCTATGGTCATGTGAAAAATTCTCAAATGAAAAGGAGACTGGAGTGGAAAAAGTTTAAGGAGTCATGGTCTAGCATATTCTGGCAAAGTCCTCTTCCCTGATGCCAACGATAATGTCACTTTACTAATTCTCAATGCCATTCCTTTTTTCTTAGCTCTGGTTAATGGCCTGTGCAATGACATAGGAAATAAGGAGTGTTATCCAGTATGAACGAGAGTAAAGAACCACATATACACTTTTTTTTTATTTCCACTCATACAAACTTAACAGATACACCTGTTCCTCCCTCCCTCCAACCCCCCAACCCCCTGTGCCCCCTCGCCTCCCCCTTCCATCCCCATCCCCCAGTGCCTCCCCTCCCATCCCCAGAGCATCCTTTAATGTACATTCCAAACTCTCCTCTGGGTCCTCCTCCCAATGACGTACAAGGACCCAGTGGCATTTCCCTGAACCCTTTCCTGTGTTCCCGTTAAGCATAGGAACACTACTGAGGCTGTCAATCCCTTGCCTCCAAGGATCCTCGTGCTTTTAGCAAATGCTAGACTTTGTGGGGTCTACAGTGTGTTGGACATTACGCAGGGCATGTAAAGTCCAAATATGATTGCTTCAGCCCTAATTTGTGTGGAGTATCTTGCATATCATTGCTCCTCCCATCCTTGTGCTATTACAATCTTATCACCCCTTCTTCCGCAAATTTCCCTGAGCTTCAGGATGGGGAGAGATTAGGCTGGCCTAGTTCTAGGTGGTTGATATAGAGTCTCTAATGTTCTGGATTATGGTTTGTTGATTTTTTTTTCAGTTTTGCTGCTCCTGCAATGCCCTTGGCTCCATCCTGATGGGTATTGGATATCACCCCCTGGCCAGAGATAAAAACCTATTATATTAGAGTCTTGTTATCAAAGTATATTCAAAGGTAGATGTAATAAAAGTAGGAAACCGCAGTGAAGGAGGGGTCAATCACCCATCTGCGAAATGGTTACTTTCTAGCTGCCAGACTATACGCCCTCCCCTTCTGATAAGATCATACCCCATCAGTTGTAAATGTATAAGAAGGAAAGTCTGTGAACTTAACCAGATGTCTCATTACTTACTTGCAGTCCTTGATGGTAGCCTATTTTCTCTGCTGTAACATGGTCCCCTCTCTCCTTGTTTCTGGTGTGGCCCTCCTTCCCCATCCCTCCTGTTCATAATCTTAGCAATTACTGTAGTTATTACAGAGATTTATCTTTGAGTGTCTCTAAGTGGGTTTCGTACTAGGAGCCACCTATTAGGGAGTACATATGGCGCTTAATATTCTGTGTCTGGGATACTTCACTCAATATAATTGTTTCTAATTCCATCCATTTCCCTGCAAATTCCATTACTTCATCATTTTTGATGGCTCAGTAGTACTCTATTGTATAGATGTACCACATTTTCCTTATCCACTCATCAACTGCTGAACATTTGGGTTGATTCCATGATTTTGCTATTGTAAATAGTGCTGCTATGAACATGGTCGTGCTTCAGTAATGTTCCCATGCTTAAGGGAACACAGGAAACGGTTCTGGGAAGAGCCACTGGGTCCTTGCACCTCATCGGAGAGGAGGACCCAGAGGAGAGTTTGGCATGCTCATTAAAGGATGCTCCGGGGATGGGAGGGGGAGGCATTGGGGGATGGGGAGGGAAAAGGAGGGGAGGGGGGCACAGGGGAGTGGGGGGAGTGGAGGGAGGGAAGGGACCGGTGTACCTGTTAAGTTTGTATGAGTGGAAATAAAAATAAATAAATATTTTTTTAAAAAATGGTCATGCTTGTGCAATCGAGGTGAATTTTTGCTGTATGAGGGTTTATTCCCAAAAGTGGAATCGCAGGGTCATATGGCATTTCAATCTTTAATTTCTTTAAGAATCTCTAGACGGTTCGCCAGAGTGGCTGTATAAGCCTGCATTCCCATCAGCAATGTAGGAGAGTTCCCCTCTCTCCACATTCTCTCCAGCATTTGGTATTGTTTGTATTGTGGATTTTTGCCATCCTGACCAGGGTGAGGTGATATCTCAGGGAGGTTTTGATTTGCATTTCCCTGATGGCTAAGGATGTGGAGCATTTTTTAAGATATTTCTTAGACATTTTAATTTCATCCCTGATAAAGTTTCTTTTAAGTTCCAAGGCCCATTTTTTAACTGGGCCATTGGTTTCCTTACTGTTTAGTTTTCTAAGTTTTTTGTGCACTCTGGATAATAGAGCTCTATTAGATGTGTGGTTAGTGAAGATTTTCTCCCATTCTGTGGGTGGCCTTTGAGCTCATATTACAGTCTCTTAATCTGAACAGAAGCTCTTTAGATTTCACCAGATCCCAATTATTGAGAGTTGGTAGTAGTGACTGTGCCATTGGATGTCTGTTTAGGAAATGTTGGCCTAAGCCCAATCACTCGAGGGAGTTCCCTATCCTTTCAACTATGGTTTTTATAGTCTCTGGCCTTATATCAAGGTCCTTGATTGATTTGGAATTAAGTCTTGTACATGGTGACAAGTAGGGGTCCAGTTTTAATCTTCTGCACGTGGAGATCCAGTTTTGCCAGCACCATTTGTTTAAGATGCTATTCTTTTTCCATTGGATTTTTTGGGCCCCTTTGTCAAAGACCAAATGGCTGTAATTTTGTGGGCTTATATCTGGGTCTTCAACCAATATCCATTGATCTGTGTGTCTATTTTGGAGCCAGTACCAGACTGTTTTTATAACTATGGATTTGTAGTATAGACTAAGGTTTGGTATGGTGATACCTCCAGCAGTGATTTTGTAACTCAGGATTGTCTTTGCTATCCTGGGTCTTTTGTACCTCCATATGAATTTTGAGATTGTTTGGTCAACTCTTTAAAGAATTGCTTTGGGATTTTAATTGGTATAGCATTGAATTTGTATATTGCCTTTGGTAGGATGGTCATTTTTACGATGTTGATTCTGCTAATCCAGGAACATGGGAGGTCTTTCCACCTTCTGGTGTCTTCTGCAATTTCTTTCTTTAGGGTTTTAAAGTTTTCATTTAAAGGTCTTTTACCTCCTTGGTTAGGTTTATACCAAGATATTTCATTTTCTTAGGGGCTATATAGTAAATGGGATTGTTTCTCTCAAGGCTTTTTCACTTCTTTCATTTTGGGCATATAGGAAGGCCACTGATTTTAGTACATTTATTTTGTATCCTGCCACCCTGCTGAACTTCTGTATTAGTTCCAGGAGCTTCCTGGTGTAGTTTTTGGGATCACTCAGGTATAGGATCATGTCATCTGAACTTCCGTATTAGTTCCAGGAGCTTCCTGGTGTAATTTTTGGGATCACTCAGGTATAGGATCATGTCATCTGCAAATAGAGATAACTTGACTTCTTCCTTGCTGATTTGAATCCCTTTTATGTCCCTTTTCTTGTCTTATGGCTTCAGCTAAAACTTCAAGTACAATATTGAAAAGAAGTGGTGACAGTGGACAGCCTTATCTAGTTCCTGATTGAAGTCGGAATGCTTCAAGTTTTTCCTCATTGAGTATATTCCTTGCTGTTGGCTTATTGTATACAGCTTTTATTATATTGATAAAGATTCCTTCCATTCCAACCATCTCTAGAGTTTTGATCATAAAGGGCTGTTGGATCTTGTCAAAAGCTTTTTCTGCATCTATCGAGAGTATCATGTGGTCTTGAACTTTGGACTGGTTTATATGGTGAGTTACATTTATTGATTTGTGTATGTTGAACCAACCTTGTGTGCCTGGGATAAAGCCTACTTGATCCTCGTGGATAATCTTTTTCATATGTTTTTGAATCCGATTTGGTAAGACTTTATTGAGAGGGACTGGAGAGATGGCTCAGGGGTTAAGCCTCTGCCTTGCAGGCAGAAAGTCCTGAGTTCGGATCCTAGACCCCACATATAGATGCCAGGCAGAAGCAGGGCAGCCTGCATTTCTGGTGAATCCCAGGTCAGAGTAAACAAGGAGGAGGCTGTCCATGGTGGTTCCTGAATTCGTCCATGGTTCTACTCACACATACATGCATGCACACACATACACACACACACACACACACACACACACACACACACACACACGCACAATTGAATAAATAATAAAAAATTAAAAAAAGAAGGCTTTATTGAGAATCTTTGCAACTGTGTTCATCAGAGAGATTGGCCTATAGTTTTATTTTTTAAGTGTATCTTTATTAGGTTTTGGGATTAAGATGATATTAGCTTCATAGAAGGAATTTGGTAGTGTTCCTTCCTTTGCTATTTGATGGAACATTTTAAGGAGTATTGGTATTATTAACTCCTTAAATGTCTGGTAGAACTCTGTGCTGAATCCATCTGGTCCAAGACATTTTTTGGTGGGAAGATTTGAGATTACTTCCTCAATTTCCTCATATGTTATAGGACTATTTAAATAATTCATAACTTCCTGATTCAATTTAGGTAAGTTGTGTTTACTTAGGAATTCATCCATCTGTTTGTGTTGTCAAATTTCACAGAGTATAAGTTTTTGAAATATGATGTTATAATTCTCTGGACTTCTTGGGTATCAGTAGTGATAACTCCATTTTCATTTCTAATTTTGTTAATTTGGGTTTTCTCTCTCTTGCTTTTGGTTAGTTTAGCTAGGGGTGTATCAATCTTATTTTTTCAAAAAACCAGCTTTTTGACTGGTTGATTTTCTGTATCGTTTTCCTAATCTCGACTTCAGATATTTCTCCCCTTACTTTGCTAATCTCCTCCCTTCTACTGCTTTTGGGATCAGATTGCTCTAGTGTCTCTAAGGCTTTTAGATGCATTGTTAAGTTATTTATTTCTGATGTTTCCATTTTTTTGATGTAGGCATTAGGAGCTATGAACTTACCTCTTAGGACAGCTTTCATTGTGTCCCAGAGATTTTGGTAAGTTGTATTTTCATTATTGTTCACTTTCAGGAAATCTTGAATTTCCTTTTAATTTCTTCCTGAATCCAATTCTCATTTAGCATCATAGTGTTAAGTTTCCAGGAGTTAGTGTATTTTTTGTTGCTTGTTGTGTTGTGGATGTCAAGCTTTAAGCCGTGGAGGTCTGATAAGGTGCAGGCTAGAATTTCAACATTCCTGCATATGTGGAGATTCATTTTGTGGCTCAATATGTGGTCTATTTTGGAGAAAGTTCCGTTTGCTGCTGAGAAAAATGTGTATTCTTTGGTGCGTGGATGGAAAGTATGATAGAGATCTGTAAGGTCCATTTCAGTAAGGGTTGGTTAAGCTCCAAAGTGTCTCTGTTAAGTTTTTTACCTGTAGATCTATCCCATGTTTTGAGGGCAGTATTGAAATCCCCAAGAATTAGCGTTTTGTGATTGATTTCTCGCTTTAGATGTTGTAGGGTTTGCTTAATGAATGTGGGAGGGGCCGTGTTGAGTGCATATATGTTCAGTATTGTGAAGTCTTCCTGGTGAATTGGACCTGTGACTAAAATGTAGTATCCATCTGTGTCTCTTATGATTTTTTTTTTGGTTTGAAGTCCACTTTGTCTGATAGCATAATGGCTACCCCTGCCTGTTTTCTGCTTCCATTAGCTTGTAGAATTGTTGACCAGCCTTTTATTTTTTGAATGTCCCTATCTTTTGTGGTGAGATATGTTTCCTGCAGGCAGCAAATTTATGGATTGTGATTTTTAATCCAAATTTGTAATCTGTGTCTCTTGACCGGTGAGTTAATCCCAATAACATTTAGTGTTATAATGGAGAAACTATTTTTAATTCCGGACATTTATTATGTTTAGTGGTTTTTGTAAGTATATTGCTTCACTTTTAATGGTGTTATTCTTCCCTTCTATTCTCTCAGATATGCCTGTTTTTTTTCTTCAAGCTTGAGTATCATTTCTAGCATTTTTTGAAGGCCTGGTTTGGTGGACATGTATCCCTTAAAGTTGTCTTTGTGCTGGAAGATTTTTCTTTCTCCCTCAATCATGACGGATAGTTTTGCGGGGTATATCAGCCTGGGTTGACATTTTTGCTCATTCAATACTTGAAGTATGTCTCGCTCCAAGCTCTTCTTGCTTTTACTGTTTCGACTGAGAAATCATTTGTTATTTTAATAGGTTTACCTTTAAGAGTGACTTGTTTTTTTTTCCCTTGAAGCTCTCAGCACCATTTCTTTATCTTGAATGTGGAGTGTTTTAACTATTATTTGCTGTGGCGAGTTTCTATTTTGTTCATAACTGTTTGGGGTGCAGAATGCCTCTTGTATATGGGTGGGCCTCTCTTTTTTTAGATGAGGAAAGTTTTCCTTGATGATCATTTGAAAAATTTCCTCAGGGGTGGTATTTTGAGATTCTTGCTCTGGTTATTCCATGAATATGCATGTTAGGCTTCTTCAGGGTGTCCCATAACTTTTGAATGTTTCTCTCAAGTATCTTTTTGGCTTTAACAACTTCTTCCATTGAGCTGGTTAATACTCCCGCTTTGTCTTCAAGGTCTGAAATTCTGTTTTCTGCTTCGTTAGTTCTGCTGATAAGACTCTCTGTTGAGTTCTGGGTTGAAGATAACTTCTTTTAGTTTAGTTTTGAACTCTGCTTGAGTCTGTTTTAACTGCTCTATGCCTGTTTTTGTTTCTTGAACTGTTTTTCTCAACTCCTCCAAGTGTCTGTTTTTTTCCTCTTCAAAGCGATTGATGCAGTTATTTAATTCCTCCCGGATTTCCTCTTTCATAGTATTTAACATGGTAGTGATCATGTTTTGAAAGTCGTTATCCTGGCTCAGGCTTTCTTGGCCATTTTCCGTGGGTTTGTTCTGGTTGGAGTCTATCATTAGGGGATTAATTCCTTCAGTGGGAGATTTGTTTACTTGGGTGTTGTTTCTCATGGATTTGTACTTTTACTTGAGCATCGTCCTTTTAACTCTTGAGACCTTCTTTCAATTTCTGTGCATTTTTCACTGAACTAAATTATTTGGCCTAGGAGTTCTGGGGGTGGGCGGGGGTGGAGCTTACCTGGGTCGCTGTGAGTCCCAGCTGGACTGCGTGTCCCAGGCGGTGGAGTGGGGAAAGCCACATACACACTTTTAAAATATTCACTATCTTGGTTTAGTTATTATCTAGTTATTTCTAGGAATTAGCCCTAGAGAATTAATACACAGCATATCAATTCAGTTCAATCTTAATCACTGAGACTGAGAAGACAAACATTCTGTTCATAGTTTGCATCCAAAGACATCCTTCATGCATGCCAAATCATGTCAATGACTTCTCTCATTTCACATGTTACTGCTCTGGGCTTTCCACAAAAATTTCCAAATATGTATTGAGTTTTAACTTACTTAAGACTTATTTAACCAAGTCTCATGTTTAACCAAGCACAAAATAAAATCATTTCAGCCAGACATCTGCATGTATGCATGAGTGTGTATGTCTAAGAAATCAGTAAAACAGCAGGATCAGTAGCTTGACATTGTTCCAGATGTTTCCTTGTAGCCTCTATATCCACAGTCACTCACAGGATCAAGCCTGAATCATCCCCACAAGGCAAATTGTCAAGTAACCATTAGAGTTTAGGTCAGATAGCAGTTTTCACAGATCTTACTACTGTTACTCAACTGTGTGTCCATGGAAACTGAAAAATTGGTTTGTTGCCTGGAGAAGTGGAAATAAAACCAAA
Organism: Typhlomys cinereus; assembly: GCA_023101885.1. Classification (NCBI taxonomy): domain Eukaryota; kingdom Metazoa; phylum Chordata; class Mammalia; order Rodentia; family Platacanthomyidae; genus Typhlomys; species Typhlomys cinereus. Next base: position 4,774,117 of record JALPQD010000050.1, on the reverse strand, counting down.
TCATTTGGTGTCTATGTGGTTTCTATGAAGCTAAGAAAAAATTTTGGCAAATGATGAAAGTATCTGTCTAAAGCTACATGATTCCTTTGGTTAATTCTCAGTCTTATCAGAAAATAAGCTGTATACAAGGTACTTTTAAAACAAAAAGAATCCAGTGGAAGAAGATTGAATTTTTTAAATTATTTGATTTTTAGTTAGATTGGAAGTCATTCTTTCAACAAAATCTAGTAGATTAAAGTCCTTGGATTCGTTGTTACATATGGAAAATGTTTCTCATCCCCAAAATAAACAGAGTTGCAAGTATGAAAAAAAAAACACTAGTATGCAATAAGGGTGGAGGAGACTAAAACATCTATTCATTAATCCTATGGAAATATGTGTTACTCATATATGGTTTAGGGAATTGAATAAAAATAGAACCTTCCTAAGAATTTGTTCATCTGGGCATGGATCTCTATCTGCCTCAGCAAGTTAAGTATGAGGTCATAGGAGACAGGAGACTTGTACAATGAGCCCCCTGATGAACAGAGGGGTAACTGTGACAGCTTGGCATAGGTTGACTTGATTTCACAGCATCTGTTAGAAACCATGAAACACCATCAAACAGAAAACAACTTCTGGCTGATCTCCTTTCTGAGTTAACACAAAAAATCAGTCAGACCAAAAAAAGTGGCATATATGAGTTATAACCAAAAAAGAGTTGGCCTGACTTTAGCAACTGAGTATTTAGGATAACTAATACTGTTTGTTCTTCTTTTTTTTTTTTTTTTTTTTTTTTTTTTTTTTTTTAGCTTGTCTTAGAAATCTGCAGGAGAAATGCCTATAAAAATTCAACTTCAGACAGGAAAAAATGAAATTGGTTTTATCCATGAGTCAGGAACTAAAATGCCCACAGAGGCCAAGTAAGTGATGGAAATAAATGTATGGACCTTAACATGAGCTAAACAAGAGGCTAGTGTAATGCTGGACGCCAGTGATACTCAGGCCCAGGGTTAAGGGAAAGTACAAGGCAGTGACAGAAGCTGTATGGAACATAGTTCTTCAAAAGCAATAGTCTCGGCTCCAGTCTGCCTTTTCAATGTAACATCTTCAAATATTTCAAAGATATGACTTGTCTACAACTTGAGGTAGTCCTCACAATGATCTATTTATTCAATGAAAGAATAAACTTATGCAAATACAACTAAATTTAACAAATGTATGTTATTAAGATTGCTCTGTAATTTTGTATAAAACATAATCAGAATGTAATTGTATACCAACTTATACACTGCTAAAGATCTGAAGATATGTATGTGTATGGGCCAAAAGCAAAGGAAAAGCTAACTTTATTAATACACAAAAAGTTGAAACATAATATGTTAAATACTAGGGGAAAGAGGAAAATTATTTGTTGTTCTGCTTTTGAGTGTATGTGTGTGTGTGTGATGTGTGTGTGTGTATGTATGTGCATGTGTGTGCACACACTGAGGAGGTCCTAATGTACATTCACCTGTGTGCACATGCATGTGGAGACTAGAAGTCAACCTTGGATGTTATTCCTTAGGAGCCATCCAATTTGTTGTCATTTTGCTATGGAGTCTCTGACCAAGACCTGGGGCTTGTCAATTAGGCTAAACTCACTGGTTGTTGACCCCCAGTGAACCACTTGTTTCTGCCTTATGGGTACTGGGATTAAAAATACACACCATCATAGATCTTACTAAATTGATAAGGAATATTATGCCTTATTTGTGTTTACAACCTCATTCTCTCAACATGAAGAGCTAAAAATTATTTTTTATATATTTTTTATTTATTATTTATTCAATTGTGCGTGTATGTGTGTGTGTGTGCATGTGTATATATGTGTGTGTGTGTATTGTGTGTGTATAGAACCACGGACTAATTCGGGAACCACCATGGACCACCTCCACCTCCTCCTTGTTTACTCTGCCCCGGGATTCACAGGCTCCGCCTACCAGGACCAGAAACGCAGGCCACCCCCCGCCCCCCCCGCTTCCACCTGGCATCTATACATGGGGTCTAGGATCTGAACTCAGGACCTTCTGCCTTCAAGGCAGAAGCTTAACCCCTGAGCCACTTCTCCAGCCCCAAGAGCTAAAAATTCTTAAACAAACTACTCAAATGAAAATTCAGAACTACTAATAGAGAAAGCAATGAATGGGATCTATATTCAAATAGACTATTGCTAGAGTCAGGATCACATTTCCCTGCAGGTAGATAAGCTGAGTGTCTGCCTTTGTAGGTAGTTATCTGTCCCAGCTCATTAGCAGTAAGGATAATGAGAAACTCTTGCTAAAGAGTTCTTTGTAAAACAACTCTCCAAAATTTTTTAGAATCATCTGAGGGAGAACGTTACCCAAATGATAACCTCATTAAAATAAGGGTCCATGCTAACAGCACTGAGTTAAGAAAGAAAACTAATGATAATGATTATAATTCAAACAGTGGTTCATAGGTCTCAAAGTTAATAGTATCAAGTCAACATGAAGTTCTCTCTCCTATTTTGAACCCAAAATTCAAGGTAGACCACCCATCACATCATTACATGTTCATCAAATTAGATTTCTTTGTATAGATACCAAATGTATCATTATTTAATTTTATACTATTAATTTTTTTGAGACAGGCTCTGTCTAACTATACTGGCTTACACAACCCCTGCCTCAGCTCCCCAGATGTTGAGATTACAGGCATGTTCTACCACATCAGGCTCTCTTTGTTTAACTTTGGTATCATATATAAATGCTATGGTTTGAAACAGTTTTGCTATTTTACATCATAAGGGTATATTATGAAAAACAACTTCCTCATTGAAACCTATGTGAATTCTTTTTCTCTAAAGTTTCTGTACTATCCTTAGCTGTGAGAATTCATTGAGACTGATCGTAAAGTGATTAGGCAAGAAATACCAGTGTTCAGATTGGACAAACAAGTAGTCTTAGATACCTGTAGTCTGAAACCACAGCAAAGCTAGACTCTATGGAAAAGAGGATATGGTAAACTTCAGCTAAATAGAAAATTTGAAATTCATGTGTTTTAAAAAGTCAGAAAGTTATATACAAGTTTCAAGCTTAAAAATTCTTAGTATGTATCAGTCTGCATTTCTTACTGAAAACGAAAGCTCTAATATTTAATTTATGGCTTAAAAACCATCAGTACTGCAGGTTTATCTTGTAATCATAAATTTATTACATGTGCATAAATCCAACAAACACATAAGGATTACTGTTTAAAATACAAGGTATCACTGGGCCTGGCCACATAGCTACTTAAGGACAGGACTGCTAAGGCAAGAGGTCATAAGTTCAAGACCTGCCTGGACTACAGAGTTAGTTCAAGACTAACCTGGTCAACTAAGTGAGATCCTGTTTACAAGATGAAAGAAAATGAAACAAAGGTTGGAGAGATGGCTCTGTGTTAAGACTGTCTCACAGAGGATTCTGCATTCAGATCTCAAGTCCTAAGTAAAAACGCCAGGAAGAAACGGCAGAGGCCTGCACTTCCTGCTCTGGTAAGCGAACATGGGAAATCCCAGAGCGAAGCAAAAAGAAGGTAGAGGCAACCCACGATGATTCCCAAAGTCACCCTTGGTCCTCCAGAAGGACACACAATGCCACACACACACACACACACACACACTGAACGAATAAAGTTTAAAAACTTTTAAAAATATATATAGAGAGAAAGAGGGGGGGAAGGAAAGAAAACAAGAGACTCTGAATGTATTTCAGTGGTAGTTTGCTGAGAATGTATAAGGCCCCAGGTTCAATCCTCAATACCCCACCTGCAAAGAAAAGGCAGGAAAAGGATGATGAGCGGGAGAAAGGGAACGAAAGGGATAGAAGAAAAATAAAGAGCATCAAACTAGATGTGGTGGTCTGTTCCTAGGATCTGAAAGTGCTCAGAAAGCTGAGGCAGGAGAATAAGAAGCCCGAGGCCAAGCTTGGCTGCATGGTCAGACCCTGTCGCAACGATCAACAAGTGGCAACAACATAGCAGAACCAGAGTGCAAGGGTTTTTCAAGCAACTTCACTCTCCTTTTAATAACGAATAGCATCTACTTGATAAAGATGTCTCATTTCTTGGAATTCTGATCATTGAGGCTTTATCATGTATATATTGTTACTTTGATATGCAATTCACGGGAATAACTTGGTAGGAGAAAAAGAGAATCATTTCTCCCCAAGTAGAAAGCAGCCAGAAGGTTCATAATGAATTTTATTTGCTTCCTCTAAATTATTGTTGTGGACAAGAATTTGAGGAAGGGAAAGAAAGACAAAAATTTTTAAAAAGTTGAATGAGATACTAAGGAAGAAAGGGAGATTTATTCAGCTTACAGTTCCAGAGGGGAGATACAGTCTTCATGGTGAAGCTGGAGACAAGCTAAGTCACTTCCATCCTGAGGCTCAGAGTTGCAAGACTGCTTGCTGCAAAGGCCGACTTCTCCCGGAGGTAGGGTGGGACTAATCCACCTCAAGACCCACCCCTTGTGACGCTTTCCTCCAGCAAGGCTCCACCTTTCAAGGTGCCATGACCTTGCCAGACACGTGAGACTGTGGGGGACACATTTCAAACCATGGCAATGGTCAAGGAGCTATCAGCAAACTCTTAGAATTGTACGGTGGAAGTGGACGTTGTGATCCTGCTGTGCAAAGGATCAGACAGAAGCTTAGCAATCAATGTCAAGCGGGACATTCCAGCTATCTACTCACTTCTTGTGGCAGTTCTGTCTTCCAGGAAGTAATCCTACAAGGCCATTTCATTAATAGATTGATATCAGGTTAGGGGATGGTTCTCTTAGAAGTGTAAGTCCTGGGCAGAAGTCTGTCCTTTTAACACTGCTTTGAAAAATAAGAATCAAAATGGATTTTGCTTATCTATTAGATTTGCAATTAAAAACAAATCAGAAAGGACAATAAATGAGATGAAAGGATCTATGTTCCAAAACACTAAATACAGATGCTGGTTTAAGCCTTTGCTGCCTTTCGTTCAATCCCATCCCACTTACCCATGAATCGGCCTCGTTCTGTCTGTTGTGATCCCGTTTAGTCTTTCTGTCCTGGTTTTCGCTTTCTTCTTGGTTCTTCCTTTTCTTCAGTCTTGGCCGCTCTTTCTTTCCTATTTTTCTTTCTTTCTTTTTTATTTCTTCTCTTTCTTTTCTTTTCTTTTCTCTTTCTTTCTTTCTTTTCTTTCTTTCTTCTTTTTCTCTCTCTTTTCTCTCTTTCAGGCTTTCTCGCTTGCTATTTAGAAAGGTATCCTCCTAATGTTAGTCATAATAATGTAATTTTTACTTATTGAACATGTGTCATTTATATTAGAGTACATTTATCTTTTACCTTTGTGTGTGGGAGGTACATGTGCGTAAGGGCATGTGTACAAGAGGGTACTTTATTGTGCGTGCCAATGGAAGTTCGAAGGTCACATCAGGAATCATCTTGGATTGCTCTACCTTCTTATTGTTTACTCTGGAGGTTCCCAAGCTCTGTCTTGCAGGGCAGAATTATAGGCTGCGACCATATCTGCCTGGTATTTTTTTTTTTTTTTTAACGTGGGATCTGATGATCCGAACTCAGGTTTTCTTGTTTCTGAGGAAACAAAAAGGCTTTAACATCTGAGCCAGAAGCTTTAACCTCTGAGTGTTCTCCCCAGTCCGGTAATATTTAATTTTAAAACCTTTGTGCTTCAGCTGAAAAAGTCAGTATCAGTCACTGGATGAAATGAATGTCAAAATAGTAAAGTTTGACCTCACTGACAGAAGAATAGTGCCTGAAAAGAAGAGACCATAGTTGTGTCCATCTGCGCAAATACTTGACATACATTCCGGAATATGCATTAACAGTAAACAGCTAAAAGAATTTACAGATGATCAATCAGATTAGCGAAAGGGCTCAAAACCACAGGGCAACATGGAAGGTAGAAAGGGCTGGGAACACCCGGCTCATAGAAACAGACTCAGAAGCACAGCGCAACAGCCACCTTAGCATTTTAAAGTATCACCTAGGAAAATAATCGCCAAGTGCTAAATGCATACCTGATCTCAATTCATCTGCACTGTAATTCCATAAGGAAGAAACCTATTTTCTCCCTCAACAGATAAGGAAAGCAAAACTCAGAGAGATCAGATAAGCTCAAGTGAATTAATTATCAAGGTGGAATTCAGATCCAGCATGTGTTTGTGCTTTAGCCATCTTGTAGGACTATCTCACATTCTGACAAAGGAAAATGGACTGGACTGATTTGTGTGGGTCCCAACATGCAGTGCAGATAATTGAAAAGGGTTATGAAACTCTTGTAATTCCAGTACTCAGGAGGCTAAGGCAGGAAATTGCAAGTTTGAACCCAGCCTGAGTTACATAGCAAGACCTTATCTGGGACACGAAAAAGGAGAATGGGGGAAGCGGGAGGAAGAAGGACGAGGAAGAAGGCTATAAACACTTAACATTTATCTCAACAAAGTCGAAGCTGGCCAAATAGAGAATCTGTTGCCTTAGAAGATAAGGAATGTCCCTCTGTATTTTCAATGTAGAATCAGAAATACTCAGCAATGACACTGCAGAGGAAAGTCAATGATAGATTTCAAACTTTTAAGATGCACCAGAATCACCAGGAAGAGTTTTTTATTTTAAATATTATTGTGCGTGCATGTGTGCATGTGTGTGTGTGTGTAACTTCTCAGGAGTCAGTTCTCTCTTCTACCGGGTCTCATTGTTTATCCTGCTATACACATACTCCAGGCTAGAGGGTGAGAGCTTCCAAGTGATTCTCCTGTCTCTAGGAGTGCTGGGATCACAGATATGAGCCATGCATCCTTTCCAAAGATGAGAGTCAAGTGGTCAGGCTGGTGGACAAGAGATGGACGGGTGGAGGAGATGTCTTACCAATCCCTGGGAGAAATTCATAAATCACAGATTCTGTGCTCCACACTGACTCCCATGTTCCGGTGGGAGGGGGGAAGACAGGTTATGTCAGGGATCTGCAGTTCTAGCAGGTCCAGGAGAAGCCACCAGCTGGTATGATTGTGACCACACATCAAGATTCCTCAAACCCTAAATGCTGTTACTCCCAGAAGTCAAGCTGTGTTCCCCACACTCTCCTGTCACAGATGGCACCCATCATACCCCTCAGTCACACAATAAGATGAGTTTGGTTGTTGTTGTTGCTGATGTTGTTGTTGTTAAGAGCAGCTGAGAGTGCTTTCATAGTAGACCTTTCTGGTTCATTGTTTAAAGGAGGCCTACAGTGACCTACCTGGCCAATAGTCAGTCAACTGTGGACAGAAAAGAAATTCATGGGGCCCTACAAAGTATTGATGAACGATGGACAATTGACAGAATTGGTGCTGTGGGGGAACTCCCACAGGGAAGCCCACTAAGCTCCAAGAGATAGTTCCAAACCAAGGATGACAGTATAAACCCAGTGGGAGACAAAACATGAATATGGAAAGAAAATTTGGAGGAAAGAAGCACTGGCAGTGTGGGAGGAAGGTAAGAAAAGGTAGAATAATCAGGAGGTATTATGCATATGTGTGAAATTATCAAAAATCAACATTCATCAATAAAGTGGGGAGAAAAATCTAGAGTTTGCTAATAAATTGGAGATGAGAAATTTTTTTCAGAAATCATGCATACTTCTGATAAAAAAAAGATAATGGATGAAAGTAAGCCATGCTAAGTTATAAGATAAAGGAGTAATAAAAGGGAGTAATAAAACAGTACATTCCGGTTATCGGAAAGGAAATATACTTTCCTAATTACAATCTACTTCTCAGCTAGTCTAATTCAACATGAAATGTTCAAAGACGCTGTACTTTCAAAAGAAATAAGGACGATGGCCATATGTCAAAACTGTGAATTGTTACTTTTAATAGTGGCGAACTGAGTGTTAATACTCTACTTTTGAAACTTCTAAATTCTTATATTTACCTTCAAAGCAGTTTTATTTGTTTTCTTTTTGATAAGTTAAAAAAAAAAACTCAAGTGACTTAAAAGTGGAAAAACAATGAATAGAAAAAAAAAAAAAACCAGTTCTTTGGGGGACTGTGCTAGTGAGCCTCTACTTTCAGGAAAGCAGCTGATACAGTGACCACAGCTGCTGCTTGACATGCAAGATTGTCACCTGCCAACCTGAACAGCCAACATCCTTATCAGAACCACAAGTGGCTTTTAAGGCGATAAGATAGAGCTGAGCGGCTATATTTTATGACACAATTCAGCCGGTATTCCTTCACAGTGTGCCACTGGCTGGCCATTGGAACAGCCATAAACACTTGATTATGGACTCTTTGGATTTAATGATTTATTCAGTCTTCAAATCATAAGAGGCTGTTTTCAGCACACGTGGTTGCCTTATTGAGCCTTTTTAACCTATAGGATTAATAATTGACGTTGAAGTACAGTTGGAAGAAACTGACAATGAGCTTCTTTCTAAAGGAAAAACCACCTGGATGGAAAAAATCTCATGGAAGCCCTGGCTGTAGCAGGTAACAGTGCCTTTGAAGCGAGCATCCTTTAAAATGACAGGCATTTTTGCATCCAGAGTTTGTGTATGCTTTCCTGCCATCTTACTTGGCATCATGGGAAATACTTTAATACATCACTAATCACCTTTATAAATATGATCCCAGGTGTAATCAAATAATATCTTCAGAAAATACCATCAAGATATGGTAAAATGTCTTTAAAAATGCCTTCAGCAAAACAACAGCAAACCATAATTCAAAACACCAAAGACCCTACATTATTCACCTGGAACCAAATCAACCAAATCTCTTCCCATCCTAAAGCTCAGGGAATCTTGCAGAAGAGGGGCAGCAAGATTGCAAGAGCCTAAAGATGGGGAAGACCAATGATATGCAAGATACTCCATACAAGTTAGGGCTGCAGCAGCCAGGATTGCACTTTGCCTGACCTATATAATGACATGTCAACAACCCCCCAAAGTCTATCATGGATCACAGGGGAGAAGGCTTTAGGCAGTAGGATCCTTAGAGGCAAGGGATTAAACAGTCATAATAGAGCTCCCATATTAACAGGGAGCCCAAGAAGGGGCCCCAGGCTATGCCACTGAGTCCTGAATCCTCACTAGGGTGGAGAACTCAGAGGGAGGTTGCATTCACATAAAGGGATGCTCCAGGGGATGGGAGAGAGGAAGAGGGAGACACTGGGAGAAGAGGAGGGGGGTGAAAGAAAGGGGGAAGGGGGGAGAGTGCAACGGGGGATGATGGGGGTACCTACTGAGCTTGTATGATTAGGGAAAAAATAAAATGTGGGAGAAAAAATGCCTTCATTACTCCATGCACATCCTTTCATTGGCTTTTTATAGTGTTACCTTTCCATTTTTCACTCCAATATACTTGTCACTGTTCATTTTTCCTTGTCTTTTAATTTTCTGCTAAATTTACTATGTGCTGGAAACCCAGATCACTAAATTTGCTCTGATATGTATGCAATGAAAATGGGGCACACAGTCCGACAATTCAGCGTGCTGGCACGTGAGTTCTACTTAAGGGGGCTGGAGAGATGGCTCAGGGGTTGTGACTCTGTCTCACAAGCAGAAGGTTCTGAGTTCGGATCCCAGGTCCCACGTTAAAAAAAATTAAAAAAAAAAAAAAAGAAAGAAAACCATGGCTGTGGTCATGTGTTGACACTTCTCAATGCTCTTGTCCTTCTTACACTGCTGTGCCGTGTTGACTGCAAAGCATTTGAATCTGAGTCTTAAGAGACCCACAGCAGCAAATGAAATCTAGGTGATTTCTCTTCAAAACCTGAGTGTTTCCCAATCCTTCATCCTGTGGACTTCACAAATGAAACCAGAGTAAGAGAAGACATAACTTCAGACTGGAATTTTACAATCCAAGACTTAATCCTTCATAAACGAAAGAAAGAAGTCAGGTGAGATGGTGGCACACGACCGGGGCATCTAAATTTACTCCATCCCCAGAGCTCACATGGCAGCAGGAAAAATGCAGTAGATCTGACTTCTGAAAATTGTCTTCTTTAACTCTATTCACACTGTGGTATGTGTGTACTTGATGGTCTCCTTATCTGTTCTCTCTCTCTTTCTCTCTCTCTCTCTCTCTCTCTCTCTCTCTCATATTTAAGAAAGAAAGAGAGCGGAAGGGAGGAGGGAAAGGAAGGAAGAAGGGAGGAGAGGAAGGGAGGAAGGAAGGACCTTAAATTAGAGGTTTTCATCTCCCTTGATCTAAAGAATTAAAAAAGAACACAAATATGAGTATAAGGTAAAGGCATATTACTTTAACCTCCTGAAAAAATCATGGCTATTTAAATTCTTTCCAGATCCAGGCATACATGCAGCTTGTTGCTGTGGGACAAGCTTTCCTGAGCGAGCTCTGAATCTGGCCTAAGGAGTCTCTTGGACATCCCTCCAGCCAGGGTACTAAGTTCATCTCCATGGTCCCTTTCTCAAAGTCATCTCCCTCCAGATGTCTTTGCTTCTGGCATTTCTCTGCCTTTGTGGTATTCTTTAGCTGCTAATAAGTAGTCTTCAAGGTGAGAAAGCCATGGAATACAAATTTGGAAGGTGCTGGGTTGGCCAGAACAAAACATGTTTCCTTACTGAGATGGTCCGTCTCAATTTGTAACTTCACATAATCTAGAATCGTCTGGGAAAGGGACTTCGAGAAGTTATCTTGATTTTCTTCATTGATGTAGGAAGATTCACCTTAGCTGTGCGGGAAGGAGGGGAGTGCATTCCCCAGGGAAGGGATCCTGGGCTGAATAAGAAAGAGGATGGAGCAGCAGCAAGCACGTGTGTTTGAATTCCTGATCTTTTCTCTTGATCGTGTGTGTGATGTGACCAGCTGTCTCATGCTGTGACTTCCCAGCCACGAAGGACTATAACCTGGAATTATGAGTCAAATAAACCCTTTCTGTTAGCAATGAGACAAGTAACTAACACCTTTATTTGTCACAACTTTTCAGGCGTTAAAATTCTTTTCAGTCTCAATTAAGCGCCATATGTACTCTCTAATAGATGGATCTTAGTACCAAACCCACTTAGTGACATGCTCAAAGATAAATCTCTGTAATACCTAGAGTAATTGCAAAGATTATAAACAGGAGGGAAGGGGAAGGAGGGCCCCGCCAGAAACAAGGAAAGAGGGGATCATGCTACAACAGAGAAAATAGGCCACCATTAAGTACTGCAAGTAAGTAGTGAGACTCACAGACTGGTTAAACTCACAGACTTTCCTTCCTGGTCACTTGCAACTGAGGGAGTTTGATCTCACCAGTCAGGGAGGGCATAGAGACTGGCAGATAGGTGGTAACCATCCTGCAAATGGGAGACTGACCTCCTCACCGCGATCTCCTACTCTTAGTCCATCTACCTTTGAATCTACTCTTATAGTAAGACTCTATTTTAACAGCCTTTTATCTCTGGCTAGGAGGAGACATCCAATACCTATCAAGATGGAGCCAAGGGCGGTGCAGGAACAGCAAAACTGAAAAAAGCAACAAACCATAATTCAGAACATCAGAGACCCTACATTAGTCACCTGGAACCAGGCCAGCCTAATCTCTCCCCATCCTAAAGCTCAGGGAAATTTGTGGAAGAGGGGGTGGTAAGATTGTAAGAGTCTAAAGATGGGGAAGAGCAACGAGATGCAAGATACTTCACACAAGTTAGGGCCGAAGTAACCATAACAGGACTTTGCATGACCTGCGCAATGACCGACATAGCATTGACCTCCCAAAGTCTAGCATGGATCACAGGCACTAGGATCCTTAGAAGCAAGGGATTAACAGCCACAGTAGTGTTCCTATACCAAAAGGGAACACAAGAAAGGGCTCTAGGCAATGCTACTGAGTCCTTACACCTCATCAGAGAGGAGGACCCAGAGGGAAGTTTGATATGCACACTAAAGGATGCTCCAGGGATGGGGGAAGGAGGGGACACTGGGAGAAAGGGAGGGACAGTTGGGGATTGGGGGGGGGTGGGAGGGAAGGAAGGGAAAAAGGGGGAGGGAGCAAGGGGGTCCAGGGAGGGGTGGAGGGAAGGAGGGGGCCAGGGTACCTATTAAGTTTGTATGAGTGGAAAAAATTAATTAATTAATTTAAAAAATTCTTTCAGTCTCTAGCAAGTGACTATATATATATATATATATATATATATATATATATATATATAATACTATATAAATATATATATTTAGTAAAACCACTTATTAAAAAAAATCCCACTTTGCCTGAGACAGCCCTAGTTTTCACCTGTTGCCATGCCATAACAACACTGTTTCATAGACATTTAAAATGACTCACATTGTAATACAACAGTACTTTCTAAATTAAATCAGCCATAGTCCCATTGTTCATAGATTTCCTATAGAACACAATTTGGAAAGCATAATCTTTAGCCCCTGTTCCTTTTACTAGACATTGATGTCAATTCCTTCCCAGCTCCCAGATCCTATCTGAACGAGTTTAATCTACAGTAAGAGATATCGTTATGCTCCTCCTCCTCCTCCTCAGTCATTATCATGGTCATCCTTGTTCTCATGATTGTGGCACATTCTTTCACCACCGGAGGTCATTGCACCTGCCCTATGTCTTTCCCTGTGACACAAAACATTCACTGTTTTTAGTAAATAGTTCAAGCCTTCCCTGCTCCACAGAATCCCTCCTAGTAAAACACCAACAGCACCTCCCCTTTGGATTCCCAATGCCAAGCTCAGTACATATCTGTGAACGAGTGGACTAATGACCTTCCCCTCTCTCAGTATAAGAAAACCAAATTCCCCGTGGGCCACGCGCACGTGGGACGTGAAATTAGGAGGGAGGCTGGGAGAGAAGGAAAAGGTTCACAGTGGGAAAAGGAGGGGGAACGGGATTGGGTAGCATGGGGTGGAAATGACAGAAATCTACTATGTATTTTTATTCTAAAAAATGAACATTTTAAATCAGAAAGCAAGCAAGTTCTCAGAGCAGAGCGGGGTGGTCCTTACTCTGCCCATCTGCCTTCTTCCAGACCTCCTTCTCACTCGCCCTCTCCCTTGCCTGCTCCAGCAACACCAGGGATTCCCCTCAACATGCCTGTCTGCCCTCAGTGGCCCTGTCTGCCCTCAGCAGCCCGTTGCCTGCAGCTCCACTCCAGTGGGTGCTGTGCCTTCTCCCAAACCCTCAGCAGGGTCACCAGTCCACCCGACATTGCTGAGCTGGGCTTGCAAATGATTAATGTGTTCTTTCGCGGCACCCCCACTTCCTCAAGAAGTTAAACATAAATCAGCATCTGGCTCAGTCATTCCCCTACTAAGCTTATGCTTGGATGAGTTGAAAGCAGCGACTCCCATACGCCAATATTCATCCAAGAATTATGAACAACCACCACAGGGTGAAAACAGCCCAAATCTCCACTAGTGGGTGAAAGAATAAGCAAAACATAGTATTTAAATGAAGCAGAGTATTATTCTATCTCAAAAAAGACGAAATTTTCTTAAATGCTACAAAGTGCTTGAATTTGGGGAGGTAATGAGGAAAATAAGTCAGGCAGAAGAAGCCAACTATTTTGTGATTCCTAGACAAGGCAAACTCAAGAAGAAAGAAAGCAGAATAGAGAGTACTGGAAAATGGGGAATGAGAGGCAATACAATTAAAATTTGCTATTTATTCATTTATTTTGTGGGGGAATGCCTGTCTGTGCATGTTCCCATGTGTGGGGGCACGTGAGTGGGTCTCATGCATGTATGTGTACATATGTATGGGAGTCAAGAGTCAGGTGTCCTGTTCCATTGCTTTCTATTTTTTTTTTTGTAAATTTTTTTTTATTCAATTGTGCGTGTGCACGCACGTGTGTGTGTGTGTGTGTGTGTGTGTGTGTGTGTGTGTGTGTGTGTAGAACCACGGGCAAATTCGGAAACCACCATGGACTGCCTCCACCTCCTCCTTGTTTACTCTGCGCTGGGATTCACAGGTTTAGTCTTACCAGGACCAGAAACACAGGCCACCCCCACCTGCAGGCCTCCCCCACTTCCACCAGGCGACTGTATGTGGGGTCTAGGATCTGAACTCAGGACTTTCCGCCTGCAAGGCAAAGGCTTAACCCCTGAGCCCATTGCTTTCTACTTTTACTAGGACAGGTGTTCAGCCCAGAGCTCACCAGTCTAGCTAACTGGCTTACCCTGGAGATTCTGTCTTTGGTTGCCCTGTGCTGGGATTACAGGCAGTTACCAATCCTGCCGGCCTTTTTTTTTTTTTTTTTTTATTCAATTGTGCATGTGTGCGCGCGTATGTGTGTGTATGTCTGTGCGTGTGTGTGTAGAACTGTGGACGAAGTTTATATGTGGGGTCTAGGATCCGAACTCAGGACCTTCCGCCTGCAAGGCAGAGGCTTAACCCCTGAGCCACCTCTCCTGCTGGGCTTTTGTGGAGGGTTCTCTCCAGTCCTCAGGTCTGCAGGACAAGCACCTAATCCAGAGTCATCTCTCTCGGCCCTGTGCAGTTAAATCCAATGGATAGACTTCCTATCAGGGACAGCAAAGTTTCGGGAAGTGGTTGATGGTTGTACCACTGACTTGTGCACACGGAGCAGATGAAATGTTTACATCTCACCAATAGGAAGCAACAAAATATTGAAGTACTAACGTTAAAAAAAATCCTCAGTGAGAGGAGAACACAATTGCATAGCTCTCTACTGTCCAACTACAAAAATGCAAATGGAGAATTCCTTACACGGGAAGGCATCCTGAATGAGGGTCTTGAAAAGAGCACTGGACAACACCCCCCCCCCCCGTTTTTCCATTACAGAGCCCCTCCTCCCACTTGTCAGTCTCATTGTTTCCAACAGGATTCAGGAGAAAGGATTTTTCCCAATAATTGTGTTAAACAAGTGGGCGTGTATCTAAAGGGTTAGGTTACCTAATGTAAAAATGTTCAAATGTCTACCTCGAATTTCAAGTTTCTATCCTCTCCAGCACCTCTCTTTCAGAGGAGGGTGGTGAGTTGTGATGCACAGGTAGCCTCAGAGAGCCACCCATCTGCTAATGGAGTGGGAAGAGCCCACGAAGTGGCAGGAAGGACAAGCAGTCCACTCCTGTGTGCATAGATTGACTCTTGGATTGAACGTGGAGTTGTCAAAGCTCCAGTCTCCTGCCCTGGCATAGATTATCCTGGAATCATCTTCCCTGTGTGTGGTGAAGGTCTTCACTTTAGGCTTGAGTCCTCTGTAACGCAAGAAACCCAGTCAGGGAGGGACACCACTCTGTCTTTCCAGTGTTTGTTCCCATGTCCTCCTCGTTGTCTGATAAGCCCATCCTTAACAATGCCCAAGTCTGATCATTCTCAGCCCCTAAGCAGAAACATTTGCTCCCTTGGGGCATTTACCCTGGGTTTATGACAGGAGAAAGTCCCTAGTGGCTCAAATTGTGAGATTTTACGTGATTTGGTAGCACTTGAGAGCCCCTTGTAAAATTCTCACTCAGAGGCTAAGGTGTTCAAAATCTCGCCTGAGCTATTTTTACTGTTGTGAACTTGGTGGGTCTGAAGAAGGATCCGTCTTGCAATGGGACTTTTCAGTGCGCCAAGTTATTAGGATCTAAACACGTTCTGTGGTAGTGGAAAAGGAATGATTCCAAAAATACTAAATACAAGAAAGGAGGGCACTTGGTATCTGAAGCATTCCATATTCCATCTTTTCTTTCCCTGAGTTATCTGACAGCCTGGAAGAAAGTTCCTCATTAGAATAAAGTAACAGAAAACCTCTTTAACTATTTTCCCCCCCTTAAAAAAATACTTGCTATAGGAGCTTTTCACTCCGGTGGAGTTCCAAAGTGATCCCATGAAACTGCAGGAGTCGTCCCTCCTCCAAGGAGCTCCTCATGCACACGATGCTGGCTCCAATTTTGTAACCGTGTTTATGACTGATTTATGGAACTTCGACTTGGCAGGCCCTGCTGTTACTGTTAGCTGGTTACTATGGATCTTTCAACATGCCACTGTGGCATGTTGCATTAAAAATAACCTCCCAAGACTGTACAGAACAACGGAGTACAGTCAGTTGTAGACTCCACCGGCTCTGGGACTTGTTCACATATTCAGCTGGTAACCAGAGGAAAACACACACACACGCGTGCACATGCACGTGTGTGTGTGTGTGTGTGTGTGTGTGTGTGTGTGAAATGTCTTCTGAAATGTCTGAATTAAGTCACATTTTTCAGTCTTTCTCAAATATTCTGTTGCATGTAAGTTTGTGTGTGTGCATGGGCATGTATACGTATGTGTGTTTGTGTATACCACAGGACACTTGAGTATGTTTGCCTGTGGAGGTTCAAGGGTGACATTAGGAATCATCCTAGATTACTCTACCTCCTTACTGCTTTGCTCTGGGTTTTCCCAGGCTCCACGTTCCAGGGTCAGAAGTACAGGCTACTACCATTTCACCCTCGAATTTTCTGCCATCTGAACTCAGGTCCTTTTGTTTGTGAAGCAAAAGCTTTAACCTTGAGCCATCTCCCTTAAAATGAAAAGAAAACCTGTGGATAGAGGTTACAACATTCATCCTAAAGGGTCACTGGGGGTCAGCAAGATGGCTCAGCATGTAAAGGCACTTGCTACCAATCCTGACAATCTGAGTTCAGTCTCTAGAACCTACACAGTAGGAGAGAAGTGACTTCCACAAACTGTCCATAATATGTACATGGAAAGAAAGAAAGAGAGAGAGACAGACAGATAGATGATAGATAGATAGGTAGATAGATAGATGATGATAGATGATAGATAGACAGATCAAAAGGTCATTCTGAGAAAGAGAGAGATGCAGGTCAAAGTTCTTGTTCCAGATCTACATAGAAGTGCTCAATAGATGTATTGTCCTCAGAATTCCTTTTGTTTTCTGGGTTGCTTGTTTGTTTATCTGAAACAGGTCTTGTTATGTAGCCCACAAAGGCCTCAAATTGGAGCTCCTCCACCACAGCCTCTGGATGCTGGTATTACATGTATACATCACCCTTGGCTCTCCAAACTCCTTTGAAAGAGAAATTGCTTAGTAAATATTTGTTGATCAAAAGAGAGACACACAGCTACTTATGAACATGGCTGTTAAACTTTTCTAGATTACTTAATTAAAATCTGATTTATACTGGTCTTGTCTGTGCTATTCTCCATGTGCTTTAGCCCATGCTGAAATAAATATCAATTGAATTAAATGAAAGAGAAAGTCTGTTACAAAAGGCAACAGTTAATATGCAAATTGGTAGCAAATTAAAAAAAAATCATAGGCTTTGATTGTAGATAGAAGTGAATGCCAAGGAAACGCTGCTGTTTCCTGAAACTAAATGAATATATCAAGCTACAGATGAATATAGTATTTGCAATGCTGGTTCTGATTTAGTGATTCTGATTCTTACTGGATGCTGGAGAGAGGAGAGAGAGAGAGAGAGAGAGGCTTATCTCTGTCCCAATGCTGGCCTCAGCCTATGAGCCAGTCTTACCCATGACTCAGGGGAAGAATTGTTCTTTCAAAGCCAGATGCCACAGTTGCCACCAGCCAAGTAGTTTCCTTATGCCCCTTGTCACGGTGGGCCTGGAGGCAGCACGAGCAACACATCAGGCAGTGCGGGTGTCCCAGGTTCCATGTTCCTCCTGGCAGAGGCATGAGCAGAATTGCCAGCATGCAAGGGGAAAGGGGGGTTCATCCTCTTTCTCCCGGGAAAGCTAAGAACCATCCTGAATCTTTAGGAGAAAAAAAATGAAGAGTCTGTGAGGCAGGACCCCAGTGTGATTCCCAAGACCACAGGGAATGCAAAATACTTTCTCTTTTTCTGTCAGGTGCCTTCCAACCAGGGTGTCAGGAGCAGGCTGATGGGATATTCCCTGCAGTGCAGAACATGCAGTACGGGGAAACCATGGGGTACCTCAATAAGGGGGCTTCAAAAGGAACTTACATGAGGTTTGGATCTTGGCTGGATGATATGGGTAAGTAATTGGGAAGTAGGGTAATGTTAGAAGAACACATCTATGATTAGATTAGTCTTTTAATAAATCTGGTCTATGGGAAGATCAGACTAGAACAATGATAAAGCTATAATTACCAAGATGCAGCTGCCCATTACACTGGCCAGCTGGGAAGGACATTTGGAAATCCACAGTGATCACATTTCACCTGTGTTCACTGTTACGTAGTGTGTGTCCATCATGGGCAGAGTGGTCTTGTCAGATGGTCATGCTTCATGTCATTGTTCACATCCAGCAGTAGAAAACTAAGTCCTCATTGAGGGTGCCAGGAGAGCTGGCAACAGGAAGGCCTTGCTGCTGGCGTCTGGTGGGAAGCAGGATGCCAAGCACTGGAGGCTTAGTCCAACCAGAGGAACTTTAACTGATTGATGGTAGTGCCAGGTGATAGAGGTCAAGCAGCACAGTCTATCAGTGCTCTGCCCTGGGTTCTGTCTTGACAATTTTCCCTTCTTGAAAACAGACTCACAAAGCATATCATAAATAAATTAGAAGTTTGAGTTTTAAAAACACAGGCATTAAATGATGACTTCACTCAAATGAGGTGAATTTTAGTAACAGCTCATGGGAAGAACTAACTCTGAATAAGGAAAGAAAAAGAAAGGAAGAAAGAAAGAAAGAGAGAAACAGAGAGAGAGAGAGAGAAAGAGAGAAAGAGACAGAGAAAGAGACAGAGAAAGAGAAAGAAAGAAAGAAAGAAAGAAAGAAAGAAAGAAAGAAAGAAAGAAAGAAAGAAAGAACGAAAGAAAGAGAAACATGGTGCAAAAACCTGTGTGAGAAGCAATAAGAAGGAGGAAAAACCTATTGGTTTTAATTTATTAAATATTAAATAATATTTATTATTGTAGTTGACAGTAACCAAACCAGGAAAAAAATATAATTTTAGAATAACAGAAATGTGAAATCTTTGAGAAAGAAATAAACAGTCCTTTCTATTTTGCACTAACTTGACAATGCTTAAAATACTGTAATCAAGTTCAGGAAGCACATTTTTAAGGAAACTTTTATTGACATAGAAATGTACCTTTTAGGACTGGAGAGATGGCTTGGAGGTTAAGACTCTGCCTCATAAGCAGAAGGTCCTGAGTTTGGATCCCAGGTCCCAAGTAAAAATGCCAGGAGGAAATAGCAGCAGCCTGTACTTCTGGCCCTGGTGGGCGGAGCCTGGAAAAATCACAGAGCTAAACAAGGATGTAGAAAGAATCCAGGATGATTCCCGAAGTCACCTTTGATCTCCTCCACAGGGACACACACACACACACACACACACACACACACACACACACACACAGAGTAAATAAATAATATATTTCTTAAATGTACTTTTAAAGTGTCACACTGCAATGTTTCCATATATATTTACAATGAGTACCAATCAAATCAAGGTAACTATGAATTCCACCTCCTCAGACAGTGAACATTTCCTCGTGCTGGGAGACTCAGAACTCCTCTCTTTCAGTCTCTATGAACTATGTGACAGCACAGTGATCTGTGTTCCGCTGCTCTACAGTGGACACTGCAACTTATCCAGCCTCCCCTGTGGCCCCTCACCTGGTCTCCCCAACCTCAGCTGAACCATATTACTCTGCTTCTGTGAACTCGAGGAGCTGTCTTCCTATTCCTGGCCTATCTCATGTAGCCAAATATGGACATCACATTTTTTTGAAGGGCACAAATGCCATGAGCAGAAAAAGTAATGACGATCCTCCTCCCACACTTAGAAACTCGAAGCAGCTTGTGCCACACAAAAATCATAGGAAGCGTGAGTGATGAAAGAGTAGATATTTAACTTGGATATTTAACATGAAAACACCCTTACATATTTTGGGATGACATATGAGTTATTAGACTATTTTCATGTGGTTTAAGGATCTGTGTTGAAAGAGTAGCACATGTTGTTTTTTGATTTGTTTGTTATTATTTCTTTATTTATTGTTATCTGTTGATTGAAAAAGGGATTCATATTTCCAAGACTGGTCTGAAACTCACTCTGTAGCTGCCGATGACTTTGAATTTATGATCCTCCTGCCTCCACCTCTACAGTGCAAGGGTTGAAGACATGCGCCACATCCCTTGTTATGCAATACAGAGGATCGAACCCAAGGCCTTCCACAAGCATCCATTGCAGGTTGACAACAGAAATCACTTTTCAGTTGAAAAAGCAAATGTCCCATGACCAGAAAAAATTCCACAATTCACAGATAAAGGATATTGTAGGAGAGATCCAGACAAAGTAGATTGAATTTGCAACTCCTTACTTGTACCTTTTGGGTGACTGCTATTACAGCATGGTGTTCTCTTAATATCTTTCCCAGTTTCCAGTGAAAGCTATTTTTTTCTAGGGGGATTCTATTCTGAACACCACAGAACAACATCAAGGATTGTGAACCTTAAATTTGTTCTCAAACAATTCGATGGTTTGGGATTTAGCTAACTGATTTAGCTCTTACACCACCTGCCTACTATATCTACTTACATCATAAATTATTTGCTTTAGATTTGGAAGTTAGATATTCTATATTATAAATTTTATTTTTTTGTTTTCATTTTGGTTGAATATCCTGATCTTCACCACCTTCCATATTCACACAAGGGCTACATGTACCATAACGACAATATATTGTATGCTTTTCTTTTTTTTTTTTCTCAAAGATTATTTATTAGCTATACTTGCTTATGATGAATTTTTTTAAAAAAAAAAGTAAACAAAACAAAATTAGATGAAAACTCCACACTTCCCATTGGAGGACGCTGGCTGAACTGTGCAGCATGGATAGCTTCATTGGGGTTCACCGACAGGGAACCCATCGCAAGAATTATTTCTTCTTTATGGAAATGAACTTCTTTGAAGGGGTAGAGTCTGGTACGGTACACTAGGAAAGCATGGATTATTTTTGTTTGCTTTCTTTTAAACAAGTGTAACGATGCTAAGCCCATGAGACACATTTTTCCAAGCCCTTCCAGGAACACCTATGCACCAGTGGGCTGCTCTTTGGTCTGAGTCTTCTCAGTCCAACAATTCTACTGCATGTCTTGGCATGGCCCATATCTGTTCTTTGATGGTAGATTTGATTCCTTGGTCCATTCAGGTTACTTGGCACTAGCTTGGATGATAAGGGAAAATGGAGTTCTGTGATGTCATTGGTAGATAAAGGCCATGAATGCTACAGTAAGGGACCTACTTTGTGCTCCTCGGGTATGTATGCTTTTCTTATGATCTCAAAATTCCTTAAATTATCTGACCTCCCTTGACCTGAAGACTGGTAGAGCATCCTTCTGAAAAGTACACAATTACCTCTTAATTTTATAAACAATAAAATTTCCATTTTTTAGTTTCTTTAATGTGAGTCCTAAATATAATTGGTATCTTAAGCCACAAATAAGCATACATAATATTATCTATCATGAGGCTTTCTTCTGCTCTGGGTTCCCTGAAAAGCCAAGCCTGAGGCAGGGATTTAAGTGTTGATTCTTTTATTTGGGAATTCAATCCTAGGCCAGTAAGAGAGGGGGAGGAAAAAAAAATGAAGCAGGAAAAAAGTAGTAAGCATCATAAAGCAAGAGATTTCCACACAGGCTGGGGATTACAATGAACCCTGAAGAAATATACAAGCCTCATAAACGACTTTGTAGATAATCTGCACCTCAAGGAAATGAAGGGGTAATGTATTTCCTCAGTTTTATGCTGATTCCACTTCCCATTGGTTAAATTTGGCCCACCGTCTACTTCCAGCCCTTCCCAAGGGTCTCATCAGCCCCTCTGGCACCCACTGGAAAGCTGGATTCCCCTTTATGCCGTGCAGCCTTTTGTTCAATTCCAGAAGACAAAGGAGAATCTACCCAGCCAAGCCCTCCACGTCAGAAGGCAGCGCCAAACACTGGAGCCCCTTGGGCCCTGAAGCCGAGACCCCACCCATGGCTCAGGAAGCCTCAGTATAAATGCACTTGAGCAGTGCTGCAGGTTCACTTCCTTCTTCCTCTTCCTACCCTTCCTCGCCCCTCTTTCTCCTCTTCTTTCTCTCCCCCTTCCTTCCTCCTCCTCCCACTCCTTTGGTTAAGACAGAATCTCACTGGGTTCCTGAGCTGGTCTCAACTGATCTCCCCATTTCAGCTTCAGACAAGTTGGAACTCCACGCACGTCCCCCCAGGCTGGCTACTCTGACTTTCTAAATCTCCATCTGTTTCTTCCTTCGGTGAATCTTTAGCACTTTGTCTGTCCTCTTTGTGACATAGGCACCTAGTTTCCATCTTATGTGAGGGTGCTTTCTCTCTTTAGACTACAGGGGTACGGTTCCTGCCTCCTGACAGTGAGGGGGATTGGGGGCTGGTGTGACTGCCTCCGACTCGCAGTCGGAGAAGTGCTGGGTGTCCTCTAGACTAACGCTAGACTAAGGCAGCTGACGGGGAAGAATCATCACATTCTCTTTTTTTCCTCTCGAGGCAAATCCTGCAAACCAAATAGTGAAGCCCAAGAGGGAGGTAGCTTAAATCCCTTTGACAGCACATGTTTATATTTCTAAAGCACACTTGTCAACTGATAAACAACAGAAAGGAGACAAGATTTGAGAGGGAAGCTGGAGAAAAAGGTTCAGAAAGACAAAAATCAGAGACCCAACAAGAGACAGAGTTCAGATCAAGCCAAGGAACTGTTCCCTGCTGGCTACCCAACACCTAGTCCTCTCACACCCCCTCCCCACCTCACCCCCCATCTTATACTCCCCACAACTATACCATTGCTTCCAGTTTTTGTTAACATAAATAATGACTAAATGCTCCTGTGCCGTTGGGTCACTGTTTTTAAGACAGTTTTCCTCTGCAAAGATAGAAATGACTTCTGTCCACATTGTACATTCATAACCTCACTACAAGAAGGGTAAGAGACACCTGTTCTTTTTTTCTTTCATCTTATCAGGACCATAGACTGGGGCATTTTCACAAGCAGAAACACTGAGCATACAAGAAGAAGAATGTGTCTACAGTCAAATGGTCCTTGCATTTGCGCTCACGCCTTGCACATTTCCCTTCTTGCAATAGTCAGAGAATAAATGTCTGTGAGTGATGAAGCATTGGACAGCGGACTCTGACCTTGGGGAGGCACAAATGGGAAGTCACAGGATTCAGCACCTCAATTCCAATGGAGTTTTCCTGATGTACATAAATCAGGATAAGTAAGAGGACAAGATTAGAAACAGGAAGAGCTGCGTTCATGGTATCTGTATCGTTTCTCAGTTCATGAGCACAGAGATGTCTCTGTGCTTCTTCCTTCTGAAGCTCTGTCTTCAGAAAAAAATGAGAAATCATTATATCAGAGCATTTTTTCTTCCCACTTCTGGGTCTATTAAATACGTGATCTCTGTAATCCCCTTCTGAGGCCCCTTCAGGTGTAGGTGTCTTGTGTGACCTGATTCATCCTGATTCATGTCTCCCTCCAAAGTTTGAGATTAAGCTAGGAAAAAAAAATCTGTGTCTTTTGGTCCTTCTGAGCTCTTTTTACCTTGGAGAATGTCACTGTCTCAAGAAAGAAATCCTTGCTGATGTAGATGATAGGTCGTTAGGGGGCTGCTAGAGAGGAATGGGTTATTTTCATGGACCTTTGAGATTCCTCATAAAAGGTTCTTTGGCATCGAGGTAGACTATTTATATAACATGATATTCACCTGCTCAGATGAGTATATCTGTATTTGGATCCTTAGATCCCGAATTCATAACTTGAGGAAGATCATTAGGAAGATTAAGACCGTGTGTGTGGAATGAACTAAGAGAAAGTTGGTGGAGATGGATGATTAAAACAACAGAATTCAGGCTGTAAAACATGATACAGGAAAATCCAAATGTAAGACATTTCTCATATGTGCTTCTATTTCTTAAATAGATGCCATGGGATATGATATGGCCCACAGCAAGATTGGTCCAGATAGGCAAATATTCCAGTTCCTTGCTGCAACATATGGTGTCCCCTTGAGGGTGAGTTCTAAGGCTCTGGTTGTTTGGGGCCATTATTTTTAGGGACATAGTCAAGGGCAATATGCCACAGAGGAACAACATGAAAGGTATTCATTTCGCATTTAACCCTTAAAGCATATGGAGTGGTTTCAAGTATCCTAATTAAGGAAAGCAGGGGGAATTGTCTTTCTACCTTTAGAAACAGTATTAACTGTGTCGCCACTATAAGACAAGTACTAGGTGTCTGATGGAGACGACTGTCTTATACAATTTACAAAATTTTTGCTGATAAGGAACTGAAAGATAGCAAATAAATGATAGGTCTCGCCATAAACTGGAGATGCCTCATGTCAACATGCATCCTACGTACTGGAAGACAGCGCCTCAAAACAAAGATGCCGTTGCTCATCATAGCAAGATGTGAGATTATCCTGAGAGTGCACCAACAGAGGAAATGCTATATATACATGATGGAATGATATTCTGCCTTTCAAAAGAAGGAATTCTGTCATCAACAGCAACATTTATACAAAAGAAGTATACCAGACACTGGAAAACAAATATTATATGATTTCACTTACGTATGAAATCTTAGAAATGCAGGCCTGGGGTGATAGCCTAGCAGTTAAAGTACTTGCCACATAGGGACATGAACCAACGTTCAGGTCCACCGATACCACATTATAGAGGGGTGAGTGTGATAGCCCACCTATAATTCCCATTTCAGAAGACAGACACCAGGTATCATCAGAATAAGTGGGCTAGCCAGACTTACCTTACCAGCGAGCTCTGGGTTTGATTAGAGATCCTGTCTCAAAAAGAATTAAGGGGAGAGCAATGAAGAGGATTCCTGAGATGAACCTCAGCCTCCATATACACCTGAAGACATGTACATGCACCCCCCACACGTAAACACCTATACACATGTGAAATACACACACACACACACATAAGAAAACGGAAAAGGAAAAAAAAATTTAGGCTACATAGAAATAGTCAAATGGTGGTCATCAGAGTGGCCAAAACAAAGGACAACACAATAAATGCATTGTACATTTCAAAACTGCTCTAAGAAATTTTAGTATTCTCATTACCAAACGATGAGTCTATGTGAGTGGTAGGCGTATTAATTTGTTTGATAAAATCATTGCATGCTATGTAAAGATATAAAAGCATATTACACAGTGTAGATAGAATTATAGGTTAATTATAAACACAAATTTAACTGGGATCTTTGACACACGTCTCTAATCCCAGAACATAAGAGGCAGATTCAGGAGGGTCAGGAATTTAAGATCCTCAGCTGCGTAGCAACTTGAGACTAGACTGGGCTACATGAGATCTTACCTCAACCATAGCAGCAAAGAAAGTAAAATATAATTTTAAATTAAAAAATAAACACATTGAAAGGTCATATGACATCACTTTTAAGTTACCACTGTATATTATAATATGATATAAAAATAATATAAAATACAATTAGTATATTTTCTTTAGTAGCATAGTAAATGACCAGCAAAGCAAAAGATTTTTCATAGTAATACTATGACTTTTTTTCCCGCGTGTGTGTGTGTCCCTGCGGAAGACCAAGGGTGACTTTGGGAATCATCCTGGATTGCTTCTACCTCCTTTTTGCTTCATGCTGGATTTCCTAGGCTCTGCCCACCAGGGCGGGAAGTTCAGGTCTCTGAGCTTTTGCCTGGCATTTTTACATAGGACCTGGGGATTCAGGCTGAGATCTTCTGCTTGCAAGGCCATCTCTCCAATCCAATATTGTTAACTTTTTAAAAACAAATGTAGGGCTAGCAAGATAGCTCAGCAAATAAAGACACTCGCTACACAAATATGGTGACATGAGTTCTATCCCAGGAACCCACATAAAGGTGGAAGGAGAGAACAGTCCCCATGCATGTGCCCTAACACACATGTACCCATACATTAGTATGTGTACACATACTACTACTAATAATTTTTAATTAAAGAAAAAGTAGAGATATATTTGACAAAGACACTGAGATAATTTAATCACGGCTTGTTTGTATCTAATCATTTACTAAGGATTGCAGTTCCTAGAACATGCCAGACACTTGGACTACAACTTGATTCCTGTCTTGGAAGCCTTCATGATCTAATGATGATAACTGTAAGGATAATGTATATTTTCAGAAATGTTCACATATGGAACAATGACAACACAGGACAAAAGCCTCAGGTGAGGAATATTTAATTGCATATCGAAGCAGTGAGAATTTGATGGACTGGTAGTTGCGTAGGAAAAAAGTTAGGAAGAGTATTTAAGGTAAATGTATAATCATTTCATTTTATTAACTTCATGGGATAGTTATAGCTATAAATAGTTATATAAAATTTGTTTAAATATTTTTGAAAAAGAGATGGTAAATAATTAGTGTCACAGTAGACTGCATTGTTGCCAATAAATCAGAGACCAAATATTGTAAGAGAGGAAGGGGTGTTATTTAGGCTTATGATAGTCTGGTTATAGCTTCTTATCCAGCTTGTCAGGAGAGCTTACACCAACACCAGGAGCCGAGAGAACTGGTCACATTATGTTCACAGACCACTGAGAGAGGGACAATTCTCATTTGCCACACCAATATGTCTGGCCAAGTATACAGAAGAATGCCAACTTTCTCCACTAGTTCCCTCCATTTTATTCACCTGCCCAGAGTCCAGTCCTGCCCACCATGGGTTGGCCCTTTCCCCTCAACTAAACCATCTCTTGTAGGTTCACTCCAGGCTTAACTCAACTACAAATATAACTCTCTACAAATGTGCCCAGAACTCTAACCCTCACTGACACCTATATTTAACTGTGGCAGGTAGATAAACATGGACAGAGGGACAGACAGACAGACTACAGAGAGAGACAGAAAGAGAGAGAAAGAGAGAGGAAGGAAGGAAAGAAGGAAGGAAGGAAGGAAGGAAGGAAGGAAGGAAGGAAGGAAGGAAGGAAGGAAGGAAGGAAGGAAGGAAGCAAGGAAGGAAGGAAGGAAGGAGACGGAGGGAGGAAGGGAAGGAGGAAGGGAGAAGAGAGGGAGGGAGGGGGGAAGGAGAGGGAGGGAGGGAGGGGGGAGGGAGGGAGGGGGAGGAGGGAGAGAGAGAGAGAAAGAAAGCAAAAGAAAGAAGAAAGAGAGAGAAAGAGAGAAAGAAAGAAAGAAAGAAAGAAAGAAAGAAAGAAAGAAAGAAAGAAAGAAAGAAAGAAAGAAAGAAAGGGATGAATGGATGAGTAGATGATAGTACGATACTTAAACGCTCTTTAGGGTAAGAAGAGGGAGGGTGATAGAAATCTAGTTAGCCACAAATTCAGAAATGAAAAGTACACTAACTTTCTAGATCCCGGGCTCTTAAGCATCTCTTTCTTGAGATATTTTGAAGCCTTTCTAACTTCATTTTCTCCCATTGCAGCTTTTCTCTATGATCATACCATATCCTTCTCTTTCCCCAAGACTTTGGCATAGGTGTAAATAAACACTTGTCCTCTTTTTTATGTTCTAGTGATGAGTACAGGCCAGTTTAGTCATCCAGCCTGCCGGCCACCACTCAGTTTTTCATCACTGAAGGAAATTCACTCCTTTAACTGCTGAGGTGTTTGCATCTACTGTTTCAGAGGGTGTATGTACCATTAGCCTGTGTCCTAGCCCTCCTGTCTATTCCTCATTCTCCAGCTTATCTTTACCTTGGGGGAAAACAGAGTAAAAAGAATGAACTTTGGAGCCATATCTGACTTTGAAGTCCTGCTTGAGCAGTTGATAACTCTGCCTCCTTAGGTAAGTTTGCTAACCTCTCAGAACCTGTTTCCACATATGTGTCATGGCGATGCTAAAATCAGATCTTCAGAAATGGCAAAGAGATACCTACAAGGAATCTGGCGCACATCTGTTCACTGTGCCATTGTGAGGCATGTGTTGACTTCCAGCGCTGTGGTTGCCACTGAAGGAATCGTGTTTTTACCACACACCTTACTGTTCTTCTAAACTCTTGCAGTCCTCTCCCGAAGTTCTTTCAGGTGACTTGTACAGAGGGACACTCCATGTTCCTGCTGTCACTCTTCCAGGATCTTCAGCTTTCTTTCTCCCCAACCTCCCCAGCTTCTCCCTACCAGCCAAATCTTCAAGTCAAACCACTTCCCCACTCTGCCCTGTCTGCATTGGAACAGAAGTTCCCCAGGGCAGGAAACTCGTCTTTCTACATATTTGTCAAGCACTGTGTACATTTGGAGAGCTAAATAAATAGCAAATATTACACAGCCACAATGAGTTTGTTCAATAACATACCTTAGGTATTATCTCTAGGCTGTAATTATACCACAGCTACAGACATGAGCTATAGAAATAGAGAGCTGGCTATAAAATAATCAAATGATGTTATTGGCTTCTTTAGTTCAGAAGCAGATTGCCAAGGTGGCCAGATGGTCACCATGTTTCCTACCATTCATTTCTTCAGAGTTGAGTTCCAGCTACCACTCATGCAGGGATTCGTGCTGGAAGAACCAGCCCTGCATTGGAAACTAGCACAACGCACCCATCTTTCCCTTGCAACATCAACCACCATCAATCTGCCAAAACCTCTCAGGGAAAATACCTCCAGCATGTGTAGTGATGCGGGGGGGAAAAAACAGTCTTTCGGCTGTCCCATCTGGGTCGCCAAATGTTGCTGGGACAGGAAATGACGATCCCAAGGTTGTAGTGTTCTTGTGCTCCAGACTCAAAGATTGAAACCAGAACACGTGTAGAGGATTAAGGTAGAGTTTATTGGAGGAGAGAAATTGGAACTCATGGACTCCAGACGTGGAGTGCCATGAGGGGCTAGAATGCCCTGGAGAACTCGTGGAGTTAGAAATGGACTCATGGCACTAATGCCATGAGGGACTAGGGAGCTGGAGAACTCATGAGAGGCAGACAGCTGGAAAAGATTCATGGCACTAGAGTGCCATGATGGGCTAGGGCACCAAAGATGGCTGCCAGAGCAAGGCATATTTATCCACCTAGACAAGCCCAGGAAACTGGCTTCTTCTCTTTGGTTAACTCCCACTTGGGCCCAACCCAGTTGCTCTTGGGCCCCTGTGAGCTGAAGGTCCAGTTCTTTAATATAAAGAGCTCCTCTCCATAAACCCTTCATAAGGAAGTTGGCCATCTTATCTCTGGGAAGATTGGAGTCAGTTCCTCAGCAGGAGTGTTCCTTCGGGGTGATTCCAGCAGTGGGGGATGACCTTCAGGAATTCCAAAGACCATCAGAGATCTTGAGAGACCCATCCCAGCAAAGCTGCTCTAATCCTGCCTTAGTAGTACCTGCATTGCAGTTCCTTGCCTGTGTTTTGGGTTGTATTGTTCCCAAGTTGTGTATGTGCCTGGTTGTACAGCCTTCAGTAAACTCTCTTAGAAAGAGTGTTTTCCTTTGGTTTTTATTATTAGTATTCCCCTAAATCCTGGATACTTTACTGTACACAAGACTGATTTTCTTTTTGTACTTGAAAAGGCATAAAATTTTTGGTCACTTCTCCTCCAGCTACTGGTCTAAATGTCCCCAAAAATTCACGCATTGAAATTTACTGACCAATGTGATATTACGAGGGAGGGTGAGACATCAGCCACTGATGCTTACCCTCCACCCTCCAAAATAGCCAAAATAATGAACTATATTTAGATGAAAAACAACTAAAAGCAAGTGTTGAAGTATCTCACAGGACTATGAGAAATCCTGTCAGCACAAAAACCCAGAATGGCCACATAAGAACTGAAGAAAACCTCGCGCTGCCACACTCCATCCCTTATTTGGAATCCCCTCAGAATAAGGATGGGCTTCTCCCTTGGGTGGGGGAAGGAAAGCACCCAGCAGTCTCCATGTCCTGTCTGATACTTGGAGTCCTCATTACTGAACTCTCAGTCCTCAGAGACACCAAGTCCAGTAGAGGGGGCTGCTTGGGGGTCCACATTCCTGTTCTCCCCACTCCCCAAAAAGCAGCCAACATTGCTTGGGCCTTCCTCATAGTCTCCATCTGGAATCAGAAACATGGCTGGAATGTGTCCTGATTCAGGATCGTGCAGTCACCGCACCCTCCTCTCCCAGCCTTTGACACCACACACATCTATTCCTGCCTGAAAGTTCACCCTTAACCCAAGCAAATGCACCACTCAAACCACTGGAGCCAAAGTCCACTTCCCCCTCTGCTGCATCTTTCTTCTCAGGCTCCAAGCAGAAGCCACATAGAACTTCCCAGATGAAATGAAGGAGCAATCCCTTGAGAGTGGAACTTTGCCTGTGAAAGTGGTGTCTCGACAACCCAAGTCGCACCATATCCCAAAGCTGGGTGGATATGATCCTAGGGAAATAGCACTGAGGGAGGAGGCTGAGAGACTTCACTCTGTAGATCAATCGGGTATAGATGCCTTGTACCTCTGAGCCTTTACTAGCGTCCTAGAGTGTGACCTTCAAAAACACACTCCTGGGCTGGAGAGGTGGCTCAGGGGTTAAGCCTCTGCCTTGCAGGTGGAAGGTCCTGATTTCGAATCCCAGATCCCACGTATAGATGCCAGACAGAAGCAGGGGCGTCCTGCATTTCCGGCCTGTGAATCCCGGGGCAGAAGGAGGTGAAGCTGTCCATGATGGTTCACGAATTCGTCCGTTGTTCTACACACACACAGACACACACACGCACACGCGCACATACATACATACACATGCACAATTGAATAAATAATAATAATAAAAAAAACACTCCTCCCTAGGAAGTGGAATCATCATTGCTCCTCCATGGCCCAAGCAGCAGGTGCACTTTGCTTTTCCATAGCTCTTGCTGCTACTGCTCATGTCCCAGATACTCTCAGGAACCACTATTCCCAAGGTGCACAGTCACCGCCATATAGTGCCTGATCTTCCAGGGCCCTAGTTGCCACTGTCCCACTGTCAAAGTTAATCACAGGTGTCAACTTGACAGTTGAAGGTTTGAGCTCTGGGCACATTTATAGAGAATTCGTGGTTGAGTTAAGCCCAGAGCAAATCTGCAGGAGATTGTCTAGCTGATGGGGAAGGCCCAGCCTGTGGTGGGTGGGACTAGGCCTTGGAATAAAATACAGAGGGCTGGTTGAGAAAGTTCGCATCCTTGATACACTTGGCCAGACACGCTGGTCTGGCAAGTAAAAATCGTCCCTCTCTCAGCTATAGAGATGGTGTGGTCAGTTCCCTGGTGTTGGTTAGTGTGAGCTCTCCTGTCAAGCTGGACTGAGAATTGTAACCAGATAATCCTAAGAGAAAATAAACCACTTGATCCCTTAAGCAGTTTGAAAGTGATTTATCAGCAACTATGCAGACAACTGCTATGCCTATTGTATCTGTTTCTCCAGTTGCAGTTAGATCCTGCTTCCCCAGCCTAAAGCTCTACAGCATTTCTTAATTCCCAGAGTTTGAAAGTCCTGTATTTTATCCCTAAGAACAGAGTCATGACTACAGCCTAACCTAGGTCTAAGCTGGTGTGAGGTGCCTCAGGATCACAGACCCTTCTTCTAGGAATTCCGCATCCAACCCTACCACCAACAGTGAACCTCTGTTCACCATAGGTTTTTAAGAACCTGAGACAATGATCCAAGCTCCACAATTGCTTCAACACCTGTACTCTGGAGCTCAGCATCACTGCAACTGTTCTGTGTCTGTACCAGATCACAATACCAAATTGATCATGTTAGCTAAGACTCATCATTGTGGGAAAATCAAGGATAGAAGGACCACAAAAAATCTTGGCACCGTGGATCCTACAAAGCCCTATTCTGATATTGTCACAAACTTCCACAGCCTAGGCCACTGAGGAACCCATAGACAGCATTAAAAAATCTCAGTCAAAGAAGCTGCAAGACTATATTGCCACTTCTGCTTAAAGCAAAGCCATTACTTCCTTATCTTTAGTACAGTAAGACTCATCTTTGATAAATACTATTCTCATGCAAATGGTACTCTAATCCAATGAAATCATGAAAACAATTTAGAATCTGAACAGGAAATTAAATAGAGAAAAATACTATAAATAAAAGTCAAACAGAAAACTTGGGAGTGAAAAAAAATCAACCACTAGAGTAAGAAATACAGAACAAACAAACGAAAAGAGTTTCAACAGCAAGCCAGATCAAGCAGAATAAAAATAATATAATACTTTAAAATTGCTTTGTTGCGCTGGGGCTAGGGCTCAATGAATAACTTTCTCTCAATCAAGAGGACCAGAGTTCAAATCCCCAGCACTTACCTAAAACACAAGACATGTTTTATTGCAGTTCCTCTGCATGGTTGCTGATAAATGGCCATCAAAAGGCCTAAGGGAACAAGGGGCTTATTTTCTCTTAAGATTATCTGGTTACAGAACTTCAGAGACTCTATATCAACCACCTAGAACTAGGCCAGCCTAATCTCTCCCCATCCTGAAGCTCAGGGACATTTGAGGAAGAGGGGGCAGTAAGATTGTAAGAGCACAAGGATGGGAGGAGCAATGATATGCAAGATACTCCACACAAGTTAGGGCCGAAGCAATCATAATTGGACTTTGCATGCCCTGCGCAATGTCCCACACACTATTGACCCCACAAAGTCTAGCATTTGCTAAAGGCACCAAGATCCTTGGAGGCAAGGGATTGACAGCCATAGTAGTGTTCCTATGCTTAAGGGGAACACAGGAAAGGGTTCAGGGAAATGCCACTGGGTCCTTGTACGTCATCGGAGAGGAGGGCCCAGAGGAGAGTCTGGCATGCACATTAAAGGATTCTCTGGGGATTGGTGGGGGAGGCCCTGGGAGATGGGGAGGGAGGGGTAAGGGGAGGAGGAGCAGGGGGGTCAGGGGGAGGAGAACGGAGGGAGGGAAATAATAATAAAAAATGTAAAAAAAAAAAAAAAGATTATCTGGTTACAATTCTCAGTCTAGCTTGACAGGAGAGCTCACACCAACACCAAGGCCGAGGGAACTGGCCACACCATCTCTATGTAATGGCTGAGAGAGGGACAATCCTTACTTGCCAGACCAGCATGTCTGGCCAACTGTACAAAAGGATGTCAACTCTCTTAACCAGCTGTCTGTATTTTCTTCCAGGGTTTAATCCCACCCACCATGGGCTGGGCCTTCCCCAATCTCCTGCAGGTCTGTCTGCTCTGAGTGTAACTCAACGACTAATTCTCTACAAATGTGCCCAGAGCTCAAATCCTCAACTGTCATGTTGACACCTGTGCCTAACTATGACATTTTTTGCCTGTGCTTTGAGAAGAGGAGTTCACTGGGGTCACCTGGCTGCCAGCATAGCAAAGTTTATTTTTGCTTACGGTTCCAGATGGATAGAATCTATCATGGTAGGGAAGTCAAGATGGCAGGTAGGTAGCATGGTCAGCTAACCATTGCATCCATCCAGAAAACAGAGAGAGAACGTGAAGTAGGGGTAGGCTATAAAGTCTCAAGATCCACCCGCAAGTGCTGTCTTCCCTTTAGCAAAGCTCTACCTCCAAATGTTCCGTAACTTTCCCAAGCAGCAGCACCAATTGGGGAATAAATATTCGAGCGCAAGAACCAATGAAGGACATTTCATATTCAAGCCACAGCATTCTACCCTTGACACTCATAGGATAATGGCCATCTTGTGATAGAAAACACATTCAGTCCAACTTTAAAATAGCAAGTCTACAACACTGTCCAAAAGTTCAAAGCATCTTAAGGCAAAGAGGACTCAAGGCAATCTCTATGAGTCTCTAATGAGTCTGTAAAATAATAATAAAAAATACACACATTGACACAGAATAAAGATGAGCAATGGGGGCATAGTGAGGACAGGCTGGATCAAGCAAGACCCAAACCCAACAGGGTAAACACCTATTCCTGCAGTTCCGTGTCTAACACTGAGAACTCCTGATGAAAGTATCTCAAGTCCCAAAGATTTAAGTGGTTCTACACCTTCATCTTTGCTGCCAGCAGCACGCACAGCAGATATCCGTTTCAGTGTTTAGCATGTTCAATATCTTGGCATCTCCAAAGCATTCAAGGATCTACCTTCCCAGATCTACATAATGATCTCTCAGGGACTGACTCTAGCACATGTGGCCGGGGCCTCAGCAGCACTCTGAAAGACAGAATTCTTGATTCCCTGATGAAATTAGTAGTCAAAATAAAAATCTATTATATGTGCTAGAAAACAAATGACAAAGTCATAGGACAAATGGGTCTTTGTTCCATTTGGTTTTGCTTGTGTGCTTGTGTGTGTGTTTATACAAGAAAGCATTTGGGTGGAAGAGCATGGAGGTGGAAGGGCGACATCAGGAATCATCCTGGATGCTCTACCTCTTTATTGCTTTGCTCTTTGTTTTCCCAGGCTCTGCCTCCCAGGGCCAGAACTGCAAACCATCACCATTTCTACCCAGCATTTCTACACTGGATCTGGGAAACCCAATCAGGTCCCTTTCCTTGCAAGGCAGAGAGGCTTAACCCCTGAGCCATCTGCCCAGCCCAGAATAACTGTTTTTAAAGAAAAAAAAAAAAAAAAAAAAAACCAAGTATTTCCTGGGGAAGAATATAGACTTCCAGCTTGCCGCAAAACTTCACACTGCTGCCTGAATTCAAAGATTAAAGGATGGATTGAAAGACTTAATCTTTGGGGCTGGAGAGATGGCTCGGGAGTAAAGATCCTGCCTCACAAGCAAAAGGTCCTGAGTTCGGATCCCCAAGTGCCACATTAAAAATACCTGGTGGAAACAGCTGTGCAGGTTTGGTGGGTGGGATCTGGAAAATCTTAGAAGGAAGTAAAAGTTGGTAGAAGCAGTCCAGGAAGATTCCTGAAGTCACCCTTACTCCTCTACAGGGACACACAGTTCCCCCCTACACACACACACACACACACACACACTGATAGATTAAATAAATAAATAAGTAAATGATTTAATCTTCTAATCAAAGATTAATGGTGCCCACACCCCTAGTTTTGGGAACTCAGGCTCTGATGGCATATAAGTCCTACTGAGGAAAATAACCGAACTCTTTTCTGCTGGCTCTCTTTCTGTTCATATATCATAATTTTCATACATGTATATAAGTTAATATATGGATATATAACCTTGTGCAGTAACCAAGCTGACAGATTATCACCTACAACATACCTTTTTATCTCTACAGCTAACAGTTCCTGTGAACAGTAACATTTACACAGATTAAAAAAAAAAAAAAATGTCTTGAAGCTGCCAGAATATTTGTTTCAATAATTCTGGGGGGTCATAAAATGAAAAGGACTCAGAACAGAAGAGTCACTAGTTTCAAGTATTATTTAATTTTTTGGTCAGTCAGTGGTGGGAGCCCGTCTCACTGCCATAGAGCACTGGCCTTTGTCAAGGCGTATATTCCCACCTGTATTACTCTTTCTTTTTCCAGCAACAGTCGTCTTTGTGCCAACTCCTAAGTAACCATAAATTTTGTTCTTATAAACTTTAATGAATGCCTGGCCAGGATGCTGTAACTATTGGCTTCTTCGTGGAGCATAAATGGAAAGGGAGGGGAGAGTGCACGCTGTGAAAAAAACTGGATAAAATGGAAAAAAAGATCACAGCAAACCCAAAGTCGCAGTTTGCCTTTAATGTGAAGGAGGCCTTGTTTTCACGGTGCGGCAGCTTTCAGGGTTTTTAATCTCAAAGTGGCTGATCAATTTAAGGTAAGTGGCAGGCATTTGGCCTGGTTCCCAGGCCCTGCTTTGCTGGGCTGAGAGAAGAAAGGGCTCAGTGAGACACATAGACAACAGGCGTCATCAGAGGCTCCCACATTCCAAGCATTTTAACACAGATTAGGCCGGCAGGATTCTACTGTTTACTGAAATCTCCTATGTGTTGCGTTTTTCCTTTTCCTTGCATTCCGATCCGAGATGGTTTTCTGGGGTCCGGACCTTCCTGTGCCAAATAGCTTGCAAGGCCATGAATGGAAGAGAAGGACCAGGGTCAAGACTTGTGACTAAAATGTATTTCATTTGCTTGCTGCAGAATAGGCAGCTCCAGTCAGCAGGTAATTGAAAGCTGAACTTTGCGCCTCAGGCACACATGCATCCAGACAGGAACTGCTTTACATGCATGCCTAAGGGGGGAAGAAGATAATTTCTTTAGCAAGGGACAAACTTAATTCAGCTAAGTATGCCCAAAGGATTAGCGGAGTGATTCCTATCGATTTTCACTTCGGATTTTACATATAGGCATACGTCTAAACACATTTGTTAATTATAACCAATAGAATCTTTTCTTCCATTAAAACTTTTGCATGTATACTCAAAACCATTAATATTAAATAGCTCAAACAAATCCCTGACCACTGTCTCATGTTCTCAAAAAATTAACATTTCCTAATCCATTAAATAAAATATGGATCCTATTGATTAGAACCAACAAAAAAGTCCCTTTTGCATTTTCAATGAATCACGCCTTATAGAAAAAATTGTATTTTTAAATACATCTCCAAAATTTCATAGCTACTTTGTCTTATTATACTTTAGCATATTCAAGAATGTCTATCAGTCATCTAGTTTCATTTTTTCCTCTAAGAATTCCATCAAAATAAACAGCTAATATGGATATTTAAAGAACCAACCTTTTTATCTTTTAAACTTTTCAATGTTAATTTACAAATCATTAACGTTAGTATACTCACAAATGCCTTTTTTAACATTTCATAAATTTTACATTGACATCTTTCTTCCCAAATTCACATATTGTTATGTTTAAATAATTTATATTAACAAAACACATTCTTCCTTGTCAGGATTGGCTTAGAATGTAATGAAATTGCATGCTTGTATTTTTATACATGCATGCATTCAAGTGCACTTTGACTCTTCGGTGACTAAAAACATAAATCAAAGATGGAAATAGATTAGAAGCTTCCAGAAGCCATCCTTCTGATGTTGCAGCTTGCATCTTGTCAACATGTGATGTCTGGCTATCTTGTAGCCACAAAGAGAACAGCCTGAGAAGTCAAGTTAGACTTCTGAGAATGATAACAGGGAAGAACATAGATTTGAATACCATAAGCCATAGAACCAGCTCTCCTGACCACTCAACATAGGGTTTCCTGTTGTGTAGGGTAGTAAATATCCATTCATCTACTCAGTCATATATTTGTGAAGCATGTATCAGGTCCTGGACGCCATTCTGATTTACTAAACCAAACATAAGATCCCAGTCTTTGTGTAATTCACATTCTAACCAAGAGATAATGAGCTGAAAAGAGAAAAAAGGCAGTTCTATTTTAGAAGTCCTCAGTGCAATATTCTTCAAAGTGGAGCAGGATCAGGAGACCTGGGACTAAGAAGACCTCAGGTTTGGGTGCTGAGTAAAGACAGGGAAGGTTGGTGTAGCTGAGGAAGTGAGATTGGCCAAACACTCAAGAAAAATGGAAGGCATGTTTTCAGACTGTTGAACTTATTCATGGCACCAAATAATCTCTTACTATATTGCAATTTGCTTATTGATATGTTTGAAACAAAACAACCGTTTTTCTTTGGCATTTTCTTTCCATACTTTAGGAACTTATTTTATCAATACTGCCCTTTGGGGACTGGAGATATGGCTCAGGGGATAAGACTCTGCTTCTGTAAGAGAAGGTCCTAAGTTTGGATTCCAGGTCCCATGTAAAAACAACAGGTAGAAATGGCAGAAGTCTGTACTTCTGACCCTGGTGAGCCAAACTTGGGAAATCCCAGAGAGAAGCAAAAAGTAGGTAGAATCACTCCAGGATGATTCTTGAAGTCCCTCTTGGTCCTCCACAGAGATACACAGTGCCCTGTTATACACACACACACGCACACACACACAATAAAAAATGTTGCTCTTTCCTGGCCTTAAAACCCTTGATTACTGAAGAATTCCCTCCCCCCTTTCTTGTAGTGTGCTTGCATCCACTTTTGAGCCAGGGTTAGTACACATTGGCTTCAAACTCAAATTTGCTGTGTAGCCAAGGACTGTGTTGACCTCCTGATCCATGCTCTTCAGCCTCCCAAGCGCTGGAATTACAGGCACTCTTCACCACACCAGTTGTTGTAATATTTTTAATTATATCTGCCTTAACTGCTTCCTTTGGGTGCTCTCACATCTGGAGCTTCTAAAGTGCTGTAAGCCCAGAAAAGACTAAGAGGAATAAGTAAAAAACCAAAACAAACAAGCAAAGAAAACCCTCTTACCTTAGTACTATTTATTGTGCCCCTACATGGCAAGACCCATACAATCTATTTCAATTCATTCTTACAGATACCCTTTGTGATATTCTTGTCATCTCAAAGATAACAAGAATTTTACTTTCCCATTATACAATTAGAAAAGAGTAGATCACACATTTGAAACTAGGCAAGTCTGACCTCATGCTCTGAGCTACTGTCTGTCCTTAGAGCAGCAACAGAAATAACCCTGTCATCAGACTACTTGCAAGAGTTAAGATTCATAAGATGGGCTTGGAGACAGGGACAGTGTCTTCATGCAAGTTTGAAGGCCTGAGTAGGATCTCTAGCAATATGACAAGTTGAGGGCATGTCATGTGTCTTTAATCACAGAACTGTGGAGATGGAGCCAGGAGGGACTCTGGTACTCACTGGCCATCCAGTGTAGCCAAATTACTGAGCTCCAGACTGGATGAGAAACTTTAACAATAAAGTAGAAAGTTATTGAGGAACACAGGCAATGTTGACCTTACTGAGGAACACCCACAATGTTGACCTATGACCTCCTCATGTACGAACACATATACACGCACACACACATGCACGCACACACTGTTTGAAAATGGCATTAGCTATGATTTAATCATCTTATTGATACATAATGTCCTCAAATTTTTGCTACTTATAAATGGTATAGCTAATGTCAGCCAACTGCAATGATAACATTCAAATAAGATGATCTAGTTTTTAGAGTTAATAGCTGTATTACTTGAATTCTTGCCTCAGTGTGGTAAAGTGCTGGTACATTTTCTGGCAGCCTGCACACACCCAGATATGAATTAGTTTTCATGAGGGTGCCCTTTGCCCTTAATCAAGTCACGTACCTATTGCAACATCTGGACTGCTTTCACGCCGCGTTCTTCATGGCACCTTCCATGCTGCTCTAGGGTATCGGCTACCCACTACAGTTGCACCTACTGCATACCTGAGAAAATCTACTTGAAGAGGAAAGAGTCATTTTGGTTCATAGTTTCAGAGGCTTCTGGGCCTATGGTGGGGCGGGAAACCATTCTCTAAAGCCATGATGGAGTGAGGCTGGTGTTCATGCTGTGATGGTTAGAAGCAAGAAGAAAGACGGGTAGAGAGAGGGAAAGGGTATCAGGCCCCAATATACCCTTTAAGGACACACACCCAAGTGACCTTCATCTCCACACTAGATCCACACTTCAAGTTTCTACCAGCTCCCAATAGTACCATCAGCTAAGGACCAAGTCTTTTTTTTCTTTTTCCATCTCTCTGTCTCTCTGCCTCTGTCTTTATCTGTCTGTCTGACTGTCTGTTTCTCTCTCTCTCTCTCTCTCTCTCTCTCTCTCTCTCTCTCTGTATGTGTTTGTGTGTGTCTGTGTATCTGTATGTGCCTGTGGAGACCCAAGGGTGACTTTGGGAATTATCCTGGACTGTGCTACCTTCTGTTTTCTTTGCTCTGGAGTCACTCATGCTCTGCCTTCCAGGACCATAAGTGTAGGCCACCATTTCT
This sequence comes from Typhlomys cinereus, assembly GCA_023101885.1. Taxonomy (NCBI): domain Eukaryota; kingdom Metazoa; phylum Chordata; class Mammalia; order Rodentia; family Platacanthomyidae; genus Typhlomys; species Typhlomys cinereus. The sequence goes on along the minus strand of JALPQD010000050.1, from coordinate 4,734,515 downwards.
GCCTGGAATTTTTCTGTGGGATCTAGGATCTGAACTCAGGACTTCCTGCTTTTGAGGCATCCTGACTCCTGAGTCATCTCTCTGACTCAAGGACCAAGTCTTTGACATGGGAGCTTCTGGGGGACATTTGAATCCCAAACCATAACAAACTGATTAACAAATCTTCATCTCTTGCTTAAAACCTTCTCCCCACACAGCCCCTCTTGAATTCTCCATGTTTGAACCTCTTCAGTTAGCATGATAATTTTCCAAAAGACAGAAGCCATCTAGATTTATTGGCTTACATTAATGCACTGAAAAGCCCAGAGCTTCAGCTTCTGCTAATATTAGTTTTTTTTTTTTTTTTTCCTCAGCTTCTTTCTCTATCCTTTGGCTGGCTTCTCTTAGGGCAACAGGCTGACTGCCAATGGGTGGCATTCACAGGAAGAGAAAACTGCTACCCTTCTCTGTGGAACCCCTGGACTTCGCTTCTGAACATACCTGTACAAATCATTGTAAACAGGAAAATGAGATACACTGTTTGGCCTGGTTCTGGATCCCATGATGTTCCTGAACCAAGTGTGATAACAGAGAAATGTGATCATCCTGACTGGATTGGCTCATTCAGGAATCACCTTGAAAACCGAGAGTCTTCAGATAGTCTAGAGAAGTCCTTTCCCACCACACTAGGATGCTCCTCCTGTCTCAGTAGCAGGGCTCTGGTCCTTGTTTTATAAAATCATTAAATTCTTTCCTATTTTCCACTAATCACTATAATTATCTTTCACCAACCTAGCTTTTCTGCTTAACTTTTCATACACTGTAAGGAAATGGAAAAACTACTACTGACCCCACTTGTGATTTTTCATTATGATGATAAATACTAGAATATGTATTTATATACACATACATATAAAATTAATCTCACAAATGTCCAACATACCCTAAAGAAGTAGAAGTTGTGATCCATGTTTACAGATGAGGAAACTGCCCATGAGAAGATAAATAAACTTTTGCTTGAAGACACAGAGAGAAATTATATTCACATTTGGGCCTTGAACCTCTTTCTCAACTTCTTAAGCCTGTCAGTGCATCACAAATATCACCCACCATAAGTAAATTCCTGTGTTTCATTAAAGCTTTATATGTGGGGCTGGGGACATGGCTCAGTAAAAGTAAAAGCACTTGTCATGTGAGTGAGTGTGTGGAAGTTCGCATCCTCAGAGTGCATATAAATGTTGGGGATCCCCTCCAAAGGCTGAGATCGGGAATCTCCAGAGGAGCCTGGCCAGCCAGACTGTCCCTGCTAAGTGATAAGAGCAATCAATGGTGATTCTGATATCAATCTTGAGTCTCCACACTCATCAGCATGCACATATGTGTGAATACACACACAGCCCATCACCACATTCTCAAGTGGGGGGAAGCTTTGTAAAAATAAGTTACCCAACCAGGGATCATATTTGCTACCCTCTGGGATAGATAATTAGATTCTTGATTTTTTTATTCCATTGTGAAGGTAAACATCAAATTATAATTTATTGAGAAAAACATTTCTCAAGATGAGAGTTGCTTTGGAAAGCTTTTTGATGAATGATATTAGCAAGGTTCCTAATATTGAAACATGTTTGTTTCTTTCAACTCTATTTGGTTGCTCGGGGTTATTCTTCTGATATATTTTCTGCACAGGGTTGAGGAACAAAGACCCAGGATTACAGGACATAGTAAAAGGAAAGTGAGGAAGTCCAACCCCTGTTGCCCTTTGAGGGGACTATTTCTAAGCAAGCTATGGGGCACGCTGTGTAAAACAAAGCAAGAAGAAACTATTAAGAAGCTAAAAAAAGATAAGCGGGGATTTAGAAAGGGTCTGTGTAGTAGGGAAGTAAGAACTACAATTCAGCGGGTCATCAAAGAAAACAGATTGAAGGAATGCTCAGTTCTCAATGAAGGCTCTAAACAGCTACAGGGAGACATGCAGACAACTGGAAATAGAAAACCCTAGATAAATCACATGGTCAATACCCAAAAAACCCAATGGAAAAAGAACAGCATCTTCAACAAATGGTGCTGGCAAAACTGGATATCCACATGCAGAAGACTAAAACTGGACCTGTATTTGTCACCATGCACAAGAATCAATTCTAAATGGATCAAGGACCTCAATATAAGGCCAGAGACTATAAAAACCTTAGTTGAAATGGTAGGGAACTCCTTCGAGCTGATTGGACTAGGCCAACAGTTCTTAAATGGAAATCCAATAGCACAGTCACTACAACCAACACTCAATAGATGGGATCTTATGAAATTAAAGAGCTTCTGTTCAGATAAAGAGATTGTAACCGGAGCTCAAAGGCAACCCACAGAATGGGAGAAAATCTTCACTAACCACATATCTGATAGAGCTCTATTATCCAGAGTGCACAAAGAACTTAGAAAACTAAACACCAAGGAAACAAATGGCTCAATTAAAAAATGGGCCTTGGAACTTAAAAGAAACTTTACCAGGGACGAAATTGAAATGAATAACAAATATCTTTAAAAATGCTCTGCATCCTTAGCCATCAGGGAAATGCAAATCAAAACCTCCCTGAGATATCATCTCACCCCAATCAAGATGGCAAAAATCCACAGTAAAAACAACACCAAATGCTAGAGAGGATGTCATGAGAAGGGAACTCTCCTACATTGCTGGTGGGAATGCAGGCTTATACAACCATTCTGGCAAACAGTCTGGTGATTCTTAAAAAAGTTAAAGATTAAAATGCCATATGACCCTGCTATTCCACTTTTGGGAATAATCCCCCATCCAGCAAAAATTCACCTCGATAGCACAAGCACGACCATGTTCATGGCAGCACTGTTTACAATAGCAAAGTCATGGAGTCAACCCAAATGACCAAGAGCTGACAAGTGGATAAGGAATTATGGTACATTTATACAATCAAATACTACTCCAACATCAAAAATGATGAATTGATGAAATTTGTCGGGAAATGGATGGAACTAGAAAAAATTATATTGAGTGAAGTATCCCAGACACTGAAAATTTATCACCATATGTGCTCCCTAACAGGTGGATCCTAGTGCCAAACCCACTTAGTGACACACTCAAAGACAAATCTCTGTAATACCTACAGTAATTGCAAAGATTATAAACAGGAGGGAAGGGAAAGGAGGGCACCGCCAGAAATAAGGACAGAAGGGATCATGCTACGGCAGAGAATACAGGCCACTATCAAGTACTGCAAGTAAGTAATGAGACATCTGGTTAAGCTCACAGACTTTCCTTCCTGGTCACTTGCAATTGATGGGGTTTGATCTCAACAGAAAGGGAGGGCAGAGAATCTGATAGATAGAAGGTAATCATCCTGCAAATGGGAGACTGACCCCCCCACACACCGCAGTTTCCTATTATTATTCATCTACCTTTGAATCTACTCTTATAATAAGACTCTATTTTAACAGCCTTTTATCTCTGGCTAGGAGGCGACATCAAATACCCATCAGGATGGAGCCAAGGGTGGTGCAGGAACAGCAAAACTGGAAGAAGAAGAAGAAAAAAAGAATAATCATAATTCAGAACATCAGAGACCCTACATTAATCACCAGGAACTAGGCGATCTAATCTATCCTCATCCTAAAGCACAGGGAAATTTGCAGAAGAGGGGGCGGTAAGATTGTAAGAGCCTAAAGATGGGGAGAAGCAACAATATGCAAGATACTCCACACAACTTAGGGCCGAAGTAACCATAATAGGACTTTGCATGACCTTTGCAATGACTGGCATATCATTGACCCCCCCAAAGTCTAGCATGGATCACAGGCACTAAGCTCCTTAGAGGCAAGGGATTAACAGCCACAATAGTGTTCCTATACCAAAGGGGAGCCCAAGTAAGGGCTCTAGGCAATGCTACTGAGTCCTTACACCTCAGCAGAGAGGAAGACCCAGAGAGAAGTTTGACATGCACACTGAAAGATGCTCCAGGAAAGGGGGGGGGAGGCACTGGGAGAAAGAGAGGGAGGGAAGGGGGGAAGGAAGGGGAAAAGCGGGGAGTGAGCAAGGGGATCGGGGAGGGGTGGAAGAAGGGAGGGGAATGGGGAACCTATCAAGTTTGTATGAGTGGAAAAAATAAATTAAAAAAAATCCACTTTGTAGGGAAACTCAAACAGCACCATTCAGAGAACCCACAGGTTTTCCATATTCACAAATTTCTCACAGCCAAAAGTATATCAAGTATACCAGGAAGCAGGGCCATATGAAAAAAAAAAATCAGGAGAAAAACAATAATGATAAAAATAGGAGGAATGTTTCAATTAAGGATTAATGAGTACACAATACCATTTTTGGAAAGTGTTGCCAACGAAGTTGCAGCTATGTTTACCCAGTCTAAACAACTCAACGATGGTATAATTCCAACAGGGATACCTACACATGAACACAAAAGATAGGTGCCAGCATATACTTAGCCTATTGTTAATATCATCAAACTCTAGGAGCAGCTCCAATCCTCATTAACAATGGCATAAAGTATACTATATGTGTATATGTGCTATATGCAGCAAAAAAAGAAATCTACTTCCATATATAACAAAGGTTAATGTCTCAAAAATACAGCATATAACAAGAAAAATAATACAAATTTTATGTAATCTCACTTAAATAAAATTCAAAAATGGGAAGTACTAATTATGGCAATAGAAAGAAAGCAAACGTTGGGGTGTGTTGACGCCTCCTGCCTGTATTTTGTAGTATGTAACTAGTTGAGAAAGGATGTTTTTGCTGTTGCCAGGAGTTTGGCAATCTGGGAGTAAGCCGCCCTTCCTTTAGCTGGTGCATTATACAATATGTAGCTAATCAATGACAGAAGCAGCCCAGAGAAGTATTGTAATCTTTGTTTTTGAGACTAGCTGAAACTGAAAAACATCTGATGACTAAGTAATTAGGAATAAGCCATTAGGATAAGATGTCGTTCGGCGCAGGAAAGCCTTCCATATATCTGAGAATCCTTGTGAATTCACACATAAGCCCCTACAGATCAGCTTTGGATGCGGACCCTCACTTTCCTCTTTCTCAGCTGGCATTCCGCCTCAGGCATCTGTCCTTCAATACAATTGGCCTGTCATGAAATGAGAAGGTCAAACTTAAGTCTCATGACAAAATGTGAGTAGTGACGATCTTTGGAAGACAAGGCAGAATCAGGTTAGAAGACTAGTCACTGAGATGTGGGTAATGTTCTGGATCTCACTTTGGGAACTAACTTTCACACCTGAGAACTGTACCCTCTCCTGTCCAGAAGTTTATCAAATGAAGAGAAATGAAAGATAACTGCCTCAAGCAAATAATCATAAGTAATAGGAATGATCCTAAATTAATTAAAATTCGTTCATTACAATAAAATATACTTAAATTCAGAGGACAATATGTGATACTTTCTAATTTCCAAGAGGCCAAACAAGCATTGCTAATGCTGGCACAGATGGGAAAGATCTCCTGTTATCAAGATGCAACGCTAATATTATCATTTAACAGAGACCATACTAAGTACTTGGATGTATTAACATATTTGTGCCCTCCAATAACTCTAAGAAACCGACGTTATTAAGCTACTTTGCAGATAAATTTTTAAATTTTTTTTATTCAAGTGTGCGTGTGTGTGTGTGTGTGTGTGTGTGTGTGTGTGTGTAGAACTACGGGCGAATTGGGAAACCACCATGGACGCCTCTGCCTTCTCCTTTACTCTGCCCCAGATTCACAGGCTCCGCCCACCAGGACCAGAAACGCAGCCCCCCCCCCCCCCCCCCCGCTTCCGCCGGGCATCTATACCTGGGATCTAGTATCGGAACCTGGGACCTTCCGCCTGCGAGGCAGAGGCTTAACCCCTGAGCCACCTCTCCAGCCCCGCAGATAAATTTTTATTACATCATTTGATGTCTCTATCAGCTATATCTCCCTCACCATAAAAAAGCACCTGAAATAATTAACTTATAAAGAGAAAGAGGTTGATTTGGGTTCATTGTTTTGGAGAGTGTGTGATTGATTGAGCCCCCTGTTTGGGGCTTGTAGTGGTTCGACACATCAGAATAGCATGTGGGGGGCCAAGACCACTTATTCCATCAGTCAGGAAGCAAAAGACAGACTGGGATCCCACAGTGCTGTTCAAAGTCATGCTTCCGATGACCTAAGGACCTCCCACAGGGCCTCATCTCCCACTAGCATCCTGTAGACCACATATGCACCTCTGAGGGACACACAGCCAATCTATTACAACGTCCTTGACTACAAATTGATGCCTTGCCAACAACTGATTAAAGCAAAAAGGAGAGTATTTAGAAGACCACCGCTTAACTCCTAGAATGTCCAGAGTCAGGCACAGCACTGGCAGGCGTGACAGTCACAGGATCCTCCAGGTTCAGGCACAGCCACCTATAGAACTGCTCTAGCTCAGGGTCCTGCATTTTATTTCTTTTTTTTTAAATACTTATTTATTTTTTCCACTCATACAAACCTGCATCTTATTTCTGTGACGTCCGCAAGGATGGCATTCAGTTCCCACTGTACCACTTATGTCATGGACACATGTCACGGTTTGAATATAAGTTGCCCCCGCAGACTCATGTGCTTGAATCTTTAGTTAATGTCTGAAAAGGTGGTAGCGCCTTTGGAAGATTCAAGTCTTGCTAGAGCAAGGCAAGTCACAGGGGACGGGCCTTGAGGTTGGCTAGCCCTGCCCTGCTAGTAGTCTGCTTTTACAGTCCGCAGCTGTCTCAGTCTCCAGTGACCTAAGGTGCCTCCAGCTTCTGCTGCCTGCCAGGCCTCTTCCACCATACTGTACTGTAACTCCCCTCTGGAACCGGAAGCCAGAACCTTCTCCCTTAAGTTGTTTGAGCCTGAGTGGTGCGTCATAGCAGCAGAAAGATTGTGAGCACATAATGCATGCCCTGAAACAATTTATACATATACATATACATATGCATGTATCACAACTCTGGAAGTTGGCAAGAAGAGATCGGAGCCCAGTTAGCTTGGTCCCATACTTAAGTGCTCAACTCCACTAAGCTGCCTCCCAGCCCACAGAGGCACCTTTCCCATTTGAAGGGTCAGGAGAGTCCAATCACAAGCGAGCCCAGCAACACTTATGCCAAGTGTCATCAGAAGTTTCACAAGTGTGCTACTGGAATGATTTAAAGAGACTACTCATATGACAAATCGGGACTTCTGAAAATCACTAGTGCTGTCATGAGGCAGGCAGGGCGGATCTGCTGCCCCAGCTCACCCAAGAGCCATAACTCCGCCCTGTGGCGGGCTGCTGCTGACTCAGGAGAGCAGAGGAGGCACTGCTGACTCATCAGAACCACATCCTGCCCCGCCCTCCCGCCCTCCGCTCTTGCCTAGAAGCCTCCTGTCAATCTTCTGGGCAAGTGTTGCCCCCACTCCCCGCCACTCCCCTGGCACAGGTATGTATGTGCTGCAAAGACTGAAGAAGTGTAATCCATTTTCCAGGAATATTTGGCCCTGTTGGCATCGGCTGAGGCATCTATGTGTAAAGCTGACTCTGAGTGAGTGGGAAACTGATCTCTGGAACATGTAGACTCAGGACTGGGTTCCTGGTATTTTTCATGTGTTCTCATGGGTACAAACCATATCCTAGCCCTACATTTCCACGCCTTTAAATGATGGCTTTAGCTGATTTAAATCAGAAGGAAAAATCTTAAACACGATTGCAACGAGATAACAACTTGGGAGGAATGTGCTCCTTCTGAGAATTGTGTTATAAGATACATATTCAGTACGAGCAGAGACTAAGCAAGCATGTCATCCCCCTCTGACTCAATGGAGAAAAATGTGTGGTAGGCAACTTACGATCCTACTGCTTACCTTCAAATCAAGACTAAGAGGAAAGGTCAAGTTTTTTCCTTGATTAAAGACAATTTCATGAAATCGTTGAGGCCTTTTTTGTTGTTGGAGGGAGTTTCCACCGACTACAAGAGTGGGAATTAGGAATTCACATACTATAGTAGTCAGCATTCTACTTGGAAGGATGTGAAATTCAGATCCTGGATACAAGTATTACTTTATAGGCAAGGAATAATTCACAAAAGTTTTTGACCTAATTTATTTTAATCATTTATAGTCAGATGGGGAACATAGATAACTTAGTAAAAAATTTTAAGGCAAAAATTACATAAGTACCATTCAGGTCAGGAAAGAGAATACCACCATTCTTAAGTAAGGACTATAACCAAACAAAGTATTAAATAAGAATTCTTACATTATCATCAAAGTCAGGATGTTTAAAATGAAAATCTCTAGGTGTTCAACCCTAAGATCCTTCCTGCTCTGATATTTAGACTAACCATTTCCCTTTGTTCATATTAAAGTTTTATCACCTAACTAGTTTGATTTTGCCATGTTTGAACTGTGCATAAATGCAAAATTTGTCTTGGTTTTTATTTTGCTTCTTTTCTCAAAAATAACTGTGTCATAAGTGTGAAAGTTATACACAGAGTGAAGGGAAGAGACAGCAAAAACTAGTCTTGAGATGTTCTTTCCGAAAACCATAGGTGATTTAACAACACTCCAATACTACACATGTGATAACTCTTAATGAGTCAAGGAGAAATCAAAAACCTTCCAAGCACTATAGCTTTTTGCCATTGCTTTAGTTGTCCACCAGAACCCAATGGTAAGACCTCATTATGGAAGACACCACAAACATTGAACAAAGGATCAGAGTAAATAAGCTGGAACTGTTCTAGAAGCTTCCTTCTTACTGTTCAGCTTCTATAGAACCAGAAGGTGCTATTCAGGCTGCTGGGTGAAAAAAAAATCTAATAGTCTTACTAACTATGAATTCTGTGAGCTGCAATAATAACCACCCTAGCAAGATGGGACCATTGGAACATCAGTGACATGAATTTTAGGGAGGAAAACAGCTGCTTTCTGATTAGGTTTAAGGCCCCTCTCTTCAGTAAGTGCTGGAAACCATGATATGAACTTGCTTGACTTGGGTCAGAGGCTTTGGAGAGGGTAGAAGGAGGAGGAGGTGAGTACAAACTACTGATGTTTCGCTTTATGGACTTGATATCAAATTGCCTTCTACATATATGTCATTATAACCATAAATCAATGCAACTCTTGACCCTCAAGCAAGAAGCATTCTTTTATTTACATATGAGAGAGAGAGAGACAGACAGAGACAGGCAGAGAGAGAGAGACAGAGAGAGAGAGAGAGAGAGCGCACATACACATATATCATGGTGCATTAGTGGAGGTTCTTCCACCGTGTGGGCTTCCAGGGATCAAACTGATCACCAGGTTTGCAAGCATGTACCTTACCCACTGAGTTTTTTCGCCAGCCCAAGAAGCATTCTTTCATAACAGAAAGCATTTAATATAGAGAATCACAACTAGCCAAAGAGCAAAATAAATGACAGAGTGCTTGGCCCTAGATAGGACATCTAAAGAAGCCCCCCCCCCCCGAATCCCAAGACTCACATGGCAGACAGCTACACTCATGAATTCACTGTAGGTGTGTTGGCCTCCATAAGACCTGCACAAGATCGATTTGTCAGTGCTTTATCACTGGACTCTTGAGGGTTAATGCTGGTTGTGGGAAAGGGAGCTGCTGTTCTCGGTGGTGTATCCACTGATATATCATTCATACTTCAGCAGGTTCTCGGACACATGCCAATACAGGCAATCAGAGGAATCTCAGTGAGCTTACACATCCCAAAAGACATGAAAGTAGGAGGGAGAATGGTTAGAAAGAAGAAGGTTTTCAATGGGTGAAGGAAGACAATAGAATCAGGTAATATGAGGTGAAAATGACTTAAATTCATTGTATTCATGCGGAAACAGTCAAAGAATAAAAGTACATAAAAATGACCAGGGAAAATGGGATCTATCACTTAATTTTATTTTACTATTAGGTAATGTCTTGTTACTCTTCTTTCTGCTGCTGTGAGACAATACTCATACACAACCCAAGGAAGCAAGAGATTTATTTGATGCACAGTTTCCGAGGGCATAATATCAGAAAAGACATAATGGGCAGCAGAAGCTAAAGAACTCAAATCACAAGTATCTTCAGAGGCAAGGAGAGCAAAGAGCAAACTGCTAGAGCAGAGCGGTGGCGGAAGCCAGAGGGCTACCCAACCTCAAGGCCTGCCTGTGTAGTGTGCCTTTCTCCAGCAATATTCCACCTGCTAAAGGTGCCACTACCTTTGCAAACACCAACATCAGCCGAGCAACTTACATTCAAACCATGACAAGTAAGTTAGAGCATTTTCTTACTTTTTTCACTGGACTATTAAATTCTAATATAATTTGCTTGTTCATATTCTTTATATTTTTTTCTATAGCTGTTTCTTGTCTTTCTTTTTAATTTGGGGATTCAAAAAACTTTAAATGTTATAATCCTTTGTCTATGATTTATACCGTAATATAGTTCTGTATAATTTTTATATATATATATATATATATATATACACACACACACACACACACACACACACAAGGTTTTAATTTGTATATATGTTTTTCTTTATGAGTCAGCTTGGAGAGCCTACAATATTCATTTATTTAATCAAACATTAATTTGATCGTGTGTGTGTGTGTGTGTGTGTGTGTGTGTGTGTGTGTACAAGAATGCACTTGGATGTGTTTTCTTACAGAGGCCCAAGGATGACTTAGGGAATCATCACGGATTGCTCTGTCTCCTTATTGTTTTGTTCTAGGGTTCATAGTCTTTGCCTTCCAAGATTACCACCATTTCCATCTGACATTTTTTACAAGGAATGTGGAGATTCAAACTCAGATCAAAGGCTTTAAACACATCTTTTCAGTCTAGTTTGGTGCTGTTTGTTTGGTTGGTTGGTCGGTTAGTTTGGGGATGATGGGGAATTAAACTTAGGGCTTCACACGAACTAGGCAAGTGCTCTACCACCAAGCCAAATTTCCAGCCGTTTCATCTTGTGAAAAGAATTTGCAAATGTATTAAGGCCTCCTAATCTGTTGACTTTATGTAATAGATACTGTCTGAGAAAATCCCAGTGAAAACCTTTAAAAACAGGATGTAGACTTTTCCCAAAAGCAGATAAATTTCCAGCCTGCATAGTAATAATCTCCTCCAAGAGACCTGCCCTAGAGATTTGTGGGGCTGGGAAAATAGGCACTGTAGGCAAAGCCCTAGTTGTCCAAGCCTGAAGATGGCACTTCAGAACCCCATGGCCTGGTTAATGCCTGGCAATGGCATAAGTGTCCCTGCATCCCTACAGGAAATGAGGTCAGGAGGAGACAATCTCCATGCATTCACAGGTCAACCAACCTGGTTTGCACAGCAGTGGGGAAGAGAACCCATCTCAAATGGTAGAATCGGGTAGGAATGTCACCTAAGAGGTGTTCTCTGATTCCACACATGTACTTGCACATCACACACCCACACACGAAGATTTCAGACTTGCTTAGGCACCCTAACAATTACATAAGTGACTCCATTTGGATATACAGATGTCAAAAGTCTGGTGGCCAAGTAAAACATACCTACAGGCCAAGTCTGGCATGCAAATAATAGGTGTGTTGCCTGTAAAACTGCATAGGAAAAGATGAAGTTGATTTTTGAATCAGGAACGATAAAATTTGAGCCTTTGACAGATTTCAGAAGTCAAAAGAAAAACAGTAAGCATTCTAATAAAAAAAACACAAGCATAATGTAGTAAAAACTCAGTTATTTTAGAAAGGTATATGATAGATATACTTTAATATTGTTCTAAAATTTGATAAACATTCGTTCTTTGAATAAAGCAATAGTTTCATAGAAATGTGCCTATCAGTACAAGCAACAATAAAATAAAATGTTACTACATCAAAGAAAAAAAATCCTTTTGTATATACAGCTTACCACCATTACTGGCAAGACGGTTCACTAGGTAGAGACTCTATAAAAGCATGTCGACTTGAGTTTGATCCCTGAATTCCATTTAAGGTGGAAATGGGAGAACTGACTCCACAGCATTGTGTCTATCTGACCTCTACATGCATGCCATTGTGCACACACACACACATACACATGCAATAATAAAGTAAATACTTTTAGGACTGGAGAGATGGCTCAGGGGTTAAGACTCTGACTCACTAACAGAAGGTCCTGAGTTCGTATCCCAGGTCCCACATAAAAGCGCCAGGCAGAACAGCAGAGGCCTAAACTTCTGGTCGTGGTGGGTGGAGCCTGACAAATCCCAGAACAAAGCAAAAAAAACAGGTAGAAGCAATCCAGGATGATTTTCCAAAGTGACCCTTGGTCCTCCACAGGGACACACGCGCGTGCGCACGCGCACACACACACACACACACACACACACACACAAAGTTAAAAAACACATTTTAGGAAAAGTAAAGGGGGGCCTTTCAGCCGAAGACCTGCCTGGTCCAGTCTGCTCCAGGGTAGGGAGGGCCACTAGGCCACACCCCAGGTCGCAGGTGAACTGCGTAGTCACCAGAAGCTCTGCCCTTTCCACCCGGATCGTGCGTGGTCCAGGCAGGATACACTGCTCTTCAGAATTCAACAGAGTCCAAAGAAAACCCAAGCAAACTCTAGGGGACAGAGGCCATACATCTGAAGTCCTCTAAAATCATCTTCTCACATGGGAGAGATTCTTCACATCCACCCCAAAGATAAGTAAACCACCTTTTACCATCCTGTTCCTTTCGATTATATGTCACTGTAGATTAACTTTTCCATATAGCCACCCCCAAAATATATACAACCTCAGGGTCTATACCACTCATCCTCATATATCACTAAGGTACCAAATTGTAAAAGTGCGCTACCATACTAATATTCACCCCCTGTCCACTAAATCTGACTTAGTTGATGTACTAAGTCTAATAGTCTCATCTAGGAAATAAGGATAACAACAGACAAGATTGCCCAACTCCAAGGCAAACACTAGTAATAACTGCCCGAGAGTAGTAATACCAGCTACTACCAGTAATAATTACTACCAGTAGTAATACACAGAACTAAAAAAAGGTCTTAAGAAATAAAACAACAATGCCCAAGTCAAAGTGCAAATCCATGAGAAACAAAATTCAAGAAAACAAATCTCCCACAGAAAGAATTAACCCCATAATGATAGATTCCAACCAGAACAAATTCACCGAAAATAGCCAAGAAAGCCAGACCCAAGATAACGACTTTCAAAGCATGATCATTACCATGATCAATACTGTGAAAGAAGAAATCCAGGAGGAGTTAAAAAAAAAAAAACCCATCAACCACCTTGAATAAGAACACAACAACTTGGAGGAGTTGAGAAAAACGGTTCAAGAAACAAAAAAAAGCATAGAGCAATTAAAACAGACTCAAAGAGTTTAAAATTGAACTAAAAGACAAGTTATCTTCAACCCAGAGCTCAACAGAGAGTCTTATCAGCAGAACTAACAAAAGCAGAATATAGAATTTCAGATCTTGAAGACAAAGTGGAAGAACTAACAAATCTCAATGGAAGAGGTTTGTTAAAGCGAAAAAGATACTTGAGAGAAATATTCAAAAGTTATGTGACACCCTGAAGAAGCCTAACATGCACATTCATGGAATACCAGAACAAGAATCCCAAAATACCACACCTGAGGAAATTTTTCAAATTATCATCAAGGAAAACTTTCCTCATCTAAAGAAAAAGAGGCACATCCATATACAAGAGGCATTTCACACCTCAAACAGATATGACCAAAATAGAAAGTCACCACGGCAAATAATAGTCAAAACACTCCACATTCAAGACAAAGAAAAGGTGCTGAGAGCTTCAAGGGAAAAAAAAAACAAGTCACTTTTAAAGGTAAACCTATTAAAATAACAAATGACTTTTCAACAGAAACAGTAAAAGCAAGAAGAGCTTGGAGAGATGTACTTCAAGTATTGAAGGAGCAAAAATGTTAACCCAGGCTGATATACCCAGCAAAACCATCCGTTATGATCGAGGGGGAAAGAAAAGTTTTCCAGCACAAAGACAACTTGAAGGTTTACATGTCTACCAAACCAGGCCTTCAAAAAATGCTAGAAAAGATACTCGAGCTTGAAGAAAAGAGCAAGCATATCTAGGAAGACAGAAGGGAAGTATAATACCACCAAAACTAAAAGTGAAGCAATACACTTACAAAAGCCACTAAACATAAAAAGTGTCCAGAATTAAAAGTAATTTCTCCATTATAACACTAAATGTTAATGGAATTAACTCACCAATCAAAAGACACAGATTTCAAACTTGGATTAGAAATCACAACCCATCAATCTGCTGCTTTTAGGAAACTCATCTCACCACAAAAGATAGGCACATCCTAAAAATAAAAGGCTGGTCAAAAATTCTGCAAGCTAATAGGACCAGGAAACAGGCAGGGGTAGCTATTATGATATTGGACAAAGTGGACTTGGAACCAAAAAAAATCATAAGAGATACAGATGGATACTACATTTTAGTCACAGGTATAATTCACCAGGAAGACTTCACAATACTAAACATGTATGCACCTAATATGTGCTCCTCCACATTCACTAAGCAAACGACACAGCATCTAAAGCAAAAATCAACCCCAAGACGATAATTCTTGAGGATTTCAATACCACACTCTCAACATGGGATAGATTAACAGGCCAAAAACTAAAGAACTTAATCAAACTCTTACTGAAATGGACCTTACAGATCTCTACAGAAGTTTTCATCCATGCACCAAAGAATACACATTTTTCTCAGCAGCACATGGAACTTTCTCCAAAATAGACCACATATTGGGCCACAAAATGAATCTCCACGTATACAGAAAGTTGAAATTCTAGCCTGTACCACCATGGTCTAAAGCTTAACATCCACGACAAAACAAACAACAGAAAGTACACTAACTCCTGGAAACTAAACACTATGATGCTGAATGAGAATTGGATTCAGGAAGAAATTATAAAGGAAATTCAAGATTTCCTGGAAGTGAATGATATAGAAAATACAACTTATCAAAATCTTTGGGACACAATGAAAGCTGTCCTAAGAGGTAAGTTCATAGCTCTTAATGCCTACATCAAAAAAAAATAAACATTAAAAATAAATAACAATACAGCTTAAAGCTTTAGAGATACAAAAGCAATCCAATCCCAAAAGCAGTAGAAGAGAGGAAATTAGCAAAATCAGGGGAGAAATATCCAAAATTGAGATAAGGAAAATGATACAGAGAATCAACCAGTCAAAAAGCTGATCTTTGCGAGTGGATAAGGAAACTGTGGTACATCTATACAATGGAGTACTACTCAGCCATCAAAAATGATGAATTACTGGAATTTGCCAGGAAATGGATGTCATTAGAAACAATTATATTAAGTGAAGTATCCTAGAAAATTAAGCGCTCTATGTACTCCCTAATAGGTGGCTCCTAGTACCAAAACCACCCAGCCCACCTTGAGACACTCATAGGTAAATCTATGTATTACCTACAGTAATTGCAAGGATTATGAACAGGAGGGATGGGGTAGGAGGGCCACACCAGAAACAAGGACAGAGGGGATCATGTTACAGTAGAGAAAATAAGCCTCCATCAAGGACTGCAAGTAAGTAATGTGACACCTGGTTAAGTTCACAGACTTTCGTTCCTGATCATTTACAACTAAGGGGGTATGATCTCAGCAGAAGGGGAGGGCATATAGTCTGGCAGATAAAAAGTAACCATTTTGCAAATGAGTGATTGATCCCTCCCTCACTGTGGTTTCCTACTTTTATTACATCTATCCTTGAATGTGCTCTTATAACAAGACTCCAGTTTAACAGCTTTTTGTCTCTGGCCAGGGGGTGATATACAATGCCTATCAGGATGGAGTGAAGGGCATTGTAGGAGCAGCAAAACTGCAAAAGAAAATCAACAAATCACAATCCAGAACTTCAGAGACTCTATATCACCCACCTAGAACTAGGCCAGCCTAATCTCTCCCCATCCTGAAGCTCAGGGAAATTTGCGGAAGAGGGGGCGGTAAGATTGTAATAGCACAAGGATGGGAGGAGCAATGATTTGCAAGATACTCCACACAAGTTAGGGCCGAAGCAATCATAATTGGACTTTGCATGCCCTGCACAATGTCCAACACACTATTGACCTCACAAACTCTAGCATCTGCTAAAGGCACCAAGATCCTTGGAGACAAGGGATTGACAGCCACAGTAGTGTTCCTATGCTTAAGGGGAACACAGGAAAGGGTTCAGGGAAATGCCACTGGGTCCTTGTATGTCATCGGAGAGGAGGCCCCAGAGGAGAGTCTGGCATGCACATCAAAGGACTCTCTGGGGATTGGGGGGGAGGCACTGGGGGATGGAGAGGGAGGGATGAGGGGAGGGGAAGCAGGGGGTTCGGGGGGTGAGGAGAAGGGAGGGAGGGAAGTAATGTACCTATTAAGTTTGTATGAGCAGAAATAATAATAAAAATGTTTAAAAAATAAAAAATAAAAAAATAAATGTCTAGAATTAAAAATAGTTTCTCCATTATAACACTAAATGTTAATGGAATTAACTGACCGATCAAGAGACACAGATTACAAATTTGGATTAAAAAGCACAATCCATAAATCTGCTGCCTGCAGGAAACCCATCTCACCACAAAAGATAGGCATATCCTAAAAATAAAAGGCTGGTCAACAATTCGACAAGCTAATGGAAGCAGAAAACAGGCAGGAGTAGCCATTATGCTATCGGACAAAGTGGACTTCAAACCAAAGAAAATCATAAGAGAAACGGATGGATACTACATTTTAGTCACCGGTACAATTCACCAGGAAGACTTCACAATACTGAACATATATGCACCCAACACGGCCCCTCCCACATTCATTAAGCAAACCCTACAACGTCTAAAGTGAGAAATCAATCAAAAAACGCTAATTCTTGGGGATTTCAATACTGCTCTCTCAACATGGGATAGATCTACAGGTAAAAAACTTAACAGAGACACTTGGGAGCTTAACCAACCCTTACTGAAATGGACCTTACAGATCTCTATCATACTTTTCATCCTCGCACCAAAGAATACACATTTTTCTCAGCAGCAAATGGAACATTCTCCAAAATAGATCACATATTGAGCCACAAAATGAATCTCCACATATACAGGAATGTTGAAATTCTGCACCTTATCAGACCTCCACGGCTTAAAGCTTGACATCCACAACACAACAAGCAACAAAAAATACACTAACTCCTGGAAACTTAACACTATGATGCTAAATGAGAATTGGATTCAGGAAGAAATTAAAAGGAAATTCAAGATTTCCTGAGAGTGAACAATAATGAAAATACAACTTACCAAAATCTCTGGGACACAATGAAGGCTGTCCTAAGAGGTAAGTTCATAGCTCCTAATGCCTACATCAAAAAAATTGAAACATCAGACATAAATAAATTAACAATGCAGCTAAAAGCGTTAGAGACACTAGAGCAATCTGATCCCAAAAGCAGTAGAAGGGAGGAGATTAGCAAAATAAGGGGAGAAAGATCTGAAATCAAGATTAGGAAAACGATAGAGAAAATCAACCAGTCAAAAAGCTGGTTTTTGAAAAAATCAATAAGATTGATATACCCCTAGCTAAATTAACTAAGAACAAGAGAGAAAAAACCCAAATTAACAAAATTAGAAATGAAAATGGAGTTATCACTACTGATACCCAAGAAAATCAGAGAATTATAACGTCATATTTCAAAATCCTATACTCTGTGAAATTTTATAACACAAAAGAAATGGATGAATTCCTAAGTAAGCACAACTTACCTAAATTCAATCAGGAAGTTCTGAATTATTTAAATAGTCCTATAACCTAGGAGGAAATAGATGAAGTAATCTCAAATTTTCCCACCAAAAAATGTCCTGGACCAGATGGACTCAGCACACAGTTCTACCAGACATTTAAGGAACAAATAACACCAATACTCCTTAAACTGTTCCATCAAATAGCAAACATCTTAATCCCAAAATAAAGGTACACTTAAAAAAGAAAACTATAGGCCAATCTTTTTGATGAACACAGATGCAAAGATTCTCAACAAAGTCTTAGCAAATCAGATTCAAAAACATATCAAAAAGATCATTCAGGCTTTATCCCAGGCACACAAGGTTGGTTCAACATACATAAATCAACAAATGTAATTCACCATATAAACCAGTCCAAAATCCAAGACCACAGGATACTCTCGATAAAGGCAGAAAAAACTTTTGGCAAGATCCAACAGCCTTTTATGATAGAAACCCTAGAGACAGTTGGAATGGAAGGAACCTTTATCAATAAAATAAAAGCAATATACAACAAGTCAACAGCAAGGATTATAGACAATGGGGAAAAACTTGAAGCATTCCTGCTTCGATCAGGAACTAGACAAGGCTGTCCACTGTCACCACTTCTATTCATTATTGTACTTGAAGTCTTAGCTGGAGCCATAAGACAAGAAAGGGACATAAAAGGGATTCAAATCCACAAGGAAGAAGTCAAGATATCTCTACATGCAGATGACATGATCATATACCCAAAAACTCCACCAGGAAACTCTGGAACTAATACAGAAGTTCAGTAGGGTGGCAGGATACAAAATAAATGTACAAAAATCAGTGGCCTTCCATTATGCCCAGGATGAAAGAAGTGAAAAAGCCTTGAGAGAAACAATCCCATTTACTAAAGCCCAAAAAAATGAAATATGTTGGTATAAACCTAACCAAGGAAGTAAGAGACCTTTACAATGAAAACTTTAAAACTCTAAAGAAAGAAATTACAGAAGACACCAGAAGGTGGAAAGACCTCCCATGTTCCTGGATTGGCAGGATCAATATCGTAAAAATGACCATCCTACCAAAGGCAATATACAGATTCAATGCTATACCAATCAAAATCCCAAAGCAATTATTTTAAAAAAAATGACCAAACAATCTCAAAATTCAAATGGAAGCACAAAAGACCCAGGATAGCAAACACAATGCTGAGTAACAAAAGCACTGCTGTAGGTATCACCATACCGAATCTTAGTCTATACTACAAATCCATAGTTATAAAAACAGCCTGGTACTGGCTCCAAAATAGACACACAGATCAATGAATAAGGGTTGAAGACCCAGATATAAACCCACACAATTGCAGCCATTTGATCTTTGACAAAGGGGCCCAAAAAATCCAATGGAAAAAGAACAGCATCTTCAACAAATAGTGCTGGCAAAACTAGATGTCCACACACAGAAGATTAAAACTGGACCCCTACTTGTCACCATGAACAAAAATTAATTCAAAATGGATCAAGGACCTCAATGTAAGGCCAAAAACTATAAAAACCTTAGTTGAAAGGGTAGGGAACTCCTTCGAGCTGATTGGACTAGGCCAACAGTTCTTAAATGGAAATCCAATAGCGCAGTCACTACAACCAACACTCAATAGATGGGATCTTATGAAATTAAAGAGCTTCTGTTCAGATAAAGAGATTGTAACCGGAGCACAAAGGCAACTCCACAGAATGGGAGAAAATCTTCACTAACCACATATCTGATAGAGCTCTATTATCCAGAGTGCATAAAGAACTTAGAAAACTAAACATCAAGGAAACAAATGGGCCAAATTATAAATGGTCTCTGGAACTTAAAACCAACTTTATACCAGGGACGAAATTGAAATGTCTAACAAATATCTAAAAAATGTTCCGCATACTTAGCCATCAGGGAAATGCAAATCAAACCTCCCTGAGATATCATCTCACCCTGTCAGGATGGTAAAAAATCCACAATACAAACAACACCAAATGCTAGAGAAGATGTGGCGAGAAGGGAACTCTCCTACATTGCTGGTGGGAACGCAGGCTTATACAACCACTCTGGCGAGCCGTCTGGTGATTCTTAAAAAAGTTAAAGATTGAAATGCCATATGACCCTGCGATTTCACTTTGGGAATAATTCCCCATACAGCAAAAATTCACCTCAATGGCACAAGCATGACCATGTTCATAGCAGCACTGTTTACAATAGCAAAGTCATGGAATCAACCCAAATACCCAACAGTTGACAAGTGGATATGGAAATTGTGGTACATTTATACAATGGAATACTACTCAGCCATCAAAAAAGATGAAATAATGAAATTTGCCAGGAAATGGATGGAATTAGAAAAAAGTTATATTGAGTGAAGTATCCCAGACACAGAAAATTAAGTGCCATATGTACTCCCTAATAGTTCGATCCTAGTACCAAACACACTTAGTGACACACTCAAAGACAAATCTCTGTAATACCTACAGTAATTGCAAAGATTATAAATAGGAGGAAGAAACAAGGAGAGAGGGGATCATGCTACAGAAGAGAAAACAGGTCACCATCAAGTACTGCAAGTAAGTAGTGAGACATCTGGTTAAGCTCACAGACTTTCCTTCCTGGTCACTTGCAACTGATGGGGTTTGATCTCAACAGAAAGGGAGGCCAGAGAGTCTGGCATATAGAAGGTAGCCATCCTGCAAATGGGAGACTGACCCCCCCACCTCAGTCTCACACTCTTATCCCATCTACCTTTGAATCTACTCTTATAGTAAGACTCTATTTAACAGCCTTTTATCTCTGGCTAGGAGGTGACATCAAATACCCATCAGGATGGAGCTAAGGGTGGTGTAGGAGCAGCAAAACTGAAAAAAAAAAAACCCAACAAACCATAATTCAGAACATCAGAGACCTTACATTAATCAGTTGGTACCAGGCCAGCCTAATCTTTCCCCATCGTAAAGCTCAGGGAAATTTGCAGAAGAGGGGGCAGTAAGATTGTAAGAGCCTAAAGATGGGGAGAGGCAACAATATGCAAGATACTCCACACAACTTAGGGCTGAAGTAACCATAATAGAATTTTGCATGACCTGCACAATGACTAACATATCATTGACCCCCCCCCAAAGTCTAGCATGGACTAAAGGCACTAGGCTCCTTAGAGGCAAGGGATTAACAGCCACAATAGTGTTCCTATACCAAAGGGGAGCCCAAGTAAGGGCTCTAGGCAATGCTACTGAGTTCTTACACCTCATCAGAGAGGAAGACCCAGAGAGAAGTTTGACATGCACACTAAAGGATGCTCCAGGGATGGGGGGCCCCACTGGGAGAAAGGGAGGGAGGGATGGGGGGGAAGGAAGGGGAAAAGGAGGGAGTGAGCAAGCAGATCCGGGGAGGGGTGGAGGAAGGGAGGGGAATGGGGAACCTATTAAGTTTGTATGAGTGGGGAAAAAAAAGTGAATGGGGAATGAAGAGATGGCTCAGGGATTAAAGCCTTTGCCCTGCAAGCAAAAGTATCCCACACCTAAAAATACAGGGTGGAGATGGTGGCAGCCTGAACTTCCAGCTCGGGAGGGTGGAGCCTGGAAATTCCTCCAGCAAGCAACAAGGAGGTAGAGCAATCCAAGATGATTCCTGATGTCACTCTTGGGCTTCCACAGACACACACACTCAAGTGCCCTCTGATACACACACACACACACACACACACACACACACACACACACACACACCCCTAAAAAATAAAATAAAGCAACTGCAGTTGTGCTGTCATGCTGACATGTAGGAGGCAGGCCTCTGGCCCACTGAAGCGTTCTCGTCATCGAGGTTGGTCTCTGGACACACCCGTAAGAAGTTGCCTTGACTGAACTAATATGGGAAGATCCCACCCATGGTGATCCTAGGCAGAGGATCCAGAATCGTGTAAAAATGGGGTGAATTGAATACTACCAAGCACTGCATGCATTCTCCTCTGTTTCTAACTATGGTTGAGGTGTAACCAGCTGCTTCAAGCTCCTGTCACTGTGACTTCCCCACAATGACAGACTGAAACCTAGAATTGTGAACCAATTAGATGCTTTCTCCCTTCAGTCACTTCTATTGGTTATTTTGCAACAGCAACTGAAAAGGAAACTAAAACAGAAGTCTCTCAAAAAAAGGGGGGAAATTTTCCCAAATTATACAGCTAATGAGGAATTTGTACCTACAATATGTGAAGAACATTTCCAATTCAGTGATAAAAAATAATTTTATAAAATGCCAAAAGAACATATATAGAAATTTCTGCAAAAATTGGTACATAAAGAAATATTCACTCTCTTTAGTCATCAAAGAATATAAATTAGATTTATAATGAGCTATTATCATATTACAGCCGCTAGGGTTAATATAATAAAAAAAGACAGCAAGTAGAGTGTCAAAATACATTGGAAACTTCATTCACTGCATGTGGGGGACATTTAAAGCATCATTATTCAAGTCCATGGGTCCAAGCAATTATGAACTGAATCCTTGGAAACCATGCGCTAAAATAAACCATTCCTTCATTGTTTATGCCATAGTAGCCCAAGCACCACTAATAAGTGTAACTTGCATCCTTCATACTATTAACGTGATATACCACAGTTATCATTTTAGGTATATGGGCCTGCCTTGCATCTGACAGACAAATCTTACTTCATCAAAACAAATGATCCTTTTAATGGGATGTGAATTTGGCCTGTGTGATGGCAGGCCTCAAATGTAACATGATGCAATTTAGAATCACCAGGGAGAAGGGTGTCTAGATCTGCCCATGAAAGACTATCTTGACTACATTAATTGATGTGAGAAGACCCACCTCAATTGTGACCAGGACCATTCCCTAGAGAGGTGACCCCAGACTGAATGGATGGGGATGAGAGGTGGGAGTGGGCTGTCAAGCATTCCCACATTGACTTATTGCTCTCTGTTCTTGGTATGGATGTGATATGACATGCTCCTGTGATTGTAACTTCCTGGCAGTGATGGAATTTAACATGGAATTGTAAGCTAATTAAACCCTTTCTCCCCAAGTTGTTTGGGTTGGACATTTTGTTACAGCAATGGGGAGATTCTGCTCAAATTTGCAGGGCCAAGCAACTATGGACTGAACTCTCTGAAGCCATGAACTAAAATATGTTATATCCTTCCTTGTTTCTGTCAGGTGTTGTGGTCACAGCAATGCAAATGCAACTAATAAATACAATTTGAACCTTTCACGGTGCTAATGTAGCGTATTATGATTATTGATTTAGGTATGTTGAACCATCCTTGCGTGTGAGGGAAAAATCCTACTTCTAAATAGTGATTAATCGATCCTTTTAATGAGATGTTGAATTTAGTTTGTTAATATTTTGTTGAAGACTTCTGCATTTATACTTATCAGAGTCATTGGCCTAAAATCCTCATTTCTCATAGTCGCCTTTACTGGCTTTAGACTCAAGACAATTCTGGCCTTATAAAATGAATTTTGAAATATTTCCTTCCATTGCAATTTTTGGTAAAAGTTTGAGAAGGACTGATACTACTTCTTTAAATTTTTGGTTGTATTCAGTAGTGGAGAAAACAGGACCTAGGTTTTTCTTCATTGGCATATTTTTCAATTTGCTACTCACTCTATACTTATTATTGGTCTGCTTATATTTTTCCATATTCAGTCCTGGAAAGTTGTGTACTTCTAGGGATGTGTCTGTTTCTTCTAGATTATCCAATTTATTAATATCACATTTTTCAGAATAGCTTTTAAAGATCTTTCGTATTCTATGATATCAATTGTAATATCTCCTCTCACACTTTTGATTATATTGTGTGTGTGGGAGTTCATGTATGTACATGTGTGAGGGAGATGCATTCGTACAAGTGTATGCATGCACATGGAGGTCAGAAGTCAAAGTCAACCATCCTTCTCAATGAAATTCAGCCTTATTTTTTTTAAGACAGAGTCTTTCAGTGAACCTGGAGCTCACCAATTGTCTGGGCTTGTTCATCAATAAGCCTGTCTCTGTCTCCCCAGCCCTGGATTACAGGTGCACTGCACTCGGCTTTTTCCCTGAGTGCTGGATCTGACCTTAGCTCCCAATGTTTACACAGCAAGCTGTGTAACTTTTACATTGACTGAGCCATCTCCCCAGTCCTATTTCTGATTTTAATTATTTAATTTTTCTTTTTTTTTTCTTAGCTAGTCTAGCTAAGAGTTTATTCATCTAGTTTCTTTTCAAAAAACATCAAATCTTAGTCCACACTTAATACATTTCTCTATTATTTTCATATTCTTCATTATTTCTACAGAATTATTTGTTGTTTTCCTTTTGCTAACCTTGTTGGGTTTTGTTTCTTCTTTTTTCACTTTCTTGAGAGAAAAGACTATTTAAGCTCTGTTTTTTTAGACACAAGGACTTATTGTTATTAACTTTCCTCATAATTTTGGCATGTTGCATTTCCATTTTAGTTTGTCTCAGGATATTTTCTTTTTTAAAATGTATTTATTGTGTGTGTGTGTGTGTGTGTGTGTGTGTGTGTGTGTGTGTGTGTGTGTGTGTGTGTGTGTGTGTGTGTCTCAAAGGGCACTATGTGTCACTGTGGAGGCCCAAACGGTGACTTTAGGAATCATCCTGGATTGCTTCTTGCTTTGCTGGGGGATTTCCCAGGCTCTGTCCACTAGAGCCAGAAGGACAGGCTGCTGCCATTTCTGCCTAGCACTTTTATTTGGGACCTGGGATGCGAACTCAGGACCTTCTGTTTGTGAGGCAAAGTCTAACCATTGAGCCATCTCTTTAGGCCATCTCAGGATATTTTCTCATTCTCCTTTACTTTTTTTCATTGACTCATTAGTTGTTTAAAAGCATCTTGTTTAATTCTTATATACCGTGAATTTTCTGGAATTCTTGTTGTTTTCTAGCTTTAGAATACTGTGATAAGGAGAGATACTTGGTAAGAGTTCAGTCCTCTTACCTTTGTTAGGCACTGTTTTGAAGTTTAAGATATGATCTGTCCTGGATCATATAGAGAATGAATCAAGCTTTAGAAGAATGTGCATTCTGCTGCTGGTGGATGGGAAATTTGCTGTGTCCCATAGGCTTACTTGGTCTAAAGTATAGTTCAATATTTCTTTATTAACTTTCTGTCTGAAGGATCTTTCCATTGTTGAGAGTGGAACACTGATGTTCCTTTACTTCTATTGTATTTCAACCTACCTCTCTCTTCAGATCACGTAATATTTCTTTGTTATTCTTAAGTACACCGTAAACCTATATTGGGACATATATATATATACATATATGTATATATATATACTTTTAATGAATTTAGTCCTTTTTGCATGTGTATGTGTACAGTTCATGCATGTATGCATGCTCATGTATGTGAGTACATGTGTGCATATTGTGTGTGTGCATGTATGCATGAACATGTGCAATCCGGAGGTTGGTGTCAGGTGTCTTGCTTAATCCCGTGGACATACAGTGCTAACTGCTGCCTTTGCTCTGAGATGCTTCTGAATGCTTTCAAATGGAACCACTTGCTCTCCACCAAGATTATAGTTGGGTTTGACCATGGCTGTCTCCTAGCTGGGCAGTGTAATTGCTGCTGATCATGTTTGATCACAGACTGGAATCTTCATCACTTAGTTCAGCTATTGGAGGCTGCAGTTGGGTGAGGATCCAAACTAGGCTTTAAGTGTAGGCAGAGCTCCTGGTGGCATAGGTGGACCCAGAGGAGTCATTGCATAGAAGCGCATGGTGGAAGCTTGTGTCCCCGACGGGATGGAATCGTTGAGTGGCTCCGATGCTGAGCCAAGGTGCTGCTTGGACTTCCACACTGGACAGGGCCAACTTCTGCTCTGAAGACATGCAGAGCAGAACCTTGGAATGGGTTCTTGGAGGCAGTCTAGGAACTCAAGCTTGGCAGAACTTTCATCTGTGTATCTGCAACACAGTCCTGAGCCTAGCTCTATGAGTGGGCCCTTTGGCGGCATGGCACCACTGAGGGCAGAGACACAGCTGCCACTGTGCTCTTCCTGTTGCACCCTGCTTCTGTTTCTGCCTGGCCTAGAATTAGCCCTGCATTGCCCCCAGTATTTCCCTTGGAATCCAATAGGACTGTACCTCTTAAGGGCATCTCAAAATGCTGGGGAAGCTGTTTTAAGTCTACAAGACTTTCCATTGTCAAACTATCAACTCAGTGGAATCCTCTCTTCATCGTATTGTCAGGGTTATGTGGTCAAACTGAGATGATTTTTCATCTCCTTCTATGTGTGTTTATGTGTGCTGGGGGTGATGGTTAGGTTGTCTAGTCCATGCAGGTATTTCAGTATCATTCCTTAGTTTTGAGGTTTGTACTAAAGTGTCCTTGTCTTGGATATTTTACTGTTATACTTTCTTTGGGCAGGGAAGGGTCAGGAAACTCCTATCCTGCTATATTGCTGAGATCAATCCCCCCAAGTCCCTCCATAGAGTTCCATTTTCACCCCTCAGCCTCCTAACATCAAATTAAATAGAATATAAGACAATGAATATCACTTCAGATTTGAAATACTTCTGAAGAATTTTGGGATAAACCAGATAAGATAATGCATTAACATCAGAGATAGGCTTCTGCTTTTGAATAGAGAGGTATCAGAGAAGCTAAAAACAAAAGGCAAATCCCAACCACCCACCCACCATTTCTAAATTGCAGCACTGTCTGCAAGCCACATATAGCTTCTATGTTCACCAACCATTTGGAAAGGTGACTAGACTACAGTGATTGTTGTGGGCCTACAGTGTGCCACACACTGTTAGATACTGGGGTGAACTATGACTAAGATGAAATTTCTGATTCTAGAGAGTGCCTATCTTATAAGGCAAACAGTGACTCTAAAATAATGCTGAAAACTACAGCAGAGGTCAGACAAAGTGCTGTCAGAACAGAAGAATGACTCATTCTGTGCTGGCAAAGCTGAGAAAGCTTCTGAAAATTGAACTCAGGGCTTCATGCACTCTAAGCGAGTGTTCTCCCACTGAGCTATTCCCTAGCCCCATGAAGTCAACAATTCAGCAGAGCTTGAAGATGAACAGAAAATGTCTGTAATGCCCTGCAGGTATTATTCCTACTCAATTCTTGTTCCACTATTAATATGTATATATATATGTATGTATATATGTATGTATGTGTATATATATATTTTCTTATCTAAAAACAAAGAAGAATTGAATCAATGCCAAAAAAGGCATGAACTATTCTGAAAACTATTCAGAGAACAATAGATATGACCCTATAGTTTAAGACAGCTATAGGCATTCTTTATCCTACAGTATTGACAAGAACACAAATAATACCAAGAATAATCTATCACCAATCCTAGTTTATTTGATAAGAATTATGATTTTGTTGTCACTGTTTTTATTTTGTTCTACCAAACAACAGAGTCATAGCTGGACATAAGATTTAACTGATTTGTAACAGTGTCTGAGTGCAGAGATAAAAATTATCTTACTATGTAGTCTGCACATCTTGATGTTGAGTCAGGCTGGTCCTAGTATAGGTTTAATATTTTTCTTTTCTTAGCATAGTTAAGAAAGATTTTCTGCAATTTCTCTCGGTGTTTTGTCTTTTCTCATGCAGACTTTCATATGTCAACTGCTGAGTGAACACAAAGTGGTGTTTTAATGTGTAGTTACTAGCAAACACACACACACACACACACACACACACACACACACACACACATTGGAACACCACAGGACTGAGTTGGAATTTTTCATAAGTTTGAATTCCTCTGAAACAGAAGTGTATTGCCATAGAGTCTGTGAACCAGCTTTGGTCTTCAAATATTTTCATCTCTGAATGAGTAAAATTCGAATTCTTTTATCTCAATAGGACTTGTTAAATGATTGCATAGGCATTCTACCATTGGACTTTGAGACCATCTACTGCTGTAATACACTGAAATTTCTTCTGCTTGTTTAATGGGGAAGGGTCAGAACTATGATAAGAGGAAGAATATGGTTATTTTAGAAAACGAGTAAGAAGTTCACAGAAAAGATAATTATCTAGCTTTCCATCTTCGTACTTTATTACCAGCACTTAAGGAATAACACCTTCAATGTTTCTTTATACTCCAAATTTAGCCTAATAGACTAACTACTGATATTTGGGTAATTAACAATGTGCTTTTGTTAAAAGCATGTGTGGTGTTCAACAAACATGGCTTTAATTTCAACTTCACTCTCATGACTTCCTTAAGATTTAGTTCTTGAGTTAATCTTTTAAAAGTTCCACCCACCCTCCTGAGAAGATGGGCTTTGGTATGTTATGAAAAACAGAAGGAAGTTCGAAGGCACTTGCAAGTATTTTCTTGGTGTAATTTGGTCAACAACTTAAATAAGTATAAAAACTTTCCTGATCTAATTCTAGTGTTCTTAGTTATTAACATTTTGCTGACCTCTCAAGCATATAGCAACCATTTTTCAGGAGTCACTGGTTTTAAGTACTTTCCTAAGTGCAAAAGGGGAGAATTAACTCTCAAATAGAAGGTTGATTTTATGTTTGATCAGGCATATATGTATATGCATTATATGTATATGATACATATATGATCTAGAGGGACCCAAGATAACTGATAACAGGGATCATCCAAAATCAACCATCAGCAACCCTAGCCGTCTCTAGCTTAAGTGTTTCCTGGGAGCCTTAGAAGCAGAACTTCTTCCTGGCATATGAACACTCTCTTGAAATAGGTCTTTTCTGACCCAAGTCCTTCGCAACACATAGAAAAATTGTTATATCAAATAACATTTAGTACTGCCTTCCTAACTCCTACCTGATATGAGACCATATTGCATTAAAGAAAATATTTACAAGTATGAAAAACTATATTAGGTTTACCTCAAGTTGTCTAGGAACTCTTCCCACAAAGAAAGAAAAAAATAAAGGAAATGCAATGAGATGCAGGATATGTTAATTTGTTTGACTGTGGTAATCACTTCACTATGCATATGAATATCAAAACATCATGTTGCATGTCTTTAATATATACAATAAAAAATCCACTACATTATTTGCATTTTTGTCATTTTGCCTCAAATCAGGAAAAATTCCTTGGTTTGTCGTTTGGGCATCACTATTTTTATAGCAGCCCATGGAGCCCACAAAAATAATCCAGAGTATTTCAGATCTGTTCTGTTTTGAAAAAGTTTGCACCTTGAACAACAGAGCACCATACAAGGAGTACATGCTGACCAAAACCACAATGGTAATGGGTCAAAATTGCGAGGGGACCCTAGATACATGTATGAGAGAGAGAGAGAGACAGAGAGAGAGAGAGAGAGAGAGAGAGAGAGAGAGAGAGAGAGAGAGAAAGAAAGAAAGAAAGAAAGAAAGAAAGAAAGAAAGAAAGAAAGAAAGAAAGAAAGAAAGAAAGAAAGAGCAAGGGAGGGTGGGAGGGAGAAAAAAGAAAGAACGATTATTTAGTTCAGTTCTGTAGATTCAAAGCCTAAGATTATGTGATCCCCTTGATTCAGCCTCTAGTGACAGTGATCGTGGTACATCATGGTCAGTTGAGAGCAGGAGAATTACCAGAACTTTGAATGTGCATTGGAGCAAGTGGTCACATTCCTAGCAGGAAAGAGAGAAAAGATGGGTGGGGCCAGGCCTGATCTTTTTGTGGTAACCATCTTTCAAAAAATGAAGGTTGATTACATTAACTAAAAAGAGAAATCCAAAATAAGATTTTGAAACAGAATTGTAAAGATAAAGAACTGAATATCCTCTTCCCTTTATTGAGTATGTATGCATTTGGTAGGTCTGTCCACAGTAGATTTGCTCAAACACATCAGAGAAGTGTATGACTAAAACCAGAGTCAAGACTTGGAGACCTAACAGGTTTCCCTCTGAGCTACACATGAAGCATGAAAAAAGCCTCTATTGGAGAAGGATCAAATGTGGGAAAAGCCAAATGCTATGCATGGTCTTACCAAACTTTGTGTTGCAGTCAGTATTGCATGTAGAATAGATCTCTAATTAAAATCCTCACATGAATTGCCTTCATGAAGAGGAGACATTTGGAGAAATGCTTTATTTCAGAAACACAATGTCCTGTCTCTTAGCCAAGCACACGTACTTTAAAGAGCTGGTATGCAATTAATGTATTTGGAACACATGACTGATTAAAAATAGAAGCACTGCTAAGTTCTAGCTTTGTTCTTTTGCCAGTTTTGAAGTTCCATGAGAGAAAAGGATTTAATGATCATAGTAACTAGATAAAGCCAGTACTTATATATCTTCGTCTTCTTTGTTTCTCTGAATATGTCTGAATCTACATGCAGAGGCCATATCAGACATTGCTATAGATGTACATTCTCTGCTCAATAGACTTTATGTGATTTTTTTCATGTGTTTGACACAGTCCTCAAATATGTGTTAGAGGTCTAAATATACTTGCTTTAATATAACTGAACTTGAATGTAAAACATAAGCAGAAGGCTGATTAACAAAATGAGCCTTCATTTTTTAGGCTTATTATGTTAATTTCTCAGCACCACCCCCTTCTTTTGGTACAAGGTATTAATTTCATCTTCTTATTGCTAAATGAGCACAAGCTCTAAACAACTTGGGGGAAAATGGGTTAATTCATACCAACATCTGGAGCTGAGGTACTGGTCACACCATATGCATTAGAAGAGCCAAGAGAAGGCCATGCTTTCCGCTTGCCAGACTGCAGCAAATTTCCAGCCAACTCTCTCCATCTTATCCATTTGTTCAGGGAGTGGTCAATTAGATAGCCTTCTAGAAGCTTGCCGAGGGCCTGCTTTAACTAACTGATTCTTCATAGGATCGTCCAAAGACTTAATTCTCAAATATAAAGTTGACACCTGCATCTAACCAGTAAACATCCCCTTTCTTAAACTCTGCTTTCCCAAAAAGTGTTTTCTATTTCTTTATATGGGGGTTCTATAAAAAAAAAAAAAAGAAATTGGTTAAATTGTATTTGCATTTGTTTGAATGTGTTGCCCAACTTTAAAAGCTATTATTGCAAGGCTGGAGAGATGGCTCAGGGGTTAAGACTCTGCCTCCCTAGCAGAAGGTCCTGAGTTCACATCGTAGGTCCCACATAAAAATGTCAAGCAGAAATGGTAGCATCCTGTACTTCTGGCCCTGGTGAACAGAGCATGGGGAAACTCTAGAGTGAAGCAAAAAGGAGGAAGAAGCAATCCAGAATGATTCCCGAAGTCATTCTTGGACCTCCACAGGGACACACAGTATTCTCTTACACACACACACACACACACACACACACATAAATAAAAATAATAAATAAATAATAAAGTTTTTAAAAAGCTATTATTGGAAACTCAAGCCTAGATAAATTAGGAGCTGAACACACACACATACACACACACACACACACAAATTTTAGGAAGTGAGCTGGAGAGATGGCTCAGTGGGTAAAGCACTAGCTGTGCAAACACAAGGACCCAAGTTCAAATCCCCAGAACCTATATTAAAGGCAGGTATGGTAACATGTGTCCATAATGCCACACACTACAGGAAAATGGGAGAGAAGACAGGAGACTCTCCAGAAGCTTGTAAGCCAGCAAACCTTGGTTATACAGTGTCAACATAACAAACAGTCCCCGCCTGTCTTGAATGACGTGGAAGGCAAGGTTCCTCTCTGACCTCCACATGCATACCTTGTCACACATACATCTGTATCTATGCATATACACACATCATAAATCCACACTATGCACATATATCATGCACACACATATACACACATATCACAGAAGCAAGAAAAAGAAATTTGAAAAGTAATATATAGGAATGCATGCTTTCGATTTTAACGGTAAATGAAGCAAAAATAGAGGTACAATAAAGGAAAGGCTAGACAGTTTAACTGTAAAGAAAATAAAACTGTATTCAATAAAGACACTAGTCAAATGATACTGATTTGATTAAACCTTCCACAATCTAATTACATTCCCAGGCTGTGGGTAGGTGAGTTTAGCTCAGGAACACAGTAAAAGAGGGGGTGGAAAGAATATACGAGCCAGAAGATGGGGAGGAGTGCCGTGAAATGCTCTTTCCTGGGCATATCATGGTCATTGCACTTGTGAACTCACAGCAGATGTGATTGCTTGCACAAGATCGAGCCAGATTACATTCCAGCAAGGATATGGGAGGGGCCCACAAGGTCTCACCCCTAGTTAAAAAGCTACTGGCATTGTTGGTTGCTTGGGGAAGAGTCAACTTTCTTAATTGGTGTGGCTACAAGTAGGTGACCCGTGCTTCAGCGGGTGGCTCCACACTCACCTACCAGCAGGCAGCATTCACTTTACTCAGTGGATTATAAGAAAAAAAATAATAATATATAAACAGAAGAGGACACAGTGGTGGAGAGAGAGTTAGGGGTCCAAGGAGAACGGGAAGTGGATATAATCATAGTACATTGTACACATTTGTGTACACATTGTACACAAATACCCAAAGAATTAATAAAAATATTTAAAAGAAAGAGGCAAATGTATTCATTTATTAACCTGAACTAAAGTTCTAAAATTATAAAAATAACCAAAATGCCTAATTTCTCTAAGCATATTACCAAAATACGACAAACTTACAAACTGTGTCTTTCGTCAGCTTGTTCATGTCATGAGAAAAAATAGGAACGTGGAAAAGAGCTGCCACCATGGCTCTTATTGTCCACGTTCCCTGTCACGATGGACACACCCTCAGTCACCCCAAGACCGCCCTTTCCTTCCTTAAAGCAGTTTTGGTGGAGTATTTCGTCACAACAAGAGACCGACAGATCACTTTTTTCCCCCTGATCTCCTATTGCCAGGATAAACCCTATTTTACACATCTACAATGACACAGGCATACATAATATCATGGTTACATAAATGAATATTTCTTGGATTACAGCTTACGTTATTATAATGATATTCAGATTTTGCATGGGCCATAAGGACAAGACAATGCCTAATCCTGTGTGTGGAGGGGGAAGAAACTGGAAGCAGAGGCTGTCAGGACTATTTCTAATATGCACATGTTTTATTTTCCTCTTGGGTTCATGACTTCCTGTACTTCTCTAATCTGCATGGTGCTAAAAGGGCTGCCCAGAGCACTCAGTGTGTGTGCATTCTCAGTGCTTCTACGCGTAAGGAAAGTCTGGGCTGTTTCTCCTCATACAGCACTGCTTTCTCTTCTCGCTATGTTCTCAACATCTCCAGCAATGTCTTCAATGAGACAAATCATCTGTCATCTGCAAGACAGATGTGTCCCCAATCAACTAAAGGGAAAGGGATTGGTATGGTGATGATACAGTAAAAGGATTTCTTTGTTAAGAAAGTCTCTTTTGCAATATTGTACTCATTTTTAACTTTGGCTATTTCTACTTTGCTGCAGTGAAAAATCCTTCCTAATAGATTCCTGCATATTTATCAGATGATTCCCTTTCCTCAAACATGTTTAAGAATTTTGACTCATGAGTAACAAATGATTTCCCAGAAAGGTGGTTTCAGTTATACTACCACCAAGGTACTTGACATTGTAATTTTTCATGTTTTCTGTTTCACAGAACATTTAACTTTAACTTTCATTATTTTGTGTTTAGAGATTTTTTTAATCTTTTTTTAAGTTAGTTCCCCTAAAGTCTTCCAATTCTATGGCTGTAATTCTTTGAGTAAGACACTGAGGGCTTATAAAGCTTCTTTATCATGTAAGTACAATAGTTTAGGTGTAGTCCTTACTTTTTATTCATTTATATTGTGCGTGTGTACGCACACGTGTGTGCATGTGCAGGTGCATGTGTGAGTGTGTGTGCATGTCTGTGTGTGTGTGTGTGTGCGCACCACCAAGGAGGCCCAAAGGTGACTTTGCTTCTACCTCCTATTTGCTTTGCTCTGGAGTTTCCCAGACTCCACCTTCCAAGACCAGAAGTAAAGGCAGACACCATCTCTGCCTGATATTTTCACGTGGGATCTGGGATCCAAACTCAGGACCTTCTGCTTGCAAGACAGAGGCTTAATCCCTGATCCATCTTTCCAGCCCCATCTCACTTCTTTGTAACACTTTATTCAGAGTTTTGCATATAATATACTTTCATTTATTTTGTATTACTTTGCGTGCCCACAAGTTTGTGTATGTGTGTGTGAGAGAGAGAGAGAAAGAGAGAGAGAAAGAGAGAGAGAGAGAGAGGGTACTGTGTGCCCCTGTGGAAGACCAAGGGTGACTTGGAGAAATATCCTGTATTGCTTCTACCTCCTTTTTGCTTTGCTCGGGGATTTCCCTGGTTCTGCCCACCAGGGCCAGAAATCCAGGATGCTGTCATTTCTGCCTGGAGTTTTTACATTGAATCTGGTCAATGAACTCTCTGTTGCAAGGCAAAGTCTTAACCCCTGAGCCATCTCTCCATCCCTGATAGTATACTTTTAATAAACATCTTGCTTGCTTTGTTGTGTTTTAATAGATTGTATCCTTGTCCATTTCTGCTTCTATCATGAAATACCTGAGTTTGGGAAAAGAATAGAAATTATATCTCACAGTTTTGAAGGCTGGGAAGATAAGATTAATAAACAGGTAGGCCTGGTGGCTGGTAACAGAATAGCCTCTGCTTCCATGATAGAGTCTTGAACCATACCTCCTTTGGAGGCAGAAGAGTAGAAGAGCAAAGAGGCAAAAGGAGGCTGAACTTCCCTTTCTTTATGGGTGTTAAGTCACGGGCACAGTCTTCCTGTCTAGTCACCTCTTTATGGTGTTAGCATGTCAGTTAAACAGTTCTTTTGTGCGTGTATCTGTGATTGTGCATGTGCACACGTATGTGTGATGCATGTGTTGCATACACGTGTGTGGTGCGCACATCTATGTACATATGTGTGCAGAGGTCAGAGGAGGACACAGGATGTCTTCCTCTCTCACTCTCTGCCTTCTCCCCTTGAGATAGGGTCTCTTGCAGAACCTGGTGCTGGCTCCGATCCTCCTGTCTCTACTTTGTCCAGCACTGGTGTTACAGTGCACACAGCTTTGCTCAATCTTTCATATGGAGGCTGGGGATCTGAACTCAGACCCTCATGCTTGTACAATGAGCTCTCTTACTCACTGAACCGTCACTCCAGTCCTTCAATTAAATCTTAATACGAGTTTCTGAGGGAGCAAATATTCAGACAATAGTAGACCATGAATGGTGGAGAAACTCTCACTCTGCTGTGTTAGGATCATTAATCTCTAAGGCTATCATCTGTACTAGCCAAAGTCATTCGCTTCTGGTCTAACAAAGCTCAACCTTTAAGAGAGAGAAGATGATCGACCCCTTAGAAGTTAATAGAATGTTGGTCATGTGGAAATGGCAGCATCCTGTACTTCCGGCCCTGGAAGGCAGAGCCTGGGAAACTTCAGAGCAAACCAAATAGGAGATGGAAGCAAGGCAGGGTGATTCCTGAAGTTATCCTTGAATCTTCAGAGGCACACACAGTACTCTCAGATACACACAGACACATATACACAGACACACACAGAGACACACATGCAAAAAAAGTAATAGAATGTAAGTGGTATAGAAATAATTGTTACACAGTACTGCATAGGAGATAATGCCAAAAATCTAGCCTTAAAATAGGGATTTAGGTCAAGAGAAAGAGCTATCGATTTTTATATATCTGCATACAAATATCTTTAAAGATATAACTGCTTAATATATCAAGATATAGTTATACTTCAACACTTTCAAAGCTATTTATATATGTGAAAAAATTAAAGCATTCATGTCTCAATATTAGAAGGAATTTGAGACTAAGATATTTTTGCCTATGTGTGTGTCTGTGTGGAGGGGAGCATACGGGTATACCTACCTTATCTTTTGACAGTGTTTCTCACTAATCCTTAACTCACAGATTGACTTAGATGGCTGACTAAAAGTTCTGGGGAATCTACCAGTCTCCACCTTTCCAGCATTGGAATTACAGCCTCATGCAGCACTGCCTGATTTCTGGACAAATACCGGGATTGAACCAAGGTCTTTATGTTCATGTGGCAAACACTGTACCTACTTGGCCATCTCTCCGGCCACCTAAATTATGAATATATGTCTGTTTACGTACATATACAAATATATGTATTTGGTAGCCATTAATCTTCTTCTAAAAGTTATTAAATAAATAATACTCAGAATGCTGTCTTAGAATCAAGAAACATGGTGGTAATTTTTTTTTATTAAACCCAGTTATGGACATTCTTGAACAGATGTGTCTTGATGACACAGTAGTAAAACTGAGAATGCTAAGTCATCACTTTGAGCTGACCAGGTCAAGTTCTGTAATCTCTCTGGTGCTGATACTAAAATTCTTAACCTGATGGAAAAGTTAAAAAGTTAGTGCACATAAAGAATTGAGTTCTGAAAGCTGGGGAAGTGGCTAAGCTGACAGAAAGCCTCCTGCACAAGCGTGAGGACCAGAGTTCAGACCCCCAGCACCCAGGGCAAAAGCTGAGTATGGCTGTGCATGTCTGTGACCCTACACTAGACAGTGGAAACAGTAGGATCCTTGAGCCTGATGGGCTAGACCGTCTGGCCAATCTGGCCAATCAATGAGCTCGCAAAAAGTAAGACAGAGAATGATAGCAGAGGACACATGATGTTGACCTCCGATCTTCTTGCACACAGATGCATGTGCGCACACACACACACACACACACACACACATACACACACACACACAGAAATTTAAAAAAAACTTAGTTATGTACCTACTTTTTCGATCAACAGAAAATACACTTTAGCTATTGCTGTTAGTGGACACTTTAGCATCTTGCTTGATTTTCTGTGCCAATTTGCCCAAGTATTATTTATAAATGCACATAGTACGCATGACAAAAAGTCTTAAGTTTAATGGTTAGCTTTTTGTTGCCACGCAAAAGGAAAATGTTCATGATAAATTTTGAGTTGTAAATTTTAGAAGCTTTAAATAAGCTTAATTCAAATGACCAGGTGTAACTGAGTCCCTGAAAGTAGCAAGTCAGAAAAACCTGGCAAAATGCAAACGGTGCCACATGTGCACTTAGCTGATGCTCCAGTGTATGCATGGGAGAGAAGTGAGGAGTCTGATTGAGCCGCAGCTATTGCTGAAAGAAAATAAAGTGGAAACAATTGAAATATTTACCATGAAATGATGAAAGCCAGCTGTGGAGAAAGAGCCTGCAAGGGAGCGTTTCTGTGTTACAGAGGAAATAGCTCCACAGTGTCAAGGAGAGGCTCCATGAGGTGGAAGGCGAGACAGTCACCGTGGGAAGATGTCACATGCACACAACCAGTACCTACACACACACTCGCGATCTTCCTAGGTCCAAAAAATTTATTTCATTAGTATTATGAATTTATCACTAGACCCTTGTGATGTCTCACCAAGATAGATGTATGCCTTTAAAAAACAGTACTTAGAACTCCGTAAGTGCATTGTGCTGTGTGTGTAGCTCCACATGCCTTATTTTATCCCCCTGGGATATAAGAGAATGGAGAATATTGAGGGTAACTTAAGATAATACTTTGAAGAAAGGCATGATGACTAACCTCTGTAAACCCAGCAGTCAGGGAATTGAAATGGGAGGACTGACATGAGTTCAAGGCCAATTAAGTAGGCTCCAGGCTAACAGGAGCTGCAGAGCGAGATCTTTCTCAACCAACCCACCAAACAAACAAACAAAGGAAACAATGTGGAGCCAGTGGACTACCTTAGCAGGTAAGACACATCCAGACTTCAATATCCAGAGGCCCCAGGTTGGAAAGAGAGAAATTACTTCTAAAAGTCATCCTCTGACTTCCACCTGTGCACCATAGCTTGCATGCATGTGACCTCTCTCTCTCTCTCTCTCTCCCTGAAATAAATATCTGAAACAAAGCAAAAAGATAATACTTCAGTGATAAAAGATGAATGACTACAATCTCACATATTTGTGGCAAAAATTCTAATTATTCTTTACATGTATTTAAATATTAAACAATGTTTATGTGCTAGCAAATAAGATGTTCCATTATTACAAAATTCTTTAATAGTAAAAATAATAAAGGTGCTATATTGACAGTGACAGCAACTATTGTCATTTCCATGTTTTTCCTGTTTCAAAAAAATGTACTTTGTGGTTTAAACCATGAGTAGTCCACTGAAATGTTTTGCTGTAAATATGTATGGCAAGGAGAAAAGAACAGACTCTGTACATAGCCACAGTTGAAATTTGTGTTCCTTCAAGTTTTAAGTGTTTTAAAGCAACATAGTGGCCTGAAATGCCAAGGATAAACAAAATGAAAGTAGCTGATTTCAAATATTCATCTGCACAAGATACTGTGAGATCTTAAAATCAGACTAGACATTTAAAAGAACAGACAATCTTGCAAGATTTCCAGGACTTCCTGTGTTCAGTTAACCCAGCAACAGCACGAGGTAAAGCCTTTCTTGTTTATTTTCGTACTTCCGCTTCCTGACAAGTGCTCTTAACCAGAAAATTCAGAGGTGTATAAAGTTGAAGCATGTATAATTACATATTTAATATTCTATAATGAGTTCAATTTCTTCAGTGATTTCTGTAACTTTCATTGTACTCTATTGACAGAATTTTATTTAATTTGAAAGTGGTTACCAATGCTTTTTCATTTCGCTAAGGACATATGCAAAAGCCTTGAAGAATAACTATCATGAAAAATATAATATTTTTGTATTTATTGGAGGTGGCATGTTTGCTTGTGCCTGGATGTGTGAAGGTCAGAGGTCAACCTCAGATGTCTTCCTCTATTGTTGCCACCTTATTTTTTAAGACAGGGTCTCTCACTGAACCTGGAGATCACCCATTGGTTAGATCGACTTGCCAGTGACCTCCCAAGATCCTCCTGTCTCCACCTGGCAGCACTGGAGTTGCAGCTGTACATGGCTAAGCCCAGATTTTTAGATGGAAACTGAAGATCCGAACTCAGGTCCTCATGCTTTCAGGGCAAGCAATTACCCACTGAGCCCCATCCATTGTCCTAGCCCAGACAAATATAATGACAGCAGCACCTTGCAGTTCATACCAGTGCTTCTCAGCTGCTGTACTGACTGCATTCCAATATCCTCAAGCCCAGCCTCACAGGAGGTTTTATTTGGCGTGCAAATTCTCCAGGACTCTCAATCAGATGACATTTTTGCATATAGGGTCAGCAGCCTGTATTTTAACAAGCTCTCCAGAAGATTAGGATACATGATAAGGATTGAGACCACTGGCTGACACAATCACTTCATAACCTATTAAATCCCCAAAGTGAAGACTTACTTTGAGAAAGGTACAATCCTCCTCATTCTATAGAAGAGAAATGAAAGCTCAGAGAAACTAAAATGGCCTCTGATGGTCACACTTTCTTGTGACCTTCTCTTTCCATATCATGGACGGCACCAACTCAACAAACTCCAGCATATTTCCAACGCATCTCAACTTCCACGCAATACTGAGATATTTCACCACGTGATGGAAATGTGTCTGATCTGTTAAACAACAGTCAGTGACTCTCTCCTGGACTTCTTAAATGTGCGCCTTTTATTTATTCTTGTTAATGAGGCATAGAGTGAAACGAAATACAAAAGTAGATCATGTGAGACCCAAATTCCCTCCCCTCAGAAGACATTCACATCATCATTCTTTCTTCTCAGTCCTGATGCATTCTCAGTCCTATGACAGAAAAGTGCAAACACCCTCAGTATCCATCAAAAGGCCATGGTTAATAAAAAAAAATATGCAGCCAAAATATACTTTCATGGGACTTGCTGCTGTTCATCGATGACATCAGAGCCCCGCCCTTTGGGCCTTATCCCTGTCCCTTGTTGATGTGAGAGCTCAACATCTTCCACTTCCAGCTGTTCCTCCCTGACGTGGGAGCCCGTGCCTCTGTCCATCAATGACTTCAGAGCCCAGCCTTTGCAGCCCTCCAAGGGGACGGAGGTTTGAGATTTTCCAGGGATCCTTCAGTCTTCGGAGGTATTCAGCTCAACACCTGAGCAGCTGCAGACAGCTACTATTGGAGTACACTGATTTTATTTTGTGAATTAATTTAATATAGATATAGATATAGATATAGATATAGATATATGATATGGATATAGCCATTCTATCAGTAGTGCTCCTTTAAAGAACTCTGACTAATACAATTATGAATATATGTATATTTGTTAAATAATAGACAATCATGAACTTACAAACATTCTTTCCTCTTTAATCTATTACAGATTCATTTCCAGGAAACATCCTGTAATTTTAGCTACAACTATCTCAGAATAAACTTCCGAATTTCATTTCAGTAGGTTGATCAGAATTTTCTTTTTTTACTTGAAGCACTGCTTCCCACTTCGGTATTCCAGGTCTGCGCCAGAAAGCTTTCTCAGGTCTACAAAGTATGTAAAAAGGGCGGGCCTCACTCCATTGATTTAGTTACACCTACTACTTCTTTGTGTCTTCTCCTTCCTTTTTGCCCCTGAAGATCTAAGCAAAGTCACCTTATGAGCTCACTGATAAAGATAATTCTGTCGAGTGGTTTACACTCTAAAAATATTGAATCACCTTTTTTTATTGTCCTTTGGTGTCTCTCCTTCCTACCCACAATCTCTTTCTCTTCTCCTTTAAGGACTGTTAAAATCCAAAATCCTCTAGTAGGCTGGTGAGACTGTCCATGTAAAGGACAGATAAATTGCTCCCCACACGAGTTCCTTCAATCTTTTACCCCCACCTGCTTCATACTCTTAAAATGAGTAATGCCCACTAGGTAATTAATGAGCTGTGAAATGCCTTCACAGCCAGGTGCCCCTTCTCTCTAAGGGAACACCTCCCAACTCACCCTGCTCTGGAAGAGATGAGAGAAAGAAAGAGAGAAAGAGAGAGAGAGAACAGTCAGAACAGCTGACTTTAATTATGCATATTGGGATGAATAATCTTGAGTTCATTTAGCAGAGAGGTTAAGATGCTTCAAATAAGGGAGGAATAATGTTTGTTAAACAGTGAAAAGAAAACTTGTAATTTCTGGAATATGTAAACTTTGGAGTGATTCATACATGAAACTTAGAAAGGTATAGGAAGCAGGATATGGGCTAAATGGAGACGCATGCACATGGGTTGATGATACTGGGCAATACCCGTAGCACAGTCCTCCTGACTCAAAATGAAAAACAGAAAGAGACAAAGGGGAAACACGGTAACCATACTTGTATGTAGTTGGCTGACACACAAAAAAGTGGGACTATGTAAAATAATTGCTGTGATGGTTAATCTTGATTGTCTCCTTGATTGGATTAAAAAGCACCTAGAGCATTGATGAGACACTCCTTTGGGTATATCTGTGAGGGAGGAAGAACTGCCCAGAATGTGGGCGACAACAGTTTTCAAGGCTCAATAAGAAGAGAAAGTAGTGGATGAATTGTCCTCTCTCTGCTTACTGATCTATCCATCATGAGGGGACCAGCTCTGAGCCTCTCTTGCCACCACGTCTTCTCTTCCATGATGGACTGACTGTACTCTCTGTGAGCCAAAAGAAAGCTTTTGTCAGGTAGGTGGTCACAGCGATGAGAAAAATAACTAATACAGTGGCTAATTAGTGCTGCTAATGGAGGATTCGCAAACTAACTGAGCATACAGACTGTGAGGTTTTGAGACTCAATTGCTATTTCACTTTAGACCCCAGGAGTTTGCCCATGTTCATTCAGTTTTCTACAACAAAGGACAGTAACAGTACAAACCAACAAGGATAGAGGAAATGAGAGAAAAGTGGGTTCTTCTTTTTTAGTTATTTTATTTATTTATTTACTGAATGTGTGTGTGTGTGTGTGTGTGTGTGTGTGTGTGTGTGTGTGTGTATTAGAGGGGGAGAGAAAGAGAGAGAGAACTGAGAACTGTGTAACCCTGTGAAGGATGAAGGGTGACTTCAGGAATCATCATGGATCACTACTACCTTCTTCTTGCTTGGCTCTGGGACTTCTCAGGCTCCACTCACCAAGGTCAGAGGTGCAGGCCGCTGCCATTTCTGCCTGGCATTTTTTTTTTTTTTTTTGTAGGACCTAGGATCCAAACTCAGTACCTTCGACTTGTGAGACAGAGTCTTAACCGCTGAGCCATCTCTTCAGCCCTGGTTCTTCTTTTTGTTTCTTTTGTTTTTTGAGATAAGGCTTCTGCTCTGCAGCCCAAGGCTGATGTGGAACTTGCTACATAAACGGGGATGGCGAGGAACTCCTGATGCTCCAGCCTCAAGTGCTTGAGTGCCGGGACTACAGACGTGCCTCGCCATGCTCGGCTAAGAACTGGTTCTTCTGATCTCCTCTTCCCTCATAGGCTCCCCCAGCTCACCTCAAACCCACTCAGCTAATCAAAAATGTGTTTCCCTCTGTCCGTAACTTACTGGTGATGAAAAAAATCCACCAAGAGAAGATGCTGTAAGAGGTGCACTGTGCTTCTTTAAACTAGGGAGTTTTGTGGTGATGCTTTTATCTTGGTTTTTTAGCAATTTGTTAAGCAACTTCAGTTCACTTTTTAAAATTCTCTCTTTTCTAATAAATGGGGTTCCTAATTATAATACATTCCAGGGTGTGCGATGTTACACCTTTATTGGCATTCCACTGTGGTGAGTAAGCACCATGTATCACTCGATGGTGCTCAGCCCTTTTCTTTAATTTCTTGCTCTCCCAGATTGTTCCCACAGCTGAAGACTGTCTCTTGCCGACCTCATGTGAGCCTTCTCTCCAGCAGTTGGCAGCTACTGTTGCTGAAATGTCCATAGTGACATAACAAGAGCTTAATAAGCATCATACTTATCTATTCACAAACAAAAGCACCATTTGACATCTAAAAATAAACTAAAGGCTGAAAATAACTAAAACTGCAAACAATAGACTCAAGTGGCTTACCAGTTATGTAATATTTATTTAGCACCTATTGTGTGCTGGGTGGCTGTGGAACCCACTTGGGTGGCAATGGTGAGTGAGGTGAACCCCTTGCTCTTCAGATGCTCTCACGCTATCAGGAAGAGGTGGAAAGAATAAGTAGGTCCAAGAGTAGAATGGTGTTGGGAGACTGGAAAGTACCAGTTCTACCTGAAGTCAACATCCAATACATTTTATTTTTCCTTGAAGCAGCTAACGTTTAGAAAAGCATGCTTCACAGCAAACAAGTAGAGAGGCTTTACAGGAGCTATTTGTCTGGGTAGGGTGACATGTCAGCAAATAGACAATACAGTGAGACAAAGACTTCAGTGAAAGCATGCATAAAATGCTGAAAGAACTCCAAAGGCAAAACAATTAATATTATCTATAGGCAGTATGGAATCCAGTGGGCTATGATCAGGGCAGAGCAGGGCAATAGGAAACAGGTGATCTTGGGCTCCATTTAAGGGGAGAAGAGAGATTTGTTGAGTAAAGGGCTAGAGAGGAAGAACAAAGAGCTTTCCAGAGAAAGAAGGGAGCTTCGAAGGCACCATGGGGAACATTCTGGAGAATATACCATATATGAGGCAGGAGACCAGAGGTCATTAGAAAACTAGGTGTGGCCCTATGATGAAAAGAATGTGTTACATAAAGGAATTTTAAAAAAAGAAATTTATTTTTTGCGATTAAAGTGTGTACAGGCATGCATATGCCAGAGCACATGTGTGTAGGTCAGAAGGCAACTTT
This sequence comes from Typhlomys cinereus, assembly GCA_023101885.1. Classification (NCBI taxonomy): domain Eukaryota; kingdom Metazoa; phylum Chordata; class Mammalia; order Rodentia; family Platacanthomyidae; genus Typhlomys; species Typhlomys cinereus. Next base: position 4,691,078 of record JALPQD010000050.1, on the reverse strand, counting down.
CAGAAAACAGCTTTCTCTTTCCTCATTGGAAGAGAAAAGATGAATCAGTAATGTAAATGTACCTCTTAAGAACTTGAAGAGGAGGGCTGGAGAGGTGGCTCAGGGGTTAAGCCTCCGCCTTGCACGCAGAAGGTCCTGAGTTCGGATCCCAGATCCCACGTATAGACGCCAAGCGGAAGCGAGGGCAGCCTGCGCGGTAGTGCGGAGCCTGTGAATCCCGGGGCAGAAGGAGGTGGAGGCGTCCATGGTGGTTCGCGAATTCGTCCGTGGTTCTACACATACACATACACAGACACACGCGTGCGCGTGCACATACACATGCATATGCACACAGTTGAATAAATAATAATAATAATAAATTTTTAAAAAATTTAAAAAAAACTTGAAGAGGAAACAAAGATTATTACTTAATCCATAAGAAAAGATGATGCACTACAAAAAAGAGTGGTTGCTTTCACTGGTTACTGCACTTTATTTCTGTTTTTAATCAGAACTTTACTATTTCAAAAAATTTTAAATTTAAAAAGGAGGACACTTTATGAAAAGTTATTAGGAAATAAAATTCCCAAACCACAAGTAGAAATGCAACATCACAGAGTATCTTGTAAAATACAAAGATGGAAATAAATCTTGTGATATTTTTGTTATTTCTTTATTTTTTCTGCGTGTGTGACCAGAAGAGAAAGAATGAGTCAAAAATGAATATAAGAGAGAGAATTGAGAAGCTGGATCTTTGAGGGCACAGGTTAAAGGCTGTCTTAGAAAGAGCCAGGATCTTTTTTCCTTGAAGGATACTGATAAAGTAGGCAAGACTAGGTGTAAGCCTAGCACTGCAAAGTGACCAGGAAGGACAGTCCAGAGAGTCTGAGCTTCATGACCTGCTTTTTTTTTTTTTCAAGAAATCTCTGAAAGTCAAAAACAGAGAAAATTCTCTGAGATAATGTTGTTAATAAATATCAGTATCTAATTTGCTCCTTTAAATTCTCTCTCTCTTAATGAAAGTCTTATTTCAAGAAAGCCAGTTCAATAAGCCAATAGAAAACTAAAGCTAGAAACGTCTAGATATAGAAGAAACTTCTAGAAACTTCTAGAATATAGTATAGTAGAGCTAGCAGTGACTTACTTACCTTTGCACAGTTGTGGATACAATTGCTACTTCAGGTAACTTTGCTTCTAAGCAAACTTGGGGTAAATATCACCATAGAATTTAGAAATTGTTGGAATGAGATATTTGGACATATGGTGTATATTCTATGGAACAAAAAAATAAACGAAGAAAAAAAATCCTAGGACTTTTTTTAGTATTTAAAAAAACGTTAATTCTAAGAAAGAACTGATATGTTTCTCTGGCCTTATTAAATACTCAAGTCACTGGTTATCCGTCTGCTGTGCTGTAAGGTTGCCCTGAACAAATGACCCAGACACAATCATAAAAGAAAGACATCAGACTAGACACACTGTCATTTAGAAAGAATTAAGACAGTCATATTGTGCACTGTCAGTTCATCTCCCTCCTCCCTGGGGCCTTTCCTCTCCAGAGGCCACTTAATCTCATTGAGACAGAACAATCAGCCTAGTTGATACAGAAAACAGAAAGGGAAAGTGCTTTGATCTCCTATCAGAGTAAGACCAAGAAAAGGATTCAGCAAGTGAGAAGATCATCTTCCAAAGCAGAATTAGCACCGAAGGGAGGAAAGCAGGGGAGCAGTGATATCTTATTTTGCAATTGCATGAAATTGATTTGCCCAAATAAGGTTGAAAAGTAAGTTGATCCTCACGAGTGACTAGGGCGGGTCGGCTCTTAGTGATAAAACACAAACACATGCAGCTATGGATTCTTTCAGATGATCAACTTTCAGAGTTATATTAGTGATGGAAAACATGATAGAAGCATCAACCTGTGAAGGCCACCCACCTGTGAAGAACAGTGTTAACGTCAGACCTGACTAGTACCAGATACTGCCCCACTAAAGGATTTTCCTGAAAGGGACTGGTTAGATAGCAATTTTAAAACATTTTTTGTGTTTTAATTATAAGGCACAAGTTATTTACAAGTATGAGAACCCTGACTTTACAGAAAATAGAATATATTATGTGTCTTTGAAACTATCCAACCATTATTCATATCTTAGAATAATCATGGATATTTATGTACTATATTCTAATTTACAAGGTAATTCAATAATTTCATCATTTATAGATTACAAACTTAACATAATGGCAGTTCAAAACCAGTTCAAGACTACGGTTACATGAGCAAGCTTATAAATAAGTACAGTCTTCAGGGGGAAACTACTAGAAATGATACAGTGCTTTCCTTTTCAATACAGAGGATAACTTTGAAAACAATAAACTCTAGTGGTTTTGTCAAGTGGATCTCATTATTGATGTATGTTAAAATCTGAAGGTATATGACATTTAGGAAAGTGCATTCTCTTACTATTTGACATTTATAATGTTGAAGAACAGAGAAGAAATACTTCAAAATGGTATCAGAGACAAACTGAGGCAGAATATAAAAAACAATACATATCTGTTAGCAGAGACAGTATTAGGATGAAAATAATCAAATTAATTGCAACAAAGTTGTGAAGAGTGTGGTGAAAAATGAGTGTGGCTTTTATTAGACACATTACTGGAAATAAATGTTGGGTTTTTTGGGCACCTTTCTTTCAGTGATTTAAAAGCCCAAGCTTTAAACTGTTCTCTGCTTTTTCTTCATTTTAAATTCATACAAGTTCTCTGCTCCATTGTCTTAGAGGTACTATAGTACCATTTACTGAATTCCTAGATGACCCACTTCTGCCTTTCTAAGTGACTAGGCATCCTCATTCTTTATCATCCCTGTCACTTTCAAAACTCAGCTAGGGATCCATGAAATGCTTTATGTGTAGAGCCCCATCATCCTGATACTTAAAATCCTCCAACCCCATGCTTTTTCAGCTGTCTACTTGTAAGATCACTGTACATGTGATTGCAAGTCTAGCACATGCCCATTCCCCATTCCCAACCTCCCTGTGTACCACTACATCCCTCTACCTTCTCACTTTCCCCAGTTCCTGCTTCCAATGAACCCAAATCCTTCATGTTTCATTCTCGCTCCACCTTACTATTTGTACTTATCTCCCTTTCTGACACAGTGGCTCCAGTCGTGTCTTAGTGACCAACCTTATGCTCACAGTCCAACTTTTGTGTTTATGTCCAAGGGTATTGTTGGAACGTTCTGTGACTGTTTTCAGGCTCACTGTAACAGACTCATGGTAGCTATGTCTGTACTGAAAATGCCAATACCAACTCCCTGGTTGATTACTGGAAATGTCCTTATCTAGATGTCTCAAAGCATCTTGTATTTCCCTCTAACCAAAAAAAATCACATGGACAATAGGATGCAACTGGTTTTACCTTCCCTTCACTCCCTCAATGCATACCCATCTCTTTAATTTCCAGCTGATTCAAAAACACTATAACCTCTATTTATTTAGTTCCAATTCCACATTTTAATATCTTCTCAGAAGTTAGTTTTAGTCCTGAGCTGGTTCATGGTTGATATCCAATAGACATTTGTTTAATGAATAGATGGATCTGCAATACTCTATGCTGCTTCCAATCAAATTCTGTACATGTGGAATGATGAAAGGAAAAGGAAACAGGACCATCAACAAAGACATCTTTTGTGGTGGACCATCTATTTTATCCACTGCTGCTGCTACAGTTCCTTTGATTTTAGTCTTTGACTCTTCTGTTGATCTTCCAGCAGAGATTTTTTTCTAGAATATCAAATTTTGTGTGTGTGTGTGTGCGTGCGTGCATGCGTGCACATGTATGTGGGTATGTATAATTGCACTAACTGAAAGTACATATATTTATTAAAGGACCAAGTTAAAAGTATGTTGTGTGCCAAACTCACATACTAGTGTAATCAGGAGTCATAACATTAACCGCCAAGAATCCTGATCACAAGCATTCTCTTTACTATAATCAGATTCTTATAGACAGTGACTGTGGTGCTTGCTGTGGAGAGGATATTTATGATGTAAAAAAATGGTCACCTACCACATCGTTTGTTCAATATGCTTTCCAACATGCGGTTCCTATTATGTACACAGTTTTAAAATTTCTTGTGATCCTATTTAAAATATGTGTTTATAAATTGTAAACTCTGCTTTTCTGGTTTCTTCATCTATGAGTTCTCCCCCTGTGATGTGAGTGAATTCCAGGAATCCCCAAAACAATATCTAAGAAGATCTGAGCAGAGGAAGAAGAGGAATGACAAATAAACATTTTCCAGTGTTGCTTTAGGAAGATATTCGATCTTCAATGTGTTCAACAAATGGGTTTAATAATGCACATTTCGGTCTAAAACAGTTCACAACAGAAATATTTGCTGCTCAGCCCATTTATCTTGGGAATTACACAACACAGCCCATTTTCAATAACTCTTCTCATTGTAATGGTTTCCTCCTGCTCAAGCAAGGGAGGTACAAAAACATTTTGTAAGGAAATGTAGTACTTTGAGATACAAGTGCATTGAAAAAATTAAAAAGCATTTTCATCACTTTTTCTTAGTGCTAGCGTCTTTCTCAAGGTAATACAGACTTTTAAAAAACCTCCCAACCAGAATATAAAGATGATTTGTATTCAGAATTCATACAAGTATAAAATTTGAAAAAAAGATTTATTTTAAAGTCATGGCAAAGTATTGGTAGGCAGAAACAAAAATGAACATATAATTTTAGGGAATTTTTCTGTTTCTATTTGTATCTTATGGAAACCGAAATGTCCTTTTATATAAAAATTACATTCTATTTAATGAACTTAGCATCTGTCTAGTTTTTTATTCTAATGTGTCAAATTATATAGATTACATAAATACTAGCTTTACTTAGTGAGGCCACTCAATTACATAAAACTTCTTTAAACAATCTGAATGTGGAATGTCATCAATTTCAGCAATCATAATTTACTCATTTGGCAAACAGGTGGCATTAAAGGTATAGGATATGTACACAACAAAAGAGCTAGCTCCTCAAGGAGATGTTGTTTTCACTTCATATCACGATGTACAGTAATAAGTTCAACAAAGAGATGCTACAAAATGACATCAACATAAACCTGTGGTCACCATTCCATTGAAGACTTGGTGCCTAGATTGACATGTGTTACAAAGTGTGGAAAAGAGGAGGGGAGGTGGTTCAGTCAGAGAAGTACTTGCCATGCAAGCATGAGAATCCCAGTTAAATCTGCAGCCTTATCATAATAAAGCAGGTGCTGTGGAAGATACCTGTGATCCCAGTGCTGAGGAAGTCTAAACAGAAAAATCCTGGGACTTATGGCTACCCGGTTTGGTGATCCATGATGTCCAAGTTCAGTGAGACACACCTGTCTCAAAATATAAGGTGGGTGACCAGTGAGATAACTCAGCAAGTAAGTCATCCCTGCTCACAAACCTGGCAGCCTGACTTCAGCGCCCAGAATTCTACATGGCAAATGGAGAGAACTGAACAGACTTAAAAAAAAGGTGGATCGCAATAGAGGAAGACACTATGTATTGGCCTCTGACCTGTGCGTGTGCGCATACACACAACACTAATACACAATAATAACTGACTGACAATTACACAAAGTACTGCTCTTATTCACAGTTTAAGGCTGTGTGCTTTTAAAGTTTTTGACTATGTTTGTCTAATTCCTAGGAAGTAAAAATACAAAGCACACTGATTTACTAAGCATACATACAGTGATAAAACTGAGCACCAGTTGCATATACTACAAAAGGATACAACTACAATGTGCATTGTTCCTTAACTCGAGTACTTTCTAATGTAATGGAACAAAGGGGGAAAGTTATTTGCACTCAACATGTCTTTCATTCTTCCTATATTCTCACAATTACTAGAGTTAAACTTCATTAAGCACCAAAGCCACAACTATTTTATGAGTGTTCCCAAGAGATTCAAGCAAGTCATGCTTATGGTCAAATTTGACAGTTAGCCCATGATTGCTGATAAGACCAATTAGCGTTCTCTAGAACAGTGGCTGCTTTTGGTATAACCTAAACGTTGGCCAAAAATGCTGAGGGGCATTTCTGATCACCTTGAGCAAGGAGCTGGTTTTGATAAAGGGGCTCTGAACTCTATGTAGGGGCTGTTGGAAAGAAAAAAATTCTCCCCAGGAAGTGAGAACTGAGAAAGATTTGCTTCTATTCTTCCTGGTGACATGACGGGTCTGTTCCCTCCAGAACTCTACCTGCAAATGAGACCAGAGGACAGATAGGGCCAGTGTACCACAGACTGAACACATTAGAAAAGACAGGGAGGAAAAGCAGAACTCAGGGAAGAAAGGGAAGGAAAGACAGAAAAATGATGCAAGGAAGGAAGGGAAAAGAAGGGAGAAAACCCAGGATATAACACTGTAAGTGCCAGGAAGGAGTGTTAGCTGTATCCCTCCAGTACAGATATGATATGGTAAATCCTAGGCTGGATACCTAGGAACAAGTGGCAGCGATTGCCAGGAGGGGTCACATGTACTTTCTATGTTCCAGTTGTAGCTTTAGGTACCTTGCATGCATTAGCTCATTAAACCCTGGGAGAAATCCCACGAGGAAGGGAAGATTCTGAGTTATTAACACAAAAAATTGAGACTCAAAAAAGTTGAACCACTGACACGAGGACGAAAATCTAACTAGTGTTAGAGCCTAGACTCGAACCACAATCATCTTGCTGACTCATCTGTACTCTCGACTCAGTAGCACTTCTCACTGGGCTCTCATCCCGCATGCAGGCAGTTCAGTGGGAATGAGATCTGGGAGATGTCTCAGCCGCCAAGAGAGGCTGTTGGGCAAGTCTGATCGTGTGTGTCTGATCACTGGAGCCCACAAGGGAAAAGAAGAGAACCAACTACTCCAAGCTGCCCTCTACCTCCACTGGGTCAGGGTATACACAATAAAAAAAATTTTTTTTTGAAAGAAGCTGGAGAGATAAGATGGTGAGTTGAATCTGGATTCTAAATTCTCTTCCACTATTCACACAAGGAAAGACAAAAGATTTAAATACAACTCACATTTGCCACATACATTTCAGTGTATGACTTAATTTCAATGAATGAAATACTATACTTACTTGGTTGTCTTCTTAATTTTAGGACAAATCATCCTGAAGCAGTACCTTTAGCAATCCCGGCAGAAAACCAGTACAGGAAATTGGTTGGATAAAAAAATGTCTGGCATTAGGGCGATGATACCAAGGCATGTGTTGTAGATGTTTATTCATAATTAACATTCAATCGTCCAGTCAAAGACTGGTTGGTTGTAAACTTTAGTAATAGGAAGAGAATTCATTTATATCCAGTGTGGTTCAGAAGTCTGTTTCATTGATACAAGAGTATATACAACAAAGTTCCTGCTCTCCTGAAGACTATATTCTAGGGAGGTGAGGAAGAGCCTGATACTAAACAAATAAGCCAAATTAAACCTTTAATATATTAGATGAGAGAGAGAGAGACTTAAAATGAAATCTAGGTACCTGCAAACTCTCTATCACTGAGCCATATCTGTAGGACCCTCTGAAGATTTTTGGGTGAGACCCCAAGGAAAGCAGCCATGTCAGTGCATGGGTGAAGAGCTTTTCAGCCTGAAGGAACAGCTAAAGCAAAGGCCCAGCAGCAGGATATGCCCAGCAGGTATGAGAAGCAGCAAGGTGGCCACTGTGATTGCGGTAGTGGAGGGGGAGATAGCGAAACAGACAGTGGAGTTAACTAAAGGAGGAAAGACCTTGGAGAACTTCCATGGAAGACCTTTGGTTTTGGACTACAAAAAGATGGCACTGGCCAGGGCATGTCTGACTCAGAAAAAATCACTTTGCCAGCTGAGCAGAGAGGACAAGAGTAAGAGATCAACCTCGAGGTGATTGCAATGGACAAAGTAACAGAAGATGACTGCACAGGAGGTGGAGCTATGGCTGTTGAGCTCTAGAGGTTGAAGAGAGACAGCAGTCTTGGCTGCCCAATTTTGGGCCAATCATCACAGAGGACAGTTTTGATTAAGATGGAGAAAAATTAAAGAAACACGCTGGGGAAGAAATAAAGATCATTTCAGATGCATTTGGTCTGAAAGGCCAAATCTATCTATGCAGACATACCAAGTTGGCAGTTGACACTATCTGTCTGAATGAAAATATCAATTTAGGAGTATCCACATGCAAGTTGACTCTTAAAGTCAGAGGTAAAGGGAAGAAGTCATGGGGGATGTAAAAAGGGAAAGAGGGAGATGAAGTCTGAAAACTGACCCCTGGAAAACCCAGCTGGGAAGATGGAGAGAAACTAGCCAGAAGAATGCACAGGAGACGCAGAAGGACCAGAAAAGGGTCCCAGCAGCTGCTGGTGGTCCTTCTTCTCTTCCCTCCTTTTCTTTTGAGACAGAGATTCAAGTCTAGACTTGAGCTGGTCTGGAATTCACTACGCAACCCATGCTCACCTTGAACTCATGGGGACCTTTCTGCCTCAAACTCCCAAATGCAGGGATTGAGGGTATGTGCTATCATGACTGACTCCTGTATTTTCTCAACGAACTCAAAGGCAAGAATATTAAATCAATCAAGTGAGGCAAGAAGGTGCTGGAGACTTGAGAGGAGAGGCCAGGAAATATCTAGAAATAGAAAACCAGCTATGCAAGGATAGCAGCATTGTCTGCAGGTTCTGGAGGATTCTAAGAAACTGCTTTTTGGGCAAACATTTGGTGAGGAGCCTGGGAGTATGGGGTGGCTCTAAGATGCAAAATTCAGTGTCAGATTTGTGCAGCTTCAAGGTCAGACTTGCAGAAGTAGGGCACAGGTCACTCAGAAGTTACAAAAAAAAAAAAAAAAAGATCTAGGAATGTAGTTCAGTGGTACATTTACCTAGTAAGCACGAAGCACGTGCGCACACACACGCACACGTGCACAGCAAGAAATTAAGCCTGAGAACATCAATCTAGTGCTTGGTGAGGATGAAAGCCTGCACAACAGGACTGAATTAAGAAAAACATTTTTAGGACAGCCTGAAACAACTAGAGCCAGGAAAGTCCCCATGACTAACGGGTGACTGAGCAAAGAAGTCAGAAGTGAAGGAGTGAGTGAGAGGAGGCCATACAGTTTTTGAAAAGAGTCATAAGATCAGCAGGTGGGAAAATTAATAGCAGGTATGGAAAAGAGGAATAAAGCAAGTCAGTAATTGGTTGGGGTGAAAGCGACAGATACTACTAGAGTAATTGGAGCCTATTTATGTTGCTAACAGAAGGGAAAGTTTTACAATCTGTATGGTAGAAAATGAGTTTGGAGAACAATTCCTACCCAGCATATTGAGCCTTATCAGCCATCTCCAGATGATGGGCAGGACCAAGAGGAAAAGCTGGGAACGCATGACAAAAGAACATCAAATCTAGAAGTGGCATAAGACATGTAGCATGACAACTAAGAGTTAAGAACATGGGGAGAGCACCCAAAGTCTAAGTATCAGGGATACTGACACATGGATGTTTGTGTGGGAAATTCCATCACAGCTCACTGTCCAGGATATACCTTCTCTCTCCCAAATGGTCAGTCAGATTTGGTTTGGGCTGAACATTCATGTTTAAGCTTTTGTGCCAGGACTTCATGGCTTCTCATGACCCAGTGTGAAGCCAGGTGAGTCAGACTGAGTCAGCTTCAGGAAGCTTCCTTCGTCATCATTCTCTGTGCTCTTAATGAGTGAGGCTATCGTAGTTCAGCTCAGAGGTGGAGGATGGGAGTGGTAGCCCGACATAAATGGAACATTTCACCTATGCTGTGCAAGGGTTCCCCTGCACAGAGTCTAGGACAGGGGCGAAAGGTGTGGCCTAGAGAAGTGGCATGTCCCTTTCAAGGTGGAAGTCAGCTGAGAGCATGTTACGTTTCTTTTTTTTTTTTAATTTGTTATTTTTATTCTTTGACACATCCATACTTAAACACTTATGTGCTTTTACCCTTTTCTACCCCTTCCTATCCCCTCTCCTGTCCTGCTTCGTACATTCTCCTTTCCAGCCAGTCTCCCTTCTACTTTCACATCTTTTTTGCAGGTGTGACCTGCTGGTTTCATTTGGGATATCTATACTGGCAAGTGCCTGAGTATTTTCTAGGGCGTGGATGACTTGTCAGTAGGTAAACTGTTAAGTAAAGAAGCTTCTCCCTCTCCTGTCTGGCATCTGTGTTTCTTCTGACATTAAAATTTTCATTCAACCAACACTTTTCTTTTTCACTGACTTTGGATTCGGACATAAAAAAAAATGAAAAATATCCAGATCTTACCCATAATGAGTTTATTTTCTTTTATACCCTGATGTATATAGTTCTTCCTGTAGATTTTTTAATAGGGTCTTACAATAGAAGTCAGTGGTGAACAGAAGCTGGGGGTCTGTACAGTAAACATATCCGACAGTCCATGAATAGGGAAAAGAAAGTTGTGAGAAAGATGACTAATCAGGAAACATTCTAGTATCCAAGATGTGAAGCCAATGAGCAGCATTATTCCAGGAAGTTAAAAGGAGAGAGTGGAGTCAGGTAGCTGCCCTGGAGTACTTTTAGGAGAGAGTATGCAGTAGGAAGTATGTTAGGCTAAGCCAAGTAGATAATGTGAAGGATAAGAAAGAGATTGACATGATGATAAATGAGGTAAGGAACAGAATTTTAAAGAGAAATGGAGGAGATCTGAAGCAGGAAGGCAGGAAAGGGCAGAGTATTAGTAATGTCAGGAAACAGTTGCGGTACATCTGGATATAGGAAGAATAGGGTTATCCTCAGGCCGCCTAAAAGTATTGGAGAAAGGAGAGTCACAGGAAAAAAAAAGGGAAAAGGAAAACACTAAGGAACAGACTAAGATTGAGTTGTGCCAGGGTAAAACCTGAACAAGAAAATGAAAGTCTATATAAAACACCACTCTCTCCAACATTCCTCAGACACCTGGCACTGGAGGTTTTAATAAGGCCCGAGGTGATTTGGGTGTGTTTCATTCCTAAGAGATACTCTTCCCACAATGAGCAGATGTTTCAATTTGCCTAAGAAGACTTCTCCTGAAAAGATTAGCTGCTCTAAAACAGAAAAAAAAAAAAAAAGAGCAGGAAAGAATTTGTGAAAAGGACAACGATTGCATACTAACACTTACTGAGCTTGCTAAATGTAAAATGCACACAGCAAGTCCTTAACTTGATTCTCATACCAGTCTATTGTGGTAGGTTCTAGGGAACTAAAGGTCACACAGTGGAGCTAGACTTCTAGTCCAGAACTGTCTGGTTCTAACAACCTATAATTCCCTTCCTTGGCCATCAAGGAAAGACCATGCACATGTCCTGATGTGGTGGAACAGGAGCACAGCTTCCTGTACATGATTTTAAAACAACTTCTGATCAGCTTCTCTAGAATATATGACAGCACTCCCAACTTGACATGCACTCTCTGAAGACTGGCTGCAACTGATACTTTCAGTTATTTACATATCACATCCATGCCATCTCATGATGCTGTTGCAGAATCCCTGTGGTCACCACAGATCTTGTCTATGTCTTTGTTATACATGTACTATTTGAACCTATCCCTTTTTATTAATGGTGATTGATTCATTAAACATATTCAATTTAACCTAATTAAATTAAAACTTGCTCTCCTCTTCAGTATAAAACATTAGTGCTCCGATGTTTTTCTAGAAGTCTTCATTTCTATTTTGTCATTATAATCTATTGAGTTAAGTTAGAGAAACACAACGTAACTTGCCTTTGAAATCTCCACGGCTCTCTCCTGGCTATTGACATCAACTTTCATCCTCTAACACTGCTTTCTTTATGGATTTTTTTGAACATGTATAGAATCAACATGGATGTGTCTGCATGCTCTGCAGCTATAGAAGCCATATGGACTGATCGTCTCTTTTTTTATTGACAAGGATCTGAAAATGCAAGGGTTTGAGTATGTCTGCCAAGCTCACATGGGAAGGTGATGGCTAATTCCAGGTTAAATTTCAGATATTCTGATAGCTAGGCCAGCAGTCTCCATACCTTCCCTATCAATGATGAAATTCTTAGTGGCCTCTCTCCAAACTGTTTTATCACATCCTCTTGAATGATCAGCAAACCCATTTGGTAGTCACAGACACAGAAGTTCAGAAGGGTTAAATGGTGCGTTCCTGAGGATACAAGCAATAATTCTGAAGAAAGAAGACTTGGGAACAAAGACAGAAGTCTTCCGACTTAGACCTCAAGGATTCTGTGTTTCAGGATACAGTCATGTAGATATTAAAAGTATCAGCAAAAAGGTCCAGCAGTAATTCCAAGCTCTGAGCTATATAGGATCCAACTTACTTTAAAGTTTAATATTTGCCATTTTCAAAGTAAATAGATTTGAGTTTCAATTGGAAGGGGTAAGAAATGAAGAAATTTATCTCTATAAACTTTATCTCACACAAAAATGTTTTAAGAGACCAAAGTCTGCAAAACATATCAAATTCACCCAAAATAGCAGGAAGGTCTGGTTCTTTCCTGTGTCACCGGTTTAACAGTGGTTCCTCATGTTTCAAATGTCATTCCAGCTGGGTCACAACTGTCTCAGTCTATTAGGTAACTGACCTACAGGAACCATGCTCATTCCTCGACACACCGACTATGCCCAGGAATACAGCCAGGCAGGGGACAGGCATGGAGGGTCCTCTGGGGCTCCGCAGGAATGAACAACAGGGCATCGAGATTTCAGTGCACAGGTGAATAGCTTTGAGGTGTTAGAGCAAGATGATGTCTCCAGCTGAAGAGCTTCCAAAGCTTTTCCGGAGGAGCTACGCTTAGAAAGGATGCTAAGACCCAGGGAACAGGGCTGAAGGAGGAGAGAGATTGGAGGCACCTGGGCTCTTGGAATCAGCACACTGATCCTTAAACTTTATTAAAATTTCCTACAAGATTATATGCAAAATTCTTTTAATGTATTCCCCTGAAAAAACCAGAAGTCATCTTGAAGAATGGGAGCTAAAGGCTACAAACATTTTTTTCTATATACAAAAATGCATAAAAATATTGTCAATCAACACGCCTGGTAACTTGGAGATATACAAAAATGAGTAAGTTTAAATAAATATGTGATACAGATTAAAATTTAGATCTTTTTTGATCTGTGCTACACACAGTGCAATTGTAGACTTTCTTTTAGGCATTTGAACAATTCTGAAAAAAAATGTCTTATTCTATATTATTTCCAGTAAAAATCCAGAGTAAGCCAACACAAAATAAGATTCCCAAGAGTGTGGGCACAGTCTGTACAGTCCTGCTTAATAAAGCAGACTTAATTGCAGAATACAAGAGGCACAGAATTCCTTTCTCTCGGGGAGAATCGTGTTGCTTGGATACAACATACCTAGAGCACCCAGGCTGCATCTCTTGGCCTCTGGACCTGAGCATGTGCCTCCTTCATTTGTTCCTCCTTCCAAGCCATTCACAGAATCTTCTCCCTGGGTGGTTCCTTTGTCTTTCTTCCTACCTCCCAGATCTCACTTCATCTTCCGTCCCTTTTGGGTATCTTCACCGTTCTTTCTGAAGAGACTATCTAAGAGGCACACCCCTTTTAGCTCAACCAAAAGCAGCTAGGAAACACAATCATTAGACCATGTGTACAGTCAAATTGTGACTATTATCTCAGAAAAAGAAATGCTAAATGTCACTGAAAGCTAAAGGGATACAAAGGTATGACTAAGCAATTATCATATCTGTAGTATTCTTAGAATAACATTTCCATAATGATTTTTCTGATTATTCAGAATTCTTAGATAATGAAAGGATCTAAAGAACATATGCCAAGAGCACACATGTATTCATACACAAACATACAAAAGGAAGCCATTGGTATCTACCAAAAAAGGAAAAAGAAAAAAAAGATGATAGTTACATAAATTGAACACAGAACTGACATGTTGCATGGCGATAATTACAGAGCAGTAGAACCCATGAAAACAGAATATTCTCAATATGATAATGTCTAGGTTTTTTCCCCTCTGAAACTTTTATAAGCTACTACAATGATATGATTTCACACACACACACACACACACACACACACACACCAAGAATCAAATCTTTTCAGGAGACACAGCTCAAGTGAAATGTATTAAATCATAGCAACAGTACAAAGAGAAAAAGCCAGTTAATTTCCAAATCGAGTGGAGGTCATTTATTTAGAAATTCATTCTGAATTTCTCAGATGAAAAGTTGATACCACTGATTTTTCCCCCTTGAATGTTTAGCAAACTTTCAAGTATTACAGGTGCTTTACCAACTTATAGAATTTCTAACAAAATTAAAGGTTTTTAATAGTAATTATTCAACAAAGTTAACCTACACACATATAAACCTTTACAAAATGAAAAAGTAGGGTAAGCTACCTGAAAGTTAATAGATCAGACACGCTTTTCATGAAAATAATAAACAGAACTTGGTAGAAAAAATATGTATTCATAGAGCAACCTCTATTAATATAAAAACTTAATAAATTATAGCAAAACTTCATCTTGACACTTCCAAAAAGATAGCATATAAATCTAAATATCTAGTATGAATCAAAGATGATTTAGAAGTAGTTATATATTGTTAATACTATTTAAAATAAATCATTAGCTCCTATAACAAATAAGTTAAAAATTTATATTTTTATTCAAGTGAAAACAAAAAGTTACACATATTGATGTAAAACTGTTCATATATCTGAAATATATTTCTTATATGACACTAAGAAAACTTTTAGAGTAGTCCACAGCACATTTAGAAATAAATACATGAGTTTTGATTTTTAAAAGCCTATTATGTGATTTTGACTTGTGCCTGTGTAATATGCATGGAATGAAAACACTGGGTTCAGTCATTATTCCTGAATTCTGTTTTCATTCATAGAAAACTCTGAAATAAAGGGGAGGAACTTTGGTTCACAAACTTTGAACAAATTTTGTTATGATAACCTGCTACCCACAGAGGAAGTTAGCCATAAACAAAAACAACCTGATATTTATTAGTTTTATGCAAGGCATTGTAAAACCTCTTTGGATCTGAATTTTTAACCAACTTTGACTTAATGTGAACCACAACCAGGAAAAGTAGACAATGATAAACTGACAAAAAAGCATAAGCCATAGCAGAAGAGAAGATCTCAAAAAGAGGTAAAGTGTGGTGTTATCATGCATAATTAGAGTTTCTTTTTATATTGGCCAAGTGACTTAAATTATGGAATTTTTAATCTAGTAATGGTTATTGTCAAATTCTGTAATTAAAGACACAATCCACTATAGAGAAGACAGTCTTGGTTAATTTTAAAGAAATTTACCATTTACCATTTTCAAGCTATTCACTCAAATAAGCTCATGATATCCTGTGTTTGTTCATACAACTATTGATAAACCATTATTTCTAGATTACACAAGCAAGTTAATTACCAGCAAGTAAATCTTGTTTTTAAAAGTATTGAGAAATGTGTGAGCAATGATCAACTTGGAAGGTTTCTTTTGTGTCTCTATCTAGTTTAAGTAGTGACTGGTTAGTGATTTAATATTTTTACAAATATAAAATCTAATTATTTACTTTAGGTATATTAAATATATGAGATTATACACACTTTTTGTTCAGAAACTGGGTCTTATTTTAGAAAATAAACTCAAAACCAAAACGTGTCTTATAAATATATTTAAAGGCACACAATTTTCATTTTCATAATTTAAGCAAAATCATTACAGTGGATCTGCAAATTGATTGCTAGTCAAATGAAGCAGTTTTCATACTCTTACCCTTACTTCACATTATAACACAAATTAATTTTAAAAGGCAGAAGTCAGTAACATAATCTAATTAAAAAACAGAACGTTATAGAAGAAATATTCCAAATTAAATAGAATTTTGCTGGTTTAAATTTTTCTGCAAAGTACTTGCTCCCTCTCCCCCCCCCCCCAGTTTTGACTTAAGATGTATAAAAGAGTTTCAAACATTTTACAGAAATAGATTTAGGGGAACACTAAATTATTTCCAAAAGACATCTATTTTAAGTTTTCTCTTATTCCATTGTAAATCTTGAAAAAGATCTTTTTCCCCCTCCAAAGTCTCACTTTTATCCAAAACAATTTGCACCCTTTTTTTTTCCTAGCAGGTAAAGTATATATTTCAAGTTTCCCAATTCCAATGATGGTTAAAGTAAGCACTCCCCTTTATGTGTGTGCATGTCTATTATCTTGTAGTCGTTATTTGCACTGAAATTTAGTCTTTTTAACTCTTCAGAAATACCTTCGTGAACCTTCAGCAGTTCCTAACCACTTAATAATTGTGACCCAGCCAGCCCCTTCAAGTAGATCGTTAACAAGAGTGCCTGACAACTTCCAAACCATAGCCTCTGTCCAAAAGGAAAAGATAGGGCTGTGTGAGGCCGAAAGGAAGCGAAGGAAAACAAAACAAATGTAGCTCCTGCTGAAAGTGAAAAGTGCTTGGACGGATTAGTATTTTCTTTTCTGCAAGGCATCCCGCCAAGCTTCTTCCCCACCCCCCTTAATAAGGAAGAATTCCTTTTTGGTCTGATTTTTGTTTGTTGCAAAGTGTTGATATCTAACACCCCCGCCGATCCCCTTATAATTGTTGGGGTTGTTGTTTACCCCTGTCCCCTGTCGGTACACATCACAGACCACTGGTACCCCAGCCTCACTCTGTCAAAACTCCAACTCTGGGCCACCCTGAGCTTAGAAACCCCGCCGACTCCCGATGACGCATCCCACTGTATCTTTTGAGTGGAACTTATTTTGGTTCTGGGATCCCCCCCTCACTCCAGCTGCACTGAGAACCGGAAATTTTCATTTACCCCCCCCCCGACACACACACCCTCAGCTCTTCTTGTCCCCAGTTCCAAGAGCACTGCCGGGGTAGCCCCGCGGCTCTGAGTTCGGCCGCCTCCCCTCTCTCCGGAAGGCTTTAATTTGCACATTATCGTCCGCTGCACCACGAGCCCCCAGCCCCACAGCTGGGTGGGTCTCAGGCACCAAAGCTTCGCAGGTCCCCGCCCAGCCGCGCCGCTTCCCCAACTCGGGCCCCCAGCCGCGGCCGGAGCCCGAGGCCCCCGACCGCCCCCAGCGCGCAGCGCGGGCGGCGCCCTCCGTCCCTCCGCCCTCCGCCGCAGTGCCCACCCCCTCCTCGGAGAGAGCGCAGCCCACTCCTTCCCCAGTCGGGTTACCTGCTCCTCGCGCGGCGGACACGTGCGGAGGAGCCGACCAACACTCGTTGCCCTTGCGGGAGCCCCCAAACCCCTGGGCCCCTCAGGTAAGGGCCGTGGACACGGGTGGGTGGGCTGCGGGGTGGGAGGTTCCCGAGGGCCAACGGGGGGCTCACCAGGGTTGGAGGCGATGGGGTGGGTGAGGGTAAAGGAAAGAGCGGGGACTGTGTGTCCCTTTGGAATCTGCTTTGGTTAACCCCTTAATCCCTGAGACTATTGGGGGCCAGTTTGGGGGAGCTGGAGGAGCCTTTCCAGAGTTAGAGCGAGAGGGACATCCTACACGAGTCAGCCCCGCCACCAAGATCTTATGCCAGCTCCCACATATCCGTGCGCACAAACACCCACGCGTACACTCATCGAGCTTCTCCAAACGGAACTTGGACTTCACTCGGACAGTTACCCGAGAATCCACATTTAAGTCTAAAATGCAGTCTCTAGGGACTCCATGCTGAGTATGTTTCCTCGCCCGGTGTTTATTTCCTCCACCAAAGCGCTCTCTGCCGTCGGCCGAGGTGTGGGTGTGGGCTCCATCTTCCTGCTGGCAACCCCTGCGAGCTGTGCCCTGCACAGAGGCGTGCACGCAGCCTGCCGGGGCTCGGGTCGATGCCCCACGAGGACGCACGTTTGCTTCACTTTCCAAGTGTACTTCGCTTCTTTAAAAGATCGGGGTGTACAATGCACGCCCCACCGCGAGCAGCCTGGGGCCCGCGGCGCGCCCGTGTGTGTGCACGTGGGCGCATCTGCGTTGCGCGCACACGCGGGAGTCGTGGTCCCGGGTGCGGCCTCTGGTCGCGGCGCGGGCGGCGACCCTGGCGGTGCTGGGCGGGCTTCGGGAGAGGCACGTGAAGGATTTCATTGAGCGAAGACGGAGCGGAGACAGAAAGCAGAAGGAGGCGGCTGCAGCTTTGTAGTCGCGGAGGAATGCGGAAATGTGGGAGCACTATGTCAAACTTTTTTGAAATGGGGTCAAGTCACATTCAGCCAGCGTGGGAAAGCAACAACAAAAACAAAAAAAAGTGAAGAGGGGAGGCCCTACGGCTCCAGCTTCTGTCCGCGCAGCCGACGGCCCGGGGGGCGAGGCGGTGCGGGGCCGGGCGGGGGCGGCGGGCGCAGCGCCCTGCGGGGGTGGGACGTCCCCGCCGCTTCCTTCGCGGCCGATCCCGGGGCTGGACGCTGGCAGGAGGAGGAGGAGGAGGAAGGAGGCGCAGGAGGCCGCCAGCGGCTCCCCTGCTACCTGTGTGGCCCTAGACCTATCTCGGGCCAACGCCGGGGGCTCTTTCCTTGCCTTTGAAGGCAGATTCTAAGAGGAGCGTGCGGGAAGCCGCCATCCGCTCCACCCACACCCTGTGGGGGTCGCGCCGTTTGTTACTTCTTGAATCTTTGGCTGAAGGCGAGCGGACCGGCGGCGGCGGGGGCAGGTAAATTCCGAGGTGTCCCGGGAATTCCGGACACGCGGCTGGCGTGGCCAACGTCCGGCCGTGGTTGTGGCGGCCGTAGGGGAAGCGAGGTCCTCTAGATCTTGGCGAACCATTCTTTGGGAGGGGGAGATTAAGGTTTCTACACTGCCCCCCCCACACCGGCTCTTTGTAGTCCTGTGGGCTGGGGAATGGGGGCTGAGGACGCGGGCTGCAGTTGGGACCTGGCCTCCAGCGGAAAGGGGACCGGAGCCACCACCTCCGATACATAAATCGGGACGCTTCTGGAGTCCAGGGAAGAGGTTCTCCAGTCCCAGCACCCCCCGCCCCCGCCCCCAACCCCAACAGGCTCAGCTTTTACTCCTCCGCCCACCCCACCCCCACCCTACGCCCCAGTTGAAAATAGGACTAGTCAGTCATGCTTAGCTCCCGAAGTTAGTCTTTGAGGACACAAGCGAAAGTGTGATGGATTCCTCCTTTCCCTTACTCATGTCTTGGGATCCCTTGCAGGACACCCCCCTTCTCAGGGCCCCCGGCTCTCGCACCCCCAATAGCCCCACTCTCCTCTACCAGATGGCTTGTCTTCCCTGCCTTTCCACCAGGGAGGCCTTGGAGTCCGTTTCCCACCAAGACTTCTGTACCCTCAAAGCCCATTTGTGTGTGCCGAGTCCCTTTTAAACGTCTCCTCGTCGAAAACTGAAAGTAGAAAGAAAGGAAGCAATTTCCGAGCAGATGTCCGACCACCCCTTCTCGCATACTCCCAGCATCGGGTTACAGGGTCCCGGGAGCCCCCACCCACTTTCTGCGGCCCCGCACGGGGTGGATCCACAGCGCCTGCACTAACCCGATCCCGAACACCCCCTGGCCTCCCGGTCCTCGCACGTCCGGGCCCCGGGAGCTGCGAAGGGCAGCAGTGCACCAATGATCTAGGTATAAATATTAAGCCATGACATTGACGTGCCCGGCGCCTCCCCTCCCCCGCGCTCCCGGCACACTCTGGGCTGCTCGGCACGCCCCCTCCCGTTGCCCTGCGCCCCGCGCGGCGCTCATCCCCGAGGGGCCCCTGCAACCTCTGCGCGCAGAGACGGCTGGAACCCTGCAGGGAAAGAAAAGTAACTTGGCTTTTCTGCGAGAAATCGGGAAGGATTAGGCAGCCTGGGAGAGGCTGCGGCGCCGGGAGGGGCGCGATGGGAGCTCCACGCGGGAGGAGGAGGGGAATGTGGAGGTCCCCCGGTGGAAGCTCCTAGGATGTCTGATGGCACTTTTCTTGTCTTCTGTCTCCTCCTCTTAGGTGCGGAGATTGAGCTTTGAGACGCGCTCGCGCCGAGACTATGTAATAGGCTTCGGGAGGGACGAACAGGGATCGGCTCTGTCCTCCGGCGGCTGCGGCGGCCACTCGACGAGGCGGAGTTTGGCGGCGGCTGCCCCAGGGTTGCGCCAGCTCGCAGGGAGGTCGCTGCATCGAGCCCCGGCGGCTGCCTGTTCTGAGCTCCGGGAAGCCCCGGAGGAGGTGAGTGAGCCTTCGAGCACACCCCCGCTTATTCCGGCGGTAGCACAGCGGACGGTGCCCAGCGCCATGGAGAAGGACGGCGTGAGTCGCGCGGACCAGCAGTACGAGTGCGTGGCGGAGATCGGGGAGGGCGCCTACGGGAAGGTGTTCAAGGCCCGCGACCTGAAGAACGGAGGCCGGTTCGTGGCGCTGAAGCGCGTGCGGGTGCAGACCGGGGAGGAGGGCATGCCGCTCTCCACCATCCGCGAGGTGGCGGTGCTGAGACACCTGGAGACCTTCGAGCACCCCAACGTGGTCAGGTGAGCAGAAAGCGGTGCCAGCGCCGTCGGGGGCCGGGCGGCAAGGGCGGGGGAAGGTGCCAGCCAGGGGCGGCAGGGCGGGCTCTGCGCATCCCCGCGACCTGAGACAAGTGAGAGTTACAATCCGAGGACAGGTGATCTTGTCCGATAGGCAGCAAAAAAGAAAGACCAGTCAGAAGGGGGGGGAAAGACCTGCGCTGGCTTCCTCCCATCTGGCTACTCCCCAAGTGTTTTCACCCTCCCTCTCCGCAAAGGTTGGGGACAGTTGGGTGCTTTCAGGGACAAAAACCAGCCAACCCGAGGAACGTCCCTGCAAGTCCCCGCGTATTTTTTCCCGGCCACGGGGGAATTTTTGAGAAACAGAATGAGAAGAGTTTGTGGTGTGAGCATTGGAAAGGAACTTAAAAGGGTGGAGTCCAATGTAAATAAAGTTTAAGAAAATGCATAAACGTGTCAGAGTATGTTCACCCATCACACCCCCAGTTTCTTCTCACTGAAGCCGCATACAGATGAAGGCATTTCCATGTCGAAGCCCAGTGTTATAACATTCTTTGAAAAATGTCTGAACAAGGTTGGACTCGTGCCCCATATTCTAACACTGTGGAGGATCCCCAGGGTCAAGGGTTAGATGTGAATCCAGGATGTGGTATTTAAATTCTAAATGTCCTGTCCCAGTTTTCCCTGGAAGAATTGTGTAAGTGGATGGGGGAGATGGTCTGTGAAATAACCAGCATTAAAAGAAATTACTGTGAGACTGAGGATAATGGTGTTTTCTTAGTGATCCTGGAATTTCCCCATCGTGTGGTTGGGTCATCCTTTTCTTTTTTAAAACAGAGATGCATAGCTTGGAGTGGAAAAGAATGTTCAGAGCCTTCTGCAAATTAGGTGATGATTTTAACATTCTCTGGAGAGAGTTAATCTTGGGATTTTCTGGCCTTGTCATTCCTCTAAAGACTCTGTACAACAGAGATGTGCCTACTATGCGCACTGAGGATGTAATTCTATAAATAAGCACAGCTAAATATTTTTGTGAAACAATACCGTCCAGCAATTTAACATTAGTCATCAAAATGGAGAGACCCAAGAATGAGCTTTGAAATACAGTCCTTCTGCCATTCTGGGAGACCGATTGTCTACAGAATCTTCAGGGAGATTTTTAACTTGTATCCTCCTAGATTGGGTGCTTTGTATACTGCATTGTTCTCAACACAGTCGGACTCAGGCTACAAGGCAGCAAAGACTCATAAATACAGAATTAAGGCAATAAAGGATTCCAAAGACAGGATCCCATTTTAGCTGTGGGATAGGGAGCAAAAGATAATGAATTCACTTCTGGAAAATGACAAGAGATTGAACATTTATCTTTCTGTATATGTGTGTTTGCTTGTGTTGAAAAACAAAACAACAACAAAGAACACTTTGTGTATTTGTGTGCTTGCATGTGTTGAAAAGCAAAACAAAACGACAAAAACCCTTTGGGGGATCTTTTATTGGAGGGTAAAGACAGGGTGCATTTTTAGCTCCCTATAAGTTACTCTCTGAAGTCAGAGTCTCAAGCTGCCCCCAGCACATGAACTATACCATTGTAATTTTAAGACCAAATTTCATTTGTTTTGTCCTTTATCAGTCATTTGTCCAATTAAAGTTGATTATCTGATGTACCAATAAAATCATATCCTTCCAATGAAGCACTGTGACACATGCACCCTTGTACAAGCTATTCATTCACAAAGTGTGATCCATTCTTGGAAAAGAGGAAGTTGTGCTGGTGGATTTGGCTAGTTCATCCTTTTCTCTTGCTAAATTTATTCTCTTGAGATTGATGTGTCTTTATCAATTTCTAGCCAATTTCTGAGTTGGATTCTGAACTGTGCATTCAAGAGGTTCTTTTTATAAATGGAAGAAAGCGACATGTTTTCTGCTTTGTTTTTTAAACGTGTTGTGTACTAATGATGACATTTACTTCTTGGGGTTGAGAGGATAAAGGGAGAGAACAGGTGGAAAGCGCTTTGTCAATTTCTTAAGTACTTCATGTATCCGAGTGTGTATTCCAGATTAGTGAGATCTTTGTGCCGGAACAGGTCCCAGGAAGGTGTCACTTCACCTGACCTTTTTTTGTAGAACGGGTCGTATTTAAACCAGACATTACAGACTGTGGCACCAGGAAGTTGCTAGAGTATACTTAAGCTAAATTTATCAGAAAAGGCGATCACTCATATGTCATGAAATTAGTAGCACTTGTGGAAAATTACTGATGAGGTCATCCTTAAGAGCCAGGATCTCCATTCTGTCTCAGTTTCCTTCTTGTTTTTCTTTTCTGCCTCTGCCCATGGTCAACACTACCCTTTCCCTCCTTCCCCCATCCATTTGCTGGACTCTACTAAGAATTCTGTATTTTAGAGGAAATGAAGGGCAAGTGACAATAAATCTTGTTCTTCGTGGTGTCAAAACTGAGCCCTCAGACTTATAATTTATTGTCCCTTGGGACAAGTTTTGTCATCTTACACCTGGGTCTTCACAGATTGCTTACTAGGGAAGATGTTCTTTTAAGTGCCTTCGAACCAAAAGTAACTCATCATAATTATAATTCTTCCCTGTATAGTTAAGCATCTAAGCTCATAGGACACAATAAACATATTAGTTCTCCCCCCCCAAGTTTGTTTTAATTTTTATGAGTTTGCCAGAAAAGCTAACTTCTTACTGCTGGTGCAAGCTCTCCGTACACACATAGCGGTAATGACTTCACGTTGTTGCTTACCTGTCCTTGACGTTTCCCAGGCTTCATGAGTCAGACAGTGCCTGAGGATGTTAATTTACTTGTATTTTACAGTTGATAATTCTGAGTTCTGGAGCCTTTGCCAGCATCAGACTGTGGTAGGAACCAGCACTGGAGTTTCTGTACTCCATAGATGAGTTGTGTTTTAACCAGAACATAGAAATGAAATAGCATGTTTATCAACAGTCTGTTAATTCACCAAATATTTGTTGAGGACTTACTATGTGCCAGACAACTTCTAGAAAAGAAGCTGGGAATAGGCCAATGAGCAAGTCAGAAGTTATTTCTATGCTTGCACAATTTAAAAAGTAGCAGAATAAGCAGCCATTTGTTTTCCTCCTTATTCAAAATTCCTTTGTCTAAAGCAGCCATATTGGGACGTGTCTGTCTAATCCCAGCATTCTGAAAGTGGAGGCAGGAGTTCAAGATCATCCTCAGATACACATCCAGCTCCAGTTCAGCCTCAGCTACTTGGAATCTTGTCTCATTCGTCTTTATTTCATTTGTCTTGCTTTCCTATTTAACTTGGCCAATTTTGTAAAGCTATTTATTCTTGTGATAATTTAGATATCAAGAATTTGCTTACTGGGTGAAGAAGATAACCAAAACACTCTGCA
Source organism: Typhlomys cinereus (assembly GCA_023101885.1). Taxonomy (NCBI): domain Eukaryota; kingdom Metazoa; phylum Chordata; class Mammalia; order Rodentia; family Platacanthomyidae; genus Typhlomys; species Typhlomys cinereus. The sequence goes on along the minus strand of JALPQD010000050.1, from coordinate 4,667,212 downwards.
GAATCATGTGTTTTTTGAGGTATGAATTTGGCTTTAGCAACATATACATTGACCTATATAAGGAGGGATGGAGAGCTTTGGAAATAAACCAGCCTGCTCCTAAACCCAGTGACCTAAGTTCAAATTCCCAGAAGCCCATATGGAGGAGAGAACTGACTTCTGAAAGTCGTTTCCTCTGTCTTCTATGCATGCACCATGGCATTGTGTTCCCCTCTCCTCTAACTCACATAAATTTATTTTTAAAAAAGGCATTGACATGCAGCTGATAAGTTTGAACATTTGAATTCCATTTATTCACCAAGTATTTAGGAAAAAACCTCATCTCTAAAAACCACAGGGGTAGATGCTAAGAATGACATTTGAGTAACTCACATGTATTCAGTAACTCACAAGTATTTCCACTGTGCTTGAAGGAATGAGGCAATCAGTTCGATAAGTGGTCTAAGGAAGATACAGGTAAGTGCCACCTGGATTGCTCTAAGAAATACATTAGTTGAATGATTGTAGAAGTGATTCAGATTCAAGTATTGGCGCTGGAAACTAATAGTTTGTCAGTGAATAAACTTGTGATATATAAATGTCTTTTTAGTATATTAAATTATTAAATTATTACTATATTTAGCCAGTGCTTTAAAAGCAAACAAAAAGGTAAACAAGTTAGATAGTTCTGTGATGAGTCAAGAGATATTAATTTTCTTTTTAAAGGTTTCAATAAGAGCTTGGAAGCATGATTTTTCTCTAGGAAAATGTCTTTGTTATTAACACAGAACAACATAGTGCACTGTTGATTCTTGACTCAATGCCAAAACTGGGTCTTCAGGTGAGTTAGTTCATGATTCCACTAATACAATTGATATTTTGTGGGTTAATAATACACTTATAAGGACTGTTTCAGAAAAGATAGAAGCAGCAAGAATTCAGATCTCCTTTTAAATTTCAGTATCCTAAAAAGCATGTTTGTTCTACATGCTCTGACCTCCTTGAAAAGTTCCCAGTTTATCAAAGATGTTTAGTAAGCAAGTGTTTCCCAGTGGAATTCTACTCGTTCCTTGTTCCAGAAGACCTTGATAATGCTGAGTTTTTAATTTTAGATGTATGTCTTTTTTTTTTTTTTCTTTTTTTAACGATTGTGGAATGAGTACAACTTCGTAGAATCAAGGGCAAGTGATGTTCATAAGAGGGAAACTTGGATTAGCTGAATAACTCTTGGGGGTTCGCCTCCTGTTTAAGACTTGGGTAAAATGAGTATCCATGGAATTAGGTCCTTATTTCATTTTTCAGTGCCTCACTTTTAATTATTCCTTAACTATTCTTCTTTTTAAGAAGCAGACATTCTAAAATTATGGATATCACTTTGCAGATCTTTCAGCCTTTTCCTATAACAGATACGAAAAACGATAGGCCAGAGGTCAAGCAATTCACCCATCATGCCATTGGAAAGATCTGGATTTGGGCTTGCTTAAATCTTAATTGCAATTAATTGTTTTTGTTTGGTGAAAAGGTAAATCAAATATTTCTAGTTTGAAAAAAATATATATATATAGACAAAAATGATAGTTTACCAAGAATGAAAAATATCAATTCAGAATGTAACTGGATTCAGGAATGATGATGATTCTATAAATTTCTACTTTTAAAATATTTGAGTTATAATTATTTAAAAGTTACAGTTAAGCAATATATGAAAATTCATGTAACTAAGTCCTCTGCAGCATTGAACTCATATTAAAGAACAGTAAAAACCCTGAAATGCCTGGTAATTGTCTGTTGAATGAAATGCAGAATGTTGCACTGCCTCCGTTTATTCATTTAATTGAGCCCACCTCCAGATACTTAGGTATGTGCTACCCATGCTTTCTGAAGAACATTCCTGCTGTTTCTCTTAAGTTCAAATGAGCTGCTCTGTTCTCTAAGGAAATAAACTGAGCCGACTGTCAAAGATGATTACGCATGCAGGTGACTTGGTAACAGCTATGTAACAGGGGAAGGTAGTGCAAGTGTGGGAAGATCCAGGAGGCAGCACTGAACATGGGAACCTGTGGCTCACAGCAAATGTTTCAGTTGAGGCCGTCATCTGAGTGCTGACCAGAGTTGGTAAGTCTTGTGTAGACAGGCCAGCAGTGAGGAGAGATTTTATTTTTTAAGAGATGTCGGGTAATTTTGATCATCTCCAGTTTTATTTCCTTCCTGATTTGTTTTATTTGCTGGTAGCTGTTCATAATTACATGTGTTGTAGATAGAAACTGATTGAGGACCTTGAGTTTTATGTCCAGCGTTAAAAAGACAGGATGACAGATGGTCATTGCATACCAGAAAGCTCTCTTGAATCGTCAAAGCATTTTCATCTTAATGGCTGTGTCCGCTAACCTTGGAACAGGATTTTTGCCTTTTATATCTATAACCATTGGTTGGCAAGTGTCTGCTTTTGAATAAATGAAATAAGTAGGATAAATTCAACTAGAAACCTATCATATGAGCACTTTCATTCTTCTGGAGATGCAGACTGCATTTGCATATGTTTTGTGTTACTATTGATTTGGAGAGATTTTGAGGTATTGTTTCTTAAGGCAGACATATAGAAAGAATTAATTAAGAGCCTTCAGGTACATACTCCTACTGTAAACTTTACTGAACTACCCTTTTTTGTCTTTGTTACCAATGGTGGCTTTAAGGGTGTTTTATTGTGTTCTTTGCATTTCCTCAGATGACTTCTTGCCATACACTTCTGTGGCTTTAATTTGGAAAGCTTTCCAAGGAGTGCTTGCTGGGGCTCCTTATACCACTCTGAAGATGCTGAAATGAGCCCAAGAGGCTTGCTTCGATTTCGGTGGTGCCCTCTGATGCTTCCTTGTGCGCACATGTGTGCTTTCTTTGAACCCTGATACCTTTGGACATTTTTCTTGGTGCTTGAAATTTACCTGTTTTCCTATATTAATGATCCTGTGAAATCTGTGAAGCCCTTTTTGCCTCTGTGACTGCTCTTTTTTGACCTTGAGGCAGAGAATGCCTTGTATTCTTGTCTGCTAAATAGACCCTACATCCTGTGGCAATAAAATGAATACATAGCAAGTGAATGAAGTCATAGAAAAGGGGTCACTCCCGACAGGACCCTTTGGGTTTTTTCCATTATGTGAAAGAATGTTATTGTGAGGAGTGTTGAGTAGAGAAAGAGCAGATGTGTCTTTGGATAACACACAGTGATTCCTGGGAAATAACTTTGAAAATGCCGAAAAAAGAAAATTTCATTTCTGTTTTACAGCACTCTATGTAGTATATATTGAAATGAATTTTAAAATTGAAATAATTCCTGCTTAACTGCGTAGTTGGACTTAATTTATATACTGAGAGGATGTTAATATCAGGAAATGAGCACATACTGAGTAATAGTTGAAAATGGCTTGAACACTTTAAAATGCAAAATATTATTAAAACATTTTAATCAATTGCTCGAATTCTTTTACGTTCTTTTTTGTGTTAATTTTCAGTTTCTTTGGCTTTCTATGGTGGGAAAACTGTTAGACTTAGGTAAAATCTTCCTAGTCATTTTTTTAATTACTTTTTTATTCAATTGTGCGTGTGCGCGCGCGCGCGCGCGTGTATATGTGTGTAGAACCAGGGGCGAATTCGGGAACCAACATGGACCGCCTCCACCTCCTCCTTGTTTACTCTGCCCCGGGATTCACAGGCTCCGCCTACCAGGACCAGAAACGCAGGCTGCCCCCGCTTCTGCCCGGCGTTTATACGTGGGGTTTAAGATCCGAACTCAGGACCTTCTGCCTGCAAGGCAGAGGGTTAACCCCTGAGCCACCTCTCCAGCTCCCTTCCTAATCGTTTCTAAGAAGTGATGATTTTGACTTTCATTCAGATCTTGTCTTCTGCTTCTCCACATAGTTTGGGTTTGGAAAATTTGGGTTTCAGGTTCATATTGGTAGATTAGTTAGTTACCCACCACCGTGGATTAATTCCATATGGTTGGTGTGTGAGTATAGATGTCAGCATATTGTATGCATGTGCACATGCAGAACTTAGGAGAAACTCTTTCTCTACTATATCCCAAATGGTTAGTATAGTGCCTAGCATTCTGTGGCTGTAAATAGGTACTTGGAAATGGAAGAAAGCGTATATTTCACTTAGAAATAATAAAGTTTTGGGATAGAAGTAAATTGCAATGTCTGGAAAAGGGATAGAGTGCTCACACTCAACTTGGCTCTTCCTGTCTTTGAGTCAGGCAGTGATCACTTGTTGAGATCTGTCCGTATGAAAGGTATGATGTCTGGGATTTGTTTGAAAACAATGCAGGAAGAATTAGCTAGACAATGGTGACATGAAGTGCTGAAGGTTCATTGTTCCTTATGTCTACTAAGTTTAAGAAATGTGCCTGCCAGTAGGACTAAAACCCAAGAGACTTTGATCCTCTCCTACTTTCTCAACTAATTAGCTTTGTTGTCTTGAGCAAATTCCTTCTGTCTCTTGAATACCACTTCTCCATAGTAAATGGTATTAATTAAATGAAATTATTAATAAAAGATGAACTATTATACAAAGGTAAGGAATTAACCTTGGTAATGTTTTGGTTACCTTTGCAAAACTAATTCTTAAGTAGATGATATATGTAGCAGTTTCATGGAGGAAATCTCAAATAGTTTTTCATTTTTGGGTTGCACAATGGAACTTCTCCTTGTTTTATTTGCCAAGACGGTTCCCATGGTATAACTGCTTTTTGAGATTTAAACTTAGGTGTAATCTCTGTTCAAATCATTAAGAAATTCTTTCCACAGGGACACTGCTGTAGTGGATCCTTTCTTTTTTTTTTGCTTTTTTTTAATGGCTGACCAATCTTATAATTCCTCTAGTAGGCATTCCTAATATTACAAGATGATTTTTCCTAAAGTGCTTTTCATTTTAGAAAGCATAAAAATAAAACATTGAGAGCATTGACAGTTAAAAAAAAAAAACAAGGAAAACAAAAGACTGTATATTAAGGGCATATTTTTGAAATGTGGGTAATGACTTTAGCCAATACGTTTAAAATATTTTCAGTGGAGACCAAGAGACTATAGACTATTTGAGTCGTTTCAAGTCAGGAGTTGTAGATAATTTAGTATACCTCTCAATTTTGTGAAAGCATTTGAAAAGTTACCAAATTGAGATATTTTCTTGAGCTATGAAAAACTACGAGACATTTGAAGACCAGGATTAGAAAGCATTCGGAAAGTATTTGTGAATGAAGAGCATGTAATTACATATTCTTTGAAATAGCACTTTTTAAAAATATCAGTACACAAGTGTGACAGCTTGCTAGTCATGAATTATTTTAACCCATGACACTTAATCAGTGGTTAGTTTAGAAACTACTGGATTATTTGACCTCAGCTGGTGCTACCTGGGCTATAAGATGTAGCAGGTGGTTCTTTAGGAGAATCTTTTTGGAGCATTACTCTCCACTTTCAGGTATTGACAGACTCAGAGTGATAAGACTGAGCTCTGCAACAATTCTATGAGGTTGAATCCGAGGTGCAGAAATCCAGGCCCAGAAGCCCAGACTTTTAGCAGGACACGGTAGAGCACTCAGCAGGTGGATATAGGAGAATCGGGAGTTGAAAGCCAGCCTCTTCTCCATGACAGCTTGAAGTCAGCCTGGGCTGTTAAAAGATCCTGTCTCCAAGGGCAGAGAGCAGCTGGGCACCTGAGTTGGACCTGTTGAGCACTTGCACCTGGCCTGGGCTTCCTTAAACCTTTAGAGTACTGAGAGTTGCCTGGTGACTCCTGCTTCCTGTTTCTTCCACACAGATCCAACTTTACACTTGCAAACAAGCAGCATTGCTTTTGTTTGCCTTGTCCTTATATGATATATGGCATCAGTTCAGATCCCACAGATTCAGTGGGAGAGAAAATTAGCACATCTTAATAAAAAGAACGTGGAAGAATTGACACCCCCTTACTGCCAACGTGCACTCTACATTTTTCTTATAATCATGTCATTAATACTTGATGAGTAATAGTGTTTATGATAAAGACAAACAAAAACAAAACAAATCTCCTGCCCCACTGTCTCTCTATCCCTAGTACTCAGATCTATACCTTAAAAACAAAACAAAACTGTTTTTAGGGTCGCTGGTAGTTACCTCCATGAATTTAGATAATATGCTAGCCTCATTTCGTGATTCTTAAATTTCAGACACTAGCTCTTAACTTTCTGGTGTGAAAAATGAGGGCTTAATTTCCTTTCACCTTTTGCTTTTTTTAGTATTTTACTTCATGTAATAATTTTGAGTCATACTCTAAAGCATCCATTTTATGCTCTTTGCCTTCTGGCAGCACCTCTGGAGTCTACATTTAATGACAGGAGATATTCCACCCTCCTTACCTTTCCTCTACTTTTGTCCTGCCTTTAACATCACAAAGCTTATTAGTGACATTGCTGAAGTTGTTAAATATTTGCGTTCCATTCTGCAACCACAACAGAGCCTTCCTGCTTGGGTAAAGGTTGACCCTCAGAAGCTAAATGCTAGTAGAAATGCTCACGTTATTCCAACTGTGTGAATAGACTTTCGTGTTTAGCCAAAAGCTGGTCTTCCTGTTTCTTCCACACAGATCCAACTTTACACTTCTGCAAGGATTTTATCAGATGGAGATTTTCTTATGCTGCATCGTTTGTTTTAGTTAAAATCTGGTTTTTAGTGTTGTTCGTATTCAGGCCGTGACTCTTGTGTCTTCTTCCTGTAGAGTTGCCAAATACCTTCTAAGTACTTTCTCTAGTTCTCTTGCTTGTCATATCCCTATTCTTCATACTGTTTTTAGTATGTTGTTTTGTGTTACTCTGTTTTGTTTCATTCAACTTGCCTGGTGTTCCATGAAGTCACACTAAGTGCAAATTTTCTTCATTTTCTTAAGAAAAGTTCATTCTCTTCCCTCCCCCCCCCCAGGCTCTTGTAGTCTTTCAGCTGAAATGTCCTGAAATTCCATGGCACAGGATGGAAGTCTGTGCCACTTATTTTCATCTCTTTTTTCTAAGTACTTAATTAATTAATTTTTGTTCTGTAATTTAAGAAATTTCCGTCATTTTCAGAGTAACTGGTGAACAGATGAAAACCTTTTGTTACTTATCTTTTAAACTTCAAAGAATCTTTGTTGTTTTGTCCTTTTTTTAAGCATCTTAATTTACCTTTCATATATCCTTGAATTGCATAATTTTTAAAACTGCCACATATTGTCTCTGTTTCTGTGTTTAGGGTTGTTAGGGGTTTGTGTTTTTTTGTTTTGTTTTACTTATTTATCTTTGTGTGTGTGTGTGTGTGTGTGTGTGTGTGTGTGTGTGTGTGTGTGTGTGTGAGTGATATGTATGTGCCTGTTTCTATGTGTCTGAGGGCCCTGCGTTATCCCTGTGGAGGACCAAGGATGACTTCAGGAATCATCCTGGGTTCTTCTACTTCCTCCTTGCTTAACTGTGGGATTTCCCAGCCTTCACCCACCAGGACCAGAAGTACAGGCCACTGCAGTTTCCACCTGGAATTTTATGTGGGACCTGGGATCCAAACTCAGGACCTTCTGCTTTTGAGGCAGAGCCTTAATTCCTAAGTCATCTCTCCAGCCCTTGTTCTTTCTTTCTTTGTTTGTTTTTGGTTTTTTTTTTTTTAAGTTTTTTTTTTCCTTAATAAAAAACCCTTTTGTTTTTCCTGCAGTTGGATTGGTAAATGTCTGGTCTTTGAATATCTTTCAGGCACTTTTCCAATTCTATTGAAACACAATATATATGCACACTTGTTTTTATTATGTTTTGAAGATGATTGATGGGGAAGTCCAACCCCCATGGTGGGTGGGGCTAGTCCCTGAGCTAGGTGGAGGGAGGGAGTTGGTTGGGAAGTTGGCATCCTTTGTTATACTCCCACCCGAGTGCTGGAGATGGGGCACATTTACCTGCCATGCCTGGCTGTTTATACAGGTGATGGGGATTCAAACTCAGGCCCAACTCATGCTTGTGGAGCTTTTGGATGTGCTCTCGCTCATTGAGCCAGTTTTTTCAAATTGGATGTACCAGTTCCACCAATAATGTATGAAAGATCCATCTGAGTCGTCCTTCTAGAACTTGGTATTAGTTTTTTTCCCTCTAATTTTGGTCTTTTTGTATGAACTGACATTACGTGATGATTTGAAAAAAAAATTCAGTGACATAGTTGAGTATTTTTCAGTTGCTTGACCAAACATTTTAATAACTATATCTGTCTAAATTTTTATCACTTGTAGGAGCTCTTCTTATTTTCTAGAGCAGACTTTTAACATGTATACATGCTGTTAATATTTTCACGTTTTTGGCTTACATTTTCTTTTCTTAAAGAGGTATCTTGAACATTTTTATTGACATTAAGTCTAGTTTCTGCTGTTTTGTACCCTAAAGATCTGTGTGTTCCAAAAGCATATAGAACTTTGCTTTCTTCTAGAATAATAGAGCTTTTGCTTTTATATTAGAAGTGTGATACATTCTTAATTCTTTCTCTGTGGGCTAAGGTAAGTGTTGAGAATCATTTTCCTACATGAATATTGAACTATTTCGGAGCCATTTAATTGAAAAATTTTTTTTCCTCATGTTAAATTACCTCGGTAACTTTGCTAGTTGAATTTGGGTTTATAGTTTTGAGCTCTTCTTTTCCACTGATCTGTGTGCCCGTGTCTATTGCCAATGCTTTACTGTAGGTTTACAGTAGTTCTCGACATAGATATGGAGATCTTCAACTCTTCAGAACTGTTTTACATCTTTCCATTTCCCTATACATTTTAAAATTTACTTGTCAATTAATGCACACACAAAGAAAATCTCCTGAAATTTTGATTGGAATAGCATTTAACCTCTGTCAAATGTGTCATTAAAATGGCATTATCAAGACTTAAATATAGAACAACCCTGTATGATTTTATTTCTTTTGAAATTTAGTAGGATTTGCCTTTGGTCTAATGTGTATCTGTCTTGATACCTATTTATTTTTCTCCTCATTTTGTTTATATTTTCTTTTTAGTTTTTGAGCATGGTTACATTATATTGATTTCCTTAATGTCTTTGATGTTCCATGCATATGTCATTTCCTAATTCGCGTGTTTAATTTTCTGCCTACAGCCCACATTTTCCTGTATGTCTACTGCCAGTGTTGTTACTGAATGCCAAACATTGTGAGTGATACATTGTTAAGGGCTGGATTTTGTTATGTTCCTTTGAAGAGCTTTGAACTTTGCTGGAATAGGTAAAGAAGTCTCTTGAGGCTCAGTTTCATACTCCCCGAGACTTATTTTAGTTTATCATTGTTACTGAGAGTTGAAAGTCTAGTGTTGACTCTCTTCAAGAGTAACTTAGCCAGAGTAATCAGACATAATGTCTTTCTAGACAGTAGGCCCTTGAATTGTTGCTTGTTCTCTGTAAACTGTGAAAGTAATTCGTTGTAGCTTTTTGGGAGAATTTTTGTGCAGAAGTCATTCGTTCCCTCAAGCAGCTCATCACATAGTTTGGTTTAGTCAAGATCTCAGTAGATTCATGTAGATTGCTGAAGCTTTTATTCTGGATAGCTTTTTTTTTAAAATTGATTTATGACAGAATTCTGTCTCAAGTTTTAATCATTTCAGCTTTCTTCTTCCTGAGCTTGAGATCTAGACTTTGCCTTTATGCAGAAATCCTTGGCAATGTAGGGCTCACTTGGTCTAGTCTGTAGTCTAACACCTGAGAACAGCTGTTTCATGTATTACAGTTTCCAGTTGTCTCTGCAGGCGTATTGGAACCCTTTTGCTCCTTCCTGCCTTGAGTGTATTAGTTTTAATGAAACCCAAATGCAGCCAGAGTAACTGTTGAATAGAGTGCTACCATCCCCGTTAGTCTTCAGTTCTGAGTAAATTCCTGGGAGTGTTGTTTGAAACTTGGAGTGCCACTATGATTTATAGAATTTACTTCTGGTGAGTGGGAAAACCAGCTGTCAGGATGTGTATGAACATCCAGTATCTAGCAAGATAGGTTTTTCAAGACCATGTAGGTTTTCCTATGGTCTTGAACATGGGAATAGCAGCAGAGATGCTAACCAGTTCTAGGATCCTGTGTTGGACATTCAGTTGACTCCTGTTTGAGCTACACTCCTTCCTCTTTTCTGTTGGACCTTCGGACTCTTGGTCCAGCTCTTGCTTCTTCCATCATAGTCCCCTCAGAGCTTGTTCTTGGGTTCCAGAACCCTTTCCAGTAAAAATACTTCAGCAGAGATTGATATTTACTGATTCTGAAAGTTACATAAGCATATAAATATAATATTCTATACCAAAATGAAGAATAAAAAAGACCACAAATCAAAGATTTTCTGGATTCATCTGATACATAACTTTGGAGATTGTTGTCTCTTTGTTGATGTTGACTTTCATTCATACAGTAAACTTAACCAAATGTGCATACGTGTGTGTGTGTGTGTGTGTGTGTGTGTGTGTGTGTGTGTGTGTGTGTTCTGTTTCCATGGGTTTATTCCTTTTAGTGTGAGAAAGACTGAAGATAAATAGTTTTGGTGAATCCTCATTGCAAGTCAGTTTGCTTTTCTGATGGAAGATGCCTGATATTTGCTTATTACTTGCAGGAATTATTTTTCTTTTTTAACTGTAGAAAGTATTTTATTTTGTGTGTGTGCGCGCATGTGTATGAAGACAGAGGACAACTCTCGGGAGTCTGTTTTCTCCTTCCACCACATGGGCATCAGGTATTGAATTCAGGTTGCCAGGCTTGCATGGCTAGTGCTTTACCCACTGCTCCCTGCAGCTAGCCCAGGACATTTCCTGATGCAGCCATCCTTCAATTTGGGATGTCAAGAGAAGTGTAAATCAAGGAAGAAGTCCATTTTGGCAGAAGCAGAAAACAGCTGCTTAGAGACAAGAGGATCACATTGGCTCTACTTTGTCTTTGTCATTCCATAGGCTTTAATTTAGGGAACAGTATACTCTGGAAAGGGGCCATCGATGTAGAAAGAACATTGTCTCATTCTTCAGTGTCCTGTTGCACCTGGCTGTCTAAATTCGTGGTCATAGTCTAGGTTTTCATGATGTTATTAAACCATCCCTAAAGCCAACAGCTGGTATGAACCGTAACATGCAAAAGATACTATGACATCATACTGAGACTGTTGGCCAACCTATCTTTCCTCAGGGAAACAAACTAGAAAACTGGAAAAGTAAGTAACTGTAAATTAATTATTTGTAGGAATTTCCCATGTCTGCCGGTTTGAAGGAATAAATCTCACATACAAATGAATCATTACAAACTTAATTGAAGTTTGCTGGTGTGTTTTTGACAGAGACAGGAAGTGAAGAAGCAAGGGTTGTGTGATACTTTTTTTTTTTTTCAGTGAAGCCTCATCTGTCTTTCAATGTTTCTGTAGAGGCATCGGTCACCAGGGTGAATGACTCAAGGTATCTATCACTGTTTAGCTGTTTTTAAAGGGGGAATTTCCCCTCCCCTCGCTCTCCCTTCTCTGTAATAACTAATTATATGCTGGAAGTTTCAGTATATTGTTTGGCGTTGGTGCACTCAGCATATTTCTGGTGGTTCACTGTGAATGAAAGTCCTGGCCGGATCGATGCTTTTATTTCTCCATCTCTGCAGTTAGCAGTGTACTGTAAGGACACAATTCTATCACTATCCAGCCCCCCTCCCCACACACACATTTGATGTGGTAGTTTGCATACAGCTGCGGAGTCGACAGTTACCTTTGAAAGGAACATTTGGCTGTTCTAATTTGATTAAAGAAAACCACCTCAATCATTTCTAGACTGAGAACGTTTTCATTTTAACTTGGCAGTAGGAGCTGGGAATGTACTCAGTGCACTCAGATGTATAGGGAGCAGTTAGGGAACAAAACCAGCTGCTCAGACGAAAAATGCTTTGGTGCAACTTTTCTTTTTCTTTTCTTGGGAGAAGCAAAAATCTCCCAGATCGATTCTTTCTCTTTTCCTCTCAGCTTTCTACATCCTTGATTTTCAACTCCATTTCCTTTGCAGGATTTTTTTTTTTTTATCATTATTTCCACTCATACAAACTTAACAGCTACACCGGTCCCCTTCCTCCCTCCACCTCCCCCCAACCCTCCTGCTTCCCCCTCCCCTCTTCCCTCCCTCCCTCTCTTCCAGTGTGTCCCCTCCCCCCCAATCCCTGGAGAATCCTTTACTGTGCATGCCAAACTCTCCTCTGGGTCCTCCTCTCCGATGAGGCCTTTGCGGGATTTTTTTAACCCAGTAATTCTGATGCATGAATTCATGGAGGTATAGCCCTATACCAGTTTAAGAACTCTGAGTCCATAGAAATTCTGATTACTTCAAGTTATGTGAACTTTCTTGGTCACCACTGGGAGAGACCAGAAAGGGACTTTCCATAATGGGTACACACACAAGGGATGGGAACTTGGCTGCATCGCCTACGTAGAAGAAAATGACCCCCATCCGAAGCATGCAGACCTACTGTTGGCAGTTGCCTCCCATATTTATACCTGTTTCTCAGCTGAAGGTCTGCTCACACAACAGTCAGGAATATATTCTGTTAGCTATGGATTGCATCAACTTCATAGATAAGTGTTTATGGAACAAGGCATGTTTATGGGGCAGCCATGCACAAACTCATGCATGATCCCTGTCATTCCTGTATATGATGTTCTTGTGAAAGATTCTTACTGACATCTCAATTTAAAAGTTTGAGTGAAAAAGTGAGTGAAAAAGTTTGAAGGGTACACAAGAAGCCCTGACCATAACAGACATGTTATTTCTTTTTAGCTCATTAAATTCGTTCTTTGACATTTTTAATACATGTGCACAACACATTCTGCCTGCTTTCACTCCACCTTTCTTGTTTTATCCCAATCCCTGTTAATCCCCCCTTTGATCCCCTTCCTATGTTCATGATACCTATTTTTGTTTGTGACCCACAGAATAACCAGGGTCAGCTGTGTATTACTCACTTGTGATAAGACAGATATTAAGTTCTAAGGGATATCTGCTGAAATGGGGCGGCTCTCGCAGCAACAGAAAGGGAAGCTGGGGAGATTGTTAGTTGTGCTTTACAGATAAAGAAACAGAATTTAAATTACTTGCTCAAGATCATCTGTCTGATGGCAGAGTCAGAACTAGGCCACACATCTTGACTTTAGAATATTACTTCTTATAAGTTTTTCTAATACTGCAAATATTTAAGTCATGCAAAATAATTTAGATTTGACTATGGAGGTTTATTTGGCTCATTCAATGCATATAAATCGCATGCTGATGAAGATGTACCTACTTTTTGAAGAGGTCGCTATTTACCCTTTTATTGTTAAAAACTAGTGGTAAACTCATTTAATTTTGTCATATAGTGGCATATATGTTATTTATTTGTCATTGATGCTGGGGATCAAATCCAAGATTTTGAACATGGTAAGTGTAAACTCTACTACAGCCGTACTCCAGTCTGTGTATGTACCACCCAAGCAAGTGTGTGTGTGTGTGTGTGTGTGTGCACGCGCACGTGCGCGCGCTCATACAATCATATGCATGCATGTGCATTTTAAAATAGTTTGTTTTAATATACAGAGAGACTGTACATCGAGTCTTAAATTGTGTTTTTATTTGTTGCTGTCTTGCCCATGTTTAGCTTCCCCTCACCAGCCCCCAGCAAATGAGCTAGGGAAGGTGTCAGGTCACAGGAAGCAGTCTCTCCTGGGAATCTGACCCTAGAAGTGCTGACTGTAGGGTGGCTTATCCTGATGACTCAGCATCTCCTGGTTTCCCTTAGCAGCCCCCTGACAATTCGTGTCAAATGATCCTAGTCCAAAGGGAAGGCAACAGGGAACAAATGATTTTCCACCATTAAAATTTTGCAATCGTTTTTTACTCTTCTGTTTTTATTTAATTAATACTTGCATGAACCATTATATTAACACATCAGATACTATTTCTTAAGTTGTTCTCAGTGTAAGAAAGTAGCTTTGCCCCTGGACAATAGATACTATATCTTCACCTCTCATGACAGTTTTGCAATAACCTATTTGGTCTTTTTAGTTTTATTTCTGTGCAAACTAATAATTGAGAAAGAAGTGGAAGGAAATGAAATTTAAGCTACAATTGCAGTGTTGGATGCTTCACTTGGATCAGTGCGGACAATGAGATAAGACAGTTGAGGGTCTGTTCCCTGAGTCCTGCATCATTTTCTGCATGGTCCAAAAGAAGCCACTGTTGCAAGTGAAAGCATGTTTTGATTTCATGCTAGCCAAAAGAAAATTTTGACCCTTAAGTTATTAATGTTGAGCACAAATGGAGATGGAAGTTAACTCTTGCTTGAGTTTCCCTAAGCTGTCACAGCATTAACTGTAGGGCTTAGTTGAGCACTTCTCACTCTGATGGGCAATTTGTTTAAAACGTATGAAGCCACTTGAAAACTGTTTTCAAGATTACCTGGAGGTCCTTGCAGATAGCTTGGTGGATGAAGTGCCTGAGTGCCTGCTGCTTACCTGCTCAAAAACCTGTTAACCTGAGTTTGATGCCCAGAAGTCCACATGGTGGTAGGAGAGAACTGACTTCCAAAAGTTGTCCTCTGACCTCTGCCTGTGCTCTGTGACAGACACATGCCACCTCCACCTCATAAAAAAGCAAATAAAACTTTATTAAGAAAATACATTCTGGACATTTTGTTTCTTTGGAAGTGTACTTTTAGGGCAAGTCAGAAGGCTCTGCATGTAAAATAGCTTGCACACAAGGCCAAGTTTGATGTGAAAGTAAACGGGGAGTAAAAGTAGAAGGAGTTCAAATGTAAATGAACTGACGACTCTAAAAAATTGTCCTTTGAGTTCTACAAGTCATGATAAGATGCCACCCACCTACATCTCTCTCTGTCTCTCTCTCTCTCAGACTCACACTCACAATAATAAAATAAAATTTAAAAGTTCACTTTTATTAATTTTTAGTGGTTTGCAGTGTAGACATATCAAGATTGTAGTAAGAATGTGGCTATATTTAAATTGTCAGTATTGACTGTTAAGTGTATGTATGTGTTGTCTCCTTTATAGAGGCCTCAAGAGGAACACTGCCTGGCACTGTAATAAACAGTGAAATCCCTACAGAAAACATAGCCCCGACCTTTTTGCACATGTGATCCAAAGGAAAAGTTAGCTTTGAAGAGGAATCATGTTGCATAATCATAACAAAAGCATGCAGTCATATGGATTCTTTTGAACATCTTTCACTCAGAAATATATTTTTGTTTATTTAATGATCCTAGCAGCTGAAAAGGGATTATGTTCTGGTTGCTCATTTAACTGGCTAACCTCAAAATACTTGAGAAATTACCTAAAGAGCTTCATTCCAAAGTCTAAGATTTTCAAATGAGTTGGCATTGTTAGAAAATCAAGCAGGGAAATTCACTGCATTGATGATTGAAATATTATAGTCAATGGGTGAGGACCAACAAATGTTATAAGACCCGTTTTCATCAGGCAGAGTATCTGACCATTGAATAAAGTATTTTAAATGGTGTTTACTTTCTAAAAGGTACTTAGACTGAATCATTTGCCTCAAAAGTTTCTGTGTAGCATTGCTTCTAAAGTGTTTGGCCACTGTGCCGTAGAAGAGAGCATTCCGAAACATCACAAATGACTTACAGAGAATAGGAGGTTAGTGGACAGTAGAAGCAAAGCTAATGAAGCCCCTTTGCTTGTGAACTCCCTTAGAGTTGTTGAAAAAAATCTGAGTTAATGGGGCACATTGAAGACTGTAAACATCTCAGAATCCAGCACAGGACACACACTGATGTTTTCATTCTGTCGGCTGTGCTCCTCTCCAGTTGAATGTGCAAGTATTTTATGTAGCAGAACAACTGTAACAGAGAATTCTATTACCCATCACTGACTGAAGATAACTACTATAGGAGATAAGTCCATTGTCGAAGAATTAGAATATGTTAAAACAACATTAGACACCAAAACTCAGTAATTCAAAATTTAAAAGTAGTCAGAGGATATATCAAGATTTGCCCGTTACTCGAATCCTAACAAAAAGGGGGGTTAGTTATAATGAATGTCTGCTATGAGAATTATAGCAAATGAAATTTTCACCTAGTACAGTGTGTCTATTCGTGGTAGGTTGCAAAACTTTAAAAAAATTTTTGAGGTATTATGTTTTGGTTAGTGATAACATTTCACTGATTGAGTTCACTTATGGATGGAGAAGTGAGATTGAGATAGTGACTAGAGGATGTTGGGGTACAGTGAGTCCCTCTCAACTCACAGGGCAGGCTCTTCTGCATCCTGTCTGTTCCATGGAGCTGTACATAGGATTCATGTGCTCCACATCTCAGTGTGTTGAATGGTTTGTGTTTTAGTGTCACAATGACCTTGGCGTTAATGGAGTTTTTTGAGCCTGTTCCTCCCAGTCTCATGTACTATCCTTCCTCTTCCTCATCATTTATGGACTGTTCATACTATTGTGTTATGTACTATTATTTATGTTAATTTTGTAGATCTTGGGCTAAGGCCTTCTAAACACTTTATTCTCTATCCTATTCTGCCTCAATTAAGGGAAAGCAGGAGATGAAGATGGAAATTAAGCTAATGAAAACAGAGGTTAAAAAAAAGAAAATCAAGAAGGTAGATTTAAAAAAGACAAAAAAGGTGAAATTGTCAGTAGCAAATAACTTCTTAAAGTTTAAATATAAATGAAGGTAAAAATTAATATGCAAAAGCTTCTGATTCCTGAAGTGTATGTCTAAACTCAGTGGTAGAAATGAACTTAAAAGTGGGAAGGGTCTCTAAAGTACAAGGAAATAGAATAGAAATAATGTTAAATTTGCTCCAGAGCAGAACACTGCACAACTTCAGTGTGGTCTGTCTTAAATTGTTGACTTGCTTCCCCAAACTGAAATAAACATGTATTTATTTATGGTCTCCATGTTATAAGGTAAGTTAAATTAAGGTATATTCCTCTTAACCTTCATCCAACTTATATTTGGATTGTAGAAAAATGTGGTTACAAGAGTTTTTATGTTTACTGTGCCAGTAACGGTTTTAAAATTTCTGTTAGTTTTTATCATTAACATTATTATACTTGGCTTGCTTGTGCCCATTATCTGGTTGCACAGATACTTTTTCATGCTATATTCAAATATAAACAAACTTAAAACAGTTTAGGAAATTAGGTTCTTTACTCTTCTGAATTTCCCCAAATATGTCCCCACTTTCCATGTGCGATATAGATGCAGATTAATTTTGTATTTAATTGTGTCTTTTTATAGTGATGTTAATAAAGTGATAGTGATAAAAGTCAAGAATGTTGGAGAGAATTACAGTCATATCTGTCCACAGTTAGTCACTGTTACTAGGGACATTTTTACCAGACTCAGATACATTTTCAAAATTCTTCGCTGAATTTTAAGATTTGGAGTTCTACTTTGTAAATATACTTTCTTGTCAGTAGAAAATCTCCAACTACAAAGCTTGACTTCGTGCTTAGGATGAGAAGTTTCTACAGAGTGTTTCACTCTTTGGGGTGGGAGGATGGCTCAGCATTATAGCGCTTGCCACACAAGCAGGAGGACTGAAGTTCAGGTCCCCAGATCTCATATAAAATGCCAGTGAGTGTTGTGACAACCCACATGTAATTCCAGTCTCGGGAAGCAGAGGAATCCCCAGAGGAAACTGGCTAGCCAGACTAGCCCTGTTAACAAGCTCTGCATTTTGTTTATTAAAATGAACTAGTGAAAGAGTGATTGAGGATTGATGCCTCTCAACCTCAGTCTTCCATATCTACATATATACATGTGCATGTGCATCTTCGTGTGTGTACATATGCATACATGCACCCGCCATATATATAGGAAAATAGAAAATGAAAAGGAATGTAGATTTTCACCTTTATCATTTTGAAATAAGCGTGAATTTTAACATTTCTCATGTGTACATTCAGTGATGTTAGTTTAACTTCACATCGGTGTGCAGCTACCACCATTACCCATCTCCAGAATTTTTCCATCATCCAAAATTAAAGATTTATTCCCACCAGTGACTCCCCATTTATTTCTCCTAGAAGAAAATAGATTTTTAAAGGAAATCAGGTGGTAGCTTAAAGCCTGATCAGCAGATTTAGGATTGTAAATATTGGAGACCCACTCTAGGTAGCTTCAAAACGAGAGATGCTATGGTATGGGAACAAGGCTTGTTAGAGTCTTTATATATCTGGCCTGCAGGGGGCCTGTCTCTTGGGATCCTAAAGAATTGTGCTGGTATTTCCTCTCATTGCTGCCCTCCTCCTATGCTACTTCCTGTGTGTCTTCCTGTCCCGGGCTTCTTTACAACCTCTGTTTCCTTGTGACCATCATGTTCTTCCTAGTTTAACTGTGTGACCCTCTTGCTCTGGCACCCCAAAATGATACGCAGTTGACCCTGTTAATCTGCTGTGTGGTGAAGAAAACAGTCTTTGTCTGCAAAAGGCCAACCTTTCATTCTGGTTTCTCATGGTTAAGAAAATTGGGCTGGAGAGGTGGCTCAGGGGTTAAGCCTCCGCCTTGCAGGCGGAAGGTCCTGAGTTCGGGTCCTAGATCCCACGTATAGACGCCAGGCGGAAGCGGGGGCGGCCTGCGCTTCTGGTCCTGGTAGGGCGGAGCCCGTGAATCCCGGGGCAGAAGGAGGTGGAGGCGTCCATGGTGGTTCGCGAATTCGTCCGTGGTTCTACACACACACACACACACACACACACACACACACACACACACACACACACACGAGCGCGCGCGAGCACACGCACATGCGCACAGTTGAATAAATAATAATAATTAAAAAAAATTTAAGAAAATTGGCTAAAATTTTTTTTAATGCTTTGTTGTCAAGGTGCTGATTCTTAACAATCGTAATATCACACTTGTCATGATAACACAGTGTTAGAATAGTTCTTAAACCATTTTGAAGTTTGTGTACTTCAGAGTCATGTGCATGTTACTAGACGTATTTAAAACTGCATTTCAAGACCTAACTAACAGTAGGCAATTTTTTTTCTGTGTGAGTGGTATGATAAATGTGCAAGTGTGTGTTCTCTTGTTTGTGGGTACACATGTGCTTATAGAGAGCCAGAGGATGATGTAGCAGAAAGCTCTTTCATTAGATGCATATAATTTTCTCACCAGCAAGTGTTTTAAATCACTAACTCTGTGTGTCTTCCAAAGGACGCTCCAGATTTCCCAGTTGCTTTTAACTTCATCTGTCTTAGGCATCGGTTTTTGCCGTGCATTAAGCAGTGAAAGAATAAAGTCAGTCTTTTTCTGAATTTTCCTCTTAACAACCCTGATGGAAATGGAAAGAACTCGCCCTATGTGTGCTGACTATGTGTCTATTAGCCTATTGGTGTCTGCACATTACTCCCCAGTTTATTTGTTCAGAAGTAACTTTGGCCTTCTAGGTATTGACATGAAACATATTCTTGTAATATAACTTCTGCATTTTGGAACTGGCAGTATTGTGAATTTTGCTGTTGTGAGGAGTTGTGTTAGGACTTTAAGATATTTAGCAATATTCATGACCTCTAACAAATATAGTACAAGTGTCCCGTCCCAGTCGTGAGAAGCAATTGGTTCCAGAGGTTGTTTCACATCCCCTAGGGGGCAAGATGCCATGATCCAATACCACTGCTATGATGTAATGTGATGAACACGCATCATGTAGTGTATCTGTTATTCCATGGGCAGAGAGTAAACAAATCAGTAAGCAAATTAGTCAATCAGTTCTCACAACTTATATTTTCTTTATTTCTGAATGAATTGCCCTTTCTGAAATCCCAGTGAAGGATAACTGACACATGACCAGCCCTGAAAGCAAACTAAGGGAGACACGACTAGACACAGGTTCACAGTTCCACTGATTTGGAGTTTGTTGTTTAAAACACTTTCCGGTGAGCAAATTATATGCACGTGCACATGCATATGTGGAGGCCAAAGTTCAATGTTGTATATCTTCCTCTGTCACTGTTCCCCTTAGTTTTTTGAGACAGGATCTTTCATTGAACCCAGAGCTCACTGATTGACCGACCATACTGGCTGGCAGATGAGCACCAAGAATCCTGTCTTCCCTCCCTTCCCCCGGCATTGGATTTTCATATGCACGGCCTTTATGTGGGTGCTGGGGACCTGAACTCAGATCCCTATGCTTGAGTGGCAGGTACTTTGCTGACTTTATCTCTTCAGTTACTACCTTTTATCATTTTGATGATTTAGGCATTTGCCTGCCAAACTACAGGTCTTAAATACATGGTCGTTCTTTGTTTGTGTGTGATTATCTGTTTCTTTTTAAAAAATTATCAAGATAATATGCACAGACACAGCAACAGTGATAGTATATGTGAAGACTTGAGAAGTCTACCAGTACCTAGGATTACACAGTAAGGGTAAATTTTGAATATTATATAAGCCATACTTATATTAAACTGCTCTGTACCCAATAGTAGTAATACAGAATGAATGTGATTTGCTCTCTCCTGGGGTCATTTGGCAGCATCTGAGGAACTCTTTGATATCATGGGGAGGGGGGGAATAAGTGGTGATGCTGTTGATATTCAGTGAGTAAAGAGCAGGACAAAAGCCAAGCATTCTACTGAGGACAATGGGTAGCTCACAACAGTTTTCCAGTCTCTGACCTGAGTGGTACTCAGGTTGAGAAACCCTGTTAATAACTTGTCGTGGGGGCTGGAGAGGTGGCTCAGGGGTTAAGCCTCTGCCTTGCAGGCAGAAGGTCTGAGTTTGGATCCTATACCCCACGTATAGACGCCGGGCAGAAGCAGGGGCGGCCTGCGTTTCTGGTCCTGGTAGGGCGGAGCCTGTGAATCCCGGAGCAGAGTAAACAAGGAGGAAGTGGAGGCTTCCATGGTGGTTCCCGAATTGGTCCGTGGTTCTACACACACACACACACACACACACACACACACACACACACACACATGAGCACACACGCACAATTGAATAAATAAAAAAATTTAAAAAATAAAGTGGATTTCTTAAAATACTTTTTAAAAACTTTATTTTGCATGTATGTGTATCAGAGGGTACTGTGTGTCCCTTTGGAGGACCAAGTGTGATTTCAGGAATCATCCCAGATTGCTCCTTTTTTTCACTCTGGGATTTCCCAGGCTCTGCCCACAAGGGCAGGAAGTACAGGCCACTGTTGTTTCCACCTGGTGTTTTACATGGGATCTGGGATCTGAACTCAGGACCTTCTGCTTGCAAGGCAGTCTTAACCTCTGACCCATGTCTCCATCCCTAAAGTGAGGATTCTTTAAAAGAATTGATATTTATATTTATACTGGAACATACATCCTGCTTTTCCAAATATTTTGAAAGTATCTCAGGAATACCTGACAATTTTTGCTTTGTGCACTTTCTTTTCTAAAGAATCTTGGGAGATACTTTGCTACATTCAATGGCAGCATGTTAGAATTGGAAAGAATATTTAATGGAGAAATATTAGTTAGCTCATCTTAACTATAATCATTTCCTGCCTCAGTTTACTCCTTTTCAAAAGAAAGAACTAAGGCTTGAGGACTTCTAGCTTTAAAGTTCTGTGGTTCTATAAGAAATGTCAACAAAGGAGTTTGTTTATATAAAGTCATTCATGAAAGCATCTTTGAAGGAGTAATCATTCTAGTTCCTCTGTTACAGCCTTCAGAAATTTCCCTTTCAATAAAGGGCTTATTTCCAGTGTTTAAGTAAAGAACTTCCTGTTAAGTAAAAACAAAGCAAAGAAAACCAATAAAACTCAGTAGATTCCAAAATGACATCATCAACTAATTTTGAAAAACTTGATCTTCCTTTTGTTTTATAAATAAGTCTAAAGAGAATGTTTTAATAGTATGCATACTAAATTTCTTCATATAATTCATTATAAAATAGCTGTTTACAGATCTGAAAAGTTTCCTGTTGTAAAGGTAATCTGCATGTGGAAGCTTTGTTAAAGGTTTTTATTCACTACTTCAGTAATCATTGAGCTTTCCTGTTTGCAACATGGGCAATACTGGAAACTTGATCTTTTCTTTATTGCCTATTTATTCGTTTATGTGTGTGTATTTATTTGAGAAAAGAGTTCATGCACCAGTGAATGTGTGGAAGTCAGAACAACTTTCAGAAGTTGGGTTTTGCCTCCTACAGTGTGAGCCGTAAGTATTGAGTCTTTGTGCATGTTTTGAAGCATCTCACCAGCCCAAGCTTTGATAATTGTTTCCTTTTTACACCCCCAAATGGCAGCTTGACTACATGCCACAGTGGAAGGTATTTCTGGAGAAATGAAACTTACTTCAGTAGTGTCTCTATTTTTTAAGACGAAGTAGTTGGTTCCAGTTTTCCTAAGATTCATGAACCATGAGGGATAGTATAGCCACAGAAGGAATAATTGGCTTTTACCTTTTTTTTTTTTTTTGGCAAGAAAAGACCATTTGAATAGAAAGAAGGATTGGGCACCATAAACAAGGGCTAAAGGAAGTGCCTGGAACTAGGAAGAGCCAGTGGAATGAGACAGCCAGATGTAAAAGAAGGAAGTGCAGGGAGTGGCTGTCCTCAGAGAGCCCCAATGTGTGCAAGAATCTGAAGTGGGCAACACCCTCGAAGTCCCTTAATCCCAGAGACACTGTTCCTTCATCCTTAATGAAGCTCCTTTCCACAGAGCGCTGAAGGCATGCATCAAGGGAAGCAGATCTCATAAATTCTTAAAGTTCAATCAAAAGAACACTTGAATAGAACACTGAATATGTCAGAACTGGTGTTTCCTAGGATAAATCATTAGTGAGTTTAGCTAATGAACAGTCGTTTCCTTGTCTTCTATTCTTACTGTTGAGAAGGGTGTGCATGTGTGTGATTTGGGGGTGCATATGACAGTGGATTGATTTACTGAAAAGTAGGCATTTTAAAATTGTTAATTTTTATTTTTTATTCTTTGACTTCCCATATGAACAATAAATTTATGTTTTCATCCTTTGCTACTCTGTCTCATTCCCCCTCCATTCCCAACTCATACTTTTTTCTTTACAGTCAAGCTCCCTTCTACTCTCATGTCTTTTTGCATGTGTGCGGCCCACAGGGTTTCATATGGGATGTCTACACTGGCAAGTGTCCAGATCTTGCTGGAACATACACGACTTACTAGTGAGTGTGTAAATCCTTGAGCATATAGTCCCCCCTTCACCAGTCTGGCATTAGCTTTAAACAGTATCTTAGGTAAGAATATTTCTTGAGATCTTCCTTCATCCTGGTAAAATGTTGACAGACCGACTATCACGTAGGTCAGTGGAAGTAGATAGAGTTGTAGTGCAGTTTCTAGGGCACATCAGCTTTCTCATGACCAGAAAACAGTCTCTCCCCACCCACTACCCACCCTCAGGCTCTTACATTCTTACCTCTTCTCCCACAAGGTTCTCTGACCTTTGGGGTGGGGGGCGATTTAGACGACCTGTTTAGAGCTGCCCTTTGCTGAGAAGTGTCTGAAAGCGGCTCTGATCTATGGGTGTAATGGTGTTTAGATGGTAGCTTACTATCAAAAACTTATAATTAACACTAAGCCGTTTATTCCCACATAGGGCCTATGGTCTCTCCTTACAAGGTTACTTGGCTAGGTTTACAGTACCAGGCATATGTTCCCTGAAGAAAAATGGACCTTAAATCCACTCAGAACGCAGTTGGTTACCCCGTACCTCACATGTCTGTATGACACCAATGATCTCCTACTAGATTAGTTGTTATTGTAGCTTGCAAAGGTCACAGCTGGGTAAAGCTGTTGATTGCTTCTCTCCATAGCAGTCTGCGTCCTTCCTTCTGGTACTATGTAGGCTGACTTTCTCCAGCAAGGAGAGAGCATCCAAATCTATTCTAGCTTGTTCTGGGTAACATTTTTAATGAAAATTCAGAGTTCTTTATGTAATTTGTTAAATTATTATACTTAATTGAGTTCAGTAAAAGTTAGCAAAACTTCCCCTCAAAATAGATGTAATTTATTGAATGTCTTTTTCACCCAGATGTTAACTGAAATGTGAAAGATACACAACATTTTGATATTTGACATTGTGAAGTCATTTCATTCAATCATCCATCTATAAATTACTGAGAACTACGATACTATAAACAGTTCATGCCTCATTATCTTTCTTTCAATTAGAAACAAGTTGCATGACATTCACATGGAAAGCAAATATGGTTTTCAATATAGCCTAAAATATACAAAGATTTTGCTCCTGTCTTTTTCTTTGCTTACTATTTATGAATGTTTTTGCTTAGCCTTGCATTAGGCACACAGAAACAGATTTGGGGTTTGAACAGCCTAGGCCAGGAAGGAAATTCTTTGAACAGTATTGACAGAATTCATGAAAAAAATTGAGTCCTTAGTAAGGACAAGTCGTTCTTAATCTTATTCCCTCTCCAGCAATCTTGGAAAAGGACCTCATCAGCTACAATGGCTTCCCCAGAAACAGTTGCTCACTGTGACATGTTTTTCTAGTATTAGCACAGCGGAACACATCCTGAAGCACTTCTCCTCTCACAATGCAATTCACAACCTAAACAGTTCACTAGAAATTAACAGTGAGCGCATCTGTGACATCCAATGGTATGATCCGTTCAGAGGTTCTCCTCATAAACTGGAAAATAGCATCTTGAGGTGTTGTCTTGATTATTACAGCTTAAAAGTTACCATAGTTAAAAAGTCAAAGCAGAGATGTCTCGTTACAGTGTGCAGGAAAGACATGTCTGAAGGTCAAGGAAACCACTGTTGCTTTTCAGGGGAGCCAGGCAGAGTGATGGCCCGTACACAGGGTGCCAAGTCTGTGGTGTACTCGTCATGTTCCAAGATCTGCCTGCCAGTAAAAGCGAGAAGCCCAAATTTACTAATATCCCTAGAGGAATCGAGAGACCAAGGACGACACATTTCCTGCCAACCTCACAAGAAACAGATTGGAGCTGCAATGTTCCCGGCTTTCCAGTGACAGCTGACCTTCTCGATGTGTGTGGTTCCACCAGCCATGGCATTGTTTTCCTTACATACCTGTCCACAGAAATGTCACATTACACTGGGACAATTGCCTTTGCCTTTGGAACACTTGGGGAGTTAGAGATAATCGTAATGTTCAGTGGCCTTGGCTCTGGTGTCTTAGCACATCCTTTCTGACTGTAGGGAAAGAAGTTTCCTCACACAAATTCCCTCACCTGCGATAAGACCTAGCACTGCCAAACTGGGGCTTTCTAAAATTTGCCATTTAGATAGAACGCAGGTTTTTCATTAACTCCTTAGCCTCCTGTGTTAGATTTGAGTTGATTGCTAGCCCATTCTTGTGGCTGCTTGCACACTCACTTTTCTTCTTTCAGTGTTAGACTGTGCTGGGTCCAGTCCAAGAACCACCATGTTCTGTCCCAGGTTCTGCTTATGGTCACTTTTGTGTCTCTTTGTTGAAATAACTTCTAGAAAAGTAAAGAAAAATGGGTCCAGGTGTTGAAAACTTTGCTTAGCAAACATAAGAACCAGAGTTCAGATCTCCAGATGCCATACAGAAATGTCAGGTGGAAATGATGGAGGCTGCACTTCAATCCCTAGCAGGCAGAGCCTGAGAAACCCCAAAGCAAAACAATGAGGAGGTAGAGCGATGAGTCCGGATGTCTTCCTTGGACCCCCATAGGCACATATACTTACACCTTTTCTATATACACCTACCCCCAAGATATATATGATATATCTATATTAAAGAAAATCTGAATAAAAATGTAAACCTATTCACATTCGTGGATTGGGAAGACATGATGTTGTATACATATATATATAGAGACACAGAGAGAGAATTTTAGACTTTCTAAATCAGTTTACTTATTTCTGTGATTAAGTAGGTTTTTAGATAAAAATTGTATACTTTGGCAGTTTGAAATGTTGACAGAACTTTTTCTTTGGAATATATAGTTTTTTGGAATAACAATATGTACTACATACAGCAAAAATATCTCATCAATTCATTTTCCTTTAAGAAACTTTTAATTCTGAAAGAAAAATATATCATTTATAAAATGCGAAAAATAGGTGGAATATTAAAAAAATAAAATGCGTTCATAATAAACAATGTTTATGTATTTAGCAATTATGATTTTCTCACAAATTGTATGAGAATGACTAGGTGAATTGAAAAGGGTCTCTTAAGTCTCAAAACAAGTCAGTATAAACCAAACTTTGAGAGCTACTGAGCCAGAGGGGAAACACATAGCCAAGTTTGCTTTAACAGATTTACTTCTACCCCAGTAATGTTAGTCCTGTGTAGTGATGTAATATTCACAAATCTATAACTTTGTAGAAAATATATGAATATGTTTAGTCTCAGATTTAGATTGCTTTAAAAATCTAGAACAATTAAAGTACCCTTAAATGATTTTTTTTTTTTTTTTGGAGAAGAAGGTTTAGAGATGATTTTTTTTTCAAATTAATTTTAGCAGCTGCTCATGTTCTTTGTTTTATATTGGACAGCCTTGGTCTTAGTTTGGTGTTTGTATTTGGATCTAGTTTTTGTATGTTGTAAAAATCTGTAAAACTTGCTTTGAGAAAAATGGTTAAATCAAAATGCCTAGATTCTTGTACTCAGATGATGGGGCGTGTTCTTTGAAAATCATTTAAACAGAGTCGGACTTATCAATGTATTAGGATTTAGACTTGGAAGAAGCAGGGTGAACAAGCGTGTATTATGGCCCAAGTCAGGGCACGTGGAGGATGTGATTCAGGGTATAGGGTTTTCTTTTTCAGAAAGCTTACTTTACGTTCCTTGGACATTTCTCAAAATGTCAGAAGACTGAAGTACTTTGTCCTAAAACATTTTGTGACCTAGTTTTGGTCTTCAGTATGCTTTCATCCTGGCAAGATACACAGGGGATTTAGGTTTTACTCTTGACAGTTAAATGAACTCAAATGTATACTGAATGTAAATTGCTTTGAAGGCTGTGGATCACAAGTTAATAGATTCTGGACCTCGTTTTTCTCTTTCATGAGCCAGACATTCCTTGGATTTAAGGGTAGGTCAAATTAAAGAGTAGAAAATTGCTTTCCTCTTTGGAAATAGGCAAAAAACATCCTTCTGATAATCAAATATTCTTTAACATGTGGAGACCGTTTCTAAAAAAGAAAGCATGAAAAGAAAATGGGAAAGACGTATTGGAAAGCTGGCTCTTTAGGAGACAAAATATGTCCAGTTTAAGGACAGTTGCTTTATACCATGACTTCAAATAATGAGATGAAGGAAAAAAGAAAAACTCTATGCTAGAACTTATATGACCAAATAAATACTATCTCATGGGAGACAGTCCAGTTATTCTAATTCTATTCTAATTGAGCAAAATATTTTCACTCCTTTTGGAATTGTCTTCAGAACTATTTCATGAGCCAAACCAAAAAAATCAACATCTTTACTTTATTATCACATCTCTTTTGGACCCAGAATATTACTCAGTCTAATCCCCCACTTATTTTATCAGAGTTGGCTCATGCCGTTTCCGCCAAAATACAACACACTCTTTAAGACAATTGGATATTTTTATTCATTTCTTTATTCATTCAGCAACTATGGCTGAGTTCCTCCATGAGTCAGGTATGCTGTGGTAACACAGACGCGCTCTGGCTCTGGAAAGGAGCCTGGAAGGGAGAGACGAGTAGGGACCAGAAAGTGAAAGTTCTCCTTGCAGGATCCCTGAGGATGAGTAGGTCAAGTAGGCAAAGGTACAGTTTGCATTAGGTGCAGATGAAAAGCCAGGAGCTCTCAGTGTTTAGGGATGTGTCAAATCCTATTCAAAGACAAGAAAGGAGTGATAAGAAGGGACAAGGTCGTAGAGGTCCTCATAGGTCTCAATGCAGTGATTAAGTTTAACCCAAAGTCATAATTAACATGCGCCCCACACCATTGGCCCATTGAAAGTGGATAATTCAGTGTGCGTGGTATGTGTTCATGGAATTATGCAGACATTGTCACAGTCTAATTTTAGGAACTTCTCATTACCTTTGAAGGAATCCATCTTCAGTTTATTCTATGTGGGAGGCAACTACTACTATTCAGTTTCTATTAATTTGCCCAATCTGGGCATTTCATCAAAGTGAGCACATTACATTTGATTGATCTGGTTTGTCTGTTTTTGTGTTACTTGGAATCTTTGTGTCATTTTTAAGATGCCACAACCTAACCCTACAGTCACTGATTATCTACTAGCTCATGTTTATGGTCTATTTTGTATATGTTGTGAGGTCGAGGGGCCCAACCTCATCCTTTTACATGTGATACCCAGTTATCCTGCATGTTTGTTCACCCCCCTCCCGTAATATGCAGCTCATTTCTACACTCTTTATTCTGTTCCACAAATCTGTGTCTTGCTCTTTTTTATTAGTATTACAGTATTTTATGTAGCATTAATACACTGAAATTACAAAGTGTATCATCCAGTATTTTTCCCCTTCAATATTTTTTTCCTGTTCTTAGTTCTTTGCATTTCTCTAAGCATTTTGAGATCAGATTTTAATTTCTACCAAAAAAATCTGTTGGGTTCTTGATACATGTTACATTGAAAGCATAGATCAGTTTGAGAACCACTACCTTATGACAATATCTTCTCCTCCCAATCCACGAATATGGATAGGTTCACGTTTTTTATTCAGATCTTCTTTAATTTCTTTTAATACTTTGGGTTTCACTGTGCAATGAACTTCTTTCATTGAGTTTATACCTAAGTATTTTGTCTTCGATGCTCTTAAAAAATAAAGTCCATTTCTTAATTCCCTTGGTGGTAATGTGACATCACCTTCTTGAGCTGCTTTCTTACCCAGCTCTTGATAGGAATGCTATTCTGCTTGTTATCGTGGCCTCCAAGGTTCTGTCTTTCCTACATACTGGCAGCTTCCCAATTATTGCTGGATTTGTGTTCAAAGTGCTAAGCATGTGTTTGTACTTGTTAGTGGATATCACCACCCAAATGCCAGACATCACAAATTAATCTTCCTCACAGTAAACTCATTTGTTGCTTCCCACATCTTGATTTCTTCTCTTCTCTTGGCCTTTGGAAATAACACTGCCATCCACCTTGCTGCCTAAACCAAAGTATGAAAGTCATTGCAAGTTTCTTACTCCTGCAACTATTCCATCCTGAGAGGTCCCTATACCTTCTGATTTCCATTTCTTAGCTATCATAGGGAAGGATAAATTGGTGCAAATTTGGTCACTGGTTTTGGGTCAAGGATTCTTTTCTGTCTTTTTTTTATTTCTGATTCATTAAAGTATATACCCTTAGATTTTTATTTTTTGCAGCATCTCTTACAGAAATTAACATAAAATAATAACCAATCAGTGACACAAGAATAAGAAAGTAAGTTAATAAGTTGGATTTGGAGCTAGAGAGGTGACCCAGTGGTTAAAGCGCTTGCTACATGAACAGGAGAGTTAGAGTTTGGAATGAGAGTCATTCCAGACTTGAAAGGTAGAGACTGGAATTGACTGAAGACTCTCTCAAAAGAATGACGTTAAAGAGTGATCTAGAATAATTCCTGATACAACCTTGGACCTTCCCCCACTCACCCACACAGATCTGCATATGTTCTTGCACACCTCAAGTGCTCTCACACATATATAAACACACAATACACTCACACATGAAAAAAGGACATAAATTAGACATGGAATTAGACATTTGGGGTGTTGAAGATGAAGATAGCGTCCTCATACTTGTTGGCACAGTATTAAATATCTTAAATTACAAAACTCTATAAAGTGTGGTTCTGTTTTCTTAAAAAAATACATCAAGGAATCTGTGATCGATCAGGGATCTTGCTCCTTAACCTGATACACTGCTGAAGACTGTAGGTGCTCAGTGAATCTGTACTGGTTGCATTCGTGTGTCTGCTGCTGTGTTCTATGTGTAGACAAACGGCACTCATTGCTCCATCTCCAGCTTTATGCCAGTATTCCTGGACTTCCAGCAAGCAGCGCTTTTTAAAAAAATTTTCTTTTACTGTTTTCCATGTTGATTACCAAGTTTTACTGAACTTTCCACAAGTCCCCAAATTGAATTTTCCTGCATACCTGCATACTGTGGGACATCTGTTCCTTCTGCCAGGACTGTGTTAAGCTCCCTTTGTTTACCTGCCAAATTCCAGACTATCCTTTGAGATTCCACTTGCCAGCCACTTCCCAACCAGGCATAGGCAAGGGCCTCATCTTCAGGATGCCCAGCCACTCTTGAATTCTCTTGTTATATAGAATCCTTACCAGACATGAGATAGGTGCCTACGTAGATGGGGAGACTTAGTGAGAACACGCACTCCCCATTCTCTGCCTTCAACCCTGCATTTACTCCTCTGCCCAGCACTTCTGTATCTCTATCTCAGGGCTTTCCAGTGTTGGTCTAAGGCCTGTTACCAATTTTCCATCATCTGTGATGCAATTAAGAAAATAAGAGCTCTGTGGTGAGTTTTTCACAAAGCGGATTCTCCTCACATTTGGGGTGTTAAAATGTGCTTTCTTCATGCGGCTATGTCGATAGATGGTAGGGTTGTATTTTACGCCTTTAGTTGGCGCCATTCACTTGGAACTCTAAAGTCGGTGGAAAGTTTACAGTTCCATGAAACGCAAGGTCTGGGAACATTGCTGTATCTCATGGGGTGGCACCATGTCCCCAAAATCAAAAGCCTGTGAGTCATCTTTGGCTTCTTCTTTCCCATCCCTCCGCCCCTACCACATTCAGACACTCAGCAAGTCCTGCCAAGTCAGCCTCCTCAGTATTTCTGGAATCCATACTCTCCCCTGCATCCTTGCTGCCAGTTCCCCAGGACAGGCCCTCTTTATGTTCCCTGTGCAGCCGCAACCACAGTCTCCACTGGTCTTCCTGCAGCTCCTCTCTTGGCCACACCATCGCATTGCTGTGTGAGAATGAATACACAGATCTCTCTTTTCTAGAAGACAAACATTTTTGTGCACAGGGTTTCTGTCTAGTGGGGCTTGGTGTCTCCTTGCTAACTTTTCTCTGTTCCACAAGCCCTTCCCCACATGTTTAGGTTGGACATACCTTTCATCACTCTTAAGATGCCACGTGTCTTATCACAGCATTTGCAGAAGTTGATGGGCATCTTCCCTGCTAGACCATGAACAACTCAAGAGCATTTGTTTTATCCAATGTTCACTGGCACTACATACAATGCTTAAAAGATACGTATTTAGTAAACATTTGTTGTGTAGATGCATTTGTTCAGGGTTGTGAGTGTGTGTGGTACACAAGTTTACAGTCTACACAAGCAAGAGAACAGGAAAAGGACCATCTGTAGAAGACTGTCCATGAGAAGACCACTTGAGCTCAATAAGTGATGGTAACATCATGGAAACATTCAAGTGTTGAAACTGGTGTTTAAATGGATATACAACAGAAGTTTTGGAGTTTAGGATTAATTGAAGATTTCAGGGCTTAGAAAACATGTTTAGATGGTAGTATGATTATCAAGTGGCAAGAACTGGCTTAAACATGGAAATCAAGGTGATATTTGTACTATTGGTTAAAGTTGTATGCTAGTATGGAGTTGAGAGAGAGAGACCTGTTGGAGATACAAAGTGGAGATTTCACCAAACCTCAGTGCTCTTGAAGTTATGAGCCTAAAGTAGGTCATTGCCTGTGGTTGAGTGTAGCGCTGATAGATGGGAAAGAAGAAAAAAGACCATGAGACTTGACATGTTGAGGGTCCAGACCAAGAGAGAGAATGAGGCCTGGGAAGGCTTCCAACTCCAGTCCTGCTTCTGCATCTTATTGCTGGTCTGTGACTCCAAACAGACTCTTTAAGACGAGTTTTTTTTTTTTAATCTATTAAACAAAAATTAATACATATTTTATTACCTTTTGGTAATATTGAAAAGATTTCAGTGGTTTTTCTATTGGGACCTGACACAGAACTAAAATAAGCTTATGGTAAATGCTGTGACACTAAGCTGGTTTTTATTATATCGATTCTGGGAATCAAACTCCCATTTTCATGCTCAAGCACTTTACTGACCTGTCCTTCTGCCCAGATCCAGTTCTGTGAAATTTTGGACTTGTTCCCATGTTCTTTATATATAGTTATTCCTTATTAGGGGAAGGATTGGAAATCTTACACCCCCAGTGAGAAGATAATGGCACTTTTTTTCCTCCTAGAGTGAAATTAAAAATTTGCATTACTTACGAACTTAATTTAAAAAATGTTTTCAGGATTGATGGTTAGGATTTTCTGACTAACTCAGAGGAGCAGGTTGAAGACAAAGACATGAATGACTGAGCAAGAAAACTCAAGAAATTACAGACAAATAAACAATAGAAAGCAAATGTTTCATAATCACATCGCTCAAATTTTGATACCCTAATGAATACTCTGTACTGTTTTGTTTTCATATACAAGATCTAACTATGCAAACTCTCCAAAACCCATATTTTTCTCCTTTCGTAGTATGAGTGTCTTTCCATTTCAATATATGTAGATCTGTATCATTGCAAGCCACGTGATATCTCCTTTCTCTCTATTCATGTGCGCGTGCACAGGAAGATTTTTGCCAACTTTTAGTTCCAAAATAGTGTAGGGCCATTTTCATAATTCCTTGCAAATGCTGTGGGATTTTATCATCAGAAAAATAAAAAGAAAATTCATGGCTGGGAAGATGGTTCCATGGGTAAAAAATGCTTGTCTCACAAACCTGATAATGAGTTTGGAGCCCAGAACCCACAGAAAGCAGGACACAGTAACACAAGCCATGTCCTGGCCATATAGCCTGGTTAATGCAGTAGCAAAGACCCCTGTCTCACAAAGATTTGAATGAAAAGAACCAATACCTAACTATTGTACGCACACATGCACACACACATACACACACACACACACACACACACACACACACACACACACAGGAGTATTAAGCCCAATTTGAAAGATGTTAGATACTGTATGACTGACTGTGGTTGTTTTCTGATTATTTCATCTCTCCTTTAAGTTACTAGTAAGGTTTAACATTTGTTTGTATGTTAACAATCATTTGTGTTTCAAAAGGAATTAACTTAACTGTCCTTTAATAAGATAAGAATCTAAATGTGAGTGCCTGCGTGAATTAAGCATTCGGGTGTGTTTTCTCACCTAGGAAGGATGTGATCAAGGAAAATTTTGCCTTAGGGTGTAGGTGAAACTTGGTTGGTTCTTTTCTGAGTCCCTGCAGACTGTCTTCATCACAGACAGCCGCCTAGTTTTGGTTGCTTCATCTTTTTCCTCAAGAGAGGCCCAAGCTGGAGAACAGGGTTTTACAGGTCAGAAATGGAAAGAGTTGCTGAATATTGAAAGTTGTCCAGAATGTTCCGCACTGTATCTGACTCAAGCCAAAGCTGTTCTGCTGGCTTTTAAAAACATCACTTAACTCATGGATTCTTGGGATCAAAATATCTTTTTGAAACTTGGTTCATTTTTCCCTCCTAACGAGTCCATGGAAGAGCATAAGAGGATAGGGTATCAATATCTCTTTTAACGTTTTCCCATGGATTTCTGATTATTACTCCTCTCCTCAGCCCAGAACATATATGTTGAGATCTACAAATTTACCAATGACATTTTGGGACTGGCAGTCTCACACTGCCCATCTGCAGTATGTTTGCCATAGCAACTCTCCTTGCTGCAGTCCCAGTGTTGTGTTCAGAGTCAGAGCAGGAGAGTTAGAAATCCAGTTCTCCAGCACTGTCCCTGCCTTAAGCAAAGTACGGAATGTTTCTGCTGTTGCTTTGTTGTTGGTGGCGTTGACTGATATTTAAACAGTTTTATTGAGATGTAATTTGAGAGATAGGGAGATGGTTCAGTGGGTAAAGTGTTGCTGTACAAGCAAAAGGATGGGAATTTGGATCCCCAGGTCTCCTATAAAAAATATCAGACAGACTTGGAGGCCTGCCTGTGATTCCTGCAGCAAACTGGTTAGCCTTAATGACATGTTCTGGGTTTCACTAGAGACCGAGGCTCCAAAACATAAGTTGGGAGCTGGAGAGATGGCTCGTGAGTGAAGACTGTACCTCACAAGCAAAAGGTCCTGAGTTCGGATCTCAGGTCCCATTTGAAAACACCAGGCAGAAACAGCTGCGAGCTGTATTCTGGTCCTGGTGGGTAGAACCTGGGAAATCCAAAAGCAAAGCAAAAAAGGAGGTAGAAGCAATCGTGGATGATTCCCAAAGTTTCTTGGTCTTCCACAGGGATGCATAATGCCCTATCACTCACACACTCACATGCACATTAATGCATATTAAAAAAATAAGATGATTCTCAATATCTTCTTTGGGATTCCACATGTATGTGTACCCACATGCACGTGTGTGCTCACCCACATGAAAACACATGTGTACGTGCGTGCATCTCAAACACACATAGTCATTTAAAAAGAAATGATTCGAATATCGTTAAATTCACTTGTGTTTGTTGTAGCTTGGTGATTTTTCTAGGACATAACCAAGTTGAGTAACTATCACCATTATCTAAGTTTAGAATATCACACTAAAAGAAACTAAGCTTTGATACTCCTGATTTTCATACCTATCCCCATGGCCCTAGTCGTAGGCAATCACGAATCTGTTTTCTGTCTCTGTACATCTATTTCTGGATATGTCATGAGGTTGTGCAGCCTTTTTTATTAGTAAATTATTTTCCTTAGCATAATCTTTTTAAGGCTTACTTTTAATTTTCAAATAAAATTTCATTGTATGGGTACAGTACCTTTCATTTCTCTAAACACCAGCTGACAGACATTTGGATTGCTTTCATGTTTGGCTGTTACAAATGGTAGTATGGTGAACATTGGTTCACATATGTCAGTTTCTTCATCTCCAAAATAAGGACCATCTCAGAGTTGCTTTGAAGATTTATCAATCAAGATCTGTAGAAGTGGATGCAGATCAGTATCATCTAATAGATGCATTATGCTATGAGAGTTACAAATCTGACTTGTTTAGAGTACCAGCTTGCTTGGCGACATTCCTGCTCTGCTCCTAATTTTTGCCCTAAGTTGTTAAGTTTGCAGTTTTTAATTAATTTTATCAGTATTTCTTAGATACCTCCTATGTGTCAAATATTATAGAGGACCATGGAAAGTTAGAAGAATAAATGAAATTACAAATAAACAATTATTTCAGTGGTGTGTAATCACACCTGTGAATAGGTTTTTATGCCTGGGGTTCCTACTTCCTGTTTTCTCCAAAATATCACAGGTTTGAGCCTCTCTGAAAACATTCATTGTCTTCATGAAGTAGAGTTGACTGTTGTAAGGAGATGTGAATAAGCTAATGAGTTCATCAAGTCTAGAAAGCTCAGGAGGTAAAAGGTGTTATCATAGTTCCATGAGATTGCCAAGGGTTGGTGAACTAGTAATTGTTCACGTTTGGAATTTTTTAGGTTGGCAGGTTTCTTTTTTTGGTAGAGTTGGTTTTATGTTCTTTTTGAATTTGTATCAGCTCTGGACTAAGCAATCCTCTCATTGCTTAGATGTGTGTTTGAGTAGATCATGATGTGCAGGGTGACACAGGTTTCATTTGTCAAAGATGTTGTCTGCCATACAAGACAACAGATATACTTTCGAAAAAAATGAGTTTCTTTGTTTCAGTTCTGAGATAATGTTTTCCTTTTCCCCAGAAATTAGCATGTAGTTCACATAACGAAATGAGCCTATAGTTCTTTCAGACTTTGATTCAGGTCATATTTGAAGAATTATGTTGGATCATGGAAGAGTACCACTAGTGCTTCCTGTAGGACAGTGAACAAAGTCTGAGTTCTATTTTAATGTCTGTTCAAGAGTTCATCTTGAACGTGCTCAGAGCATCCCAGCATTCCGTGTACGCCATACTAAATAACTTATCTGGACCCTGGCTAGTTATTCAACAGACTTCTGCTGCTGGTCATGTACTAGGATGTGTTTCTATACACAGAAATTTTACTGTTTGCTTTATATTCAATATTTACTGCAGTATAAGTAAACTTGCCCAGTTTAGGGGATTCCCAGGGGGTCATCAGTGAGACCTTTTTTGGTCAGCAATCCAGATGTTAACTCACAGAGGAATGTTGCCAGGTGCATGAAATAAAAGCTGAAAGTAGATCAGTACAACACTGAAGATAAAAGTAGAAGGTGAATGCTGAAACCTGCTTTTGGGTGCTCTGAGGCTATTGGAATAAAGCAATCTGCTGTATAAAAGCTGTGGTTTTTGCATTCCCTTGTTGGATTAGCATAAGGTGTTTCTCTGTTTTGAAGTTTTTGCTAAATTTATGTTCTCTTGTATTTCACTTCTCAGCAAGAGGTAGTGGGAAGGGTGTTGTTTGATTAAGATTTTCAGGAGAGCATGCCTCTGAGCATTTCACTCAAACTTTAATTGAATTCTGTATCCTCATAATTTGTGTATGTGTTTGTTCGTGTCGCATGTAGGTACAAGTGACATCTGTCATCTTTTGTAACTGTATTCCATGGTAGGTACACTAGTGCTAGTGGCAAAGATAGCCACCAGAAATTTCAGGATTATTCTGTAGTAGCTGGTAATATCAATATAAAGTGAACTTTAGTCTCTCAGATGTTCTGGCAAAATCCTTGGCACCAGTTCTCCCGTTCATGTCAATCCCCAGTCAGTCGTGATCACTGCATTTGTGCAGCATTGCTCCTGGCCATCCCTGCTTTGTGTCTGTTGGACTCTAAGCTGCATGAGATGGGCATTGGGACTCATCTTAGGATGCTGTAAGGAACCGAATACCTTTAGCAGCACGCTCACTGTGATGACAGATACTTCTGAAGCTCTGTCTTTCCATGATGGAGGCAATCAGTGCCTACACAGTTCCTATTTCACGATCAGAAAGCTTTCCATACAATCTGGTCTAGTCACACATATCACAGAGCACATGAGATGTATATGACAATTATACAGTGTCTACAAACTGTACCCACCAAATATGCTTCCTGGACTTTTGAGGGGATTAGATGGGGCGAGGAGCGACTTTTCCGTTCCAAATACTGACTCTAGTTCAAGTAAAAGTTTGTGGTGTCCCTTAAACAGCTGTATCAGACATCTCTCAGCTCTAGAACTATTTGATATCCAAACATTCAAGAGTTGAGGACAAAAAAAAAAGGACAAGAATAAAATCCTGATAGAATTTCCTGTGACAGGTCACGGCATAGTTGCAGCAAATAATACAGATTTCCCTTTTATTATAACCACAGTAGAAAGGCAGAAATTTGTTTACAAAGCATCTTGTTTGGGAGACATTTATAAATTGTAAGCTTTGGAAATCCCAAACCTATTCGATGTAATCCTACCCGTTAGATAAAGGCAACTTGACTGTGCAGGAGATTCCCCACAGCAAGTTAAATTGAGAACATGAACAGGAAGCAGTCATTAAGCATTACAATGGCTAGGAGTGAATTTGGGGAGATATTTTGTTATGAGATAATTACATCACTGGGGCAGCTGGAAAGCCCAGGGGTCCACTGTACTGGGGAGTCTGTGCTCAGATCTGCAGCTGTAGGGTCAGGACAATAGAGAACTGACTCAACCGGATAGCCAGGGATGGCTGACTTCACCATGAAAAGTTAGGAACCTGTGTGTTTGGGGTTGTGTTTGCACAGCTAGACCATATGTGTAGTCCTAGTACATTCCAAGAACCCCTTGTCATTTCTACTTTTCCAACAGATGTTCATGTACCTCACATGGTGTGAGTCTGTCATAGATGAATATCAAATGGTTGCTTTCTTTGGATGTTCATTGCAGAGATAGATATCCGTAGTCGGTACATTGTGGTTGCCTTTTTTCCCTGTGGAACTGTAGCCATGAAATCACGGAAAATGGTGTTTTATCAATTTATCAAATATTTAAGGAAGTCATCAGATATGGTCACATATAATGGAGTCGTTTTCTAGTTTTGTGTTCAATTGTTCAAACCAGTTTCACTCTTTTGTGTTGTAAGTATGCAGGTTATAGGCAGCCTAGATACATTCCTCCTTGGTATATAAATACGTGCTACAGATCGTTAGCCATGAGCCAAACAGCAAGGAGCTCAGTGCTTTAGTTCAGTTGTTTTTTTTGGTGTGTGTGTATTTTTTTTTTGTTTCGTTTTTTGGGTTTTTGTGTGTGTGTGTGAAAATTCCTTGCCATATTAAAGTATCTATCCCTTATTGCCCTCCAGAATGAAATCTATTTGATTTGGAATAATTTTAGAAGGAATCATAAAGGAAGAAGCACCATAAATATTATGTACTAAAATTTCTAACATTAATATTTACAGCTGTTGGCCAAAACTGTTTTTTAGTCATTATGACTAATCTAGCTATTAACTTTCAGTACAGTGTTATTTATTAAGCATTTAATTCAAACATGATTCCATGCTTTAGTGAACAGTTTTTCTCCAAATGGCTCTATTAAAGCAGTCCATCTAGGGGACTGATGGCCAGCATCGGAACCTGGATAAAGGGTCCGTTGCAAATTCTTGGAAGATGTCAGTCAGCTTCCTGGACTCCTGTTGTAAATTTCTGAGGGGAATGTAATGCTTTCTACTTTCCAAATTACTAATAAGTAACTTACAAAATTCAAAAATCATCTTCTTGGATCTGATGAGCACCTTCATCTTGACACTAGACTTTCTGTAGTTCAGAATGTATAAGTACAAACATTTAAAAAAAAAGTCAGGGCTGGAGAGGTGGCTCAGGGGTTAAGCCTCCGCCTTGCAGGCGGAAGGTCCTGAGTTCGGATCCCAGATCCCATGTATAGATGCCAGGTGGAAGCGGGGGCGGCCTACGCTTCTGGTCCTGGTAGGGCGGAGCCTGTGAATCCCGGGGTGGAGGAAATGGAGGCGGCCATGGTGGTTCCCGAATTCGTCCGTGGTTCTACATAAACACTGACTCGCAATCACACATACATACGCACACATGCACAATTGAATAAAAAAAAAATTAAAAAAAAAGTCACACAATAATTTTCTGCTCTGTGCACTGTCACATATCTCTTTAAAATTCACTCCACTCTTTAAACGTTGCTGATTAAAGTGAGTGCCTTTTCTCCAAGATGTATCACTTAAGATACATCATTGAGCTTCCTTCCATATCTTCAGCATCCTGTAAACTTTAGTGCGAGCCCTGTTACTGCAAGTGGCCAAAGCAAATCTTAATATTTTGAAGTGCAAGATACTGTGTAACTGAGCGGCTCCTTTGGGTTAGATGTTTTTCATGAATTGTCATTAAAGAGTGCTTGGAAATGGTTTCAGTGAGATGAAGCAATGTCACCCAGTAACAGCGCTGTTTGGTAACTACAAGACAACGGTTTGGAGACCAGACGACTTTTTAGTTCAACATGCCCCCTTTTTAGTTCAATGTTTCCCCTTTTTTGGAAATCACACACATGCACATGCACGTGCACGCGCGCGCGCACACACACACAGGCTAAGAACTGGAGTTGCTAAAGTAATTAACTTGGATCAGTGATATGCAATGTGATTATCATTAGGAAATGTAATCATTATAGTGGGAAACATTTTTAAAGTACTATTTTTAAAATCCCAACTGCAATGGACACATGACCCCGTTCTAGTGAAGCATTTTATTTCAGTGCATGCCAGTTTTTGATTCATTATAGTTTTATTGCAAAAGTAGAAGTCTCACGTACAAAGAAACTTCGCGATTTGAAACGCCTTTCCTTCAAAAGGAAAGAAAAAGAAGTAATCAAAAGATGTGGACTTAGTAGTAAGGTGGTTCAGTGGGGCTATAGTTAGATCAGATTGACAGGTTTAAAGAACTGTTGTGATAAGTTTTTCAAATGTGAAGTCCATGAATGATAGCAGTCATGCTTTGCATAGGTTTGAGATTTGTATGGTTTTTGCACTTCCTTCAATGAAATTATTAATCAGAAGTCTTTACTTCATTAAAATAATTTTCCTGAACGAAACCACATAGAAAAAATATTAAGTTCAAAAATCAACACTGAGATGTAAAAAAATCTGAATGTAACGGTGAGAAAAAAAATTCCATTTATTTTAGTTGATTTTAATATAGTTACAACATTCATATTTCCATAAAGCATGGAAAGAGCAGAGAACTGGTGTCCCTGAGAGATGGATGAAGGTCAACCCTGATAGGTAGAAGAGTGGAGATGCTTTCAAAGGGTAGACATGATTCTGACATACGTGATTCATGCTCCAGCAGATGCTCAGACACATCAAAGGCAATCTGAATAAAATCCAGTGGACCACTTTTGCAAAAAAAAAAGAATCGTAAT
Organism: Typhlomys cinereus; assembly: GCA_023101885.1. Taxonomy (NCBI): domain Eukaryota; kingdom Metazoa; phylum Chordata; class Mammalia; order Rodentia; family Platacanthomyidae; genus Typhlomys; species Typhlomys cinereus. The sequence goes on along the minus strand of JALPQD010000050.1, from coordinate 4,626,954 downwards.
AGGAGGGAGACTTACAGCAAAGAAGGGCTGTAGTGGGAAGATGGGACTGGGGATTAAGTGTGAACTATCATAAATTCACTGTAATCATGTATCATACAATAAAAGAATAAAAAAATCTGAAACATATCATTACATCCCTCACATTATAATTAAGCAGCAGTTTCGCTGTGGGTGAGAGGAAGGTATAGTTGGTGGTCTTGTTTGCCTCACCAGATTCAGATTAATTGCCATGTTGTATATAACCTGTTAAAATTTAGTTTAGATCATGAAGGGCTGCCAAGTGTGTGATCCACAATACAGGTCAGAAATACATGAAAACAACATGATAACCAGCTAGCTGGTGAAATGTAACAAAAGTAATATATACTTAGACAAGCGAGAGTGAGCCCTGCGCCCAGTCAGTAATTTTACAATGTTGATTGACACAACATGTGGGATTTAAAACTAATTCAGAATTTATGCCCTTTCCAGGAAAATCATTTGGCTCACCAACATCAGAAGCCTGTTGTAGAAATAAATTTCTCTGAGTTCCGTCACTGTTGTTTTTATAACAGTGTGACTCCTTGAATTCTAGGAAACTTCATTATTGAGTCCAGCATCCCAAAGAATGCTTCATTTGTCTCTAATAATTCTCAAACTGAGACCTAAGAAGAACCATATGTTGCCTAGACTGTAGACTTTTTTTGAAGCCATTTCCACCAACAAGTTCTACCCAAGGTCTTAGTTACCACACTCCTAAGCAGATGTTCCTGTCCTCCAACCAGGTTGCTGCTTAGAAAACTACTCTCCCATGAACTTTCATGTTGATTTTAAGATATCAGATCCCAACAAGTACCTTAACATATAAGGAACAACAGTGTGATGAAATTCATGCATACGTGTAAGATGTACAGTTACTTCTTTTTTATTATACTTATTTCCAACTAAGGTCTCTTTCTTTTTTCCTCTAGGTTGTTTGATGTCTGCACAGTGTCACGAACAGACAGAGAAACAAAACTGACCCTAGTGTTTGAGCATGTTGACCAAGACTTGACCACTTACTTGGATAAGGTTCCAGAACCTGGTGTGCCCACCGAAACCATAAAGGTACCAAGATCCGCATTCTGCCTGGGCAGGCTGTCCATTGTGGCAGCCTGTCAAATAGTGTGCTTCCTTTGTGAAAATAGCCAGAGTTGGAGCTTTTGAAGCTAAATGTATTGTTTGAATGTAAGAATGGAATATATTCTAATCCATTACTAACTAGTTTCTTCAAAGAATGGGATGTAGCCTAGTTTAATTTGGGATGAAAGTGAAACCTTTTAGTTTTAATGCCTTGTACAATAATTTCATATGTATTTCTATATTATCCGGCTCTAGTCTCAGATACTATAGTGTAATAAATATGTATATCAGTCTTTTCTTGGTTGCTCATGGTCTATGAGAACATAATTTGAAATGTCATTTGTCAATACATTACATATTAAAGTTATATACTGAAACCGGAGCATATATATTACTATATAAAGCTGAATTACCAATTGATTGGCCCTTTCTCTAGTTTTCTCCTTTCGTAAAGTGTTTATTAGAAGCCTAAATGGCAGGTAACATGCCAAACTCTTTGGATCCAAGGTTATTGATATGCTTCAGGGTCAGAACTTTGATACTTTTTATTGGTTACTAGTTATTTCTTCCTTTAGGTCTAATAGAATAAGCTACTAAGTTTTTTGGTATTGCCCGTTGTTCTGTTTAAGTTGATTTCCCAGCAAATCTGTCAAATCTGCATGTCTCAACAGAGTCGGAAATGTCTTCTGAGTGATAGCTAGACGATGTCCCCAGATACTGATTCAACATAATAAATGACTAACTCATTTGGTTTTAGACTAGTAAAGAATATACTTTCTTCCTGAACAGTTTCAAGGATATTTAAAGGCCTATAAATAAATGTAGGATGTCAGTCTGATACTCTGTTCCCGCCCTTCTGCTCCATATTCTCTTTCCTTTGGTATCCTCCTTCATTCCTGTGACTCCATTTCTTTTTTATGAATGGTCAGAGCTTCAGCAATGAAAGCACATTCAGCTTGCAGCACAGGACCTAGACTCTTATACTCCTCTGTTTTCTGACCATCTTGGACTGATGGTAACATGTGCTCTGCAACTTCTCACCTCTCTGACCCTCTTTTTCATGTGACTTCTTTTGCTCCTTCCACCCCTATTTGTCTTATGTGTTCAAAGCCTACCCTAGATTCCAATAGATCGCCTCTTACAGTTGGATTTCATCTCATTTGCTTATAACATTTATTCTGCATACTTTTACTTCTTTATTATGATTTCTGCCTTATATTGTGACTACAAACATGCATGTTACATCTTTTTCACCATTGTTTAGCGACCATACCACGTACACAGGAACTCAATAACTGGACACATTGCCAAACTTCCTTCATGTAGAATTCTTTCAACCAATACCTTAAATATAGACTACCAAAATAATCATTGGATTTTTCTAGTAATATTTCTAATACTAACTTACTTTGAGGTATCATTTTTTAAAATAATTAGATGCAGTAAATTCATATTATGGTCCACACACTAATTAAACAAATAAATACAAAAATGCATTCTTGGCTAGGGAGATGGCTCAACAGTTAAAGCATTTGCCATGAAAGCAAAAGGACTGAGTTTGGATCCTCAGATGCTATGTGAAATGCAGGCAGACATGGCAGCCTGTCTGTAATTCCAGTTCTGGAAAAGCAGACCTGGAAATCCCCATGGCAAGTAGGCTAGCCACACTAGTTCTATAAGTAGATTTAATCAGATATTCAACCTCAAAAGAGGTTAGAAGAGTGATCAAGGTTGATTCCCAGTATCTATACTCAATACACACATAAACATGCACCCATATATGCAAACATGCACACATACACATGCATGCACCTTGAGCACACACATACACGCATACTCATGCACCCACCTTACACACACTTACACATGAAAATGGAAGAAAGAATAAGTTCTTTGTATAAAATGCATTGCAAAATAAGAGTTTTTCCAGAATGTACTTGTGCAAATATATGTTAATTGTATTCAGGAGGATTCTATGGCAGGCACTTTGCAGTCACAGAATGGAATTAGTACCAACCTACTCAGGGACCTGTGAGTGCAAAAAAAGACAGTGGTGCTTACAAGTCTGTGCTGGACATTCGTCTACGGTTACTTAAATAATCGGGTATTTTCAAGTACAAACAGATAAGCCACTTGTTTACAAAGAAGCACAATCTATGCGTGATTCTCTGCATTGTGGTGCCATAACTTCATCAAATATTCAAAGGATTCAAGTCATAGGTACATTAGTACTGACATCTTCATGTACTAGAACATGTCATGTTGTCAGAATAATTTTATTTTATAAAATATTTTAAACGTGAAATAGATGAAAATCAAAACCCAAGTGAGATCATTTAGGCTGGGAAACTTTTTCTCTGTCTCTTCTACAAGTAACAGGCCACTGAAACTCACAATATTCTAGTGTGCTTATTCAGGGCATAAACTACATTTGGTAAACTGGGTTTGGATTCAACTAGAATGTTCTGTGAAGTTTACAATTCTCTAATTCTAGAGGAAAAAAATTTTTTATCATTTGATTAACACATTTGTTAGCCAGTAGCATGTGATGGACATAACATAAATCACATAGGAATTTTCCATTACTTTAACATGTGTTTTCTAACAGTAGAAGAAACATAAAATCACACAAGAAGCTGTAAGTAGTTGTGAAGGTTGATATTTGGCCCTTGTCTCAGACTTTGATTAAGTTATAAGAATAGACCTGGATTGAACAACATTGTAGAGAAGCCATAAGAAGAAACACTCAGAGAAAGTTCTTTCCAATATTTTAAACATTTGTTTATCACATGTGATATATGTTTTTGGTACTCTTCTTTCACCTTTGAGCTCATCAGTTGAATGCTTCTCAAACTTTGTTTTTGGACTTGCCCACAAGCACCTTTACCCACTGGGCTGTCTTTCTTGCCAGTCCTTTGTCCAACATTTTTAAAGCAAAGTGTATATGTAAAATGTCCTAAGTATATAATGTAAGCACATCTCACTCATACTCATCTTGAAGTTTCATCATGTTATTCAGTCTTCATATGGACATTCATAAGATGCATTCACTCTTGGTCTACAATGACTTTTGCATAAAGAGCCTGTTGACTGCTGTGCTGTGAGATTCTAATGAGATTCTAATGAGAGGCCAGGGACTTATCATTGGCTTGACTTGCTTGCTTTTTTCTAATTTACATTATTCTCGTTGAATCTCTTCTGGAGTTAGTTCCGTCTTTACTTAATTTTTTAAAATAATCGTCTGAAATTTAATATGATCTTCTAGGATTTCCTTAAAGTATAAGATAATACTTTACACCTAAATGATTGCCGTTTAAAGAACATGCTAAGTCTATAGAGTATTTCCTTGTGGAACACCACTCTTTTACCAGGGAGTCGCATCATAAAATAGAAAGATTTTGAGGTGATTAATTTTCTCTTGTTATGCATTTATCTACCATTGGATGATGAAGAGTCAGCAGTAGACCTCAGACATTTGTAATAAGAAGAAGTAGGTACAAAATATGGAAGAGGGACTTGTACAGAATGTTCTGTAGATCAGACTTTCAGCATGCAACACTCCCTTTCCCAAACTATTTAGTGAATACTTGAGTACTGTACAATTAACACATGGCCTTTTCTATGAAATTGATGTGATTTTTAAATTGTTGTAAGCCCTTGGAAAGCTTATCTAGTTTTACTTCTTAGACATTTGTTCATGTGACTTTTTTGATGAGATGGGCAGTATAATTTCATGAGCTGGAAACATTTCAGCCACATGAATCAGTAGGGTGGTTCTAAAATTGGACAGGGCTCGCTTTTTCAGCTGAAGACCACATGGCCTCTTTTGATGATTTAGTCTTGGGATAAATTTTTTTTTCTTGTATCCCTATGATAAATCAATTCTATAGAACTACAGAGAGAAAAAAAAAAGTGTACATGTGTGCTAGTAATTTTCTCAGCAGATTAGATTTCATTTTATCTTCAACTGAATGTTTTGTATTGGTTTTAATACTTTCAGTAAGAGATAAAATGCACCATTAGGTTTATTTTACAAAACCCAGACTCAGAGCCTGACACATGCTCTCGATAGCACCTGTTTTCTGCTTCTGGGAAAGATCTGTGTTCATGACTAATGCCTTCTTGTGCTAAACAGTGGCTCTGATATCAGGATGGGAAGCCGAGGGCTGATTTGTTCTTCTCCAGTTGACATAATGCAAAGTGACTGGTCCCCTGTCCACAGATGAAGACAGTCCCATCAGATTCTCCTCGTGCTTCTAATGGAATCAGCCCAAGGCCCCTCTTACCTCCTGGTGGTCTCCACTGTGCCTGGATTACAGCAGGTGATTTGTCTCATCTTTGCCGGACACAGAACAAATTAACATGAAAATATCGCTTCTCAGAAAGCAAGGCAGGCTTGAATACCCTGCCACTGCTGGTCATTAGCCATCTGCCGCCAACACTCATACTCTGTTTATCACATTTGAAATTCAGAGCAGATGTTGCATAATAAGGTGATTTCTCCCCCCCCCAAAAAAGACAAGAAATTCAGAAAACAAGTATTCTCCCAATGACGATAGAGATTGTTGTAAAGAAAGTTTTTCTGTGCAGTATCATGACTAGAATAATTGACCAGGCCATGTCTTTTCATGTGTGCATCATACATACTTATTTCCTTGTTTATGCTAACTCCTTATAGCAAGACTAAAATGGAAAATAAAGTACACATATAAAAGATACTTGATAGGACTGTTTGATAAAGCTTCCTTTAATGAGTACAGTGGAATGTTGCAATAATACCGTTTTTGATGTAAGAGACCATAGGTCAGCCCTGCCGCTTTTATTGTAAAATAGCATTTCGCTTACAGTTTGACTTTAAGAGTTCATTCTTTTAGTACATTTGGATCCACCCAGCTAGTGTGGCTTCGCAGTTTATTTTTTTCTTAGAACTTGAGACTGAGTCCCAGCATCCAATTTTCCCTTCACTTTCTCTCACTTTCATGCTTCCTCCCTGTCCCTCTACCTGACCGCTGCCTCTGTCAGCAGCTGTTTGTCTGTTTCGTTCCTTCCTGCCCTGTGCAACCTGTATAAGGCCACTGCCCTTCTCTAGGAATGTGGCATTTTATGAGACTGGTTGTTGGTTATTGTGCCCTATCTAACTCATGCACATTCCAGATCTTTACTATGCCTTATTTTTTTTAAAATGTCTTTATAGTATATCAGCTAAAGTGTCCACAGGTGCTCTGTACTTTCACAGAGCAGGCACCCTAAGGGTTGGGGACTGTGGGGGGTACATGGCTCAGTAGTTCAGTGCTTGCCTAGCATGTGCAAAGCTCTGGGGTCCATCCTTAGCACCATGAAAGAGGCAACCTAATTTGCACCAGAAATGTCACCTATATTACGACAAGTTGGTTTTGAACGTAGTACCTCCAGCACTTGACTAGACTAATGAAGATGAGTAGAAGCATGGTGAATCATCAGCGAGTTTTCTTCACATTTAGGAGGAAACTGGTGAGTGAGCTACAGCAGCCATAGTAATTTGCTCTCCTCAAGTCTTAAGCACAGGCCTACCACTTAGAGAGAAATGAACTCTTTAATGTGATTTTTTTTTTTTTTTTTTTTTGTTCACTTACGGACATTTCCCATCAGACACAAATGTACTATGTCTTTTAGTTTCTTTCACTCCAAATGCAATCATACAAGGAACCTTTTCAGGGGGACATTTTTAGGTGACCTTCAGGTTGAGGACTCTCCCAGAAACAAGTGCATATGCGCGTTTCCAGTTATTTTGAAAACATCTGCAGGGAAAAGGACAGAATTGTTCAGATATGTAATATTCTAATTAGAAACTCTATGTTGTTGAGTGGTTTGTTCCCTTTCAAACAGGAAGGGAATACAGTTTAAAAAAAATCACAAGTGTCCTTCTAAAGGTACCAAAAGACTGACTCACTAAAATAAATACTGACTCATTAAGTAGACAAATGGCAGTCGAACTTGTTGGGCCCGCCCAGGATTTGCTCCAGGGCATGGCCAAGCACATGGAACTAAAGATGGTGCTGAGGGCAAGGGTCTCGGGTGTAACCTGATCACTTCACAGAGAGCCCTAATTGGCTTTCAAGTATCTACCTGCCCTGTGTGCTGATTGACATTAAACTTGACCATTAGCACCTGTAGGATGTGTTGACCTTGTGACACAATTGGATGCCCGGTTCACGCCTTGGTGGCCTTTGTCTATAAAAGTTCCTTTTCTCCCCCCCCAATAAACTGAGATCTGCTACTGACAATCTCCCCGTCCGGTGCCGAGTCTCTGGGGATAGAGGTGGAGGTGGGGACGGCTGGAACCTGTTTTCATCATAGCCAGGAGCTGTGTGTTTGAGTGAGTGAATGGATGCATGAGTGGGCACTGCTTCCCACAGAACTGAACTCAAAGCAGGTAAGTTGGACTTGTAGAAAATTCTTCTCGACCTAGGAAGTCATGGGACGTCTACCCATGCAGGGTAATGCTTGCATGAGACCGGGGTATTCTTCATCTCCATTAGCCTCTGCTTAAGCTCCCCGACTAGTTTCAGTCTTCCTTTAAACTCCAGAACGCACCAGCTTGTCTTGATTGCTTACTTTCCTCCAGAATCCATCCAATCCATCAGTAAGTGCTTATGGTTTCTTCTCAAAGGGTAATTCCCAATCCAGCTGCTTTCCTTATGTCTTCATTATTTCACATTCTTGTCCAATGTATCAAACGAACTTTTCACTCAGTACTCCACTTCTATGACTGCCCTTTTGTGGACCATTTAAGGAAATGTTATAAGGGGGCCGGAGAGGTGGCTCAGGGGTTAAGCCTCTGCCTTGCAGGCGGAAGCTCCTGAGTTCAGATCCTAGACCCCACGTATAGAAGCCAGGCGGAAGCGGGGGTGGCCTGCATTTCTGGTCCTGGTAGGGCAGAGCCTGTGAATCCTGGGGCAGAGTAAACAAGGAGGAGGTGGAGGCGGTCCATGGTGGTTCCTGAATTTACCTGTGGTTCTACACACACACACACACAATTGAATAAATAATACAAAATAAAATAAAAAAAGAAAATGTTATAAGAATAACTGCCATAGAGACCTTATTTAGAGCACAAATCATATGGTATCATTCCTGTACCTAAAATCTAGCCCTAGTGGTCTCCCATGACTTCCCCCAGAATGAAATCAAAGTCTTGCTGCATGAGGGACTCCAACTTTTGGTCTACTCCCCTTTCCCACCCTTGGTCTTGGCTCAGTCTTTCAGCCACACTTTGAGTGTGTTGGATGCTTGATACCTCACAGATCATCTCAGCTACAGCTTCACATCTACTGATACTTTATTACTGCCTAAAATCCTGTTTCTCATTCTTCACTGTACCCAGCCAATATTTTTTGTCACTTTTGTTTGATGCTTATCATTACCAATGAAAAATCAAGAGATGTTCAATGTTTCTGGGAACACAGGCACAGGTCTATAACTCTACTAGGTTATTACTAGGTTGCAAATAACACTGAAATATGGGCCTCACTATCTCCCGAGGCACAAATGAGTGAAACAATGCTTTGGAAAGGGTAGTTTTAAAATATTAAATAGAAGAGCAAGTCTACAATATGTCATCGAATTTTCACATCTGCTTGCTGCCTTCAGTTCTTCAGAGTAGGTGTGATCTCCAGGTTATAACTAAAAACTTGCTTGATTGACTTAGTTGAATTCAGTAACTGATCTTGTTTGCTTCCTTAAGGTTTTTCAGAGTAGACATGATCCTTTGGGAGCATCCATGTTAGAGCTGAGAAGTTGGATGATTGGTTGGTTTGGCTTAGACAGAATATGAATAGGACTTTAATATGACTGTAACATAGTCTCTTCTTTTTTGTATACTACCTTAATTCCAAAGTTTTCCATTTAAGGTTGTACTCTGTTAAGTCAGTTTTAAACTAAAATCTGATGACGAGAGATGTTCAGATCTCATTCTAAAATTTCTCGAAAGTATTTTTCTAGCAGATAATCCGGGATTTGCACTAATTTTTAATTTAAAGAATGCTTTCTGTACACAGCCATTGTATGGGGACGAGTTCTCTGTCCCCATAATAAGAAGTAGGAGCTTCAGGACCTGGAAGATTGCTTGGTGTTAAGGCACCTGCTTCAAAATCTGTCAACTTGAGTTCAATCCCCAGAGCATATGTGGTGGAAGAAGAAAGCTGATTTCTTTCCAAAAATTGCCCCCAGACCTCCCCACACATGTCATGGTGCGTGCACCTATACGCTGGCGCCTGCCCCTTTGTCCAGTAAATAAATAAATGATAAAATATTTTTTAAAGAAGAAGCTTCAAAGAGATCATATATTTTTACATTTATTTAAATGTACTATCTTACATGTTCATTTGGATGTTTCTTATTTCTTACATACAATTTTGGATCCCATATGTATTGAGGGGTTAGGAATTATAAAAGTAATGCTCCATTAAACAGGTATTGATCATTTTCAACACTTATCTCTACAGAGTTTTTAGTTAGTGAAAGGTTATTTACCTATTTTACTAGTATCTTGGACTCAGCAAGATAAAATAGTTTAATTAGTCATTTTATTGCAGTTAAAGGAATGGGTATAGTTATGGTAAATATCTGTTGAATGACTGAGTGGCTCCTTTCACAAGAGCATGTGCAATGGAGCTTTGCAAACCCCACTTAAGAGAGTCAGCTCTCTCTGGCATGTGAAATCTTGGTGCACCTACCACCATTTTGCTTTTCCTCTTCCTCATCATCATCTTCAGGAGCAAAATCCTCCGAAACGATCAATTATAAGGGTAAGTCAACTAGGTGGAAAGTGTTTGGCCTGAGTTCAAGTTCATGTATTGAAATCATGGACTTTGTGTCAAACCTCTGGACATGGTGTCATTCAAAGTCTTTGGTAGTAAAAGAGAGTTCCTTGAATCTAGAATACCCTGGCAGTTGCTATTCAGCCTCTAGGATGCCTGGGAAGTAACCAAACCCAACAGATTTTGCAGAAAGGGAATTACCATCCAACACAAATTGACAAAGGCCAGGTAAACACCATGTTATTTCTCCAGCAGTTCCATCGGAGTGCTCTGTGTCTTCATGTGTGGCTCATGAGTCACTTGCATCAGCACCTGGGGATTCCTGTAAAGTCCTGACCCCACCAACCTGTCCTTCCTAAACATAAGTCTCAGGAGGGTGTTTCCAAGAAGAGCTCTCTGTTGTTGCTGACAAACACTCTCTATAGTCTAAGAGAGACATTCAGACTCCCTGGGAATGGGAAGCATCTCTTTTTGTTCTTAGATGATCCAGACCTCTGGGCTATTTGCTTGCTTATGCATAAATAACTGCAGATCAAGAAGTTCTTAAGACCTCATGGTAGCTCTCACCTTTAAGTCGAGCACCTGGGAAGCAAAGCCAGGACTGAGTTGAGCTACTTCAGACTCAAATTCAAAGTGAAAAAGTAAAATGGAAGTCTCTAAGATGAAGTCACTAGTATTTAACTAAAATCTCTGTGTGTAGGATACTTGTTTAAGAGCACCAAAGCTTTATTTCGTTAAGATGTTTTATTGGAAACCAATAATTCATTGATAGAAATTAAAGTAAGATGCTTGGAAGTTGGAAAAAAAATTTGGCTAAACATTCTCCAGCCATCCAGGAATCTACCCTTTTGAAATAAATGTTCGTGATGTACCATAGTAGGATCTTTGAAAGGTTTTTGTTTTATATACACTAATGTTTTCACAATTCCCTGTGCTCTTAAAATTGAACCAGATTGACAGGTGGAATTGGTCATAATCTTGGTTGTATTTTTCTAGGTAAAGCACCAAAACCACATGAACTGAAAAGATCTAACTTCCTCTCAGTTGTAATCCTAGGTTGCTAATAAATGTGAGCTAGTCGTTTGTTGATTTTGTATTTACCATTGTTCAAAGCTATCTTTGACCATGCTTGCTAGTTTTTCCTTTCTTGGACAAAAAGAAGTAAGAAAGTAAATTTTTATCATTCTCCTGAAATGTAGTCATTCCACTTTCAGATTTAGAAAGCTGAAATAGAACGTAGTAGAGCGTGGGGGTTTGGAAAGCCCAGGCGGGTTTCACTGTGAGTTAAGTCTGGGACTGGTAACGTGAAAGATCAAGTCCGTATTTAGGGCAGGATAGGTTGAACTGGAGACAGTCATCAACGATTAATGAGACTCCATGAACATAGTTATTATGGGGAGAATACTTGAAACTCTTCTTGTTGACATTGTAATCTCACCAATATATCATCATATTAATACTGAAAACCAAGAAACTCTGTTGTCCATTAAGACCTAAAGTGTCTGTGGAGACTGGAATGATACAAAAGCTGTAGGTGTGAGCATTGTTCTTCTGCTCTTCCCTTTACCAAGATGTAATCCTGGTCAGGGAGAAGAGGAACAAAGAGGAGACTTGACTTGTTGGGTCCCATGCCAAAAGGATAGGCTAACATATTACCAACAAACCTAAAGGTGGTAACCTCCCGATTACATGAACAATGAATATACACAGCATTCCATTAAAAGCTTTTCTTCTCGACATAGTAATTCTTACATTGATCACAGTGATTTATAAACCTAGAGTCCTTTCAGTCTGATATTAAATACGGGCTGGTTTATATCTACAGTGCAGCATTACATGAATCTAAGTGATCAACCAGAGGCATAAATACTGGTTATTGACTGTATCTGTTCAAATGTTGCTTTGATAGGCATCTCTGTCATCTATGTGGGAGGAGCCTAATTAAACACTTTGGAACATGGAAAAAAGTAAAATACAAATTACATTAGAATGAATGAAGAACAGAGTTGCCTTGTGGTGCCCTCCCAAGATTCGTGTGGCACCCCAGCCCAGGAGAAAGGACTACGTCCTTCCCGCTTCAGCTCCACGGTCACTTTCACACCACAACCTCGCAAAACTTCTTACATAATTTATCACCGTGTCTCATAATTAACATGTGGTTCATGTTATTGATTTCTCGGGTTTCAAAGTAAAATAAATTGAGCTTTCTTCCACATTTAGAATATACAGTTTTTTTAAGGCACTCTAAACAAAGACACACATTATTTGTAAGTTAGAGAGCAGCTGCCAGAAAACAGAAAATTAGGAATGGAGTCTTGGGTGAAATAATGGAGATACTGTTCCAAGGTGACCCTTCATACAGCAGGAGATTTTCCTTAGAAAAGAGACAGCTGAGTTTGCTTGTAAATTTTGCTAGAAACAGGCCTGATTTAGCAAAAGGCTAGGAGATTGAAGACGGCACTTTCAGCTTCTGGACACAGAGCAAGTACCCTTGTTTTTGATTTGTAAAAAAGTACAGATAATGAAAGGACAAATGTAATTCGTTCTTTTTAATGGATAGAATAAAGAGATATTTATCAGATCTTGAAGTAGAGATTGCTGTATGTAAAGGAAGATATTACAAAAAAATCATTCATCCATAGATTAGGAAAATATATTTAGAGTATTATAATTGAAGTTGAAAGGCAAATAACTTACAAAAATATGATGAAGATTTAATATCCTTAATATATAAAAGCTTTTACAAATCAGTAAGAACAATCCAACTTAAAAAAACAATTAAGAAACATAAACATAATGATACACATAAAATGACTGGAAAGTAGGGGGGAGGTGTTGCTCAGTTTATAAGCAAACTCCCACGTATATTCCTGTGAACAACCTTTATGAACTTACTAGCTCACAGACAAAAACTAAGACATGAAATAGAAGGGTTGTGTGATAGTCTCAGCTATCAGCTGGCCACTTGGGAGGTGAGGGTCTATGCACACTTAGGAAGAATTTATCTAGCTAAGGCAGGCCTCTGGGCAAACCTATAGGAGATTGACTTGATTGCTTTGGTTGTAGTGGGAAACCCACCCATCGTATGTGGTTCCATTCTGTGTGCTATATTAGAAAGCAAACTGAGCTCTGGCAGGCTTGCAGACCTACATTGGTTCTTTTCCTCTGTTTTTGACTTTGGTTATCATTCCTCTGCTCCCATGATGGATTGCAACCCGAAAGTGTTGAGATGAATAAAACCCTTTCCTAAGTTGTGTCAGGCATTTAATGAAGAAAAAAGTTAAACTAAAACAGGAAGTTAGTCTGGAAGAGAAGCGGGATTAGTAGGAGTGGGAAGATATAGAGACAGTATATCAAAATATATTAAGGGATCAAAATATATTAAGCACATGTACGAAACTATTATAATGAAATGCATTTTATGTATAATAATGCATATTAATAAAGACATTAAAATGAGTAAAACAAAATGAGGTTTTTGAGAAATCAATTTGTAGTTATTTATTCTGATGGATGAATCTTTACAATTTAAATCAACCCTGGACATGTTAAAAATCAGAATGTACCAGAGTTGATTTAAATTGTAAAAATTCATCTATCAGAATAACTATCACACAACCCTTTTACTTCATGTCTTAGTTTTTGTTTGTCTGTGAGCTAGTGAGCTCATTAAAGTTGTTTACAGGAATATGCCTGGGAGTTTGCTTGTAAGCGCCTGGGCGCCTTACCAGTCTACTCCATCACAGCAGACCGTGTCTGTCCCTCACCCAGCAACCTGTAACTGTTCATAAATCATCAGGGAGGGATGGGGTAGGATATTGGTGGGCTCAGTCTTGTGGATGAAGCCATCAAAACTGTTGTGAATTCAAGAGCACAGCAGCTGCAGCCTGCTGGGAAGCCAGCACTTCCATACCTCCTGGTCTGGCTCTTACATTCTTTCTGCCCCTGATGCTGCAATATTCTTTCAGCCTTGAAAGAAAGTTTGTTTTTACATTTTAATTAGCTATGGGAAAGACAAGATTCAAATTGTATAGGATAGTACATTCCCAATTTGGGAATATGTTTGTAACACATTTCAAAAACTGTTACAAGGTCTACAAATACTGTTTATGTTGAAGTATGTTGTGTTGCTCATATTTGTGGTCTAAAATAAGTGTGTTACTACTATATTAGACCACGTGGATTCTTAGTAATCAATTGTTTTTGCCCTACAAGTCAGCAATTGCATGTGATCTAGCCTTCTTATAGTCTGACAAAAGGATATTTTAGCATATTAACGGGCAATGCTCTCTGACACAGAGAAGTTGATGTTTTTATATCTAAATCATAAGAATTAATAATATGGTTCATTTTCTTTATGTTAGGCAACACAATAGTGCAGATCTTGTGAAATAGTGTGTGTACAAGTATTGAGTACCTGTTTCAAGTGTTGACTATCTGTTTATGGATGAAGATGATGATGAGGATTCTAATGAAATAGCATAAAGAACTGGAGAAAACGTGGCATGTGTTGTAAGAAAGATTTGCTTCTATTATATTTTTCAATCATTTTTATTAATATTTAGTCTTCCTAATTACAAACATAATGGTTGATTATCCCTAACACCTTCCTCCCCCTCAATTTGTTTTTTAAGTTAATTTTGTTTTATTTTTACCTCTTTTAAAATCTCATACATGTAGACAATGCATTTTGATCATAGCTATTCCTTTCTGCCTCTACTTCCCCTAGACATTTTCCTAGCTTGTCTACCTCCTGCCTTTATGTCCTAATTTTTTTAATCAGAAAATATAAAATTATAATGAGCGATAAAAGAAAAGAAAATACATTAAGGATGTAGGTAATTAAGATTGAACTCCCAGTTCCACATGGTTAAGAACACATGATAAAGCTCAAGAATAGCAGTTTTGTCCATCTTCTGTGAGACCAAGTTTATGGTGTGAGCACACGGAACCCCAGCCCACAGGAGGTCATCCACATTGTGAGCACATGGAGTCCTGGCCCACAAGAGACCATCCATCCCACTTGTGAGCACAGAGGAGGCCATCCACATTGTGAGCAGACAGAGCCCAACCCAGGGAGGCCGTCCACATTGGGTGCACATGGAGCTTACCCCATGGGGGGCCTTCATGCTATGAGGTCGGGGATATGGAATTCAGGTTTTGGCAGGCAGTGTGGTATGTCAGGCTATTCAGCTGTCCACAGGTCAGATCACTGAATGTAGAAATAGCCTCATCTGTTCTCTGCCACCATCTGATGCACACGGGACACAGCAGCCATATGTGCAATGCCCCTAAGGGCAGGTTATTGTTTTCTCTAATTTTGATGTCATTTTGCTCCCAAATAGTACAATTGGACTATATGGGAATGTCACATGATAATTGGAAGCAATTGTGGGTGAATGGTAGACTTTAATATCTGCCTACAGAGTAAAGTTAGAAGTCTATTTCTACTACAGTGACAGGTTTCTTTAATGATGTCTGGGTTTCCAGTACTTTTTATTTGATATCAGCTGTCAGTGATCTTGTTAACACGAGCTCCTAGTGATTCTATGATATAACTAAGAAAAGACTTTTTGGGAGGGCTATGTAATTCTGTATCTGCTTTAAAAATACATTTCTCTCTCTCTCTTTTTTTTTTTACACCTTGTACCTTATACAGGCAAATTGCAAACAAACAGATGAGGTATTATGACAAATGCAGGATTAGTTATTGAAGTGGGGTCAGATGCTTTTCTGACTTTTCTTGAAATGCAATATTTAATACAAGACTCAGTGATAATCACAGTAGTAATACCTATACAGATCTAGATAATAACATGCTTGTATGTAACTCCACTACTTATTCTGAGGCAATGTATGTTTATACATAACCAAAGGAGTAATGTGATGCCAAAGGGAAGTTGGATAAATGTGTATTGGTTTTAAATGGTTGGGTTTTGTTTTTTCATTCTTGATTTTTGACTTGTTTTGTTTTGGCCTAATTTTAAAGTATGTTGTCCTTCCCTGTCATGGCTTTTGAACATGTGAACATGTGAAGGTGAAAATGGGGAACTGCTGAGGATACGGGGCTTAACACAGAGACCAACACCCATGCTCTAGTAGTCTCTGATTACACTTAGAAAATTAGCACTACATTAAAAGTAACTTTCTCTCCCAGACCAAAGTCATCTCCATGGTGGCTGAAGTTGCTGTGGTCCAGGTTCGCTCTGAGAGCTCATCAGCTGTCAAAGGAGATGCTTTTATGGTGGACACAAGCCTTGATAGAACCAGCCTTGCTGTTGAAAGGAAATCCAAGTTCACTGGGGCAGAAACCACTGGGCTTTCTTTCTTCCAGTTGGAATAACAAAGTCCTAGCCTCTGGTGATTGATGAGCATGTTGCCAGGAGAAATGAACTGGAAAATCATCGCCTTGTGTTTTACTTGCCACAGGAAGGCCCTGACAGAGATCTCCATTCTTCTCACTCTGATAAGAGACCTAACGAAGCATCAAGAAGAACTGTAAAGTCTGGAAATGTGTTCTGTCCATCTGCTTACTGAATTACCTTTGCAAATAAGATCCATAGTTCCCTAGTTCACACATAGAACATGTGAGTGGTCAGATAGCCTTTGGCCGGCCATG
Source organism: Typhlomys cinereus (assembly GCA_023101885.1). NCBI lineage: Eukaryota > Metazoa > Chordata > Mammalia > Rodentia > Platacanthomyidae > Typhlomys > Typhlomys cinereus. Next base: position 4,610,436 of record JALPQD010000050.1, on the reverse strand, counting down.
CTGTGTGTGACCATTATAATGTGGCATTTGAGCAGAGAAAAGATCGTTTTAGTGAAGCATACACAATCTGTTTTGTTTTGTTTTGTTTTTTTAAATGGGGATTTTAAAAAAGTATCCATGTAATGAAATTCCATGTACAGAGCTCTTTCACTCCATCTGGCATTTTGAAATTGGATAGTTGAGCTGGGGAGGTTAAAGCCCTTGCCTCACAAGGTGAAGGATCTGAGTATGGATTCCCCAGATCTTGTGTAAATTGCCAGGTGGATATGGTGACAGCCTATGATTCTGGTCCCAGAGCAAAACAGTGAGGTAGAAGCATGAGCCACGATGAGTCCTGGTGTCACCTTCAAGCCTCCACAGGCACATATGCTTAAGAGCCCTCTTGTACACAGCCCTGAGCACATGTACATTCATCCACATGCAACACACAAGCACACCAAAATAAATAAATAAATAATAGAATGATATGTAGTTACCATCTGGAAGAGCTTAGTTGCTCAGAAATGTAAACTGCAGCTAAATTCATAAATTCAAGTATTATTTTGCCTAATGAGAAAGAACATTGGAAGCATCCATTTGAGTCTCACAGGTGGGCCAGATCTTGCTTGCATCATGGCCGTTAGTGGGTTGCCTGCGTTGGAGGCCTGGGCCACATATTCACATGCTTGTGTGAATTACCCTCTGCAACTCCTGGAATAGGCTGCAGAGGTGGTCCAGGAGCTGTGGGCACTTGCACACATCTGCAATAATATTTACAGATACTCATAGTCACATCCCATAAATGGGAATGTCTGAAGTCAAGTAGGTAATCGTTTAATTAGCAATTACACATCTTAAGCAAAAAGAAGCCACTGTAAGCTCCCTCTGGATTGGGGTGTTTGGATCGTCATGGAAGTATGACTTCATTATCGGAAAGCAGCAATCCTTAAAGACTATATTGGCAAGGAACATTTTAAAAAGCTCAGGTTGCATTATTTAGTGTATTTTAGAAATGTGTTTGTTTAAGAGATTAGTGTTTCCATTTCCATGACTTCTTTTCTTTTGCATTTTTTTCCAAAGCTTGTACTTTGGTTCTGAGTTAGAAATGTTTTAAACTGTTCCTGAATCCAGTAGATAGATCACAAGTTTTATTTGCACAAATAACAGCCCATCCACTGAAGTGATTCCCGATGCCTTTATCTAGTGGTGTCGGTTTCTCTCTCTAATCTTGTGTACTTCTTGGATGAATGAGTTTGCAGAATTTCATTGTTTCATTTGGTGGACAGTTAGACTACCTGTTTCAGAAACTAACCCTTGGTAGTCAAAGAATGACCATCGTGAGGCCATCATTTAAAACTGCCGTGGGAAAGTTTCTTTGGAATTTGAACACAACTTTCTGCCAGGAATCCACCGAGCAGCTCTAGGTGCTGCAATCTCTTTATTCTGATCTGTCCCACAGAGAGGCCTATCTAATGTAGACCAAAGTGCACTCATTTACTCTGTTCATGTAACCTCAGAAACTACCGTATTCCATTCTTGTCATCTGAATCACTTTAAAACTCTGAATAAGAGAAAAAGTGAATTCCATAGAACTTTCTTTGTAGGGGAGAATTTAGGGGAGAATTACTTCATAATTTCCCATCGTACCATGCAGAGCCACGACATCGAAGAGCTTTTAAATGCCTTTAGGGTTTCCTCAGTATATTAAAGTCCTACCTTTACAGTGTTCCTTCTTAGACTTGAACTTTGTGATGTGCCCAAGATCTTGCTTAGGTGACTTTTCTTTTGAACCTTTGTGTGCTGAAATTAGCCAAACCTGACCCATTACACAGTCATCCTGCTAAAGTGGATGAAAGGCCAAGGTTGGTTCCCAACCATGTATGTAGAGGAGAATGTAGATCTTGCCAAGGTTGGGGCATATTCTTCCACATGGTGAAACATCACAAGCAATGTGTATGTGTCTGTGTGTGTACTTGTGCGCGTGACAAAGAATGAGAGAGATACCCACCCATGGAATTTCTAAAGCAGGCAGCGCCGCCATGGTGGGTCGTTAGCTGGAGACTTCTTGGGAGTTGCCTGTTGGGAGGGCCTCCCTGGAGACAGTCTCGTAAAGCTTCCTTTTACCAGGGTGATGTTCAGTCCTAACTCACACTTTAGGAGGCCTTGAGAGAGATGTGCTTTGTAGGTCTCCTGACCGTGGAGGTTGGCCTGTCATCTGCCCTTGGAAACATAGACGGGCATATTAACTCCTAGCAAATGCCACCTTCTTGGTTTGAATCGGGTTGGAAAGCATTTTCTTCCTGGTTTGTGTGCGCCACATTGTTGGGGCTCCTCTCATCACTGACCAGCTGGCTTGTTGGTGAATAGAGCCGTGGGCCCCTCGCCATGTTCATGTGAGGTCTTGGCTGGGTGGCAGACAGGCAGCCTGTAGCCAGTGTCGGCAATTCAGGAGGAATTGGCACAGCAGTGTCCCCATTAATTTCTGCTTGTCACATACTGTCATGCAAGTTACACCAGAGAGGAAATGACCGTTAAAAAAAAAAAGGTACCCTTGTGGCCCTGGGTCGCCTCCAGACGTTCCCTGAGGTTAAACAAGTGGATACAATTAGCTCTCCACAGACAGCTGCAGGGAAAGGAAAGGCCTCACAGCCCTGTGTCTTTCCTGTTCGCAAGAAGTGTCAGCTATCAACATCTGCCATATTTTAACCCTTCAAAGGGACCGGTAAATTAAAGGGAGCTATTATCCCACGCTCCGCTGATCATTATCAATCACAATGCTTTGGGAGATTGCCACCACACTGCTGCCTTGGTGGCAGGGTTTTTTTTTTTTTCCTTTGGGGGATGGTTTTTATGTTTCTGCTGAGAGCGAAGCAGAGTGGTGGGCACAGGATGAGGGGAAACAGACTCTTTAATTGTTGGTAATTTACTGCCATAGGGAAAGGGCGGCAATAAACTCTTCAGGCCAAACCGCTGGGCACCAGAGAGCTTCCATTTCCACAAAGATCTGCCTTGCCGATTAGTGGGTCAGTCTTCACCAAAAGCTACGGCAACTTTCACAAAGCACAAATGACAGCTTCGAGAAATGAGAACCAGTTTGAGAGGAGGAAGGCCATCCAAGATGGGAATAGAAACTCTTAAGATAAATAGAGGCTTCCAAAAACTGCAATTGTGTTATTTAAAGATTGAAACGATTAAGCTGCTGTTGTCCTTTTTGTAAGCACATGCTGTGCTTTGGAGAGGATTTGTCTGGTAGGAAACTGATTGCCTGGTGAAACTGTCTTTTGACGTTTACTCATCACATCTAATCTTTACAACGGTTCTGAGGGGCAGGGAATAAGAAGCGATTTCTTAACAGGCTACATAGATCTTAGAGGTAGAGGCTTTGTGGTCATGAATTTGGAACTTTCTCTTGGGCAAAAGGCACCATTTTGCTTGCAAACATGAAAAGATAAAAGTTCTAATAATGATGTGTTTAAGATGTCCATTTGAACAATCACATCAGAAGACCAGACACTGGAGGGAATAATCATTCTCAAATTTCACTGCATGCTTAACATTTACTGAAAATTCTAGCATTTGACATAACTTGAGGGAGGCTCAGGGAACATCGAGGAAGAGGGGGTGTTAGGATTAAGAGCCTGAGGTGGGATAGTGGTGGGCCAAATATCTCCTGGGAATAATGAGACAGAGGTGTACGTAGTTTCATGGCAGATATTTATACTTTCACAAGAACTACGTGGGACCTCTCCTATCAGCATATTACCAGGAAAGGTGAAAGATCTCAAGAGCTCCATGCCTCCCTGAGATGCTTATGACAACTAACACTGAGAGGATGAAAAGAAAGATTTCTCTTTCAGTGGTATGCCCACTGATCTGCAGTACTTGCTGAAGCAGGAATCACCTCGGGACCATGAACTGGATTCTTATTTTAGTTAAATACGAAAACTTAAGGGATTTACAAAATCAGTCTATTCTTGGTGTTTAAAATAGCATAGTTTTTTCAGAATTGTTGCTTAGGCACGAGTCTTAGTTTCTCTTGTGTGATAAAATCTCCTGATAAAACACTACTTAAGACAGAAAGGATTTCTTCATGTTACACATTACAGTGCCATCAGGCAGGAAGTCGTAGGAGCAGGAGTTTCAGGAAATTGGTCATCTCCCATCCACAGTTGACTTTACCTGCATGCAAGGGCCAGTTCACTTTCTCCTTCTGAAAACTCACACACATGCTTGTTTAAGGGATGATCCTGCCTGTGGTGGATGAATCTTCCCACCTAATAAGCCTATAAAGATAATCCAGGTAAGCCCAGAGACTCCTATCACAGGGGATTCTAGATCTCGAGAGGCTGGCAATTGAGAATAACCAGTGCATCTTTAGGACCTCTCCCACACAGTGCAGCTGCCAAGGAAGCCTTTACCTGCAGACTGTACTCCAGAGGAACCAGATGAGTAGAAACAGCAAACAGCAGAGAAAATGAGAGAATGACGATGAGCCAATTAGGCAAAGAGCATTGGCTCAAACTTCGTGGGAAGGCCCCAAATCATTACTAACTGCTGTGGTATTCAGAATAATAACATCAATCATGGTGAACCACTTGGGTAGTCATGTGTCCATATGTAATTCTGTAAAAATTCTCTTAGTTTTGGCATTAATTAATAGTGATGCATTTTATAAAATGGCACAGTTCATTGAAAACACTTGTGTTTAGACATGTCAGTTCAGAACTTGAAGCTCTTTTTGAACATTCATTAAAATTATAATTGCTGAGTTCCCATGGGAAAAAAGGAGTTTCTCATTTTAAGTCCTGAAGTTTCGACAGGATTTGATATAGCATTTCATTTTACTTCAAGCTCTAATGACTCACTGCATTCCTTTCCCCAGAACTTATCCCCTGCTTACCCTCAGCATTCTCTCTCATGTAGACACAAGCCTACTAAATCAATAAGCATGACTAGTTCCATGTACAGCGAAATACCCCAACCTTTCTAATGCCATCAGAAGACATCATCTAGTCTTCAAATAGTCAAATGAAAGTGCCCGTACATTGATAACTGGATCTGGCTTTTTAAAAGGGTTGAGTTCTGAGGAGAATCTTGAAAGACTGAGCTGAGACACTCATGTGGTTGTGAAGCAGCACTGTCCTTGCTTAGATGCAAGCATATGGCATTAATCGCTAATTAATGGCATGCCCAAGTTCACACAAGTTAAGAGCCAGGAGGTAAACTCGTGACTCTTGCACAATCTGTTGGACTGTTTTCATCTCAGCCACTGTAGTAGAATTAAATATAATTTATATCTTTGTCATTGCTCTTTAATGAATAACTCCATCTACATAAATGTTTTAGCATTTCCATGCCCTCTAGGCTGTTAAAAGTGATTTTTATTTTTATAATTACAATCGTCATAAGGTCTCTAAGTAAGAAACGAAATGGAGACAGAAGCATTAAATTTTATTGTAATTAAACGCATGACATTAATGACAGGATTCAGAAATGAAGGCTGTTCATTACATACTGACCGTTGTCTCTTTCTTTGCATCCTCTAAAATTATATTCAGAGTTAAGATGGTCATCTCATTTTTTGCACGGTTACTTTACTGTTAATCATCAGTAAATAGAGTGTGCTTTACAAAGATCCAGCCCCATCTCCAAGAATTAATAGAACTGCCTATGTGGTTTTAACAGTTGCAGCCTGTGTCTGTAAAGTGTAACCTATTTATGGCTGTTGTTTCTAGACTGTGATTTTTTTTTAAGGAATCCATATTAGGATAATCTCCTTTCAAGTTCTCTCCATTGAAAAGATCCAGGCCCCACCCATGTTTTTAAAATCCTGGGAGCATGACACATTGACTTTAACACAATTGTGAATTATATCTAGCTTAGTTTAAGACAACAATTTGCCCTAAGCATCATAGTTTGCCAATGTATCAACAATAGTGTAGCATTTTCACAGACATTTCACCAGTTTATCGGGCGTGACTTGGTATTTTATGTCTTTTTTTGGTAATGGTGAATGATCATGAGAAACCAGCAGCAAGAGAATTTCAGTAGTTTGAAGAAATTCTTATGTTATAGGGTTTCTCTAAGCAGCTCGTAAACCATTCTTAGAATTTCTTTAGTGCTTTGTAGATGTTAGGATCTGTTTCTGTCATTCACTTAAAAAAAGGTAAAGGAAACCACCCTTTCAGTTTGTCATTTCTTTATTCTCAATTTTTTTCCCTAAGGATCAAATGTGATGTCCTTATAGGAAATGTATCCTGTGGTGGTTTCGCTTGTAACCCACACTCTACTCTGCCTCAAAGCCTAGGGATGATTCTAATAAGCCATTTATACACTCTATCATTAAGTATTATTAAATCTTTTTTCTTCTTCACTTGTGCCAGATAATTTTTTACATTGTAAGAGCTGGATTAACCCATAGAAGAGTTTCCTTTTCAAAAAGAAAAAAAAAAAAGTAAGTGAAATCCTCATTGCAAATGTTGTAAGGAAGATTTTTTCCCTCTCCAATTTTTCCTTCCTCTCTTTCTGCTGTCTTTCTTTTCCTTCTCCCCCTTTTTCCTACACCCTGTTTAAGCAAACATGTATGTGTACACATGCACGCGCTCACACACACGTACTGATTTACTCTCTCTCCTTTCTCTGTGGCTTTTCTTTCTGCCTCCATCTCTCAGCTGTTGAGATTATAGGTCCACCAGACCCTGTTGTATATCTTTATAGAATGTCTATTCTCACATAGTCCTACATCAAGCTAATTGACAAGATTTATCTTTTGCAGCCCAAAAGACAGAAATATAAATGAAACTTAATCATTTTCAACCCATATCAGGAAACCTCTTTTAGTTTTTTTTTTTCAATATTGAGAGAGAGCATGTGTCACAGCATTGCATCTTTTTATGTGTGCGAGGGTACTGAGTGTCCCGCCACATATTCCCAAGAGTGACTTTGGGAGTCATCCTGGAGTGCTCTACTCCTTTTTGGCTTTGCTCTGGGGTTTCTGAGGCTCAGCCTCCCAGAGCCGGAAGTGTAGGCTGCCATTATTTCCATCTGGCATTTTATATGTGATCTGGGATCTGAACTCAGGTACTTCTCTTTGCAAGGCAGAGGCTTTACCTCTGAACCTTCTCTCCTTCTCCATCTCTTCCTATTCCAGAAGACAATTTTTAGAAATCATTTCGGGTCTCCCAAGTTTGTACACAGGCACCTTTACCTGACAAACTCTCTCACCAACCATTTTTAAAGGTGAAGACATGACCTATAAACTAATCATTGAAGTTATAAAAGTTTCAGAATTAGAGAATATGTTTTGAATTTGTATAGTTGTTCCCACATAACGTAAAAGAAAGTGAATCTCACAGAAGTTCTGTGAGTTACTTTTAGAATGATAGCCCAGGTCATCTATTCGAGACCAGTGGGCTTCACAGAAGCCATACATAAAAGGTTTTGTTCTAACTTCTACAGGATTGCTTCCTATAATAAAGACTTATACTAAAAATGTTTTGTTGGTGGTTTGAGTGAGTTACTATTCCTACCTGTACATTCCTCTGCAAACAATCTTAGTTTAAACTTAGCCTTCGTATTTACTGATCTAACACTGATCTAAGATCAGAGTCAGTAACAGTTTCTTTGCTGGAACGTTTATTCTTAATATTTTATTTATCCTCTTCATATCATGTAATCACTCTTTGCCTATGGAGAGTTGTAATCTTTCTGGCTGCTTTGATTTTGATAACACCTGTACAGTTATCTCCCTGATAATTTCCAGACATAGTGCATGTTGTCAGGGAAAGACATACATCTAATAAATGTATGGCTTTTTTTCTGTTCAGTAAACATTAATTGCCCATCTTTCTGGTGGGGGACACACTTTGCCATCACAGCTCTAGAGCTGAACATGAGCAAAACACTATCTTACATTTTAGTTCCATAAGCACCCAGGAGTCTTTGTCTTAGCAATCTGAATTCTGTAAGTGTAGGTGGTAAGTGGGTGTGGGAGTCTGACACTTGTATCAATGCCCTCTCTGGATTTCCAGGAAGCAGTACGTCAACTACACTATAGTCAGCTGTAATACTGTTTGATACTGAGATGATCCAAAGGCCCAGAAGGCAATGTCTGCTTATTTCATTTATTTATTTGGTGTGATGAAAGTCCTTGGCAAGGTGATACTTATTAGCCTGAGTAAGTTACTTGACTTCTCTCAGCTTTACTTATTCCTTATCTTTAAATCCTGGGTAAAAAAAATGTCCAAATCAATGAGTTAAAACTATATAAGCTATTTTGTACACATTGTATTGTCTTAATAACATGAGAAGAGTGTGTATTTTTTTTAATTTTTTTATTTATTATTTATTCAATTGTACATTTATGCGTGTGCGCGTGTGTGTATGTATGTAGAACCACGGGCGAATTCGGGAACCACCATGGATGCCTCCACCTCCTCCTTGTTTACTCTGCCCCAGGATTCACAGGCTCCGCCCTACCAGGACCAGAAACGCAGCCCCCCCTCCCCCCTTCCCCCCTTCCGCCCAGCGTCTATATGTTGGGTTTAGGATCCGAACTCAGGACCTCCTGCCTGCAAGGCAGAGGCTTAACCCCTGAGCCACTTCTCCAGCCCCAAGTGTGTACTTTTCTAGTTATCCTTGCGTGATTCCAAATGTAAAGACTTAGGAAGTCACAGCCCTGCCCCAGCAGCTTCTCTAGGGATTGGCTCATCAACACTGTTGAAAGTGGTAAGTTTTGAACTGGAGAAATGACTTAAGGGTTAAGACTGCCTCTGCAAGCAGAAGGTCCTGAGTTCAGATCCCAGGTCCCACGTAAAAAAGCCAGACAGAAACAGCAGTGAGTGGAGTCTGGGAAATCCCAGAGTGAAGCAAAAAAGGAGATAGAAGTAATTCAGGATGATTCCCGGAAGCCACCCTTAGTCTTCCACAGTGACACACAATGCCGTCTCACACTCCTGCTCACACCCACCCTTCCCTCCCACACACACACACAGAGTGGTAAGTTTTGCAAAGAAGCCTTAAATGGCTCACCAGTGTTAATTGAATCTATTGAACACTTTTCCTCTCCTGGTTTAGCCCTTTGTTTCATTTCTTTCCATCACTTTTTTGCTAATCATGAGAAAGTCTTCAAACCCTCTGAAAGGTCAAATCTTATAAACTTGCATTTGTAAAATTTCTTAATATAGAACCCAATATTGCCATCATAAATTTTAAAAATTTTCCACTGTGCATTGGAACACTTAAAAAGTAAAAGCCCTGGGAAGAATAGACTCTGTTTCACATCTGTGCATTTTCCTTCAAATCTTAGTCATTGTGCTTTCTGGATGGCAGCTGACCAAACTGAAATGCTAATTTTTAAAATACTCTTAACGTTCAATGCATTTAAAATGCATCCGCTTTTATTGGCAAGCTTCAAATGGGAACCAGAAAGCCTGTCCAATAAAGAAGTGTGTTTTAGTTTTATACCTTATTTGTTCTGTAAGTAAATGTTTGAGCCATTATGCTAAATTCTAGGAGTATATCACATAAGCCTAGCTTATAGACCATGTACAACCTACAAAGAGAAAGTAAGACTGACAAAGAAACAGGTGCACCTAAGTCAGGATGAAACAATGTACACAAATGTACTCTAGGAAGTCTCCTGTCTCTGCTTCCCCTCTCACCAAAGCAGCACTGAAATTCCACATACATACTGCCATGCCCAGCTTTACATGGGTTCTGGGGATTTGAACTCAGGTCCTTATGCTTGTATGGCAAGTGCCTTCCTCACTGAGCTATCTCCCTAGCTCCCTTGAATGATATTTCTAAGTTAAACCTGAGACATGCAGAAGTCCTTTACTGCTTACTTTAAGACAAGGGTAGACCTATGTTGTTATCTAAGGCAACTTACTTTCCGATCCTGATCAATTCGAGTTTCACCTCCAGCTTCTCCCCTATCTCTCCTACCCTGCTCTGAAGGTAAATAGCAAAAAGACTCTATCTACCTCAAGCAAAAGGGAAGGGGAAGACTAGCACCCAGGCACACACTCACAACATTGTAGAGAAAGAATCAGAGATGAATAAATCTAGATATAGTGTCCATTAGTAACAAAAGCAAGAGATATTGGCCACTTGGTTAGGGCTTTGGAAAGGGGAGAGAGGACAATTTATTTGAAGAGTAACTTTGAAACTGATTGCCACGACTTACTGTGCGAATGAATTATGTGGTCTTTGAAGAGAAAAGGAATCTAAAATGTTTGTCATATTTCCGAATCTATCATCTAGCAAATTTTAGTTCAGTGTACTATTGTTTAAGGTAAGAAGAAGACGGAAGAGTAATTTTTGATGGGGATTTAAAAAATATATATTGGGCTGAGGATATCGGTCAGTGGTTATAAAGCCTTTGCCTCTCAAGCAAAAGGATTTAAGTTCACATCCTCATTTCCTACTTTAAAAAGTGCCAGGCAAGTGTAATGGCAGTGAACTTTGGAAGGGAGAAGCATTGTCATTTGAGCAATGTGGAATAGTCTAGAAAATTATGTCAAGAACCAGTGAAGTTTTCATATCTAGGACTTGGAAATAGTCCCAACTGCTGTTATGTCTTGGAATGTCTCAATATGAAACTATGAATGAATGAATGAATGAATGAATGAGGTGCGATAGCAAAACAGAATTTAGAATTCAAGATGTGTAACTATGAAGGTTGTTCTTCCAATAGAACTCAGGACTTCCCATGTGCTAGGCAAGCATTGTCTCTCTGAGTTATATTTCCAGTCCTCAGTTTCTTCAGACGGGCCTCACCATGTAACTCAGGCAGGCCTCAAACTAACAGTGTAACCTAGGCTGGCCTTGAAGGTTCAGTCTCCTCCCTCAGCCTTCCAAGTGCTCAGTACTCAGCTCTTAAGATACTTTTGAGGGGCTGGAGAGGTGGCTCAGGGGTTAAGCCTCTGCCTTGCAGGCAGAAGGTCCTGAGTTCGGATCCCAGATCCCACGTATAGACGCCAGCCTGTGCTTCTGGTCCTGGTAGGGCGGAGCCTGTGAATCCCGGGGCAGAAGGAGGTGGAGGCGTCCATGGTGGTTCCTGATTCGTCCGTGGTTCTATACACACACATACACACATGCGCGCACAAATACATATGCACACACACACAATTGAATAAATAATTAAAAAAAAAAAAAGATACTTTTGAGACGTGTAACTGTAAGGACAGTGGGAGGAAGCACAGCAGATATGGAAGCCACTGTGGATGACAAAAGGAGTTATAGACCTAAAGAAGGCAGTACTGGAAAGCTCAAATGACCCTGGCGTCTTCCCATGGAGCTTTTTGTCTCAGTCTTAATTTCAAGAATAAGGACCTATGGGCGGTTCACAAGGTGAGGCCTTGGAAGACCCATGTAAGGAAAAATGGAAAACAGTTTTGTGATACCAGGGAAGATCGAGACCCACGAAAGCTGAGTGGGAAAATCGGTGATCTGGGAGCATTTGAAAGCTAAGAGGGATTTTTTTTTTTTTCAGCCAGTTCAAGAAGTTTCAGAGCCCTTGTTTTAGGGGGGAAACCTTATTTAAATCTTTAGAATATTCCATTCATTTTTTCCTTATTTGAGAGAAAGAGAGCACACATGCGTACCATGGCACACAGATGGAAGTCAGAGGACAGCGTTCAGAAATCAGTTCTCTCCTTGCACCATGCAGGGTTCAGAAGATCAAACTCGGGGTCACGAGGTTTGGAAGCAGGTGCCCCTGCTGAGCTATCTCACTGGCTCCTGTCTGTACCTCTTAAGACTAAAGTTTTCTTAATTGTAGTGATGTCTGTCTTCAGGACCCTAAGATTCCAACTGTGATGCTAATTTTAGTGCTAACCTGCCTAATCCTGTCGTGTAGCCATGGGATTATTAACCCTGGTTTCCTTGTAGTCTGCATGAGCAGCTCTTTGGTTCCATCTGGCCTGAAGATTCCCTTTGCTTTGACATCTGTGCTAGCTTCCCTGCCTAGACGTGACCACCCAGAACCTCCTCCTTGAGATGGAAGATGTTCTGGGGAGAGGCGTGCAGTTCTCTGCACCCCCCACCCCTACCCACCCCAAGCATGCTTCAGTTTAAAAACCTCATTCCTCAACATCACAAAAGGAGAAGTGTTGAAACGCCATCTCTCCTTTGGAGTCCAGAGACAAACAGCTGTGCAGGCAGCTCTTCCCAAGCAGATAATGTGCACAGATGTGTTTCTAGGAAGAAGGCATGAATGCTCATCCTGTGTTGTTTTCAACTTCTCACCACCGCAAGGGTTCCTTTTCTTTTTTAAAGAACAAGGTGCACTGGGGCAAGCTGTGTTTTATGACCCATAATAAAAGCCCTTGTAAAGACCATTTTTTGACCAAATGAAGCTAAGTGTTCTTTTCAGAGTCCTTGCTTGCTCCTCTCCCCCTCTCTGCATTGGAATGCACACGATTCAACATTAATGGATAACATAAGGAAATATTGTCACAAATCCTAGTTCTTATTTGTTAAGCTGGGGAAGCAACTAGGTTCATTATATAAGAAAGTTGACTAGTAATTTTTTTCATAGTTAGTAGTAGTTTCTGAATATGTATGTCCATAAAGTAAACCGTTAAATTAGCATTCTTAATGTGTGTGGTTTAATGTACCTTTAGAGAGTAAAGGTCCAGAAAAAAGCACATAATATAAGTAGGGCATTTAAGTGGGCGTGGTGTTTTTTACATTTATAATCCACCCCTTGAGATGTGAAGATAGGACAATCACCACAAGTTCAAGATCATCCTGGTTTACATCATAAGTTCCAGTACAGCCAGGGTTACACAGTAAGACCCTACTTGAAAGAATTCCAAATAAGAAAACAAGTAGTGCATTCAGACTTGGTGAGTAGCCAGGTACAGTAGCAAGTACCTGTAATCCTAGCATCTAAGAGGCCATAGCATAAGGATTGACTTTGAGACCAGCCTGGGCTTCATAATGAGGACCTATCTCAAAGGAAAAGCAATGGTGGATAATTTAACATGCTTTGAAAGCATTCGAACAGAGATAGAAAATAAAAAAATAAAAAAAAATACAGGCATTAAAAAAAAAAACAGGGGGCTAGAGAAGTGGCTCAGGGGTTAAGCCTCTGCCTTGCAGGCAGAAGGTCCTGAGTTCAGATCCTAGACCCCACATATAGAGGACGGCGGAAGCAGGAGCGGCCTGCGTTTCTGGTCCTGGTAGGGCGGAGCCTGTGAATCCTGGGGCAGAGTAAACAAGGAGGTGGAGGCGGTCCATGGTGGTTCCCGAATTTGTCCATGGGTCTACACACACACACACACACACACACACACACACGCACACGCACACGCACACGCGCAATTGAATAAATAATAAAAAGTAAATAAAACAGTATGTTAGTACAACTAGATCTAAATGCAAATATGTTTAGTATACATTATGTAAAAAACAGTTGCAAAATAAGATGAGCCAACATTCTGTCAATTAAACAAAAGTAGCTTTCCATATAGCATTAAAGAGATGGCAAAGTAGAATTAAGTTAAAGAAACCAAGTTCTCTGCAGCTGAAGTGTTATCTGGGCAACATAGGAGCGTTGAAATGGTGGAGAGGAAAGATACACAAAGATTTCTGAAAGATGCAGAAAGTTAACATAAAGTGAACCTCCTAAAGAGAGGAGGTCATGACCATTCACAGAAGGGGGTGCCAAGTCTCAAAGAGAAAGAGTTAAGCTTCCAAAAAAGATGGTTGGCAACAAGAAAACAGCGCTTCTAGAGGTACCATTGGACACGAGTGAAGGGTAGCCATGGCAAATGAAAGGTTGCTGCAATGAAAGTTTTTACTTAACACAATTTTAGCTGCCATAATTTCGATTTTCGAAGAATAATGTACAGCTGCGGTTTATGGAAAATAGTTTTAAATTAGGGCAATATTGTTCACCTAACTACAAGGGCGGAGGTGGGAAGCCTCACACTCCTCCAACTCTTCGTGAGTATCATCCCTGACCCAGGCTTTTTCTCTTCAGGTGTACACTCTGGCTTTTTATGAATATAGATGTCTCCACTTACTGTAGGGCGGCTGCTGCAGCAGCAAGTTCATGCCCTCAAGCAATGGCCTTCAGTATAAAGCCTGGGCAGGGCCCAGAGAAAAGGAGGAAGTGCAGCTAGAGAGACTCTGCTGGGCCTTTCTTATCAAACAGGAAGATGTATCCAGAACTCTGGCTAGCTTGCCCGTCCAGGCCTGGGGATCGTGGACCTCCCTGGATCAGTTCCCAGTGAAGGGACAGAAGACTGATTGCCTGGATTGTCTTCGACCAGCCCTGCACGGCCGTCCCCCACCAACTTCAGCTGCAGGAGGCAGATGATGTATAGATAATATGCTCTACCCTGTGGAAAACAACTGCTGTTACCCATGACCTCATTTAGAAGGAAGGAAGTAGGGAGACAATGGGGGAAATTGTCAAAAGAGGGAATTGAGAAGGAGAATAAGGAAAGATGAGAAGGTACTTTGTCTAGAAGCAGCTGCCGAACAGCATATTACTGTAATTTCATTAAAGATGTACGTTGAAATGGGAGGTCTTCTCTGTAGGTTATCAGATGTTTTAAGGCTTACAGCATGATGTGCACAGAACAAAAACCATTTGAGTTCTTGGCCAACAACACAGGCACTTGTTCTCCATATTTTCTTGTTTATACAATGCTGTCTTTTACATCCTGCTCTGAAGACGTTATAATTGACATTGCATATTTGTAGTTTCATTTCCTGATGACTTTCCACAGTGGGCTAATAATAACCCTTGCGATGAGGTAATGATTTCTTCTTTCCTGTGAACACAAATGACATGGTCAGGTTTGATGGCCGTGAATTATTTTTCACTTCTACTCAGTTGAGACATTATTTACCATCCCAGCATTATCACCTCTTTTAGGAATGAATAACACAAGGATTCTCTAAATTCTCACTGATAACTGATGCTTCATGTTTATCTGGGTGCCTGTAAGTACTTGCAGTTAGGACCCGTGCCCAGACACTGCAAGATGGCATATCATTTCCCAAGTAGTATCATTGATGGGCAAATGGGAAGTGATGGGTAATAGCACACAGCCCAACTGTGCTTTTCTTTGGAGCAAAGCTCACTTATCACTCTTGTATCTCATCTCTGGGTCCTTTGGTTAATTGCTTGTCCTAAACTCATCCATCATCTAACTTCCAGGGTAACATAAATGTTTTAAGGAATCTACTTTAAACCCTCTTCTCACTTTGTAAGCATTTGATCGTTTTGCCATTTATGTAGATCTTCCTGACTTCATCCTCTTCATTCATGTGCGGGTTCAGGTGCCTTTGCCTCCCTCCTGTAATGTAATCTAATCTGCTGTCTCTGTCTCTCTCTGTCTCTCTGTCTCTCTCTATCTATCTATCTATCTATCTATCTATCTATCTATCTATCTATCTATATATATATAATGCATTTTAATAAGTTTAAATAATAAATAGATGCATTTAATAAAATGCATTTTAAATTATAGATGCCTAACACCCTTCTCCAGAAACAAGACACACTGCAAACTTTTTTTTGGAGGGTACACTCATCCTCCATGCTCAGACTAGTTTCAAGTTCCTGGTCTGAGTGCCCAGCTTATGCGCATGTGTCACAGCGCTCAGTTCTCAGAAAACATTTCAAACAAATTTGAGCTGATTGCATACCTTTAGTAAGAAAAAAAATAATTGCCTCACAGGTTGTGGGCATCTTGTTTGTAATTTTCAAGTGGATAAATTTTGGAAATAAATTTTGAATTAGATGATTCAGATGACTGGATGAATTCAAAGATCCAGATTTGTTCTTCTGGGCTTTTTATTTATTTTTGCTCTTTTAAAGTTTCATAGGTGAATGCAGTAAATTTATACTGTTTTGATCCCTTCTTCCCAACCCCATCCTCCCTCCTTTTCCCACTGCAAACCTTCTTCCCTACCAGTCTTCCTTCTACTTTAGTGTCTTTGTTTTACCTGGGTTGCCTTTGATGGCACATACTGAGCACTTACTGGATCACATGTCAGTGGTATACTGTTGAGGGAAGCCGTCCCCGCCCCATCAGCATTAACCCTCATCAATCTCTCGAGACACGGAGTCTCTTGAGATCCTTCCTCTTCCATCGTAAACCGTCGGTAGGTCAAGTCTTGTGGAACGAGATGTAGCAGCACTGAGTTCATGGCTGTGGCATCCCTGCCATGTCCAGAAGATGCTGTCTGGACACATTGCTGTGGCCCCTCTGCCCCTTCAGTCTCTTAATTCCTGTGGTTGTTGTTTAAAGTTGCTGTTGCTGAGATTTATTATATAAAGTTCCTTTATTTTCAGGAAATTAGCAGATATCATTTGTACTTGTAAAGTAGAAACCCATGATAAATTTCCCCTTCCCCCCCAGTTTGAAGTCAAGTGAGATAGCTCAGTGGGTAGAAATTGCTTGCAAACTTGACAACCCAACCAACTTCCATCCCTGGAAGTCCACATGGTGAGGAGGAGAAAACTGATTTCCGAAAGTTGTCCTCTGACCTCCACCTGTGTATCATGGCATACAAGAGTGTACTTCTCTCTCTCTCTCTCTCTCTCTCTCTCTCTCTCTCTCTCTCTCTGTCTCACACACACATTATTTTTCAAATAAAATATTTAAACAGTAAGATTTGAGGTAGGTTTTTAGTTTGCTTATTTTGAAATGAAATAAGAGGATTAGCGTTCTAGAACTCTTTAAAACAATTTTGCAAGACTTCAAAGATTTCTGGCATTTGCACTGAGGCCCAGAGTCTTTGGGGAGCTGCCAGGGGCCCAGCTCCACCCAAGTCATGCAGAGCCAGACTTCAGTCCACTGTGGTGTCCTGTTGAAACACAAATCTAAGTCACATGTCTCGGGAAAGGCCCCATGAGACTAGTCATCCCAGAATGACTGGGGTCAGACCTATTGTTCCAGATCTGTTCTCAGTGAGATAATTCGGAAATCTGAAGCCTGTGTGGAGCTTGAAAAGCTCAGTCAGAAGCATCGCCAGTTTCATTGCTGCATTGCCTGGTTTGCTGTGAGGTGCCGAATCTTCCCTATCACAGATTAATTTGGATTGAAGTCTTGACAGAACTAATCTAAAATGTGCCTCATAATGTTGTAAATTGAGATAAAACAGGTAAGATACTTCAGTAGGCAGTCCTTTGACTTGTCTGTATTGAAACACCTCTTAGAACTCTGTTGCTAAAGTACTTTTTCCTACTTGTTGAGTATTACGGTCTGTGGAATTGGGACCATGTCTGTGGATTGGCTGCTTAAGGTGTTTGAATGCTGCAGCATGAACCAGTCGAATTTGTTTCCTGTGTTATTTTCAATGGATGATGCTTAGTGGAGCTGTAGATGATGAGCCAACACGACATCACTCTAGTCGTGCTTTTTAAAGCTGAGGCCTTTACATGTGCTCCAGTACAGATGCATTTGCCACAAGAGCAGACCATCTGTCTTAGCATTCTGCGTTATACTTTCACACTGCCATTTTACTCATTGCGAATTTTGGGACCTGCAGTAGTTCCCAAATTATGCAAGACGACCCAGTACGGTCTCTCCTCCAAGGCATCCACATTTGCCAGCTCAGAATGTTCATTTAGGGGATCTCAGATATGATCTGCACACACCCGCATCATTGCATGCCCCCTCTCAGCACCTTGTTCATGCAGATTCTGGCAATGGCTGCATATTCATGTGGTCGTTTGTGAATCTGGTTCCCCCAGGAAACGGGAGACATCATACCAGTAATCAGCCTAATAGTTAACATCTGCTGCGTGCTTACCACGTGCCAGAAACTACATCCCACTCTGCATGTATTATTTGTTCCGAAACTACTCTTAGAAAATGTAAGTGCTCTTTTCTCTATTTGGCAGATGGAAAAACTAAGGCATTTATCTTAAACTAGTAATTGAGGATAGAACTTTGAACTCCAAAGAATCAAACCCGTAGACCAATAACCAAATACTATATTGTTGTCAAGGTTGATGAGTTGTAGTAGTAGTTGTTTCTATATTGCTCTGACCAAACACCTAACAGAAGCAACTTATCAGAGGAGAGGTTGGTTTACTTACAGCTTGAGGGATGCAGCCTGTCATAGTCTGGAAGGCATCATAATGGAAGCAGCTCACATGACAGAAGTATGAAATAGTAACATAATGGTGGCAAGACCATAACCCTAAACCTGCCAGGTAGACTCTACCTCCTAAAGGTTTCATAGCCTCCCTAAACAGTGCCATTAGCTGGAAATCTAGTATTAAAATATAAGAATCTGTGGGGCTTTTTCATATTTAAACCATAGTACTCCACTCCCCCTTGGCAGTTGTTGGCTCATAATGCAAAATGAATTCTTAACTTTAAGAATCCTAATAATCCCAACACTGTCCAGAAATCCAGTCTCTTCTGCAACTCAAGACAAAGCTCTTAGCTATGAGCTCCTGTAAAATAAAATAAAACTTAAAAAAAAAGAAGTTACATACCTCTGACGTACAATGGCATAGAGAAAATACTCCTATTCCAAATAGAAGGAGAAAGAAAATAGCCAGGAAAGATCAGGCCAAAGCAAAACCAACCCCAAAACCCTGCAAACACCAAATCATAGAGCTCTGTGTGGGTACCCAGGCCTCATCTAGACTCTGGTGGGCGTGAACAGCCTTTTCTCTGTAGCAGGTTCCCAGCAGCACACATGATTCTCCATTTCTGCGGCTTTCCTCAGCGGTCATCCCATATTTCTCATGTCTCCAAAATCCTGTGGTCTTCATGAAAATTTAAGCTTTTTAATTTTTGCACATTCGCCGACTGCTTCAGAGAGATTCTCTTCAGAGACTTGCAACCCTGCTACATGGTGCCCTATCTGATAGTATTTTTTTCTGTGACTTTGACCTCAGCTTCTTTTATTCTGTAACTCTTGTATTCTGCATGCCTGCAAAACAGAACCATGTGATGGCCAAGAGTTCTCTGCAAGCTCAAGATAGAGCATAGCCTGTCAGGAGCATGACCGCAATGTCCTTTCAAGCACATTCACAGCAGAATTAGGAAGAACATTCCCGTATTCAGCCCTTTGGAAGCAGGGAGCCTGTACAGTGGCAATTTCGTTTTGGAATTCTCTTTTCAAAAGGAATATTTTCAAATGGGTTTGCACTTTTATGATCTGGAGCCTTGGACAGGTGGGATCTCACATGGAACGCCCATTTCGTACTGTATGTGGAGAGTCTGGTTTTCCCTTTAATGGCACCAGTCTCTAAGTTTTAGCCACTTTGCCCACATCCACCTTCTTTAAAGCTCTGTCCACAGCTTTGAAGACAAGTGCTTTTTCAAACTGTACAGTTTTTTTCTTTTTTTACATCTTTCTGGTCTACTTTTGTTTTGCATTTTTCACTGTAAACTTGACTAAATGCAGTATGCAATAACCATTCATTTGTTTAGCCAATACTTAACAAAATGTCTGCTTTGTGCCCCTGTCAGCTAGAGGCTGAGGATTCCATGATAAACACAGCACGTAAAGTTTTTTCTGTTTGGAGCATCAATTGATCTTTGTTTGCTTGCTTGTTTTCTTTATTTAGGACATGATGTTTCAGCTTCTCAGAGGTCTGGACTTTCTTCACTCTCACCGTGTAGTCCATCGTGATCTAAAACCACAGAACATTCTGGTGACTAGTAATGGACAAATAAAGTTGGCTGACTTTGGCCTCGCCCGCATCTACAGCTTTCAGATGGCCCTTACCTCAGTGGTAAGTAAGACATCAATATCTTTTCATTAAACTTACCTTTCCTGCTTTGAGTGACAGCTGCCCTCTTTTTTGTCCCTGGTGTTACTTCTGCCCACCAGTTGTCACTGAAGAGAATGTCTTCATACTTTTCAAAGTAGTAGGTACAACTGCAGGTATCTGGTTGGTTGGCTGCAGACCAGACCCATTACAAAAATGACCCATGGCCTTTTTTTGACACTACAAAAGAGTCAGTTACAAGTTTCCAAATGCTTTTGCCATAACCACTGTTGAAAGGGAGGAAAGAGGAGGAGGAGGTAGGAAAGGAGGGAGGGAGGGAGAAAGGGAAGGAAAGAGGAAGGAAGGGAGGGATGAAGGGAGGGAGGAAGGAAGGAAAGAAGGGAGGGAGGAAAGAACGAACGAATGAACTTGACAAAGGGAATTGGTTGGTCCCTGGATGGTGAGAGAATAGCATAGCCCTGCCCTGAGCCAGAAGAGAAAATAGCGTGAACTCACAGGCCTGTTTTATTCAAGAATGGGAGAAATGAACTCCTGCTTCTTGCTTATTTAGACCCAAAACTATCATAGCTGCTGACTCTGGTTAGCTTCTGTTTTCCCTTATTTAGCAGATGAATTTTATGAAATTCTGCAGTCAGACTTTAAGAAGAGTGCTTTGGTTGTGAGTATCAATAACCCTTTGAATTTATATACAGTGAGTTCATGAACACACAGAAGTTGGAATATGTCTGCTGGGTGACTTGTTTGGGGGAAGGAGGGAGGTTAGTTCAGGGAATTCTTTTTTGGGGGGAAAGGAGGAACAGGAATACTACCCTCAAACATAATAAATTAAGCTTTAAGAAAAAGAAAACAGTCTTCAGCCTCAAAGAAATTCTCAGCTCAGAGGTAGCAGCACCACTCTGCGTGGGGGCCATTGTTGTGAAATGTACGGTGGAATCTTTGGCGACCATTTATTTTTTTTATATATATTAATACATTTTTTTATTATTTCAGCTCATACAAACTTAATAAGTATACCAGTTCCCTCCCTCCCTCCTCCTACCCCCATACCCCCTGCTCCTCCTACCCACCCCCCTCCCTCCCCATCCCCCAGTGCCTCCCACCCCAATTCCCAGAGAGTCCTTTCTTGTGCATGCCTGATTTTCCTCTGGGCCCTCCTCTCCGATGATGTACAAGGACCCAGTGGCCTTTCCCTGAACCCTTTCTCGTGTTCCCCTTAGGTATAGGAACACTGCTGTGGCTGCCAATCCCTTGCCTCCAAAGATCTTGGTGCCTTTAGCAGATGCTAGACTTTGTGGGGTCAATAGTGTGTTGGACAATGCACAGGGCATGTAAAGTTTTGGCGACCATTTATGATTGGGGGGTGATCCTGATCTTTAATGTATGTGCTTGGAAGGTTAACAGGACCCCCCCCCCAAAAAGCAAACAACAACAAAAAACCCTGTTTCCCCAGGTTCCAGTAATGCTTTAGATACAAAGCAGAAATTTGGGAGAGAAGTTGGGAATTTTCTGGAACAAGTAACTTGCCTCAGATTAAAAAAAAAAAAAATCCAGTTTACAAAAGAGTTCTGTTACATGTCTCTCTCTACAGCACAAATACCAACACCTTACATGTGAAACACCTTCTATTCCCAACATCGTTTACTCTAGCCCAAAGCTTCAGGATTTCTCTGGAGGAATCTTGAAATATGTTGTGTTGTTGAAAGGATAAGTCCTACTTGTTTCCTCTTTGCTTGGTGTACGACGGGCTTTTGAGAAGATAAGGCCTAAGTGGATATTTAAGGGATAAGCCTTTGCTTTGGGCGGAGTAAAGCAAGCCCTTGTATTCTTACATAATCACACCAGAAAGGGCTGAGTCTGTGTTTCCCCGCTGGGAAGGGTGAGGTAGGCCGCAGGCTTCCCTAGGAAGTTATTGCACATGTTTTTGGGGATCCTGGCGAGAAGCTTGAATAGGCTTTGTGATTGAGGAGAGTCCCCAGGGGGCTCATGAAGGAACAGTTTTCCTTGAGCACATTAATTGAGGGAAGGATGAGCTGTAACTGAGCCGGATGCTTTTTTGTTTTAATCCCCACAAGTGAGCACTAATAACTATAAATAAAATCAGAAACTCAGTCAAGTTTTGTTTTGCTTTGTTTTGGTTTTAGCTTGTTAAGTTGAAGGAATGATAGCCCAAATAGTGAGTAAAATCAGTTAACATTCCATTTATGCTGAACAATGGTTCAAACAGGAAAATGCAGACAGATTATTTCATTTTCAGAGCTAAGGAGAAAAGCAGACACAGATACATGATTGTGGGAGTATCTACTTTGTATTTTACATTTCCTTTTTACATTTACATTACATTTTTATTTCCTGTAGTGACATCAGTAAAAGATGTTAGCAACTGAGAGAGACTTTACTTAAAACAATAGTATTTAATGGCTATCATAAAAGATAAAAATAAAAAAGACCAAAACTAAAAAAAGAATATATAGAATTTAATGGCTACAGTAAAAGGATGTTGTTTACTTCATGTCTACTGAATTTGAAATTTTCCCCACTCTTTAGTTTTTCTACTTTAATGAATATATATAATAGGATTCTTGATTTATGTACACATATTAAAAATTTAGAATCATAGCCTTTCAGACTGACTCAGGACTTATTTTTAGTGTCTCTCGAAGAGTATAGTCTTCTGGAAATACACAATAGGTTGTGTCATACAGCAACTGGGAATCAGCTTTATTTGTGATATGGTAAAAAAAATTACTAGTTAAGGCCAACATCTTACTGCTGTGACAAATGCTAATGTATTCCTTATTTTCAAAACTTTTCAAGTCCCTTTTTTGTACCCCCTGCAGAAACTGATCCTGTTTTCCTTCCTTAATATTACTAGAGCAGTGTTTTTAATAATACTGCTTTTTCTCTTGTTTGTAATTACCCAGGATTTTTACATACAAAACTCTGAGTTATTTGAAGAGAAATGTTCAAACTTATTCAGTCTGCTTCTTTCCAGAGGCATTCAGGAAATGTTTTGAATGAATAAATTAACAAATGCCGACATGTAAATACATGTGTTTGAGGCATAACATAAAAGGAAGGAGTTACGTCCTATATTTAACAGTCCCAGTGTTCCTGCATAGATACTTAACCTGATAGTAACTTAGTTGAAAAACTGACTGAAACACATACCTTAAAATGCCTGGGTTCATAGTACCGTAGTGTTGACTGAACTATTAGCAAGTGTGTGTGGGTATGTGTTCAGAATCATGAAAGCAAGCTCTGGTCTCATATTATAGATAAAAGAATTATTTAAAACCAGGTTCATAGTTTTCATTGTATATTTATAGCAATCCCCTCTGCTGCTCCATGAATTAATTACCAGCATGAATTGAATGTCTTATCCTGAATGGAGAGACAAGAATGGGTGATTACCATAACTCTCCTCTCTTGAAGACATTAGTTTTTACCTGTTGTATTAGCAAGCTTTGGAAGTGGTTCCATATTCTTCAAAGATAAATAATATTTTCTAAATGAAAGAATAGATGGGTGGGTTATTAGACAGTTGTTGCTATTTGCCTATATCAGTGGTTTAGCAAGAGGCCATCTCAAAAAATATGATGGAGACTGATTGAGGAAGGTACTCAACATCAACCTCTGGCCTCCACACACAATATATATACATGCATACACCATCCGTATGCAAGAAAATATACACATAGAAGAGAGTAGTCGCTAAGACTGCATGAGTACTTCATTTCTAGATTCTTTCCATCTGAAGTATATGTCACACAGCTTGTTTTTGTCTGACATGTAAGGAGAATTGAGATTAGTAATACTCAGGAGATTTGGCATGACACGACACCAACATTGGTCAGAGATTCTCATCACCAGCAATCCCAGTAAGGACCATGGCCATCATAAAGCCCTGTGACCAGCTGCTCAGGGACGATACAGTCTCCTCTGTTTAAATCTTCATTATTTTTCCCCCTTAAACGTTACCATTCAGCATTCAGGGCGCTCCTGCTGCCATTCTTATTGGTGTTTTTGGAAACTAACCATCTCATTTTGAAAATCCAAACCAACAAATAACATTGGAACCTGAAAAATTCTAATGTTTATATTATGGCTCTTGCCTGTGATGTCATCGCTTCCCTTTTCTCTGCACCAAAGCCTCCAGTATTTCAAAGGATAGTGAGATTCATTCCATGGAACTCTCATTTCTAGAAAATACTTAGAGATCCTATAACTGTTCAGGAGTCCATTTTTTAAAAAAATTACATATATGTCTTATTTAAAACTATAGTTTAAGAAACTAGCTCTTGTCCTATTTTAACACAGTAAAGACAAACTATTGCTTCTTTTTTTTTTTTTAATGTAGACCAGGATAAAGCTCCTTACATACTTGCACACCTGAATATCTTGTACATGTACTGCTGCTTATGAAATAATAAGTGTTCTCTCAATTTCCTACTTTGTCTGATCCCTTAAAATCATCTGTACACATCCTCATGATTGCACATGAATTACTTTATATACTGTACATGAGATTGGTTAGACATTTTTATACCCAGATGTGAGTGCCAAGACCCAGGAAGTAAGGGACAGTCACTTCCCATGATGGTCATTATTAAACATCAATGGATAGATAGAAGTCTCCATCATAAAACAAGGTAATGTCTTTTGGTACCTCATTAGCTTTACCTTTTAGAATGAAGTCCAGTTACAGTAACTTTTTTATAATCATTTAATGTTAATCACTAAATTAACATTTTTCTTTAATGGAAGATTATCAGTGTTTGCTTTGTAATGACTTAATAAATTCTCACTAAATGAGTCATGACTTTTCTCTAAAAGTCTTTTTTTAAAAGGTCTTTTTTTTTTAAAGGTCTTTTTTCTCAAAAAAAAATATTTTTAATACTTATATATGTATGTGGAGGAGGGCATTTGTGTATCTCTGTGAGGACCAAAGTTAACTTCAGGAATTATCCTGGATTGCTTCTACCTCCTTTCTGCCTCTGGGATTTCTCAGACTTGCCCAGCAGGGCCAGAAGTGCAAGCCACTGCCACTTCCACCTGGTATTTTTTACATGGGTTCTGAGATCCGTACTCAAGACCTTCTGTTTGAGAGGCAGAGTAATAACTCTTGAGTCATCTTTCTACCCCTACAGGTCTTTTTTCTATATCCATATCTCACTGTTAAAAGATGTACATGTTGCTAAAGCATCTTGTTCATATAGAAATCAACATAACAATACATAAATAATAAACATAAGACCTTTTTAGACAGTTATTCAAAGTACAAAAAAGTTATTTGGGGACTTTTAAATGGCACTAGTAAGAGCCTAATGATCTTTTTATCTAATATTATAGCTATTATATAACAGCATTGAAATTGTTTACTTCCCTTTATAAGGTCTGTGCAGTAGGTAATTTCTTATTCCACCTCAGTATTTGTAGCATTTGGGAGATACTAAAGGAACTATTTGGATTCAGGCCAAAAGCTTTTCGATATGCTTAGAAGTGAAAGGAAATAGAGTTGTGACTTTTAGTAGAAAAATAACTACCAGTCACTTTCCACATGTCAGACTCTGTCAGTGAATCTAATAAACACAGGATAAGGGGTTTCTTCTCAGAGCTTATACACAAAATGGGAAGGTAAGTCAGAATAAAATAGTCACACAGAGGGATATATAGTTGAAGTAAGTTTCAGTCCATGAGATCACACGACTGAGGTTCCCACCAAGGCTTGGAGTCAGAGAGGCTCGAATTGGTCACCAACATCCATCCTCCTTTCATTGCCTGTCTGGATGCAGGTCCATTGCATGTGTGTGCCTCAAGTAATCTGTGCTCCTTTTCTGAGTATGTGCTTGGAACAGCTCCTTGGACACCCTGTTGGCACTTCCAAGTGACAAAATGAAGCAGACCCAGAGGTCGGAGAACAATGTCATCTTTTACAGGAGAAAATAAATTGTTTATGCTTGTTTCCTCTTGGTGCGTGTTGTATTTACTATGGAGACCTGGCAGGGCTTGTGCCTCGGCTTGGGGAGCCGAGCTGCTCCCACAGAAGCCTCCCAGGCTGCCAGCGCATACTGAATGAATCAAACCAAGAGCATTGCATGGGTCCCATGGAAAAATCCGGGAGCCCCGTGTCCTCAGCACCTCGGGGAAAGTGCAGGACACACCTCTGAAGCAGGAAAGGCTCCTGTGGACTCCCTCCCGGTTCAGCATCTTGCTATGACACAACCAGGTCTTGTTTTTTTAAAACTTTCAGTTGCCAGTACATATTTCATAGTTAACAATGGAGTGTTTGTGCCGGTTTCGTTTTCACTTTCACCAGTGGGGGAAGTGGAACACAATGGGGTCAGTACCCAGAGCTGGGAACAGGACACGTTTCCTTTAGGATTCCCAGGGCTGGGTACGTGGAAAACGCCAGAGCCAAAACAAACATGAAAAGTCATCCAGATCCTCCGCTGCGCTTTCTCGGCGGTAATAAAACACGTTCTGAGTTACCCTCTGATAGGTTAACCCTGCCTCCCAGCGAAGGCAAACATTGATGAGCACTGTGAGAATCTGTCCTGTGCAGAAAGAATGAATTCTTCACTGTGCGGAAAGCTGCTGTAGGTGGGTGTGCATGCGTGTGGGGATCTAATTACCCCAGCTATGCTGGCGAAGCAAATCAATGACTGCTCTCCTTGTTTAGAAAAGATAGGCATTCATTTCACTCACCTAATTCCAGCTCCTTCATAAGTGGTCACTGTTGTGAATTAGTTCTGGACAAAAACAGTTTAACTGTACTGCTGCCCTGGGGGGGGCGGTGTTTTACTCAAGAGGACTCGATGTTCCTCACCGCCTCTGTCGGTCTTCAGCCTGCACGTCCTTTCCAGCTACCAGATAGATGGGGTCTGGTTGCCACCTGGCTTTTTCTGTCTTGTCATAAACACTCCATATGGTATCATTCAAGTCTCAGATGCCTGAAGTCAAACTTGAACAAATGTGAAGACCAAACACCGAAGGCAGCAGAAGGCAGATAATGAGACCAAATGCTGTAGAGAAGTGTTCAGACACAAGTGACTTAGGGCTCTAGAAAAAGACCCTCTCTTAACATTGCTACGCACATGCTCTCCTTCATTGGGTCAGGAGATACTCTGAAAAACTTTCTAAGAAGACTTCATCTTCTTAGATTGCTTGCCTCCAAGCTGTTCATTTCATACCCAGACTATGAGATAGGTCCTTGGAGCAGAATGTAAAACAATGTTTCTATGATTTGGATGTTTATGCCATCTTTGGTCTTGGGATGATGTGTGACCTTTCTGTTGATAGCTGTCGGGATTGTCTTGTAAGGAAGGGGCAGGTGGCCTTATCTTCATGTGTGGCTGGACTTTAATGATCTCATAGTATAAGTTAAGATAATGGTACTGAAAATTTGTAACATTGGACTCGTTTTTATTCACTCGATTCCTCATTTGTACAGGGCGAATAAATGAATGAGCACTCATGATTTTCTAGGGCCTACATAATTCCCAAACTCTGTAGCCTCGCATACACTCAGTTAGTTCATATGCTTATTTGTATGTCTTTGTTTATTTACAGGCCAACCCTAGCGTGCTCTTCTGTCTTCTCCCCACTGCTATGCAAGGACCACCCATACACAGACATATTACTCATCCTCTCATACCATCTAATGTTTTCATTTTTTTAAACTTGTTTCACAACTCCCTACTTGCGCAAACAAATCAATAAGTGGATTTCCAATTCTGTCTTTTCCACGTTATTTCTTGCATCATTGCGTCATCAGTTATCAACACCTGAAGGTTTACTTTTAATTTAGGCACAACTTTCAGCTCTTCATCCTAGTTGCCTGTGTCACTTCTGATAGTTGTGTGAGCCCCAAAGGAGTAGCATTTACATTTCGAGCACCCTTCTGGGTGACTACTCCTAACTTTTAGATTGTTGCCCCTCTTTCTACATGATCACAATCCTTCTGCCTACCCAATTGGCCACTTTTATTTTCTACATGCTGTGCCTTTAATTAAAAGTGAGGCTTCTTGGGCTCTTTGGAGGAGTCACCGTACCTCAAGAACAGATTGACGATTCCTGCTTTAGCATCTATTTCGTCTGTGTGGGTCCTTCAAGTTAGGTATGTGTTTCTGCCCACCTGTGACAGGTCTCTCTCCCAAAGTTAAGGTCACACTTCTAAATGAGTATCTTGTAATGCTAGATCGTACAGCCACATTTATTGACTTTCTTGCTGTTTTTCCAAAGTTTGTTTCTCAGTGGTACTCTTGGGAAAACTGGCTGAAATGCAGACTGAGCAGGGACGTTGGGCTCGGCTTCTTCAAGGATGCTGATGATTTTAAAATCCCTCATAAATGTGAATGTTAAACTTGACAGCTGGCTGGAGAGGAATAATCTACCTTTGAGTCTCAGGGAAACATTCACACGAAAGAAGGAGAAAGCGGGGGAGAGTTTACTTTAGTACTGCTCATATATTTATTTTGAAGGCTTGGCAGAATCCAAAACTCAGGCTGTAAATTTAACAGCTCAACCATAAAAACCTTAAAATAAGGGATAAAAAGCTCTACTACTTCTAGGTTTGGAGATTCATATAAAATTCCAAATGTATTTTCTTCTACAGTCTTAATTTAAAAAAAAAAATTTTTAGCAGTCTTCTTTCCCTTTTGTCCTTTTTTTCTATTTTTCTTTCTCTCTCTCTCTGTCTCTCTCTCTCTCTCTCTTTCTCTCTCTCTCTCTTTCTTTCTTTCTGTTACTTAAAGCTCTGAAATGTGTGGAGATATTTTCCAAGTCTTTGGCGGATATACTTGAGTTGGTATATTTCATGGTGGCATTAGGCTCTGTCTACACCTCATGTAACGCTGGGTAAGTTCGGCGAGGCAGGGACTGCACACAGTATCAGTTCTTGTGGGAAAATATGCTTCAGTGGCTTAGTGGACCTGGCTTTGGAATGTGGCATTTAAAACTACCTTTTTACAGTGGGAAAGAATTCTGTCAAGAATAAACAGTCTGACCTTGTTAAATGGGCCAAAGTCTGTCTGTAAACTAGTTCCAGAAAACTAGCTTTGACTAGTTTAGAAAAAACAGATTAGAAAAAGGGGAAAAAATGCACCTGGAACTTGTGTGAAGGCAAGGAAAAGTTACTATCAAGAATGTACAGCGCGTGCCTGAGCTGATGATAGTCACGTGGCGCTCCCTTTACCTGACCATAAAACCCTGATTTCCGCAGAATGGATGAAAGACTGGGACAATGGTTAGGCAGAAAAGCAGTTTATGTGTGTGTGTATGTGTTTCTTTTTTCTTTGTTTTTTTCTCTTTTTTCCCTGGAAAGACAGAAGTGGCTTACGAAGGCAGCAGTGAGAGCTGCCGGGCAGTATGAAACACCGTGGGAACTGTGCAGGCCTCGGGAGAGTTTGCATTGCCAGTGACTCCCCCTTTCCTACAGCCAGTGCTCCCTGGGCTCTGGAATGCTGTAGTCCTCCCTCACCTCTGCACCCCTGCTTTCCCACCCTCCCCAAACATGCCAAGATCTGCCCATCCCAACCTTTTCTGTCCTCTTCTAAGCACATGGGATTTTTGTGTCATTAGACATTCTTGCCCTCCGCTCAGATTGTCTTCCCACCCCCACCCCCACCTGAAACATTCTTTGAGATTCAGTTCTTGGCCTCTGGGAAGTTTGCTGATTCTCCAGGACAGCTGCGCGTGTCCTTTTCTCTGTGCTTTCGTTTGCCTGTGGTGTAATAGCTCTTGTGGTCGAATTCCTACTTGCTTGGCTTTTTCATCTATTTCGTTAACACTGTAGAATACCCATTTCAGCACTTAGTGTGTCTCACAGACCCAAGAGAGTTGCTCAGTGAGTGCTTGATGAAATGGGAGTCTGGAGTAAAAGAGATGGAGGGAACTGAGGTCTGGAAGTGGAAGGATGCTTTCCTCTGCTCACTTCCCTGAAAGGCGCCCCTCCAGCAGCCATCTGCAACATCTTGGAATTTCAGCACCAGGAATCCAGCTTATTTTGTTACTTTTATTGCTAAAACCTAGTGTTTTTGTTTAGATCACTTTCTGGAAAACTCGTTTGTTTGTTTGTTTGTTTGTTTTTAACTTAGATATGTGACTAGTTGATTGTCATGTACACTAACTCTCAATGATACTATTCTGATCACAACTGTTTTTAATATTAAATGACAAAGCGATCGTGGAAACATTTTAATGGATAAGGTAGAAACCAAATCTTGCTACCCAGGTATGTTACTCATTCCCCTCCCCATGCAATTTGTTTATAAAAAATTAAGTTCCCCTCCAACAAAGATCAGGTATTTCATCAGTGGGTTACAGCAAAGTTTTCCAAAAACTTTGTATTTCTTTAAAACATAAGGTTCTATGGATCAGAGATGCTCTTTGTACCAAGAGTGTGAAAATCGGAGTTCCAATCCCCAGAACCCACATAAAAGCCTAAATGCCAGGTAGATGTGGTGACCCATAGTGATTCTAACATTCAGGAGGCACAGACAGGTAATCCCTAGGACAAGACAACTGTTTAACCTAGCCAGTTGTCAGTGTTCAATTGAGAGACTCTGCCTTAATGATCAAGATGGAGAGTGACTGGAGAAGATGCCCAATGTCAACTTGGAGTCTCCACATTCATATATATGCACTGCACCCACCCAACCTTACCCCAGCACACATGGGAACACGCAAACACGCATACACACAAAGAGACTATAATATATTGAAATCTTTTCTCTTAAGTCTCTATGACTATATAACTTAGCGTCTTGTTTAGAGATGTAAGAAAAACTACACTTGCTCACTGTGCGCTTAAAAAGGTTAACATCTAGGGAATAAATTCAGACTTACCTGTGGTTTTTACACCTGAACATGAATTGACCACTGTCATTCTTTTTATGGCAACGGAAAGTTCAAAATGCAGCACTTATTTAGGAGGTGCATGTGATTGAATGAATAATCCATGTAAAGTAGAAAAACTTCAAGGGCGACCTTTCTTTACTAATTGCCTTTTAATGGGATGGGCAGAATGACCTGAGTTTAGATCCCAGATCCCAAGTAAAAACACAGGGAAGAAACGGTGGTGGATTGTACTTCTAGCCCTGCAAGATGGAGCCTGAGAACTCCCAGAGCAAAGTAAAGAAGAGATAGAACAATCCACGATGATTCCTGAAGTAACCTCCACAGGCACACAGAGTGCCTTCTGATAGACACAGACACATGCACACACTCACAAAAGTAACTAAATAAATAGCTAGAGGATCAAAGTAGTTACCAACTTTATTTAAAATAATTTTAAGTATTTATTTAAAAATTTAAATAAATTTAAGTATTTAGTTAATTTTTAAAAATAATTTAAAAATGTTTATTATGTGCTGCATTCAAATGCCATGTTGCTGCTTGGTCTGTGTTCTCCATCGCTCTTTTCCTGTGGTGTGTACTTGTTCTTAATGAAATTACATTTCATAATATCTGGTTATAATTCTCAGAATTTAATAGTCCTGTAATACTTTAGAAAAACAAGTCACCAGTTGCTTTAAGTACCCAAGACAATAGCATTCATTTACCTATAATTTTAGCTTTCAAAATTTAATACTAAGAGATAGTTACTTGGAAATAATTCTGTATAATGCAACTCACCCAATCTAGCAGATTTTTTTTATTTTTCTACATTGTACATTTGTATACATGATTTATTCTTCTACTTTTAAACTTGTAATCCTTTAACCTGCATTTTTTGTTCAAATTATTTTAAAAGTAAAGCATTGCAGATGGTTTTATTAAAAAAAAAAAAAGGTTAAAAAAAAACTTGGTAATCCTTCCTCATAGAAAAAAGTCACCATTAGGAGTTTATTGAGGGCCTTTCATATCTTTTCCTGTTTGTATTCTGCAGTCTGGGTAGATGGGTGCAAGGAAACTTTATTGCATACTTGCAGGGTGTTTGTTTGCGGGTTTGGGGTTCCTTGTTTACTTTTTTAGTTTATCTTAGGCATTTTTTCCCTGTTTAACATACAGTGTGTTTTTGGGGTGTATAGCATGGTACATGAGTGGAGGTCAGAAGATGGCTTTGTGCAGTTGATTCTCTCCTTCCACCATCATATGGGTTCTAGGAATGGAATCTGGGTCACCAGGCTTGTGCAGCAAGTGCTTAGCAGGTGAGTTCTTTGCTTCGCTGTGTGAACGTATATCATGCTTTCTACCTATTTTCTTCAAATGAACATTTGAAAGGTTTATCATTTTTTAGTTTCAGCTAACATCTTTGGGAATATATCTTTTTACCTATTTTTATAAGATAAATTAGAAGAAATGAATGACATTACCAACATAGGATGAAGAGGAAACTAACTCATTAGAGGGAACTCAATTAATTGTTTTAGATTTAATTGTGTTGTGTCAGTATATGTGCGTGTGTGTGTGTGTGTGTCTTTGTGTGAAGAGTGTGCACAGAGGGGTCAGAGGACAACTCTTTGGAATTGGTTCTCTCCTTTCACTTTGTCAAGCGGGGTCTCTTGCTCCTGCTGATTTGCATACACCAGGCGTACACATCCTATAAACTCTACATTAGTCCATCTCTGCCTCCTATCTCTCCAGGAGGAATTCTAGGATTATTACACAGGTAAATCACTGCACCTGGCTTTTTGTGTGGATTTTAGTAGGTAAATTTTTCATCAAGCACATTTAATCGTTCTGCCTTCATTTTAAATTTAATTAGTTGATGTTCTCCAAAATGACTTCACCACACTCCTGCTCACAGAACAGAATGTCAGGAGTCATTTCCTTCATCTCTTGAGTACCCTGGACATTGCTGTAGCTGGCTTTTTCTTTGCCTGCTCATTAATAAAGCATCCAGAAGGCTCAGACCTCTTGAGTGGGTCTCTCGTCCATGACTTTAGCTATCATCTCTGTGCAGAGGTGTGCACATCATCCACCCTACCCCAGGGTCCCCTCTGAGCCTCATCACTCCTTCCCTCTTGCCCCCTCACATCTTCTCTTGATAACACTTCCCCATAAAGCCAAAAAGCCGCTAACTTTGATTTCATTGCTAGTGATAACAAAGCTTGAAGTGTCCCGCCTTTTCAGCATGGTTTGTATCACATTTACTTACAGATCCTAATGTCTTAATAGTGTAAATTAGTCTCTTAATTTGGTCCTTAATTAGTCCTAAGTGTCTTAATAGTATAAATTAGTCTCTTAATTTGGCATAACAAATCTCGGCATGGACAATTCCACAGTTGGTGGGATTGGCTCAGCAGTATCATCTTGGTTCCTCTAACCAAAAATTAGAAAAATCCCATCCTTTTTTGTCCCTCAGTAACTAGATGATGTCACCCCTCACAGTTTCACAGTGACTTCTATACCTTCAAGCATCAACATCCCTCACATCCCCATTCGGAGAGTGTTCTGAGCAAAATGAGGAAGACACAGGGCCTCTGTATAGGTAAAAATATGTGTTATGGATTGCCTTCAGAGACGCATGGATATACACAGTGATTTTTGCATAGTATAGTACATCTTTTCCACAAGTGCTTCACGTACATGGAAATGTCATTGAGGCTTAAGATGAATTTACGACTACACCAATCAGAGCTGAGCTTGTGCAATTGGCAAATAATTTACAGATGATATCTTCATGTGCACATTCACATTAGCATATAGAAGCAAAGGATGATTGTGAAACACAGGCAACAAAGCAGTTATGTGAGTTTTGATCATGTGAGTTATTTTTAGAAAGTAGTTTTGTTGATTCATGTAATTAATATTGCCTGTATAGTCCTTAAGTTAGTATGAAGCACAGATGTGTGTACTGTTGGTTACATGTATGTAAATCCAGAGTTGCCCCTGCATAACTTACCCAGCTAGTCCAATCCTGGTGTCTCCAGAGAACAAGTAGTATCAGATCTGCGAAGAGAAGGAAGCAGTGCAAGGGAGAGAGAAGTGTTCGCAGTAGAATTAAGGAGAGGAAGAACCGCTCCTGAAACACAAGTGTGCAACTTGAAAAACAAGGTGTTCCAATAGAATAGGATCAGAATTGCTTCTTTTTATTGTCATTGGCTTTAAAATGCAGTGTGATGAATGGATAGTAGAGAAAGTTTTGTGAATTAGAAAGTTGCTGTCCAGGAGATTTGCACGAAGGCTGTTTTAAGACAGATTTGTGATCAGGGATCTTAAGAGGAGACAGGAAATGCAGATAAGAGTAGAGCCAGAGAATCATAGGGATACAATAATACATCCATGTCAATATCTGATGGAATTTTGAAAAGCAAGCAAGAAATAAAAAATAATATTCCTTTAAATCAAAATAAGTATGTGTGACTATAACCGTCTTCACATTAGACAGTGTGGAGATACATCATGAACCTGTAGACACCGTTCTTGAAGGAATCTTTACTATTTTCACTTGTAGTGGTATGACTGTTACTAATCTCTCCCAACATGCATTCAAACTGGTACATATTGAATCATGAAGTCTTTAAATAAGAAATCTTATTAGAAGCTCTATATTTCAGATGTGTTCTAATAGTTTAACATTAGTTCTCATTGTAATTAAGGTAACTGCCATTAGATGATTTCATTTTCATTTGCAAACAAAGCTTTAAGAAAAAAGATTCCCACCCCAGTTCTTAAATAACTGATGCCTAACTTATTGGGCCTAAAGTAATACAATTATGTTCTGTTTAATTAGACACCTGTCTTTCTGTTCCTCCTTAATCCAGTTTTTGCTAAAGTAGGCAAATTATATACTTCACATGTGGTCATTATATGACTAACCCTTAATGAAGGGGTATAATATAAACAGCCACAAAATACCATAATTTACTCTTTTCCTTAGACAACAAACTCCTTGAGGGAAGAATCAGAACATTAGCTGTACCATGCTTACCAAGTATAGTTGATAACCAGGATGTATTTTTAAGATGTTTGAACCCATTGTAAGAGTAATGTATACTCATTATCTGAAAATTTGTGTGGTTTCAGTTTACCTTTATTCCCTATTCTTGGTTCAACTTATCCATTGATTTTTTTTTGTTAATTGATAACATAGATTTGTTTTTAATTTTCAAAGCCAGATGTTCAAAGTAGTGTTTAAAAGGCTGTAAATAACCAAAGAAAGGTACTGATTTTTTTTTAAAGCCCTTTATTAGAATTTTTTTCTCCTTGAGGCTAGTTACCTTTACCTTTGTTCCCCTCCATACTTCTAAGAAAGAAGTTTAAGATTCGTGGTGGGGCTGAGGCTGAGGTTGTGGCTCAGTGGTCCAGTCTTTATCTAGCATGCGCAAGGCCCAGAGATCAATCCACCAGCAAAATAGGAGGGAGTGTGTGTGTGTGTGTGTGTGTGCGCGTGTAAGTAAGAATGTTTAGTTTGAGGATTTTGAAAAAGAAAAATCTTTTTTCTAAA
The DNA here is from genome assembly GCA_023101885.1 of Typhlomys cinereus. NCBI lineage: Eukaryota > Metazoa > Chordata > Mammalia > Rodentia > Platacanthomyidae > Typhlomys > Typhlomys cinereus. Next base: position 4,575,343 of record JALPQD010000050.1, on the reverse strand, counting down.
GACTAAAAATACCACTATACCTCCCCCTGCCCACTGCTGCCCATAATATCATATTCTTGGTAACAGCCACCTTCTTGAGGCCAGATGTTGTTAAACTGGAAAGGATTGAGAAGACAGTAAATTGAAAGTATTATGTACTTGATTTTCTTTATAATATTGCATTCGGTGTGTGTGTGTGTGTGTGTGTGTGTGTGTGTGTGTGTGTGTGACCAGGTATTATTCATGAGTAAATAGTTCATATCCTCCCAAGAGAATAAGTCCTTTCTTTTCTTTAAACAGTGAATCTATTGATCCTGTTTTAGATTTTCTTCCCTTGTTTCTCTCTTCCTTGTTGGCAGTGTTATTTTTGAAGTCTTAAATTGATTCAAGTGTTCCTGGAATATATTCCCTCTCTCTTCTACCATTTTCAACTGTAGGCAGAAAGATAATGTCTGAAAAACCTTGCTTTGCGACAGAGACAGTACAGCCCAGCACATTCGTTAAGGGGCAGATTCTGGAGCCTGACCTTTTATGTGAGAAGTGTCTTGCTACAAGCTGCGTAACCTTAAACAAATTCTTTAATCTGTATATCCTAGACTTCTCGCTGTGCTAAAATGTAGAAAATAATACTTACCTTACAGAGTTGTTATGGGAATTTAACAAATACATCTGTGAAAAAAAGAAAGAGCCAGAGAAAGTCTTATTGAATTTTTAGTAATGCTGGTCCTGTTTGTATCAGAACATAAAGATGAGAGGTTGAACATGACCAGTTAAACCATTTTCTTATTAGCAAACCACTCACACTAGAAATCAGCTTATTCACATCTTTGGAGACGTTTTGTAGTTATTATTATTATTATTTATTAGTTATGATTATAGTGTTTTTTTCTCCAAAGGAGAATGTTTTTAGTAGCTTGAAGAAACATCTTTTCAATGATACTGCATTTCGAGAGAAAAAAAAAAGAATGGATTTTATACACATCTGTTGTTTTAAAATAGGAAACTTAATATTCAAGTCCGGACAGTTTTAGAGTCTTACTTAAGAGACTAAGAATGGATGAATGAGTTGCTGTGAGTCAACTGTAACATGCATACTGGCTAGTTTTCAGGTACCAGTAATCAAGGGATATCTCAGAGCCCCCAAAACACAACTCCGTGTTCAATCCTTATTCTTTGCTTACGTTCACTAAAAAAGCAGTTACAGATACTGGAAGAGGATCTGAGTTTTGACTCCAACACTCACTTTCATAAAAGTTCTTTTCTGTACTCCTTATAGATCAAAGTCAAGAAAAGAAAACAAAATGCTTTCAAGATAGTCATGTTGATACTTATCTTTGCAGAGTAGAAGGTATATAGGGAAAAGTAGCCGTTCATAAATTATGAAAGTAAATTTTGTCTCTAGTCAGAATGAGCGCTTTACTTTTCTTCTATTGTCAGTTCCTTGTTTTCTCTTAGGGATAGGTGGTAATTAACATTCAGACAGTTTGTTTCCCAAATAGGTTAGAGTCTTCTCTGGCCAATAAATGACTCATTGTGCATGGATTAGGAACTAATGTCCCAAATGGCATATACTTCTTTCCCATAGTCTAGTTAAGATGTGTCATATAAATACTCTTCTAGCTATTAACCTTTCAAAGAAAATTAGTTGAAAGAAATTCCTGAGGCTTTCAACCCAGCCCTTATGTAACCTGTACTATCTTGTTTTTGTTTTACAAAGTCAACACAGGAATGCCCCCATTCACAAAAAAGGGTTGTTACCTCAACTAACCATTCAATGGCTTATCTGGCTTGAGGTTCTACAACCTGGTGTGTGGCATTTTATACAATTACCTACTCTCTGATTTATTCTTTAACAAGGACGTTTGCTTTAGTGTTGTTCTTTCCTGTCTAGTACCCAGTTCAGTATTCAGATAAAGCCATAGTACTGTCTCTGAAAAAACTTCTTGCGCTGACTTCTTAGTTTCAAGGTAGAGGTGTGGTTTGGCCACATAAGCAGTGCTGTTTGGAAATGTAATTCAAGAGCTTCTGCAGTAACTCCTGACTGGGATCCAGCTTTCCTTGGACACTTCCTGTTGTGAACTCCCATAGCGATCTTAAGCCTCCTAACATAGCTTCAACTCTCTACTTAGATTTCATGTGGTTCCTTTCTTTTTTTCTCTCTCTTTTTTTACTTCTACCCAAAGTTGTTCGAGTGATGATTTGCCAGACATGCCAAAGCACCATTAGTGTGGACTAAACACCTAGGAACTTGTTGGTTACTTGTTCAGTACTTGTTATATTCTTGCTAAAGGATATGGTAATAAAAATGTCACTGTTAGTCTAAAGAATCTATTATTATATATGTATATATGTGAAATTCTGAGTATGGAAAATATACTCATGAAATAATGAAATTTTCTTATAGAGAAAAAGCCAAGGGAGTTTACCCCTTCAAAAAGAAAGAAAATAATCCCAAAAGGATTACCTGAGATGTAAGAAAGCATAGTGACTACATAAACTGATAAATAAATTATTCCTCACAATAAATGTAAATAGATAAATTCACCACTTTAAAAAACAGAATTTGAGATTAGCTAGAAAAACTATTTATCAAAATCCATTTCTGTACTTTTTCAAGAAACAAATGATCCTGTGCTGAGGAGAGATTGTAATAATTTTCTCCTTTAGGAATTTGACATGCATTATACAGTTTAACAGGTATATTTCATTAAATCCTGACATATTTACTTAGTTTTATGCATCAGAAAGAACATTGCACATACATACCAGGAGTCAGTCAGAAGTATTCAAAGCAGCATTGTTTGCAGTAGCAAAAACTTTAAAAAAACAAAATAATTTAACTGACTGTGGTACAGTCACACAGTAGGATTAAAAAGCAGTGAAAAGTGGATGCCATCTAATTATGGACCATTGTGTGCAAGAACCAAGAAACAGTATTAATGAAAAATTCGAAGGAAGTTATCGATTCTATGAATTATTTATGAAGCGATATAAGTATTATATTGCAGATACATTTTTATGTCGCAGATCTAAAGTTTCTAAGCAAAGAGAGGGTTAAATAAGTAGGGTGGGGAAAGGGTCAAAGATGGAGGGAAAAAAATCAGAATGTGGTTTTTGCACATCCACGAGTTAAGTCACTATAGTCCTTCCACCTTCCTCTTTGGGCCTTCTTTGGATTCATTCGCTCCTTTACCATGATTTCAAAAATGTTTCAGCATGTTATTGCTGTGAAATATTCAGCTTAGAGTGTAGATATTGATGAGATGGAAAAGATGTGTAATAAGAAAATAAACACCTCTGTCATCCTTTCACGTAGGGATAAGTTCTATGGTGCTGGCTAGAGGAGCCTGTTTCAGAGAAGAAGGTGTCTTGCGGATTAGGGTTTTGTTGTATTGAGTAGGGGTCTCATTCAGAGTGAAGATCTTGTGGGCGTGGGCCATGGCTTGATAGGCTTCAGGAAAGAACAGTTGAGCAGAAGGAACAATAGAGTCAGAAAACTTTAAGGAGAGTTTGGCCAGTCAAATGGAGAAGAAGCTCCATTTGTGGCCAGGAGAGCAGACAGGAGGGGATTGGTCACAGCTGACAGCAGGAAGTAGTAGCCAGGGGCTAGACTCCCATGGGAGATTTCAAGCCACTAAAGGTCTGGTCCATAGTAGAAGCAGGAACTAGGAATAGTTAGGCTGGAAGATAGGTAGCGAGACAGTGCCGAAAACAAAGCAATAGTAGACACAAACCAGAAGGGAACGAGGTAGTCAAAGCAGTGAGTCTTCAGAGTTATAAGAGAGAAATTCAAGTACTCTGAGAAACTTAGTTTTATCTAAATCTTCACTCATCACATAAAGATGTTAAAATCAAGTATTTTCTCTCTTCCTCTCTCTCTCGCCCCTTCCTCATTCCATTTCTCTAGACACGTTTTATGACATATTCTTGAATAAAATATGACATTTTGAGTCTAGAGAATTGAGGATGCTTGTATGTTAAAAGCTAGACAGACGTGACAGCCACCTGCAATACCAGCTCTGGCTACTTAGCCTAGCCAAATAGGCATTTCTCGGCTCAACTAAGAGACCCTGACTTGACACTGAAAGTAGAGAATAACAAAAAAAACACCCATCATCAACTTCAGGCCTTCATACATGCGACCACACACATATACTCACACACAAGTGCACCCACACATTTGAACATACACACACACACACGTATCCACCCACCCCTACATGCATGCAAATTCATCTGGGATTATCATGACCAAGAGTGGATTTACTCTGCCTGGGAGTATTTAGCTCCTCATGCACTGGGCTGCAGGAGCTGAGTCCTTTGAGTTCCTGCGCTCTCTTTTAATTGCAGAGATAAGCATTTCTAACAACTACTGACCCACCCCACCACACTTCTCTTGGGTAGCATTGGAGTGGCCACAGGCATTTTTAAGACCTGGCTCTGAGTTTTGTAACCTCAAAAAAAGACTCTTTTTTTTTGTTTGTTTCATGGTTTGATATAGCTTACTGGCTCTAAACTGGAGAGGATTTTGTTCCCCTAGGGGGACATTTTAGGAAGTCAACAGCAGATGTAGCATCTAGTGCGTGGTGGACCAACCGTTAAATACGGTAAGATAGATGCATAGGATGAGCCCTACACTGGGCACCTGTCTGGCCCAAAATGCCAAAGGTACCCAAATTGAGAAAACCCCTAAAACAAATGCGATTGGTCCCAGACCCAGCAGAGCAAAGGCTTCTGTGACTTTCCTCTCACTCCCACTGCGCTGACTCACCTGGGGTCAGAGGGCATCTCACCCTGTGAGCACAGCCTGTGATGTCTGGGACATGTCTTTGGGAGGTAGAGAAAAAATAAGGCTGGAAATCCACAGGGCCACAAGCCATTCTGAGGGAATTCTTTGAAGCAGTAGAGCTGTTAATTCTAAGCAAAGAACTGATGCTGTTCTCGACAATGCCTGGTCTAAAAGGAAGTTCTTTCATAAGATACTAGATCATGCAACCTACTTAATTATAAAACAGCCATGGGTTTTTTTTTTTCCCATTTATAAAACATATCCTTAGAAGAATCATCCAAAGGTTGGAGTGTAGCTCAGCAGTTTATAATGTGTGCTAACATGTGCAGACACTGGAAACACACACACATGCACACAAACATACACACAATAGATTTTATCAAAATTGTCTTATTTTGAATGTGAAAGGATTCTGGCTGAAACACCTGCTACCCCATTTGTCTCCCAGGGTTGCTTCAGCAACCTGGCTGGCTGGTGAGTGTCCCCTTCCTCCCTCACCACTCCATGTGCACCTCTCCCAAAGCTGAAGACTGGATGGAAGAAGACGACCTTCCCTGAACGGAGGAGGACCACTCTTCCATTGAGTTGCTGTACTATCCTGCTAGAACCTCCAAGCAAGCTCTCAAAATTGTCTTATCTGGGCTAAAACCTGCAACACAAACAACCAAAAAACAGCTGTATGAAATTGCATGTTTCTGCCTCACAGTTGTCAGTGCAGGGTGATTCTGATCACATAATCTTCCTGTTCCTTCTATAAAATGATGAAAAGCAAATTGTATCTAGCCCCCCCCAAAAAAGGTGAGACAACAAATCTTCCTAGAGGAGATGCCACTTCCTTGTGGTCAAAACATTGTGATTTTGTCTCTCTTTTGATGTGGTCGTCGTGTTTGACAGTTTTTTAAAAGTATATATTAAGTTTGGGCTTTATGGAACAGGTATCTGCCTTTATTCATGATAATACCAGCTAGTATTTTTATCAAATAAATAAACCTTTAGGAACCTTCAAGATCACTCAGCAGGTAAGATGCCTGCTTGCAAATATCTAGTGACCTGAATTCCATCCCTAGAAACCCACATGGGGAAGGACACAAAAACTAACTTCTGAAAGTCATCCTCTCATCTCCAGTCACATACTAAAAAGTATACATTCTTTGTCTCTCTCTCTTTATATATATAAAGAGGGAGAGACTGCTTTCTTTGCAGTCTTTTGCACTCATGCCCTCTTCCCTTCTAGCAGCCTTGGGCACTGGGGCCTTTTAATCTTACTCTGGAGGTGGGGATGTAAGGCTGTTCACTTTGATCCCTTCTAGATCCTGATTCCATCATGTCTCTGCTTCCCCAATGCCTTCAACCCTGATCTACATCCCTGCTCTTTCAGAGAAGCCTGAAAGAAACCATCGTCCGCCACTCAGAAGGCTAGTGCCCAGAGCGTAGCAGATTGCTCCCCATCTTCCTCTTCTATACCTAAGCAAAGGTCACCATCACTCAGGATGCCATTAAGACCGTAATTCATGCTATATCCTTCTTCGACGTGCTTGCCATTTTCTGGTGTCAGCCTGCTTCTCTTGTTTCTTGAAGACAGGCAGCATGAGCCCCTCTTCTTCCCTCTTGCCTGTCTTACTCCTCTTTCCAGACTATCCCTCATTCTAAGCAAGTCATTCCCCATCAACCACTTCATCACCCGGGCATAGTGGGAAGCATCACAGAATCCTTTCCTCTTTATTTCTGCATCATTTCCTCATTCTGCTCTTCTTCCTCCTCCCTTTCCCCCCTTCTCCCTCTCTTGTTCTCTGTAGTTCTTTAGGTCCCTTCCCCAGTTCCTGTAGGCCATCTCCATTTCTTCTTTCACAGTTCATTGAATGTTGCTTCAGAATCAGTGAATCTGCCATATGTCCTCTGCATAAAACCTCCAGTGCCTCGCTTTCCCTTCTGTGCTTTGTCACTGACTCCGAGGCCCTTGGTGATCAGGACCATTTCGAAATTCTCAACCTCCGCTCAGAGTCCTCCTGCTGCCACTAACGCTTTTTTTTTTTTACAGCTTGCCAATATACCCCTGGCCTGCACCCTGCCCCACCTTTGTGGCACCAATGTTGAGTAACATTTAACAATAGCTGAGATGTGTAGAATCCACAAAATAGTTCATGTTCCTTACATCATATAGTTCTTCAGTCATCCCGTGCGATGGCTGTTACGACTCTCCGTTTTGCAGAGGAGGGAACAAAGGCACAGAGAGGTTAATACACGTAGACCAGGTCAAATAGTAGGTCGTATAGTCAGGATTTGAACTCAGGCTCTTAAGTGGTAAGCTTCTACATGGCACAGAATGAAGTTGGTCGGCCTCCGTCAGCTTTAAGCATTAGAAAGCAGACAAGATGTCTGCAGTCGCCACACATAGGCACAGATGGCACACAAACTGCTTTGAGTTTGTGAGAAGTGGCCCTGAGGTTCAGGACAGCAGTGCCGGCAAGCGTTTCTGCATGCCAGGCGGATCCTTGCTGCCTCTCCGAAGAGCTGAAGTAGTGGAGATTTGTTGACTGAAAGAACGAAGTGTTGAGCTTCATTGGACATTATTAATTTTCATAAAATTTATCCTTTTAAGTCCATTTATGGTAGAAACTAACACTGTTAGCATTCCATCATTGCTTAATCAAAGTCTGGGGGCAGACACACATCCTGGTACTTGGAGAACCCCTGCCTGCCTCGCTCTTCAGCTTTGCCAAGGATCTCATGAGAATGTAAGTGTTTTGCCTCCCTGCCAGGGCAGCAGGTTTGTCCATTCAGATGGAAGAAAGGCTGCTTGGCTCCATTACAGATAACTCATCGTACTTATGTATATAAAGGAAAGATTTTACTTACTATTTTATTTTGTTAAACATTTCAGTTATTGGGGGGAGAGAGAGAGAGAATAGGCGCAACCATGAAGGTCTTCGTGCATCATGTGGGCTCTAGGGACCCAACTCAGGGCACCAAGTTTGTGCCCAGGCTTCTTTACCCACTGAGCCATCATGCTGGCCCCAGTTACTATTTGAAATGCAAAAATAATTCACATCAAATATAGATACAGGCATCTTCAGACTTCTAGAATCTTCCTCGTGAAGAATCATTAAAACACAGTCACCCGTGTTCCTTGCATGCTTATTTCACTAACCATAGCCCATGTAGGGAAAAAAAAAAGTTCTCCCCCCCTCCGCCATGCAAATGCTTATAAATGAATGAGGAAAAAAATTAATTAATTACATGAATATTAAGAGGTTACTTATCTTTTATAACGTTGGGCCACAAGTTGACTAATTAAAAGGAATGTGGGTTGGAAAGCTGCCAGAAATCTGCTCCTTTCATTTGGAGGGCCACAGGCTGGAGCCAGTGATTGTGCGTGAGACGGTGCAGGCCATCCACATGAAGCAGGCGCGTCTGAATCACTGGCAACGGGGTGGCCCACCGGCAGGCAAAATGGTTAAACAATACATAATCAGGTTTTTATTTGGTATTTCCTGCGAGGCTGTGCCCGTTGTCAGGGAGCACACTGTATTATTTTTCCCCCTTTGGCTGTATTAATTGTTGGTCATAGCTGGCAAAGCCCCAAACAGGGACAGATAAGGGGGGGAAATGGCATGTGAACATTAAAGCCCCAAGTGTACTGGGGGAGGAGGGAGGAGAAAGCAAAAAAAAAAAAAAAAAAATTACAGCATATATCAGGAATTTTCCAACTAACGATGTGCGGATGTGGTAGCACGCAGGATAAAGAGCCAAACTGAGCTTGCTTTGTTCACTGAGAGGCCCCTGCCACATTCCTTTTAGCTGTGCATACTTTGGCTTCGTTCGTACAGTTTTAACTTTATTCTCTGTGTGGAGAAGCTCAGCTGTAGCTGGCTGTGCCTAATAATTCTACTGCAATAGTTGAAGATTGTGGATAGCTGTTATGTTGCTAGTTACAGAGAACTGACTTCAAAACCAAGGATAAGATTGAAAGTTTTTTTTAATTGACATGCCGTTGCTGTAATGTAATGATTATTTGCATCGATTTCATGGCAATATTACGGGACTAAGAAGAAAGCAGTGTCTTCTAAACTTGAGGTAAAAGTGAGGAACCCAAACTGGAGGTGATGAGAAGAATATAGGTATTTAGCCAAACAAAATCTTTGCCCTAACTAGTCATAAAACAGGATTTAAAAAAAAAAGTAATAGAGATAATCCCACCTGCTGCTTTGGGAGCCAATTTTAAAAGTGAATAAATATTAGTAAGTCCATCAGAAACAAAATACTGAAACTTTGTGATCTTGTCGTTACTATTTGAGGCATTAACTCTGTTGCTCAGATTGTCCTGGGACTCACTATGTAGACAAAGCTGGTCTGAAAGCTGTCCTCCTGCCTCAGCCTCCTGAGTGCTGGGATTAACGAGCATCATCACATTTGTGAGGTGTTTTTTTTTTTTTCTTTTAATTCAGTAACAGTTTTTTTTTTTTTTTAAAGGAAAGAAAAAAAAAAGTTGTACTCGAACAGTAGCACCTTGCTTCACAGTACTGTCCGCGTGCATGCCTGCAGCCAACTCAGTGGCTGTAACCCTGGGCTTGAATTCTGGCTTTCACATGTGGCTAGCAGGAGCCTTTCTATAGCTACTAACATGTGCTGAACATCATAGAACATGGACAAAGCACGCAGAGCATATCTCACAACTGTTTACGATATCAAAGTGGCATCCCGCAGTGGAAGGGCAGATGTACAGAAAACATAGTAAATAAACTTCTGACATCTTACGTCTTGTGAAGTTTTGGGGTTTGGGGTGTTGGACCGTCTGTCTGCCTTAGAGTATAGAATAAACTTATTTAATCACAACATTCTATAAAAGACAGCAAGGTTGTTTGGTTCTCTAATGAGAGTTTTTTGATTGCTATTAAGTATTTTTTGAGCAGCTGAAATTTTAATAACATTTCTTAGACGCCCTTAAGACCCAGTTGCTAGTAAAGGAAAACTGAAAAACGTCTACTCCCAAGTAGCATTACTGAGACAGGCTTCCAGCTACAGGAAACACATACTTCATAGCCTTCCACAGTGTTCCCGGGAACAAAAAGGCCAGACCTCCCTCTCTCCCTCTCCAGAGCACTTTTTCTCCTCGGTCTCCCTGATTAGATGGCCTTGCAAAAGACTCCCTTGCAATGACTTTTGTACATGCTAGTTGCATTTCTGGTATGTTTTCATTTTCTTCTCCAGAAATCTGAACCTTCTTGAAGACAAGAAATATATCAGGGTTTTATGACTGCCAGTATGGGAGTTACACAGGTTGGATCCCCAGGACTTCAGATGTCCTCCGCTCCGTAGAAGTGGCTGTAGTAGCAATGACCAATGTTCAGGTTCTAAACATCTTTAAATCCACAAAATTCATAAACTATAGCTTGTGTTTAAATAGGCTTGAATCCCCAACATCAGACCAGCTTTCTTTAAGTCCTATGTCCAAAGACATCTTGAGGCCTTAAATGCGCCACTTTCATCTTCAAATAATTATTATAACATCTTTTGAGTCATTTAGTAAAGACTTTGTAATAGAGCATATAGATGGTAAATTTTTATTGGATTTTTTTAAAACTTCTTGGCATTAGGAATAAAAGTTAATTCTTTCCCCACTTAAAAAAAATAGCAACAACAATAAACCCAGTGTGGTCAGCTTTCCTTCAGAATTGGAAAGCTACCTTTTCATTTCTATAAGTGGCGTTTTTTCTCTTCAGCTGCTTTTTATGTTGGGCTGTTAGCAGTTTAGCCTGTCTTTAATTTTAAGCACCATTCTTCTGGTCAGGAGATCCCAATAGGAAGCCCCACTACTGCAGCCTGGCTTCTCATTGGCTGTCCGTGAAAAGAGCATTTCTGCATAAATTGGATGCTTCCTTCTCCCCTGGAGACCAAATATGCTCATGTTTCACAATCCTCTGGTTTTAAGCTTCAGTCCATGGCCTGAAGCTGGAAACTTTCACTTTGTAGAACACAGCACAACACCGAAATCCAGACCCAGTGCCCCCAACATCCCCGTGGCCCAGACTGCGGGTTGAATACATGCTTTCTTCTTAATCCAGTGTTTCTGAGCTGCCCCCGCTGAAATCAGAAACGGATGTGCGGAGAGAGGTGTCCCTGGAAGAAAGGTATTTCCTTTGTGAGACTGCAAGCGAATACAGAATCCAAGGGGTTAACCTGAGCAGGGCTTGGAAAACAGAGGCGAAGGTCACTGTCGGCGAGAGCAAAGACTTTTCCAGCCTGCGGTCCTGAGCCTTTCAGCCGGCCTTCCCCACCCAGGGGATTGTAAACATTGGCTCTGGGCCACCGTGTCCCGCAGCACAAAACTTCTCTGTGCTCCCAGCCTATGTGCATTTATGGACGTTACCGCGGCCAACCCTAGAGTGCGTCTGTGTGCCATGCAGGGGGAGGAATCCTGTCCAGCCCGAATGCAGGGCTTCGCGTGGAACCCAGCCGCCCCCTCCTCTGACTTTCTCTAGTCGGAAGAATGTGTAGAATGCGGTCACTTAATCAGAACCCAGAAGAGCTCTTTTATCTTCCCTTTGTTGTAAGCAGCAACATCGCCCTTATCTCTTTGTCCTTAGCTGGATCCAGTGCCCTCCAGTATGGGAACCGGCTGTGTGAAATCCCTTACTACCTGGAGCTCTGCTTCTTGTTTTCAAAGCCTTGTGAGTTCCTCAATCACCCACAAAGGAATTATGGGGCTTTGTAAGCGTCATTTAAATTAAGTTGTCTTCATCCTGGGACCTGAGTTATTTGGTAATGTTTAAAAGGGACCAAAATGATTCAAGCATGAACACGACCATTTATGCCTGGTTCTCCCAAAGTCTGTAATCCGTAACTTATTATCATAATAGCCTTCATTGATCCCCTCGCATGAGAACAGAATGGAATTCATAATATGTGTTGCTCAAGTTTCTCCCTCTTGAGCTTTTTAAAATCTGTTGTAGACAGGAGATATCTGTCTATGAGCTATTTTATGCGATCTTGGTTTTTCTTATGGTACTTTTCCTCCAATGATTTCTAGAGTCAGGAAAAGATTCTTCGTGTTCATATATTTGCATATTATAATACATAGTGTTAAAAAAATTATGCCCTATATGCTTCCTTTTTGCTGACATTTTCTACCAGTCTCTGTATTTTAGGGGCAAATATCCGATCTTATCATCTGAAAGGGCTACTATAAGCATGTTTGTAATAAATTTAGACGATTGCCTATAGAGAAGTGTATTAATCACTGCACTCCTGTTTAAATAATGGCTTTTAATTCTGAAAATAATAGGAAAAGGAAACAGGCACAGCCCTTGCTGTATACACAGGGAACTGTGTTGTCTGCTGCACTGTAGATCAGTTGGCGAAGCGTGGCTCTGCCTCTGCACCTCAGTCTAAAGGACCCTTAAAGGAATTCACAGTGCCCTCTGGGACTGCAATTTTATTTTGTTTCTTTTTTTAAGGAATCACAAATCTTGTTGGGCACTTGTTGATGTCCTTTATATTTCCCTGTTGATTAAGACTCATTTCTTTAAATGTCAAGTTTCCATGAGCAGCCTCAGTAATCGCATTGGTACATTGGCGTGTAGATTTTATTCATAATTATAGGATTCTGGGGTTGACGAAATAAAGTCACATGACTTTATATTGTAAGAAAACGAAAGCACAAGGATATGAAACTACCTATTACAATACAGATGTTCAGAAATTGTGCGGATTTATCTGGAATGAAACCCCCAGCTCATCCAACCCTTCTAGAGCTCTTTCCCTTGGTTTATCTATTATCTTATATGAAGATATAGCATGCTGTTTCCTGGTGATGGAAGGTACAAATAATTAGTACCTGATATTTATTTCATAAGCACACTTAGGCAGAAGAATAAGTAGCGATTATAAGCAAACGCTTTATACACTGAGCTTGGTAACAGGAGGTCTTGATCTTTCGTTCCCAAGAGTCTAATGACTCACACTTCACCTTGCCACACCTCAGGCATTTTAAATATCTCACAATTTCTGTGGAGTCCCCTTTTTGCCTTACCCTTTGAACATGAGGCCTCCCCTTCCAACAGTGAATTTTACTAGCAAGATGACCAAAGCTGTTCACAGAGGTTAATTTGTAGCATTATCTGCTTTAAACAACTAATGAGAAAGAAAGACTTCAGTTCAGAGAGACACAAAAGAAAGGACATTCTTTACAGAAACATCTACTATAGTTACAGTTTTTGATGAGGAAGACAACATGCAGTCATTATGCAAACTAAAAGATCTTAAAAATGTATAGTTACATTAATTTTAAGATGCTTCTATAAAGTAGAACACATGAAAAGTTTAAAACATAAATATCGAACAGAAAATAAGAGTTAACAGCAGATTGGAAAAACAAGTGAAAATTGATCCTAACAGGAACAACAAGGACAGTCGATGCAAAGCTGATATGAGAAGAGAGTGTCCGCTCTTCTGTCGGGTTAGAATAGCTTTCAGAATTGGCCTCTTAAGGCAAGATCAAGTAATATGATCCTCTAGGCACCCATCCTTTTACTAAGTCTCAAGCCTGTGCACCCCCAGTACTCTGTCTGTGTGTCTCTTTCCATTAACCTGGGTAAAAAAAATAAATACATGTTTCGTGTATTACTTCACATGCAAGTAAAAGAACATAGAGAATATGCCCTGCAAAAGAGAGTTCGAGACCATGCGAAATAGGTATTCCTCTTAGAATCTACATTTTGTTTAGGTCACCATTGGCTTACAACCCCTGTGTGAGGCATTAAGAGCTAAGTGCTGGGACATGCTTGTTGGGAGACATGAATTATGCTTGAAAGGTTAATGGCTTGGTAAATGAACCAAGCATGCCTTCCTCCTCCCACTTTAAAAAAACTGAAGAGTACAAGAAGTGCAATAAAGAACAGGCATAATAATGTATTATGGATGTATTCAAGAAAAAGGCTTGGCTTACAGTAATAAGAATTTTCTCTTACAATGATCCCCATGAGAAAAATCACAAAAGATTTCATCCTATTTCATTTGGCTTGGAAATGAATTTATGATAACATCCACAAAGAATTTGGGATTTCAGACTGGAAGTTTCCATTCGCCATCTTAGAAATGTACTATGATGGGTGTATGTGGACTGTTCTTGGGGTCAAAACAGTCCTTCAATTGATAGCACTATGGCTAATTAGCAAATGCAAATGCACTACTGAAGTTCTTTCCCATTAATGCCAATTAGCTAGATTTTTGCCCCCTGATTTGTCTGCAGAAGTTTCAGATGAAGGCGTTTAGGCTTTCAGTGCTGCGAGTCTCACAGGAGCAAATAACTGTATAGCCTTCAGCGCCTTCAGTGCTCTGCTGCATTTACGCGTGACACGTCTTTTCAGTATGAAGTACTTCGCCAGATTTGAACTGTGTGTCTGCTCTCAAGTTTTCTTTTGTTTTAAAGACCTTACAGAGGTAATGAAGACTTATTACATTTCTCTGTACATGCTACAGGCTTTTCCTTGAAGCAACCGACTCCCTCTGCTGGCTCCAACTATGGAATTGAAAGCATGCGAAAGGCAGGTCAGGTCTGACCAGGAGGCCACAGGGTTGCTCGCTGGCGATAAGCCTTTGCCTTACTCTTTCCATCTGCGTAAAATTAAACTTCAGCTTGACTCTTTTTAAAATCCTGGGTGTAAGATATATTTTATATTCCTTTTGAGGACAATTTGAAATTCTGCAGCTAGTAATGGTTTGATAATTAAGAAGTCTGGCATACAGATTTACTCTATAGTAGGTGCTCAATTTAATATTTATTAGTTTCTTGATTGCAACCATATTTCATTATACACAGGCAGATTACGTGTACTTTATTGTAGGAGCAATAAATCACCCGTTCTGTTTAATGAAGTCATCTGTTTCCATGGTACTTTCTCAATGCCTTATTGTAGTGCCAGCCACATTGTATTAATGTTACTTCTTTTTATATTTGCCTCTGAGCTGCGAACTCCTCCGTGACAGGCCTGGTTTAGAATTTGTCTTCGTTCTCTCAACCCTCTCACGATAGGTTGATTGACCAGGAGATGTTGGTGCACTTCGGTTTTACAGGTAACTTCCCAAAAGATGTACAAGCGGACAAGGAGTTTAAGTAATTAGAATTGTTCTAATCTACTTTTATCATGAAGAAGTAGTTGAAGAGCCTTTACCTAAGCAGGAGCATTTATCTGTGAGTACAGAATAGTGTAGTTAATAAAGAAGATGAAAATATGTTCACATCTCCCCCTGTAGGATTATGGAGTGCCTAACTAGTACTGGTTATACTGCAGCCCTGAAGGGAACTTTATAACTTTTGTTTCTCTTCTTAAGCTTTCACTTTCAATACAAAGCCAGACATTCATTCTCATTTATCTTGGCACTTGAAAAATTATTTCATTTATTTTTTTCTGAAAAGAGGTGCGGCTACTGCATACCGTGTCACACACACGTGGAGACCAGAGGACAATTTTTCAGAAGTCGGTTTTCTCCTCCCACCATGTGGCCACCAGAGACCAAACTCAGGGGCTCAGGCGCCCTTACCCACTAAGCCATCTCACTAACCCGCAATTTAAATTAAAAAAAAAAAAGGAAAGATCCCTATATCCCCAGTCTTATTTTTTGGACAACATTAGTTAAGAATGTTAAGTTCCATGCAGAGAAGCATTGTAAACTTAGTTTGGATGACTCATGTTCTCAACCTGCGTCTTGTCATAGAGGTATTTTTCCAAGGAGCACTTACATGGGTAAAATGGCAATAGATATGACATGAGAGGGAGAAGTCATTCAGTTTGGTGAATGCCTAATTTAAGCCAGCTTCTTTTTTATTTTTATTTTTAATTATATTAACAATGAACTTAGATGTTTTCATCATCCCCCACCTACCCCACCCGTCCCTATCCCATCCTATCCCTTTCTCCTATGTCCCCTTGCATGTTTGATCCACAAACCAGTTTCTTTTTAACTGCAGGATTTCACTTAGCCTTTAATAAGTCAGTGTGTAGTAGGTAGACTTAGCATATCCTACACGTGTTGATTTAGAACTGTTTGCCATAGATCATTTTTGGACATTACTAAACTTCCTTTAGAACACAGGTGCATACACACTCAGGACTTCACCGTGTAGCTAAATAAGCCCCTCTAATAGTTCAACAATGCCTCCAGTATTCCTCTGTGATTAGAAGTGCCTTGATTAGGGAAACATTGATGGAATCCATCATAATTCATTTCTTAAGACATCTAAAGGTCCCCTGTCGCTATTTGTCTGCATGTTGCTGATAAATTCACAACAAAACATGACTTGAGGAAACAAGGGATTTTTTTTTTATTTATTCAATTGTGCGTGTATGCATGTGTGCGCGTGTGTATGTATCTGTGTCTATGTATGTGTGTGTAGAACCATGGACGAATTAGGGAATCACCATGGACGCCTCCACCTCCTCCTTGTTTACTCTGCCCCGGGATTCACAGGCTCCGCCCTACCAGGACCTGAAACTCAGGCCGCCCCTGCTTCTGCCTGGCGTCTATACGTGGGGTCTAGGATTCGACCTCAGGATCTTCCGCCTGCAAGGCAGAGGCTTAACCCCTGAGCCACTGCTCCAGCCCCCAAGGGATTTTATTTTGACTTATGAGTGCTTATAGTTCTTAGTCCAGTTTTGACAACACCAAGGGCGAGTGTACTGACCACATCATATCCACAGGACTGCTGAGAGAGGGCAAACCTCACTCACCATATAGCATGTCTGTCCAAATATGCCGAAGAATACCAATTTACTGAGCCAGCTCCCTCCGTTTCGGGGATGGTCCCATCTGTCAAGGGTCTTCATCCATCTTAGGCAGTCTCCTACAGGTTTGCTCAAGGCTTGCCTTAGCTGTCAGCGCTTCACAGATGTGCCCAAAGCTCAACCTGCAGCTGACTTCTGTAGCTAACTGTCACAATCTCCAGAGGTTCTTCACTTTTATCTTAGAACACACTGGCAGGTGTTCCTTCTCGCCCTTCTTACGTGTTCACAGACTGTACAACCCACTAGGGAAGGAGCTGCGCTCTAGGATTTACTAGCACAAAATTTCACACATGAAGTAGCACCCCACAAATGTTTAGTGACAAAATAAAATCACAGTCACTTAGCTTATAAAGTGCAAAGGAAGATGGTACCACATGGGCAAGGTTTATCGTCTTCAACCCCAGTGGTTGCCTTGGTTCCTCTGTGAATTACCTGCTGGTTGAATGTGGGCTCACTGTCAGTGGTGAGATGATAGTGTGGGGTCTGAAGAGGGAAACGCGATAGCAGGGCCATCTGCTTAATATTTCCTCTTGCCTAAATAAACTTCAAATACACTTCTGTATTTTAGTTGAGAATGATGGTTCAGAATTTCATTAGAAGAAATCCAATAAAACCACTATCAATATATCTAAAGCTTTTAAATTACTAACATTCAAGCAAACAGGTCATGGGGGGTGTATAAAGAGTCTTAGTGTATAATCCTGGCTAATCTCGAACTTGTGAAGTTTACCAGACTCGACTCAAATTTTATAGCAATCCTCCTACCTCTGCCTCCTGAGAACTGGGATTATAGGCTTGTGCCAACACACTTGGCCTACAAGATAGTTTCTTCAAGATTAAAATGGATTTGGGGGCTCGGGTTTAGGGATTAAAGTCTTTGCTTCACAAGCAAAGGGACCTGAGTTCAAATCCCACATAAAACCATCAAGCTTCTAAGGTAGAGCTTAGAAAACTCCAGAGCAAAGCAATGGGGAGGTGGAGTAATTCAGGATGATTTTCAGTGTCACTCCTGGATCTCCACAGGCACATATATTCAAGTGCCCTCTTCTACACACACATGCGCATTTTCCCTCGCACACATACAAGTACACACACACACACACACACACAAAGAAACATGGATTTTGTTTACACATTGGTGAAGTTACCATAGTTAGATGCATGTGTCACCTTGATGGCTGAGGGTATGAGGTCTGAGCACATTTGTAGATAGTTGGTAGTTGAGTTACGCTCAGAGCAAAACCCCCGTGAGTTTTTCTAGTTGATGGGGAAGACCCAATCCATGATGGGTGGGACTAAGCCCTGAACATCTGAATAAAGGAAAGAGAGCTGACCCAGGAAGTTGGCATCCTTGTGTATACTTGGCCAGACAAGCTGGTCTGTCTCTCTTAGCCATTATATGGAGATGCTGTGGTCAGTTCCCTCGCCCCTTTGGTAATGGTACATTCTCTCCTGCCAAGACTGACAAACAACTGTAACCAGGAATGGTAAGAGAACATAAGCCCTTTGTTCCTTAAGCCATATGATGGTCATTTATCAGTAGCAATGCAGGTGAATTGTTACATGAGTCTAGAATATTTTCATGTTTTCAGGATAAGCGGAAGACAGATGGTTTTTTCCTGAGTTAGTTCATTTTCGAAGGTTGTTTGATATGGGTTATGGAGAAGTTGGAGGAGGCAAATTTGGGAGAATTTCTTTCTCATGAGAAAGTTTTTCTTGATCACACATTGAAAAAGTAGTTTTTAATATTTGCTGTGTGCCACATAATACTAGCAAGCTTTAATAAAAGTCTGGTTCTTAAATACTGCCCCAAAGGCTCAAATATTGAAGACTGGAAACCACAAACCTCCTTTCCCTCCTAATTTCACATGTTTCTGAGTGTGCGGCCCAATAAGTTTCATCTGTGTTTCTATTTATTTGTTTAGTGTGTGTGTGTGTGTGTGTGTGTGTGTGTGTGTGTGTACTATATGTCCCTGTGGAAGACCAAGGGTAACTTTAGGAATCATCCCAGATTGCTTTACCTCCTTTTTGCTTTGCTCTGGAATTTCCCAGGCTCCACCCCCCAGGGCAGGAAGTGCAGGCCTCTGTTTCTGTCTGGCGTTTTTTACGTGGGACCTGGAATCTGGACTCAGGACCTTTTGCTCGAGAAACAACCTTAACGCCAGAGCCATCTCTCCAGCCCTGTGTTTCCTTTTAATGGCATGTGCTTAAGCACTTGCTGGATCATGTCAGTGGAACCCCCCATCTGACATTAACCCTCAATATTCTCTCGGAGAGTCGTGGCGCCTCTTCAGATCCTTCCCCTTGCATGGTGAAAGGGTAATAGGCCGAATCTTGTGCAGGTCTTGTGGAAGCGCTCATAGCGGCAGCACTGTCATCCAGAAGATGCTATTCCTCCCCACCCTCTCACAGTTTTACTCCTCCCTCTTCCCCAGTGTTCCTTGAACCTTGAAGTGAGAGTATGATTTAGATTTAACTGACCTGGTTATGGCTAAGTTGTCCACAGTCACTTGTTCTCTGCACTTTGGTCAGTTGTGATTCTCTGTATGAAACCTCTTCCATTGCAGAAAGTTTCTAGGTCACATACGGAGATCTTCTTTAATCTATGGGTATGACGGTAAGTGTTCAGATGGTTATTACGGTTAGAATGTCTGTTGTCCCCCACAGGCTCCTGCGTTTGCGTCTTTATCTGCTGTTAACATTTGGGAAGGTCGTGGCACCTTTAGGAGGTGGAGCCTTGCTGGAGGAAGGGATGTCATAGGGGGCTTGTCTTGAGGTTGGTTAGCCCCACCGCTGTGCCTCTGCTAGTATTCTACTCTCTGGCATTCTGCTGCTTACTCTCTCGGCCACCATGATGGACGTGATCCAAGCCACCTGCAGCCTCTACCTTTTCCACCATAATGGACTGTATCTCCCTTCTTGGAATCGTAAGCTGAATAAACCTCCCCCTTTCCTCCCTTTCAGTTGCTTGAGTATGAGTGTTGTCTTACAGCAGCAGAGAAAAGTAAATGCAGCAGTGGCAGTTTACAATCGTGTCCTTACAGCTAAATCTTTGTTGTAGTTAGTTTTCCCTTAGGGCTTGTGGCCTCTCCTTCCATTGGTGGCTTCTTGGCCTGATTTCCCATTACCTAGGAATGAGTTCACTGCTGAAAAGCAGGTGGTAAATCTAATCAGAAAACAGTTGGTTACCCCATGGTATTCATACCGCTGCTGCGCAAATCGTCACCTCTTGCCAAAATGGTTTGTCACTGTAGCTTGCAGCTTTGTAGATAGGTATTTCTCCCCAACAGCTTGCATAGCACTCTCTCACACTGAAAACCGTCCAGAAAGGAGGAAGCTTCCAGATCAGTTCCATCTTGTTTTTTCCATCTACATATTTTCTTAAATATCATTGTAATCACTTCTTTGACCATTTATCAAAACCTCTCACCAAGCTTCAAGAATAAAAGAGTCTACCTGCCACAGATTTCTAGAAAGCATCAACATTCTTTGAAATGTTTATAAATGGAAACGGGTAGTGTTTTCTTCGAATTAGTTCTGAACTTGGAAGGCTACTTTTCCTTTCAAGGAGCATTTGCCTGCAACAACCACGGCTCACCAAGCACATGTGCAGCTTGAGCTCTGAACTAGGTGAGAAACCTTCTGCTGGTTTTTATGTTCACACGTGTGTCTCTCCTGATAGCGGATGTACCTAGAAATACTTTGCAAAGCCCTTGGTATTAGTGTGGTTCTTCCTAGAAACTGAACAGTTTCAAGAGAAGCATTGCAACTCATGAACAAATTGAACTGATGTGTTCTTTGATCATCTCTTTAGTTAACACATTCCTTTTCAGTGATCCCTTCATCTCTACTTATGGAAGATATTGGGGATGAATATTAAATTCTAAAGGTATGTTAAGAATACATTAAAATGTTTATAAAATGAACAAGGAGAAGATTAAATAAAGCACTAAGGACAAATATTACATGTCAGACTTTTTGTTTGAAGCAACTTTGAAATCAAGTATTTAATTTAGTGTGTCATCTTTAATAACCACAGAGTTGTACCATTCTCCTAGAAATTCTTGTGCCTAATGATGTGAGTGGGTAGTTTGTTTGGGGCTTGGAATGATGTTATAAAATGGTAGCTACAGGTATACAGGCGGCCCATCTGTATTTTCCTTCTCCATTTCCATAATTCAAGTCTTCTGTGGTTTTGCTGTTTGTCAGTGAGAACCTTGAGTATGTAAATGTGTGAGGGGTAAGTTTGAGGAAGAGCCTTACTTGAGGAACTAGTTAGTAGGTAATATTATTTGCAGAGACAGAAGAACAAAAAAAGACAACGGGTTGGAAGAAAGAAAGACACCATTGTCTTCAGGGAAGGAGTTTTCTGAGGGGTTTGCAGAACAGGCCCATACACATAGTGCCCAGGTTCTGGTCCCATGTAGAACATTATGGGTGGGCAATCCTTCCTTTCCTTTCAAACAGGTCTGCATCTCTGTGATGCTAATGTCATCACTGATGGTCATTTTAAGTGACATACTTTGGAATATCATCATTCTTAGAAAACATCTTTTGTTCTTGTCAGCCTTTTGGTGAACGTACACAAATGAAAAAGTGTTTTGTTTTTTTTTTTCCTTCTTGGAAAAAAATATATTTAAAGTTAACAAAAAAGACCAAAAAGAAAACGTGTGAGCCAGGTAAAGTGGCTTACTACTACAATACCAGCAGAACTCTTTGGTTAAAAAACAAGATAAATGAAAATTCACAGCCAGATAGGTCTATATAGAGCTCTAGGCCAACTAAGGCTGCATACCAAGACTCTTAAATAAATAAATAAATGCAAATGTAAGCAATGAAAGGAAGAAGAGAGAAAGGAAGGAAGGAATCTGAAGTCACTGGTTTTTCACAGTGGGAATGAAATTGAGTCCGACGCCTCCCATCTCTTTGCTTCCTGGTCTGCCATTCAACAGCTCATTTGTTTCGGCATTGTTAAAAGTAGCCATTGGTACTCAAGATTATATGAAGTTGGTCCAGCACAGAATTTTATATATGCTGAGCTTTACAGATGTTTTCTTCCCATCTTTTCCCAACCTTCAAGTAAGATTAAAAATAAGAAGCTTTGGGGAAAAGATTACAAAATCCCATAGTAGTCCATTCTGAAATACTTGTCATAAAATACTTTCTCCTATCTCACTCAGATTCCTAGTACTCAGTTTAAGTCTTTCTTTCAGCTGGGTCCCCTGCTTTTGTTTGGAGTTTTACTCTTACCAAGTGTCATCAGTAGCATACATCCTAATCTTCGAAAGCATATTTCCTTTATTATTGTCCTTAATATGTAAAAATCACAAAAATATAGTGTAAAAGAGTCCTTCCTACATGAAACATCTTTCTGGCAACCTACGTTAGTTGGTAAGTACTACGTACATCTCAGTGGCACCAGGTGTGGCAGGAAGAGGGGAGGAGAGTATGTGTGACAGAGCGAGCTGTGCTTTGGTGGCTCCCGCAGTGAGACACTCCAGAACGTTCCCATTTAAGGACAGCAGAGCCCACGGAAATGAAAGATGTCCAAGGGTAGACATGCATGAGCTTGGTTTTACAACTACACTTCCATTTCTCTAGCCACATAACGTGCTAGACTACATGTGGCTGTGTTGTGTACAGCCTACACAAAGATGAGCAGGGGCAAAAAGAAAAAGACACAGACTTTAGAGGCATGTGTTTCTATAACAAAAATTAAAATTCCCCTTACAAATGTGTGCCCTCCTCAAAGCACATAGATTTCCTTAAGAGTTAAAACAACTTTCAAGAGGAAGCGATGAGCTGTACATTCTGCCATATCCTGTGTTCAGATTAGTTTTCATTTCTACTTATCTGCAAAGGTTAAAGGAATGTCTGCAAATATTTGCTCGGTTTCTATGGTGAAAACAGAGAGCGATCAAGTGGGTGATTGTTTATAGTGTCAAAATCCCAACTGTGCCATACTGTACTTCCACAAAGAGAGTGAGTTTGTTGCTTGAAACGTCATAGACATTTAGCAAGTAGTGACTATTTTAAGTTTCACGAGTTCAAGTTGAAGTTTAAACAATGCAGGGTGAAGGAAAACATGAGCCCTTCAGGCATTTTTAAACTTCATTTTACAAAAATAAAGTGGTCCTGGCACTTTATTAAAAAGTCATTTGATGATTAAAGATAGTGTTGGCGGACTTTCTGAATGCAAGGCACGGATCTGTGGTCGTGCTGTGCTCTCTATCCTGTCCTGGCTTCTCACCTAACTCGGGAACACTCCATCCCACTGTCTTCTGACTGTTTACCAGATTATATATCTGGGACAGGCATTCATTTTCCACCTGCTGTTCCACATTGCTTGTTCTCCAAGGTTCTGGGGTTGAAAAGTCCACTTGGATCTCTTACTTCAAAAGTCTGGCTCTGGTCCTAGCAAGCTTAAGGAATACAGTACAGGAGCAGAGCGTGGAAGAGTTGAGATCATTTGCGTTTGGGGTGGAGTAAGCAAGGTGAAGGGTCACAAGAATTAGGAATGCGATTTTGAAGACTATCTTCCAGAGAAAGGTCTCAGCCTGTGGAAAGGTCGAAAGTCATGACACAGCATGCATATTTGAAGAACCTCAAAGCATCTGAGTGGGTTGAGGAGAGACTTCCTGTAAAGAAAAGCCAGAGAAGGTGGGAACTACATCTTGAGGGCACTGAGGTTGAAATCTATGTTGACTCTAAAAACTGAAATACAGATGCAGGATTTTAAGCAGGAGAATTCACATACTTTCAGAAGACAGTGGAAGCGTGCAGGCAGACCAGTAGGAGGGAGTTACTGGTGCCATCCTGGAAAGGGTAGGTTTGTGGTGAAACTTAAAGGTGGCTTCATTGATTGCGGAGATCATCGGGGACCTGAGTAATTGGCCATTTTGTTTAAGGAGAGAAGATACAAGAAGAAGAAGCAAGTTTCCAAGAACAGAAAGTGCCCGAATGTTGAATTTGAACTTCCTGGGATGTCCAGGGCACAGCTGACCCTGTGGGTCTTGTGCTCTGCAGAGTTCTGGGTACAGCATGAATTTGAGAGCTTCCAAATTCCCAGTGTGAGATTGGGGTTGTGCATTGTATAAGACACTGATTCCCAGAGGAATACACTCAGACAGAGCAGTTAGCTAAGAAAAAGAAAGGAAAGATGAAGACCTGTGATGGAACATGGCATCCTGCACTGAGGGAGTGCACAACAGTCACCTGTCCCCAGTTTTCCTTCAGCCTCGTCATTGGGCCTTCTGCTTTCCTAATATGTGACCATGCTGTCCACTGTGAACACAGTGCCTCTTATAGACTGGACACCTGGTAAGCTTACCTCGGCTCGCTCTGACATCTAAATACAGTTTACTGTCTGGAGTGAAACCTTTTGAGGCTACATCCACTTTGGCATAATCAAGAGAGAAAAGTTCATAAAGAGAAAATGTCATTGGCATTACAAAAGGTCACAGGCCTACCTTGAACCTCACTTCCATTCGACCTTTATCAGTTGTTAATGACCCTCCCTGGACAGAGAACACAGGTCTGTTTTCCTCAGCGACTCTCTTCTAGATAGCTTTTTTTATCTACTTGGAAGAGGCTCCCTTCTCCACTCAATTCATTCCCCCTCTGCTGTCCATTGCCCCTTGAGTCCTAAGTTGTTAAATCCTCTGAATGAGATGGATGCAGCTCAGTTTTCAGCCATAAGTCCAGTTCCATGTTCAAAGACACTAAGTTACTACTGGGCAGCATTGCCCCATAATCTCTAGCATCGTGAATTAGGTCTGTCCATCCTTAGCACTGCTCCTGGGACTTTCCTGTTGTTCATTCCTGTTTCTAGTCAGCAGACAGTTACCCTACACCATTCCAGGCCTGACATTATAAATGCATTGTGGCCAGTGACTCAGTTGGCAAGAATGAACAATTGAAAAGCTCCAGTACCATGGAAGGGCAGTGAGAGTCAGAGGGGAGCTGAGCCCTCAGAGCTTGGGGTGGCTCTGGGGAGAATGGTAGTGAAGGGTGGTCAGGTAATGAAGGTAATGGTCAGGAAGTCAGCATCTCTGATGGAAACCATTGGCCCCACGTGAGCCAAGACTGCTGTGGGGCTAGGGAAGGAAGGGTGGCCTTCCCAGTGGACATGTCACACAAGGATGAGAAGAGAGATGCTGGCA
This sequence comes from Typhlomys cinereus, assembly GCA_023101885.1. Classification (NCBI taxonomy): domain Eukaryota; kingdom Metazoa; phylum Chordata; class Mammalia; order Rodentia; family Platacanthomyidae; genus Typhlomys; species Typhlomys cinereus. Next base: position 4,550,633 of record JALPQD010000050.1, on the reverse strand, counting down.
CGATTGCTCTATGCTCTGAGATCTCCTCTTTAGAGCTTGACCATTTCATGTATCACAACGTTTTCTCTGACCCCCAGTTACAAATAAGCAAACTCTTTATTAGCTTATTATATGAGATAACTCTTTATATTTGCTGCAAAGTATTTTGCATTTAACTGTGTGGGGTGTGTGTGTGTGTGTGTGTGTGTGTGTGTGTGTGTGTGTGTGTGTGTGTAAGAGGGCACTTGAGAGTGTGTCAGTGGAGGCCCAAGGATGACATTAGGAATCGTCCTGGATTGCTCTGCTTTCTTACTGCTTTGCTCTGGGAATTTCAGGCCACGGTGTTTTTCTACTTGGCATTTTTATGTGGGATCTGGGATCCAAACACAAGTCTTTTTGCTTGTGAGGCAAAGATCCTGGACCGTCACCCCTCAGTCCTGTACTTAACTTTTTTAGTACTTTCCGTTAAATATCATGAGAGAAGACTCCTTGGAAGAATTCAAATCTTGATTCTTAATAGTTTCAATTTCACTTTATATTATAGAGCTGGAATTTTTTTTGAAGATCCTTTATGAGAAGCCAGTGAACCTATCGCTAGTTTTTATTTTCATTTCACAAACTATACCAATTTCTGTAGGCAGGAAATACATATTCAAGAGTTTCAGTGAGTAGGTCAGCACATGCCCATGTTCCTCATCAACTGCTGTCTGTGTTCATGTTTGAAGCATGTTTTAAAAAGCCCTGATGGTAGAACATGGCATCCCTAGGACTTGCCATGAGGAATCAAAAAGCAGAGAACGAGAATTTCCAAGGATAGTTTTGGGTCTCAACAGCACTACATCTTTAAATCCACAGTACCCTTTGGTGCGTCGTTTAGGAGTTCTCCAGTTAGCGTTGGAGATCACATAGTTAACAAATAGATCACCTTGCATCACTCAGCCCAGATGTGCTCTTTAATAGCTGAGATACCTTGTGATGTCTTCTTCCTCTATAAACTGTAAATCTAGATCCCAGCAAGAAACGGTGACACAATCCACAGAAGGTCGCTTCAGGATTGTTTACTGAGAGGTGATTTAAGAAGGGAGGATTTCAGGAGGGTCCTATACTTTGAATCTTGGTATCAGTCAGGTTCTCACCATTTCTGGGCTCTAAGGAAAGAGGAATCCAAAAGACAAGGGATCTGGCAAGAAGCGTGTGTTGGTATTGGGACAGTAGCACAAGCCAGCTTTCGACAACTTGCTGAGAGGACATGAAGGAGTTAAGGATCTGACTTCTCCCCTCATCTCCTTAACCTTGAGCTCCTGAACTCCTGCCAAAGCTTCCCAGTGGCCAAACTCTACAAGAAACTGGTGGCTTAGGACAATTTAGATAGGTCTCCCTCTAGGGCAGAGACCATTGGAAGCTCGAGGCAGCCCGGAAGCCTGACATTCACCCCAACTTTTCTGACCCAGTGGCATCCACCGACTCTCCCAGATCCAGGTTTTGAAATCGCGTGTGAATAGAAGACTGTTAGGTAGAATATTAAGTGCGAACAGTTGATTCTGCCGTGTATTTTGAGTCAGTGCCGGCCTTGACTCGACTCTATCTTGTAGTGTCATTGAACTGTTCAAAATAATTCTGAATAGAGATCAAAGCCTTTAAAGCAGATACATTCACTTGTGTAAATATCCTTGAACTCCTCCCTGCCTTCCGCTCCCCCGCCTGTTGCCAAATCCATTCACCACTTCTAGAGGCTGTTAATACATGTAATGGTTGTAATAAACACAGTATTTGCTTTGGTTCCAGCTGGCTCCAACCACCACACTCTGTCCATAGTTCCTGTTGTTATCTTTGCTTACTAGACAACTGCATTGTTCTCACTAGTAGCAACCTTTGTCACAGTTTCTCAGTGTTGATCCTTATATATTGCCCTCATTGCTTCCCACGGCGTTTTTAGTTTAGACTTAACACTGATTTTTTTTTTAAGGATATTTTTCAGTTATTTAATGTAAAAAAACTTTGCCTAAATTTGATTATGCTGTTGAGAACTGGCCTTATTTTGAGTACTTACGCCTTGAAACATTTTTATCAGTACCATTCACTCATTATAAAAAGGTTTCAAATTTAAAAATTAATATATAACTGCTTCTATGTGATTTAAACTGGTTGCAAGTTTGGTAATTTTCCATCAGAAGTTTTTAAAGACACAGAGTAAAATTCCTAAGAAAAACAAATTTATACTTACCGGCAAGGAGAATTTGTTATACTTTGTTCTGAAGTTAGACTTGGTTGCAATAAGTGTTTTAAATCATATAAATTTCAGACTTAAAATTATAGCAACTTATGTAAGAATTGGGTTAAGTAATACATAATAGTTATGTGCATTAGGAAATCAATGCTTGATATATGCATATATGTTACATTTATGATGTATATGATAATAAACCAGGGAATAACTTTTATAAAGTACTGTTTTTATATCTGTTATAAAAGATAATTTGTAATTTCAGTTGTAGGCTCTATGTTGTTGGCATTATTCTACTTGAAAATTAAATAGAAACATAAGTCTTGTAGAATTCTGTTTCTTTGGAAGTTTAGGTATGATAAGACCCATAAAAATTCAACAAAAAAGTCTCTTTAGACAGATATTGTTAGTTTAAATACAGTGTAAACATAATCACATTCTTTTTACTTTATAGCAAGAAATTGTGCAGAGACAAAGCACAACTTTACAGATTCAAGTGAGATTCTTTAAGTCTTACCTTTCATTGCAGTCATTCCCTAGAACTTGATGATAGACATCCATTCATGTAGTACCTGGTCACAACTCTCAACTGGAAAGCAGGAGAAACCTTTCTGGCAAACATTGTACAAGGCTGTCATTTAACACCAAAAGACAACTGAGTTTCTACAATGTGTAAATGCTCCTAAAAATCCCACAATAAGATGCTTCAAAGTCAATTAAAATTCATTTCTTTCAATGGTTTAATTCCAGCTCATCTCACTGCCAGTTTGTGTGTAAGTCTTCGGCATTCTGGGCCAGCGGTATTCTGAAGTGTCGGGAAGGAGGGCGGGGAGACATCAGACAGTCCTCAAGAGTCCCACCTTGCCTGCATCTCAGCCACATGCTTTTGGCCAGATTACACATCCTGTCTGAAATTCTCGGTGATGCAATGAAACGTGCTTAGTGACAGTGACTGGTTGGAATGGTATTCCTGATTTCATCCCTGACTCCTTCCTTATCCTTTCCAATCCCCCACCCTCATCACCATACTGCCAGGTTTTGGTAACCAACATCCATCATTGACCTGACATCTGCACATCCTTAGAGACACTTTTCTAGGCCTATATGGTCATTATATTTACACTCACACATCACCTGTTAATAAAAATCAAAGTATTGTACACCATTCCAGAACTTATTACTTATGTAGCAGTATTTCATGAACATCTGTTGGAATGTGCAAAATGAGAACAAGCTTATTCTTGTTTTGAAACTAAATAATATTCGCCTATCTGTCATTACTGTGATATAAACATCATTGGGAATATCTATTTGTCTAATATCCGTATTTCTGTAAAATAAGTTTCTTTGAAGAGAACTCATACATTATTTTATAGATGCTATCACTTCTCAGCCTTTTGGCTAAGATCAAGTGTAATTTTATAGATGCTGTTAGTTGGGCTGGAGAGGTGGCTCAGGGGTTAAGCCTCCGCCTTGCAGGCGGAAGGTCCCGAGTTCGGATCCCAGATCCCACGTATAGACACCAGGCGGAAGCGGGGGCGGCCTGCGCTTCTGGTTCTGGTAGGGCGGAGCCTGTGAATCCCGGGGCAGAAGGAGGTGGAGGCGTCCATGGTGGTTCGCGAATTCGTCCGTGGTTCTACACACACACACACACACACACACACACACACACACACACACACAGAGAGACACACACGCGCGCTCGCACATACACACAGTTGAATAAATAATAATAATAAAAAAAATTTAGATGCTGTTAGTTATTACCTAAAGAACCTATAATGTGAGTGAATATATTGTCTAAGGAGCCTATATAGACCAGTACAGTTTCAACCACCTATATTATGCTAAATTTCATTCTTTAGGTGGTTGAATTAAAAAATAAAGAATTCAGAGAAATAGACCGGACTAGATGGCTCAGTAGATGAAGGGCTTGCCACCAAACCTGATGACCTGAGTTTGATTCCTAGAACACACTTGGTAGAAGGAAAGAAATAACTCCCACAGGTTATGACCTCTCTTCATGCATGCACAGGAACACACACACGAGCACACACACACAAATGTAAAGGAAAAACAAGAAAAAATATTCAAAAATACCCCAAGAAACTAATAGAAGTTTTAAGGAGATAAAATAGAAATTACCAATGTGAGTTTTTTTTAAAAATATATGATAACTAAACTAAATATATGATAGACCTGACACATATAAAGAGGAAGCAAAAGTACACATTAAGAAAAAAAAATTTAGTATAACCAAGGAAATAAAAGATTACAGTAATGAGACAGATGTACAGCTTTAAGCCAAAACAGCTTTAAATCTGGATCATGGGCTTTCACAGCAAAAAACCCTTATCATCATCAAAATTTACTAATGAAGAGATGAAAATATGAATAGGAAAATTACCAAGAAAAAATTCAAAAGGTTTTGAAGGCATGTTGCTGACAAAGGTCTAGACCCAGACAGTTCATGGGTAGTTTAATCCTCAAGGAATTAATTATTATATGGTATAAGTACTGCTCAAGTATAGAGAAAAGAGTAGAATGATAGATATCCTTGATGTCAATATAGGAAAAAGGAAAAATTAAAACATAAAAAGAATATTCTAGACTACTTTCATTTATAAATATCAGTTAATATCCTAAATAAATATTAACAGAGTTCTTAAGTGTGTGGAAAGAAAATGCATGATTAAGAATGCTGTATTTCAAGAAGATAGGAATGAGGTAATATTGGGAAATCCAATATAATTAATATATCATTCATGAACAGTAATCACATAGCCATTATTAATAGACTTTTTAAATTTTATTTAGTGTGTGTGTGTGTGTGTGTGTGTGTGTGTGTGTGTGTGTATCAGAGGGCACTGTATGTCCATATGGAAGACCAAGGATGGATGACTTCAGGAATCATCTTAGACTGTTTCTACTTCCTTTTTGCTTTACTCTGGGATTTTCCGGACTCTACCTACCAAGGCCAGAAGTAAGACTGCCTCCGTTTCTGCCTGGAATTTTTACAAGGGACCTGGGGTCCAAGCTCAGTTTGCAAGGCAGAGTCTTAACACCTAAGCCATATCTCCAATTAATTTTTAAAAGAAATGGAAGAGAATTCCCAGAAAATATTAGTATGTTCTTATTGTTTTTTTTTTTACTGTGTAAACATATTTAATGATCACAGAATGAAAGCAAACATAGCCCTACTGAGGTGTTTTTTTTTTAATGCACAATTGGAAATCATAGTCTCCTTCAAACAAGTCAAAATAATAAGGCATCAGCATGAAATATGATCTGGTATGATAGTACACTTTATTTTAAATTAGGTTAACGAAAATGTATTCCTTCCAGAGTCATCTATAAGCCACTCAGGTGGAATTTGTGGTCTGTTTGCGCCTATACTTGTGCTTGGAGTGTCAGAGTGGCAAAGAAGTGCTGTTCCTACTATGAAAACTAAAAAAGTAGAACAAAAGTTTGCCCAGTTGTATTTCTAGGACTGATTGCCTTAAAATCAGTATTTGGATAAGTCTTAAAGCCTTATTGCTTTGGATATAGTATCGCAATAGGCATTTACTGATACATTCTGGATAAAGTCAAATCCAGACCCTGAAGAAGGAGTCATAATATGAACTCCTTGTTGCAGGTTAACAGTGAGTTGGGGGGGCGGTGATGATATACAAACTGGACCTTGCAGGATACGTAGGATTTCCACACATAAAAAAGGAAGAAAAGCTTTCTGGGCTGAGAGAACAGTGTGAACAAAAGCAGTTGATGGCAAGAACTACAAAATTCATTATAAAATCTCATGGTATTTAAGTCTGACTGAGCATTACCTGAAGAACATTAAAGAAAACAGAAAAACTGATAGTCCAGCCCTGGAAATTTAATCCATGGGGGACAAGATGTGGTCTAGACACCCAAGTTTTTCTTAAAACTTCAAGGATGATTCTATTCTGTTCACTGACAAGGTCGAAAACCAGTGATGTAACGTAATGTGTGATCCGTGTGCCAGGGATATAGAAGTATCCTGGATATCATATTGGAAGGACATGTATTGGAGCCAAAGTAACTGAAATAACACTGGGTATTGACAGTTAGCTTTTTTTATTATTATTTCTAAAATATTACCAGTATCCCTGCAATTCATTTGTTATTGTAGTTACTATTTAAGATTAAAGTTGAGTGTCACCATAGCTGGTTATGGTCCTCTCCTAATTAGGTACTTAAACTGAGTTTGACTTCTGGATGATTTCAAAGCAAAACATACTAAGAGAGATGAAGAGGAGGGAGGGGACCTGTCTATGCTATCATGTGATCACCCCCAAAGTTGGTATTCTTGCCTGTTAACTGGACTCATTGTCACCGGTCTTGCTACCCCAATATCAATGCACCAACTAAACACAGAATCAACTACATAAAGCCAAATTTTAGGAAATTCAAAAAGAGAGATATACTATTAGACAAAACAAAGGTGAACAATGTAAATGATTATGTAGATATAGGTATCAAATTCTTTTTTTTAGTTCTTTAACAATAAAGAATACACCTAATTTCAGATATCCACAGAATATCTACCTCCTCCCCACCCCCAGCAAAAGGAAGTACTTGTTTCTCTATACACATTAATCTGAAGCCTTAACATGGAATTTGCTCATCGTGGAATATTCCAGCAACCTGGAAACAATAATTACAGTTGCGTTTGTTGGCTATGTTTTGTAGTTTCTGTAAGTGGCATCTTCTGTGTGAAGGAATCTCATCTTGATGATTTTTTTCACACATGGTATAAATAATTGAGTTACACATTCTAAGCCTCGCTTCAGCTTTTGCGTCCTTAAAAGAGCAGCAGGAAAGGAAGGTTTATTTTGATTCCCCACAATGTCTGGATAAAAACAGTTTTGACTTGTCTTAGGGTGCTCTGTACACCTCAGGGTCACCCTCCGGCAGCCACTAGCATCCTGTGACTTTTGACGTGCGACTCAGGCTGACATTGAAGCCACCATTTGTTTTTCATGTGTTATTTTTGAAGTCCTTTAAGAAGATGGGAACAGTGTGATGATAAAAGAGCTGTTGTTTGATTTTCGTCGTTGCTTGCTGAAGCTAGAGTTTGCCTCCTTGAAGAGACAGTTTGAGATGGGAGCCCCAAGTGTAGGGTGGGATGCAAATTCCTGGTCTGTGAGTGGTGAGTGCTTTGTACAGTGTGAGTTCATCATGGCTTATCTTGTCATTGAACCACTCAGGGCGGGAGGTGTAATCCAACAATCCGCTCCCTCCATAATGCCTGGTCCTTTGCCGTTGCAGGTCGTCACGCTGTGGTACCGAGCCCCGGAAGTCTTGCTCCAGTCCAGCTATGCCACCCCGGTGGACCTCTGGAGTGTCGGCTGCATATTTGCGGAAATGTTCCGTAGAAAGTAAGAACCCCATTTCCTCTTTGAAGATGCCACATTTGAAGTGGCAGCTGAGCACTGCTATCTTGGTTGGGGTTGTGGTCAAACCCACCTGTCCCTGGTCGTGTCCTGAAGCCCCGTCCTCCATCCTTGCCATCACTGTAACTTCTGGCCTATGGAAACTGGGATTGGAAAGGAACACCTAACCTGGTTACTTGTTACATGGCGCGTGAGCATCTTAGGGTACTCTCAGGGTCAATTTTTCCACAGGAAGAGGAGCATGACCAGTAATATATGGCAGTGTTTTATTAGAAATGCTGATAATGAAAATCATTAGGAAAAAAACAAGTTGAAAATGAGTAGGCAAGAAACTTATCAGGATGTTGCAGAACGCTGACATAGTCATGCCTGCCGTGTGGGGAAGGTCAGGCACACTTAGGCACCATTGAGGTTAGAAATGAGACCAAAGATAGAAAAATCAGCAGTTGGGTGCTTAAACATTGACCTGAAAATTAGACCAGGGTTTGTGCATCCCTACTAAGTACACAATAGGAGTCTGGACCACCACAGGTTAGAGATGTTTCCATCGTCATTCATGATTATGCGTGAGCTTCGTGACCTCCAGGCCTGCCTCGCCTTATAAAAGTTTGTGGTTTGTTTGATTTTTTTTTTCAGGTCATAAAAATAGACACATACTAAGCTTTGCCAGGAAAAGAATCCCACACACTACGTCTAGCCTGCTCAAAATTAAACAGAGACCCTAATCATAATCTAATCTCTTTCTTTTCTATTTTTATTTTCACGGGAAGAGATGAGTTAGTAGCTGAGTCTATTCCTACTAGACATATTAGATTCAAAATGAAGTCCTGTGTAGCTTCTTTGATCAGACAAGAAGTGGTCAGACATTGCTTGTTTGAGTGATTGTACATGCTGACCACTTGTGTTGACCACAAGGAGTTTCGTGCAGCGAATTCTATGAACTTCTTCAAGACTTCTGCAAGTCTGAGCAGTCCCCACTTAATGCAACAGTTGCAACCCCAAATTTCATTTGCAAGTATTAAATACATTTTCCACCAAGTGACAGTGTAGTTGGTTCCCAATTTAGCTTTAGGAGCTCGTGAATAACCTGCTGCATATATGAAATGTCAGTTTGTTGATCAAGACCTTTGTCCAAAGGAGAAACTCATTCTGTATCCCCTTCCAGCATGACAGCAGCACCCCTCAACATTGGGACTGAGAAAGAAGGGTGGGGGGAGGGTCAAGGAAAAGCTTCCATGGTAATGTCGGGAAAGTGGGAAGCTGAGTGGAGATCTTTTGGTTCTTCAAATAAGTACATGAGCTAATACCCTTCCTCCCTGGGTCTTAAACAAAAGTGTTTACAAACAAAACAAAATAAAAGGTTTGTTTCTCATCAGTAGATTGAGAAATAATTGGTTGGAGAAGGAAGTAATATCAGAAACCAGGTCTGAAGTTAATGTGGAACAAATCCATGTCAAACACATGTACCCTAGTTAATTCCTGTTGATTTGACTGTGGCCATGACTATGCCATGGTATCTGACCCCTCTTTCACCTTGGTATCTTCTAATATCACCCAGATGTCTGAACATGATGTACCTCCTACTTCTGCCCAGTATGTCCAGGAAGCTTGACCTGGATCCAACTGGACTCTTGTTTCAATGTTGATCTGGTTGAGAACTCACAAGCCCAGGATCGAGAAAACAGACCCTGATCTACTTGAGGCTAAAATCATGACAGCATGGCCTGTGTCCATTTCTGATTCCTCCTTGTTGTGGAGGCAGTAATTCCCAGATTTTTTCTCTCTCTTTTTCCATTTTCCAGAGAGAGAGAGAGAGAGAGAGAGAGAGAGAATGTTTCCTGACATGTGTGGACTCATATGTGCACACAAGCAAGTGGAGGGCCAAGGTTGATTTTAGGAAATATCTTCCATCACTCTTCCACTCTTACCCTTTTTGAGGCACGGACTAATTAAAACAGAGCTTGTCAATAGGGGTAATGTGGCTAGTTGCTTGCAGAGTTTTTCCGGACTCTACCTTCTGACACTAGAATACCAGGAGGACCATTGCACCCAGCATGTGGGATCTGAGGATCTGAATCCCAGGCCAATAATTCGCAAATCTCACTATCAGTTTATCTCCATTGTTTTTCTTTCCTTATGACAGTTTCCTTATAACAGTTTCACTGCCATTTACTTATTTTTTAGTTACCTTATGTTAATTTTCTTAGCCTCATCCTAAACAAAAATATATAAAACCTTAGATTTGGTGAGCCATGTATTTATTTGTCTCACTATATATTAGAATAGTAAACATTGGGATGGCTCAGGGGTTAAATCTTTTGCTTCACAAGCAAAAGGATCTGATGTAAAATGTTGGATGGAAATGATAACAGCCTGCACTTCTGGCCCTTGAAGGCAGAGCTTAGGAAATCCCAGAGCAAAACAATAAAGATGTAGAGCAATTCAGAACGATTCCTGATATCACCCTCAGGCCTCCTCAGGCATATACACTCAAGTATCTTTGTACGTGTATGCGCGCGCGCGTACACACACACACACACACACACACACACACACACATAAAAATAAAGAATAAACATTAAGATTATTAAGAAACAATGTGGTCATCCTAGGAAATCACATCACCTATCATGAGCAGTATGTTGAATTAAAAGCTCTGTAACAGTTTTCCCCTCAATATACTGTGTAGTGGCTACCACATGTTAGGCCCACTCTTAGAGGAAGGACTATATTAAACCTTAGTGGGAAAGAAAGGCATTGTGTGTTTCTGGTTAATTAACCAGAGCTTACCTGAGTGTTTTGAAGGATGGGATGCTTGAAGTTGGTGGAAACAGGTAACTGTTTGGGGGAGTGAAGAAAATCTCTCAGTGAAAGCCTTGAAGTCAGAATTAACCTTCCCTAGAAGTTACACCCTAGTTGTTTATGTAAATTTTCTGAGGAATCATCTTTTTGTACCAGCAAGACTTGCCATCCTAGAGAGAGAAAAGAAGCCAAGGGAGTCAGACACTTGTCATGAGACAAACTCAGGATGGAAACCTTCACCCACACTGTTTCATCAGACACACACAGTGCTGTTGTCCTGAGTGTGCAGATTTTGAAGCCTCCACAAGCAGGTAAATTCTGTGGAGGGGCACAAACTCTTGGTGTTAGATCCAAACTTGCCTGGCTCTGTAGCCTTTCCTCTTCTGCTCTGCTATGTATTTGCCATTGTTGTTATTAGACATACAAAGGTCATGTTCTTATAGAGTTTTAATGTATTGTTACAGCGTAACTGTAGCAATATTTTAGAAACATGAAGAAACAAATCACACATATAATGGCTTTGATTTCCAATCTCCCTAGTACTGAAAAGGGTAGCCAAGTCTCTGTCATATCATCAAGAGAGACATGCCTTCTATTTTAAAACTGAGTGTCTAGGAAATATGAACTCAATAAGAGTCTTAGGGCAGATGGTTGACAAAGAGCCAGAGAGTTTAAATGCCATCTGTCACTATTATCTGGGTTTAATAATTGCCCACAGTGACCCATAGAAGAATTCCATAAACTGGATTCGTTTTTTTTAATATTCCTCCTCTGACTCTTTATCCATGGCTAATCCGTCTTTACTCCACCTTGTGTTGTGTTTTATAATAAAATAACATTATTAGGAATTTGGTCAGTGGCCACATAATCTATTTAAAGGATAGAGAAAAAAGGATAAGAAGAAGAGAAATACATGGGATACATTAGTTAAAAACTCCATAGTGAAATAAATTCACAATTTCACATCATTAATTATCTATCAATTGCCTTGTGATCCTGGCCAGAACTTCGGTCTGTGGTTTGAAAGTTATGGGGTTTTCTAGGTTATAACAAAGTTACGAAAAGAAAAAGCACACATTAAAAAAATCACATATGTTACTGATTCTCTGAATATGGAGATTGTGGTAAACAGATAATAATTCTTAGAAGTTCTGGGTTGCCAGCTCTACTGATCCCTAGCGAAGAAGTGCCAAAAGCCACTAGGAAGAATGTACAAACACGGAAACTGTTAGCAGGAAACAAACAAGACTTCATGGTTATATTGTCCCCTGTCTGGTGGTCTCTCTAGGCTCATTGTCATCAATTTCTATGAATTAAACACCCAGTAGCAGAAACTAACAGTGAAACTGTCCTTTGTGACCCCATAGCCAGTGAGCAAGTATCTAAAATGTCACCAAGCATCTTGCCAGTTTTCCTGTTGCCTTCGGTTTTTGTGTGTTTCTGTATCTGACACTCGCCTAGTAACATCAAGGAAGTGAATCCTTAACTGACTCTCCTGTACACTGAAGGGACACTGAAGAAGGTGAAGGATGCTCATTACTTTTAGCCAGTCAGAGCATGCAACCCATCTGGGAGATGTCCCAGGGCAAATACACCGGCATTTGCAAATATACTTGGTTGAGTATAGATCCAGAATATCCAGGTTGAGTAAATGTATCCAGGACAGTTTGGCCTAAGAGCAAGAGAATACTTCTGCAACATAGTCATCATGGAGTCTTCAAATTCTTAATGTGTAACTTACTTTACATGAATTTGAAAATGTTGCTTGATTTCATAATATGCCCCAAGAACTTAGCAAGCCTGGCCTTCTCTTGTCAGGACAGATTTGCAGACACACCAACACACCCCATGCTTCCTCACCCAGCACCCCTCCCTTCTGTTACCCAAGGTCTGCTTGTTTCATGATGTTCTCCATAAATTAGATTTTTCTTCTCAACAATTGTCCAACTATTCTTCCATCATGTCATTTTTTCCAACTTTTCATGTTCCTATCCCTCTGTTTAATAGTCAGTACCTCCCTTCTGGCTCTTTTTACTTCTTTCCATTCTGATTCTTGGAATCTGTTGTGTACCAACAACAATCCTGCTTCCCTGAACTTTTTCTCACATGCACCTCTGTCTAGTTGACTTCTGGAAATGCTGTGTTCTCTCTAGAAAGGTAACTGTAATAGTCTTTCTCATCGGCTGCCCAGGGGACATGGTCTACTAGTCTCCTGATGTCTTTCTGCCATTCTCTTATGCTCCTGAAGCCAAGTCTAAATCAGCTGGAGATTTTTATGTTCCAATCACTGACCAGAGTGAGAACTGCTGCTTTGCACATAGCAGGAGGCAGAACTCCTTAAGAATCCTGATTGGTTAACCTGTTGCTCCAGTCAGCTTTTATTGTAGTCTGTTCCCACAAACCAGTACTCAGTATTCAACCACCCTTGTGATGAACTTACGTTTTGTGCTCACATCTCAGAAATGACACTATCTAAGAGGTCTACAGTTAAAACGAAAGCTCTTTCCTTGGGATGTCCACTCTCTGCCCAACTCCCCTCTTCTGGTCTCAGGACCCAGGCCTATGCTACGATTCCCTTGTCTTCCAACCTCCAGTCCTTCAGCCCCTGATGACGCCCACACTCCTCACCCCCAGCGAGTGATGAGCGAAACCATGGAAGCCCTTCCAGCGTTCCTTACTCTCAATTTGGAAATCTCTGTCTTCTGTTTCTCTCTCCTTCCACCTCCCTCCCACGAAGGCGAATTCCTCAGCTTGGTCCCTGCTTCCCACTTTCAGTTTCACCCATGATCCTCTTCTGATTAGCCCCTTCAGAGTCTCTATCTGCTACCTGTCATCCTGTTTTCTTTCCCTTTCTATGCCCTCTCTTTTTCCTTCCCTTCACCACCTGATTTCTTAAAGAAATATTTCCTCTTCTAAGACTCCTGCTCATTCCATGAGTCCCTCCAATGATAAAAATGATAGCTAGGAGACTGGAGAGACACCTTAGAGGTTAAGCCTTTGCCTCGAAAGCAAAAGGACATAAGTTGAAATTCCCAGATCCCACATGAAAATGCTAGAGGGATATGGCAGTGGTCTGTAATTCTGGCCCTGGAGAGCAGAGTCTGGAAAACCCCATAGCAAAACAACAAGGAAGTAGAACAATCCAGAGTGATATGTTACCATGGGGTCTCCACAGGCACACATACACACATATGCAAAAAAATATATATATAATAGTGTTTGGGGTACTTACTGCAAGTCAACTACTGTATCCAGTGGTTTAAAGGCACAATGTCTTTTAAATCTCAGAGTACCTTCATAGGATTCTGTCACCACTTCCATTTTATAGATATGAAAACTGAGGCCTGACAAGGTATGTACAAATTGGGGAAATGGCTCTGCTGGTAAAATGCTCACTGTGCAAGCTTGAGTAAATTCTCAGCACCCACTTAAAAAGCCAAGCACATAAAAGCCAGTGCAGAGTCAGGGTAGGAAGTAAAGAAACAGCTAGATCCTCAGCGTTTAGGCAATGATAAGCCAGTCTAGCCTGTGCCATGAGCTCCAGGTCCAGCAAGAACGCACATCTCAAAAAACAATGGGAAGGGGGCCATGGAGATGGCTCAGCTGGTAAAGGCACTAGCCCCCAAGCCTAAGGACCTGAGTTCAATCCCTGGAACCTACAGGCTGGAGGGAAAGAGCCAGCTCCCTTAAGTTGTCCTCTGACCCTCACACATATGTCATGATAGGCACATACCCACACACATGCACAAAATAAAGAAATAGTAAGATACAGAGCAACTGAGGGACATACTCAATGGCAACCTCTAGATGGCATATGCATGTACACGCATATGCCACAGACATGTGCAAACACACACCAAAAGCAAACAAACAAAACAGTTAAGTAGTGCAGAACATCACAGCTAATCGGTGGTGAGAGGAGGCACCGAACCCGGGTGTGTTGACTGCGTGGTTCCCAGCACTGGAGCCGCAGCATCTTAGCTGCGTCCAAGCCCCTCCCTCCTCCCCTTCTCTCTTGGCATCGACGGTCTGAGTCTGCGCCCTCGTGTTCAGGGAAGCCTGCCTGCTGCTGATATCGGGCACACTCTGCCTCCTGCCCTATCAGCCCCTTTTTATCTCCCTTCTCCTAAAGCAAGATGTCTCCAAAGAGTTCTGGCCAGATAAGATTCCAATGACCCCCCAGGTGGACTCCAGTGCCACTCAAGTTCCCTGATGAACCAACTCCACGTCTGTCTCACAGGCGGTTTTCCTTTTAGGGGACAAGACATTTATTCGCACTCATAGATTCTGGTTGTAGTTCCCCATCGTGGCAAGAGAGCTCATACCAACATCAGGAGCTGAGAGAACTGGTCACCCCATATCCACAGGAAGAGGAGGGAGGAGCACACTTTCTAGCTTACCGTTCTGCCAGTTTCCAGCCAGCGCCCCTTCCCATGCACATTTCCAGGGAATGATTTTACCCACCACAGATAACCTTGCACAAGCTCGCCTTAACTAAATAATCCTATGTAGGTATGCCTAAAGGCTCAATTGTCGAGTTGGCATGAATCTGGTACAGCATCTTCACAAGCTTTCAATTAAATTAGTAGTCTGGATGCTCACCTACTTCCTGGTCTCTCACCCTTTCTCTGCTCTCTCACCTCCTTGATGTTTTCAGCATAGATAACTCTGTATTACCTCCACACCTCAGAACCCAGAGAAAATAGCCACGCCAGATAATTCCAAACCTACCTTCTCTCATCTGTTCTTCTCTAAACAAACTATGGATAAAAGCTCGTGCATACATCTCGCTTTTTCTGCTTCCCGACTAGTCCTCGCACTTTCCCTGCAGCCGCACAGGCCCTGTCTTCTCCTCGTGGGAACTGTCATGGCTTGTCACAGGCACTTTTTCTTTTACTGATCATCATTCAGAGTGGCTCCTTGTCCCCCTTGGGGCCATAGCTCAGTGAGGGAGCACCCCACACACAAGGCCCTAGGTTCAGTTCCCAGCAAGGGTTGGGTGGAGGGAGATTGTGAAAAGTGAAACAAAACAAGAGCTTCTAAGCCAAGCTCTGGCTGCCTCTTCTAACTAAAAATAACATCCCCTGGAAAACATAAGTAAATATGGTAACTATGGAAGGCTGTTCTTCTTGAACAGGTTTGATGCCTAGGAAACTTTTTTCAACTGTAAAATTTACTGTGGGTTTCCTTTTTATCAGTTGGGTAGCAATAGGGAAGAAATCACTCTTTTTTTTTTTCAGTTAAAAAATTATCTTAGAAAAACTTCTAAACAGTTTTTCAAGCTGTTTTTTTTCTCTAGTGAACAATTTAAAAATCATTCTGTAGACTTCCATACTGCCTATGCTTAGAGAATTTCAAACAAGAAGGACTTAACAGCCTGGACCCTTCATCCTTCCCTTTCAATTCCATGTTAGTCACAAGAGCTAAACTCTCTTATTTGAGATTTTTTGATTTCTAGGTCTACAACATAGAATATTCCGGAAGCCCTTCCATCAGCCATTTCTAATGATCTTGGGTTTGAGATCAGAACTAGATTGTATAGTCTACACCAGGCTGTGGATTCAGTCTCCAACAGTACGCAGATACAAAGAATTGTGACAGACTGTTATGTGCACAGGTTGATTTCAGTTCTAAAGAGGGAAAACAAAGCAGGAGTGGAGAGCAATACGATGATTGATTGTACAAGTAAAGGCACTTGCCACATAAGCCGGGGGATCAGCATTCCAGTCCCCAAACCTGCAAGAGGATGGGGTGAGGAAACTGGCTCCACAAAGCCTTCCTCTGATTTGTCACACACACATCAAACACATACATATATTGATAATAAATGAATTTTAAAAACATTAAAGAACTACTGTGTCTGCTGAGAGTGCCACAGTGCAAAAAGGGAGCCAAGGTTCCAGACATGAGATTGGGGTATCTGTGGTTATGAAAAACAGTGTTACAAAAACACACAAGATATTAAGTAGCTAGTCAAAGAGTTAAATGTTAGTCTAAGAAATATATATAAGAATATATATATGTGTGTGTATATATATATTATATATAGTCTTAATTGTAAATTGATTGGGTAAATTGCTTCTTTTAGAAGAATGGGGATAAAAAAATAAATTTGTAACTTCTTGAAAATCTGAGCAAGACAAAGTAATTATACAAGAGAATAATAATGTATGTACACACAATATTCTGAAAGCTATTAATTAGAAAAATCAAAAGAAAATTTCTCAAAACAATAAATAGCAAAAAAATGCTGATTTTTTTTTTAAAAAAAGCAAAAACAATCTACTGGACTCTAAAATGTATTGAACATAATGTGGCATTGTAAAAACACAAGTAGAGTGACAACTAAAGTAAGGGATTACAGTAGGAAGAGTAACATAGGTTACTGTGGTAGGAAATGGAATCTCAGAATGGTAGCCAAGATTTTCAAAAGGTTTTGAGTGGTGAGAAAATGACAAATAGAGGATAGAGAATGGAAATCTGAGCTAAAATGTTGATGGTCTTAGAATGAATAATCAGAACCATACCCAAAAGAAACACATTCC
The DNA here is from genome assembly GCA_023101885.1 of Typhlomys cinereus. Taxonomy (NCBI): domain Eukaryota; kingdom Metazoa; phylum Chordata; class Mammalia; order Rodentia; family Platacanthomyidae; genus Typhlomys; species Typhlomys cinereus. Next base: position 4,533,666 of record JALPQD010000050.1, on the reverse strand, counting down.
TAATGTGAGAAGAGGCTTGAGTGTGCAGAAAAACCTTGGAGTCCATATTTGTGGGGAGACACTAGTTATGGGGGTGCTCAAGCCTATGCAGATAGGAAACTTAATTTACATCAGCCAAGAAATCAGGAATTTGTTGGTTCTCCTAAATCGTGATTCTTGATGTAGGTGGACTTCAGGGCTGGCTTAATCCACCGCTGCAGCTCCGTTTCTATGTCTCTGCCTCTTAAAGAGGGTCTGCACTCAGGACAAAGGGGGTGTAGTAGTTCTAGATCCCCATCTGCATGCTAGGACTGGTGGGTGTTCAATAGGACCATCCCAGATCCAAATACCTACCTCTTTACTACCAAAGCTCTTGAGATACCTGCAACTGTGCTTGACCTCACGTGTTTGTACTGGCCATACTAACGACCCTGTAGGAATGTGGTTGGGTTAGGATGTTTTTCAAAACAGCATCTGGATGAGGCTTAAAAGCAAATAATTTCATTATGAATTATTAGTCCTTATTATGAGAATAGCCCTGTAATTGGGCTTCAGAAATTCCCCTGAGAAGCCCGAGGCAAGCATGTACCATCAGATTTAAAAGTCTTATTAAATATGACTGAAGTCATGTCTCATTTTTAGCCCACCTATGACTAGAGAGAAATGTACTCTAAAGACTTTTGAAAACACAGAGAATAAGTCAAAGTGAAAAAACAAAGTTGAACTTAAAAAGGAGATAAACGAGACATAAAAGTGTTAGAAAGACAGAATGGATGTCCCCTTGGGAGGTGGGCGACAAAGAACAGCGTGGACACTTGGGAGAGAAAGTGACTCAAACATGCAGTTGGGTTAAGTTTTCAATGGGGGGATGATTCATTCTTTCTGGTGGTGTTATTTCTGGCATCCTCTTATTTTTCAGTAGAACTGACTTGCTCAATTTAAAGATGAACTATGTTAAGACAAACATGGAATGAATCAAAATACTCAACATTAGTAGAATTGCTTCATAATAATCTATCAGTCCACTTTACGAATAGTGTTGAATTAGAAAGTATTTTTGTGTCCTTCCTTGATTTGTTTGTGCTCTCAATGTATCCTTTTTTATTTTATTTTATTTTATTTTATTCGTTCATTTGAGAGAGAGAGATAGAGAGAACACATGCACGCCATGGCACATAGAGGAAGTCAAAGGACCACTTTAATTACTTCTAAAAGTCAATTCTCTCCTTCCACCATGTGGACTTCTGGAGATCAAACTCAAGTCACCAATTTTGTTAGTAGGTGCCTCGTTCACTGAGCTATCCCTTCATTCCCTCAATGCATTCTTATTATAGATGTGTTCTGTTATTAATAGTGCTGCATCCCTTGCACCTCACTCGTTTTGACTGTATTTTGATATACTTCCAGGCTTACTGGTGAAGCCACTGCCAGGTACACCACGCCTACCCAGATGCCCCTAACCTATATACAGGGGCCCTAGGGCCTTCCAAGGATCCAGCAACTAATGGGTTACAAGATAGCGTGTCTGAGTTCTTCCATGTTAATTTTCTTTCTTGTTAGCATGGTCAGGCTGTAGAGATGCAGTCCCAGGAATGTAGGTTGACAGGTATTCCTGTTTTTTCCTATGTCCCTAAAGCCGTGCTTCTGGTTGACTTCCAGTTCTTGTTTAATCAATTGCAGGTCTGAGGAAATACACTATACTCTGTTATCTCAAAGCCATCCACTAGTTCTGAACTCCATAGGTATTTGTCTCCTCTCACTCAGACTTTAAGTCTGTAAGATCCTCCCTTGTTTATTTTTTTGTTGTTGTTGTTCTTTAGTATTCCTGAATGTATCTCATAAATGTCATCATTCAGGACAGTTGGCCATCCTGGCACAGAACATTTGCTTCAGTGGTTCTCAGTATGTTTGTACCCCAATCTCTATGAATGGTTACACCACATAAAAAAAAGTTTTTAAAAATCAGATGTGACAAGAGTATAAACCTTAAAATAGGGAAATTCTCCTGGATCGTCTGGATAAGCCCAGTCTAACTGTGCAAGCCCTTAAAAGCCAGAGAACATTATCAGGCCGGAGGCAAAAAAGATGTAGCAGAAGGGAACGCCAGAAAGCTTGCAAAGTGAGTGTTGCTTTCTCAGATGTGTGTAGGCCATGCACCAGGAACAAGGAATGCTATTAAAAGTAAACAAAGACCCCAGCGACAGCCAGCAAGAAGTCTGCCTCTAAGTCTTACAGCCACTTTGGATTGACTTTAGTCAACAACTGTCCAGGCTTGGGAGAGTATTCCCAGAAAGCTTAGCATGGAACCCAACTCTGACAATTTTGTCAGTTTTGTACAAATTTAAACTAAGAACCCACTAAGTTGTGTCATTCCTGAGCTTTTGATGGTTATATAGTCAAATTTCAGGTAATGAGTTAGAGCAGCAGTAATAACTGAATAAACCATCACAGGAAATAATAACGGTAGAAAGGAAATCAACAGGACACCCTAGAATAAACTACGCATTGCAGAACATGCAACAAGAAAGACTGTCACTTGCTGTCTGGCAGAGAATGTCCCCCCAGGAAGGGGGCCTGTGATCAGCACTCAGCAGAAAGTACTTGTGAAGAGTTAGGTGGGGAATCAGAAGTGTGTGCATGTATACATATAATTTTTCTCTGAGAAAACTATTTCAGAGATGAGCCATCTTGACAAAGGAGCCTTGCACAGTGCTTTAATGAAGAGTGCCTGCGTAGTGTTCATAGCTACTTGTTTGTTGACTTAAAGTCAGTATTGTGTATGGAAGCAAATTGGCAAGAGGAAGATATTATGCAAAAGGGAGATTGTTTTGACAATGGTACATGCTGTTCCGCTTATATTTTATTTCTCCTGGTACAACTGTAAAGCTTAGGCAAACTTTTTAAGATGTGTTAGCACAAGGTCTGGTGTTAGTTCACACTTCCTAAACTTTAAAGACATAGTTTAAGGCCTCACCCCATATGAAGCTACAATAGATTGTTTTATGATATGAATCATACAGGCTTTAATTCCAAAGGTCATTGATACTATATTGCCGAGACTTAAATTCCAACCCTTCCACTGACTAGCATTGTAGACATTGGGCAGTCACTTTACCTTCCCTGTGCCTGTTATTTTTTGTGTGATATGTATAAGAGTCTCTCATTCTCATAGTTTGTCAGAAGTCAGTGCAAAACCATTCAAGATAGCCCTTACAGATTTAAAGCAAAAAGTATTAGCTTATAGTTGCACATGCTATCCTTCCCTGAAATACTCTGAAACTGGGAATTGCTTGAACAAAAGAAGCACTTGGTCTCAAGGATATCCACAAGTGGAAATGGCCTGGCCACTCTGTATAATAGAGCTAAACCAGGATCTCATCCACCCCACACCCTTATTTCTACCTCACAGTAGTGAGACTTAATATATAATATGGTATAGCAGTATAACATACCATATAAATCTTCGTCTTGTTAACACCTTAAAGAATATTGCTTTCTGCTGGTGTGTGTGTGTGTGTGTGTGTGTGTGTGTGTGTGTGTGTGTGTGTGTGTTAGAAGGTACTGCGGAGGCCCAAGGGATTCATCCTGGATTTCTTCTACCTCCTTTTTGCTACACTCCAGGATTTCCCAGGCTCTGCCTTCCAGAGCTGGAAGTGCAGGCCATTACCATTTATACTCAGCGTTCTTACATGGGTTCCAGTGTCTAAACTCCGGTCCTTCTGCTTGGGAGCCATCTCTCCAGCTCTCTTTCTGCTGTTTCATGGACAGCATTTCATTGAATAATAATGGGCATACTGGGAAACCCTAAGTTGTAAACATAATTTTCTGTGTTCATTTAGTATCAGAGATCTTACCATAATTTAAGTAAGATCTTCAGTATTTCATAGACATGGTGGGTTGTTTCCCAAACTTTTTGTTTGTTTGTTTTACTTTGTTTTGTTGTTAAGATATGCTTCAAATTTCCTAGAACTACTCTAAATATCTAGTCTGGAAAACAGTTGCCCTAAAATAAGCAGATTTTACCAAGTTTTTTAAAGATTTGTACATCAAGGTTATTTTGAGTCATAGCTTGTGTTATAAGAAATTTACAGTTATAGGAATTGCCATTATATAAGACGGTGAAATCTTTTGCTTAGTTCTTAGTTCTTAATTTAAAAATGGCCCTTGGTAGGACCCATCAGTGATTTTTGCCCAGCAGTTTTTTTGTGACAGATCATGAGATCATGTTGTAGCAGATATGTCATCCATAGGCCAAACCTGAGTTACTCGCTACATATTTCATAGGGTATTTGAGGCACATGGGGCCTTGGATAAAGCAATTTTCTTCCAACCCCATTTATTGAGATGGTAAATTCTTTAAGGGCAGCATCCTCTATGGAAAGAAACTCCTTATTGTTGACATGCTAGAGGTTAACCCTTGATTTGCAATTCAGGGGTGGTAGTCACAGCCATGTCCAGGTTTTGTGGGTTTCAGTCTTTTCCCTACCCTTGATCTTAGTTTCTGTCTTCCTAAACTAAAATAAATAAATAAATAAATATCCCCATCATTATCAGTTAACTAATGTCAATAACTTGAGGATATATGATTTTTCCCTACTTGTAGGCTAACAAACTAGTCTGATACAGTTTGTGGATGCTGGCAGAAGGCATATAACTCTTGCAAGGTTAGAGATGGGACAGTTTGTTGCAGAAAGCAGTAGCAGTAGGGGACGATTGACATTTGCAAAGGTCTCAAGTTCCCATAGGACACAAGAAGGGACCCAGAAGACCATGGATCCAGCACATACAGTCAGTTGTGATATAAAAGAAACAACCAGATGTGGGAAGTTGACCTATTACTATTAGGTTGAATAGTAAAAACCTCAAACCCTTTTGTATGTAGTCTACAGATCTTGTCTTTACCTTCCCAGGCTGTTCACCTAGAACAAAGGCAATCAGTGTCTGTAACCATCAAGGTACACAAAAAGACAAGGAATTTGCGGAATGATCTCCCAGTGGGTATCAGCTCTTCTCTTCCATTCCTCATGTCAATATTCATTCCTCTGAAACAGTTCTAATTGCAACATGCATGCAAATTCTGTGGCGGAACAAACGGTATTTATATAATCTAACATGCGCTTTTATTTCTAGTCTTATAATTTAAATTCCATGGGGAGATTGGTCATTGCTTTGTTTACATGGCTATCTCAAAGAGCCAGAAGTGGTGTCTGTCATGTAGACAGAGTTTGGTAAAGATTTATCAAGTGAGTGCATGGGTTTCCTATCGTCTTAAGAAATTCACAAGTTATTAGCTTTGTGTAGGACAATGAGAAACTACCTGTCATGGAGTGACCTGCCTGGAACTGTCCCCACCCACCCCCAGCTCACCTTCCAACTGCTCCATCTCACCCTTCATGTCCTCTCATAAACAGCATTTTCTTCAAGAATCTTTTCTGACCCAGAACAAAATTGCACCTGCTGGTATTCACTCTCAGCAACCTACCTTTTTCTTCCTTAGCTCTTCTTGCCCATAATTATCTTAGTGTTTCCTGATTTAAGACGTTTTTCCCATAACACATGACTCTGGGTCAGACCATGTCTGTTTGGCCCACCACTGTACAGCCGCTATCCAACAGCATAGCATGACATCTTACAGACTAGAACTCGGACCTCATCATTTCATGAGCTGGATTTGCTACCAGACTATCATTATTTCACACTTTTTCTCAAAACAGTTTTTTTTTAAAGTTTTTTTATTATTTATTCAATTGTGCATACGTTGTGTGTGTGTGTGTGTGTGTGTGTGTGTGTGTGTGTGTGTGTGTGTAGAACCACGGGCAAATTCGGGAACCACCATGTACCGCCTCCACCTCCTTGTTTATTCTGCCCCAGGATTCACAGGCTCCGCCCTACCATGATCAGAAACGCAGGCCACCCCCGTTTCTGTCCGGCGTCTATACGTGGGGTCTAGGATCCGAACTCAGGACCTTCTGCCTGCAAGGCAGAGGCTTAACCCCTGAGCCACCTCTCCAGCCCCTCAAAACAGTTTTGTCACCTTTCTTCCCAATCACACAAGTCTCAGATTTGCTTTGGAATTGCATCATTTTTTTGTTATATAGTCCTAGAAAGCATTTATGAGATTTTTTTTCATCGTCTTTCCAATTGTGTAAACATATCAAGTAAATATTGGTCCTAGCATTATTATCCTGGGTTATTCTAATGTTTACATTCATATACTCGACAAACTTGCCTCATAAGGAAATGAAACTAAAACCAAGAGAATTGGGATTCTTCTTAATGAATGCAAGGTCAAGATTTTCAGTTCTTTGAAAAAACCTTCCAGGCACTTGGGATTATTCTAGGCACTGAGAAAGTTAGTAAAGAAGTGAAGTTCCAAACCTCAAGCAGTTATCGCTTACATGAGCAAATAAGGAAATTGTACATGATTAGTTGTATGTAATAATTAATGAACAGCATTACACTACGTGCATGTAAGTACTAAGTTGCATAGTACAGATTTTTAAAACTACAAGAGCTTAGAAAGCAAGTGTTATCCTGAATTGCACTAGATAATAGAAACATCATGAAAGTTAGTTAGTCCAGAAGTAGATTTTGGAAATGTTTAATTGACTAATTGGCAAGAATTTCAGGGGGCAACCCACAGAAATAGTGTTCTTCATCAGAAGGCTTAATTGGAGTGTTAAGCTGGGAAAGAGTCGCTTATCTGCACAATCACTGTGGGGCTATAAGAATGGCATATAAGAACAGCAGAGTCCGTGTGTCCTTTTCTGTTTGCTTAAACGGTATGCAGAGGAAACCACACCTTCAGGCAAATACAGCTGGGGTGAGGGAAGCCAAAGATGGAGCGCTGGTCAGGAGTCTCCATGAAGTAAATAAACCCAAGACAGGACTCAAGAGGCCATCCAGTGTACTCATAAATTCCAGCTATTACCCAAGATGAAAGGGAAGAGAGAGGCATGAGGAACAATAGGAAGGAGCGCCTCCCCAGTCCCACCAACTGCCTGTTTACCATAGGGGCGGAGCAGTAGAGCTGCCCAGATGGCAGATCCCAAGTTAGAGCCTGAGGTGTCCTTGCCCAGAGACCTCTTTAGGAAATCCTGTTTGTGATGGTGGCTTCACTGCACAGCAACTGGGCACGCCATGGTTGTAGAAATGCCCTTCTGGATAGGACTCGTTTGAAATCTTACTATCATGTACACTCAGCAAGATAGAAACTGCATGTCGGGTGAAGCTTGGGTCAGACCTTATTTTGCAAGCATTTACTTATCTTCCTTTCACCATTGAAATGCTGGTAACACAATGGCTTAAAAACAAGATAAGCTTCATCTTTTTTTCCTGTATGGCTATGTTAAGGAATGATGGCTTTGATAGCCTTTAGAAAGCAAGAAAGGACAAAGCCATTTCTTTGGCATTTCGTTATTTCATTAAGAGAATTATTTTAAGAGCTAAGGAGCTGTAAGTACAGCTTAAAATGGGCAAGAAATGGGTGAAGATGCCATAAAAATGTCATCCAGATAACCAACAGGCTCATCCCCAAAGCGATCCGCTCTTGTATGTGACCTTCTGTCATTCACGTGCTTTTGGACTGTTTGTTTCCCATGCCAAACTTCATGAAATGAGGTGCGTCTCCCCACTCAGACAGGTGGCCAGAAAGAGGTCTAGCTGGCTCCTGGCCTCTCTGGAAGAACACAGCACCAGGCCCCCAATCTGACCCCCATGACCTTGCAGTCTGCCAAGGCAACACTGACAGTGTGGGCTGGGGTCAGCTTTGGTGGGTAGCTGTCGGGTTCCACTGGCAGCTGGTGTGGAGAGCAGAGAGTGTCATTGGGTGTAGCTGGAGACATTTCTGAGTCCAGACGCTGTGGAAGCACAAAGATGGCGGCTCTGGTAATTTGAGTCGGGCCCTCTTCTGTCTTCTCAGGGTGGCCCAAGGCCTTGCGAAAAGAATTCTTCTAGCCTGTCTCGACTGTACACATTACTTAATATGTCCTGGTAGTTACTACATGAATCAAGAGCCAGTTTCACAAGTCTTTTTCCTCTGAGACTAAGTTAGTCGTTAAGGTTAATTATTCAGTAGTTAGAGGAGATACTATGATGGGGGAGTACATTTCGGGAACCCTAACAGTAAAAGTCTCTGGGAAGAGAACTCACAACCATTCTGCTACAGTCTCTGAACATCAGGAAATAATCACGATGTAAAGAATCAACAATATTATACACTGCAAGTGGTCCCTGGTTCCACCCCACATATCCATAGAGTGTTGTAGTTCTTCCAGAAAAAGCCAATTATAGCAACGAAGACCCCCTGGAGTCTCCTATACTATTGTGAAGTTGTAAAAATTTTGGAAATCTGAGGAAGATGGGTCAGGACTGACCAGCGCTGGCTGGAAAAAAGTCCCTTTGACTTTAGGTCGAGTGCTTCGTCTGACCACAGCACTGGCCGCACAGATAGGAAAAGTCAGGCCCAGTTCCCTGCTTTTTTCTTTTTCTCTCTCTCTGTTTAACCCCCTAAGGATTCATGGACCCTCTGGACCCATTTCTTATTTTTCATCATCTTTTCTAAAGCTGATATGACAATCCCGCAGGGAGGAACGCCGGTGGTTCACTTGGATGAACTCCGTGTAACACGTGCCCTTTCCTCTTATCCCTGATTCCGAAGCTGTTTTTCCCTATGAAAAACAAAGGATGACGAAGCTCTAGATCCAGTATTGATAATGTCGTTGTATGTCCTATACTTGTCATGTTTTGTGCAAGGCGAAGAAAGGTGTAAGTTGTAAAATAGGTTGAGCTACATGATGGAACTCAAGTTGTACTCTTGAAAAGCATGCTGGGATGCCTGGGAAGTAGAGCAACACCTCTTCTGCTTCAGGCTGGGGGTTAAATGTCATCTCAGAGATGCCCTTCCTCACCACTGTATTCCCCAGCAGAGTGTCTTCAGTAGCCCTTATCACTCATCGAATGACTGTCCGTTACCCTCAACTATAAGCCATCACGGGGAAGACTGTACATTACTCTTACCATCTCTGGACTCCTGTACTGTGCACAGCAGAGAGAGCACATTCTAGACCCCAGCGCACTAGCAAGTGAATGGATGAGCTACTGAAGTGCTTGGTGGACAGCTTGCTCTGAGTTCTTTGTGGACTTGAAGGTATAGGCTCTTTGGGATCACTTCCTTATCGCTTTCTTATCACTAATGATAGAGCTCTGTACTTGGTCTTAACACCAAGCTTATCGGTAGTACCCAGCTACTCAATGATTTTATTATGAAAAAAGAACCAGTTTTTTTTTCCTGTGTAAGTCTTTATTTAAATGTGAAATGTCTCATGTTTGAACATTTCATCCCCAGCTGGTAGTGCTGTTTTTGTGGGGGGTTTTGTTTGTTTTTGCGGGGTGGTTGCAGAATCTTAGGCACTATGGATTTGGAAGGAGATCATCAAGATGCAAGAAATAGCAGCCTCAGGTTCCATTATACCGGACCAAACTGTTGCAATGTATATACCATATACTTTCCCCTCTCACTGGGTTGTATTCCCTGAAGCCACCAGACCAGATAAATCCTTCCTTGGTAAGTTACTGGTGTCGGGTGAGGAGAAAAGTAGCCAACATGATCTGCTCACAGTTGCACTGTCATATCTGGAGGATGCAACTTAGTGAGACGGTGATGAGAATCAGCTCCACAACCCCTAAGTCAGTTTCTGTTGCTGCTCAGCTAGGTGACGATGACTCACCGTTAACCCCAGCTTTGAGTGTAAAATGCAGATGTTAATGTACAACTCCCACGTAGTGATCTCAGGCTCAATAACACAGTACATGTGAAACACTTGGCTTTTTCTTCTACTTTGTACCCACTCAATGAACTTAGCAATGAGTATCGTTCATATTGTTGAACTATCTTTCTAAACAGGATAAAGGATATAACTCAGATATAAATAGAATTCTGACTCAGAAAGCCTTGAGCACGACCCTGGGGTCCTAGGCAGCTCCTCAAGCCTGGGTATGAAGCAGGACTCGGGTAGTAGCACACATGGCCAGATGACTCAATAGGAAAGCGATGACTGGTTGCTGTGGGGCTTAGCTGCCCCTCCCCCTCTGCCCCACCACAGTCTGCAAAGGCTAGAGCAGGGGATCTAGCAAGTGAGTCATGTGAAAGAGACTAGAGAAGCTAGGCCCGATTTTTTGGAGCAGGGATCTGCTGATTCATGGGCTAGATGTTGGGAGACTAGTTTATCCCCACAGTACTTGACAGAATCGAAACTGTAGCCCCCATGCCTCTCTTGTTCTGAGCCCATAGGAGGAGGCCTCCCTCCAGCTCATAGGGAAACTCCAGTCAGCAGGAAGAGACTCATTATGATGACAGTGACCGTCTCCACGTCTTTCTGGCAGGAGGGAAGCGAGGCATCCGGGGCCAGACATTAAGTGAGCAGGGCGTGTGTGCTTCCCCTGTCTCCTTTCACATCTTAATGTGACCTGCGGGACCCGTGGTTTGTGCGGAAAGGCTCTCTCAGGGGCTTGCTGTCCTGGTACTTCAGACAGGTGCAGCCCATGTCATCTATAAGCTAGTCCTTTTGTGTGTAAATCTTATTTGTCTGTACTGAGATATTTTTAGTATTTTAAATTTTTTTTAATTTTTAAAATTTATCTTTCGTAAGTGGTGGGGATGTAGAACTGCATACCTGCGTGTGTGTGTGTGTGTGTGTGTGTGTGTGTGTGTGTGTAGATGCTGTCATCATCTCTGTACTGCTGCATCATGTAAAGACCGGAAGACATTATCCCATGTCTTTCTCAATCTCTCTCACCTTGGTTTTCGAAACAGGGACTCTCACTAAGCCTAGAGCTCACCAAATCGGCTAGACTAGCTGACCAGTGAGCTCCAAAGATCCTGCGGTCTCTGCCTCCCCAGCACCAGGATTGCAGCATGTGCCACTTGACGAGCTTTTATGTGGGTGCTGGGGGGCCAACCTCAGGTCCTCAGGCCTGTGCAGCAGGCACTTGACCTGTTGAGTCGTCACCTCCACCCCCCAGCCTAAGTCTTGATAAATGAAACCTATTGCCTTCCAGAAACATTTTTCACTTTTTTCCCACCAGGGACATATTAAATATATGCCGTCTAGTAGTAATTAAGGAAAACAGCTGAGACATACTTGTGCTTCCCACACATTAGCCAGTAGTCATCAATCAGAAAGGTAACGGCTGGAGGCATGGTAGCGAGTGTGTAGTCTCAGAAGCAGTTTGCAGACTGAGGTAAGAGAACTGCTTGGGTCTAGGAGTTCCCGACCAGCCTGCACAGCAAAAAGAATAGACATTCAGTGGATTGCCGACAGTTTCCCAAAGCTTGAGCCAGTTGGAGCAAGGAGTTATATTTGTTAATGCAGAAAACCCCGAGGGGCTGTGACATGAGTTCAGGTGAGCTAGTCCTTGTCCTTTTTTGAATCTGTTGGCAATCCTGTGAGTTGCCCTACCTTGTTGGCTACAGCGTCAGAGTAAAGATGAAAAAGAAAAGGTGGTTTCTGTCTACATTAAGCTATCACTGAGCCCTTCTCTTTCAACTTCCACGCTTCCTCGAAGGCCTCCTTCCCTTTGGAGTTAGATGCTAACTCCTTAGCCATGCGCACCAACATCCAAGGCAGTTTCCATAGGTAGGGAGGACAAAGGTACAGGGTGAACACATCCCTTGGGTGGCAGCAGTGTGCCCTTTTAATGCCAGCTGTTCCCATGACAACCCTGACCAGCCGAGTTCAGCCTCCTGCCACTTGAAGCAGGGGATATCTCATCCCCTTATCTGCTCCTTTACTGATGATTAAGGAGAATCTGGAAGAAGATTTTCAGAGATGTTCCTTTGGATTGTTAAAAACCGTCTCATGCTTTGGAATCGCTTAAGTCGTTGCTTTTGTCTTAAGCTAGCTTGCGTGGTCGCAAGTGATGACAGTTGGGCCGATGGGGAGCCGTTACTCAAGTGCAGTAACAGTATTAATCTGTGGTTGGAAATGACTGTTGAAGTAAGTGCCAAGCTATTCAGTTGTGGTTTTCCTTCCAGCTTCCAGTCGTGCCAGCCTTCCAGCGGGAGGAACAGAGGCTGTGGTAAAGAAAACGGTTGATAAAAGAAAGAAACCAGAAACTGTCATTACCCATAAGATCGAGACAGCAACAACACACACACACACACACACACACACTCACACACACACACACACACACACACACACACACACACATTACAGAAAAGGAAGGGAAACAAAGGAAATTGTACAATGTGGCCTGGGCCAGGGCATTTGGATGTGACCATAGGGTGTGAGGATGGCAGTGCCCGGGGTGCTGACTGCAACATTCCAGGGAGACGTGGAAGCCTTTAAGCACCAAGCCATGCCCTCCACCAGTTCTGCTGGGTGTTAGCATCTCTCTTGTGGGAAGTGAAGGACTGGCCTGTAACTGCATTTGTCAGTTCCCAGACAGTGCTCCTTAGACTGCTAAACCACAGAAGATCTGGGGGTGGGTCTCCAAGTTACGTGGAAGAGGCTTGCCCCATAATCCATTTGGATGAATTTTCCAGAAAGAATATTCAATAATGTTGCTGTTACTTAGCAGTTATCAAATAATGTATGTTGGGGCTGGAGAGATGGTTCAGGGATTAAAACGCTGCCCAGAAAGCAAAAGGTCCTGAGTTCGGATCCCAGGTCCCATGTAAAAATACCAGGCAGAAACAGCGGCAGCCCACACGTCTGGCCCTGGTGGGCAGAGCCTGGGAAATCCCAGAGCGAAGCAAAAAGGAGATAAAAAAAAATCCAAGGTGATTCCCGAAGTTACCTTTGGTCCTCCACAGGGACACATGTGCCCTCTGATATACACAAACACAAACATACACACACACACACACACACACACACACACACACACACAAAGAAATAAAGTTTAAAAAAAAAGAAATGTATTTTATAGCCAAGAAGTGCTTAGCAAGCTGTCATGCCTTCCTTCCTTCCTTCCTTCCTTCCTTCCTTCCTTCCTTCCTTCCTTCCTTCCTTCCTTCTCCCTCCCTCCCTCCCTCCCTCCCTCCTTTCCTTTATTTCTTTTTTTTTTCTGAGAACTTTAGAATGGCAACTCTCCTGGGTTGTTCACTGAAATAAAATTTTTTTTTCAGTACTTTAAATAAATCTGTATTCAGAGAGCTGAAAAGTTAACTAGATCTACAAATGAACACCATAAGTCCGGACATTGAGGAGAATCTGAATACGGTCTACTAGAAGCTTTCATCCATTTCCATCAATAAGGCAGTTATTCTACTTCATTGCTGTGTCCCAATGTTTCACAGATGATTTCTGAAATCAGAACACGAGCGGCAGTTAATTGGTGGCAGCTTACGTTCATGGAAATGTGGTAGATTTTTGTGAAAAGCAAAAAATTCATCTTCCTATAGAACCTTTTGTTGGCCATTGGCCATTGACTAGGATCATATTTTCACATGCTAGTAAAGAAAGCACATCACTTTGTGGTACTTTTATTGTAGTTTTGAGTGCAACGGTACTTGCAGGCAATCACGGAACCTCTAGCCTGGTACAGACTCAAGACCTGAGGTTCAGGGTGTCCGTTGCCCTTGAGGCTCACAGCCGGTCATTGCTGCAAGACAGGGATTTCTGCACAGCCTGGAGGGTCCACACCCAGGGTGCTGTCCAGCTGCTGGTCAAAGAAGGATGGAGTGAGGCCCACATCACATCTCTATGGTGTCAGAAACTTCCTTCTGTCTGCACATTGGCAGAATGGAATAGGCAAAGACACCAGCAAGGTTCACCTCAAATAAGGGGGTCAGACAGGAGACAGTTGGTTTGGTGGGGAGGAGGGGGGTGAGCAGTGCTGTCAGTCAGCGACAGTGCTCAGTGTCAGGCTCTTCCCCATAGCAAGGCTTGCAGCTTCAGGTGTCAAGTTCATCTTTCACAATAAATAGTTTACTTTAAAAAATAGCATTGGTGCGTTTTTGACTAAAGATGTACTCTAGAAGTTTGTTTTGGGGGCCTGTGAGATGGCTCAGTAGGTAAAAGTATGCACAAACCTGGAGACCTGAGTTCAGTCCCCCAGAGCTCACATGGTAGAAGGAAAGAAGTGATTTCTGAAAAGTTGTCCTTAGATCCCCACAATTATTTGTACTTTCTCTCCTTCCTCATTCCCCCTTTCTTTTTCTTTTTCTTCTTTCTTTCTTTTTCTTTCTTTTTTTCTTTCTCTTTCTCTCTCTTTCTTTCTCTTTCCCTCTCCCTCCCCCTTTATTTCTCACCTTCATTTTTCTTTTCCTTTCCTCCCCTCCCCTTCCCTCCTTTCTTTTTAGTGGTTCTGGGAAATCAAACCCAGGGCCTCCTGATACCTGGCAAAGCACTCTCTATTGGGCTGCATCCCCCACCTTCTCTTTCCTTCTCACAAAAAAATTATTTTTCATTAAAGATTTGTTTTTACTATATATTGATAAATTAATAAAGAGTGTCCAATTACACAAAGAAAATCAAGGACTAGGGAGATGACTTAGGGGTTAAAACTTCTGCCTTGCAAGCAAAAGACCCTAGTTCCAACTCCCAGATCCCATGTAAAATGCCAAGTGGATATGGCCATGGCATGAGTTCCAGCTCTGGATGGCAGAACCTGGGAAACCCCCAGAGCAAAAGATAAGGAGGCAGAGCAATGATAATTGCTGAAGTCACCCTTGGGCCTTCACAGGCCCCTCTTATACACATGCCTGCACACTCATGTACACACATATACACACATGAAAACAGGTCAAATATCTTTGACTTTTCAGCCTCTAAGACCAAAGTCATCTAAAGTTTGTGGTAGTTGCATACAATATATACAGTGTTTACTATCTAATTATAACATTATCATATATTAAATATTATCACCCATAATACTTTGCAAGTTTTAAAGAGCTCCAGTTAGCCAAAATGGACATAGTACAAACATCTGAAATTCTAATTTATCTTCAGAAAGGCTGAGTGTGGTAGTATATGCCTGTAATCTCAGCACCAGGGAGTCAGAGGCAGGAGGATCAGAATTTCAAGATCACCCTCAGCTACATAGCAAGCTCCAGACCAGCCGGAGCTACCTGAAATCCTCTCAAAAGAGAAAACTTATCTCAAAACTCACTTTTTCTGTATTTTTCCATTTTAAATTTATATTGCTACACATAACTCTTGGACATAGTTTTACGTCTGATATCTGATCTTGACTTAACCTCTCTAATCTCCCTTCTTGTCTTTAAAATGAGTATCATATTTACTTAGCAGAGTGTTGAAGAATTAATTTAAATAATCTAGGTAAAATAGAGTAAAGCAACTTGGTTGTTTAAGTGCTTGGTAACTTCTACATCTGTTTATGTTACACTGGTTTTTGCCTGCATAATTTCTTTTAAAAAAATGACTTTAAAGTTAAAGACTCTCATAGACTTTTTTATAGTCATTTCAGGATTTTAGTATATCCAAGAGTGGTCCAAAGTTCTTTTATGAGTTGAAAGAATCTAAATTTGATATTCAAGGTGTGTCTATCACCTATGATTCCAAAATTGCCAAGTATCACTGAGGCAAACTGACCAATACATAAATAAACTTTATGTTGGAAGTAGACATTTATTAACTTAATATCTAAAGTCTTACTAGTTTGCTTTTTTAATTTAGTAGCAGTTTTTGAGGAAAGAATTCAGTTACCTGTTCATTATTGTTAGAGACCTACGAAGCCTCTTGTGCGCCGACGGCCGCCTGTGGCCAGACTGACACTTTGCAAAACTTTTTCTCAGTCAATATCTGTGTATTCAGCTTTTTCTAAAACTGTAAATTTAGAGACAGAAACAGAACCACACTTTTTTATTTTTTATTTACTTTTCATGGTAAAATGTAAGATTTTAGGAAAGTTGTAGAAATTTTGATATAGGAAAATACAGAGAATTAAAGAAGGAAGGAGGGAGGGAAGAAGGGAGAAAGGAAAGATCCCCAATACCATAAATGAAAGCCAATCTCAGTACACCTGCATACATGAGACAAGAGGACTGCATATACAACAGTGAACTAACTGTAAGAGAACTTGTCTCAACCAAGGTGAAAGGGAGGACCAACATTTTAGTTGTCCTCTGACCTACCTAGGCACTTTGGCCCATACACATACTTCCCACAAAATTGATTAATGAACGGCCGGGGAAATGACTCAACAGGTAAAAATCACTTACCAAGGAAAGCCTGAGGACCTGAACTTGATCCCCGGAACTTGCCCGAGATGATATGGTGACACACATCTGTCACACTAATGCTCCTGCAACAAGATAGGATGATTGACAAGAAGCATGGAGGTGAGTCAGTTTAGATGCAGAGTGGCAGAAACAGCAAGGCAGAAGAGCTGGCTTCTGAAAGCCGTCCTTTACTCTCTACATATGTGCTGTGGCATGCATACACACTCACTCACTCCACACACACACAAATACACAAAAACAAATCTTTAAAAGGAAGATAATTAACTTATGATCCTAGGTAAATTATAGATAACATTTCTTTATTATTTCTAGTGTTTTAGTGTATTTTTACCATTTTATAATGGTAATATTTAGGCATATTTAATATGTATTTGCATTATATTTTTAATTATTTATCTACTTGTCTGGGGAATGTGTGGCGTGTTAAGTGTGTATGTGTGTGTATATGTGAGGCCAGAGGCACATCACATGTTTTCCTCAGTCACTCTCCACTTTATTTTGGGGACAGTATCTCTCACCGAATTCAACAAGGCTGACTGGCCAGCAAGCTCTAGAGAGCCAAACTGAGGTCTTCATGCTTGCCAGCGAGGGCTGCAGAGATTGAGACAGCCCTGAAGCCACGAGTAGACTTTTGTTTGTTTAATCAAATGCTGTTTTATTTGTATGAATGGCATGAGACCATGATGTAGCAGTTTTCTCTGTTGCTTTGAGACAGCACTCAGACTTCAGCAACTTGAAGGGAAAAAGGAGGATCTGTTCAGCTTATTGTTCCAGAGGGAAGTTATAGTCCGTGTGGCAGGGGAGGCATGACTGGCTGGCAGAAACTGGAGGCAGCCTAAGTCACGTCCTTCATGGAGGCTGAGTATTGCTGACTGCTAGATGAAAGAGCAGCCCTTTCCTGGAAATAAGTGGGGCTAATCCACCTCAAGGCCTACCTCCTCTGAATGCCCTCCTCCAGTAAGGCTCCGCCTTTTAAAGGTCCCATGACCTTCCCAAATAGCTGAAGATTCAAACATTTGAGCCTGGGGAGACAGCTCACATTTCAAACGATGACACTTGGTCATTCCAAAGAGATAAGACAGCTAGCCAGTGTTCTCTCACCTATCTAGTTCCCTGACATACATTACAGACTCAGTTGTCAGACTCTTCATTTTTATAAATTCATTTTTTCATGAGCAACCTAAAGAGTTTGAACTGAGATCAACATTTATAGTTGTTTTAAAACATTTTTTTAATTTTTAAAATTTTATTATTTATTCAATTGTGCGTGTATGCATGTGTGCACGTGTGTATGTGTGTAGAACCATGGACGAATTTGGGAACCAACATGGACCACCTCCACCTCCTCGTTTACTCTGTCCCGGGGATTCACAGGTTCCGCCCTACCAGGACCAGAAACACAGGCCGCCCCCACTTCCGCCTGGCGTTTATACGTGGGGTCTAGGATCCGAACTCAGGACCTTCTGCCTGCAAGGCAGAGGCTTAACCCCTGAGCCACCTCTCTTGCTCCAAAACATTTTAAATGTTCTTTGAAAGATTGTATTTAAATATTTGATTAAACTATCAATAAGAACTCATGATGTACAAGTCAGGCATAATAGC
Source organism: Typhlomys cinereus (assembly GCA_023101885.1). Lineage (NCBI taxonomy): Eukaryota > Metazoa > Chordata > Mammalia > Rodentia > Platacanthomyidae > Typhlomys > Typhlomys cinereus. The sequence continues at coordinate 4,515,875 of JALPQD010000050.1, read as the reverse complement.
ACACACCTGCAATCATAGCACTTAGGAAAGTGAGGCAAGAAGATCATAAGTTCAAGAGGGGAGGAAGGGAGGAAGGGAAGGAGGAAGGAAGGGAGGGAGGGAGGAGAGACAAAAGGAGAGAAACTATGGTGCATAATGTAATTTCACCTCTTACATTTGCCATACTGTGCATACATGCGTGTGTGTGTGTGTGTGTGTGTGTGTGAGAGAGAGAGAGAGAGAGAGAGAGAGGGACAATTATAGAGTCTAATCAACCTTGTGGTTCTCATGTAAGGCTAGAAATGCCTAAATTTCAGAGTTATTTCTGAGAATTTGAAAAATATATATTACTTAAAATATTTTCTCCATTACTCTAAGCCAAATTATGTGGGCAGTGTTGGAATCTGAGAGATGGAAGTTGGCAGAAATACTAGCTCTGATAAATAAGCCTTTAAAGAATGTCCATACCCACGACTAACAACAGTTCATTAAAGCATTCAGAGACAGGAAGTATACTTCATGGAGAGCTGTATTCTCAGCCTTCAGAACAGCATCAGACACTCAGTAAATACTCTCTGAAGAGGTGCATGAATGGACAAATGAACAAAATGTCAGCCCTCCAGTTAGTCATCTAAACTCTCTGGGCCTCAGTGTTTTCATCAGTAGATGGACAAGAGCATGTTCAAGAAGAGTCAAAGCGAGGGACAGACAAAATGAATGAGCATTCATTATATTTGCTATCTGATTGGCAGCATCACTTTTATTTGCAGGTTCACTTTGCCCCACAGCCAATCTAACTGCTCTGTTCATGCGGTATTAATATTGTTTACTTTCAGCCTGTGGTGTAACATGGCCAGAAGCTGAGGTACTTGGTTTTTACAGATGAGCAGAGGTTACATGACCTGCTCACTGAGTGGTTTGTTAATCAGTGACAGAGCCAGTGTTGAGAGCTGGTCTTATGTCTCTGGGTTATATCCCTTTCCACTACACATGGCTAGTGCTTCTGTCTTGTTCCAAAAAAGTCAACAGTGGACACAATCCTGTCCGCTTCTAGAAGTAGCTTTGTTAGAAGCTGGTCTGCCAGGATTGTCAGTAGCATGTTATGTAGAAAGCAAGGATGAATGCCCTAGAGAGGAAGCAGCAGCAAAGCAGGCACCAAAAATAAGGCCTTGGTTGCTACATTCTGCTTGGTAGGTGGTTTCCCAGGGATGATCCAGTGCAGCGAGTCATCACTCTGAGCATTTACCAGCGTTATTTCCCTCTTTTACTGCCCTCAGGGCTTTGGCTTCCGTGTTTGTTAGCCTTTAGAGTCTTCCTGGGGTTTAGAGTCTCCTCGGTGTTACTGCTCATTCTCCCATGTCCCTTTTCCTTTGCTTCCACTTTTCAAACCTGAAATAGTGCATGGTTCAGGAGACCAGTCAGGACTGTGAGCTCAGACAGAAGAACAGCAGTTAGGTTCCTTGAGGGTCACAGCTCCATGGCATTCCCAGCATGAAAATAGAAAGTGCAGGCTAATATAAGAAAGCGTGTGGAACCTATATCAAGAAAAACAATAAAGCTTAATGGAGAGCTATAAACGGCTGAAGTAAATTTAGGAAAGTATTCCGTCGTTCTGAATGGAAAGATTTAGTATTATAATGATATAAAATCTTTTCAAATTATCAAGCTCCAATTCAGAATCCAAAGGCTAAAATATATTTGGAAAAGAGTTAAAATAATGAAAATGGCCAACATCAAGACTCTTTAGAGGTGATGGAGAAGAGTTATGAGGGGAAATTTCTGCTGCCAAATACAAAAATATGTAATGCAGCCCCACTAATAACAAACAATGTGGTACAAGCAGACAAATAGCAGACAGACTGTAATGGAACAGAGGGCTGAGTCCAAAGTGGAGACCCCATTTAAAACAAGATGGTGTTTGTCACATCAGCCCTTCAAGAAAAAAACATGGCACAAGGAAACCGGCCAACTTAGAAGAAAAACAGTAATTTGATTAGATTACTCACATACCTTGAAGAGTTGAGTGTTAAGATGAGACCTTAAAAAGAATAACGAAATGATATAGGAAATAGTTTTGATCCTAGAATGGAAGTAGACTTTGAACAATCTTCTTAGTCCCCAAAGTTTTCAATTGTTTTTATATAGTGAAAATCTGTCAACATTTTGATTCATGAATTTTTAACGTTCTAAGTCAGTAAAATACTTGCTGCCCTAGTATGTGGACAGAAGTTTGGGTCCCCATCACTCATGGTAAAAGCCACCTATACCATTGCATTCCTGTAATCCCAGAGTTAGGAAAGTGGAGACGGGAGGATCTCTGGAGCTTTCTGAACTCAGTTCAGTGACAGACCCTGTCTCAAGAGTAATTGAGAAAGACACATGACATCCACTTCTGACCTCAGTACACACATACATACATGTACACATGCACACAGAGAGAGGAAGAGAGATTAGAAACGTCATCAAAAAATAAAAGCAAACTGAAAACATATAGTAATCTTGAAGAAAATATTTGTAATACATATAATAAGGATATATTCATCTTTAACATGTTTAACGCATGTAAAATTAATGGAGAAACCTCTAATCATGGCTGGCCGGAGTAGCTACACCAAGCTCATGTGTGTGTTATCTAAGTGCAGTTGGGCTAAGTGAATTTTATCAGTGCAGTTAGATGACACAAAAGAGTAACAGAATTCAGTTCTGCTTTCCCATTCACATAGTCACATAGTTCAGAAGCAGTTTAAGGAAACTCCGCAGGAGGCTATAAATACTTCAGGACAGTTTGTCCACACTGACACTTCCATTTCCTAAAACTGAAACCTCACTGGCTCACTGGGAGAAAAAAGGCTGGCTTTGTTCATCAGCCTTGCTTCACCAAGCACATCCATATGGTAGGAACTTCCTCTGATGTGTCACCACGGTTGTCAAACATCAACTTTCCTGTTTGAGCCATGCTGCAATTAGGTCTGTGGATGCCCCGCACCAAGTCTGAATCATGTATTTGTGTTCTATTCCTGTCTGAAGCCACATTTGTCACAGACTCAGTGCACCTACCATGAAAAACCACATTCTTCAAATATTACTGGGGAAAAAAATCCCATTCTGACAGGCCTGTTCCATCTAGATAGTCTGTGAAATTTCTGTGGAATGCTGTGGGTTTTGTTTCTTGTACTGAATTGTTGAGTCACCGCACATTATTGGATTCCACCCAAACTGTGCTGGGTAGGAGACATTATATTCTTTCTTTTTTTACTTTTTTTTTCCGCTCATACAAACTTAACAGGTACACCGGTCCCCTCCCTCCCTCCACCTCCCCCGGACCTTCCTGCTCCCCCATCCTCTCTCCCCTCCCTCCCCATCTCCCAGTGGCTCCCCCCAATCCCCATAGCATCCTTTACTGTGCATGCAGGAGACATTATATTCATACAGGATACCAGTTGTCCTCACCAGCTGTGGAGGAAAATGAAAATACACTCCTTGCATAAAATATAAACTCTGAAAGCCTTGCAGAATATTCATATGCAAATCATTGTTCAAAGCATGTCCTTGATTCTTCCCTTTGCAGCCACTCAGGTCATGTTCGGTCCCCACTTTGTTATGACTGCTGACTACTTTCTTGTGTCTGTGTTTCTCAAGCCAAGGACTATCCCCCCCAGGACCCAGATTCTGCTCAGGACAGAGTGAGTGGTGTCTTAGTTTATTCAAGAAACAGAAATTCAAAGTATAAGTTCTGCATTTGAAAATAGATCGAGTAAGCAAGCGTCCTGAGAGCTTGGGCGGCCCTTAGGTCGGTAAAATTTCTTCCTGGTACCTTTTTGTTGAATGAACACACAGCTGATCTCTTAATTCTCAGACATACAGGCAGCATCACTGACCCACAAGGGCAGAGTCCACTTCTTTTTTATTCTAATTCTAAGGGGAAAAAATGAGAAAAATCAGTCTTCCACTGTATATAGTATTTATAACCAACAATTGAATCCGGTTTGAGGCTATTTTTAGAGCACTTGTAATACTCTGTGACTGATACTTTTGGTTCCCTTTTGAGCATAGCTGCTTTAAAAATAAAGACACTGCAGCTAACACTTTTCTGTGTATTAAAGGGGGGAGGTGTTTGTGTTTCCATCTATGTGGGCGCATGTAAGTACAGGTGCACATGTAAAGACACAACGTTGACATTGGGTGTCTTCTTCCGTCATACTCTACTGAACTTAGTGAGACAGGGTCTCCCAATTGAATCCAGAGTTCACCAATGCAATAGTCTAGCTGGCCAGCTTGCCCTGCCAAGTCCTTGTCCCTTCGTGCTAGGATTATAGTCACTTTCATGTGGGTTCTGGTCCTCACACTAAAGCAGCAAACGTCACATCTTCTGAATTATCTCCAAAGTCCCTTCTCTCCTCTACAATGTTATTTCAGGAATTTCTGCTGATTTTTTCCCCCAAAAGTCAACATCGAAACCATCAGTCTTGGAAAGACGTCACTTTGCTAGTGGTTGACCAGTATCTGGGTTGCAGTTTTTGCAAAAAAAAAGGAAGCCTTTGTACATGAGTACAGAAACGGTCACAAATAAAGCAGAGCTCCTAAGATACCTTTTGGCAAAAGAAAAGTTAGAATCCAAGCAACACTAGTGCATTCTGAGATTAAGAATAAGTGGGGCTAGGGAGGTGGCTCGGCAGCTAAAGCACTTGCCTGCAAGGCAAAGGGACAAACTTTCAGGTTGCCAGATTCCAAGTAAAATGTCATGTGGAGGTGGCGACCCACCTGTAATCCCAGCTCTGGAAGGTGAAGTCTCAGAGCAAGCTGTCTAGCCTAGCTCGCCCCATCCGTGAGCTCTGGGTTTGGAGACTCAGCCTCAAAACAGTAAAGTAGAAGAGGATTTCCTAGTATCATCCTTGGGCCTCCACATGCACACGTGTGCTCACCCACATACAAACAAGCATTGATGTGAAAATGGATTTCACTTGCATTTTCTTTGTGGTGTGTGTGTGTGTGTGTGAGTGAGTGAGTGAGTGAGTGAAGGCATACAATGCATATACCATGGCATATTGGTGGAGGTCAGAGGACAACTTTCCAGAGTCAGTTCTCTTCTTCTACCAAGTGGACACCCAGGGACGGAATTCAGGTTTCCGGATATAAACAAGTGCCTTATCGGCCAAGATACCTCTTCAGCCCCTACACTTGCATGGTTTTATCTTTAATTATCGGGTATTGCTTTAAGGTCGGCAAATCAGAGAGAGAAAACCTCCCTTATTTATTGAGATATATATACAGTGGGTATATGTTGCTCATTATTCTTAGTTCTTTCATCTAGAGAGTGATCAGAATCATTCTCAACTCACCTCAAAGCCCGACACCACCATGCAAAATCACTGGACATAGGAATTCTCTTAGCCATCCTCCTCTAGGTAGCTCCACCCTGTGAGCCTCCATTGCTGGCTGCTTCCTCAGATCCCACACTTCCATCACACTGTCTTTAACCATGTGGGCTATGCTATGAGCAATACAGTATTTTCCTGTAAAAAGTGGCGAGATGGATATAGTTGGTAAAGTCCTTCGCTGAAAGAGAAAAGTAGCTTTAGACATGGTGTGAGAAGGGGGTTTTTGCCATCCAGCCTCTTAGTATACAGAGTTTTAAGGTATTGGAAAAAAAAAAAAAGAATGAACCTTCCATCTGGATTATTTTCATTTTCAGTCTACTACACTGAAATACAAAGAATCCTTACATCTTTCCTTTCCCTTTTCTATGACCTCTAGTAGATATTGCCTAAGACCAAAAAGTATCCGACACTGTCCATGCAGCATTGAAGCTAGAGCTATCCTAGGCAAAGTGAGCTGGCTAGTTATTCAATTCCTGGACCCTGTCTACCCAAATAGCCAGGCAGGTTAGTTCTTATTCATGGACAGATTCCCTATATTAAAGCTTTTCTTTCTTTCCAAAAAGGCACATTCTAAAGCAAGGCTAAGAATTCTTAGAATGATTTTAGTATGGCGAGGTTCCTTCCAGTTTAGCTATGTAGCATTTCTGGCTCCCAGTTCTTCAGGGCAAAGTCCTAATTAATAAGTCGTATGCCCAGGTAATGATGGAAGCCTTACTTAGAATTCATGGCTCTGATTTTGTCAGATGTTTCTGATTATCTCTGGTCATCTCTTCTGTATTTCCACACACTTTCATTGCCCTTGCCCAAATGAGCTTCTAGCATGTTTTCAATATCATGCCCAACTTCAAATGCCTATGTAGTAATTATGATAGCTATTTATATAACGAAACAGAAGACCGTGTCTCTAAAGCACTACTGCAGAAGCTTCTGGGGAGAGAGGTAATCTGAGAGGATGCCAGACCATTGCCTGTCATGTCAGTAATACCCTTGGTTCTCAACCCCATCCCTCTCTTTTTCCCTTTACAACTCTTCATTTCCCTTGCCAGACTCCCTCCTATTTTCATACCTTTTCACTTGTGCGGCTCACTGTGTTTCATTTGATTTGCCTTTGATGACCTATGCTTGACATGACTTAATACTCCAGCAAGTATCATAGATGAGTGAATATACGATTGAAGAAAGCATCTTCCTTCCTTTTCTTCCCTGTTAGCATTAGTCCTCATCAGTCTCTCAGGAAAGAATGGAACCTCTTGAAATCTCTCCCATTCCATGGTGAGATGTTGATAGGACCGCTCCTGTGCACTTCTTATGAAAATATACATCTGCCATAAAATCATGGACAGTATAACCCTGTCCTATCCAGGAGGTAATACCTGAGTCACCACTGTCCCACTTCAGATTCTTACAATCTTATCCATCCCCTCCTCCAAGATGTTCCCTACGCCTTGAAGTGAGAATGGGTGTGGCTTAGTTGTCCTGTTCAGGGCCAAGCAGTCACAATCACTTATTTTCTGCATTTTGGCCTGTTAAAGTTTTTCTATAATAAACACCTTCTTGCAGAAGGATATTTTGAGGTTGAGTGTGGAGTGCTCCTCCAATCTATGGATGTAACAGATATTTACAAGGCAGTTTCACGTGATCTCTTATAGGTTGCTCTTCTCCTCCATTGGGCATTTCTTTTAATGTGAAATCTGAGGATATTTTCATAGGTCCTTTTGCTTGTAAAGCAAAGCCTTTAACCACAAGTCATCTTCCCCAGTTCAAGTTTTTTTTTTAATTTCTTGGCTTTATTTATTATTATTGATGAGAGGAGTATCTGAATACACATATACTACAAGCGTGCGTGTGGTCATAAAACACCTTTGTAGAACTGGTTCTCTCTTTCCACTTACATAAGTTCCAGGACTTAGGTAGAAAGCATCTTTGGCTGCTGAGCTATCTTTCTTGCCCAAGAATTTTTTATAAACAATAATAATTATACTTATGGAGCACCATGCTATTACTTTGTATTAGGAGCCTTCAAACTCCTTTGCTCTAGTTATTCCTGAATATATAATAGGTTGTTGTGAACTATAATGCATCTACTCTGTTCTAGAACACTAGTGCGCGTTACTTTTATTTTCCTTCCTATTGCCTGACTTCCCAGCTCTTCCAAGTCTTTGGTAATCAGCACTATACATTCTCATCAGCTCCTGTCAAGATTCTACATAAGAAACACCACGTGTTACTTACCCTTCTGCATCTGATGTATTCCATGCCAGCACAGTGTCTTCCAGTTCATTGTTTTCCTACAGACAACAGGAATCAGTTCTTTTTGTAACTTAATAGCATCCCCTTGTGTACAGATGCAGCATTTTCTTTATCCTTTCATCCAGTAACGGGCATCTAGGTTTATTCTATCTCTTAGCTACTGTGGTGGTGAAAAAAAATGGAAGAAGACACAGAAACATTGAACAAAAAATTCCCATGTTCATAGATTGGAAGCCCAAAAGAGCCCTTACCACACCGCAACCCTAAACTGTTGAATTTTCACACAGCAATCCTCCATGTTGACATGTTGGCACCTTAAATCTTTGACTTAGCCTCCAAAATTATGAGAAAAATACCTTTTTGTTTTTTGAGCCACCCAACCTCTGACATTTTGTTATAGAAGTATGAGCAGACTTAAGGCAGAAAAGTACTGAACGAAATGCAAAGTTTAAATAGACAAGAAATACAATTACTTCGGCAAATAGGAGCTACCCATTCAATATTTGTTGAAATGATTAAAAGAAATACTTTTATGTTAATGACCACTTGGATTTTTTTGTTCATACATATAATCGACTTAGCAAATATATTAATTTTTTCTTTTTTATTAAATACATTTTAATTTTTTAACCCACTCATAACGAACTTAATAGGTATCGCAGTCCCCTCCCTCCCTCCCTCCACCCCTTCCCAGTCCTCCTTGCTCCCTTCCCCTTTTCCCCTTCCTTTCACCCCCCTCCCTCCCTTTCTCCCAGTGCCCCCCCTTTTCTCCCCCCTCCAATCCCTGGAGCATCCTTTAGTGTGAATGTCAAACTTCCCTCTGCATCCTCCACTCTAATGAGGTGTCAGGACTCAGTAACATTGCCTAGAGCCCTTTCTTGTGCTCCTCTTTAGTATGGGAACACTATTGTGACTGTTAATCCCTTGCCTCTAAGGATCCTAGTGCCTGTGATCTATGCTAGACTTTGGGGGGGGGTCAATGATATGCCAGTCATTGCACAGGTCATGCAAAGTCCTTTTATGGTTACTTCAATCCTAACTTGTGTGGAGTATCTTGCATATTGATGCTCCTCCCCATCTTTAGGCTCTTACAATCTACCGCCCCCTCTTCTGCAAATTTCCCTGAGCTCTAGGATGGGGAGAGATTAGCTGGCTTCGTTCCAGGTGATTAATGTAGAGTCTCTGATGTTCTGACTTATGGTTTGTTGTTGTTTTCAGTTTTGCTGCTCCTGCACTGCCCTTGGCTCCATCCTGATTGATATTGGATGTCACCTCCTAGTCAGAGATAAAAGACTGTTAAAATGGAATCTTGCTATAAGAGTAGACTCAAAGGTAGATGGAATAAGAGTAGGAGACCGCGGTGGGGGGGGGTCAGTCTCCTATTTGCAGGATGGTTACCGTCTATCTGCCAGACTCTGTGCCTTCCCTGACTGGTGAGATCAAACCCCCTCAGTTGCAAGTGGTGAGATCAAACCCCCTCAGTTGCAAGTGTCTCACTACTTACTTGCAGTACTTGATGGTGGTCTATTTCCTCTGCTGTAGCATGATCCCTTCTCTCCTTAATTCTGGGGGGCCCTCCTCCCCCTTCCCTCCTGTTTATAATTTTTGCAATTACTGTAGGTATTACAGAGATTTATCTTTGAATATGTCACTTAGTGGGTTGGTACTAGGATCCATCTACTGGGGAGTACATTCGGAGCTTAATTTTCTGTGTCTGGGATACTTCACTCAGTATAATTTTTTCTAATTCCATCCATATTAATTTTTGAGTTTTGCACTGACTCAGAAATTCTAGTTGGTTTGGTAAGCTCTAGTTTAATTTTGAATTGGAAATGATGGGATCTCTTCTTCTTCCTCCTCCTCCTCCTCCTTCTTCTCCTTCTCCTTCTCCTCCTTCTCCTTCTCCTTCTCCTTCTCCTTCTTCTTCTTCTTCTTCTCTCTCTCTCTCTCTCTCTCTCTCTCTCTCTCTCCCCCTCTCTCAATTAATATTCTAGTAAATGTGAGCCCTCTTCAGGCTTCACATAATTTTTTTACATCTGGTAACAAAAAAATATTAACTCAGCAATTTAACCTTCCTTCACTGGACACAGCATAGTTCTGCCTGGAAACTGGGACCAACACTTACTATCCCAAATGAAGACTCCGGTCAAAACCATGAGAGAAGCAGCAAGAGGCATAATGGATGGCACTTGCTGGTGCTGATCTCTTCCAAGCATGACTGCAGGGAAGGTGCTGGAGAAGCAGTGCGCCAGGGCAAGAGTGAAGGGTTAGAGAGGGCATGAGGGAAAGAGGCACCCGAGGAAAATAGTCCAGAGAGAGAGAATGAAAGGCTGCTGAGAAAGGATGTGGAAGAAAATGGAAAGAGGAAGGACTGAGGCAGAAGGAAGAACCTAGGTGGTCTGTCACTGAGACAGAGATGAACAGGAGAAAATGCTCCACTACGGAAGGGAGGTGCCACTTACAGGAAAAGGCAGCCAGTGACTCAAGACATGCTGGCGTCTCTGTCCTTAGGGGCACTATGAGTCTGGTAATTTCCTTAAAATAAAATGCTGAGTAAATTTTTTTAATCTTTTTTAATCATCTAATTTTTTTAATATCTAATGTTTCCAAGTAAGAGTGTCTTGTACCCAGTGAAGGAAGGTTAGAGTTCTGTGTGCATTTCTGCTTATATATGCATGCTTGTACAGATACATGTGTTCTAACTTAAATTACCCAGAGAAGAACCAAGGTAGCAACTTTCAAGAGAGACGATATGTGTTGCAGAGCTAATGGCTCCATGGATAGAGTACTGGCCTTGCAGGCACAAGGACTGAAGTTCAGATCCCCAGAACCTACAGAAAAGATGGGGACTGCAGTGTATCGAAGTTCTGGAAAGACAGACATGGGATCCCTGGGGCAAGCTGGCCAGCTGCACTTGTTAATGGGCGAAATCTCCGTGCAAGTAAGAGACCTACCTCAGTAAAGTGGGGAGTGATCAAGGAAGACAGCCAACATCGACTTTGGCCACGCACACACACACACACACGCACACACACCCCTACACTCACATATGCAAAGAAAAGGCAAGAGGCCATCTTGCAAGGAGGAGCAGTAGTTGTTCAGCCAATTACAGCCAGACTGGACAGCAGATTAGGTGCTGTGGATACAGAAGGTAGTAAAGTCTGACTCTGTCTCAGACAAGTAATAGAGATGAGTTACCACAGGGGTGACGAATGCAATGTAGTGGTGTTTTTGCATTTTTTTCTTTGTAATTTTAAAAGTAATTAATACTTTGGGCCCACAAAATAGCTGGTAGGATGTCTGTTTGCAAACCTGATGATATGAGTCCAGTCCCAGAAGCCCCCAAGGAGAGAGCTGATTTCCAAAAGTCCAAAAGTTGTCCTCTGACCACCACCTGTGCAACATGGAAAGCATGGTCATTCTCTCTCTCTCTCTCTCTCTCTCAGCTAATAGATTTTAGGAGATAATTAGTATTGATGAATATAAAAAGTATAAAAAGAAATAGTTGAACTCATGATCCAAGTTTACTTTTTATATAAATTTACTCAATTAATATTTACATAAATAGCTTGAGAAAAGTGCCCTTTTGCATCGATTTATTATTTAATCCTCACCAGATAAGTCAGAGCCTTGGTCATCAGATGGGCGCCAATTGACTATACAACAAGCCGACATAATCTGTCATTGAACACAATGCCATGTACTTAAGCTTTTCATATCTTTAGACCGAAGCAGTCTTCTTAGCAGTTTACTTGGAAATTTGGTTTGTTAACTACATTTCTGATTAATTGAGATAGTTTCAGTTTTCATGCAGTTATAGAGATTGTGCCCTTTCGATAGTTTTTCCTTTAATATGCCCTTAGAATTGTTCCACCATCAGCATATTGAATCTAACATTTTTCATCACCTCAGAAAGAAACTCCATATCCATTAGCAGTCTGTCTCAGACAGTTTGAGATGCATTAATACCATCAGCTGGGTGGTTTGTAAACATCAGAATTGATTCCTTACCGAGCCCAAGATTAAGGAGTCAGCAGATTCCATCCAGTGAGAGCCACTTCCTTCCTCCCAGATAACCTTCTCGTTGTTTCCTTTCAACATGGAAAAAATGCTGAGGGCACCTCCAGAACGTCTTTTAGGGCTCCAACCCCTCTTGTGACCAATCAGCTACCAGAGAACTCACCTCCTACAGTATCATCTCCAGGATTAGGATTTCAAGACATGAATTTTACAGGGACACAGGTATTGGACCTACTGTGTGATTTCCCTGTTCTCCTTCCCTATAAAGTCCCCAATTCTAGACAACTACCACCCTACCTTCTAACACTATACATTTGTCTCATCTTTATAAACAAACCCACATAATTTGTGTTCTTTTTCAACTAGCTGCTTTTATTTTTGCTCAGAAAAATGGTGTCAGCAGCCACCTGTCTTGTATCATACGCCATCTTTTCAATGACCAGATGCTATGCCGTTACTTGACTGCACCACATTCTCCTTATCCATTCACCAGCGTGCTGTCCATTTGCTGCTCTGAGCTCTCCCTACTAGGAATAATGCTGTTGATCTTTGTGAAGTCATGTGTTCAAGTTCTCTTAACTCTGTACCTAGAATTCCTAAAATTCTTTTGGCACATTGCTCGTTCTTCAATTTTAATGAACTGTTTTACATATTTTTTCAATTATAAAATAACACGTTTAAATTGTGTTAAAATTGCGCATTTGTGTATACACACACACACACACATACACATACTCCTCTATCTGATTCTGCCTGGCTTTAGAAAATCTACAAACATAAAACTCTGCTTTCTTCAGCTCATTTTTCCTTAACTACCTTCCCATCTCTGCTGCTTCCCTCAAGGTGTCCAGTTCAGTCCTGACCATCTCTTTTGTCCTGTGACTTCCCAGTGGGTCTGACTGGTTCAATAAACCCTAGCCAAATTATTCTTTCTAAACATTGCCTCTATTTTACTGTTCGTCAAGGTCCAACCAAGCAGCCTACCAGTTAGATTCTCAGCTCCATTGCCTCAGCCGAGTTACTTTTCATCTGTAAAAGGAGGCTGATCAAACCACTTCCAGATAATCCAATAAATATTAAATAATTGCCCTGAATGTGAGTGCTTCGTGAGTAAAACAAAATAAGCGTCTCATTTGCAATGCTGCTCCTGCTCATGTTGTTTCCTGTGGAGCAGGGAGCCCTATGATAACAGGTGTGTGCTCATAAATACTTGCATGTGGATATTTTAATAAATTTACTATAGTATTGTAGATTTTATAATTTAAATGACTTTATAACTTGATCCTAAATATGTTCTACATATATAACATAATATAATTTAAACATAACATGCATTTTATAGTATTTTTTTGTGCCTGTTCATTCCCATTGCAGCCATATATGCTTAGTGGGTAAACTTAGTGTTTACCAAGTAAATCAATTAATTGGTTTCTGATTAATCTGGTTATTTGAATAGGCGGTAATTGTATGGTAATGAGTTAACTTTTTGACAGCTAACAGTGATAGAAGGGAACACAGAAATAGGAAGGTGACACTTTTTTGAAAGGTCACTTTATGGACGAGGAAAAGTTCTACTAGTCAAGAAAGGGGGTAGCTCTGAGGTATAGCCATGGGTCAAATGCAGGTTACAAAGGTGTTGTCTAGGGCGAGCCAGGGCTTCCTTGTTTTTTAGTACAATGAACGTATTTATGAATTAAACCTTTCATCTTCCATTATGTATGAATCATTTCCTTTCTGTAACAGACGTATTAGTATATTACATCTCATGTACTTGGAAACACCCTGCTTCTGAATGTTTTCCACTGTTCATCGAGATTAGGAACGATAACTATATGTTCTTTTAGTTGCTTGTTTAAAAAGACAAGTAATCTGAAACTTGGCACCTTTGTAATTTGACCCAAGGAAATTCACCTCCCAGTTGAGGGTTTAGTATGTAGTGATTGGGGCTTTTTGCAAATGTACAGCCAGAAAAGGCAATGATTTTGCCAGATTGGATTTAATTAACTCATTGTAAATTTTTACATTCATCCATGCAAAAAAAAAAAAAAAAACCCAAATAGAACTTTTTCTTTCCTCAACTAATGCTAAAACCCGTAAAGTGAAGAGGGCTATGCAGAGGAGGAGACAGGACTGTTGGTCTTCCAGTGATGTGAGAGCTCACTGCAGGGTGCCACACCGCCTTTCCCTTCTCTTTTGTTGTTTTTTGAAACAGGGTCTCCCTGTGCAAACCACACTGGCCTCAAACTTGGGGCAGTCCTCCTGCCTCTGCGTCCCAAGTGCTGGGACTGTAGGCATCCCCTTCCCTTTCTTGTTCACTGTGTGAAACTCTTACCATCTGGTATTTAATGTTGACCAAGAGCAAGAGAGTATGTGTCTATCTGTGTGTGCATCTATAGGTGTGTCTGTGTATGTGTGTGTATCTGTAGGTGTGCATCTGTATGTCTCTGTGTATGTGTGCATGTGTGTCTGTGCATGCATATGTGTGTGTGTCTGTGTATGTACTCTTGATTCATTACCACTTATAGGCCTGCTCTGAAGCTAGGCTTTCTACTGTACGGTACTTAGTCATAATCTTGCTTAGTGGATCCTGTGAGGTAAGTGTTAGTATCTCTACTTTACAGATGAGACAAGTAAGATTCAAAGAGCTCAGGGGAATTTTCCTAAAGTCATTCAGAGAGAAATGGTTGAGTTGGGCATTTCCAGGACAATCTAGCACCAGTCTCTCCCCTGTGAAGCATCCTTGAAAAATCAGCACTTTAACAAAAAGAAAGAAATGAAAAGAAAACTTCAAGAGTGCTTTGAGCCAGTCCTTGCCAATCAACGCTGAGAAGCATGTGTATTTTGACAGTATACTAGGGAATTATTTTGTTTCAATTTGAAAGGAATGCAGTATTGCCATTGGATTTTGCACTATTATTCTTTTGGTAGGAAAAATACTTAACTATATATGCTAAGCATAGTTCTTTCATAAAGAATTTTATCTTAGCATTAACTGTTATGAAATATAAAAAGATGATATGCTACAGAAATGTTTAGAAATGCTTTCATAAAAATGTGTAGTAAATGAGCTAGTATGTAGTGTGTATAGCTCAGTGGTAGACTGTATACCTAATGTCTGTGAGGCTCTGTACTGCTCCCCAAAGGTTTTGTAACAAGGTTCAACGAGGTATCCAACCCCCTGAAACTGCCAAATAGATTGGTATTGATGGGAGCAAGAAGAGAGTCATTGAATTGCTTCTCTGAAGTCCCAAGTCCAACTTCATTTCTCTTCTCTTTTCTCTTCTCTTCTTTTCTCTTTCTTCTCTTCTCTCTTTTCTTCTTCTTGCCCCTTTTCCTTCTCCCCCTTCTCTCTCCTCCCTTGAATTATTACCACAATTATAAATTACCCTCAAAATAAAATATATAATTTTTAAAAACTCAAATAAATATATATGTATACAAATATATATATGTATATAAAATTACAAGCCTCTATTCATTGAGGCTGGGAATGGGTGTAGCTCGGTGGTCTAATGCCTGCATAGCAGGTGCAAAGCTCTAAGTTCAATCATCCGCAATAGCAACAAAAAGTCTATTCATATTGGCCACCCGTATCATGCCATAAGTCATATTAATTAGAAGATATTAACACAGCTAACCTAAACCAGGAATAAGTATTCAAAATAATCTCAGTGGAAATTCATCCCATATTTCCTGAAAACAGACAAATTATCTCTGAGATTTTATTTTTTGCCAGAGAACCTTAAAAAATGGTCATACCTTATGAGGTTTTCGTAGCAGTCTTACCTCTCTACCTTTTAGCCCAATGTATCAAGATCGCACCACTATGAAAGATTCTATATTTTGTCTGAGCCCATCTCCATGTTGTTCAGATGACCTCCTGTATAGTAAAACCAGCTCATATGACCTATGCAGAATTTTTAGATAGAAACCAGATTGTTCTGGAAGTTTCATCATACTCATAATCAGCCTCCTAGCATTTTTCTTCCTCCATGCCATTATCTCGTGGCTATGTTTGCGTCCAATGGAGTGTTTCAATGGGAGCTGGCAGCATATGTTCAGGACTTAGTGTCTGCAAAATTCATACCATTTCTGCTGCAGAGAAAAGTCAATAGAACTCAGAGCCATGTGCCAACTTTCTCAAAGGTAGCAAAAATCAGTCTGACCTCTATACCAGATTGCTGTGTCTGAGACTGTAGTCTTGCCCAAAGCAGGTTTTATTGATTGGTCACAAAATAGGGGCATTCAGTCATTCAGGGTCTGCCAGTTGTTCTTCTCACTAATGGAGGCAACTGACAAACCACTTGCATTTTGTGTTCCAAATTCAAGTAATGAGTAGAGATAAGACTTACATAGTAGAACAAGTGACCTGAACGTCCTCTGCTGGAACATGTGCAATATAACAAGCATTTATTCAAAGATGAAGGGATCTAAGAAGAAAGAAGTTTGTCAGGACAGAAGACAGGTTGTCAACTCAAGCAGTAAGAGCATGAGCCATATCTACAGTGTCTGGTTGGGTATCAGTGCCCCTTGCTGTAAGTTGGGTATTTATGTCCCCCAAAACCTGTGAAGTAAGAAAGCTCTTAGCCCACAAAGCAGGTGATTATGTTAGGAGGATTGATACCTGACATATGCAGAGAAAGCAGGATAGAGAGTTCCCTTCCTTTCCACTGTGTGAAGAAGCAAGAAGATAAGACAGCCATTTTGCAGCAGGAAATGGCCTTCAAGAGGGCATACCTTCCTCCAAAACCCTGAGGAATCAGTTGTATTGCTATCGCTAAGCTCTCTAGTTTATAGTATTCTTTTTTAGCTATCCGGACAGACTCAGATACCTATGTCTTTGCCTAGGAGAAACATCCATTCAAGAATCTACTCTGTTTGCTTGCCAGTAGTCATGGTCAGTGTATTTCTATTAAGCAGCCCTATCGTACGCAATGGAAATTTCACACCTGCGTCTGTGGCCACCAGCCTCTGTGAAGGGCACCGAAGCTGGCATGTTTACATAGCCATTTGATCTGTTCATCACTTACATACTCTGTATAAACTTCGTGGACCCAGCATATCCAACACTCAAGCCCTTTAAAATGTATACCAATGAGTTGTTGGTTGTTTGCTACTAAATCTCATAACCAATTATATTTAGGTTTTATAATTTCATAATTTCCTTTAATCTTAAGACAACATTTGTGAAAAGAAATATTAAAGAGAATCATTGTATCTATAAGGTGCACATTCACTGGCTTTGGAAAGATTATCGACTAAATGTAGGCAATACCACTACCAGAAGTTAGGTCTGGTAAAGAAAGATTTGAAAGTCTAGAAGAATGGACTATGAAATGGCTTCTCAGGTAAGGGCACCTGTGTACAAACCTGACGCCTGATTTCAATCCCTAGAACCCACATGGTGGAAAGAACAGACTTCTAAAAGTTTCCCTCTTCTATATGTACCCTTAATGCATCTTTGTGTACCTAAATTTCTCCTTAAGCACACTAGGCAGAGTGAAATGAGCCTGCTGTAAGCTATTTTAATGAGATTCTGAAATGCTAGGGGCCGGGCTTCAGCATAAGAATCTGAAGAGAGCACAACTAGCCCTTAACATTCTTAAGTTAAATTATGCTACACTCCAAACTGGAAACAATCATTTTCAGGAATAATGTGAGTAGAAAGTACAGTATCTTCTAACCACCAAAATGCTCTGGTTCTGCAGGATTGCCCATGTTTGTCCATGTACAGCAAATGCATCCATTGTGCAAAGGGAACGTTTAAAGAGGTCAAGTTTAAGGCCCAATAAATAATTATGTAATGTAACAAGATATATAAGCTACAAATATTCCTCAATGCATTCGTGTTAAAAATAGGGTCAGGTGTGGTGGTGCATGCCTGTAATCCAGCACCAGGGATGCTGAGGCAACAGGATTGTGACTTTGCAGCCAGTTTGAGCTACATAGTGAGTTCCAAGCCAAGATGGGATTCAGAGCAAGACAGGCTCAAAAAGAGGGGAGGAGGTGCCTCTTTATGCCATTAATTGATGAGGAGTTAGGAAGATTGACTTGAGTATCGTAAGTGCATACAAAAAATCAAAGTACTTAATAACTACGTACCAGTCAGGAGCAGACTTTTGGAGAAGCCTGAGAATTCTTCACCTTCAAAGGGCTACTTGGTATACTTAGAAAGTACCAGAAATGTTACATTGCTCCGTTGCCAGTGAAATGGTCAGTTACAGACAGGAAGGGCCCTGTTTGTTTCGACAAGGACACACCTGCTACTGAAGCCCAAAGCTTAGATTTTGAACTTAGCAACCCTAACATTGAGAGAAAGAAAAAGGGGTGTAATTAAGAAATAGATCCAATAGTGGGGTGAAGGCACTGTGAGAAATACATTACCAAGAAAAGTTTCAGTGAGTCCCACCTACCCATGATAGCAGGCTGTGACTGTGTTATGATGTGGTTTTGTTGAACTTTGAAACTTTGGCCTGCAGATGGTGGTAGCATGGTTGTAATGGCTGCAAATGCAATACATGCCTGTGGAAGCTAGAAGGCAGGTACCAGCAACGCAAAAGCAAGAGGGTCTCCTGCCATTGGTGAAACACATGGAGAGACTTCCTCGGCCAGAGGAGAAGGTTATGGTTCTTCGCATCTTCCCATCTGTTGAACAGCGATGACGAATACGACTGAATGTAACTGAATATAACCTCAGAGGATTCCTCGTTTAACCCATATCTTTATTCTTTTAGGCCTCTTTTTCGTGGAAGTTCAGATGTGGATCAACTAGGAAAAATCCTGGAGTAAGTATTAATCACTGTTTCATTTCCGCGTCCATAGCACTGGATCATGGACAGTGACTTTCCTCTGATCTTCTCACATTTATCTCTCATCTTTCTTACCGCAAGCTCCTGCTGCAGACAGAGCTACTAGCTGTGTGGTGAGTGGAGACCAGGCGTAAGCGCTGTCTTACACAGCCCGTCAGCCATGTAGCCTGAAACTGCTTTGCTGTGGAAGCTTGTGGCAGGTCTTTGCTGGCTTTCTTTGCTTGAGCGAACTCTAGCTCTTGGGTGCTGATGTGTCTGTGGTCATTTCATAAGAGACAGGGCCCAGCCTCGTCCAGGAGGACATCCCGTCTTCCTCTTTGACCATCCTTGGTGCTTTTGCCTTGTTTTGTTTTCCTGGGCCAAATATGAAATGCTACATGATCACATTTTTCCCTTGGAACACCAAAGTAGGAAACGAGATGCCTAGCTTCTCATCCTACTCTGAGGCTAAACAGCCTTGTAAGCTGGAGAGAGCCACATGAAACATCCTAGAGAGAGTTTACTGCACAGTGCCTGACATGTATACGTTCCTTTAAAATGTGAATAATTGGGTTGGAGAGAGGTCTCAGGAGCTAAAGCTTTTGCTTCACAAGTTCACATCCCCAGATCTCAATAAAAACACAGGGGGGGGGGCTGGAAGGTGGCTCAGGGGTTAAGCCTCTGCCTTGCAGGCGGAAGGCCCTGAGTTTGGATCCTAGACCCCACGTATAGACGCCGGGCGAAGCGGGGGTGGCCTGTGTTTCTGGTCCTGGTAGGGCGGAGCCTGTGAATCCCGGGGGTGGAGGCGGTCCATGGTGGTTCCCAAATTTGCCCATGGTTCTACACACACACACATACATACACACACGCACATGCACAATTGAATAAATAATAAAAAATTAAAAAAAAAAAACACAGGACGGATATGTAAAATTCTGGACAGATATGGTGATGGCCTGCGATTGGAAAGTAGAGCCTGGGAAACCCCAAAGCAAAATGCACTTGCGTGCACACACACACACATATTGCTGTTGTTATAGTAGCTCTTCACTATTCAACCTTTTTGTTCCTTAATTTTTTCATCCACAAAGCGAAGCCTGTTGTCGAGCGCAGCGCTTTGCTTGAAGTTGTCTGCTCCCCAGTTCCTGATGATCTGCAAGCTCCCACTCATGTCTGCCTGTGAGGCTATGCATGCTTTTGTGTTGCTAGAGCGTAACTGAGGCATTTCTTCTCGCAAAGCCTGCAGCAAGGCAGCTAGCTGTTTTTGGATTTGTGCTTTTGCCAGGATCCATCAGACTTAGGTGGAATGGAAAGAAAGTGGGTGTTCTGCTAAAAATTGCCATGGTCTGTGACATTTTTTGTAGATAATTTTTTTTATGAAATTCAAAATCTGTACGACTGAAAAAAAAAATTGCACCCTCCAGAATTACACACTAACACTATTCTTCAAGCATGGCTGCTTAACACACTTGAAATCTAACCGGAAGCTGTGTTTTTGGAGCCTGGAGGCTGCCCCAGCATGTCGATCGGTCAGTGCTGACCCTGAGTCAAGGACCCCGTTGATCTGAGGCTGGAAGAACATCTGCTAGCTTTCTTGTGGGAAGAAGGCTGCTCACCGTGTTGGGCTGCTGCTGTTTGAGGTTCTGGGTGTTTTCTTTTGCTTTGTTGTCTGGGGGCTTCCTCGGTGCCGCAGCTGCTTCTCCTTCTGACCACCTGTTAGTTGGGGGTATTCTGCGCTAAGCCTTCCTGTGACGCCCATTTCTACAAGTCAGGTTACTCGATCACTCACTGCTGAAGTCTCTCTGGTCTCCTCAGAACCATTGAGTGGATTTTTTTTTAATGCATGTGGCTGTCAAGAGGGAACTGGAAAAGTGAGCATTTGAGAGTCTCTTTGGAAGGAAAGACGATCTTGGCCAAGATCCCCTCAGGACCCAGAAGGGGGCTTCCTTCCTCCTCCTGGGATCCCCCGTGGCCTCCAGCACCCTCTGTGTCCCCATAGCACTGTTAGGGCTCTTGGTATTCAAACCAGTGTGGTGGGTCAGAAGGGGCACTGGACCTGTGTTTTTCCTCAAGGGAAGGTTAATGTTGCTTTTTAGCCAATATCTGCCACTCCCACTATTAGTAGAAAAGGAGCTATAAGCTCTGTATGTTTCATACATGCACATTTTACTTCTTGATTGCTGGCATTGCTTCCTTTCTTCTGAATGCCAGCCACCCTTGCCAGAGTTAGGGACAATAGTGCACCCTAGTGTCACTGATAAAGTATTTGAAAAATTATCTTTGTCCCCACCATGCAGCCATTCGGAGATTTTTGTGCCTTGTCAGTCCCAGTGTGAATGTAAAGTTTTAAAGCTTATATTCAGCTGTGTAAATAGTGAGATGTGATATAGACATTTTCCAATGAACTTGTGCAAATTTCACAGTGCTTGTGGGCCATGATGGTTCATGCTAGAAGTGAAGCTGAAAAGCCATATTCATATACTCTTAAAGAGACAGACCTTAGAAGGAGTTGTACTTTCAAAGAACAGCAAACACTGAGCAAAATAGTAATTATTGAATAGGCCTTAGAATTTTTTTAAAAATTAAATTAATTTTTTAAAAAACAGTTAAGTTGAAATAAAATACTGGATTTGAAAGAAGAACTGAGATTTGGCCCAGTAGCTCAGTGGTAAGACACAAACTGTCACATGAGGAGTCACCAGTTCATACCCCAGAGATGTCAGAGACTGGAAAGAAAATGAAATAAGAACTGGATTCACTGTGACTTGTGACTGTTCAGTCTCAGTGTCCTGTATATCCAACAGTTGTCCTCATTCCCAGCTTCCCATCTATCAAATGGGATGATATTCCTCACCTGCATGTCTCAGGAGGTCTTTACAAGAGTCAGAGGAGATAAACAAACCTAAAGTTTTGTTTTTTATGTGTATGTGCATATGCATATGTGTATAGTTGTTATATAATCACATGCCACACTTAACATACTTACAGGGACATGCTAGCATGCTGGTTCCCTGCCACATTTGTTAGACTTCAACTTAGTATAGATTAGATACATTCAGATGAGACGGGAGGATTGGAAGTTCAAAGCCAGCCTAGACTGCATAGTAAAATGCTTCCAAAAGACAAAACTGCTAACAAAAAGGAATTACATTCTGAAAGTCATTATAATCAGTTTCTAGATAGCTGATAATTTGTAAAAGTATTGCTATAAAAGGGTTTGAAGAGGATTGAAAGCTTCAAATTCTTTAATAAGCCTTCTTTTCCTTCTCTGTCCTAGCTTATTAATTTTAGTTTCATTCTCTTTGCTACAGCAAAATTCCTGACACAAATTGCTTGTAGGAGAAAGGGATTCAACTGGCTCAAAATTCTGGGTTGCAGCCCAATATTGGGAATTCCCAACAATGAGAGCTTGAAGCGAAGCAGTTGGTTGTATCACATCCACAGTGAAAAAGCAGAAAGGAATGAATCAGTGCATGTTTGCTTGCATTGATTTCTATACATTTCGTGGACCACCTGTTTAGGGAATGATACTACCACCCGCTTTGAGGCTGAGTCTTCCCACATCAATTGGTGCAATCAGACAATCCTTCACAGGCATGCCCATAAGCCTGTGTTCTAGATGTCAGGTGACACTAAATACTAACCATCACTCTGTTCTATCTAGGCACATACTCATGCTTCCTTTCATAATTAGTAGTAACGTTTTTATTTTCCTTTATAGCCCTCATTCTTAAGCACACTTGCAATGTTGTGATTTTTGTCCATTCGTTGTAGTAAATATATCCATGAGTTTTATCTTGGCACCTCAGTACTATGACTCTTTCTGGATGCTTAACAAGGGCAGTGGGGTAGTGTGTTGCCTCAGATACACTGTGGCATGTGCAGTGATAATGGGGAATCGGCTTTTCCCAGAGGGGTCTGAATTCTGGGTTCTGTTTAATAAAAGGAAAGGGAACAAAACCCTACCAATCCTGTGACATTTGCATCATGCCTTCCTGAAGCATAGAAAGACATTCATGGTCACTTTCTGAACTTCTGTCCTATGAGTGCAGAAAAGATATTAATACAGCCCAACACTTCAAACTCGGATTAAAATAGTTTGGATTAATATTTAGATAGCTATGTATCCTATTCAGTAAATCATGTTTTGTTTGTTTGTTTGTTTGTTTGTTTGTTTGTTTGTTTGTTTGGAATTGTCCAGAGTCTGTGAGCTGTTAGGTTCTTACACCCTCTTATTTCCTTATCCAAACATACTACCACTTATGCATAAGCCGTCAATCAGATCTTCATGGTATACAATTACATAGAGCTGCCAGCTTTCCTAATATTTCTGGAAAGCCTTAAGTTATTCATAAATAAGAGTCAAGCAGTTAATTTTTTCATTGTAGTACTGATGTATTTCCCTTGCATTTTGAATTAGTAACAATAATGAAGAGTAATATTTTGATATTGATGGGAAAATGTACACCAGTTGCTGCGATATGCAGTTTATATGAATTATGACTAATCCTCACTATAACCATAAGTTATTTTCATTGTATATATAAAGACACCAAGGCTTATAGATGTTAAGTAATTTTTCTTTACCTGCCAATTATGTGTCAGGTACTGAATTTGAACCTATTTCCAAAGCCTGTGTCCTTTTTAATCATTCTCTGTTCTCTCTACATCTCTGATCTCAGAGTGGTTGCCAGGGGAAATATAAGTAATATCCTCTTTTATTTTCTCACTGTGAAATAAGTGAGAAATAAGTTGCTTTGAATAAGCAACTGGCCACACCTCATGCATAGTGAGAATTCATTTGTGAATGCATAAATGTTGCTATTATTCAGATCACTTTCTCCACTTCATACAGTCTGGCGAATGACCTTACATACTGTTAAGATGAGTCTTTCCACATCAGGTCACATAGGGATGGCAGAAGATTAATAACCGTACTTCAGAGACTCCCTCTGGGGAGTACGGAGGCCTGTCTCCTAGGTGTCGTATTGGCAGTACTCATCATCATGCCTGGTAATACATTCTGTGGTCATCCCTTCCATTTAGCATCTGCTGCCAGAGAAATCACTTGACTTCCTGCTGTCGAAGTTCACAGTGTTTTCTGGAATTGCCTTCTACCCTGTACCCACTCTGCTGCGACAGGCCTAGAATTAGACCCCACATGTTCTGAAATGAGGTTTTCCCGGAGCTCCGTGTGTGTCCCAGTGCCTTACCCCACAGATGTAGCCTGCACTGAAGCACTTCACATTACAGCAAATGTTCACAGTCACATCTGGTTTCTTCCCCAGCGTGATTGGACTCCCAGGAGAGGAAGACTGGCCTAGAGATGTCGCCCTTCCCAGGCAGGCTTTTCATTCCAAATCTGCCCAACCCATTGAGAAGTTCGTCGCAGATATTGACGAACTAGGCAAAGATCTTCTTCTGGTAAGTTCTTGGGATCAGCTGACCTGCACCTGTCTAGACTGGGCATGAACACAAGCATCGCCCATCCCAGGCACGTGGGACTCCATCAGATGGCTTTTCATTCAGGAATGTCTCTCTGATCCATTCTTGGTGCTTGGTAGGTCTAAGTCTCTCTGCTCGCTTGAGCAGGTAAATGTGTTTCCTTAAAGCTCCGTGCTACTTTAAGCACCTTGTCATTTAACATTCAAAGTCACATCTTTCCATAGATCTTTTCCCAAATGAACCAAATATTCTTCCCAGTTACTGGTTTGTTCAGTAAGTTCTCTTACTAAATGCACATATGCTTTTTAAAAATAAGGAGGCTCACACTCCTGCTCTTGTCTGGGTATGTTCCCTGACTCGGAGCAGAACAGGAGGCACGGAACTTGGTTTCATTTGTGCGACTAGGACTGGAGCCCTGTGAGTAGTAACTACCCTGCTTACCTGCTTCAGCCTGTGGTCAAACACAGCTAGCTCCTCTCCACCAAGCTCATTCTGCAACCCAAGCCACAGAGGCCAGCAGCATGTTTGTTTTTTTTCATGGAAGCAGACAGAAGATTCTCCCAGAAAAAAACATGTGCTTGCCCTAACAACCTAGGCAAGTTAGATGACTAAGACCCTCTTGAATACCCACTAACATGTTCAGCTGTTGAGTAAGTTGCAATTCTAAAGTGAGTTATTTGTTGTATACAGGTTTGGTTGTTTTGTTTTGGTTTTGTCCATCTACAGTAGAACTGCTAGAGTTTAACTACCTTCTCTAACTATACAAAACATATGAAGATTTGCCCCAACAGTCTCTGAGGTGTCCCATACCACACCTTCGAGCTAAGGAACTCTCCTCTCCTCTACCCCAGCTCTTAAACTGTCAGGATAGTTACGGGGGGGGGGGTCTTCTTGGAATATGTCCTCAGTGCAGTACCATTTCTCTTCCTTCCTGTTTCTTGGGAATTAAGCCAATTGTTTCCTCCCAACACCACTGCCCAGGGTTCTCTGACTTGGGCAATGAAAAGTTACTGAGGCTAGAGGACTGTGTCCCTGCTCTCTTGCCCTTTGAGAATGCAGATCGTGCCAAGCTTCTCTAGAGATGTGTGTCTCTGTTAGAGATTGAACCATTCCACCACCAAGCTCCTTGCCCTCCTGCCTGTCAACTCTTCCATTTTCACAGATCCCAACCAGAAAGCTGACGTTCATATATTTAGGGAACTTAAGAATTTGCCTGAAATTATTTGTAGAATTTTCACTGGTATGTACCTGTCTGAGCCAATAGCTCCCACAAAGTATTTGAGGGTTCCCAATTCAGTGAGAACCTGGTGCAAGTTTAGAGCCGACTGAACCCAGTAGTCCAGATAATCCTAACAATGTTGAATCTTTAGATTAGTGTTCTTGGTAGGAGAGATAGCTCAGGGGTTAAGCTTCCCTCCGTCTCACAAGCAGAAGGAAGGACCTGAGTTTGGATCCCGGGTCCCACATTTAAAAAAAAAAAAAAAAAAAAAAAAAGTACAAAAATGTACTTCTAGCCCTAAAAGGCAGAGTCTGGGAAGCTGCAAAGCAGCAAAAATAGGGATAGAGCAATCCAGGATGATTGTGTTTGGGCCTCCACAGGCACACACCGTGCCTTCTAATGCAGACACACACACACACACACACACACACACACACACACAGACAAACATAAAATAAAATTAGATTATGAGTTCTGAAATTCACAGAAATCTCAGAGACCTCCCCTTTGTGAGCACTGCATTCTGGAGTCTCACCTAAATGGCTTGTCTTCAGTGAGCTCCTGGGTGGCAGACTGCTGGTCACACACCTGGGTCAGCAGTGATCTAGCTAGGTGCACAGCAGGAGGGCGTGGTGGAGGAGGGAGGGGAGAGAGCATTGAGGCGTGAGATTTCCTCAAGTTGGAGTAGAGATGGGACCGCGATCAGGGACATAGTTAGTGGTTTTTGAACAGACCACTGGTGTCCCAACAGTACACTACCCCAACATGTACCTTCCCACTGTGGGGCTCAGCTGACCAGATCACGGGCTAGCAGCAGGCACTCCTCATGTACAGGAACCAGTGCATTCCCTGCGTTGCCCCTTCACCTGAGCCGTCAGCCTGGAATAGACACTGTAACTTCAGTTGAACGTTCAAGACTCCTTGGGAGCTGGCCAATGTGAGTGGGCACCATATGGGCTTCCGGGAATCAAACTCAGGTCTCCAGGCCTATGAGCAGGCGTCTTACCTGCCCGAGCTATATCACCAGCCCTAGAGAGGCAGTTTTGCCTCAGAGACATAAATGAGGGTTCCCTGCATATTATTTAATGTCCATTGACATAAGCATTTCCTTTCACTGCAGATTCACTTAATATGTAACAGTGATAGATGGGTAACAATTGAAGAACATTCTTTCCTCTGACAGCTTTATTTCTTCATTGCAGAAGTGCTTGACATTCAATCCAGCCAAAAGAATATCTGCCTACGGTGCCCTGTCTCACCCATACTTCCAAGACCTGGAGCGGTGCAAGGAAAACCTGGATTCCCACCTGCCGCCCAGCCAGAACACCTCGGAGCTGAATACAGCCTAAGGTCCTCGGCCGGGAGCTGATCATCTGGAGAGCACATTGGTGGCTGAAGTTCCCCTGGGCACGCCCCCTGCAGAGCAGCGAGGGCCACCACCGCAGGCCTTCAGCTGCAGGCTTCTGGACGGGCTCCGCTTCTCCAAGGAAACCGCCTCGTTTACTGTTTGAAATCAATGCAA
This sequence comes from Typhlomys cinereus, assembly GCA_023101885.1. Classification (NCBI taxonomy): domain Eukaryota; kingdom Metazoa; phylum Chordata; class Mammalia; order Rodentia; family Platacanthomyidae; genus Typhlomys; species Typhlomys cinereus. The sequence goes on along the minus strand of JALPQD010000050.1, from coordinate 4,489,274 downwards.
GAATGATTGCAGCTGTATGTTCGTTCCCTCATTTGTGTGTCTGTCTGTCTATTTCAAGAACCTGGAAAACTTCCAGGAGAAGAGAAGCTGCTGACCAATTGTGCTGCCATTTCATTTTTCTAATTTTGAATGCTGCCAGTGTGGAGTGGGTAATCCAGGCACAGGCGAATTATGACATAGTCTCTCTGCAGCTGCTGGCCCTGCTTTGGTACTTTTGAAAGAGAGAGTGTATGTGTCTGTGTGTTCATTCCCTGACAAAGTGTTACTTTTTGTAGACAGTTAAGAATAATTGAATCTTAAAAGACTCGAGGCGAACGTTAATAAGGCACTTCTCACTGATGGTGATTCACCAGCAGAGTCTTCTCAAATTAGAAAGTTGAGCCTAAGTCCTCAGCATTTCCTTCTGTCCAGAAGCTTTTGCTAGCATAACAGATATACTTTAAACATAGCAAAAAAGAAAAAAAATGTAATAACTTTTTAAGTCCTTTTTTTTTAGCATTCATTCTATTTACTCTTTGAAAAGCTGAATTTACTCGTGTGAGTCCTATACAGTACCATATTTTATCATTTCTTTTTAGACAATACCTTATAAGCTTTTTATTATTTTCCATAGACTTAGTGAGTGTACCTCAAGCAGGCTAAAACGAATAGAGAAAGCCTTACCTTTTCTCTTTTGAAATATTATATCTATTGAGTTTTTTGTTGTTCTTGTTGTTATTTTGTTCTTCGTGTGTAGGAACCTGTCAGAACTGCCTCCTGCTTTGGTTTGGAGAATCATTCTGACCAGAGACACGTGTGCCAACCATTACCTTGCACCTTGTACTGTGCACTGCCTTGAGCTGCCTGGTTCAAAAAGGGCCTGCCTTTCTTCCCATCGCCTCTACCATGCAAAGCCACTGTTACCTGATCTCAGATGGATGGCTGTCAGATGGATAGCTGAAGCCGTTTCACGCATCACCCCGTTGCTTGCTATGATGAATGAATGGTTCCCAAATACTCAGCTTCAGATTCTGGATTGCGGGTCCAGTTGGGCAGCCCTGAGCGCCCACAATGCAGTTTTCCTTCCCGGCATTACTGATGCCCGCTAGGCAGTGAGTAAGGTGCTTTTTCGTCCTACACACAAGTTGATATAAACTGTTACTTAGTGTTTTACAGGTTTATAGCATGTTGTCCTCAGTGTAGTCTTTCTTAGAGATACCTATTTACTCTCTAAAATGATCTCCCTCAATCTCTCCCTCTTCATCTCCCTTTTCTTCCTAGTGCCTTGTGCTTTTCCTTGACTCTGGTACAGTTGGCCTGACTTGGGGCATTGTAAGCAGCTGTACTTTTTGAATTTATTCAGTCCTTTTTATCTTTTACATTGTATAACGCCTTTGCCTTATATATAGTTTAGTGGCGAGCTGGCCACTGGTATCTAGAAGTATCTTTTGGAAGTTTAGCTATGCTTTTTTGAATTGTGTTTTGAATGCATGCAAGTAAAAGCTAGATCATGTTAGACTTAGAACTTTCAAAGAATGGCTATTTTGACTTCGTAGAAAATGTCTCAGGTGGTCATACATTCTCAAGCTGTGCTGAAATCCCATGTTTGGCCACCATCTGAGACATTTTCCAAACTTCCAGCGAGAAAAATTAGAAGATGTTTCTACCTGACAGCTTTCAGGGTTTGGGAACTTTTTTTTTTTAAATACATGTGTTGGCATCTTCTAATTCAGTAGCTTGAGGAACGGGAATTTTTTTCTAAGGCAAGATAAATAAATGAAGATAGAACGTTCTGTACTTCCTTCATTACAACAGCACTGTAAATGCTTGAGATACAGCAACTCAAAGCTTCCAGGACAAGATCAACTCCCAGTCCCACCTGAACAGTGAGTTCTGCCTTTGCTTTGATCAAGGTTCAAAATACAGACTTTTTTTTTTCCCCCTGGGCCTAGAAGTTGGATTTTAAAACCTAAAACACCAATTCATCATGACCTTCTCTGATATATATTCATCTGATAAAGTGAACATAACTGAGTTTTTTGCTTTTGCAATAAGTTTATCCATAACTTTGCTCAAGAAAGACAGAGCTTTTTTAAACTGGAATTTTTCCACAGTCTTCAGAATTTTAAGTAAAGAGTTCAGCTTTATTTCTGTCATCTGCTTCAGGCTTGTGTCTGAGTAGTGCTCATGAAGAAAAAGGAAAACACGAACATCTTGGCATTTGAGACTTGGCAACTATTTCTTAGATGGCACGGAAGGGCAGGGCATCTCAGCCTTCTGAGCCTCACAGTGCTTCTCTGCCCAGTGCTTCCTGCGAACGGTGCTGCACTTGAATGACTCCCTCTGCATGTGCGTCTTTACCTACAGGTTCAATGCCTCTGACATCCAGTTTCCGCACAAGAAACTTCAATCCAGCCCCTGAGTCGCATGTAGAAACAGAGTAGAACAAAAACTTAACGAACGTGGCTTGATCCTTCTCTAGCACATGGTTTCAGGCAACTTTGTCAAAAAACTAAGCACTGGTTAACTGAAAAGGTCATACTGCCCCAGGGTTCAGCTGAAGCAGTTTATCACAAGCTAAAACACTGAGACAGATTTGAAATCACACTAAGCCAGAGCAAGAATGTGCCTGGAAACTTCTGTTTGGGGTTTTGTTCCCTCAGCGGGGCCTTATGATGATTGGGATGTAGGCTGGAGTTGTCATGATTTCCCAAGAAAAAGAAGAAAGGAGATTCTACCAGTTAGTACTCATAAGCTCTCATGTAAGTAATAAAGACCCAGCCTTAGAAACACAGTTCCCATGCACTTGTAAGAACCTGGTGGGCCGGAGCCTCCCACTTTGTCGCTCTTTGAAAAGGACAAGGAGCAGAGAACCCATTTGGATTAGCTTGGGGCTAATTCAGCCCTGCTGATTCTCACGGTTTCTCTCAGGACACATTTGCTGTGAATGGCATACTTTCATTTAGCCCCAGGTGACTTACTAAAAATGGCTCAAATTTTCTCATATAAAAATAGAATCCCTGTTACATAAAAAATGAAAATTCCATTGAGTCACTGGATCTTAAAGGCAACAAGTTCCTTTCCAATAAAAAAGTGTACAGTTCAGCTCCAAATGGGGTGCTTGCCATCTTACTGGAAAAGTCAATAGGTACCAAACATTTTGAACTTTAAATTATGTATTTACCTTGATATTAAGTAACTATAGCTGCTTCTCTTAAAAGTCATGCCATTAAAGTCAGTTATGGCAATTCTCATTCCATCATGGAAACCAAATCATGTGTTTTACCACCATAACTACTAAAATTCTTTTGTCCAAAGAACTGCTTTTCTTCTTAGTAACAACTTGACTATTTTTATAATAAACAAATGAGTGAGTGCCTAATATTATATTTTCCAAAAAGCACACTTTGGCTGCATACTTGGATCTAGGAAAAAAAAATGTTAAAAGTCAAGTTGTCACCATAATTATGTGTTAGTTATATTGATAGAATGCATGTTTTCATTGTGACAAAATAAAGATACTATATGATTCTTAAATCACTAAAAAATACTTATAAAACAGTGGACACAGAAAATTCTGGAGAAAATAGAAATATTCAAAGAGTAGTTTCAGAGTCACATACGTGGATTTTTGAAGGTTTTTTTTTTCTTTGAGTGCATGCTAAGTATTTATGATAACAATGGACTTGGTGTCTTACAAAAAAAAACTAGTGAGAAACAAAATTATTTGTATTCCTTCTCATTTATGGGCAGGAAACAGCCACCTGAAGCTACACTTACACATGATTAAGACTATTAACTCTAAGAAGTAATTTTTTAAAAGTCATGTGCTTCCAATGCCAGTGAGACTTTGAGCAAATTTTAAACCTTACTCAAATCTTTTGAATAGTGTATTCAGGTGCATATTTAGCAAAATGTTTACGCATTCAGTCTGCACAATTAGAAAATTTTAGGTGTTCTCTCAAATGCATGAGAAAATAGCGGCTATGTTCTTGACATGCTTCTTGGGGAGGAGGGGAGAAGAGACAAGACTTGCAGCCTCTTGCCTTAGCTTCCCAAGTACTAACTACAGATGCTTGCCACTCCATCAGTGCCAATCTTGCCTGCCTTCTATATCATACCTTTCAGGTCGGTTTTGATACGTCCTTACATCTCAAGCCTTTCTAACTCATAAGCCAAAACTGTGCCTTTACCCTTCTCTACCTTCTGACAAAACTGTAGAAATCCAAAGGGATCCAATATTTTGAATGTTTATCTTTCTTCATTTGTTTTTTTAAAGATTTTTTTTAAAGTATACCAGCTGCTTTTTAAAAATGTTTTCTGATAGCACTCTTGAGGTATTGTAATTGTGTGGACCTCTGCTCCTTCATCCTGACGTCCTGGCCTTCAGAACACAACATCCACCTGAAAATGCAAACAAGTTCTCCACACATCTGTGGGAATATTGAAACAATTTCAAGTTGGAATGGTAGGGATGGGAAGTTTGGGTATTGTTTTGTTTTGCAAGCGTCTTGAAATTTACTGTCCTAGTCTTAAATTTGGGGATTTATACCTATGTATTCCGCAAGGGAGCGATTTCAAGGGAAAAATTAAAATCCGATCTAGGCTAAAGAGGTATTTCTGAAGACGCCCTTCTAACTTGCTTTTTCTGCCTATCTTTAACTCTTGCCAAGCACTTATACCCTGGATAATTAACTGTCTTCATAGTGTTCTGTAACTCGTATCCTTTGCCTATTTGCCAGGTTGTGAATGACTACAGACTGCTTAAGAATGGCATGTACACCTTTTTCGATTTCAGCAAGTAAAGAAAGCCAACTTATTCATTCAGGAAATACTCGAGGTCCCCGGTTACCTAGCATTCTATACACAGGATTCTGTGCACGGGATTACTTTGTTAAAGGGAGCCCTCACCTGTGCACGGAATCGTTTCATTGGGAGTACAAAACTCCCTTGGGGCCACTCAAAACCCCCCCCACACCTTTTATTTGCTGCTTTCCCCGCCCCTCCCCTTGCTGCCTTGACACTGATTTTGCTGTTCTTGTTTAAAATCAAGTGAGCAAAATAAGTAATGCATCAGTAATTAAGGGGAAAAAAAGCTTTTTTAAGGAACTGCAATTCTGAAAGTACCTTAAAAATACTAAAAAGACGTGGTAGTTTTTATATTTGCATCATCACGAGTGTTCAGTACACATTCTGTATTTCCATATGAGCATAACTTAGGAAGATATCCACATGAATGTTTTATACTACACTTGAAATTCACGTTTCTGCTCATCTCTCTGTCACACACACACACACACACACACACACACACACACACACACAGTGGTTTATGAAATCTAGAGGGAATGAGAGTATTTTGTTTTACTTTTCTATAGCACAGAGAGGTAGACGGTGTTCACACCTGCCTGGCTTTCCTTCGGAATGCCGGGCAGGCAAACCTGAGTATCGCAATCAAAGGCCACACACATCCTGTGGGAACTGGCAAGGCCCTTTTTGTACCTCGTTCCTTGAGCGCCGCCCCCACCCCCCACGCCTTTGCCCGAGTCTCAGTGTTTCCAAAGAGCTAAGTGAGCAGAGCGGCAGGGGGCGGAGCTTCCTCACAAGTAGTTCACCAGGGGGCGGAGCTTCCTCACAAGTAGTGCAGCAGGGGGCGGACCTTCCTGGCCTGAAAGAAGCAGTACGGCGCCTCTGAGCATCTTAAGTACAACAGTTCACACACCAGGGTTTGAGATGCAATGGACGCTGCTCCTGAGTTCTCCACCAGACGTCTCAACTCTGAGCTTAGTTTTTAGGGTTTTTAAGAAGGTATATAATTACAGGATTTTTTTTTCTATATGTATACATATATCATGTCAAAAAAAAAAAAAAAGTATTCCAGGAAGTTTCGTTTTGCAAAATCGTTTTTCACTGAGGTTATCAAAAAAGTTCCTAATTCCAAGATTCCTTTGTCTTCTCTCGCTCTCTTTTTTCTTTCTTTTTTCCTTCAGTAGACTAGGTGGTTTTCCTGTTTAAGATTAACTTTGTGTGAACTGCTTGGTCACACTACCAACCCCTTGGGACTGACTGTCGAATGTTTTCTTAAGGGGGACATAGCTGCATATTCCATGTCAAAAACTATGTAGCACTAATCACACGTAGAGACACAACTGTGTGGCTTCTAACTCAGGAGTTTCTGGCAAATTCCATTGATGTGCTTAGGCTGAACTTCTGAGTACAGCAATCCTTACTTAAAATGGCCTAACCTTAAGTCTTTATGCAATAATGTATTGACTAGCAATATTTCAATAGTCACCAGCATCATTGCGTTTGAACTACAAATTTCCACAAGATTAAATCCATTTCTTGAAATCCCCCTACCTCCATCCTTTATCTTTTCACTCTGGGCCTGTTTGCAGCAATATATTCATGTATATTACAGTTCCTTGTTTTTATTCACTGTTTTCCTATGGATAGTAATAAATGCATTAGTACATGGGTTTAATAGCAGATAGAAATAGTACTTAGCACTTGGGGAGTTTCAAGTTCTACATTTATACAAATTATTCCTGTTATTTTGCATATTATTTATTTCTGAACCACACCAGACCTGTGAAAGTGCCACTGAAGTCAAATGGTGTTAGAATTCTGACTTAATGTTCTTTATCGTGGTCTTAATGGAAGTAAGCAAACATAAATCAGATCAAGAACCTGAATCAGCTGTGTGCATTTTTAAAATTTGGTGGTCAATTTAAGCTGATAGATGGTGTACTTTTGGTGTCTAAGTGTCTTGTTATGTGGAAGATGTAAAGCTAAGGATTTTGTTGCTTTTGACAAATAGGGACTTGGTATGATGTGAGGTCACAGCAAAAGCTAAAGGTAGAATATCACTTTAAAGACTGCCTTAATTTAGAAACTGTGCCAGATCGCCAGCAAAATGGATGCCAGACATAGACATTTATGTCTGAGCAGAACCTCTTATCTAGACCTGAGAAGAAGCTTTCTAGTGTGATCTAGTGCCCTGGTGGTTGTCACATGCAGTAGTGGAAACAGAGAGTAAGTACTGTTGAGAAGTGGGCAGTATGAAAGTTGTTCTGTAGAAACAAAAGCGGCAGCTTCTAGAATATGTCAGATGGAGAGGTACATTCCAGACTCCAGGCAATCTAGCTGTATCCCAGAAGCAATCCAACCTGATGATAGAAAGCACAGATTGCTTTGACTACAGTGATCAGCAATGGGATGCTATATCAACCAGCAGTTCACCCCAACACCTAGAAAGCTGGTTGCATTTCTGATCTTTTCAATTTGATCTGAAGGTTAAAAGGCAAGTGTTTGTTGTAGAAGGGCAGCATGTGTTAAGAAGAATGCAGTATCAGGTCCATAGAGTCCAGATTAAAAGTGGAGACTTTCCTAGGATTATCTTTCCTGAGATGTGCACAGGTATGTTTTCACAGCAAAATGCATTAGTGTTTCTGTATTCACTGAGGGCCTGATTAGAATTGTGTTCTGCAAGGCCGTCACGCAGAGTGAACTGCCTATGCTCTGATTTATTCATCATAGAAAAATGTTGGAAAGCTAAAAAGAAATCTTCATGTGGACATATGATCCATTTTCTGGGTTTGAAATCACGGTTTTAGAACTTCAGAGGTTCCGCACATCAGACGCTCGTTCAGGCTGTGTGAAACAGCCCAGGGTTGATCAAGATCCCCACACCATACATCCCGTCCCTGCGCCTCCTTTCCTTCCGATGTTCCTTGCTACTGCCCTGGCCCTCCTTCTGGTGTTCTCCACCTTCCTTGGCCTATTTTTGAGCACCACGATTTGCTCACCTTGCCACATGGTCCCATGATCATCCCTGATGAGTCTCGATACCCGTGGGCATAGAACCCTCATGACATCAGCTCGAAATGCTCTCTTGCATCTTTCTCTGCATCTTGATGTTCCAACCAAGTCATTCTGCAGAGCAGTTTTGACTGCAGTCCCAGGAGAAAAACATTCCAGGTTGCTGCTTTCTCTCCACCTACAAGCTGTATTTTTCACTATATTTCTTCATACTTGAAATTCATTCTGTTTCATATCAGGGCTCAGGCATCAGGGTGCATGTTTCCTCAAGGTGCATAATTACTTTCATTCTGTTTGCTCATATTGCTACAGAATGCTCTGTTTTGGTGCTCTGGGTTCATCAGGTAAAGGAAGCAGTGTGGACAATCTTGCAAGAGTGCTCATAGGTGGCTTGGTGTGGACGTTGTTGTTTGTGCTCTGTTCTGTGCCCACTAGATTGAGAGTTAGCCACACTGGCCTGTGAGGTCCACCCATGGCTCCTTCCTCATAGGTTCTCTAAGCCCTGTGCTATACTCAGTTGAGGGTGAATGTGGTCAGTCCCCTCGACAGCCCAACTTATTTGAGTCATTAACCCTTACCAAAAAAAAAAAAAAAAAAACGCCAGCTTCGTATACACACAGCACCAAAATGGGAGGCGTATCACTAGTAAATCCCTGTCCGCACATATGGAAATCACTCTTGAAGAAAAAATACATCTCTTAAGGATAAATATCCTTCACGATCCTAGGCCTAACAATTTCTTTCCCTTTCCTTGGAGCCGATGAAAATCCTGGTCAGTTATCCAAACTCTTCCCACTTGAATTGATTAGAGAAGTTAGGAGTGTCATGGTAGAATGTCATCCAAGGACCACAGATGCTGTGAAATATCCCACTGCTAGGAATCCATCTTTAAAAGCAGCCCGGCTAAAGAATGCTCTGTGATCCAGGGTTTCCTGCGGGCTCAACTCTGACTCCTTTTGAGAGGGAGAACTGCAGTGATGAGTCTGTTACAAGGGCAAAGGGAATTGGCCAGGAAAATAGGAGGGGTACAGATCAATAATCCTTTGGAAACTGGATGTCTTACTGGGTGCTCGAATGCAAATTTAGATATTTATTGTCAGATAATGGAATTCATTGTTTTTTCAAAATTGGTGTTCCAATGTCACTAGTCCATTGTGTTCACTTACGTGCCAGCTAAATGATGGAAGCAAAAACAGAAAAAAATGTATGTTTGTTATACCTTTTGTATTCCTTACAATAAAAATATTGGTAGCAAATAAAAATTTTTAAAAGCTTTCTTGGAGATGAATTGCTCTGCTGGGTTCTTCTTTATAACTTTATAACTAGAATAACGTTTGAATACCGATGCAGTTGTGTATCGTTACACTTGAAGGATGTGTTAGCAAAAAGTGTTTTTAGGCAACTCCTTTGCAGTCTTCCGATGTCTAAAAGCTAACAACTCACTGACTTTGCAGCTCATTCAATAAATATTTACTGAGATACAAAAAGCTGAGTAAGAGGAGCTGGAGAGGTGGCTCAGGGGTTAAGCCTCTGCCTTGCAGGCGGAAGGTCCTGAGTTCAGATCCTAAGACCCCACGTATAGATGCCGGCGGAAGCTCGGGCTGCCTGCGTTTCTGGTCCTGGTAGGGCGGAGCCTGTGAATCCCAGGGCAGAGTAAACAAGGAGGAGGTGGCAGCGGTCCATGGTGGTTCCCGAATTCGTCCGTGGTTCTGCACACACACACATACATACACACTTGCATACACGCACAATTGAATAAAAAAATAAATAAATAAACCTGAGTAAGAGTTGGGGCAGTCCTAAACAGCTTGCAAACAAGAGAAGAGATATAAACTATAAGCATTTATGACTAGGTTTGGGCCATTTCTTCGAGGCTGTGTACAGACAGGTCCTTTCATTATCTTTGTTACGTGCCTTTAGAATCACATTCCATTAAGAAATAGTTTACTGGGATTTGCAGGTCACCAGCCAAGTCGAAGTTGAGTAAGAGACCCTGTCTCAAGGGGATAGGAATTGAGATAGAAAGTGATAAACCAGAATACCCCTGGCCTCTTCACACAGCTTAAGGGAACAAGGGGTTTATTTCCTTCAACAGTTCAGTTATAGTTCTCAGTCCAGCTCGATGAGAAAGTATGCACCAACACTGGGGCCGAAGGAATTGGCCACACCATCTCTACATAATAGCTGAGAGAGGGACGATCTTTACTTGCCAGACCAGCATGTCTGGCCAAGTGTACCCAAAGATGCCAACTCTCAACCAGCTCTCCATGATTTATTCCAGGGCCTAATCCCACCGCCATGGGCTAGGCCTTCCCCATCTGCTAGACAATCTCCTTCAGGTTTGCTCTGGGCTTAACTTAACCACTAATTCTCCACAAATGTGCCCAGAGCTCAAACCCTTAACTGTCAAGTTGACACCTGTTCTTAACCATGACAGCTAAAAAAAATGAAGTATCCCATTGCATTGATTTTTAACCTTAAGAATGTCAGCCCAGTTTCCACATCTCTAGGGAAGAACTAATGGGTCCCAAGAAGCTTCATTTGCTCTTTAAATTCCATTCTTCTGGTCATAGCACTGAAAGAAAACAGGGTTATTTCATGAGTTTGAGACTGAGAAAGTCGTAAGTCTCACACATCCATAACTGCTGCCTATAGATTCAGGGTTGTATTGGCCTTGTTTGTCCACATGTACATAGAGCATCATGTACAGCATCATATTAACAGACAGAAAAAGAAATGTGCAAAGAATGAATGCAATAACCTCTTGCTTCCTGGACTCCAAAGCTACCCATGGCTTTGTACTGTATTTAGGGGACCTTATTTCATGCTGGAATTCAACCTAATTCAAACTGCTGAGATATAGAAGGGGGTCACAAGGTTGTGGGTAAACAATGTGTACTTTGCCTGAACAATCTATCTCAAAAGAGAAAAGAAGATTGTTGTAGCTGTGTATTGCCTTCACTGAAGGATAGGCTTCAAAACAACATGACATAAACGTTACGTTTCCCAGTAGCTCAGTGCTTACTCAGTTCTTGGTATATGGTATGTCTGCGCTCACTAACTACTAAAGGGGCCACAGATCCTTCTGTTAACCTTTGCTGTACTTGTGGATCAAGGACCTTGTGTACAAGAACTAAAGGTGTGAGACCAGAAGACAAAAACAAGAGACCATTTGCATGGCGTGGGGTTAGGCAAAGATTTCCTAGCTAGGATATAAAGAAAAGAAACTTTAGGAGCTGGAGAGGTGGCTCAGGGATTAAGCCTCTGCCTTGCGGGTGGAAGGTCCTGAGTTCAGATCCTAGACGGAGGAGGGAGAGAGGGGACAGGGGGCAGCCTGGGGAGGGCCTGTGTCTCTGGCCCTGATAAGGGCGGAGCCTGTGAATCCTCAGGGCAGAGTAAACGAGGAGGAGGTGGAGGCGTCCATGGTGGTTCCCGAATTCACCCATGGTACACACACACACACACACACACACACGCACATACATACACGCGCACAATTGAATAAATAAAAAAATGAAAAAAAGAAACGAGTACATTAGCTCTTTGAAAGACATTATTTTAGAAAATGGAAGGTGAACATCAGCACATAACCTGACAAAGCATTGACGTTCAGAGAAATGGTTCAAATTTTAAATGGGCAGAAGATTTAAAATGGCTTTTTAGTCAAAGAAGATAAAATGATTGCACACCTGCAGTGGCGACCTGCACTAGTCAGTAGATGAGTGAAGGTTAATGACAACCCTGGGTCTTTACTACACAGGTAGCTATAATCTAAAAACGTGACAATTCTAAGTATTGGTAGGAATATGGAACCGCAAACTCTCACCACTGATGTTGGGAACACAGCATGATACAGCTACTTCAAAAAGAGGCCAGGAGTTAAACACATATTAGACTTGGCAATATTGCTTCCAGATGTTTCCCTAGCTTCTCTTCTGTTACTGTCGTAAAACGTTCTGACGCAAGCAACGTATTCAGCTCACAGGAAGTCACAGTGCAACAGGAGCATGAGAGAACTGGTCATTTTACATTCACAAGAGCACAGAACAACAGATCAATTCGTGTGTGCTAGTGTTCAGCTAGCTTTCTCCTTTTATTCAGTCCAGGACCCCCGTCCACGGAACAGTCTCACCGGCAGTGGGCCTGTCTTCCCACCTCAATTAACCTGATCAAAAGAATCTTTTTCAGTGGGGGGGAAGCCTTTCTAGGTGATTCTAGATTGTATCAAGTTGACAATTGAGACTAACCATCACAGGCATGCTCTAGAGAAAAGAACTGGAAATATGGGCATGCAGGCAGGCACCAACATTCTATGCAAATGTTCCTAGCAGCTTTACTCAGTGTGTACGAGCTGGAAACAATTCAAATGTTCATCAAACGGAGAATGAATAAACACCTCATGGTCTATAAATGAAATGGTCAATAAAAGGAAAAACTTGGTACAACATAGAGCTGGAGTGTGGTTCAGTGGATAGAGTGTTGCATGAAGATCTGTGCTTGGGTTCCTAGCACACATGTAAAATCTGGGTGTGACAGCATTCATTTGTAACACAGAGTTGGAGGTGCAGAATCAGGAAGAAAACCCCTGAAGTTGATAGGCCACCATTCTAGCAAATCAATGAGCTCCAGGTTCAGTTATCGGTCTTGGTGTCTCCACAGATTGGCACTTGCGCGTGTACACACACACACACACCACATGTACATATACACAGAAAAGTAAATCCATTTACATGATATCCTAGAAAAGACAAATTATCAAGTGATGGGAAACAGAAGATTGTGAAAAAGTACAAGGAGACAATGAGGGAGATGGAAATACTTCTCAACTTGAACTTGCTATTTAACAAAAGCCAATCTGAAATAATTGGCCAATAATTTTTATAGTTTATGAGTCACCTCACTGAGGATGGAACAAAAGAGGAATTTATAGCAAACCATAATCCACTGATTCTGAAGCTCTCATGAGCAAGGGCAATTTTCCTTTCTGACTCACTTTTTTAGTAACTTCAACCATCCGTTGAAAAGACTCAACCTGGGCTTTACAAAAGGCAAAGAAATTACTTGGTTTCCGGTGGTCTCACATTCTTTAAAAATAATTTCTTTGCATTTTTTTTACAGTAAGAAGCTTAACTATCAGAAATATAAATTGATGGGGGCTGGAGAGGTGGCTCAGGGGTTAAGCCTCCGCCTTGCAGGCAGAAGGTCCTGAGTTCGGATCCTAGACCCCACGTATAGACGTCAGGCAGAAGCGGGGCAGCCTGCATTTCTGGTCCTGGTAGGGCGGAGCCTGTGAATCCCTGGGCAGAGTAAACGAGGAAGTGGAGGCATCCATGATGGTTCCTGAATTCGCCTGTGGTTCTACACACACACACACGCACACGCACACGCGCATACACACATGCACAATTGAATAAATTTTTAAAAAGTTTAAAAAAAGAAGTATAAATTGATGTGTCTTGATACTTCAACTCTGTGTTGGCAAAAATCACATCAGAAATTACAAAGTGAGTGTGGAATCAGAGGGGAACTGATTAGCTGAACAGGCCTTTGGCTTTTTTTTTCATGTATATGCATGTGCAGGACACATGCATGTGTATATGTGTGTGCAAATATGTGTATAGGCATCATGTATTTATATGCAAGTATATGTAAAGGCCCAAAGTTGGTATTGGGTATCTTCTTTTTTTTTTTTAATTTTGCATGTGTGTGGGGGGGTGTGTTTATATTAGAAGGCACTGTATATCCCTGTGAAGAGTTTTACTTCCAGAATTATCCTGGATTGTTTCAACCTCCTTTTTGCTTTGCTTTGGGATTTCTCAGGACAGGAAGTACAGGTTGTCACTGGTTCTGCCTGGCCTTGTTTACATGGGACCTGGATCCGAACTCAAGATCTACTGCTTTCGAGGCAGAGTCGTAACCCCTGAGCCATCTCTCCAGCCTTCCAGTATCTTCTTCAATCACTGACAAGTACTTTTATAAATCAAATAAGGGGCTTGAGAGGTGGCTCAGGAGTTAGACTTTTGCCTTGCAAGCAGAAGGACCTGAGTTCAGATCCCAAATCCCATGAAAAAATACCTGGTGGAAATGTCTGTGTTGGCTTGTACCTCTAGTTCTGGCAAGCAGAGTCCATGAAAACCTTAGAACAAAGAAAAAAAAAAGAGAGAGAAATGGAAGGCTGGAGAGATGACTCAGGGGTTAAGATTGCCTCACAAGCAGAAGATCTCCTGAGTTTGGATTCCGGGTCCCACATAAAAAATGCCAGGCAGAAATGGCGGGGGTCTGCATTTCTGTGGCTGGTGGTCAGAGCCTGGAAATCCTGGAACAAAGCAAAAAGGAGGTCAAAGCAATTCAGGATGATTCCGGAAGTCACCCTTGGTCCTCCACAGAGACACACAGTGCCCTCTGATACACACACACACACACACACACACACACACACGCACGCACGCACGCATGCACGCACGCGCATACATGCACACATACACAAAAATAAAATTAAAAAAGGAAATCTTTGAAAAATAAAACTTTCTCTATTTTCATAACTCTCCAATCATATTATGAAGTAAACAGCAGTTAGGGTTTATTGTGTAAACATCTCACAGATTTTCCTAAGCATATTCAAACACATGCATGCACATGTACCTACATACACATGCACACGTGCATTTACACGCACATAAAGATGAATAGGGCTAGCAATACTGCACAGTTGGTTAAGTGAATGCAACACAAGCATGAAGACTTGCGTCTAATCCCCAGAAATCATTTTTTTTAAAAAAGCCTATTGCAAATGTGGGAGATGGCTCAGCTCAGATCCCCAGATCCCAAGTAAAGCGCTGGATGGGCGTGGTAGCCCACCTGTACTTCCATATCGGAAAGCAGTGATCAGGAACTCCCAGGGCAAGCTAGCTAACCAGACAATCCCTAAAGGTGAGTTCTGGGTTTCATTAGTGATCCTGTCTCAAATAACACAGTGAAAGGCCAATTGAGGATGATTCCTGATATCAGCCTCTGACCTCCACATGCACACACACATGCCTGTACACACACGTGTGCCCTCACACTCATGAAAATGTGTATACATATGTGTGCATCTCACAAAACATATATACACGTGGAAAAAAATGAAGGAAAAAACAGGTTTGGCATGGCAGCACGCAGTCATAATCCTAAACTGGGGAGGAAGAGCCAGGAGGACCCTTGGAGATTGCTGACCAGCCGGCCGAGTTTGATTGGTGAGACCAAGGACAACTGCGGGTGCACTCACATGTTCACATGCCCACAGACACACACAAGAGATGAACAGCATGAACTTGTCGATTTTATAGGTTAGAAATTGTTGAATAAGTCATAATACTGAACTGGCATATGGTCTTACTTACTACATGTTATTATAGTGGTGACGGTTAGTCTCAGATGGCATCCTGACATCTAGGGGTAGGCCACTGGGCAGCTCCGTAAGAATTATCTAGCTAAAGAAGGCCTGTGGGCAAACATGGAGGAGATAGTCTTACTTGCTTTGGTTGAGGTGGAAAGAACAACCCGCATTTGCAGGTGGCACTTTCTCTGTGCTATGTAAGAAAAAAATGCCCTGGCAAGCTGGCTGCCTGTATTGGTTCTCTCCCTCTGCTCTTGACTTTGATGTGGGACAGCCAGGTCCCTAGGATCCTACTGGTATGACTCTCCTACCATGATGAACTGTAACCTGGGATTGTTTGCTGCAATAGAAACCCTGTTGCTCCCCTAAATAACTTGAGTTGGGTATTTATTGCAGCAGCATGATATGAAACTAGGTCTGTGCTGTTTTATAATTCTTCTATCTCTTCACAATGCACAGTGGCCACTCACCCATGTCAACACATACAGCTCTACTTCTCTAAAATCCTGCATGGGTTACCACGGACACAGATGTACCGTGCTTTAACTAATTCCCTTATGGTAAATACTAAACTCATTTCCTCCCTGTCTTTTGCTTTCTGAGTTAATATCATGGCAGTGGCGGTCGTCTTCAAACAAGAAAACACCATTGTGTCTCCATCCAAACAACAGATACTTGGGTTTGTAGACTGAGTGTCTGTGTCTCCTTCAATACAAATTCTCAAACACCCATGCAACAACAATGCAAAGCATAGGAAGTATTACATACAACTAGTATATAATTAACATTTGACAGAGACTCAGAGTCAATTTTGTCTTCCTAATATTAAAGCTATCGCTTGAATTACAATCACTAAATGCTATTCAAGTTGAAAATCTCTGCCCCCAAAGAATTATGAGTATTATTGCTGTTCTTATTTACGGCTTGGTCTTTTTGAAGTTGTCCACCTACTTCTGTTCAAAAATTTTCTTTTCTCTTGATATTCAAGGTTTTTTGCTTCTAATCCCATGTATCATTCCAGATTTATATCCCCTCCACAAGTGTTCTCTGCTGAAATACCTGGCTGTGTCTGTCTGCTTTTCACCCAAGCAATTCCCTGTGTATTTAATGTCCTTCCTTCTCAGATTTTCTGTGGGAAGTCTATCTAGGGCGACTGAGCACCTGACATGCCATTTTTCAGCCCCCTTCCTTGATGACAATGCTTGCTGTCTGCTGTAAGGAGAGCACATGCCGTCATTGTTGACTCGTTACTCTTTACTGTTGCGTGAGAGAATACCCAAAGTCAAATAACTTAAGGGAGAAAGGGGAGATTTATTCAACTTACAGTTCCAGAGGGGAAATAGTTACGGTCTTTCAAGGCAGTGGAAGCAGCATGGCTGGCTGAAGCTGGCAGATAGGCTAAGTCACAACAGACCTCCCCATGGCTAGAGCATTCCTGGAGCGTCTCTGTCTCCTATATTCTGTGATCCCTTTTATATAGTCCATTACTAGGAGGTTCCTATGAGATCTATGGAGGTTCCCATGAGATCTGGGGCTGGTATAATTTCTTCAGATGGTCTCAGCTGATCTTTCCAGATGGATCTCAGCTGATCTTAGTTAATGCTAGGTGTGTCAAGTTAACACCCAGTATTAACTATCACAGTGTGCTGTCCTTAGGCCTCCGCTTTTCTCATCGTAAAAAAAAAAAAAAAAAAAAAAAGGAATGAAGTCGCTTGGTTATGTCAGAAACATTTGGGGATGTTGCAGTTACTCTGACAATTCTCACTTGTCAGATCAGCATGTCTGGCCAAGTACACAAGATAATGCCACTTTCTCAAATAGTCCCCCCCATCTTTTTCACCTGCCCAGGAACTAGTTGCGCCCACCATGAACTGGGCCTTCCCCATAAGCTAGACAATCTTCTGTAGGTTTGATGTGGGCTTGACTCAACTACTAATTCTCTACAAATGTGCCCAGAGCTCAAACCCTCAACCATCAAGTTGACACCTGTATCTAACTAAGACAGGGTAACATTCTGTGCACTGCTAAAAGAAAGTGTGCGTCTTAGCAGATCACACGTGTAGAACATATGAAGAAACTCACTGTGCTGCTGTGAGTTTTGTTCTGAAAAGATGAGGGTTGATCTAGTCTTTGAGAAGCCCACTCTTACAGTTCCCCAAAACTTGACTTCATTATTTCCGCAAGCTCCTGCATAGTTTTCTTTCTTAAGTCCCCTACGGTTAGGTATCAGTCCTCCATGCGCTCTCCAGGAGGGTCTAAATCCCTTGTCAGAGAGAAAAAGAACAAAAGGAAACACAAGTCTTTCCGTTAAATTATACAACACTGCCATGTGTGTTTGTGTGTGTGTATGTGTGTGTATTCCCCGAGAGGTATTATCATGCCCCTTATGTTGGAGTATTGGAAATACTATCTTCCAAATGCCAGAACATGGAAAACATGAAAGAGCCAGGAAGCAAGAATAACTTGATGTTCACATATTTTCTTCCTTGGACAGAGAAGGAAGCCAATCTTCTGGCAATCCTCAGCTGAAGTTGAAGATATGAAGATACTGGAGGAGGAATAGAACGGGAGACTGTGGACCTGATCCCCAGCTGACAGAAAAGCTGGTCTCAGAACAGTCAGTGCTTGGAGTGCAAAAGCCGTCAAAGGCTGCTTTTGACAGAGTTTGGGAAAGGTTAGGAAAAAAAAGTGGGAGATGGGAGAGAACATCTATTGTAAAATTCAGTTTGAGAAAGAGAGGAATTTCATTTGAGTAGAAAAGCTTTGGGGACACTGAGGATTGAATTTAAGGTTTCACATATGCTAGGCAAGTGCTCTATCACTGCCACTAAGATGCATCCTAGCCTTCTTTTTTTTTTAATGTATGTGAGGGGTGGGGCAGAGTCTCACTAAATTGCCCAAGTCAATCGACAACTCTTTTTGTAGCCCGGGTTGGTCTTGACTTCAGTGCTGGGATTACAGGTATTAAAGGCAGCTCGTGTCCCCCCCCACTTCTGGCCAGCACAGAATCTTAATTGATTCTAAATTACTTCCTAATGACGTAGTGCTGGCAAGGATTCTAAGGAGTCAGGTTTTCCAGATCTGTAAATAAAGAGTGCAGCACGGTGTATCCTTTTTTGGATGCCAGGCCATCTCTTCTGAAGTTTCAGTACTGTCTTACTATCACAGCAGCCAAGCAATAAAGTCTAACCTGTGTATGTTTATCTCCCCTTAGGAGTTTATAAATAGGTCCTTTGAAGTTAAGAGATCGTGCCTTAAACACCTGTATGTCTGACTCCTGCTCCATTTTAAGTCGCTTAACTGATGAAAATTATACAAGGTAAGATGATAAAAAATTAGAAATGAATTCATGGCAAGAGCCAGGCAGGGAGGTGGCTCAGCGAGTGCTTGTTACCGAGCCTGAGGATCTGAGTTCCCACGATGAACTCTTGTGAAGGGAGAATCAACTCCTTATGTTGTGGCGTGACGCATGAAACTTTTCTTAAAAGAAATGAATTCATTTGGCCTTCAGCAGGGCAATCTCATCAGCAACCTCCGGCGCCGTCTCCCCCACCAGGACCTCATTTTATCCGCAGCACTTGCACAAAACTATATCATGCACACGGCACGAGTTGCACGGTCTTTGCGTTTCCGAAGATGACTATTTCAACTCATCCGGGGTGGAAGCAATCCCTTGGTGAGGCCTGGTAGTGCCCGCGCGGGCGCTGAGCCGGCCTGTGTGTCCTCCGCGGCGCTAGGGGGCGCTGCGGCGGGCGCGGCCTATCTGTCCTCCGCGGCGCTAGGGGGCGCTGCGGCGGGCGCGGCCTGTCTGTCCTCCGCGGCGCTAGGGGGCGCTGCGGCGGGCGCGGCCGCGGGCCGGGCCGGGCGCGGCGCCGCTCTCTGGGCGGGGCGCAGACGCGTCGGGAGGACGAGCGGCGGGCCCGCCTCGGCTGCCTCTCGGGCCTAGTCTGTCTCGGCGTCTTTCTGCGCGTCCGGCAGCCGCCATGGGGAAGCGGGATAATCGCGTGGTGAGTACTGGGGGGAGAAGACGGGCGAGCGGCCGGGGGCCGGGGGGCCGGGGGGCCGGGGAGCGGAGCCCCGAGGCCCTTCGCGGGCGGGACCGGCGGCCAGCGGCCCGGAGACCCGGCGCTCGGCCCGACCCCGCTGCGCGTGCGCCGCGCACCCCCCAGCCCGGGCCGCGGGGCTCGGCCGCCCTCGGCTCCCGGCCGCGGGGCTCCGGGAGCCCCCCGCCCGGGTCGAGGCCTGGCGAGGCGCGGTGCGCGGCGGCCGTGTCCAGAGCGCTTGTCCCGAGCGGACCCTGAGGAGGGGCGGCGGGCGCGAAAACACTTGGTCCTGGAGCCCCGTGGGCTGCAGGGTGGGTTTCGAGCCCTCGGAAGTTAGGTGACTTAGGCGAGTTACCTGTCTGGACCCCAGTTTCTTCCTCCGCAAATGGGGATCCTTAGTATGCACAACTTTTTGGATCGGTAACGACCAGATGAGCAAGAGGCTGGGGCGACTGCGCGCGCGCGCTGGTGCTTCTGCGTTTGCGCCTGAGACCCCCGAGCGGTGCTGGAGCAGAACCGAGCGGTGCTGGTGCCAGCGATCGCGCCGCGGGACTCGGCCGGGCTGCAGGGGCGGCCTGGCCTTTGGCCTTTGACTTGGAGTGGTCAGTCTGCCCGGACAGTCTTAGGTTGGGCTCGTTGGAATATTTGGGTTCTTCTAACGCCCTCTTCAGTTTACAAATCCCCCGTCTTTGCGTGAAGTTTTCTTTCAAAGATCCAGATTCTCTCATATTACTGGAAATTTCTGACTTAACATCCCTAAGGCATTCAAGAAGCTTACCAAATTGGCCACGTTTACTGGAACACTTTGATAATAGCTCTGGGTGCTTGCTATCTTAGTATGTGTTGTCAGAGTAGAATGTGCTGGTAGCATTTTGTTTGCACGTCAAAGATTATAAGAAGGAAATAAGAAATTTAGGAGTGAAAGACAGTGATCTAATGGTGTCTCATGATTGCATAGTGGACCGGCTGTACTCATTAAAACTATGACCAAAATTTGTGTCATTTGCTTTGGTGTATGTCAGCTCTTGATTTTTTAAAAGACTATTTTAACAGCCCTATGTTCTTCCTGTTCCCACATATGCGTGCCCTGTCGTCACACCCCCATTGTAGATAATGCATTTGTTATCATGCCATATCATTATCATCTGGAGTTGGTACCACACATTATGTGGCTTTAGGAAAACAAGCAATGACAGACCGCAACCTTTGTGGTGTGTGTTTCACTGCCTTTCCACTGGAATCCTTCCTCCCACCCCAGCTCACCAAATCACTTGTCTTTTTAATGACTCTGTAGTTTTGCCTCAAATGCTTATCTCTAAAAATACTTGCTTTTTTTTTTTTTTCAGATGCTCTCAAAAGCAGTTCTGCTTCTTAAACTGATGATGCGATCTTGTTTTTTGAAGTGATAGGATGATTTATTTAAAGAAAAAAAATCTCTGGATTTCAGGCCAACTTAAAAAAAGCCTACAGAAGATAGGATCTGAAGTAGAATTGAGCAGAAAGTACAGAAAGTTCACATATGAATACTTCCACACATACTCAGCTTCTTATTTTCAATATTAGAGTACTTTTGTTACAGTTGGTGAAGAAGATACATTATTTGACACATGGACACGGAATCACAGGAGTGCCTTTCTGGTGTATGTTCTCAAATAATTTTTTTCAACTGAACATTTTAGTTCTTGGCATCGCTAAAAGGCTCTTAAGTTCATGATGGCCCTCCTCTGTGCCTTTCAGTTTCTGGACATTTATTTCATATTCTTTACTGATAATTAATGCCCTAAAATATATGTGTCCTCTAGAGTAACAAATTAAATTTTGCTTGTTGTATCTTTAGCAGTTACCACATTGCTCTTTTGGTTGCTGTCCACCTGTTTATATACCTTCCAGCACAAATTTCTCTCCAGAGTATAATAACACAATTTAAATAAACATACTTTAAGTCAAAGTATATACATAGGCACAAGTGTGCCTCTTTAACATTTCCTTTGATATGTTTTGTCTTGCTTTGGTTTTCAAAACATCTCTGACATTAGGAGCTTCCAGCCTTCCTTCCTGCTTAGAAGAAAGTTTATCATTCTAATTGCACTGTGTCATATGAGAATGGAAGTAGTTCCTCAATATGTGCTCTTTATAGTGATTTTCTTCTGTTTACTCTGCCAAAGAAATGGAAGAAAACAAAATTTGTCATTAAGGTGGAAATGTTGGTATTCTATAACCAATTTAGCAAATAAAATTCAGCCAATACAATACTTCCATGCTGCTTGCTCTTACATGTTAAATCAACCTGGATAGAGGTCATCTTGAACCTAATTTTGTTTGGAGTGTGTGTGTGTGTGTATCCATGCCACAGTGTGCATGTGGAGATCAGAGGACAACCTTACGTATTGGTCCTCTTTAAAAAAAGTTGCTGTTGCTTGTGTAGAATTTAATTTTTGGTGTTAATTTTAGAATAAAATAAAATCACCATGACACAGTATTTTCTCGGATAGGAGAGTGAATGGCGAATTAGACTTTTTTTTTGTTCTTTGGAAGAGTTTCTAAGTTTGCCAATGAGCACAGTGTGATCACACTCACCAGATTTTTGGATTTTAGGACAAATCAGTAGAGCCTTCAGGAGGTGAGAATTGCCATTATTTCAGTCTCTAGTAAAGCAACAGTAACACTCTACATGAAATAACACTACTCATTTCATAAAGTTTCAAGCTAAATGTAGTGTTGAACTGATTTTGTAATAAAAAGCTGATTAGATTGTTCATGGCTGGTGGGCTATGATATGCTTTTGTAATATAGGTTACTTGATATAAGTGACCCTTTTGAATGAATTAATCATTTTCATGGAGTTAATTTTTGTTCTTTCCTCAAGGCCTACATGAATCCAATAGCAATGGCCAGATCCAGGGGTCCAGTCCAGTCTTCCGGGCCAACAATTCAGGATTATCTGAATCGACCAAGACCTACCTGGTATTTATAAAATCGTTTACCCATTTATAAACTTTTCGCATATTTTAAAAGTTTGTTCTTGCTATCTTTATTGACTACCAAGCAATTGTCAGGGAACTTTTTTTTTTTTTAAAGTAATATTTAGGGCTGGAGAGATGAGATAGCTCAGGGGTTAAGACTCTCCTCATAAGCAGAAGGTCCTGAGTTTCAGATCCTAGATCCCACATAAAAATACCAGGCGGAAATGGTGATGACTTGTACTTCCAATCCTGGAAGGTAGAGCCTGGGAAACTCCAGAGCAAAAGCAGAGAGGAAGCAGCACAATCCAGGGTGATCTCCAAAGTTAGCCTTGGGCCTTCACAGGCACAGATACCTTTTTCCTGTCACTCTTCTCTATCCCTAAAAATTCTTGCTTAACCTCTATGAATTCTGTGCTGGATTTGAATAACCATGCCCTTCACTGAGACTCACTTAGATTTCAGGAAGAAAGCGTACAGCACTGTTGCAGTTGTATCTGCTGATTCTGCAGTGAGTCAGAAAACCTTGCTGAAATGCTCTCATCTCCTGGACATGCACCATCATAGATAAGCCTTATTTATCTATTTTTATTTTTATTTTTATTTTTATTTCTTAATGTTTATACCATAGTCTGAAAGTGATGTATGATTAGTTGCAGGGTACTTCTAAGTATCCCCAAAACCAGCAACTATAATTGAATGATGTGCTTATTTTTCATTGTAGGGAGTTTTCCTTTTGCACCAGATGTTCCTCTTAGGGTGTATGTGAGCACTGTTAACCATTGCCATGTGTTAGAAAAATACTTTTTCCTAAATAAGGTGATTTTTATCTTTATAAAGAATGAATTTTGAAGAGGAAATGATCAGGTAAGCATATTACCTGTTTGGCCTAAGTCTTTAAAACAATTTTAAAACAATTCCAGGTTGGGTAATTCATAGGACTCAGTAGTCTTACCACATAATTCCATATAGTGAGATTTATGGCAACAAATGATATCAAGCATAGTCAGCAAAGGGAAAAGGCACCTGGGGAGACAGACACAGGCTTTGAGGGTCCTCTCCTAATGGAATCGCACTCTAGCAGGGAGTAGTGATAACACAGTTGAAATATTGCCATGTCCCCCTCCCCCTCCCAGGCTCACTGAAACCTGTGCCTAGGGCAGTCAGCCTCTGGCTGTCACGTTCTGATATGCCTGATTACTAGAAATAAAGCAGATAGCCTAAACTCTTGTTACATGAAGAGTTAAGCAGAGTAAGTGAGTGATTCTTAGTGAAGGAATAGTTAGAACTCTTCCAAATCCAAGTTCCCAGATGTCTCCTTTAGGCCTTGATAAATAAGCAGGTGAACTGAATGCATTACATTATGGGAGACTTAGTGATAGAATGTAGCACTCCAGTTAGATAGCCTGGCAGGGCTCATCCCACCACTGAAGCTGTGTGACCATAGGCAGATTTCTTACCTTTTCTAAACTTCAGTTTCTGTGTGAAGTGGCAGTTTCTGTGAGAATTAAATGCAAATCTATTTAATGGTGCTTTCTTTATGTATACTTTCAGCTGTTTGGTATGTTTTCTCTTCCCATCAAACTGATTAGCAGTACCTGATAAACTTTGCTATGATTATCACACATGACTGGCAAGTTGAGTGGGTAAAGGTGCTTGGCTGCATGCAAACTGGCAACCTGAATTCAGTCTCTGGAGTCCACGTGGTAGAAGGAGAAAACCAACTTCGAAAGTTGTTCTCTGACCACCATATATCGCCATGACATACATGTACCTTCTCTCTCTCTTGCTTTAAAATAAATAAATAGATTAAAAAAAGAATTATAGCAATACTGGAATAGAAGTCTATTAAAATATTAATAGAAAATTTTTGTTTGTAAGCATCCACTACAATTTTGTAGTATTCGAATATTTATGTGGGAATTTTTATTCTGCTTTTTAAGGGAGGAAGTAAAAGAGCAGCTAGAAAAGAAAAAGAAAGGTTCCAAGGCTTTGGCTGAATTTGAAGAAAAAATGAATGAGGTTTGTAAAAGGCATCTTTTAAAGAAATACGTTCTGGGTGGCTGGGGCAAGCTGGAGTGCAAGTAGTGTAGGGAACTGGGTGCCCCTGAGTCCTCCATGCATCCCCAATTGAACCCTCAGTATTTTCATTACATGTTTGGACCCCATGCAGTGCTGCTGTTAGGAGGTCTGAAGCCTGAGAGGATAATGAACATGCAAGTGAAGTGGGTGGGCCAGGGGACCTGGAGCGGGGAGATGGGAAGGAGGTTTAGGGACACCCCTGCCGCCATCACTGTGAAAGAAAAAAAATATCTTTTTTTCTTCTAATAAAAGCTAGCTCATTTTTTATGTTTCACTTTAATAAGCCAAGAGTTGGGACAAAGCTCTTGGATTAAAAGGGCTCTCTATTTTGTGTTATTGGTATTGTGAAGATAGGCCTCTTGTAGTTCGAGTCATCTGTATTAGTGTCCCTATATTACACTGGAAGTTCCATTGTAACTTTGATTACAAACATATTGTATTTCTTTTTTTTTTAAACATTTTTTATTATCTCCACTCATACAAACTTAATAGGTACACTGGTTCCCTCCCTCCCTCCCTCCTCCTCCCCCCAGCCCCTCTGCTCGCCCTCCCCTGACCCCCCCCTCCCGTGCCTCCTCTCCCCCAATCCCCGGAGAATCCTTTAATGTGCATGCCAAACTCTCCTCTGGGTCTTCCTCTCCGATGACGTACAAGGACCCAGTGGCATTTCCCTGAACCCTTTCCTTTGTTCCCCTTAAGCATAGGAACACTATTTTGGCTGTCAATCCCTGGCCTCCAAGGATCTTGGTGCTTTTACATATGCTAGACTTTGTGGGGTCGATAATATGTTGGACATTGTGCAGGGCATGCAAAGTCCAATTATGATTGCTTCGGCCCTAACTTGTGTGGAGTATCTTGCATATCGTTGCTTTTCCCATCCTTGTGCTCTTTCACTCTTACTGCCCCCTCTTCCACAAATTTCCCTGAGCTTCAGGATGGGGAAAGATTAGGCTGGCCTAGTTCTAGGTGGTTAATATAGAGTCTCTGAAGTTCTGGATTATGGTTAATTACAAACATATTGTATTTCAACCATAGTCTAATTCAACTTTTACGATAGAAAGAGAGTCTAGCTTAGAAAAGTAAGCTGAACTCAACTTTAGTGATAATACATATTCTTCCTCAGCATGCACTACAAGTATTCCTTTCTCTCTATCTCTTCTTCCACAAAAGCAAATACAAGCTCCTTTGGTGTGGGTAGTCTGTCTTTGTTGCCCAGACTGGCCTCAGGATCCTCATGTCTAAGTGTCCCACATAGCTAGGACTATAGGTGTGGGCAAACACTCCTATCTTGGAGTGTCTTTTGGTTGTGGTTTGAAACTGAGATGGTAAGCGATATGAGAGAGTGGAAGGAAGAGAGGGAGGGAGGGAGGGAGGGAAGGAAGGGAAGGAAAGGAAGGAAGGGAAGGAAGGGAAAGGAAAGGGAAAGGAGGAAGGAAGGGAGGGAAGGAGAGCTTTTTTTTTTTTTTTTAGGTCTGTTAGAAGAGGATCAAAACCTATAATTGTGCCAATAATTCTTTTTGCAGAATTGGAAGAAAGAACTAGAAAAACACAGGGAGAAATTATTAAGTGGAAATGAGAGCTCATCCAAAAAAAGACAGGTAACACCATTTTTTTAATTGCTGTTCTTAATATCATGGTTGGATTTTCATACAAATGGTATAGTACAGATACATTTAAAAGCTCACATCTTATTCAGATTTATATTTGTTTCCATTTAGAAAAAGAAAAAAGAAAAGAAGAAATCTGGTAGGGTGAGCAAAGTTTCCATTTTTCTAAATATTACAGTTAAGCGCCTACCAAAAAAAAAGTAAGAATGATTTGTTTGACCTTTCTGCTGAAGATAACTCTGGAGGAGTCCATTGGCCAGGTGGTCCTTTGGCTGTGATGGGTGGTGGTGTTCTTTGAGGGATATGAAAGAGAAAATACCAAATTCCACAAGAACCTAGTTAACTTCTCTGTTGCTATGGAAAAGGGCACTAGCTGACCATTGCTACGTGTATGGTCACTTCATTAAACTTTGGGGGTGGGTAACTGGTATTTTTAATAATTTAAACCTTATGAATATGGTATCTGTTTCTTAGACACTAGATTGATTTCACTAAGTACTGGAGAGACTTAGTAAAGGAACACAATTCCTGCATCTCACAATCTTTAATTGTTTTGTGCTTGGTCAAGTATTCATCTTCTTCTTCATCAAGCTCTGATTCTTCCAGCAGCTCTTCAGATTCTGAGGATGAGGTAAGACTCCTTGTAGTAAGTCAGGAAGTGGTTACCTGACTTAACGTGAGAAGAATCTTGTTGAGAAACAGCTGTTATGAATGTTTACTTCTGGGTTTTGAGTAGTTGCCTGTAACTTAAGAGAACTGACTGACAATGAATAAATGAAGCGATGAGATATTTAAAGGTTGCTTTGTTCCTTCTAATCTAAAATGAATAGTTTTGGGAACTACATATAATTCAAGCCACTTGACTTTTTCTAAAGCACAAAAGTGGTGTTATGTTATGATTAATTAAGGAAAAATTTGTTTAAAAGCTGGTTATTTCATTAGGCTCCGTTCATTGATTTTATGAACTTGATGAAATGAATAAATACATTTCTGAAACAAATATTTCTAAAAATGTTTTATGTAGGATAAAAAGCAATCAAGAAAGAGAAAGAAAAAGAAGAGCCGCTCACAGAAGTCTTCTGAAAGCTCTGCATCAGAAACAGAATCGGACAGTAAGGTAAAGTTACTTAAATTGGCGTGTTTTTTATAGCAAAACACTTTTTCTTTTAATTTTTCCTGTCTTAAAAAAAAATGCCAGCATAATAAATGTTTGATTTTTTTTTTTTTTTGTACTTTGAGATTCTATACTACTTAGCTGATTTATGTTTCTTTGTCCTGAAATTTCTGTATTATTGAGAGAACTTGTAATTAAGAGGGGGAAAAAAGCTTAAATTTTTGCAAGTGTTAAGAGTTGAAAGTTGAGCCAGTATGTTTTCATTTAATACCTGGTTCATGTCCTTTCTAAGACCAGGGTTCAATCTTTATCACCAAAAAAAAAAAAATTCTCAAGATCCATCTGCAGAGTCTAAGTGGAATCAGTAGTATTCTGTAATATTCAGCAAATGTCTTAGGAAGTTCTGATAACATAGTGTCTATAGAACACAAGTTGAGAAATATGGGAGTGGAGTCTCAAGAAACCAAACCTCTTGCTTGGTTTTATAAAAGGTTTCCACTTGCTGCTCGTATATTTATATTTATATTTTCTGACCTTAACTCCTTTATCTACAATGTGCACAATAAATGTTGGCATTACATTAAAATAAGCTGCATGGGAATTGCACACTATTTTAGGGAAGTATAGATTTGATATGCAACCAGATAAATGAAAAAAATGTTGACTTACAAGTAGATGCATACATAACATAGATTTCTCTTTTATTTTCAGAACATGCTGATATTGACATAAAACTCATTACTCATGAAACAAAACATTTATGGGGGTACTTGTTCTATATTGCTGTATCTTTTACCTTTAAAATTGATTTATGTATGTATGCATTTGTTTAGGATAGTTTAAAAAGGAAAAAGAAGTCAAAGGATGTGACTGACAAAGACAAGGTAAGTTTCTAAACTGCCTTGAAGTAGTCTGTCTACAGCACTTAATTCATACCAGGAAATTATCACCCTTTATGTGTTTAACATCAAGGGATTTCTTTTGCTTATGATTTTCATATTGTGAAAAAAAATTAATATGGATTTATTGTGGGTAAAAGATCAAAAGAGTATTCCTAGGAAGATTTTGATTTATATTTAGTAATGGATTAACTCCCATTTAAAATACAAAAAAAATAGGAAAATAAAAATTCAACATTAGTCTTTGGTTTCTCATGGCCATTTTAAAAATGGCCCTATAATTATAAAACATGGACTTCTTTTTCAAATCAAGTGTGCCATAGGTATATTTTGAGAACTCGTTTACTACTTTAAGTACACATTTCTATTTACTTGAGAGATGGAAATCTCTGTTACCCAGGCTTACCTGAAACTTGTGGGTTCAAGTGGGTCTCCTTCCTCATTCATCTGTAGCTGAAACTGTGGACACATGTCCCCACTGTAACTTACCTATTTGGGTGCTTTCTCTTAACAATGAACATTAATTGGTTCAATCAAATTAGTAAAGCTACTTGCAGAAATGAATGAAATAATCATATAATATATGATTATTATTTCACCATAGACAGATTATCACGCTAGTTTGTTTCCTGCATTTTTTTGGGGGGGGGTGCTTTAAAATTGGAATCCAATATATAAAAATTTCCGCTAAATAATTTCTGTGTTATGCACTATTGCGCATACATGAAACAAACATGTAGAAAATAATAACCTACTTTCACACTTTGAAGCTCCAGTAAATCTAAACAGCTGACCATACTTAATGTCAAATGTTTTCACTAATTTTTTAATACTTAACAATATACCTTTAAATTCTACAATACTTTTACCAATCTCAGTTCCCTCTCCTTCCTCAAAATTATTAACATTAAAAATTCTCGGAGATTAATTAGTTTTAAAAATGTAAATTTAGTACTATAATAATTATACAAAAATTCTTTTAGGTAATCACAAATAATTACCCATCCGCTTTCTCTCCTGCAATACTACTAATAAGCCTGTCTGATTAAGCCCTGCGTAGAAATAAAAGAATTAAAATACAAAAGACCTAAATCTTTTCCATCTATGTGGTTTCTTAGGTCCAAAATTCTGTAGAGAATAAGGAAATAAGGGTATGCTATTTTAAGCTTTTATTGCTCTACTGGAATTAAAGATTTAAAATCTGATAAATGTCTCCATTTTCAGACATTTCTAGATTGGAAAATACCTGATACTGTCATAATTTTAAGAATTATTGAGTAGAACTTAGAAACATAAAATTTATGTGACAGTATCTTTTTAAATCAAGATACATGCATTCATTTTCATAGGACACTAAAGGACTCAGCAAAAAAAGAAAGATGTATGAAGATAAACCATTATCATCTGAATCCTTGTCAGAATCCGACTACACAGAAGAGGTGAGTGATCGAATAAATTTTCCAGTTCTTCAAACAAGAAGTGTGTGACTTTTATTTTGATAATTGACCATATTTCCCTTTCCTTTCTAATCAGTGTGAGATATTTTTATTCTAATATTTCCTTCTTGTGCTACCACTCTGATTACATGAAAGAGGCTATGTGGAGTGTAGTGAATTGAAATAGATGTTTTCATGGTTGAAATAGAACAATGTCACACGTACCCATTTTCTTTTTGTTTTATACCTACTATTTGGGGATTACCAGAGCAGCTGGTTTTCCGATTCCTCTTCTTTGTAGGCCAGCCTCCTCCCACATCCATCCATCCATCCATGTCTCTGTCTACCCTGTTCTTGTCTCCATACTCCTTTGTGTCTTGTTTGTTCTTGACTCCTTTATGACTACAATGTATTTGCTCTATAATAATGGCTCTCAGACCTTACTTAAATAAATGTTGCCCCATTTTGTAGCAATATTTTATATGCTTTCTGAAATGAAATTCAAAGCAAATATAAACCAGCTACACTAATTTTCTGTATTACTATCCCTTAACAGATAAATAGAAAATATAAGCAGCTAATAATGTAGAACCTTAGGACATTATATTTGTGCTTGAGTGTAAGAACATCACGAGATGTAAAATCTTAAAATGCATACTCTAGTTGCTCCCTTACATACATCTTTCAGAAACCATTCAGTGCTGTTGCCACCAGAGACATTTCTCAAACAGTGGACAAAATTTAGTAAAGCTGTGAATGAATAGTCTTTCCTCTATTTTTTTTTTTTTAGCATTTCCTGGGGCATGTGTCCTGTGTTAAATCCCTGAACAAAATTATATTAAATTTGTGTTCAAATTTATTTTTAGTAATATAAATTATAAATTTGCTTTCTATAGCATAAACAGATTCACTGCATACATTATTAGTAGATTATTCAAAACTCAAAATTGTTCTTGACATTACATAATAGTATCTTTGTCTCTCTTGCTATGTTCATAGGAGATACTGTGTCAGTGATTTTAATGACAGGCATGACAAAATAAATAATAAATTCCTAGATGCTCTGTAGTAGAGCTGCCATCTATTGTAAGCTAAGAGTACAATGCTTATAATCTGTTCCTATATTCTTTATGCTTTCTTATTATTTGTGTCATGTATTTAATATGTGGTTACCTAGCAGGTATATCAGACAATTAATTGAATATTTAGGTGATTTTTATATTGTAGTATTGTTATGTTAGCTGTTTGTCCTATCTATAAATGAAACTTAACATAAAATATCTTATTGACCTTAACATTTCATGTATATAAAATTTTAGCAACCTTCAGTTTAATTTATACTTAATGTACCACATTGTAAAAGATCAATTTGCAATATAAAGGTGCTGATAATTATTCACAAGAATTCTAACCAGTTATTTTATTATACTCTATATATAGCTGCAATTTTTTAATGGTATAGAATACTATGTTCCAGGTACCGTTAAAGGTAGATATTACTTTAATGAAAGAACCTAGGATTCAGATACTGTTCTGTGTTATTTTAAAGCTCACAATTTTTTTCCCAGAGTTCTAGCTCTATTTAGGTGCTAAAAGGTGATACAAGAGAAGCTCTTACGGGCATTTAATTTGCTCCTTTTCTTTTTATTGAAATGTCACTGAGTTATGACAATTAAAAATTAAATTTATCAAGCTTTTTTACATATAACTTTTGGACATGCAAGATATATTAGAATAAAAAAAGCATCAAGTACAAATTTACATGTCTTCTGTTCACAAAAATTTCAACTTTTTAGGTGCGAGCAAAAAAGAAGAAAAGCAGTGAAGAGCGAGAGAAAACAATAGCAAGTATCTCTTATGTTTTTACATGACAAGACAACAGCAGACATGTTTTGGTTTAGTATAAAACAAATCCTGCTAAAGTGTGATTGGATTTCCTGAGACCAACTGAATTACTGGGAAAAGTTCAGCAGCCTCACTTAGTGAATAGGACAAAATCATGTTGGCTTAAGAAAAAGGAAAAATGCTCTGAAGAACATCTGTTCCCATCCCAGTATCTTTCTGTTAGAAATGCATGTTTCAGCTGCTTTCTTGATGCAGGATGCAACATGTCACTCTCATAATCAGAAAGACAAGCTCAAACTTCCATTTGATTTTCTTAGGTATAAAAAAAAAGGCGATTTCTTTCAAACCTAAAATAGAAAAGAGTTCTCAGAATACAAGCTGCACTAAACATAAGCCGAACGTGACAACATAAAAGACTCCCCGATACTAGTAATACTATATTACCATAAAACTATATACTATAGTTTATATACTATAAACTAGCTCTGTCATTATGCAAAGTGAGAAAGTTTAGAGAATGTAGGAGAATGGAAGTAGTTTCCAAATAAGAAGTAGGCCAACAGAAACTAATTGATACCTTCAGATAATAATATAGACCACATCAGCAAAGCAGTTTAAGGTCCTAGAAACTAAGTGTGGGTTGTGACCTTTGAAGGCATTTTCTTAAGGAGAGGGAACAGAAAAATAAGGATCATTTCTAGGTTAGTAGTACTCCCTTCCTAGAATTTCCCTAGCTTTTAAAAATGAGGGACTTCTGACTGGGGAGCTGGCTCCAGGTTTAAAGCCTTTGCTTCATAAGCAGAAGACCTGAGTTCAGATCCCCAGTCCCCATATAAAAATGCCAGAAATAGAAATAGCGGTGGCCTGTAGTGGAATTTCCAGCTCTAGAAAGTGGAGCCTAGGAAACTTCAACCTTAAAGCAAAAGCAATAAGGAAGTAGAACAATACAGGATGAGTCCTCATACCACCATTGAACTTCCACAGGCACATACACGCAAAAGACAGACCTCTAACACACAGGTTGGCCTAATAAGGTATGATTCTGAAGTAACATTTCATGTGCTTTAGAACTATGATGACAAACATTTTTTTTTCCCCTGAGTGAAAAAATGATTTGGTTAAAGACTGTCTCAGACTATGATTTAAATTCATTAATTAGAAAAACAATTTATTTTAGATAAGTCATATGTATTGCCTTTACTGTTTAATCCTTTGTGCATATATATATATATATATATATATATATATAATCTCCATTGTGTCGATAACTCCATGCATTACTCTAGTTTTTAGAGATAAAATGGAATACAAGATAGATGAAAGTATATTATAAGAAAGAGATGCAAGGCTAAAGAGCCTTTCTGTGGAGCTGTAGGAGAAACTCAGTGTAAAGTACTTACCTAGCACGCGCAAAACTTTGGTTCCATTCCATTCTCAGCACTACAATAAATAAATGCCAAATTATATAAGATTTTTGGATTCTTTGTAAAATTTTACATGTATTTAGAATGTACTAAAAAAAAAGTGATGAATGGAGGTTATAGGTCAGTGATTGATGCTTGCTGGGGTGCATAAAGCCTCCTCAGTACAAAAAAAGAGAGAAGAAAAGCTGCTGAAAGGTTATTTTAGTGCAACAGCGATAGAGGTTTTCAGAGGGAAAGGAGAATAAGATTAGTGCTGATAGACAATGAGACTGGGAAGCTCAGCTCTTCTTTCCTATATGTATCTCTTATTTTGTTTCTTTCTCCCAAATACTAACATTAGTAGGAGCTTTTCAGGTATCCATTTCTCAAAATTTGCCTTTGCTTGTAATGTATAGCAGTAACACTCTGAAGAGCTGGAGATAGTAAAACTCCAGCACCTTTTCAATCTACTGACATTTGACTGCTTTTCGTAGGCTTCAATTTCTCTCTAAAGGTTGACATCCTAGTTAGGTGTGTTGACACTTCGATGTCCCCAGCACTTGGGAGATGATATCTGAACACTCACAAACTTGAGATCATCCTTGGTGACCATTTCAGTTACCCTTCTATTGCTGTGATAATATACTTCAACCCAAGCAACTTAAGCAACTTTATTTTGGCTTAGATAGAGTCTGTCATGGTGGGGAAAGAGCGTGAGACCAGCTCCTCATGTTGCATGAACACTCAGAGAGACACAACAGGAGCAGGACCAGGCTAGAGACCTTTCAGCCCACCGCCATTTCATAGTTCCTTCAAAGTTCCACCTCCTAAAGGTTCCACAACATCAACTTCACCAGGTCCTGACCAAGTGCTTTACACATAAACCTGTGGGGAACATTTTATATTCAAACCACAGCAGCTAATTACCAACCTGGGCTATACAAAACCCTGCCTCAAAAACAAAACAAAAAGACTAGGTAGCTTATTTCATTAAGTAAGATAATCTTTACGTATATATCGATATTTTGTATTAATGAATTAATGTTAATTATTAAAGTACTATCAAGTCTAAGTACTACACAGTATGTGTTTCAATTTACTTAAAAAATAGTAAATTAAAGGATGAGATAGTGTTCAGTGGGAAAAGCACCTGCTTACAAACCGAGAGCCTGGGTTCCATCCCCAGAAACCCTCATGGTGGAAAGAGAAAGCTGACTTCTTAAAGTTGTCCTCTTACCACCTCATACATGTCTTTTGAGTTTGCTTTCCTCACTCCCTTTCAAATAAAATTTTTTTTAAAAAAGAGTAATTTTATTTTCTCAGACAAGTGCCACTTCACCTAAACAGTCATTCTTTTGCTGTGCCATAATATCCTTGTACAATAGCTGCAGCTGCTTTAGCTTTGGGAGTTATGCCAAATAAGATGTAGCAGTTGGTAGCATGATTTAGGGAGCTCCAATAGTGCTATTGGGTAGTGTGTTGTACTTATATAATTGCATGGTTAAGTTGCATGGTTTTCTATTGAAGTTTTTATTAGTCTTGTAATACCTTAGTTTTTCTTGAAAATCAACAAGAATACTTAATACTAATTGTACTGGCTATTGAGATATTTTGAGTAGTTTACTTGGTTTCATGAACAGTTTGCAATAGCTTAGATGCACAGTGGGAGTGGGAAAGGTGTTCTTAGTTTATATATTTCCATGTAGTAATGTCTACCATGTCTTACAGGAAAAAACGAAGAAGAAAAAGAAGCATAAGAAACACAGTAAGAAGAAGAAAAAGAAGGCTGCCAGTTCAAGTCCAGACTCACCATAACAGCAGGAAAGACCAGGGTTCCCTTGTAGAGAGTGCAATGTCTAAGGAAATTTCAACTGTGAAAATTACAACATATTTACTAAAGTGCATGAATTTCCTCGTTTTTAGAGTTATTCCTGAACTATTCAGTAGCCACTCAGACTCCGCTGTGTGAAGGGCCATTGTTGCCTGCTGCTTGAACATGCTCTTTTCTCTTCCAGTGCTTGGCGACTCTGGGAGGTAATACACGGCAGTCATACTGGTGGTTAAGAATTTGGGATAAAGCTAATATTTTTGACTAGAAGTATCTAATTGTAAATCAACAGCAGTTGAATCTGAATACATCTTTAGGGTGTAATCAGAAATAATGTGATGACTCTAGTTAAAATTTTTGAAGTAGGGATGTTACTATTTCAAAATCCTTACTCTGTAGATATGCGTATTTTAATTTTCCCCTTGTGTACTTTTATTTACCTGGGGAAGGAGCTTTTAAGGAGGGGGGTGGTTTGCTATCTCTTTCGCTAGCAGAACAGCGTGCCTTTGATCCTCACACATCTACTTTTGTGGACACAGTAGCCATGCTTCCTGGGGAGGTTGGAGCTGGGAACCAGCAGTCTTGCCCTTTACTGAGCTTAATGACATCCTTGGACTTTGCTGTATGCTGCTTTGAGTAAACCAGGACACAGCCTTTTGCAGCATGAGAAAGCCCCCAAAGCTCTGGAATTGACCTCCACTTCAATAATAACTGAATGTTTTTTAGGGATAGAATATGTAATGTCATTTGAATTAATTTTGACTACACTTTGGCTTTGGAGAGTATTGTTTTGAATAGACACTGGTACTTTTTGAACTTGATAGCTAAAGATCTAAAATGCATGTTTTATATTGTTAAAAATTTTAACCAGTCAGGAAATTGTTACGTAACCAGTGATAGTTACTTTTTTTTTTTTTTTTTTGTATGAATTTTGTTTAGGCTGCAATGTTTAGCTTTTGTTAACTCATATTCTTGCTGTGTTAAGTTCATTACTATGTTTAATGACACACTTGCCAAGATATTTAGCATGTAAAAAGCAGGACTTTTGTTTTTAACAGCTTCATATTGAAGCTGAGATGTATCATAAACAAGTTGAGTGGCAGGCCTGGTGTGCTGTATCTTGTTACACAAAGCTATTGCCAGAATCTTAGTAAATATAATGTTTTAAAAGTTCATTGTCTTTGTATATTAATAGCAAATTCTGACAAGTTACTTCTGAGAACTAGTTCCTGTGTCACATTTTACTAAGATTTTGTGCCTCCTATATATATCCTACTGAATTATTAGGAATGTCAAAAGGAATTGATAAATCATTTTCATTTTACACTTTTATATAATACAGTAATACTAAGTACAATTTGATGTACAATTTTGCCTGTTTCAGAGGGTGTGATAATGACAGTATTCTATGCACAGAACATTTTGGCATGAAAAAAGGCTGAATAAATAGCTATTTTACTTAAAAATAGCTGTGCTTTTATCTCCCTTTGGGTCATAGTAGCTATAAAGGTAAATGCTAGTAGGTCTTAGAAATATATCCTCAGGTTTGTACTGGTAAATATAACACATATCTTGGGAGTGTTCTTAAAATTTTCTGCTTTAGGGCTGATACTATTTGCTAACAAAAGCGATTAAAAGATTTGAGGGATATTTACTATCCCAAAAGAAAATTCTAAATTGTTTATGAAAATGCTAGGAAAGTTAGGTTATTCTCTTTTGTCATTTCTGCTCTGAATGTAGAAGTGTCGTTTTACAGATGGGTCTGGAGTATGACATTTGTGCCTCACTAGAAGCTGCTATTCTGTTGAGTGGTGACAAGGGAATGCAGGCGATTTGGCCAAAAAAAAAAAAAAAGTTGTTTTTCAGATTGTTTGAGAAACACCTTACTCGTTTTTCTGTTGGAAAGCTTGGTAATCTTCTAATAGATATAAAGAGGATATTTGATGGATGATGTTTGTTGTCACTTTTATTAATTCTACAGTTATTACAATGTATAAGTTAATAACCTTCCTGTCTATACTAAAACTACCCTTTTTGTGGAGGGGTGTATGCGTGTGAAGCTTTGTGTAGAAGAGGGCACTATGTGCCTGTGAAGGCCCAAAGGTGACTTGGAATAACCCTGGATTGTTCTACCTACTTTCTGTTTTTTTCTGGAATTCCCAGGCTCTGCCTTCCAGGGCAAGAAGTGCAGACTGCCACCATTTCCACCCAGTGTTTTTAGTTGAGACCTGGGGATCTGAACTGAGGTCCTTTTGCTTATAAAGAAAGGCTTTGACAACCCTGAACCATCTCTCTAGCCCCCAAACTACCCTTTCCATTGAGCAATTTTGCACCCATCTTCTAAACATGTGGCATGTCAGTCAGTGTCCTCGCATTGCAGAGCGATGAGTGGCCGCATGAACACTTGGCTTTGTATCAGTGCCACTTTTTCTTTGTTTCGTCCCTTTGTATTCTTTTAGTTGTCTTTAGTATGTTTAGGTGTTTTAAGTACCTAAGAGTGCCCCAATTTTATTTAATTAAAAATACAGATTTGCATTCCTTCAGTCAAGATATTCTAAAAACTTATTCCTTAATTTTCCGTCATCTCATGAACATTCTTGCTTCAGAGAAGCTGAGTGTGGACTGCTGCTCTTCAGATCAGCTGACAGGCTTCACATTTTATAAAAGTCTCCCGTGTTTTCACTTAAAACCAATTGCATTCATTTGGTGATTTTTGAGGGAAGCTTTTTTTCCCCCTAGTTGTATCTATGTCATTATAAACTTTGCATTAAAAACTTTAGTTACAGCTAGCAAGATGGTTTATCAGTGATAAAGATGCCAGCTACAAACAAACCTAGCATTCTGAATCCCAGAATCTATATGGGGGAAGGAGAGAATCAGTTTCTGAAAGTTGTCCTTTGGCTGCGACATTCCTTCTCTCTCATTCTCTGTCTCAAAGAAATATATAAATAACAGTAAGAGATGCTTGTAGGTAACACATAAGAGGGCAAGAGTTCAGTGGCAAAGCATGAAGCCTTCTCACGCTGAAATGTATTGTGCCTAAAGTCTAAAAATCATTTTAGTACATGTTTGCCTTAACTCAAATGAAGGCCAGCAGAGTAGATGTTTGCTCTTCTAGGATTTTACAATAGACATGAATTGGGACAGTTGACATTTTTACCAGGTTGGGCATATAACCATGTTTTCCTCCAGTCCAATCTAAGTTGAGCATAGAAATGGATTTTTACATTCAGGGAACTCTCACATGTATACTGTTTGGATCTCATGAGAGGATGGTTGGTAGACTCCAGACAACTTTTAAAGGAGCTGTAACGAAAATTATTTCAACTTAAAGAATAAGAACTTCATAATCTTATATAGTTTTGTGTTCAGATAATAAGAAAAGTTTGGGTTGAGGGCATGTAAGTGGGAATGAGGACATGTACTTTAGCCTCAAGAAAGGATAAAAGGATGTTTGAGATCACAACCGTCATGGTGTTACTGCATATATGTTGAATGGCAGTATTGACTTACACATCTTCCCAACTATTTTGGAATCTTCTGTTTGGTTGCTGGGAGGTTGCTATGGTCACATTATGGTTGGATTTGTAGTGAATGTTGGAGCTAGTAGTAGCTTGAGACATTATATTTCAAACTGAGCTGTCTGAGAAGTCTACAGAGTATTGAACTCCACATGGACCACAAAGCTCTGAAGAAATTGGTAGAATCTGTTAGTAAAACTGTCAAGAGTTGTAAGTACTGGTCAGATTTCCAACACTACCTGAACATCTTGATCCAGTAAAAAACAAATACTGGTTATAAGTTAGTTGAAGGGCATATTAATGAGTACTCTGTAGCCATACAGTAGGTTCATTTTTAATATTGTTGACCATTTAAAAAATAGATAAGGGCTGGCAAGATAGCAGATTTAAGCATCTGCTTGTAAATTGGGACTTTGGTTCAATTCCTGAAGACCCAAAAGATGAAAGAAGAGGACTGACTTCTGAGAGTTGTCCTCTGATCTCCATCCGTGCACCATGGCATGCATGCACCTCTCTCAAATAATACTTTTTAAAAAACAGTTAAGCAAGTGAACAATTGTGCTTATATTTAAAGCACAGAAAATACTTTCATAAAATGTGGTTTTCCAAGATATATCTGACCACAACTTAAAGAGTATCTGTAACAAATGCTGAAGGGTCATCTGCCAACAAAGGGTGGATTTTATTTTCTTGACAAGATAAGAATTTTTAAATTATGAAGGTTTACTCTAGCCAGTTCCCTGAGTTTCCTGGCATAAAACCCAATCACAGTTGACTTCAGGATTAACAGAATTGTATAAAGTGATGTTGGATATTGAAAAACGTGTGGTACTTTGCATGTGGCCAGTGTTTGCTTATTAAAGCATTTTAATTTAGCCTCTTATTTTTTTTAAATCTTTGCCATGAAAAAGCATCAGTGTCATGATTTGAATCATGTCCCCCACAGTTTCATGTGTTTGGGAAGATCATGGCACCTTTGAGAGGTGGAGCTTTGCTGCAGTAAGGCAGTCACGGGGCTCCAGCTATGTCCTGTCAGCCATGAAAGACTATATATCTCTTCTGGAACCATAAGCTGAATAAATCTCCCTTTCTCCCTTGAAGTTACTTGTTTTTCATAGCAACAGATAAAAGAATAGCCAACAGTTGGCAATTTGGAGAGCTGTTTCCCAGGCATGACCACAGATAATCTGATGGAAATTTTCAATACTGGATATTAAGGAAGATTCTTAATTTTAGCTGTTAGCATTCTCGCTGAGCTTTCATTTTCCTTTAGGAAATTATATACAGCACTTTCATCAGAAGTTACTGTTTACTAATACAAGCTGAATATCAGTAGTGTCTAGTACAATGCTAGACTTTGTGTTTGCTAAAACATGGCAGCCACTTGTCAAATTTATAGAGGACCAAGAGGTTAAAGAAAATACATAAAGTATGCTAAAATGATCAAATAACGTAAAACGATTAAGAATAGTTTAAACTTCACTTTAGTGTGTATCTAATATGCAGAATGAAAACTGGAAACTTGGTATTTCTGTCTGGGGAAATAAAAAGGATAATAAAACATGTGCCTGGAACATTTGTAGTTCTAGACTGGAAAGCAAGAGATGTTTTCAAGATTGCTCCCTGAGTAAAGGCACCTGTACACAAACCTGGAGACCTAAGTATGACCCCCAGAGCCAACATGCCTCACAACCGCAGCTTAAAGGTTTACTTTGGCTCACAGTTTGAGGCGTCAGCTTGTGATTTCAGGGGAAGTCACAACAGCAGGGGCTTTGAGGCAGCCAGTCACACTGCATCCATAGGAAAACAGCAGAGCACACGGATGTGCGCTGCTGGTGCTCAGCTCTTCAGTGCAGGACATCTGCCCAGGGAAGAGTGCTGCTCACGGGTGGATCCTCCCGCCTCAGTTACCCAGTCAAGAAGATCCCTAGAGATGCCAGGGCCCCTCACCTGTGATGTAAGTGGACAACTAAGACAACACTGACTGATGCTATTTGGCGGTGAGCCAAAGGAAGGATAAGCAACTGGTGAAGGTGAAGGACAAGATTCAAAGTGAGTCACTTAGCCTGAGGTCTGAAGTGGTGGGCACTTCACTAGGGGCAGCAGCTTGAAGGGTCAGAGGTGTGTTCTAAATGCCATGTGACTGGGTGACAGAATTATTTGATTTTTTTTTTAGTCAGAACTCTTTAGAAAAGTTTATGAAAAATTTCATCGCTTCTCAGCCTTTTGGCTAAGATCAAGTGAAAAGTTTATGGAAATTTTTGATTGGTTACTTAATATGATTTGTATTTTAAGAACAATCACTTTGGCCATACATCTTGAAATGACTTATGAATGGTAAATCTAGATTTGGCTCTTTGCACCTTGCATAATCATAACTATCTACCACATGTACTTTGTTTTTTTTTGTTTTTGAGATTGATTCACAATATAGCCCAGCCTGACCTGGAACTCTTGGTCCATTGTCTCAGTTCTAATGTGCTGTTAAACACCTGCTCTTCTGTGTTCCTCTTCAGAGAGAGGAAGTGACTCCCCTTAAAACTAAAAACTAGTGAGATTTTTGTAACTGCTTCAGCCAAATATGCTGTGAAAATGAGGCTCTGTGACTGTGATAGATAAGTTGTATTTTCAACTGTGTGTGGAACATTCCTTCTGAAAAGAGACCCAAGACTTGGAAAGTAAAACTTCCAAGGCTCAAGAAGTAAAGAAAACAAAAGTCTCAGAAAGATCCTGGAAAGTAAAATTGTAAAGCCCCCTCCCCAAAGTTACATAAGCAGTAATTATCTCTGGAAGAAGAGACTTTCCAACTAAGGGCACTTTCTGTATACAGTTCCAGGAGTGCAGGTTTTATAAGCTTTTATCCATGATAGGTGGTGGGCTCTTCAATGATGTAGCACCTTTAATTCTACATGCTCCTTTAATGTCCTCACCCACATCCCTTAAGTAATCCCAATAAATTCACTGGTTCACAAAGCTAGATTTGGGTGGAATTGTTTCTTTAGTCTGTTGTAGGTACCCTATCTGGGGTGTATAGATGCGCACTGGTGTCTCTCCCAGAATCCGTTACATAGCATTAAGTGACAGAAACAGTCGTCTAGAAGATGAACCTCTTGAGCATGTCTGAAGAAAAGTTTCTAGATTGGACTGTGATAGGAAGACACATCCTAAGTACGGGTGGCACCACTTCATGGGCTGAGGTTCTGGAATGAATCAAGAAAAAGCACATCAGCATTCACCTCTGCTGCTTGACTGGAAGTAATGCTGCCTCACACTCTTACTGCCCTAACTTTCCCATCATGATGGACTTTATCACCAAACTGTGAGCCAAGATAAACTCCTCCTCCATATGCTGCTTTGTGCGCTTTATTACAGCAATAGTGAGCGAACTAAGTAATATTTTACTGTATTTTTTTTAACTTCACACTTTTTAAATCCTTTTTTCATGTATGTGGGGAATGTGTTGCATGTGGGTAATACACATGGATGGATGTACAGCAGTGTGTGTGCCTGTGGAGGCCCAAGAGTGATACCAGGAATCATCCTCCATTGCTCTTTCCACTTTATTGTGTAGGCCTGGGTCTCTAATTAAACCATTAGGGCTATTCTGGCTAGTTAGCTTGCTCCGGTGATTCGGGCTCTCAGTACTAGACTTACAGGCACAGTGCCACACCCTCCTAACATTTTTTTGGGATCTGGGGATGTGAACTTTGGTCCTTTTGCTTACAAGGCAAAGGTTTTGGCCACTGAGTCATCTCCCCAGCCCACCTGGCATTACAAAATCAAAACATCTGCTTAATAAAACAGAGCTAACTGCATTGAACAACTCAATTAAATATACATCTAATTTGTCTTTTCATTTCACAGTCAAGAAAAATGAAGTAGAGAGTCTCATAAGCCTTTTCCACAGCGTGGTGGAAAAAAATGGTGGCAAGTCTGTCAATACTGGGTTAGACCGAAACACATTTCGAGGGATCCTGCACAACATATTTGGAATGACTGATGATATGTTGATGAATAGGGGTAAGAAGTCACAATGGGCTAAAATTCAAGTGGAAACTGTATTTGTATTTACTTTTTTAAAAGATTTTTTGGTGGGTACGCACATGTGTGTGTGTGACTCAGAGGAGAGTACTTAATGTGTGTGCCTGTGGAGGTCATAGGGTGACATCAGGAATCCTCCTGGATTGTTCTACTTCCTTATTGCTCTGTTCTGTGGTTTTGCAGACTCTGCCTTCCAGGAAGTGCAGGCTGCTAGTCATTTGTGCCCAGCATTTTTTTTTTTAAATTTACGTGTGTGTGTGTGTGTGTGTGTGTGTGTGTGTGTCTCTCTCTCTCAAAGGGCACTCTCTCCCTGTGGAGGCTCAAAGGGTGACCTCAGGAATCATCCTGGATTGCTTCTACCTGCTTTTTGCTTCACTCTGGGATTTCCCGGGCTCTGACCACCAGGACCCAAAGTGCAGGCCACTGCCATTTCTGCCTGGCGTTTTTATGTGGAACCTGGGATCCAACTTCTGCTTTCGAGACAGAGTCTTACCCCTGAGCCATCTCTCCAGCCCATCTGCCCAGTATTTTTAAGTGGGATCTGATGATCTAAAACTCAGCTCCTTTTGCTTGCAAGACAAAGGTTTTAACCCCTGAGCCATCTTCCTGGTCCTGTATTTACCTTATTAGAATGAGAGTTTTTCAATGGCAAGCCAGAAAGGCATAATTCGCAGCTTTTAAGAAATGTTTATTTTGTAAAAAATACAGGGAGAAAGAGAGGAGGGAAAGAGCACAAATGTGGGCATGAGTGTATCATGGTATATGTGGAGTCAGAGGGCAACTTTTCAGAAGTTGGCTCCCTCTTTATTTCATGTAGCTCCAGGAGTCAAACTCATGTTCATAGATGTGCGCACAACCACGCTTACCAAGTGGGCCATCTTGCCCATGAGAATGATTTTTAATACAAATTCACTTAAGATTTTATATCATTCAGTACAGTCCTGAGAAATTATCACAATGAGCTAAGGCTGGCACTATTTTAAAGATAAGCAACTTGTGACTTTGAATCATGATGACTTTAAAAGTGATTGCTGGGCAACAAGATACCTCAGTGGGTAAGGCGCCTGCTCAAAAAACCTAGCGACCT
The DNA here is from genome assembly GCA_023101885.1 of Typhlomys cinereus. Classification (NCBI taxonomy): domain Eukaryota; kingdom Metazoa; phylum Chordata; class Mammalia; order Rodentia; family Platacanthomyidae; genus Typhlomys; species Typhlomys cinereus. The sequence continues at coordinate 4,446,230 of JALPQD010000050.1, read as the reverse complement.
GAGTGTGATCTCCACAAGTTCACATAGGGGGCTAATGTTCAAGCAGAGTATTATATATTCTCTCTCTTGCTCGCTCACTCTCCCTCACAAAAATCAATAAAAAGAACTTTAAAACTGTGATTGCTATTAAATATGTAAAACATTTTTTCTTCATAAAAATGTGTCAGTACAAAGGAAGATAACTCATTACATTGGAAAAACTAGAAAATCACATATTTAAAACAGGGACTTATTTGATGTACTCATTAGGTTATGTGGCAAGTCTTTAGAGTGTATAGTAATGTGGTAATTTTTAACACATACATACACTTATGAAAGCACTACAACCAAAATAATAACATATCCATAATCTTTAAATATTAAAAAAATTTAAATTATCTTCCATAGAATAAATCTAAAGTTTCATTAGTAACTTAAAAAATGTATTATTAATGCTTTATTTACTTTATTTACTTACTTTATTTACTTTGAAGTATTGTGGAAACTCTAAACCAGACTTTTCACTACTTATTTCAGAAGAGAAATTGTGTTAAGTAGCTCCATTGTTTTCCTAAGCCCTCCATCTTAAGAAAAATGTTACAGAAAAAGTTTATCATTTGTGACATGGAGCAGAATAACTCCTGCTTTTATAAATACAGAAGAAAATATATTTCTGATAATTTCTATTCTTTTAAAGAGTAATGAAACCTTTTCCTGCTCAATTTGGAAGAAAATCTTTTCAGTCTATTCGTTCATACATTCACATACACATTATGCATCCTCACACACACTGACAAAACAGCTGAATTATAAAAACAATTACAATACACTTACACATTCTTTTTCTTTTTCAGTGTTCTTTGTATTTGACAAAGACAAGGATAACCACATAAATGCAACAGAGTGGGTTAAAGGATTATCAGTGTTTCTTCGAGGGACTTTTGAAGAAAAACTGAAATGTAAGATGGGATTACTATCTTAGTGATGCCATCAATTCTATAGTTAGTGAATGCTCATATATTTCAAAATATAACATCAGTATTCTCTATATGAACCTTGCAAAAATAGCTCAACAGCAGGGGTAGTGGGAGGAGGGGCAAAATCCAAAACCCAACAGAAGAGTGAGTGGCCTAATTGCACGATCACAGAGGAGTCATCAGGGCCCCGAGTCATCTCCTTTACTGGTTCTGTAAGGTTCAGCCTCATAAGAATGGGTGTCCAGCCCAGGATAAGAACAGCTGCCGAGGATCAGGCTATGCTGTGATCAGGAGACAAGGCTGTGCACGTGTGACTCTGGGAACCAATGCTATCAAAGGAAATGAGCACCACACCATAAGATGATACATCAAACACACACTAACCACCAGAAATTAATTACCCACTGTTTGAGTTGCTTTGATGACAGAAAAGAGAAGAGGAAAGAAGGAAGAAGGCTGAAGAAAGAATATACAAGCTCAAATGAGAAGTATTGTGAATGGAGCTTCCCATTTAAACACTAGGCACTCTAAAGCTGATCAGAGGAATAGCATTTTAATGTGAAATGGCTCAGGGCTTGAAATGTGCCATCGAGTCTAACACTGGTACTGAGTTTCCCTAACCCTGCCAGTTCTGTAGAATTTTTACAGAAAAGTCTCACTGAGATAGGGAAAATCTCGCTTCTTGACACATATCCTTAAGGTAATAACACTTGATGAAAATGGTTGGCATCCATGTAGCCATACATGATTGAATAATATATCATTATTGAAATTTTTCCTTTTCTAACTAACCCTACCTCCTAAATTACTTCTTGCACATTGAAAGATGTTAGATTGGGAGAAAATACTACTTTCTACTAGGGTTGTATTGCAACTATAGGCATGCTATGATTGGAGAACTCTAACAGAGATACAATCTACTCGAGTTTTAGTCCAGTCTTTGCTAAAACACTTAACTAGATTATTACTAAGTTCCATGAGAACTCCTTTGTTGCTGCATTCCCAGGATCTGTAAGGCCACCGGTGGGTAAATGAGTGACTTTGGTGCTTATACAATGGGATGGAAGGTGTAAAGTCACTCTCTATAAAGAGACTGGTGATTTTATATTACACAGATGGACAGATCCCCTCAAATATGACTGCACACAACAGCCAAATGTACTGAAAAAGTGTTTATTTTCAAGAATATAATGAAAACATGAGAATATAGACACAAGAACAGAATATAGATATATACATATATAAATATGTAAACAAAGAAATCTTTTAAGAATCTGTCTCCTTTATTTGAGTTTGATAACGCTTCCAAACCCTTAATATGAACATGAAGCTTTTCAGGCCTATAAGATGGCTCAGTGAGTAGACACGCTCACTGCGCAAACCCAAAAACCTGAGTTCAATCCCCAAGACCTACCTAAAAGGCAGGAAAGACCTAACTGCTGTCCTCCAACCTTCACGTGTGCTGCAGCGTTCATGTGCAATCCCCGCCATGGTAAGTTAAAAATTAAATCAAACCTTTCTTTCCACCTCCCAAGGAACATGTAATCTTGTAGAAAGAAATTCAACAAAAAGTACTTTATTATAAAAACCTCTCTTAAAAAAAAAAAAAAAAAAAAAAAAAACCTCTCTGAAGTGTAGAGCGTTAGATCAGTAATTGCATGGTAGATAATTGTTTTTTTCTTTTATTATACTATGTGAAAATAACAAATGATATTTTAACTGTTCTTTTCAACTTTTTAACTTCCCATGCCTTAAAAAGTCTGTTTTGAAGTTTATTATATGAATGGAGATGGTTATATTTCCCAAGAAAAAATTTTTGAAATGCTGAAGAACAGTCTATGCCAACAGTCATCTGAAGAAGAGGATGAAGATGGAATAAAGGAGCTGGTAGATTTAACTATGAAGAAAATGGTAAGAATGCAAACTTTAAAGGTAGTATATTCAATCAAGCAGATGGTGCATAAAGAAAAATAATTTTATTTTCCTCCACAATGAATAAAACTTTGGAAGGTGAGGGAGGCAAGGAGCATGTATATAAAAATGTAACTTTAATAAATTTATTTAAAAAAACTTTGGAAGGGCAGTTTTTATTTTTTTTCTGCTCTATTACTTAGAACAATGCCTGGCTGAAAGTGAATGCTCAATAAATGTTTGTAAGATGGCTTATAAATAATCATTGTATAAAATAAATGTTGATTATATTATTTCAAAATATATTACTATCAGTAAAACTTCATTAATTTGAGGGGAAGTTACATTTGACTGATAAAAAATCAGGTGCTACTTTTTTGTAAACTTCATGAAAATCTCACTTCTAAATCTAAATTCTAATAGCAAACTAACAAGAAATACTTAACTCTTATAGAGTGCTACTATATGCCAGGCCTTTTCAGAAAACTTGAATAATTCATTTCATTTTCAAAATGATATCCATTTTGTAGCTAAGAAAGACAGAGGCTGAAAAGAGTTCAAAGCACTTGCCACACTAGCTGAAGATCTCAGTTCAGATCCCCAGATCCCATGTAAAATACCAAACAAGTGTAGTGGATTGTTAGTAATTCCAGCTGAATGTGGAAACTGACAATTTTCAGAGTAAATGTTTGTAAGAATGTCTCTCTGTCTGGAGGCACCCTTGTGGATAATAATTCTGGATTGCTTTACCTCCTTTTGGCTTTTGTTTGGTGTTTCCTATTCTCTGTCCGCTAGGGCTGGAAGTACATTTTTGCCTGGGGTTTTTACATGGGATCTGGAATCTGAACTCAGGTCCTTCTGCCTGAGAGGCAGACAGAGGGTTAGCCCCTTAGCCATCTCTCCAGCCCAGTAGCTTCTTATTAATAAAACAATTACTATCCTTTTCATACTAAGACCCTACAACAGGAGGCAGTGAGGTTTTGTGAATCAAGGGCAACTCCAAACCAGCTCTCATTAACATTACACACTGAGGCTCAAGGGAGAAACTGTTAAGCATGATGGTGCATGCCTTGGAACTCTCAATGCAGTAGGAATGTAAGAAAAATGGGAAGGAAAGAAAGAAAGGAAGGAGGGAAGGAATGAAAGAGGAAGAAATAAAAAGGGAGAAAGCAAAGGAAGGAAAGAAAAAGAAAAAAGGAAGGAAAGGAGGAGGGAGGGAGGGAGGAAGGAAGGAAAATGTTGAGGTGCCTTCTTTAGCAACAAAATATTACCAAGTTCTTTTTTTTTATAAGGGAATGTGTAAGGAATAAGCCTTCTTATGCCTATTCAAACTTCTCTCTAGAGTTTCAACATCTCTGAAGTTACGCATAGAAATGAAAAATGAAAGTCTTGCTTATCTCGTCAAATCCAATCCAATGAAGCAATTAAAGGCATCCATAATTCACATACAAGGTCCCCTGCCCTGCACCCTGCACAGTAGAGTCTCTTGTAAGTCTTGTGGGAATGCTTCACTGACTTACATTCCCACTTACTGTTATCATGCTGGTAGGCCATTTTTCTGCTACTCCATCTCATGACCTGGTCCACCCTGTATAGCTACTGCTATAATTCTGGGTGGTTTATTCCTTAACAAACAACTTCACTTCCATTCTTTCTACCTGATGGGCTCCCAAACAAGAAATCCTATGAGGAACAAAACAACATTCAAAAATCTGTGCTTTTATTTGCATAAATTTTATTGCAAAGGGGGCAGTATATTTGTACAGTTTGTCCTTTTTTTGCCTTATTTCCTCAACTCAAGGGTGCTTTATTGGAAGGAATTCATTCTAAGGTAAATCAGACTAACAGGAATGAAGTGATTTCCACAAATGAATTTTTTATATTTATGTAAATAATGTCTTCGGATAAAAAATAAGAATTTTTCTTAGTAAGCCTGTAGTCTGGACAGCTATTTTTCATGGCAAAATTACAAATGACTTTATCATTTATTAAGAAATCACTTTTCTCTCTAGGATTATGACAACGATGGCAAGATATCTTTCACAGATTTTGAAAAAGCAGTGAAAAAAGATGGACTTTTATTGGAGGTGTTTGGACCATGTTTACCAGAAGCAAAGGTAGAGTTACAAGTGTTAGAAGCTCAAAGTGGTTGAGGGGATATTTTTTTAAAATATTTTATTTATTTTATATGTGTGTGTGTCAGACAGCACATGTGTCCCTGTGGAGGACCAAAGGTGACTTTGAGAATCATCATGGCTTGGTTCTACCTCCTCCTTGCTTCACTCTGGGATTTCCCAGGTTCCGCCCACCAGGACCGAAGTGCAGGCTGCAGCTGTTTCTGCTTGGCGTTTTTACGTGGGACCTGGGATCCGAATTCAGGACCTTCTGCTTGTGAGACAGAGTCTTAACCCCTGAGCCACCTCTCCAGCCCTGGTTGAGGGAAAAACTTTAAAGGACTAGAAAGCATCATGCTGGGTAGACTCTCATGTCTGTAGCTACAACTCACACCTGCAGTGTAGGCTTTCATACAAGCAGCAGTCTCAACCTGGTCTCAGGCCCTGGGAAGACACTAGCGATTCTTTCAGCAGTTACATTCAGAAGTCTGTGACTGAGCTTGTACCAAGCTTTGGTCATGTAATTCTGTCTTATGTAAGTATGTAGCTAACACTTTACTAGAGCAAAACTAGGATATTGACTTCCGTGTGATAGAACACTATTAAGAGTGGATTTAGTAAATGGTTACCATAAGCTGTTAGAATCCATAATCTGTTTTCAACTAAATTACTATTAACAATAAGAGGAAGTTTTTAAATCTTTGGACACCATTTATTATTTCACAATTTGCTCTAAGTACATATGACAATTTTCTGAGTGGAAATGATTAGCCTAGCAACTAATTTGTCTCAAAAAATTGTTTCCCTATTCTTCCTTTGTTCACTTGTATTTTTCAAACACGATAAAGGAGAAAATTTTATTTTCTTCTACAGTGATTTACGAGTGATTCTATAAATGAGTTTGCATGCCATTAAACTAGCCTTAGCTCGCTCAGCTCTTCTCTCTATTCTGTCTTGCTGTAGTTTCTCTCCCAGACTCTACATTTCACTTTGATCTGGCATTGTGTGGGGAAAAGTAATGTGTGAACAGCAGCCTTCCAATTTTAAGAGACTGATGGCCAGGCTGGGGAGATGACTTTTAGTCAAGTGCTTACCACTTTTTATCACCCACTTTTGGTACGTGCTTGAAATTCCAGTTCTGGGGAGGCCGAGATAGGCAGATTCCTACAGGCTCACCAGCTAGTCAACCTAGCCTAATTGACCAGTGCCAAGTCCCAGTGAAAGATCCTGTCTGATTCTGAGGAATGGCATCAGAGTTGAATTCTGGCTTCCACGCATGCATATGTGTACACACACACCTGCACGTGAATGTGCATGTGAACACATGAAGAGACTAATGGGTGAAAATAGCGAAAAGGGACAAGATGGGGATAAGTACTTAGGACGGAACAGCCAACAAGCAGTTTAGCTGCAGTGGGATCTGCACACCTCTTCTGCTGGGAACATGTAAAAATTCAGAAGCTCAGCCCCATACTAATGCTTCTTTCTCTCTTTTTCATTTTCCTTCTCCATCTCTCTCCAGCCACTTGACATAGGAAATAGTTCTCTTTTACCATGATCAAATATTACTATGTTGGTCAAGATGGGGATGCAACTTGTTTCTTCACAGAGAACAGATAGGAACCTACTTAGGAACACAGAATCCATCCAAGAGATTCTTCCTTTAGGACTGTCAGAGGAATTTTTGGATTGTCATAAACTATACTTAATGGAAAAATGAACATTTTAAGCATTTGGGGAACTTTCTCATCTAGTGAAGTTTTGATTCTGTACCCTATACAATACCTATCTGTCTCCCATCACCATTAAATTCTATATTTTAGCAAGATCCTGAGATGAATAGACATAGTATTTTAATATCTCAGAAGCTTGATCCAGATAGACAGCATTGGTCTTTGAAGTTTCATGTTTAGATCTTTACTACATATTTTACCTGAGTTTTCAAAAAACAAATCACACACACACTTTCAGTCCAGATCCACTTAGAAAGAGACCCTTATGGACAAGGAAAAATAAAATTAAGAGACACCATGTGGTATGTGTTTTCTCAATTTATTTTTCCTTGGAAAGAGAATGGAAATACCCTGAACAAAGTTACATTTCCAATGATGTAATCCACTGACAGAGGAAAAAGTATAGATATGCCAAAAGTGTAGAGAGAAATCTAGAAGATTTAAGACTAATTTTCCATAGATAAGGAAAATTACTCTTAGAAATTACAAATGCAGGTGAATTTCTAATCTCCACTTTGTTCTAATACATTATTGACACTTTTATTTTACAGAATTGTCTACATTTTGAAGCCCTGGTATTCAGAAATAATATGCCTTCTAATTTTTGAACATGAATTGCTTAATAATTTTGCATTAAAATCAGATCATGGTTGATTATTTTTTGTGTTGTATAAATTTTTCATATTTGCTTCAATTAATTTTCATGTAGCTGAAGCAATATGTGCTAAGTTACATGTAAAAATTTCCTGCAGCATTGAGTATAGATTTAAAAAAAGATGGAAATATAACAGTAATTTTAAAAACTTCAGAAAAAAAACTAACTTGCAGCTGGCAATTTAAATTCTTCTTCTCTGTTTTAGTGGATGACTTGTACACACATCTTTCACTTTGTCCTCTGGAAGCTTTGGCACAGATGAAATTACCTTGTTTAAAAAGAAAAAAAAGAATCATTTTATGCATCAGATGGCAAGAAAAAAGATCAGGAGAAATTAGTAAAATGGAGACTAAAAGAAAAATACATAGAATCAATCCTGTTCCTTTGAAAAATAAGCTTTATAAACTAAATGAGGGGGGGGTCAGGGAGGGAAAAGGGGGGAGAGAGGGAGGGAGAGAGAGAGAGAGAGGGAGAGAAGGAGGGAGAGAGAGAGAGAGAGAGAGAGAGAGAACCTAAATAAATAAAATTTAGTGAAAAGAGGCTACAACAGATTTTAATGAAATCCAAAGAATTATTAGGGCATACTCTGAAGATTTATATTCCATCCTGAAAAAATGGATAAATTCCTGGCATGAATGACCTAACAAATTAAATTAAAAATATATAATTTAAGTAGATCCATAACAAGTAACAAGACTGAAGCACTAAAAAAAAGAAAAAAACTATCCTAAATTCGTATGAAGTCTAAAGGACCCTTGGATAGACAAAGCAATCTTGGGCAAAAAGAACAATCAATGCTGGAGCGGTGTTAATCTCAAATTATACTACAGAGCCACAGTACATTCAAAGTCCCTGGGAAGATTTAAATGAGGACGGGGAAGAGAAGTGTGGCAACTGAAATCCACTATCACAGGCTAATTTGAAGAAAAAAATCAGCTTTATATATATATATATATATATATATATATATATATATATATATATATATATATATCTCTGCTCATTGTTTACTGCAAGAATACTGTCAAAAAAATTAGTAAAATTCAGATATTTTAACAGAATTACAGGAAAATATGCTAAAAACTTAAAAAAAAAAAGCAAGAAATTACAGTATCATTTCTTTCCCAAATAATTTTACCTCTAGTTGATACATCTTACAACTTAAATGTCTTTTTGTCTTTTAAGATACCTTTTTAGAAATGACCTTACCTCTTTAAGCTTATTTCGAATTAAGTTTGCTGTTGTATTCAAAGAGTCATCTTGCAGATCCACTTTAGGTATGTCTGGTAACTTAGGTCCAATCAAAACCTCATTACTCCTTATACTTGTTTCAAGAGAAGTTTCAAGCTTGCGATCATCCTCTCTTCTTCTTTTGCGCTCCTGCAGTTGTGTTGTCCTAGGCATAAATCTGCCAACTGCCTCTGAAGGAGGCCCAGCAGAGCAAGGTACTGAAGTTTTGCAAGTGTCCATCTGTACTCTCTGGGGAAAGTCACTGCAGATACGATGCTTCACTGTTTCAGTGTGGTATTTACCATTACTACAGGAGCCTGATGCTCTGTCCACATGCTCCCCAGATGAACAAGTGCAGTTTGAGGCAAAATAGCATAAAGGCAACTCACAAGAGTAAGGAAGATGAGGACTGGAGCTCCCAGTACAAGTGCTCAAAGCAGTGGCATGAAATCCAGACTTATCCACATGGAAATCTTGTCTAAAATCTTTTGTTTCTCTTTGCTCTGGAATCAGTTTCTTTTTTGTCATGTAATATTCTTTAAGGTTACAATTTATAAACAGAGGGGGAGAAAAACAAATAGTTTATTATTTGTTTTTATCATTCAGAATTTTAAAAACAAAGTTAAAAAATGCTAATAAACTTGACCCCCAAATTTTTGTTTCTTGTGCAGGGAATGCACTGAGTACCATCCTTTCTATTTATATACCTAATATGTCTTACTTTCCCTATGGAGTACATCCAAATCCCACTTGAAAGGTAACCTGTAATCCTATTTCTTTGCATTTTCCACTGAACTGTGGATTTTAGCAAGCTTTCCCATGTCATGCAGAGAAAACATTTAGAGCTTCTGTGTACACATACACACACACACACACACACACACACACGAAACATAGATAAATTGTATTTAGTTTGTACTTGTTGTTAAAAGAAGTGACATTCTTAAGTCCAAGTCTTTTGCCTGGTGTTATTTCCCAAAAGCAGACTATACCACCAAAGCAGGGTATGTAAAGTAGAGCAAAGATCAGATTGGCTGTGTGTTAATAACTGTTAATGTCAACAACTGTTAACATTAATATGTGAGGGGTATGTTATTCTTAAGTCTCTCTATCACTGGGGGCTGGAGAGGTGGCTCAGGGGTTAAACCTCTGCCTTGCAGGCGGAAGGTCCTGAGTTCGGATCCTAGACCCCACGTATAGATGCCGGGTGGAAGTGGGAGCGACCTGCGTTTCTGGTCCTGGTAGGGCGGAGCCTGTGAATCCCGGGGCAGAAAAAACAAGAAGGTGGAGGCGGTCCATGGTGGTTCCCGAATTCGTCCGTGGTTCTACATACACACACACACACACACACACACACACATACACACGAGCACACACGTGCAATTGAATAAAAAAAATACAATAAAAATTATTTTTAAAAGTCTATCACTGTATATTCTGAAATTTCTAAAGAAAGTGAGATGAAGAATCTAAATGAATTCATGTAGATCCCAGAATTCTACAAATGAGAAACAAACAGCTCAACTGCAGTATCCAAGACAATCAAATCATAATTGAAAAACATTTTATCATGCTTCAGCTCAAAAACAAAACAATGCTCAGTCTTCTTGTGGTCAGAGGAGGACATAAATTATCTGATGAAAAAGGAGGGAAATGATGACAATCTTAAGCTGTATCACCCAAACTGAGATGAATAAAGTATTTCAAACAGATGATGTACTTTAAACTCCCTTTTGTTTATCTTGAGTGATGCATTCTAGTCATGAACATACTGAACTTTACTTTCCTTGTCTATAAAAGTCAAGACATAGTTCAGATCATCTCAATGGTATTTTCACCACACTAATATTTTGTAGTTTCCTGTCACAAACACACACAAGTTTCCCTGATGATAGTTACTTATATCACATAAGTTAAAAGTCATTTTAATGTTTAAAAATGGCCAAGAATTTTCAAAAGCTGTTCAGCCAAATTTTCTAGTTGAGTTTCTCAATGGTCTTCCCACCTATCTCTTCACCATTGATACCTGCCAACTCTCCAATCACTCATAAATAAACACTTTCAAGAAATAAATAAATAAATAAATAAATAAACACTTTCCATGGATGCATAGATATTAACTGTCTTCTGACTACAGGGTAGAAAGAGACCTATAATGTGAATCTCTAATAATATTCCAATCCCAGACCACAGATATCCATCCTGACTATTCTAGTCCTTATCCTGGTGCCACATTTCGTGACTCCACCCCAAGCACTTTTCATGTGTCAGAGGAAACTCAATAGGGCAATTGGGACAGAGTCAGCTGATGAAGAATATAACTTTTTCAAGATTATTAGGATTCAATAGTTATTCTGAAACTCAGAATTTCTTCTTGTTGTCTTTATGTCAACATACGTCTTTATGTCTTTCATGATTTGCTTCCTATTTATTTTTCTAGTCTCATCTTTTACTGAAACCTCTATATTTTGGTTGTTCTATACTACTATACTCAAATACATATTAATTCCTTAAATACATGTTAATGATTTATTACTCTAGGAATTCAATCATATAACCTGGCTCGCCTTGCCATTTTTTTCTCTTTCCTTCCGGTTAATGCTTACTAAAACTCAACCAACTCTTACATCCTGGAAGAAATCTTCCATGAATCAAAAATCCCTCATTTTTAAGCCCAGGTTATGTGGCTTAAAGTTACTGAATATTGTGATCAATTAGACCAGGAAATGCAAGATAATCAAATGTGCCTAACACATGAGAGTATTCATACAAGCATTCCATACCTTTACTTTTAGTAGTCCTTGCAATATAAGCCCTTCTTTCTTGTAATTTTTTTCTAGTCTCTTCAACTGTTTCAAATTCTGGAGCATAGCACACATGAAGCAATCCACCAAAAAAACTCTGTTCATCCATTTTTCTCTTGGCTATCCTGAAAAGAAATATATTATTACATGGATTTCTAATATAGATTTACTTAGAATGAAAGCTTCACTAGAGTTCAGTATACTTCAGGAACAAAGTTTAGCATACAATGTCTGTGTGCACGGAATCAAGATGCTGTTTTTAGATGACCACTGACCCCAGATGTACCCTTAAGTCTTATTTCTAAATAGTATTAATAGGCTCTGAGCTAAAGTGCACACACATTTCCAGACTTCTTTCCAGCAATTCAGAACCCTGCTACTTGGTCCAAGCTATAGAACTGTGGTCAAGACAGTTTTTTTTTTTTTTTTTCCTGTGTTAAATAAAATGAAAAGTTATTTTATACTCAGCTTAATATAGTGGGTTCCTATAAAACTGATTCATAAATAAAAAATCAAAACTAAAAAAAAAAAATCAAAACTATAGGTACAGGACCGGTTAAATAACGCAGTGAGTAGGGAGCCTATTCACAAACCTGACAACCCAAGTTTGATCCCCAGAAGTCCATATAATGGAAAGAAAAAGCTGACTTCTAAAAGTTGTTCTCTGACCTTCACCTGTGCAATGCAGCACACTTGTGTGTTCTTTCTCTCGGTATAAGAAAATGTGTAACTGTAAAAATTTCGGTGAGAAAATACTGAATATATTACAACTAATAAGAAATATCGATTATACTGAGGCAAGGACTATAATAAATATTTAAGTATTTCCATATCCAGAGATGGCAAAACCTTATTGCTATCTTAACCCAGGTCAGATGTCATGGTTTGAATGTGAACTGTCTCCCATAGGCTCAATTTGTATCTTTAGCTGCTATTAATGTTTGAGAAAGTCATGCACCTTTAGGTGGTGGAGCCTTACTAGAGAAAGGAAGGTCACAGGGTTGGGCCTTGAGGCGGAAGTAGCCCCGCCCTGCTCCCTCTAGTAGTCTGCTTTCCGGAGTTTGCTGCACACTCTTGTATGATATCTTCGGTGAACTAGCTGCCTCAAGTTTCTGCTACACTCCATGCCTTTTCCACCATAAAAGACTGTATCCCCCTCTGGAATTATACAGCATATAAATCTCTCCTTTCTCCCCTTAAGTTGCTTGAGGCTGACTATTGTCTCACATCAACAAAGAACTAATTGTAATACCGTGCAATGTCTTAAGTGCTTGAGTTAATATCTCATGATGAAACTGAGGCACCAGGACATATAAAACTTGGCCATACCCAATTAAAAAATGGGCCTGAGAACGCAAAAGAAACTTTTCCAGGGATGAAATTGTAATGTCTAACAAATACCTTAAAAAATGCTCCACATCCTTAGCCATCAGGGAAATGCAACTCAAAACTTCCCTGAGATATCATCTCACCCCAGTCAAGATGGCAAAAATCCACAATACAAACAACACCAGAAGATGTGGAGAGAAGGGGACTCTCACACATTGCTGGTGGGAATGCAAGCTCATACAACCACTCTGGCTTGGCGATTTCTAAAACAGTTAAGGATTGAAATGCCATATGACCCTCCTATACCACTTCTTGGAATAATCCCCCATAATACAGAAATTCACTACAGTGACACAAGCACAATCATGTTCATTGCAACACTATTTACAATAGCAAAGTCATGGATTCATCCCAAATGCCCAATAGTTGACGGATGGATAAGGAAAATGTGGTACATTTATACAATGGAATCCTACTCAGCCATCAAAAAAGATGAATTAATGAAATTTGCTGGGAAATGGATGGAATTAGAAAAAATTATATTGAGTGAAGTCTCCCAGACACATGAAGTTAGATACCATATGTACTCCCTAATAGGTGGATCCTAGTACCAAACCCACTTAATGACATATTCAAAGATAAATCTCTGTAATACCAACTGTAATCGCAAAGATTATAAACAGGAGGGAAGGGGATGGAGGGCCCCCCCCAAAAAGGAGAGGGGCTGATGCTTCACTAGAGAAAATAGGTCACTGTCAAGTAGCCAGACATCTGGTGAGGCTCATTCTCACTTCCCTTCCTGGTCACTTGCTAATGAACAGGTTTGATCTCACCAATCAGGGAAAGTATAGGGACTGGCAGATAAGACGGTAACCATCCTGCAAATGGGGCACTGACTCTCCCCCTCTGCTGTGTCCTACTCGTATTCGATCTACCTTTGAGTCTCCTCTTATAGTAAGATCTTCATTTTTACAGCCTGTATCTTTGGTTAGGAGGTAACCTTCCGTACCAATCATGATGGAACCTAAGGCGGTACAGGAAAAGGAAAACTGAAAACAACAACAAACCATAATTTAGAACACCAAAGACCCTACATTAGCCACCTGGAACCAGACCAGCCAAATCTCTCCGCATCCTAAAGCTCAGGGAACTTTGTGGAAGAGGGGGCAGCAGGATTGTAAGAGCCTGAAGATAGAGAGAACCAACAATATGCAAGATACTGGATAAGTTAAAGCTGCAGTAGTCAAAATCAGACTTTGCCTGACCTGCACAATGGCTGACATGTCAACAACCCCCAAAGTCTAGCATGGATCACAGGGGAGAAGGCTCCAGGCAGTAGGATCCTTAGAAGCAAGGGACTAACAGTCATTAAATAGAGTTCCCATACTAATGGGGAGCCCAAGAAAGGGCTCTGGGCTATGCCACTGAGTCCTTACCCCTCACTAGGGTGGAGAATTCAGAGGGAGGTTTGGCATTCACACAAAAGGATGCTCTAGGGGACGGGAGGAAGGCGAAGGCACTGGGAAAAAGGAGGGAGGGAAGGGGTTGAAAGGAAGGGGAAAAGGGGGGGAGAGTGGAGAGGAGAATGGGACAGAGAGAAGGAAGGGAGAGGATGGGGATACCTATTGAGCTTATATGATTGGGAAAAAAATAAAATGTGGGAGAAAAAAAAAAACTTGGCCATAGTCATACACTCATTTGTGGGCCTAGAATTCTAATTCAGATGTATTACATCAGAGCTACTACATCAAGTTCTGTGGGAGATCAAAAAACAAAAAGCACTAGAAAATACGTTTTCCTAACTTGGAATAGGAAGCAAATTGTTGAAGAAAGTGAGCAGGCTGAAGATAACACAGGACCCTATGAAATCAAGGGCTTTTGAAGGAGTCTGAGTAGCATAAAAAGAGAAAGTGATTTGTAACAACCAGAGAAGGGTAAGTCTTAGATTAGTGATTGAAAGGAAAACCAATTAACAGGTCAGGGAGAAGGTTCAGTCAGAGATTCAGTCAGTAAAGTACTTGCCAAACAATCATGAGGACCTGAGTTTGGATTCCCCACGTTCATGTAAAAAGATGGGTGAAACAGTGTGCCTATAATCCCTACACTGGGGAAGTAAAGACAGGAATATCTCTGGCACTTATGACTAGCCAGTCTAGTCCAATAAATGAACTCCAGGTTTTGTGAAAGAGAGCAACTGAAAGACATCCAATATCAAACTCTGGCCTCAGTATACGTCCATACACATATACCCACCACAAAAATCTGGAAACATAAAAATAGGTAAGACATTGTATAATTTAGACTTATTGGATCTACTGATTACTCTTATCTGTTGCTGTGAGAGAACACTCAAAATCAAGTAACTTAAGAGAGAAAGGGAGTTTTATTCAGCTTACGGTTCCAGAGGCATCATGGCCAATGGCTGAAAATGGAGAAGGCTAGTCAGTGCAAACATCCTGGAAGCTCAGAGCTGCCAGGCTCCTTGCTGCAAAGGCAATTTCACCTGGAGGTAGGGTGGGACTAATCCATCTCAAGCCCCACCCCCTATGACTGCTTTTCTCCAGCAAAGTTTCATATCTCAAAGGTGCCATAACTTTCCAAATACTTCAGACTGTGGGGGGACATATCTCAAACCACGACACTAGAATAGAAGGTTTGTGCTATATAGAACTATGAAAAAGATGGAGTTACTTCACACAACAGTAAAAACTACAATAGCTGATGTTTACTGCACTTTAAACAGAGGCCCTACTATGAGCCTCTTATGTGAATCATCTTATTTCATTCTCACAGAACCTTTAGGAGGCCTTTGGCCAAATGAATTTGAAAAGGAAAAATAGGCTTAGCAGAACTAAATAACTGCCCCATAGTCATGAAATTAGCAAGCCAAAGGATCATAAACTTACATCAAATCCAGTTTTTAATCATCATATTACTGGATGGAAAAGTGTTAAACCTGGGAATATAGGGAAGCATATTAAGTGTTTTCATGAGTCTAGACTTTATTTTAAAAGTTAAAATGAGGGAACAGCTGGAAATGTGGCTACGTTAGAGTGCTTGCAGAGCATACTGAGACTCTTAGTTTAATCCCCAGCACTAAACAGAAAAAATGCTGGAAACTGAGAGTAACATTATGACATATTAAGTGTTTTGATAATTTTGGGTGTCAGGTATGAGTGGAAGAAACTAGAGACCCAAATGATAGCAAGAGGAAAAGAGAAACTGTGTAACTTGCACATACCTTGCACTTTGTAAATTCATAAACTTAATAAGATAAACTTCTGTAAAATCTTCTGCTGGGTATTCATCTAGAGGATTATACTCTTCAATCGCACCATACAAAGCACATCTCTCAACTAATTCCTTCATTGCTCCCACTGCAGGAACTCCTTGTATTAACAAGTACCGAGACTCCAAATTGATCGTGTAGACCTAAAAAAAACAGAATCATCAAATGTACTTTACGAATAAGCCATGACAAAAAAAAAAGGCCCTTTAAAAATAAAAAAAAAACCAGAGATTTTAAAACAATACTTTGATCACTGGGATTTGTAAGATACACACACACACACACTCATTCACAACTGCCACTTTCGGAAAGGAAGATAACTCGCATCATATGGGGGTATCTGGGTAAAGTACTTAACGAGACATCTTTTTCTAAAAGTTGGCTCCGGAGAAGTTATTGGAAATAGTCACTGGACGGTTTGTCCCGGGCGATGCATGAGCGTCGGCGCAAGGACTAAGATGCGAGAACCGACGCTCCGGGGTGCGCCTCGGTGCAGCCTCCTTTGGCACCGGGGTGCGCACCCGCCTACAGGAGCCGAGGCTCGTCCGCAGCCGGCCTCGCGCTGCTGTCGCTCGCAGAACTCCTCCGACACCGCGAACAGCGCCCCGTCCCTGTACCTTGACGGCGCGCGGGCGTCGGCCCTCCCGATACTTGGCCCGCGACTCGCACACGGCCCGCTGGACGTGGTGGTCGAAGACGCTCCCAAGCCTCCCGTCGCTCGCCGCCATCTTCCCGGCGCCGGGCCGGGCAGCGAGCACAACATCCGCTTTAACGCGCTCCCGGCTGTCCAATGGGGGAGCGGGATGCGCCCGGCGCACTCGGATTGGCTGGAGAATCGACTGCGTCGACCCTCGTTTTCCGAGAGCGAGCCTGCGACGCGTGAAGTCACGCCCCCTAGCGGCTCGGCAACTGATCACTCGACTCCCGGCCGCTCGAGGTTCTCGGGCTTCGACGCCCTCTGCCTGCCCGGCCAGGAACCCGACTGCTCTCGCGGGTGGGCTGCGGGAGTGGGGCTCTCCGGCAGGATGTGGGGCGGCGATCGCGTGTCTGCTCCGGGGTCTGGCGGGGCGGCCGTGACGGTGACCCTCACCAACGCTCGCGACTGCTTCCTTCATCTGCCGCGGCGCCTGGTGGCCCAGCTACACCTGCTGCAGGTAACGCGCCCCCACCCCCACCCCGGGCCTTCCTTGCCTCGCACCGCTGCAGCCCCGGCCGGTCGGTGGTTCCCTCGCCGGTCGCTGGTCTTGGGAAAGCTCTTGAGCACCGGTTTACTATTACCGCGTACAAGTGTTTTTCTGCGGGCCATTTGCAGGCGCGGGCGGTGGTGTCGTCTGGGTCTAAAGGGGCGAGAGCGGCTCCCAGCACGACATGCGCGGGCCCTGGCACAGTGCGGGCTCGGCAGTGCGGTGCCATCGCGCCCACTGCTCCGAGGTAGCCGGGCTTACCGGGATTTCCGCGAGCTGACGCCCTCCTCCTGCACACTGCGATTGTACTGTTTCCAACCACATAGGGAAGAAAGTACGGCCTCCACATTTTCTTAATTAAAAGTAGGTGTAATAGTCTGAGAAGTTGTGCTCAAGGTACAGAAGGGCATTTGTATTGGAAGTCTAAAATCCTGACTGCAGGCTCGTGGCTGATCGTGCTGGACGTGTTTCAGAGTCCGCAGAGGTTTCAGGTACCCACCTTTCTTCTTGAGCTCCTGTGCGTAACTGTTTAGCATTTAAATCTCCGTACTTCGAAACACACCACGTTCAGCAAAATCCTTGCTTGATTATTTTCACCAACCAATAGAAAGTCTTTGCACCCTGACAGCTCTCCTTATGGCTGGTAGTCACTGCCACCAAGTTCCAGACTGGCTCAGTGCTTTTTCAGTATACTCCCAAATCCAAAACGAGTGACTTTTCTAGCAATAACCCCCCCCCTGAGTTTAGAGGAATGCTTCCTGTACAGTAATTAATGATTTGATCCTGAGATGTGGTTGCTCTTTTAGAATGGTTGCTAATAAATTGCTTTTTTTTAAATTTTTGAGCATAAATGGATAAGAATTACTCCAAGGATATCCCTGAAATTTGGTTGTTTTCAGCCCTGGAACAAATTGTTGTTTCTTTTAAACTTATAACAGCAGATCAGGTCAACTGCACCCCACCCTACCTCCAATTATCAAATGAATGTAAGTGTATTAAAGAAAAAAATCTTTAAGAAGGAAATAAAATCTCATAATAACTAATATTAGCAGTAAGAGTTCCAGACTTGTTTCTGATTTTTATTTCTAATAGAATGAGGAACCATATACATATATGCACACACATACAGTTTTGTGTTCCTGTTATTTTAATATAGTGTTGGTTAAAAGGCTGTCATTTTTATCAATTAATTAATGTGCTGACATAAACTTGCTATAAGTTATGTAATTATTCACTGGGGTTGACCATTTAGATTGTATTTGACTTTTAGAGATTAAAAGTGATACTGTAATTACATTTTAATAAAACATTAAGGTAGCCACATCTTTGTTTCTGAACCTTATTTTCGTAGCTGGTTATTTCAGATACATTCCTAGACTTATTGGGTTAGAAGGCACATATAATTATAAAAGCAAAAAGGTTCATGAATTGGAAGTTAATAGGTCAAATTATTTCATTTGGTTTGGTTGAAGCACTAAATACATAATATAGATAATGTGGAAATGGATGGGCTAAAACAGTGTTTTCTGGCCTTTGTCACTATTTTCCTTAAAGTTTTTAAAAACACATTTTTGTTCTTTCTCAAATATCCTGAGCCAGAATCTTGAGGAGCATATTTTTAAAACTTCTGTAGGCTACATAGATGTCCAAAGAGTTTGCACCTGCTATTGTAGAATCATGAAATGTCAGTAATGAAAAGATTTGATATAGCTAGGTCATTTCCCTAAGGAAATAATGGCCTTGGAGTAGCATCTTCATGCACCTCACTGAGAGTCTCCTACCTTGTCCCTGTCTTTTCTCTAATCTATCTCATTCCCACCTTTGTCCCTTCAACCTGCCCATGCTGTGCTTCTCCAAAACAATGTCCTTCCATGCAAATCTATGTTTACAACTAATATAATGCTCCCCTTTTAGCATAGCATTGACTCTGTTTCATACTTTGTCTCCTTTTCAAGACTTCATGAATGTGTATATGTGACGCAGGTCACATGCTATGTACTGCTTTATTTCAAGTAATGTATCATAGCTCCTGTCTACTAGATACGAGTGGTAGCCCTCAGTTGTGACACCCCAAACCATCTACAGACGTTGTCAAATGACCTTTAAGGGACAAAATCACTTTCTAGTGGAGAACCACTGTAACAGTTCAGTTAAGTGTGCATGTTCTGAACTCTGGACTCTGGACTTGCTGTGATTGCACAGAAGAAAATTCACATTCACTCTAAATGCAGAAAAGGGGCCTAAATCTCCATCCAGAAATTTCCATGTGCAGACTTGTTATTTCCTCTTAGCAAGAGTTACTGCAGTCTTATACCAAGATGTATGTGTTCAAGATATTCTAATGTGTGGTTTCACCTGTTCCGTCATGGTAATATTGATACTAGGGTATTGATTTTATTCCTGAGAAGGGAGCTGCTGTTCAGTCTCTGCTAGGTTTCTTTACTTGGAGGGTTAGTGTGCTATACTCAAATGAAAATGTGATTGATATGAAAATTAGCTTGAAATAAGTCTCACTGAATATAGATCATGGCTTTATGGAGTTGGTTTCTGCATTTTGGTGAAGTTAATTAAAGTATTTTTCCTGTTTGATAGGTTGATAAGGTTGACTTTTTTCCAATGAGTTTTTAGATTTCAGGATGTATTTCATATTTCCCATTTAATACCTCTGGTTTTTAAGTTTCTTCTTATGAAATGAAATTGATCCACTCTGCAAATATTAGTGGCTGATGAAACCCCATAAGAAGCAGTCAGGGCTTCAATCACCTTTGCTCTTATAGCCTAAATAGTAACCCAAGACTTTTGACTCCAAAGCCAGGATTCTTTTTATCATACTTTATTGGATTGTATTTAGGTGAATGATTTTGTTAGCAAAAACAATTGGGTCATTCTTTGAAGTTGGGAGAAAAATCACATGATCAAGAGATATATAATAGCTTTCTTATATACATAAGTTTAGTAGTGATTTAATAAATTACATATTGTCTCAGAAGTAATTCAAGAGCTATGGAGATGACTCAATGGGTAAAGATACCTGTGTGCAAACCAGCGACCTGAGTCGACCTGGAGCCTAAATGGTGGAAGCAGAGATCTGACTTTGGAAAGTTGCCTCTGAGCTCCACATGTGAGACAAAATAAATGTGCACCCGCTTACTTGTATGTTCTCTCTCTCTCTCTTTCTCTAATTAAATTTTAAAAAGAAGTGATTCCAGTATTCTTTGAAATTTATCCTGTTAAAAGAAATATAAAGTCTCCATGCTTGTGCAGCAAGCACTCTCACCATGAACTGTCTCCCCTGTTTCTACATTTTGCTTTTTAAATTTATAAATAAGGCTTCTGGCAGTAGTTCAGTGGTAGGGCATTTGCCTAGCATGCTAGAGGTCACAGCTTAACTATAAATATGTTTTCATAGCTCCACATTGAAAATTATTAAGAAGCTACATATTGCGATACTTTTGGAAGGGCATACAAGGCACTACTAGTAGTAATCACCTCTGGGAACTTACAACAGTGGCCACATTTTCCCTGTTTAATTTTTCATCATGTGCATTATTACATTTTAATCAGTTAATTATCAGTAATGGACTAAAGATTCAGCTCATTGGTGCTTCATAACACTAAGACTATGTTGTTACATCTTTAAAGATTATTTATCTATCTACAGTATCTACATGTATCTCTCTACTTATAAGTGATGTGTTCCAAGAATGGATGTCCGAAATCAAATTTAATACCGAACCTTTTAAATACTGGTGTTTTCCCTGTACATTCATATCCAAATTTCATGTCTTTTCCATTTTATCATGTAATGTGGCTATAATATTCACTATATAATGTATGATAGTAAAACTAGTATGTCTCTTTCTCTTCACAAAGACATGAATAGATTTGTTTTTAATGTCAACCTGAGCAATTTCAGCATCTCATTTTTTTCTTTCCTTAATTTGAGAACTTTCTCTACCTTTTAACTATCTTATGGCTTCTCTTTATTGTATCCAAATTGTCAGCCTCATTACTACATGGTTTAGGGGCCATTATTAAGTAAAATAAAAGTTACTTAAGCACAAATCCTGTGCTGTTAGGACAATGGATCTGGTAATTGGGACAGCCCATAAGTAGACAGCATGCATACCAGGGGATGCTAGACAAAGAAGAGATTCATTCACCTCAGGATAGTGCACAATTTAAAATTTAATAATTCTTTTAAAATATATATATTTAAAGTATATATGAAAATATATGTATATGAAAGAGAGAAAAAGGAGGGGCTGGAGAGGTGGCTCAGGGATTAAGCCTCTGCCTTCAGGCGGAAGGTCCTGAGTTCGGATCCTAGACCCCACATATAGACGCTGGGCGGAAACAGGGGCGACCTGCGTTTCTGGTCCTGGTAGGGCGGAGCCTGTGAATCCAGAGGCAGAGTGAACAAAGAGGTGGAGGCTGTTCATGATGGTTCCCGAATTCACCCGTGGTTCTACACACACACACACACACACACACACACACACACACAATTGAATAAATAAAATTTAAAAAAAGTTAAAAGAAAGAGAGAAAAAGGAGGAGAGAGAGAACATGCAAACACATGCTTTGGTGCATGGGTGGAGGTCAGAGAACAGCTCAGAAGTCATTTTACTCCTCCCACTGTGTGGGCTCCTAAGGATGGAACTCAAGTCCAGGTTTGATATCTTACCCTGAGCTATCTCTCTGGCTCAAACTTAGGAATCTTTATTCTTGAAAATTTCCGTGGAGAATTTTTGACATTAATTGATTATAACGGAAGCTGCAGACAAGGACTCTTTAATACATTTGACCTCTTCTGAGATTTCCTTATTGGTAGATGTTTCAGATCGTCCAGGTTTTTACTATTCTAGAAAACACAGTACATATCTTCTAATGGTGTTCTTTCTTCTTTGAATTATGAATTCAGAGTAAATGCACATGTGTCTGTGCATTCACTCTGCTGCCTACTGGCATCATGAGTCAGTTGAGTCAGTTAGGCTGGCACGAGGTAGACAGGCATTGTTTCATATATAAACTGCATTACGGTGGAGGGTATGAAGAATGATTATAGCTTTTTTTTAAATTATTTTATTATTTATTCAATTGTGCATGAGTGCGTGTATGTATGTGTGTGTGTGTGTGTGTGTGTGTAGAAAACCATGGACAAATTCGGGAACCACCATGGACACCTCCACCTCCTCCTTGTTTACTCTGCCCTGGGATTCACAGGCTCCGCCCTACCAGGACCAGAAACACAGGCCGCTCCTGCTTCCGCCCAGCGTCTATACGTGGGGTCTAGGATCCGAACTCAGGATCTTCCGCCTGCAAGGCAGAGGCTTAACCCCTGAGCCACCTCTCCAGCCCCGATTATAGCTTTTTAAATGCTGTAACAAATGTGGAAACAGCTATTGACTGTAGTGCTTTTTCAGATTTATGTATGATGAAAATATTTGCCTGAATCCAGGGGGGGAAAAGAACTTTTTAAAACCTTTTTCTTTCCCATTCTTTACATAAATAGAATCAAGCTATAGAAGTAACCTGGGGTCATCAGCCCGCATACTTGAGCTGGGTGGAAGGCAGACATTTTAACGATCAAGGTGAAGATGTGGCTGAAGTTAACAGACAAGTTGCTCAGAAGCTTGGACTCTCAAATGGCGACCAGGTAAGCAGAACATGTGATGGCGTGACTTCAAGAGAACAGCAGCAGAAATCAGACTTCTGTAGTATTATAACCAGTCTCACTACATTTTCCTGTTAGATCATTACCCTTTATCCTTATATGTGCCCCTGCTTGATTCTGTAGTCTGTTTTACTCAGTTTCCAGTGAGTTTTTGTGAAATTGTTTTTCCTTTATGAGTTTCTACTACAGAATTTCTACTTTCTACTATAGAACTTCGTTTTAGTTTTATTCATTCAATTGCTCATTTATTTTTTAGCGTTTTTAAAGTTCACTATTCATCAGAGACATTATAAGCTTATTTTCTAGGGATACAGAAAAGCCTCTCAAAAGTAGTTCTAAATTTCTAATCTTTTGCAGGTGTTTCTCAAACCGTGTTCCCATGTGGTGTCTTGCCAACAAGTTGAGGTTGAGCCTGTCTCAGCAGACGATTGGGAGATACTGGTAAAAGAAAAAAAGAAAAAAAAAAACTAAGCACTCTCTTATTGTAGAGTAAAACTACTTCCTAATGTCTGTCTTCAAATTTCTCTAAGTTTTCTTATATATTCTGAGTTAGCTTGAATTATAAGAATGAGTTAGAGCTCGAATGTGCAGTGTGAGAAATATAAATAAGAAAATTATACTGTTTGGAATTCACTCTAAATAAATAGACTTTAGTTTTTATTCACATAGAGGGAAAAGAGATGGACAAGTGAGATGAAGACTAATTCACATTATTATTTATATGCCCCAGAGTCTTATGAATGCTTTAAATATAACAAACTTTAAAATGATAAAGAATGAGTTGAGGTTCCATACTAGGCATGGAATGGACAAAATACAACATGATCTGATCTTTTTCTTTCTGGTTCTAGGAGCTGCATGCTGCTTCTCTTGAACAGCATCTTCTAGATCAAATTCGAATAGTTTTTCCAGAAGCCATTTTCCCTGTTTGGGTTGACCAGCAGACTTACATATTTATCCAGATTGGTAGGTGCCATCACAGAATATGCCGTCATTCTCTGTACCAGAGGCTGAGTCCACAGCAGGGTAAGTGTGCACTAATCATGAGCTCTGTTTTTTACCCAGTGGTTCTGATGCCAACTGGCCCCTATGGAAGGCTGGAAACTGACACCAAACTCCTTATTCAACCAAAGACACGTCAAGCCAAAGAGAGCACATTCCCAAAAGCAAGTGACACGTGTGGGACAACTCTCAGTTATGAAAGAAACCAGAAAGGAGTGACAAAGGAGTTTCCAGCCCAGCAGCTTCCGTCAAATACTGAGGGAGGCACTGGGTCTGCGGCAGCCCACCCGGAGGTTTCGAGGGACTCTTGGGTTCCCAGCTGGTGGACGATGATAGGAAGCATTTTTTCTTTTGGATCCGAGAAGAAGCAGGAGACATCCTGGGGTTCAAGCGAAATGAATGCTTTCAAACGTATGCAGTCACAGGTTGTTCCTCCAGACGGGGTTTTCAGAGTGTGCAAAGTTCTGCCTCCTAGTGTGCGCAATAGCTCTGGGACCTTTGGGTTTCACGATCACAGCGCCATTCACGTGTTCCCGTGGGACCAAGAATATTTCGACGTGGAGCCCAACTTTACTGTGATCTATGGAAAGCTAACTAAGCTACTTTCTCCAAAGCAGCAGCAAAGCAAAACAAGGCAGACTGTCCTGTCAACTGAAAGAGAAAAACAGAAGTCAGAGCCACCAGATCAAAAGCAGATTAGCTTGGACCATAGTCAAGACACTGACGAGGCCTGTGTGTTAAAGGTAGTTTGGAATGGATTTGAGGAATTGAAGAATACCATCGAATACACCAAAAATGTAGAACCTCTCCATCTTGGGAAAGTCTGGGTTAGTATGATACGAATTTTATAACTTAGGGGGAATTTCTGTTATTTAATCTTTCTCAGTTTTTAAATTAGAATGTAAAATTGAAAAGCAACACAATAAGAAATAAGTGTCTGAAATTCTGGGGAGAGGGGACACCTTTCTCTTGTTTACCTCATGTGGGTAAATACCGTATATTTTATAGCCAAAAGTGGATGGAAACGAGTTGACTCACAAAGGTCTAAATGTAAATGTCTAAGTTGCATAGCTAGTAAGTGATATGAGTAGAATTCAAGCCGGGCACATCAGCTCTAGAGTTCATGCTTGAGCATGGAGTCTCCTGCAAAGCCTGACTTCTTTCATGCCTTATGGGAAAGGTGAAAAAAGAACTTACATATTAGGACGCTGGCTAAGGTACAACCACAACCACAGTATGGGGCAACATCCTTACACCTCGAGGATTCCTGGATTGGAGTTCATGCACACAGAAGCTGCTGGCTTTGCTCAGATCTGTCCTTATCTGTGTAGCCCAGGCTGCCTTTGAACTCGGCTCATGCCGTCAACCCTGTGAGTGTTGGGCTCTTGGGCATGCACTACCATGCCCAGGATTTTTACCTGTAACTTTTTTACAAGTTAAGATATTTTCATTTCTTTGGCTTATGCCATTTTCTAAAGCCCCAGAATATTGTTTTTCTTGTCAGCTTTAAACTTGGTTTAGGTGATCCCTCATGCCCAAAGTTCTCTAACATAGAGCTTGGTATAATTGAGTGATGGAAATAGCTTTTCATTTCTTGACATCCGCTGGTAAGGATCAGGTGAGGAAGTGTTGATGGGAGGGGTCTGGGTGGGAGGGAACAGACAGGAGTCTATACTTGCCTGAAATTTTCATCTTCTGAGGTGGAGCAGCCTTGGGCGATGGGAGGTGCCTGTAGTTACCATCAGGAACTCAAACTGATTTGACTTGAGAAATTGAGAAATTCATCACCTGTGGGTGTAACTAACAAAATAATATTGACCTGAACATTTCTTACTCTGTAAAGTGTGTTGGTGATTTTTTTTAAAACTTTTTAAAATCAATTAAATTTACTTTTTAATCTTTACATAAAATTATAACATTAACAAGATGCCATATGATGTTTAATTATCATATCTGTACCTTGTAGTTTTCACACTTTCACCTTACATTGTTTAACTTCCTCTAGAAACTATCAGATAGTAAAGGAAGCTTAAAGTCTTTGTTGTGTCTTTCAATACTTACCGTATTTGGGAGATAAAGGGTTTTTTTTTAACATTTTTATCCGAGATAAAAATTTTTAAGTGTTCAATTTAATGTGTTCAAGCACTGTTTTTAATGTAATGTTGTGTGCCTGTCACCACAATCTACATTTATAATATTTTTTTGTCAATGGAAATGAGCAGTTTTACCATTTGTCTTTTAGGTTGAGTGCTTTCTGGATTTAATTGTACCTATGGCAGACTGCTTAGTTTTAACCATCTTCCTTTCTCATTGGTTCTCAACTTTTACGCAAATTTCAAGTAATACACATTTTGAATACAGTTATAATTTTGGGCTGGTGAGATGGTTCAGGGGTTAAGACTGTCTCGTAAGGAGGTCTTGAGTTTGGATCCCAGGTTCAGCATAAAAACTGCTAGAAGGAAATGGCAGTTGGCCTACACTTTCAGCCCTGGTGGGCGGAGCCTGGGAAATCTTAGAGCTAAGCAAGGAGATAGAAGCAATCCAGGATGATTTCCAAAGTCATCCTTGGTCCTTCACAGGGACACAAGTGCCCTCTGAGAGACACAGACACACTCATGACTGAATGAATAAATAACATTTTTAAAAAACTCAATTACATGAATCCAATTATAGTTTGACTGTTTTTATTGTAGATAGAACCAGATACATGTATTTAAAGCTGTATGTAAAGAGAAGAAAAGAAATATAGAAGGGAAACTGATTTTTGTGTTGCATGGCAATACCTGCATTTCCATCTGGTTAAACTGTCACTGAACTCTGTGTTTATGCCCCACCAAGATGCATACACTGACATCCTACCTCCAAGATGATGTTATTAAGTAAGACCTTTGGGAAAAATTCTAGTCTCTCCTGAGTCTGAATCCCTTGTGAGTGGAGCTACTGTCGTCATAAAAGAGACCCAAGGGAACTCATTCTCTTCTTCTACTGTGTGTGGACACAGCAAGCAAGATGTGTTCACACAAATGACTATGAAGAGAGCCCTCCCCAGACACCACATCTGCCAGTGCTCTGATCTTGGACTTCACAGTCTACAGAATAGGCATGAATTTCTGTGGTATCATAATGTTAGTTTCTGTAATTCCACCTGAATTCATAGAAACTAACAATAGTATTTAGGCTATAAAATATTTAACCAGGCTTTAAACATATTCTTGTTTGTTTTTAAATTGCAGATTCCAGATGAACTGAGAAAGAGACTAAAGATAGAAATGCATGCAGTAGTGAGAGTAACTCCAGTGGAAATCATCCCTAAAATTCCAAGATGTTTGAAATTACAACCTAGAGAGAACTTAGTGAGTTCAAATTTATATTTCATCATTTTTTCATGCGTTGTAAAATCAATCTTTAGTCACTCCTTAATAAGCGTGCTGCATTTTACTAGAATGATAAGGAAGACTTTTTTATGCTGTTAAAGGACAACATAAAACACACAATTTTAGCTATCTAAGTATACAATTCAGAAGCATTCATTCATATTGCCACTATTTCCAAAACTTTCATATGACTTCAAACAAAAACACTGTAGCCATTAAACAATGATACCAAATCCCTTCCTCCATGTTCCCCTGTAATTTCTTACCTACGTGAAATATATGAATTTGTTTATTCTAACTATTTTATATAAGCTGAATCATATATGTGCCTCGTGTATCTGACTTATTTCACTTAACAATATTTTCAAGATTGCAGCTTGTATTAGAATTTTATTGCTTGATATAAGTGAATAACATTTCATTAGATGTACATTTTTTTATCCACTCATCCATTGGTAGGACACTTGGTTTGTTTTCTAACTTTTTGCCTTTACGAATGATGTTACAGTGAACAGTGAAGTGATGTTACAGTGAGTCTCCAGTTCCTTTGAGTAATATCTATAAGTGGAATTGCAAAACTGTATGATAGTTCTGTGCATAATTTAAGAAGCAAAGAAATCTTTAATAAACAATATTCATATAGTTTGTATATGTACATTTCCTGACAAAACCAGTTTTCAAAGAACTGAATGGAAAAGTGAACTAATGTATCACTCTTGGACTGTAATATTAGTGCCAAAATAACATGGCAGATAATATCATTTTTATATCTTTGCAAATTTTATGTATATGTGTTTATGTGCAAGTGTACATAAACTTTCATAAAGTGCAAGAGTGTATGTGTGTGTTCATGCCTATGCGTAGATGTGGTGGCTAGAGAACAACCGCTGTCATTCTTCAAATGCCATCTACTTTGTTGTTTGAGACAAGGTGTCTCATTGACCTGGGTTAGACTGTCAAAG
Organism: Typhlomys cinereus; assembly: GCA_023101885.1. Taxonomy (NCBI): domain Eukaryota; kingdom Metazoa; phylum Chordata; class Mammalia; order Rodentia; family Platacanthomyidae; genus Typhlomys; species Typhlomys cinereus. The sequence continues at coordinate 4,418,010 of JALPQD010000050.1, read as the reverse complement.
CCCCGCAGATCCTCTGTCTTTGCCTCCCCAGCACAAAAACTATAATACTGAGCATGTCATCTCACCCAACTTTTTCTACAGTGGGTATTGGGGAAACCAAGCACTATATTAATTTTTATTATTCTAATTTTTAATGTCAGATATATTTTCAAGAATTCAATTTTAATTTAAAAGCTTTGAAAATTAGTAAATTTTTTTAGAATTTATTTTCTGTCTTTAAGTAGTAATACTTTATTGGAGTATATTTGAACTGTGGTCCAGACAAGAAGAGAAATGAAACAAGTTACTTAAATTTATAAGAAATTTGACTTTTTTTTCCTGTACCAGGTAGTATGAAGGCACTCATAGGTGAATAACCCATCTCATCAAGAATCTAGGTTATACTGCGTTTCCTTTTCTGCCATCCTTAGCTCCCTTTACTGTGCTTGTAAGCATCACATCTGCATTTTAGAAACCAATAGAAAAGACACAAGGCAAAAACTTTGTTGCAGTTTCTTTACCTTCGAGTAAGTAAGAAGCCCTTCCTGATCACCGACTGCCACGGGGAAGACACGCGTACACGCATGCATGCTAAGCTCCAAGCTGAGAGTGGAGGGGATTCTCATTCCTGTGTTGGTAACAGGGAGCATTAAGGGAAAATAAGGTTGGAATGATTATTGAGTTGGCTTCTGTTGTTCATTCGCTGGGCTTAAAGAAGATACTTAGAGTATGTGCCATTTTCCTGAAAGCTTCTTCAGGCTGTACTGTACTCACACTACCCATCATGGGAGCACATTTCTGTTGAGAGTATCTCTGAGAATCACGCGTTGGTAATACTTAACGTCTTATCAGGAAGAGATACTAAAGTGGAGATACTAATTTTAAGTCAGGTATTGAGATACTTACTCTTCTTTCCTTTTCTCTGGCAGCCTGAAAACATGAGTGAAAAAGAAGTAAAGTATGTGTTCTCTTCATGGCTGCAGCAATCTGCTACTACTATGCTTCCTTTAATAATATCAGAGGAAGAAATTATTAAGCTAGAAACTAAAGATGGTAGGTCAATATGTTATTTTAAATTTTTTCCCCTACTGAAATGGTCAAAATATTTTATATTGTTTTTCCAAGGTCTGTCACCTGTGAGAACTGAAACTTAAGCAGCTCTATATATTGAAGAATGCCTTTAATTGTTCTGTCTGTTTCATTGCTAACTTTCCATCTATTTCTTCTTAATAGGATTGAAAGAGTTTTCTCTGAGTGTAGTTCATTCTTGGCAAAAAGAAAAGGAAAAAGGAAACAATATTTTTCTGCTGAGTACAAGTCTTCTGCAGAAGATCGCAATACAAGTAATTACATACTATCAATTATTTGGTAAATTACTATTTGCTATATGAACTGGTAAAATGGTTTGAGTTTCTTTATAAGAGCTCGCACCCTCAAATGAAAGGATTTCTTTGTAAGAATTTGCACCCAAATGATAACAGTAAGGAATAACTTGATTTAAAATATTTTGCTTTATAATTTTTAAGTTATCTATATGAATTGATTTATCCTAAATTTAGTAATCAGTTAAGCACAATTGTCAAGAATATTGCTATTTGTGTTAACTGCCAAAAGGAGGATTTAAAGTTCTATTTAAAAAATGAAAATTTAGTTTTAAAGCTTTAAATTTTAAAATTCACATTTTTACAAAATACCATTCTGTTGTATTATTTTTGGCAAGTCTTAAATCCTCAACTATTTACAAATACTCTCACATTTCTTTTCTTTCAGAAGCATATTAAAACTTGTCTTTCTTAGAATATTGTGTTTTAGTTAGAATATTCACTGTTACGGGCACTATTCATTTAGAATTTTAATGGTTTGAACTAAACATTGCTTCTTTACCCTTGAAATATAATTGAGAGAGGGTTCAAGTATAGAACTGTGGAAAGGATAACTGTGACACAGTCAAGTACATGCATCTGTAAAATGTATTGAGGAGGCAACATTCTTTCTGACACAGGTATTTATGTTCTCTTTGTAGCACATTGTTGTTGCTGGTGTGTGTTAGGTAATGATAGTCTTGGATGCAATTTCTCTGTTTTCTCTGGTGTAACAGAATCAGCAATTCATTTTTCTGGGACCCAAGAAGCAAGCAAAAGACGTAACATTGAAATGTAAAACTGGTTTTTCCTTGCTGCTGTAGGTCCTTCTAGATCCTATGGTAAAAGAAGAAAACAGTGAGGAAATTGACTTTATTCTTCCTTTTTTAAAGCTGAACTCTTTGGGGTAAGAAGTCATGGCCAAACTAGTATATTTGCAGACATGTTTTGACATTGTCTTTGGTAGGATTTCTATGTAAAAAATTAAACTAGATGTGAATGCCATTGAGAAATCTTTCTAATGCATTAATAGGTTTTGTGTTTTTTTGCAAAGGTTTATTTCATTTTCACACAAATTAGGAAGTTGTTTTAGATGTTTTACTTGTATAATTAATTCTTAGAGAAGTAACTAGATGTCATCTGATCATATGCACTTGACTTGAGATCAGATAAATGTTTTGTAAAAGTTAAATCTAAATACATTGGTTGAATGTCTAAAAATATTTCAAATTAAGTTATTCCTTCAGAATATTATTGCAATTTTTTGTGTGCTTTCTCAACTTTTTAGAAAAACAAATCTAAAAGAGAACCTGTTCATAATGTTTTATATAATATTTGTAACATTCATATGAATATTAACCTTTGGAATTCTTCACAGTGGCTTTCAGTAGATATAATAGTAATTTCATTTCCTTTTTATTATATAATCTTTAACTGTCTTAAAGTAACAGTGTTTAAATATAGCACTGTATGGATTAATGTAAAACAAAATATCTTCAGATTTTTTTAGGAATGTAACATTCCATTTCTATTATTATGAATACATTTGTAAAAGTCAAAAAGTATTTTGTGTAGTACAGGTTGAAACTGGATTTCAAAGGTGATATTTAAGAAGAACTATCTTTTAGTAAGCACTATCTAAAGTACCCACTTATGATTATATTGGTTGCCAAACTAAAAATTGCTTAAAGGTAGGAGAATGTTTGTATGGTAATATAAGCCCAAGAAGTAATCTTGTAGGACAAAACCCAAGTTACTGGAAATGTTTGGATTATCATCAAAAGTTGCAAATCAGATGTGGCATTAGTCAATATGTATTCTCTCAAGTAAAGGATAATTTCTAAGGTTTTGCTCTTTTAAAATTCATTAGCCCAAGCAAGGAAATTGTCAGCATTTTTTAAATAGCTAGCTTTTATCCTGCTTCAGTCTTTCATCATAGAACAACTGATGTATTTTTCAGGGGAGTGAATTCCTTAGGCACAACCTTCATGGATCACATCACCCACAGTCTCCTGGGGCGTCCTTTGTCTCGCCAGCTGATGTCCCTTGTTGCAGGACTTAGGAATGGTGCCCTCCTGGTCACTGGAGGAAAGGTATCTGGTTTAAATATGCTCCTTTTTCACTAACTAATATTTGAATTCTTCTTTCTTTTGGGTTTTGCTCATCTGTTATAAAAGACTTAATGTGAGATAGAAAAAGCAATCATTTATTCATTAATATTTTATATGCTTCTTATTGAATACTAAGAAAGTAATTATGAATAAAAATGGTGCTCTTCCTGCCCTTCTTCTGTGGCAGTCGAATGACTAATTGATTTTTGGTTTTTAGGCTATCGGTAATGTGTTATTAATAGTGTTATATTTGCGTATCTGTAATAATCATACTTGGTTGAGATAAATTATTCATTACGTCTTGCTGAATTCTATTTGCTAGTGTTCAGTTCATCTAACTTTATGAGAGATGGTAGCTGGCCTATAGTTTCTGTTGTTCACTGTGTTTAGATGGTTTTGCTGTCACTGTTAACCCTGGCCTCATAAAATGAGTTGGAAAATATTCCCTCTTATATTTGAGAATATGGGGTAAACGACTATAAAGTTGGCATTTATTCTTCTGTAAACATTTGGGAAACTTTCCATGAGTTCATCCAAACCTGGAGATTCCTGTATGATTAGCTTTTTAATTGCATGTTCTGGTTCCTTAGAGGTGATGGTACTGTTCATGTAGTCAGCTTCATCTTAGTTGACAAGTAGTTGGTGATTTTTAAGGATTGGTCCAGTTGTCTGCAATGTCAAATTTATGAATGAGCATGCAGTTGTTTTTCTTAGTGTCCTTTAACTCCAGTTGTTTTTCTTAGTGTCCTTTAACTCCAGATTCTGCAGGGTTTGTCGTGATAACCCTTTTTTCCAACATTGATCATTTGTGTCTTCTTCTTTTTAATTTTCGAGAGTCACTAGAGATTCCTGACTTTTTAAAGGGCTTATTGTCTTATTGTTTACTAATTCACATTGTTTATAAGGTCCAAAACCACAATGTGATCTCTTCTGCTTTTTAATTAAAATTTTTAAGTTTAATGACCTTTCTCCTGTTAATAGTCTACTTGCTTTTTCCTATTCTTATTTAAAATGTAGCAACTATTTTGTGTTTCTTAATTAACCATGTCAAAGTTCAGTAAGTATCATCATAGAATAATAAAATACTTAAAATATTTTAAAATACTTTTTAAAAAGCAATATCCTAGTGAGATGGCACACTCCAAAGTCTCACTAGGAACAGCACTATTCACAGAAAGAACTAGCAGAAGACCTGGATTTGAGTCTCATTTCTGTCGTGTACTTACTGATTGGTGTTTTAAGCCATTTAAGTTTTGTTCATAGGGTTAATCTAATTTAAGGAAAAAAACATACATGAAAGAGCTTTTTAAACTGGTAAGAGCCATTGGATATAGATTGTTTTGAGTCAGGAGGGAAAAAAAAAACCTCTGGTAGGGTAGACAAATCATGACAGGTGGAGCCCCATGGCATTCTTTGAAGTCCACTAACTAAATATTGTATTTGTACGATTCTGTAAACTACAGTGATGATAGTTCATAGAGTGCCTCGAAAGTTTCCGACTTCATATGTCAAGCTTGACTGTTTTCTAGACTATAATAATCAGAAGAAAATATTAGAACTGATGCAAGGCTGTTGGACCTAGAGAAATGAAAATGGTAAGAAGTAATAGTAGATTGAGAAAAGAAACTGATAATAAAAGAAATGTAAGAACCTATTAATCTGTTAGAGGATACTGTAGAAAAGTTTAAATATGGGGATAGTGAGGTGCTGCTCAGAGTATAAAGGCACTTGCCATTAAGCCTGACCACCCAAGTTCGATCCCCAGGACCCATATGTTGAAAGGAGGGAACTGATGACTTCAAGTTGTTCTCTGTTCCATATATGACTGCACACACACACACACACACACACACACACACACACACACACACACACGTGCGCGTGCACACGCGATAAATAAATATAAAATAATTTCTTAAAAAGTTTGTGTATATGGCTTTTGATGTTTTAATTACACTTCTAGAAACTGATTTTTAAGGATGTAATCTGACACGTCACTAAACATAAATTTGCATAGCTGTTTATTTTGACTTTATAATGGTTAAAATTGGGAGCAGCGTACATATACGGTAGATGTAACTTGTTAAACATCTTTGATTCCTTACTCAATATAGCACTCTTTAGTACACACAACTGTGATATACCCAGCAATAATGCATCTCTAAGTTGTTGATATGGGAAAAAAACAGTAATTTGTTTTTTTATAAAAAGATAAAATTGTAAAACTTTATGAATATTTAAATCCTGTTTGTATAAATTTAAGTAAAATAGGGAATGCTTAGAAGGACTATAAACATCAAAGTAGCTGATAGTGGTTACTCTGTAGGGCAAAAACAAGGTTTTTCTTATCTTTTTTTAGTAATTATTTACAGTTTTGCATTTTTTGTATATTACTTTATAATGAGAAAAACAACTAAAACTTTTATTTGAAAAAAAAAAGTGTGCACTGGACTAAAGCCAGTGTAGAGTCCTCTAATATAAAACTCTACAATTCTGTCCACCTTAGTACCCCTAAAGAGCTTCAGTGCATGCCTGTGGTCCACCCCTCCAGAGGCTGAGGCAGGACTAACTGCCAGATCTCATCTCACAAAGCAGAGCTTACACACTTGTGTCCACCATAGGAAAAAAAAGTCTCTATAAGTTGTACCCTGCATTATGGGTGGTCCTAGAAACAAAATCACTAAGAAAATGTTAATTAAAATTATTAAGTATAAAGCAATAGGGAAATTAGTAATTCATTTTTTCCATTAACATCATTAAAATTAAATAAGAATGTTTTGCTTCTTTGGAAAAGCAATTTATTATTCCCTTATAATGGTAAAGTATTGCCTACTTTTAAAGGCTTCAATTTAATTATTAGTGGCCATTTGACCTAGCAAATTATAAAAGTAAGGAATTTACTTTCCAACTATACACTGTAATGAATACAAATAAGGTACCTAACACATTTTTAGCTTAAAAGAAGAGCTGTAGTTCAGTAATGCCAGAGTTCCACACTACAGCTAGATTGGTGTCAGCTTTACTGATTAGTGAGGCAGAATATCACTGGTTGCTACAGTAATAGACATTATTTCTGTAATTAAATGTATTGAGAGTTCTGATGAAGCATTTACTTTTCAGGGAAGTGGAAAATCAACTTTAGCCAAAGCAATCTGTAAAGAAGCCTGTGATGTTTTGGATGCCCATGTGGAGATAGTGGACTGTAAGACTTTACGAGGTATGACTAATATTCTATACAACTCTACTTTTTTGATAGACAGGAATACTATTTTTAATGCTATCATTAAATGCAGATATCTACTTTTAACTTTTCTTTGTGAATTTAGCCATTGAAATATTCTTAATCTTTGACTTTCTAATGTTTTCTCTCTCTGTATGTGTGTTTTGTGTGTGTGTGTGTGTGTGTGTGTGTGTGCGCACGTGTGTGTAGGCAGGGGGTGTGTGCATGTGTGTGGAGTTATATGCACATACCCCCATGTGCGGAAGCCACAGGAGTACATCACTGCTTTGTCATACTCAATCTTACTCTATTGAGACAGGTCTGTTCTGAAACCTGCAATTCATTATTTTGTTGTTGATATTTGCCTAGGTTGACTGGTCAGCAAGCTCCAGCAAGCCCCATACCTTCCCCTTTCCGGCATTGGGGTTGCAGGTGTACATAGCTGACCCTGGCTTTTTACTTGGGTATTAGGGGTTCAAACTCAGGTCTTTATGTTGGTCACTTGACACTGAACAGTGAACTCTTCCTGGGCTTCCACTAGCATGAAGTCCCGATCACTTATTATAGTTCAGTGTTTTTACTTAGCATATAGTAAAATCAAGAACTTAGCTTCATTTGCTGTAAGGAGGTTTTTAGTCCTACCTGAAGCCTCATGAAAAAGAAATTAATGTAAAGTTAAGTAATAGGAAATCTGTGCACCAACTTACAAATTTGTAACCTTTGTGTCCTCTGGAAATTAAAACTTTATAACTCTCCTGAAGCAAATTTAAAGTCAACTTTTTCATTGAAATGTAACAACTCCAGGATTTCCAGGCAATTCCCTTAGTGTTTAATTTTACCTAAATCTCACATTTCATCATCATCATCATCATCATCATAATAATAATAATAATTTTATTGTAAGCCATCTGAAATCTCTTTGGAGTAACAGTAAGTGTAAACAAATGTAGACAAAAATCACAGTATATGCCTTTGCTTACTGATAAAATTTTGACACTGTAAGGAAGTCTTTTGAGACATGAATTAAACCATATTGATTAACAAGATTTTGTGATTTGGTGTATTAATAAAACACGAACATAATTTTTGTAGTTAAATCAATGCTGAGCTTTTTCCAGGGCTTTCAGAAGTACAGCCTGAACTCTTCCAACTGTGAAATAACGTTCAACCCTCTCTTCTGTGCTAAGGAAAAAGGCTGGAAAGTGTACAGAAAACCCTAGAGGCAGCTTTCTGGGAGGCGGCCTGGAGGCAGCCGGCCGTCATTCTGCTGGACGACCTGGATGTCGTCGCTGGACTGTGGTCAGGCCCAGAACAGGAGCACAGCCCGGAAGCAGTGCAGAGCCAGCGGATCGCTCATGGTAATGCATCCCCTGCTGGCTCGGCCTTGTCAGCCAGCACTTCATAGAAAATCCACTCTCTTGAGGGACTAGTGTGTGCTGTGGCATGTGGTGAATTGCTTCGGAGATACCTGGCAGCATTCGCCAGTTTTATGTTAGGAAAAGTGGTAGAAGCAGAGCAGCAAAAACACCAAACTCATGGTTAGTCTTTGGGCCTTTCATTCTCTTTTAGTTTCTAGACATCATTTGATTTCCCGTCTTATTCTTGCCTTGGTTTATTAACAGATATTACTTGTGCATGATCTTTACTCTCAAAACCAAGGAGAGGGAAGAAAACGATATTAGCACCAAGTGATAGTAATAGTGGCAGCTAAAATGAATTGAGCTGTTCAAAGGAAAAGGGTACCTTGTTCCGTCCATGCAGGTTTCCTCCTGCTTCCACAGGTCAATAGATGGAAAGTGAGAGATTGAGTAACTGCACCAGGGTGTCCAACTAGAAGAGAACAAGGTGCACTGTGAGAGACATAAGTGCAGGTACTATAGGAGTGCCTCACCTACAGCATGGCTGAAGTGGACTAAGGTATCATGGGGGGACTGTTGGGCATTTTCAATAGCTGAACTCAGTATGGATGGGAAGTAAAAATTAATAGTAATTTCGCATTAAGGAAAAACCAAAGGAAGTCTTATCCACAGAGGTGCAAGAACTCTTGAAATGTTAGAGGATATGCCATTGATTGTAGCTTAGTGTGTGCGAAGAGCACTGGCGGGGGCGAGGGTGTGGTGTTGAGGCTGTAAGGATGGGCAGCAGTGAGGTGCTTCACAGTTGAAAGCTGAAATCATTACAAATGTAACCTGAGTGGCTTGTGCTGTTATTATTAGTTATTAGCCTCAGATTTTAAATTCTGTACCACTTAGAGGAACTAATGTCTACCTACTCCTGTGTACTGACTCTGTTTAAGGGGAGTGGTTCAGATTTCTGGCTCAGGACTCAGATGTACATCACCAATATTTGTTTTAGTTCTCACCTTCTTATGCCAAACCTTGCTTGACCTTGGGTAAAAAGAAATTATTCAAGAATATTAGAAATATGGTTGTGTTTTACATATTAAACTGGACCTAATATAGTCTCTTACCACCTTTCTAGAATATTCATTTCCGAGATTCCTTTTTATTATTCATTCACCTACTTTATAACATTCAGGAGTAGAGAACTTCAGTAGCAATGTTCTGAGTATACAGTCTGAGTTGACAGTAACTCCTACACTTGTATTTGATCTTGTTAGAAACTATCCTGTATGTATCAGGTGCCCAATAGATAAATGAGTTAATAGATGATTTTTAGAAGGCATAAAAAAGCTACATTATCTTGAAGCTCCTGTATTTTTAATGAATATACAGTTTTACAATTTCATGTTTTTTTCTTGACCTTTTTATACTCTGTTGTTTCCTCCTAGCTTTGAATGACATGATCAAAGAGTTCATTTCCATGGGAAGTTTGGTTGCACTGATTGCCACAAGCCAATCTCAACATTCTCTACATCCTTCACTTATGTCTGCCCAAGGAATTCACATATTTCAATGTGTCAAACATATTCAACCGCCTAATCAGGTAATATATTACTTACTATGAAGAGCACTGAGATATATTACTCTTTCTGGAAATTATTTTTCATTCGATTCAGAATTTACAGCTTTAAATTTGATGCTTCAAAGTAATCGTAAATATATTTAAAAGCAACATTTGGTGCATAATGTCCTAGGTACATGCTGTAACCATTTGAAATGTTTTATTTTTCAAAGTAATTGTCCTTCAAAAAATACTGTCTCTTCTGAATAAGAAAGAACAGTGAGAAATGTAGACAGGCATCTTTAAAACTTTTAATTGAATACTTTTTTCCTTTGGGCACTTATGCTTATCAAGGATTTAGTGGCAGTCAGTGAAAGCGTTCTCTGAGACTGGCAAGTATACTTGAAATTCACGTGTCTTCCCTAAATGTTCAGACCCTATGCCTTTCAACTAGCACTGAAGAACAAAAGTATTCAGTGTAATGGAGGGCTGGGAACATAGTAGGAAAGCACATGTCCAACACATGTAAAGCCCTGGGTTCAGGCCTCGATACCAAAAAGAAAAAAAAAAGTAGTAGAATGGCAGTTATACTGCCCTTGAATATGCCTTTAGAAATGTTATAGAAGAGCAACAACCAAACAAAATACCCACGGAAGCAGGTATTACTTAAAGCACTTCATATTGATTAAAGAACGAGAAACCACTTATCAACATGGCTTTTAAACAGTTTTCATGAGATGCAGTTCAAGTATAACAAACTCACATGCTTAAAGTACAGTTTAATCAGTTTTGGCACATGTGTGTACCATGGAACCATCGTCAGGATTAAGGAAAGAAAACACATTCTCTACTCCTACTGGCTTCCTGGGTCCTTTTGCAGTCCATCCTTCCTCTACTTCATTTCTAGGCAACTAATCACTCATTTTCTGTCACACTGATTTGTCTCCCAGTACATATAGCCATGTGTTATATAATCACTTTGGTCACTGATAGACTACTATACGAAGGTAGCCTAGTGGCATTACCATGGAGCAGAAAAGTTCCTGTTACCCTGTCTAGTAACTTCATAGCTATAGTCGTTACACTGTCCTAGTACAACACATTACATACATTGTAGGTATGTAGTATAGATATGTAGTGTGCCTGTAGTGTGACTGAAAGTCATATGAAAGTATAGCACATACAATTATGTACAGTATTCAGTACCTTCAAAGCAACAGTTTCACTGGTTTATTATTCTTTTATCATTGCTATAGTAGTATCTTACTAATTACTCAGACTCGATGCCATTTAACTGTTAATGAAGAACAGAAGTATTTTATCTGTTATTCAGTATAACAGAGAACTCGAGATGTAATTCAGTGATAAGGTGCTTGCATATAGCATGTGTAAGACTCTGGGTTTCATACTCAGCACTTTTTTTTAAAATTTTTTTTATTATTATTTATTCAATTGTGTGCATGTGCATGTGTATGTGCGCGCATCTGTGTGTGTGTGTGTCTGTGTATGTGTAGAACCATGGACGAGTTCGCAAACCACCATGGACACCTCCACCTCCTTCTGCCCCGGGATTCACAGGCTCCGCCCTACCAGGACCAGAAGCGCAGGCCGCCCCCGCTTCCGCCTGGCGTCTATACGTGGGATCTGGAATCCGAACTCAGGACCTTCCGCCTACAAGGCGGAGGCTTAACCCTTGAGCCACCTCTCCAGCCCCTCATACTCAGCACTTTTATTTGTCAAAAATATTTTCTGTAAAACAGTGCCTCGCGTTTGCCACTTTCTTGATTGTGTTTTCTCTCTAGTTGTTTTAACTTCTTTTTGTTTTCTTCATCCTGGCCCATGGCTTACAAAATTCACTGCATATGTTGCCAGGAGGTTGCCATGTCAATTGTTTGACCTGGAATCACACTAAAAAGCAATTAAGGACTACAAAGGAAGGAAATCAGTGCTGGTGATTGCTTGCTAATTGAGGATGGCACCCTTCTCCATAGTTTCAATCTTAAAGAATAAGAACAAAGAAGTCCTGAAAGAGTCTACTTCGTTCGTTTGGGGCCTGGAGGCTAATAAAATCCAAGAATGACCTCTATCAAATAGAAAGAAACTTCTAGGGACTTCAATTAAAAAAAAGACACATACATATATCCCTTTGATAGGATCATGGCCAAAGCAAAGAGTTTTTGATTTTGAAAGGGAAACTCTGTACCAAATCATGATACCAAATTTGGTATTAGTTTGATTCAAACATTTCAGAGTTCGTACTCTTGTAGTGTGAAGCCGAGCTCAAGTCTTCACATGCTGATGTGAAAGCAGCTGAAGAATCTGCAGGAACTGCATACACTGATGGTGGACAGAACTACAGAAGAGATCTGGCAAAATAGCAATCTGTACCATAGAGCTTGGGCATTTAGTGGTCTATACCATGTAAGTCTGTGTAAGCACAGCCCACAGTGATGAAGCTGCCTAGTGGGACTTGTTACAGAACATCTCCCCATCGGTAAGTGATATTTGACTGGAGTCAAATATGTAATTGAAAAAAAATGAGTAATTTGAATTATATGCTTTTTTTCTAAAGGAACAAAGATGTGAAATTCTGCATAATGTAGTAAAAAACAAACTGAATTGTGATATAAGCAAGTTCACTGATCTCAACCTGCAGTGCATTGCTAAAGAAACTGAAGGGTTTGTGGCCAGAGATTTTATAGTGCTTGTGGATCGAGCTATACACTCTTATCTCTCTCATCAGCATGTATCTGCCAAGGAAGGTATGTAGAACTACTTTAAAATATATATATATTATTTTTATGTTTAAAATTTTTTTATTATTATTTATTCAATTGTGCGTGTGTGTGTATGCATGTGTGTGTAGATGTGTGTAGAACCACGGGCGAATTTTGGGAACCACCACGGACTGCCTTCACCACCTCCTTGTTTACTCTGCCCCGGGATTCACAGGCTCCGCCCTACCAGGACCAGAAACGCAGGCCGCCCCGCTTCCGCCTGGCGTCTATACATGGGGTCTAGGACCCGAACTCGGGACCTTCTGCTTCCAAGGCAGAGGCTTAACCCCTGAGCCACCTCTCCAGCCCCATTTTTATATTTGTTAGAGAGTGAAAGAGGGAGGAGAAGAGAGAATATGCATGTGTGCGTGCATACCATAGAGCACAGGTGGAGGTCAGACAACAGCTCTTGGGAGTCAGCTCTCTACTTTCACCCTGTGGGCTTCTGGGGATCAAACTCAGGTCACCACATTTTCAAGCAGGCACCTTACCACCGAGCTATCTCGCAGACCCAGATACTATTTAAGTCTCAACTTATTTCTGGTATTTGACATTTCCAATTAATTGATGCTATATTTTAAAAACTCACATATCAAAATATGAATACTAAAAAGATTTTATTTATTTCTGAACAGAATTAATTTTAACAACACTGGATTTTCAAAGGGCTCTTCACGGATTTATTCCTGCATCTCTACGAAATGCCAACCTGCATAAACCTAGAGACCTGGGCTGGGATAAGATCGGTGGATTACATGAAGTTCGGCAGATACTCATAGATACTATCCAATTGCCAGCCAAGGTAATTAAAATACACAGGGACACACACACACACACATACACACACCAGGTAATAATGGCCAGAAGAAACCCTGAATTATTGGTTTTGCCTGTATGTTGATGTGTGCAATTTCCATCCATTAGGTTCTTCATTAGATTTTCTAAGTACTTAACATGCTTTTTGCCTATAAATATATGCACATTTTGTTGTGAATTTCATAATTCTGTTTTGCTTGAGTCATTCAGATTTTACTAAAGCAAAATGAATTATCTGTTGTGATTTGAACAGAAACAGATAGGACCAGGTAGGAGTAGAGAGGCCTTTCGACCCACAGGACTGACATTGCTTTTCTTTCTCAATTGCTCTCAACCTGATTGATTGAGATAGTCCCTCGCTGAACCTGGTGCTTACCATTCACTCATGCTGGTGAATAGGAATCAGCCTATTTTTGTGTCCCCAGTGTTGCACCCGTCTTTTCATATGGATGCTAGGTGTATTAGTTAGGGTTCTCTAGAGTCACAGAATTCACAGAACGAATATATATATATATATAAAATATATATAGGAAATTTATTGAGTTGGCTTCAGATATGGCCGAGGTAGTCCAGCGAAGGCTGTCAGTAGCCGAGGTCGATCGGCTGCCAACAGCTAGCTGCTCAGTTCGGTAGTCAAGTAGGTGATGACTGAAGGCTGGAGAACTCCTAGAGTCTTAGTCTAGTGGAAGGTCGAAGGAACCGGGCGGCTGGAAGGAAGAACGATTCCTAGCACAGCTGCAAGAAGGGATCTGTTCCCCTTGGTGGCTCCTTTTTATATGATGCAGTACTGGGAGGATCCTTTGAGAGCTTTGGAGGTCCTGATAGGATCTAGAGTGGGTATAATCCTTCAAGTAGTCTCAGTTGATCCTTTCCAGACGTGGTCTCAGCCCAGCTTAGTTAATACCGGGTGTGTAAAGTTGACATCCAGGCTTAACTATCACAAGTCCACCCCTTGTCAACTTGACACTAAATCACATTTCCTTAGGCCATTAAAAATTCTCCAAATAAAACAGTAAGATTCATAGTTCCGCCTAACATAATATAGCTATCCACGTACAACTGCACACGCATTATTTTTACAAGATTAATGACAATGCCCCTTGAGAAATGCTTAGTCTTAGTGTCCCATAACACAATATCATAATGTAGATTACAGCATTTCATCTCATAACTACAGATTAACATTTTATTACATTACATAAATATCTTCTTAGAGTATGTGCACATGCACAAGTCTGTTCTTGACAGTCTAGACCAGAAGCACTCATGGCAATTATAATCCTCGTTTCTGTAACTGGTTACGTGGCCTTAGGTGGTATTTATAACTACCTTCTTCTACTACCCATTCTGTATTTCCTCCACTTTCAGCAAGCACTTCCGCAGGTCTTGGCTCTTTACCTGGAGGGGTTATCCATACCTTCATTCCTGGAGGATCTGGACCATTTACTGTCTTTCCTGTGTTGGGTTGCTGTAAATTCCCATTGACCTTAATCACAGGACATGGTAATACCAAGAGACGCCCTAGTGGATCTCCTATACTCCAGACATACTCTTCCTTACCACCATTGTGGAGAACCAGTCCAATTTCTCCTTGGTGGTCTGGGTCAATCCCCCTCCTAACACTGTTATTCCTTTCTTAGCCTGTTGGCTCAAGGGCATCAGAAGTCCAAAATAACCAGGAGGAAGCCTTAGCTTCCAGTTCAAAGGAATAGTTGCTGTGTCTCCTGGCAGAAGCATTCCCTACTCTGGACTCAAAACTTCTAAGCCAGTAGAATACAGGCTTGCGGGAACAGGAAGCAAAAATTTTCCTAATGGGTCACTAGGAGTGATAGTAAGAGGAGCTATTCCTGTTTCCACCCCTTGATTCCTGGACCCATGAATCCTGGCTATAGGAGACACAGCACCATATATTGGACGCTGATTTAAGGCATATACTGCCTTCTGGAGAATTCTGCCCCATCCCTCCAGACTATTACTACCTAATTCACACTGTAATTGTGCCTTTAAAAGGCCATTCCACCGTTCTATCAAGCCAGCTGCTTCAGGATGGTGGGGAACATGGTAAGACCAATGAATCCCATGGTCATGAGCCCACTGCCGTACTACTTTAGCTGTGAAATGAGTTCCCTGGTCAGAAGCAATGCTGTGTGGAATTCCATGACGGTGGATAAGGCATTCTGTAAGTCCCTGGATGGTAGTCTTGGCAGAAGCATGACGTGCAGGAAAGGCAAATCCATAACCAGAATAAGTATCTATCCCGGTAAGAACAAAGCGCTGCCCTTTCCTTTTTTTTTTTTTTTTATTATTATTATTATTTATTCAACTGTGCACATGTGCGTGTGTATGTGCCCGCGCATGTGTGTGTCTCTGTGTGTGTGTGTGTTTGTGTATGTGTAGAACTATGGACGAATTCGTGAACCACCATGGACGCCTCCACCTTCTTCTGCCCCGGGATTCACAGGCTCCGCCCTACCAGGACCAGAAGCGCAGGCTGCCCCCCGCTTCCGCCTGGCGTCTATACGTGGGATCTGGGATCCAAACTCAGGACCTTCTGCCTGCAAGGCGGAGGCTTAACCCCTGAGCCACCTCTCCAGCCCCATGCCCTTTCCATCTTGGAAGTGGTCCAATGTAATCAACCTGCCATCACGTTGCTGGTTGGTCACCTCGAGGAATAGCTCCATATCGAGGACTCAGCGTTGGTCTCTGCTGCTGGCAGATTTGGCACTCAGCGGCAGCTGTAGCCAGGTCAGCCTTAGTGAGTGGAAGTCCATGTTGTTGAGCCCATGCATAACCTCCATCTCTGCCACCATGTCCACTTTGCTCACGGGCCCATTGGGCAATGACAGGAATGGCTGGAGAAAGAGGCTGACTATCCACAGAACGGGTCATCTTATCCACCTGATTATTGAATGTTTCTTCTGCCGATGTCCTCTTTTGATGAGCATTTACATGAGACACAAATATCTTTGTGTCCTTTGCCCATTGGGAGAGATCTATCCACATGCTTCTTCCCCAGATGTCTTTCTCGCCAATTTTCCAATTATGTTCCTTCCAAGTCCCTGACCATCCTGCCAAACCATTGGCTACAGCCCATGAATCAGTATACAGTCACACATCTGGCCATTTTTCCTTCCAGGCAAAGTGTACAACCATGTGCACTGCCCAAAGTTCTGCCCACTGTGAAGATTTCCCTTCTCCAGTGTCCATCTTCTGCTGCTCATCACATAGTCAAGGCGGCTTAAAGATTTGAGGCATTTCCAGTCCCCGTTTGCAGCTTAATGTTGTAAAAGCGGAGTTCCTCTGAACCAGGCTGAATCTCCACTCGCAGTTGTCCTCAGCAGCAGTCCCACAGTTCTGGCATCTCAAACACAACTCTGGGTTCTCCTCTGCAGCTTTAAGCTTCACCATCTCTTGCAGGAACTCTACGCCTGCCACTTGGTGCCAAGCTTTTGCTGCTCTCCATGAACCCTTCAGTAGTACACGAAAACCAGTATCACCTGAGGGACGCTGCCAGATTACGAAGCGAGGTTGAAACACAGCTTAGTCCACTGGAGCCACAGCTGCACCAACTTCAATGCACTGACACTGGAAAAGCTTCTTCTAGGCAACCAAACTTGCAAAGGGCAAGAAACAGCTTTAACCTGGGCTTTCGGCCCCTGAAGGAATCTGAGCTTCCAAACCACGAACTTGCCATACGGTGGTTTCCAAGTCCTCCACCGTCTCAGTGCAAGTCACTAGGTTTTTCCTTCACTGATACTCATTTGTCCAACAGCAGCAGATATTTTGCTGCCTGCCCTTTGCACATCCAAACCTCCAAGGCTGCCAACACAGCTCTCCTCTGTCAAGCAAACCAGTCCATCGTCCTTATATTCAGTTTTACCAAAGTCCTTGTTTCCCTCATCACAAACTGGGCCCAAACAATGTCTCTCAGCAATTGGCCCACTAAATGCTGAAGAACAGTATTTGTAAATCCACGAAGTGAAAATTCTCAAGCATTTTCAACTTTGTCCAGCGAAACCGTTCAAAAGACACAAAATCCACATGGTCAAATTTATCAGCAACACCCCCACTTCCTGGGTACCAAATTCTGTTGCAGTCCGCCTGCATGGTTGCTGATAAATGACCATCACACAGCTTAAGGGAACAAGGAGTTTACTTTCTTACGATAGTCCGGTTACAGTTCATAGTCCAGCTTGACAGGAGAGCACACACCAACACCAGGCTGAGGGAACTGGCCACCATAACGGCTCAGAGATGGACGATCCTTACTTGCCAGACCAGCATGTCTGGCCAAGTATACAGAAGGATGCCAACTCTCTCAACCAGCTCTCTGTGATTTATCCAGGGCTTAATCCCACCCACCATGGGCTGGGTCTTTCCCATCAGCTAGACAATCTCCTTCAGGTTTGCTCTGGGCT
Source organism: Typhlomys cinereus (assembly GCA_023101885.1). Classification (NCBI taxonomy): domain Eukaryota; kingdom Metazoa; phylum Chordata; class Mammalia; order Rodentia; family Platacanthomyidae; genus Typhlomys; species Typhlomys cinereus. The sequence goes on along the minus strand of JALPQD010000050.1, from coordinate 4,400,424 downwards.
TAACTCAATCATCAACTCTCTACAACTGTGCCCAGAGCTCAAACCCTCAAGAATCAAGTTGACAACTGTGCCTAACTATGACACTAGGGATCTGAATTTAGGTTCTGAGCCTCGTGTGGCAAGCACTGTAATGACAAAGCCATCTTCTCTGCCTTATCTTTTGAAGAAAAATCTAAATTTGCTTCCTGTATTTTTTCTCACACACACACACACACACACACACACACACACACACACACACACGGACATATAAAAATCAGACAGTGGAGTCTAGGATGTAACATGTTGAGTCAGAAACCCAAGAAACGAGAGCCATTGCATGAGATCAAGGATTCATGTGAGTAAGGTTGTATGTGGCTGGGCAGTAACTCCTGAGAATTGTGCTGAGGCCTGTGGAGTACAGGACAGGACTGTGTGAGAGGAAAGAGACGCAGAGGTTCTAGCCAGCAACTTCATGGCAAATGCTGGGAACCAGGCATTAATATCCAAATACATGGAAACCATGTATTTAGCTGCTGACTTTGAGATATCTTTCAGGACTACATTGAAGGTAGAATAAATAGACATAAGACAGGATGCTACTCTCCTGCTGATGTAAATACATGATCAGACAGTTCAGGGGAACAAGGGATTTTATTCTCACTTGCTTTCCTTGGTTACAGTTCATCGCTGTGGCAGGAGAGTCCATAGGAACATCAGAAAACCTTATCCACAAGAAAAACAGAGAGGCATACCTTCTGACTTGCTAGTCTGCCGAATTAATAAATCAACTCTCTTCATCTTATCTACTTGCCCAAGGAGCAATCCCACCCACTATGGGCTGGGTCTTTCCACATCAGTTAGATTATCTGCAGGCTTGTTCATGATTTGTCTTAATTAAATAGTTCTTCATATATGTGCCTAAAGTCTCAATTTTCAGCCGTCAAGTTGACACTTGTATTTAACTGGTGCATTAGAATACTGCTAATGGTAGAGCCTGGTGATGGCTTATTTCTGAGAGGATTTTGCTCTCTGAACAGTTGACTGTTTAGAAGATAATTGATAGTAATTTGTTGAGCCCAGAACTTGGGAAATTTTACTGTCTAGAATCATATATATGCTCTTCTATTTGATTATACACATTTCTCATAACCACGTTTCATAATCTGTAATCATACAAGTAGAAGTATACTTGTTGAAAGAGTGGCCTTTTGGTCTTTGTTTTCTGAATATAGTACTTTTATAACACTTTTTGAAAAGTACTTCAGAGATACAACTCAGCAGTAGGACACTTGCCTGGCACGAGCAAGGCCCTGATGTTGGTCTCTGCTGCCATCCAAGAAAGAAAGAGAGAGAGAGAGAGAGAGAGAGAGAATAAAGAAGAAAGTTGAAATTCTGTTTATTTATGTGTTCTGGGGTCCACTTAGGAAAAATCTGTGGTTAGATTTTTTTTGAGGTCACTGATTATTTTCAGTAGGAATTTTATTTTCTAGTATCATGTTCTTTTTTAAAAAGAGAGGTGGCAGTTTTCACCACCTGAATGCTTGTCATGTCTGCTTAGACTTAAGTTCTTTATCATGTTTCTGATATTTTTCAGTACCCAGATCTATATGCAAATTTGCCAATACGACAGAGAACAGGAATATTGCTATATGGTCCTCCTGGAACAGGAAAAACCTTACTGGCTGGGGTAGTTGCACGAGAGAGTGGAATGAATTTTATTAGTATCAAGGTATGTGTGCATTTGCCTTTTTTATTTTTCTTTTCCTTTTTTTAGTTGAGGTAAAACATGTATATCATGTGGTCAGTCACGTTAAAGTATCTCATTCGTTGACTTTTTTTTGTGCTCAAAGCTGTATAATTACCACTTCTATATTCAAAACTGTTTCATCCTCTCCCTCTCCACTCATTCCATGGAATTATTAATCTGGTTTTTGTGTCTGCAGATTTGCCTGTTGTGTATATTTCATATGCAAGAAATCAGGCAACATGTGACCTATTGTGTCTTGCTTCTTTCCTTTACTGTGTTTTCATGTGTCATCCAAGTTATCATATGATCCTTTTGGTGACTGAACTGTGTACTTATGCCTATAGGCATATATTCAGAAACTGGAATACAATAATATGCATTTATTAGTTTAAAACTAAGAAATAGAGTAATGAGCCACAAGTCACACCTCTCTTGAATGGCTTTTATGTTCTTATTTAAGGCAAATCATCATTTACTTTGAGTAGAATTATACATAAATATTCAGATAAAAAACAAACTGTTTAAAGGAAGAGGAAAGTCTTTAGGACTGGAGGTCTGATTTTTGTTTTCTTTTTATGGTTCTTTTACTTACTGGCTGCATTTTATCCCTGCTAGTGCCATACAAAGTGTAAGTTTTGTTTGCTTGTTTGTTTTTTAAGTATAAAATGAATATAATAAGTAAGGGTCCTATAGGGAGATAATCTAATAGTGTGTTAGTGTGCTCTGGGATCTGGTGTCTTAGTCTTACAATTTCAGCACCTCAGCCCTGTTAATTGAACAAAGAATGATTTGATTGTAAAACAAAGCAATCATTTTTAGCCTGATTCAAAATTAATTGATAATATAAAGATCAATATAGTGATTTGTAATTGGATATTGCCTGCCCTATTTTGTCATGATTCTTTTGGACTGGGTAAACAGTCACCGTGGCAACATAGAGATAAAGTAAAATGTTAATTTTAATTTTACTAGAATAAATAGTATCCTACTCTTCCGTAATTGTTTTTGTAAATTAATGCATGCAAGTTAGTGATTGTTCCATTGGGGAAGATAACTTAGCTCTTTAGGAAATCATATCACCATTCGGACTGAGTTCTAGAGAAAGGAAGTTAATTCTCTCTTGATGGATCAAGGGAAGAGTCTGGTTGGTATTACCAGAAATTCTCTTCACTGATGCATGTATCTCAGCTGTTTCTAGGATTTTTTTTTTTTTTTGTCTCAATTATTTCTTGTCCCAGCTCCTAATCCTACCATTCTCTGGCTATGTTAAGGAATGTAATTTGATACTAGTATATTAATAGATGTTTAGATGGCTAGGTCACAGAAATTATTTAGTTTCGTCTTTGGCCAGTAACAATTTTCCATTGGAAATCATTCTAGAACCTGCTCAGTTTTTAAAGAAATCCAATTTAAGGAAAAACACTATTTGTTACCAATTTTGCTTTATACGATGAAGTTTGTTTTGAAAGTTTATTCAGTTGATTTTTTAAAGATAACATATTTCAACTCTTATACAATAAACTTAGAAGAAGATGCTAATTAAAGTAAATCATCTCTTTATAAAATTTTGGAGTTTCCAAAGATTCAAGATAAATGGAATTTAGTCCCTTTTTTTTGCAAAGGTTTTAATTTTTATTTGTTTTTTATCTAGAAAGAGCTAGCATTATCTTTGTCACTGGACAGATAGTCTTGAACAGTCATTCAAGTGACTAAGGTATTAGTACAACTTAACAAGGTCTGTTTTTTACAAGCTCAAAGAAACGGCTGACATATGTTCAGCCATGTTTCCAGAGGAGCTGTGGGAAGACTCAGCCAGAGCCTGTGTCTTCACTGATGACTCCTGTAGCTACTGGCAACCTGTCAGGCCTCCGGATGTCCATAGGGAGAAAAAGGATTCATCCCTTTCTAAACCATGCAGTACTGCACTAAACAAATAATTGCTCAGTACTTATATAGCAGGTACTGTTTGTACACTAGAGATTTAACAGTGAACAAAACTTTGATTTTGGAGTTTGCATTCTGTTAGTGGAAAGAGTCTTTAAGCCATTAGATGCATCCAATATAATACAGTGGTGGTGACAGCCACAGTGAAGGAGCCAGGTAAAGAAGACACAGCGCAACCAGAGTGGGCACACAGAACGCTGGCAGGCACGGATTTCAGAAGAGGGCACATTTTGACTGAGATCTAACAGAAAAAAGTTACAAAGCTGGGGACAAATGTTCTAGGATAGAGAAACCTGAGGGTAGGAATTTCAATATTTACTCCAGCACGCCAGTTTTTTAAATATACTTAAGAGACCTCCACTTTGAGTTATTCAAAAAGCTCCACTAGTCATTTAAACTAATCAAAACACAAAGTTATGTTTTGTTTTTGATTAATTTATGTTTTTAATTAAATTTATGGGTATGTTTTATGTTGCCTAACAGGGACCAGAATTACTCAGCAAATATATTGGAGCAAGTGAACAAGCTGTTCGGGATCTTTTTATCAGGTTGGTTCTCTGCGAATGCTAAATAAGTAATTCCTTTATTATTGGTCTTGGAAACCCATGGTTTGTGATTCACAAATTTAGAGTACTATAGGGGAAAAAGCGATAAATCCACTTTCTTAGTGGATTTTTACACAGCTCTCAGTGATTGTTAGATTAAAGCAAAAAAAAAAAAAAAAAAAGAAAACATAAGTTTAATTCAAACAATATAGTCAGTAAGGTTTATCTTATAAGCAATTTAGAATATGTACCCAACACTTAGAGAAATTACACATTCCTTTTAAGCTGACTTAAAACCTCCTACGTAGAAAATTTTAATTACTAAAATGTATTTTTCATTGAGCTTACAAATGAGGAATAATGAGCTTGCCAACTTTTGAAAAGACTTGAGAACTAAATAGGCCTTTCATGATATAAGAGGTGGCCAATAAGCATACACACAAGTGGTCACCTATGATAAGAATCAAAGAAATGATTCATTCATTGACTAAGATTTGGGTTTTAGTCCATTATTTATTCAGAGATATCAATCTCTCAACAAATAATTTAGGTTCCTTTGACCTCAGCTTACTGAAAATGAGGATAATTGCATTTGCCTCATTTTCTTTTAGGGTTGTTCATGGGGATTAAAATGAACATATCTCTGTATACATGATAGTAAGTCGTGTGTGTGTGTGTGTGTGTGTGTGTGTGTGTGTGTGTGTGTACAGGACATTAGCTCAGAGCCCTGACTAGTGCAAACCGTTCGCTTTCCCAGAGCTCAGGCTGCTAAGCCCTGCATTCTGTTTTTCGACGAGTTCGAATCCATTGCTCCTCGAAGAGGTCATGACAACACAGGAGTTACAGACCGAGTGGTTAACCAGTTGCTGACGCAGTTGGATGGAGTAGAAGGCTTACAGGGTAAATCACTGTAAATTCAGAAGCATACTGTGACTAGGAAGCCTATTCATTTACTTAAAAGATGTTGTTTCCCTCTTTAGGTGTTTATGTCCTGGCTGCTACTAGTCGCCCCGACTTGATTGACCCTGCACTGCTCAGGCCTGGCCGACTAGATAAATGTGTATACTGTCCTCCTCCTGATCAGGTGACAATTTCATATTCATTGTCCAAAATCCAACAAATGCTACACTCCTTGCTTGTGAGCTTTGCTTCTGCCAAGTAATAGTTGTTCCAAGAAGTCGGCTTCCTTAAGCAAAGGTTTCATTCTTTGTTCAAAGCATAAGAATGTCCTGAGTTAGATGCAAAGCCTCTGCAACCCAATTGTGTGCCAGAAAAGCCTAAAAACTTTGTAACCCTCTGCTGGCCAACAGGGGAAAAGGAAAAAAGAAAGCTAAAGTATTAAACATCCAGTCTCTGTGGTTAGAGATTGCACACCCCATCTTTTCGGCAAAGTCAAGCAAAATTCTCTGATCCAGAATCAAGCACATGGGACTAACAAGTATGAAATTGTTGTCAACTGTTCAGACGTGTTGGGCTAGCCCTCGTGTTCAAATCTAGAAATTAATAAATAAAGATACAAAAGAAAAGGGGCTGGAGAGGTGGCTCAGGGATTAAGCCTCTGCCTTGCAGGCGGAAGGTCCAGAGTTCGGATCCTAGACTCCACGTATAGATGCCGGGCGGAAGCAGGGGCAGCCTGTGTTTCTGGTCCTGGTAGGGCAGAGTCTGTGAATCCCGGGGCAGAGTAAACAAGGAGGAGGTGGAGGCATCCATGGTGGTTCCCGAATTCGTCCGTGGTTCTACACACACACATACACATGTGCGCGTGCACATACATATGCACACACGCACAATTGAATAAATAATAAATAAAAAAAATTTTATTATTATTTATTCAATTGTGCGTGTGTGCATATGTATGTGTGCGAGTGTGTGTACGTATGTGTGTGTAGAACCACGGACAAATTCATGAACCACCATGAACGCCTCCACCTCCTTCTGCCCCGGGATTCACAGGCTCGGCCCTACCAGGACCAGAAGCGCAGGCCGCCCCCGCTTCCGCCCAGCGTCTATACGTGGGATCTGGGATCCGAACTCAGGACCTTCTGCTTCCAAGGCAGAGGCTTAACCCCTGAGCCACCTCTCCAGCCCCTCAATAAAAAAATTTAAAAAAAAAAAGAAAAGGAAGCCAATGGGCCAAAGCTACAAAAATTTAGATCTCTATTACATGCTTATTCTTTATTTTAATTTTTCCTATTGGCACACTTGCTTGAATCTAGAAGAAAACAACAGTATGAATAAGAAATTATTTAAATTGAATCATTAAGAATGTTGATTTTCATTCATTTCCCTATCTGTGCCTCTTTTTAGGGAAAAGTTCCAAGAAAAATAGACAGTAAACTTTTCAACCTATTCATAAGGTTTGTTAGATATATAAAGTTGATATATTAAAAAACTTAAGATACATAATGTGAGATAATACTTCAATATTTGTGCATGAAGTCAATGAGTTTTATTCCCTTCAGGTGTCACGTCTTGAAATTTTAAAAGTTCTCAGCGACGCTCTGCCCCTGGCAGATGATGTGGACCTTCAGCAGGTGGCGTCGGCCACGGACTCCTTCACGGGAGCTGATCTGAAAGCACTGCTGTACAACGCCCAGCTGGAGGCCTTGCAGGGAAGGCTGCTGTCCAGCGGGCTACAGGCAAGTGGGAGGAAGGCTCCTGGGCAGTCAGAGTCAGAGGCAATGACAAATTGTGAACCTTGAAAAATAGTATTTTTCATGACTTTGGTAAAACTCAGTAGAAATTTAAATTTACCTAAAATTAAATATTTTTAATTAAAATATGTTTGCAGAGGATTTTAATTATGAAAAATTTGGTATGTTTCTCTAACATTACCTTAATTTTTAGCAAAAATATTTGGTATTGAATCATTATTTAAATTCATATCTCCTGAATTCATTTAAGTAGAAAAATAACTGAGGTTTTAGTTTGTTTTATGCTTTAATTTATAAAAATAATTAAAGTTGTGACTTATTTTGAAAATCAAGTCATGCCAGCAGCCTACACTGGCTTGTCTTGGGTGGCACATGCTCCCTCCCTGCATGCCCTCCTCGTTCCTCGTCCTCTGCTTTGCCTCCTGGTGGACGATGTTGTTTGTCTTGTATTTTGTACATTTCCATTCCTAGAACCAGACTTTTCTCTAAAAATGGTATTTTTTTAATTATTGCATTAATAACCTTATCAATATTTTTTAGGGACTTTTCTGTATATTCCCCTCTTTCACTCCTTTTGGAGAATTTTGCAGGTCTTAAAGTTCTTAAGTCAGATAGTTTCAAGCCATGAGACACAAATCTCAAATGTGTGTGTGTGTGTGTGTGTGTGTGTGTATTCTTTTTTTAGTGATTCTTAGGATTGAATTCAAGTCCCCGTGCGTACCAACTGAGCTGTCTCCCCATTCCCAAGACAAATTTCACTGTTTATTTTGGCAAGTCATTGAAGTGATTTATTATTTGTTTTTATTTTTCTTCTGTGTGGTACTGATGATTAAACCTGCGGCCCAATACATGCTTGCAAACTGTCCACCACTGTTATATTGCCAGCCCTGAAATCCCCTTTTCAAATAACAGAGTACCTTATAAATACATACATGTATGTGTAGACTCTGTAGCATGGATGCTACCAATCATTGCAGTTGAAACAATATAAATGAAATGAGAGCGATAGAGAAATGAAGCCAGAGGTCCGGGTCCTCTGGTGCAAATCGTTGGGGGAAGAGGGCAGGCTGTCTGTGCACTCCGTCTTATCTTTGTTTGTTGTAAAAGTTCAAGTTTTACTGTATACCTCACCCACCTCCTTAGAGCCTTCATAAGAGGTTGTTGAAAAGTACAAGCGCCTCGTGTTGCTCCATTACAATGCTGTCCATGTTGCTGTTTTTTTCTGAGGTGTGGATTACTTAAATCTTACAGTTGGCTCTCCTTTCATGTAATTTAGGATGGCGGATCCAGCTCCGATAGCGACCTGAGTCTGTCCTCAATGGTATTTCTTAACCACAGCAGTGGTTCTGACGAATCAGTTGGAGATGGAGACTGTGGCTTAGATCAGTCCCTTGTTTCTCTCGAGATGTCTGAGATCCTTCCAGATGAATCAAAATTCAACATGTACCGGCTGTACTTTGGAAGCTCCTACGAATCAGAACTTGGAAATGGAACCTCTTCTGATTTGGTACCGTGTACATTCATCATCACATAGTTCACATATGGAAAGGTGTACGTTGATGTATAAAGTTGGACAGTGATTTATCTCTTAGTCTTTCTGGTTGGCTCTTCAGTAAAATTTGTCTTGTTTTTTTCTTAATTATACTAATCATTGTCATTCTTTTTAGGAATTTTCAAATCAAGGGCAAGGGATTGAAAGCAGCTGTAGTTACCCAGTCTGGTCTCTTAGGTGTATTTCTCTTCATCAGTGATTTGAAACCTTTTTCCAAGTAGATCTATTTTATTGTCAGTGTAAACAGTATGGTCATAAAGTAGTTGAGGATAATGGCAAATCTGATGCAATAATGTGGAAAACTCCTGACTGCAAAAATGTTATCTATTTGCAAAAATGCATAGTGTTATGGAAAATATGAAAAGTAGTGAGAACGTGTATCAAGGAAATTATTTAGATTAAACGTGGACAAATCATTGGGTTTTTTTCTCCTTAATTAAAATAGCACTCAACACATATTACCCAAATTAATGGTGGTTCACTATTATTCTTTTAGAACATGCAACATTCCTACCTAAACTTAGTTACCTTTTTTGTACTTTTGCTTTATTTATATTCTAAAAATATGAAGGTTATGTACTTTTATTCATAAGAATAATAAAATATTAATTTCAGAATTTAATTCAGTTTCCTATTTTTTAACATCTCTGTAGAAATATTTCAAAAAATTAGTATAAGTCTTTACTAAAAATTAAGAGTTCAGGGGCTTGGGAGATGGCTTAGTTGGTAAAGTACCTGCGGCATAAGCTATGAAACTGAGCTCAAATCCCAGTACCCACGGGAGCCATGGGCAGTGAGCGGCGCAGCCTGAAATTCCAGTGTTGGGGGGGCAGAGACAGGAGGATCCAGGGGCTCATGGAGCTAAATCAATGAACTCTAGATTCATCTGCAGAAGGGGGAGATTGAGAAAGACACCTCATTTTGACCTCTGGCCTCCATGTACACACACAGAGTATTGCTTATTTGGAGTGTCCTTGGCCTGTGGTGTGATGGATTTAAATAACCTAATATTTAAAAAACCCTCCTATGTCAGTCAGTTTTCAATGTGGTTCTATACCATAGATACATTAAACCTAGGTTTGATGGAATACAGCATCTTTTAAACCTGCTGAATTTTAGTGAATTAAAAAGTAAACATATCTCAGTTAAAGCCGTTACTTAAGTGCTCTCCTTTTCTCTTTATGAACATGGCTGCTGTCTCTCTCTCCTCCATCTCCTTCCTACCTTTTACTCTTCATTCCCGGACCACCGAGCAGAGTTCACAGTGTCTCTCCGCACCAAGCTCTGTGACTCAGGACTTACCAGCGCCTCCTGGGAAGGAGCCTGTGTTCTCACAACCGCCCATGTTCAGGACATCATCCCAAGAAGGCTGCCAAGAGCTTACACAAGAGCAGAGGGATCAGCTGAGGGCAGATATCAGTTTTATCAAAGGCAGATACCGGAGCCAAAGTGGGGTATGCATTTTTCCTTCTAAGAATCATTAAAAGTTTAAGTTGTTTTTCCTTTCTTGATATGTATTTGAGTTTTAACTGAGCTATATTTTACAAACAAGTTATTGAAATATACCTGAAACACAGTGACTCTGTCAGATGGTTATGAATTGGAATGTATATTTTTCTGAAAAAAAGAAATGTTCTCAGGACTGCCACTTTATTCATTACTTTCTTAAGCTAATATTTTCTTAACGTGTTTTCATTGAAGGAGGATGAATCCCTTAACCAGCCAGGACCAACCAAACCCAGTCTTGCTATTAGTCAGTCGCACTTACTGACTGCGCTTGGTCACACCAGGCCATCCATTAGTGAACATGACTGGAAGAATTTTGCTGAGCTGTAAGTAATAGATTCTAATTAAATATTATTAATGGTGACTTTTAGGCTTCATGTTTAAAATAAATACTTCACAAGCCAATTCAAAAACCTATTACAAAATACTTGCAGCTGAGCTGACTTCTGTTTCGGTCGCAGGGCGCTTGCCTAGCACATGTCCCTGCATTCCTCTCCTAGCACCAAAATAATTAAATTTTTATTAATCAATTCATGTGCTAATATTTGGGTAATATTTATAGTTTTTTAGAAACTGAAGAAGTAGGAATGTTTCTAAATGATTCTAATTGTAAGATTTATTTAAAAAATACTTGTTTTGCCTTTAAAACAATTCATATTTTATTAATCTTTTTTTAAACTTCTTGTGTGTGTGTGCGTGGTGTGTATGTGTGTGTGTGTGCGTGGTGTGTATGTGTGTGTGTGTGCGTGGTGTGTATGTGTGTGTGTGTATATCAGAAGGCATTTGTGTGTCACTGTGGAGGACTAAGAGTGAGTTCGGGACTCATCCTGGATTGCTTCTACCTTCTTTTTGCTTTGCTCTGGGATTTCCCAGGCTTCACCCAGCAGGACAGGAAGTGCAGGCTGCCACTGTTTCTGCCTGACATTTTTTTACGTGAAAGATGGGATCTGAACTTAGTACCTTCTGCTTGCAAGGCAGAGTCTTAACCCCTGAGCCTTCTCTCCAGCCCTATTTTGTTAATCTTAATATTTACATTCAATTTTTCTCATGAATAAATCCCATTGGATTTATAATGACCTCTGTGACTATGTTGAGGCTCAGACACACACGCTGGTAGTTAGTTTGTGTCAGACAGTCAGAGTTACTCAAGTGTTTATTCCTGGCCTCTCTCAAGAATGAATATTTCAATTCTTCTTGGTTAGGTTTGTAATATTTCTGTGGGGCTCATACAGGTCATTAAGTACTTTACTGTAGAAAAGTCAAAAACAAAGATAAGGAAGAATAGGGAAACAGAAATTTACCTTAATCTCACATGATTTGTGGGATTACTTTCTTTTCTTGCTGAAATAGGAGCCCTCCATTCATACTGCTAGACAGCTAACATCTTCTAGCCATCCTGCATTGTGAACATTGCCTTACAATTTAAGTAGGTTCTATTTTGTTTTAATGTTGGCGTGTGTGTGTGTGTGTGTGTGTGTGTGTGTGTGTGTGTGTGTACATATGCCACTCACTCTTGAGTGCCTATGTGGAAGTCAGAAACTAACTTGAGGTGTCTTCCTCTGTCACCTTCCATTTATTTATTTTTCATTCATTCATTCATTTAGAAATGAACTCTCACCCAACCAAAGCTTACTGTTTCTGATTTCTAGAAGCCAGTAGATTTCCAGGGTCTGCCTATCTCTGTTGCCCTCAGTGCTGGAGTCATAGGCATGTTGCAAAACCCACACCAGTCTTTCTGCAACCAAGTGCTTACCTGCCTCTCTCAGCTCTCTCGCTAACACACCCAGCAATTATATGCTGGTTCTGGGGATCCGAGTTCAGGTCCTCATGTTTGTACATCAAGCACTCTACCCACTGAGCCATCTCCACAGCGCTACTTTGCAGGTTTTTGTTGTTTTTACTGTGTGTGTGTGTGTGTGTGTGCGCGTGCGCGCGTGCACGCGCCCACATATCACAGTGTATTTGTGGAGGCCAGAAAACAACTCGTACAAATCAGTTCTATTCTTCCACCACGTGGGCTCCAGGAATTAAATCCAACATTATTTTTAGTACTAATTTATAGAATAACTCTACTTTTTGGCATTTTTAAGTTGTTCCAGATTTTCACTACTGTAAACAATGTGGCAATGAATGTTCTTCAAGCTGACTGCACATGTCCTTACTGTACTGGGGTAAAGGTAGAATTGTCACATCACAAGATGCTCTCATTTTTAAGACTTTCAAAACACATTGCCAAATTTCTAGAAATCCTGTACAATGTGTATCTTTCAACAGCAGATTTCACATACATGTGTTTTTCTAACCAATATGAAGGAATTGTGTGTCTTACAGTGATTCCTTTTCTTTGATTAACAATGTAGAGATTAGGGCTGGAGAGATGACTTGGTGGTTAATAAGCCTCTGCCTCACAAGCAGAAGATCCTGAGTTCGGATGCCAGATTTCACATAAAACAGCAGGTAGAAATGGCAGTAGCCTGGAAAGGCAGAGCCTGGGAAACTCCAGAGCAAAACACAGAGGAGGTAACACAGCCAGGATGATCCCCAAGTCACCCTTGGGCCTCCACAGGCACACACAGTGCCCTTTGATACACATAGACGCGCACACAAAAACTTTTAAAAATGTAGAGATTACAATTCTCGTATTACTCATTGCCATTCATAGTTTATCTTTTCTAGCTTATCTTTTCATTCCCTTTACTCTTTTGTGTGTGTGTGTGTTTTGCATGTGGGTATGTATACATGTGTATGTATACAAGAGAGCACTTGGGAGTGTGTGTGTGCCTGTGGAAGCCCAAGGGTGATGTGGGGAAATCAGTTTTCCAGGCTCTCCCTTCCAGGCCAGAATTGCAGACTACTGCCATATCAGCCTGACATTTTACATGCGATCCAAATTCAGTTCCCTTGGTTTTCAAGGCAAAGACTTTAACTGCTGAAAGATTTCCCCATCCCCTCTTTATTCTTTTTTTTAATATAAGATTACAACTTTGGAAAATAAATTTTCTAATGACTTTTTGATTTCTATTACAATTTTTAAGTTTCCTCATTTCCTAAAATTAATGGTGTTTTATAATTATTAAATATTATTTACTAAATATCTTCTTCTTAACTTTTTTAAGGTATGAAAACTTTCAAAATCCAAAGAAGAGAAAAAATCAAAGTGGATCAATGTTTCGACCTGGACAGAAAGTAACTTTAGCATGAAATGTATTACTGATGTTTTTCTAGAGGAGTGTGTGTGTGTGTGTGTGTGTGTGTGTGTGTGTGTGTGTGTGTGTTCATTCATTCTGGTGACTTGTCTATGACAGTAAAAAATTGTGTGTCAATTTCTTTTTAATTTAATAAATATTTGTTAATTTATAAAATCACACAGTGGTAAATGCTGTGATTATGTAATGATCAGGATTAGTTGAGATTAACACTAATCATGCAAAATAAATAAGATATTTATAACAGATTGTGTATTTTATTTCCTATAAATCTATTTCAAATCCTTAATGAAATGATACCAGCCAGTTGATGGAACTAAGTATATTATTCTCGTGAAGAAAAGATAATAGAGGATATAGTGAAATGAATAAATTTCTTGAAACTCACAGTTGCATATTCAATGTTTTTCTAGCAATTGACAAAATTCATGCTTTATAGCTTCTTGACTGTTTTGGAAAAAATTATTTCTAGTCTTTTCATATCAGAACATGTAAGATTTGCATGCAATTCAAGTAAGTGGAATAATTCCTCCGTTCAAAAATGTGGCCATACACCCTGCTGATACTCTACACACAGCTCTGAGTGTGTGAATGCTGTTTTATCTCCTAACTGTAGCATGACTATCTGTGAACTAACTTGTAGAGTCAGCAATCATCAATGCAGAATTGATGTGGGAAAAGGAAGGAGAGGGTTAATTAAAATACACAAATAACCCTGCTTAATGACAGCAGTATAGCTACAGAGGCAGCCACCCAGCCTGTGCAGCCAGCCGCAAAGCCAAGACTGCCGTTCAGCTTCAGTGTTCCGTCACGTGGTCCCTGCTCCTCAACTGCAGTTACCTTGGTGGACTGGGCACTTTTCTGGTGAACTGGCCTGGAGCGTTCATGCCCTCTAAGCTATTGGTAGACCTTCCTCTCTAAGGCTGTAAAAGCCATCCATTAAATATAATAGCACTTCATGAGGCTCTGTCTATACTTTTCTCCTTCCACACTGTAGCAGCAATAGGTTCCTTTGATTTAGCCAGTGTAGTGGGTCAACGTCATAAGCCTGCCTTCCAAAACAGAAGCGCTGCTATGTTCTCTGCTAAATGCATTCCTATTTGGTCACTTCCAGCCAACAACAGCTGTACTCACAGGAAGTGGAAGCCAAGATTGTGTGATCAGTAGGTATAAAACTGACGAGTGTCGTCCCTGCACGCCCTTTGGCTCTCCATTCCCTACATTATAGTTGTAACGATTGGTTCACAGTGTATGTTCAATACACTGAATCTTGTAGGACAGAGCAGCCTCAGAGTTGGCTCCCCCAAAAGTTAGCTATTTCAGGGTGACAGGTGTTTATGTTACACTGAATTTTCTAGGTAACTACTGTTATGCCCTTTACACTCTAAAGTGAGTGAAAAGCAACGTCACCAGAGATGGCAATGTACAAGCATCAGTAAGTACAAAAGGAGCTGTTGACAGAAGTTGCCAGTGTAGACAGAGCAAGTCCGTTCCACAATGTGTCCTCCAGAGGGGACAAACGGCTGCCATTCTCGTCAAGCCCTCTCCTGAGAGGGACAGTAACTGCTCACTGACAGGTGGCTCACAGCTGTATTAGCGTGAACTCAGTGTCCCTGATGATGGCAGGATGCTTGGTGCTTAGTGCAGCTACAAAACAGTCGGTAGCTGAGCGGCCCTGGATCCTCAGGGCAAGGCTCGGAGGACAGAAGACTCAGCAAGTGCTTATGTTTTTGCTTCAGGGTCCTTTCCCCGGGTCCCGGTGTGTTCATTCTTGCGCTAAGACCTGAGAATTGAGTGAGAGGCTATCACTCTCATGCGATAGGTCAGGCCTTTTTCTACTGCTAGATTTTTAAGTTTTTATGTCTTGTTTGAGAGTCGGTGTGCCAGGTGTATGTGTGTGAGGCAGAGGGGTGAAAGGGCATGCATGCCACAGCATAAGTGTGGAGGTCAGAGCACTAGGAGGTATTGATTTTCTCCGTCAATCCGGAGATCAAACTCAGTCATCAGACTTGCTGGCAAGCGCCTCTACTCACTGAACCATCTCATCAGCCCGACTACTAAATTTTCCAAGAATTTATAAAGGTCTGTGGACACGTGTTTTGGCCTTAAAGACACAACAACTTTTTTTTCTTCCAGCGATGGTATTTAAGAGGCAGTATGATCCATATGGACATACCTAGACTTTACTAACCCCTCCATATCTGTGGTAATAGGATTGCTTACCTTTATGCCAAGAAGGTTGGAAAAACTCTTAAATCCTCATGTCATGTGTCTCCAGACATACTTTGAGGGCTTTGTGCTGTGAACCCTAAAGTCCTTCTGAGATTGTTGAAGATAAAACAAACGGGTAGGCGGGCCCATAGCGGCCCCCGGTGTGTATGTGATGACTGGATGCAGGGCTTTCCTTGCTGAGGCTCAGAAAAGTATTGTGAGAGTGTTGAAGGTACAAACACTGTCAGGAAGCTAAAGAATCTGAAATTTTAAGTTAAGCAAAAAAAAAAGAGGGGGGGGGGCTGGAGAGGTGGCTCAGGGGTTAAGCCTCTGCCTTGCAGGCGGAAGGTCCTGAGTTCGGATCCTAGACCCCACGTATCCCGGGGCAGAGTAAACAAGGAGGTGGAGGCGTCCATGGTGGTTCCTGAATTCGCCTGTGGTTCTACACATACATGCACACACACGCGCGCACACATGCATACATGCACAATTGAATAAATAATAAAAAAAAAGAGAGAGAGAGACACTACAGTGAACACCAGGGCTCCTTTAGGCCAGACTTTTGCCATCAAGTGCTGGCTTTGCTGACCCTTGGGACAGTCGGACAGTCGCATTCACCTGGCCTGTCGCACAGCAGTGACCTGACTCTGCTACTCCTTGATCCTCCATCTCCCCTAAAACCCTAAAATCTCCTGGATATCTTTTCTAATACCTTCTCCCTCCCCTCCTTCCTGCCCTCTCTGGAAAGAGTCGTTGAGTCGCTGGCTCTCCATTGCAGCCCTGCGTGACAGTGGCACTAATTCTGGGCAAGGAATATAGATAAAAGTCCCCAGAGTGGGCTTCCTTTCTAGACTAAGGGCACAGTGCTGGGACTTATTCCCCCCATCTTGCAAGCATGAAGTCCAAAAGCAGACCATCAATGAGAAAACCGTCGAACCCAAATCTTCTAGAGCAATCACCAAGCTGACAGAAAAACCCCGGTGTCCTGTTTCTTAGAGCCAGAAACAGATTAACCCATTGGCTGCTTCCTTTTGTGACCCCTACTCAGCCAAGAATCAGTACCCAGCTGCAATGACATCGCACTGATAGCTTGAAAGACTGTTCCTAACACTCCAGCACTTGAAAGGCCGAGACAGGATGTCCAGAGCAAGCTGGCTGGCAAGCCTCGCTCTAGTGACAAGATTTGGGTTTGCTTGAGAGACCCAACTTAATTACCTAATTGATTCACCTTTGCCCAATTTTGAATAAGGTAGAAGAATAATTGAAGATGATTCCCAATGTCGATCTCGGTCTTTCCACACATATACGCACATGTACATGTATACATGCTCACACACATAAGCCTAAACACATGAAAACATGCATATACACATGCATGCATAATACACACACAAAAAACAAAAACACTAAAGAGTAAGAAATTGGGATAAGGAAGTGCTTTTTATTTATAGTTTAAACTTTTATAGTTATTTTTAGTTATTTAGTTATTTTTAGTTTATAAACTAAAACCACCTTACACTCAAACTTACTGGTTTTTTTTTTTTTCTGCAACTGCCAACCCATAGAGCAGAAGTGTGCCCTTGTTACTGACAAAAGTATTAGAAAACTCTGCGATTGACAGGATTTTCCCCCCTTTGGTGCCATTGTATTTATTCACTATCATTTGGAATACTTGCATTTTCCAGTAATGCAGATAAATGGACTGAATCATCATGAATTAATTCATCTACAAGATTATTTGGATCAATTATCTAATTGGCTCACCTTTCCCAATCTTGGAGGGGCTGCCAATTTTTGCAATCACTCTGTGTGAAACTTAGGCACGTGTAGGAGTCCTTGTCGTTCTGTGGGGGTGAGAGGTGCATATCTGAGAGTAGCAGGTGTGTGTGCGCTCACAGAGGCCGAAGGTAGCTGTGGGTGTGGTTCCTCAGGTGTCAGATCCCATTAGGCTAGACCGGCTGCTCAGCCCCGGGATCTGCCTTTCTGCCTCAGCTGAACTGGCACTGCAAGTACCTGACGTACCGGACCTTTCACGTGGGTGCTGGGATGGCACCCAGTACTCATGCTTGTATGCCAAGTACTCTGCCAACTGAGCTTTCCTCAGGCCCCAGGAGTCCTTAACTGTTTGAGTTGGTGTCTTCTCTGTTCAGGAAAACAAACCATACAAATCCAGTCGAGTCCGTAGGATCCTTAGAGGCAAGGTGCCACGGACCGACTGAGTCGGGACCAGGCCAGGGAATCCAGGGATCCTGAAGCAGGTGGGCAAAGGAGTCAGCGATGGGAAACAGAGACACACAACTCTAGTGGAAGGTGAATCTGACTCCGTTTATTGGGCACATAGCTACAGTTTAAATACCAATCTTTTGGCAAGCAAAAGCAGGTTGCGTAGGGACAAAACGTAAGGAACAAAACAAATCAATCATAAGAGTGAAGGAGAATAATTGGGACATAGCCAGTGTTTTTCTGTTTTGGAGAAATCAAGCTTCCTCAACAACTGAAATGTCATGTCCTAGGACAGGTTAACTATTAACCACTGACTACAAGTTCAGTAGACAATGGTTGGCATATTTCTAAAATTCTTAAGCTCACATAGCTAAATTTGTAGACGTGAGAAACTGCCGCAGATCAGAGTCGCGGCCTCAAGACCAGGGCTCCCCCGGACCAGGTGGAGAACAGAACACACATAACTCTCTAGGGGTGCCATGGCTTGGATTTTTTAAGGGCCCTCTTCCTATGAGGAATTCCAGAAATATATTGCCACCAGTTAGATAACCCGTCTGTGAATCATGCATACTCCAAACCTGGGGTCCATACTGTCGGGCCCCATATGCCAAGGTGTCTCTTTCGGGGCGGAGGCGATCATTGGTGGGAGTGCACTCAAATGGTCCATCTCTGTGATTTCTCATAAGAGTGCTCTTTGGGATAGGAAAGACACGGCCCCCTTTGCTACCGACATGGATTCTCCCAATTTGGATTGCAAATACCATCTCCAGGGGCAGTCTTGGCATCTAGACTTTCTGGCATGATGGTCTCTTCCTTGGCCTTCAGCCAGGTAAGAGGGTATCACAGTTTAAAGTTCTAGTGAACTGATAGCACAGTCTCATGCTTCTGGAATTTCTGAGTTAGTACAATCATACATGTAACAAAATTTGTTTTGTAGCCAAGTTAAGAAATCCAGGCCATTCAGGAGTTTCTATATTAAATTTTTCATCTGTTTAATTTAATCAAAGTTGAGGGATATCCCAAAGCTGTTAATGATTTTACTAAATATTAAGCAACAGATACACGCAACAGCCAAATAGTATTTTATAGAAAGAAAAAACATGCCACGACTTATCCAGGAAAATGGACTTCCTTGAAGCCATTTTCTTCCGATGGTGACTTTGTCAGGACAGCGGAATGGACTATGCTGTGGCAGCAAGGATTAAACAGTCATAATAGACGGGGAGGCCAAGAAGGGGCTCCGGGCTATACCACTGAGTCCTGAACTAGGGTGGAGGACTGAGAGGGAGGTTTGGCATTCACACAAAAGGATGCTCCAGAGGATGGGAGGGAGGAAGGGGGAGGCAATGAAAGAGAGGAATAGAGGGAGGGGGATGAAAGAAGTGGGGAAGGGGGAGAGTGCGATGGGGGATGACTGAGGAGGGAAAGGGGAGGGAGAGGACACAGGTACCTATTGAGCTTGTATGATTAGGAAAAAAATAAAATGTGGGAGAAAAAAATCCACTCGAGTGACAACTTATGAAGATGAGTAGAATATTATGAAGTTACTTTGTGTCACTATCTTTTGAATCTGGGGACACCTTTACATTTTTAGGGCACTAAAGCAGAATCTCTCCTAGTTGATATGGATCCTTCCTGAATCTTGGCCTCTGGTCACGCCCTGACCCCTCTTAGCAGCTCACCTCATGTTTGCAATGAATACTGGCTGTGCCAGAGAACTTGGGAGAAGAGACAAACTCAGTAATATATAGCCTGGCCCATTAGAGATGGGGTATGTATTAGTTTTTTGTTGCTGTGCCAAATATCAGAAGACACCTATTTAAAAGGAGAGAGGATTTATTCTGGTTTGGAGTTTCAGAGATCCTGATGCGTCCGTGGCTGGTTTCATTGTTTCTGGGGCTTGACAGAGCAGAGCGTGGCAGCCCGTGGCAGGTAAGGAAGCAGGGAGAAGATAGGAAGAGGCCAGGGTAACATGCACCTTCAAAGATACAGCCCCGTGACCTGTTTTCCCCAGCCAGGCCCCGCAGAGGCACCCGCTGACAAGTTGTTCATTCTGCACTCATCGCTGAGCTCATTCACGGAAGGAAACAGCACCCTCACAATGCAGTCACCTGTCTGGTTGGATCCGGCAGCTGGGGCCAAGTTTTCATCACACTAACCTTTTGTTGAACACATCATAAACCATGGTAAGAGTTAAACCCAGAGCCCCATTTACATCTGCTGCCAGAAAAGGGAAGTACTCGCTGTTAGCATGTTTCACAATATAACCAATATATGTATATATCAATCCTAAGGGCATGTGAGAATGGGGATAGGCATATATGAATGATAGGTGACTAGTGTTTCTGCATTACACAACACAGTAGTTACAGCAACAATTCACATAGTGCTGTGTGCCTGGCACCGATTAAGTAATTTGAATTACTAAATCATTTAAGCCTTGCAGCATTTAATCTTTATGAAGCTCAGAAAAGCAAGTTGCACAACTCGCCCAAGGGTACACCACACAGCTGGAAGAGGCAGAACTTCAATTTGAATTTGGACCATCTTGTTTGTTTTTTACAACAATGCTTATATTCGAGAGTCTGTAACAAAAGCACAACATCCATTATTTAAAAAAAAAAACAAAAAACAAACTTTGCAGTACAAAGAGAAAAAGTAAAAGCGTATCCATTCTGTCATCAAATGTTGACACCGGAAGCTTCATGTTTGTGGCAATCAAGAAACTGCATCAACTAACCTGATCCAGCAGGGGGCGATAGAGCTTTCTCTTAATCAACAGGAGCTGCAAGGGGCCAGAAGACAGTAGCCTGGATGAAGTTCAAGTTGCCCACGCAACTGACATCTAAATCTGAAACCCACACCTGTCCCATGTTCTCCATGAGCCCTGGGGGGAAAAACTATTTTAATCCTTAACCTTTTAAGATTAGAGCAGATATTGACACAAAATTGATTGCAAAAGCAATGGAAACCAACAATAGTGTTTTAAAGAAATAGTTAGAAACTTAGATTCTTAGTCTTTTATATTCCTCTAGCAAAATGCTCAAAAGGAGAAATATAGATTTAAGACTCTGGATGATGTCATTATGCCATAGGCTTTTCACTCATTGGCTAGGCAATCTGACTTGAACTTTTTTTTTTTTTTTGTAAAATTGGTCTACGTGTCAGTTGACATATTTGCCAGGTCACTAAATAAAAACAAAGAAGGGCCAGTAAGATGGCTCAGTGGGTAAAGGCACTGAAGTTCGATTACTCAAACTCGCACTGTGAAAGAGGATCCTCTTCTGCAAGTCCTCCTGACCTCTCCACTCCTGCAAGTCCTCCTGACCTCTCCACTCCTGCAAGTCCTCCTGACTTCTCCTCTCCTGCAAGTCCTCCTGACTTCTCCTCTCCTGCAAGTCCTCCTGACCTCTCCTCTCCTGCAAGTCCCCCTGACTCTACACACAGGCCATGGGACATGTGCACACACACAATAAGTAAATGTTTTAGAAATCTTTAAATAAGGACAAAAGAATGTGACATGATAACAAATCACATCAATTTTACATTGATACAAATATGCAAAGTTTTAGGTAGCAAGATCAAACAAGATCATTTCTCATATATTTTTCAAAAAAGTTAAAATATTTGAACATAAACCATTGATTTTTGAAATGTCTTAACCACCTCAATGTGATATGATATATGTTTATATTGTGTGCATGTAGGCTTTGTAGCATTATTACTTATTGATCATAATAATGAGTTAAATGTCATGTATCAGTCTTGTTATCAACAGAGAGGTTTTTTATTATTATTATTTCTGCTCATACAAACTTAACAGGTACACCAGTCCCCTCCCTCCCTCCCCCTCCCCCAACCCCCTTGCTCCCCCCTCCCTTCCTATTCCCCAGTGCCTCCCTCCCCATCCCCAGTGCATGCCACACTCTCCTTTGGGTCCTCCTCTCCGATGAGGTGCAAGGACCCAGGGGCATTCCCAGAACCCTTTCCTGTGTTCCCCTTAAGCTTAGGAACACTACTGTGATTGTCAGTCCCTAGCCTCCAAGGATCCTAGTGCCTTTAGTCCATGCTAGACTTTGCGGGGTCAATAATGTGTTGGACATTGCGTAGATCATGCAAAGTCCTATTATGATTGCTTCGGCCCTAACGTGTGGAGTATCTTGCATATCATTACTCCTCCCATCCTTGTGCTCTTACAATCTTACCACCCCCTCTTTCGCAAATTTCCCTGAGCTTCAGGGTGGGGAGAGATTAGGTTGGCCTAGTTCAACAGCGACGTTTCCGTATTTGCATTTGCATACTATATTCCTTTAAAGCTGACAAGTATCCACATTATGAGCCAAAATTTGTCGAATGTGTTCTCCTGCGGATGGATTTTAGTTTTTCACAATTTTAAACCCCACTGCTTTGAATGTCTCTCTGTTCTCTATATCAGATTTTTAGAAGTGAAATTATTGGAATAAAAGACACACACAATAAAATGGTGATAATAAAAAGGCGATTGAGCAGGGCATGATGGTATATGCATGTAATCCCAGCACTCAGAAGTTATGCTCATGAGTTTGAAGCCAACCTGGGCTACCTACAAAGACTAAATGAAAGTACCCTCAAAGCAAGCGTAACAAATCTTGCCAGAGTCTCTCCAGAGGATCCTAGTGCCTTTAGTCTCTCTACTGCACTCTTCCCCAGCGCCATGTAACATGTGTCCCACCAAGCCCAGTGGCAGAAGCTGTAAAAGTTGGGGATTAGTGGCAAGTCTTTAAGCCCTGTGTACCCTTAAAGGGGATAGTGGAAAGTGGGACACCCCTTTGCTTCCTGGCCATGAGGTAAGCAGTTTCCTGCTGCCATGATACACTACTTCACTACAGATCTCAAAACAGTAAGTCTAACCCACCAATCATGGGTCGAGACTTTTAAAACTCTGAGTCAGAATAAACCTTTTGTCTTTATAGTTTGATTCTCTTAAGTATTTGTTATACTAACTGAAAACTGACTAAGACCATCTTATTAAATTATCTTTACTCTTTACATTGTTTACATTTGTCATGAGACTTCCTTTCATATTTTTGCTGATTTTCCTTATGGAGATGTGGCAGTTAGCTTATATTGCTGCTGATAAATGCGTCACAAAAGGCTTAAGGGAACAAGGGATTTATTTATTCTTTCTTACCATTGTCTGGCTACAGTTCATAGTCCAGCTTGGCAGGAGAGTCCTCGTCAACACCAGAAACTAAGGGAACTGGCTACATTATAGCCACAAGACCGCCTAGAGAAGGACAATTCTCACTTGCCACACCAGATATCTGGCCAAGTATACAGGAAATGCCAACTTTTCTTAACTAATTCCATCCACCCTATTCACGTTTCCAGGGACTAGTCCCTCTCACCATGGGCTGGGCGTCCCCAGCAACTAGACAATCTCCTGCAGGTTAAGCCTGTGGGCTTAAATCAACTACTAATTCTCTACACCTGTTCTCAGAGCTTGAACCCTCAAGTTGACAACTGTATCTAACTATGACAGGAGACTCCCTGTTGAAGAACTGAGGCAACTTTTCTTTTTCTTTAGCTTCCTCCATTACCTCTCCTAGTGTTGCTTAGGTAATACACTGTCATGCCAGTTACCAAGTAACATTATGTGTGACCAATGCTGCTGTCAAAGTTCTCTTTATTGAAGATTAGTGTGGTAGATACAACTTCACAATTGAAAGCTGAAGCTTTGAGCACATCTGTGAAGAATTGATAGTTAAGACAAACCTGTGCAAGCTTGTGGGAGAGTGTCTAATTGTTGAAGGAACATCCAGCCCATAGTGGGTCAACCATCTTCTGGGCAGGTAAATAAGATGGAAAGAACTGGTTTAGTAGTTTGCACACCTGGGGCTGGCGAGGTGGCTCAGGAGTTAAGCCTCTGCCTTGCAGGCAGAAGGTCCTGAGGTTGGATCCTAAACCTGCGTTTCTGGCCCTGGTAGGGCGGAGCCTGTGAATCCCGGGGCAGAGTAAACAAGGAGGAGGTGGAGGCGGTCCACGGTAATTCCTGGGTTCTACACACACACACACACATACACACACACACATACATACACACACGCATGCACGCATACACGCACAATTGAATAAATAATATATAATTAAAAAAAAAGTAAGTTTGCAGTCCTTAGTGTACTTCGGCAGACTTGCAGTCTGGAAAGTGAAGTTCATCCCTCTCTCAGCAATTCCTGTGGATAGGTGTGACCAGTTCCCTTGGCTCATGATGTGCGTATGAACTCTCCTGCCAAGCTCAACTGTGAACTCTAACCACAATCATAAGCAAGAATAAAACAAAATAAAATCCTGTGTTCCTCAATGTTGTGTGGTATTAGCAACATGAAGAGAAACTAGAATAATTGGTTATTTATTTTAAGGTAGTATGTGACGGATTGTGCCCTCTTGGCTACATTAAAAAGTGAGATTTGTCTTCTGTCCTGAGATCTCTTAGTGTGCTGCCTAGGATGTGCCACACATTCAAGTTTAACACTCATTTAATCAGAAAACTACTTTCTGCCTTTGTGAAGAGATTTCAGAGTTGACAAATCTGGGGGTTTCAAATTATATTTGCCTAATAGTACTATTTGTTAACGTGCACACGTGCATGATTTACATGTATTGAAGCACATGTGTGTGTATGGGGGTGTATGCACACATGAATTGCTATTCTAGGTAACTTGTATAAGGAGTAACTCGTATAAATGTGAATCAATAAAAGAAGTATTTAAGGTATAATGATTTATTTATTAATCTATTACATACTACTTTAAAATAAATAACCAATTATTCTAGTTTCTCTTCGTGTTGCTGATAAATACCAAAGGACATCGAGGAACACAGGATTTTATTCTTGCTTATGGTTCTGGTTTCGGTTATAGTTGAGCTTGGCAGGAGAATTCATGCCCATGTCATGAGCCAAGGAAACCAGTCACACAATATTCATAGGAATTGCTGAGAGAGGGACAAACTTCACTTCCTCCCTACCTAGTTTCTGCTAGAGAGAACATGTATACATTGAAGTAATTAGAAATAAGTATTCCAAATTGTGAAGGTGTTACAAGCAGACATCTTACCTACTGGGTATCTCAATGGCAGAGTTTCATGATTCTCATAGCATTTCATTATTTGTGGGGACCTCTGTGTGGCAGTTCTGGGGTGACTTTATAGTGATGTTTTGGTATTTACTTCTTTAGACCTCAATTTCCTTATCTGTGAAACAAGTTTGGACAGAGTGCTTCCATGTTCTTAGACTTTGAAGAATGAAACGAAAGCCACATAGAATTTGTAAGAATATCAAAGAAAACCTTTTTTTTTTTTTCAGAACAAAATGATAGATACACTGCAAGGGAACAGGAACAGCGGAAAAACACCAGATTGTTGCCTGTGGCCTCTTTTTTTTTTGAGATCTAAAGGAGGGAAAAGATGGTTACTAAGACGTGTGATTTGAGTGGCAGTTCTGTTTTGATTTGGTGATTAAGTCGTCTGGTCATTTTTCCTACTGAACATGTACCTTCTTCCCACAATCCTAGAGGTTCTATTCATACACACCCAGTTATGCATAAGCATAAGATAGTAAATAGCAAATTTTCCCTAAATGATTACTTGGTGCATTTTAGCCTTATTGCACATGCAATCAAAACCAGTTTAGACCAAATTAACCCTCCTATTCTGTATAAGATGTGCTGGGGAGGCATTTGAGTAGAACTAAGTTTGATGTTTGCTAGAAGAGGAGAACCCTATTCTATTGTAAGACAAGGTCGTACACGTAGTGCTATGCAGGTACAGGTCAGCGTTTGGTAGGTGTGTGCAGGTGAGGAGCCTAGGCTGCCAAATACATTCTCAGAAGTGTATGAGAAGTGGGGGATAGTGCTTAGCCCAAGCTAAAAGGGCATCCCAGGTAAGCTATTCTCTGTGCTTGCCTGTCTCAAGTAGGTTAGGTCAGATTGTTATCTAAAGCCATACATCTATAAAGATGTGACTCTGAATGTGTGTACTGGGGAATATGTGTGTACATGTCCATGGGTATGTGTGTGCACGTGTGTATACATGCACATTTGTATGTATATGTGCACCTAAGTGTGGATTCCAGTGGATATTATTAGGTTATTCAATTGCTTTCCATCTTATTTCTAGAGATGGGTTCTCTCACTGAACTCAGAGCTCACTGATTCATTCAGCTAGACTGGGTGGCCAGCAAAGCACAAGGATCCTCTTGTCTTCATTTGCCCAGCCTGGGGATTACAGGCATGTGCCACTGCACACAGCTTCTTAAGTTCGAGTTCCTGGCCACGGCGCATCCATATCTCAAAGCAGGGGCTTCACCAAGTTTAGCATAGATGAACTTAAAGACATGGTAGCGGAGAAGCGGCTCAACTTGAAAGGCTGTAGGGCCAGAGGACAATTTATTATGTGGGTGTGGGGATCTGAATTCTGGTCCTCATGCTTGCATGTCAAACAATGTACCAACTGAGCCATCTCCCTGACACAAGTATGAATCTTTGAAAGTGGTTTTCTTCATGTAGATCATGAGTTATAATATTTATGAAAGTTTGCACTCAAGTCGAAGAAACACAAAATCAAATCATATTTACCTTGAAATGATTAGATTACTCTATAAATCTGGAATGAAGCCTTGGGAAAATCTGTTGCTTTATTATGATGCTCAAGGTATTAACATACACAGACTGTTCTATTGCCTAAGGAGGACACGGTGCTATTTTGTGGAAGATGAAAAACTAGTAGCTTCCCAGGTGGTGAATTGCAGACATCCATGTGCTGCCTTTGGTAAAGTGAGGTCTGTCTCTCATTTCCTAGATATCAGTATCTATTGGGTAACTGGAAATATGGGTGTAATGGAACAGGGAACACAAAACAGTACTCCGTTGTTGTGCAAACAGCATTATCCACTTCCAGAACTTTTGTATGTCACCAGAAGAAACTGTGCTGTAAACACATCCCTCTGTCCTGTACATGGTAACCTCTTTTCTACTTTCTGTTCTCTACTAACTTGCCTATTCTAGGTAACTCATATAAGGGGTTACACGTCCTTTCTTCATACAGGCTTATTTCACTTAATGCAATGTGTTTAACTTTATTCTTTGTTGCAATTCATCCAAGAATTTCTTTTCTTTTTATAACTGGGTATCCTACATTGTATGATTAGTCCACATTTTGATTGTCCATTCATCTGTGGGTGGACACCTGGGTTGTTCTCATGTCTCAGCAGGGGCTGCTATAACAAAATACCATAAACAGAGTGACTTAAGCAACTGATATTTAATTCTCATGGTTCTAGAACCTGGAGAGTTCAAGGTCAAGGCGTTGGCAGATTTGGAATCCAGTAGGTGTTTTCTGGCTCACAGATGGCTGTCTTGCTGTGCTCTCACATGGCAGAGTAAGGTAACTTCTGATGTCTCCTCTCCACTCATAAGGACACTGATCCTATTACGAGGCTCAGCACCTCTGACCTCATTTAGACCTAATGTAATACTCTCATATTACAATTTAGGACATCAATATTTTGCAAGAGTTTAGGAGAGGGGCACAAACATGATCCATAAAACCATTTTTAGTTTAATTACCTATTTTTAAAATAACACTTTTCTTGAGCCTATAAATAATATATAAACAGCTGCTGAATGAAAAGGATGTGATGAAGTCTTGAGAAGGGCAGGGTTCAAGTTTCTGGCCATCAAGGCAGCCCTATCTCAAAGCAGGGCCTTACCAAGTTCAACACAGATGAACTTGAAACTACGGTAGCTGGGGAGTCAGAGGACAACTTTCAAAAGCCAATTCTTTCTCCTTTCACCATGTGCACTTCTGGAGATCAAACTCGGGTCACAAGGTTTGCAAGCAGACACCTTACCCACTGAGCTCTCACCAGCTCCACAAACTAGATTTTAAAATGTCCTCATTTTAGTAAATATATTGAATGTTCATTTTATCATCCTTTGATTTTTCCTAAAATATATTAATGATACATTTGTCTACTCCAAATTCTAAATATCACAAGCTGATATGTCTATTGAATATCATCTTTGGAAACATTACCTTATTTAAATTGAAATGAAATTAATACAGTAAAAAAATATTGCTAAAATACTTTTTAATCCAAAAACTTTAAGCATTAGCACTTAGAATATCATTTGTAACAGTATTTACAATGAATTTTATTTTGTGGAAATGCTTCTTCCCAGCTGTGTGGGATTGTGGAACTGTAGAAAAAGGGGAGTTAAGAGACCAAAATCAATTTAATCAAATTGGATTCACGAATTCCTGTGTTTGAGAATATTGTTCCCTCACTTAATTGACTGACCCTCCAAGCATGTGAAAGGCCTTCCAAGGCCAGAGCATGTCATCAGGAGTCAACAGCACATGGTTTAACTTTGGGGTGGATATTTTGGCGATCAAAATTAATGACCTATCATTCATGTTCAAGACTGCTGGTCACTATTAACAATTGTCAGGAAACTCTCACAGGACGAGTGTCTGAGTAGCATGGGGTTTGCTATGCTAGGGGTGGATAGAAGGGTGATGCCTCTACTCTAGGTTGGTGTTTTGGCTGGACTTTCAGTTTCTCAAAGAAAGTAGGGTATGCCAGTTCTACTAGGAGCAAGTATAAAAGCCTATATAAAAGTTCAATAAAGTTTTAAAGAGCCTAGCCTAATAAAATTATTCATCAATTGCTTTCCTTAGGGTCGAAGCAGCCAGAAGTCTGTTTATTGTAGCATATTCTAGATAAGAATTTATGAAACATACTGTTGGTCATAATTATTATATATTTTATTTAAGACCTTGATCAGAAATCCAAAACAATTTTCTGTACCTGTATAAAAATATAATTAATTTTATGAATTTCTAGAAATAAATTAGAAATAGACATGGCATGTTCTTAATAGTCTCCTGGGAATTTGAAGCCTTTGTCTTAGAAGATATACATACAGAACTTACTATCTAACTCCAATACACTTCATTCTTTTCTAACCCTTGTAACCTTGTAACCTAAGTAACAGATGATAAACAAGCTAATAATTACTAGGTGGTAGGGGAACTTTTCCAGTAATTTTTCCATGTAAAAATTTCATGAAAAAAGCAAGTGTAATCATCAGCCAGGTATAGTGGAGCTCACCTGCAATCCCTGGGAAGCTAAGGCAGGAGGATCCTATATCATGGCCCTGTCTCAAAAGGAAAAAAGAAAAAAATTAAAGGAAAAAATGTGGCATATCTCACTGTACTATGAATATAATAATATAAGAAAAAAATTAAAGGAAAAAATGTGGCATATCTCACTGTACTATGAATATAAGAAAATATAAGAAGTCCACTTTTAATTGCATTGGGGGATGATGCTGGGGACTGAAACCAAAACCTTGGACATGCTACAAAGCATGCTGCCAACGGGCTAAATTCTCAGTCCTGGTTTTGCTTTTGTAACTATACATGGTTGGCAACTGTTTCCTTAATAGTTATTGCAGGAGTAGGTCCAACATGAGTCCATATGTAACCCTTCTCTGGTCTGGTGGGGACAGTAGGAAATGGCGATGACTTTGACTTGAAATACTCAGAAGGTGCATGACAAACAAATTCTAAGTACTCCATCTTCCTTGGAAGATCTTCTTCAGGACCTAAAGGTAGCCAATGAAAAGGTTAGGTAAAGTTTTGAACGCTGTTATCATTTTCATAAAATGTTAGCATTCTTAGATACTAAGAAGCACTCTGTAGGTGACTTGACATTAGCCCTTGAAATATGTATTACTCTGAAGTAAATCTCTACTATTTATTCTACTTTAACTGATTAAGGAATACAGTGTCTTCCCACAGATATATAATCCTAAAATATTTAACACGCAGTTTACAATGTGCTTGCAACAGGTACTTTATAAATATCAATACTTTGAATCCTTACGACTTTCTCATGTGGGCACTATGTTTTCCCACTTTATGTAGGAGGACATGAGGAAAGAGAAAATAAGGATCTCAGTGGTGGGGCCGTGCTCCAGTGTTTATGTTCTGACGTTGACTTGCGGCTGAGTCATCCAGGGCAGGCGCACACAGTAAAACTTGAAAATCAGCAAGAGATGGGAGAGGAGTTAGGAAATGATTCTGCTGGGATCTTTTCTCAAGGAAGAAGTGAATGAAAGTTCATTCTCCTGCTACTTAAAAGCATAAGAGCATTTGGTCATGTAATGAATCTGCCATGTGGGCAAGAATAACAATGGGGGATTTTTTGTTCTTAGAGTGTTCACTAAAAATAAAAATTTCCCCCCAAGGATACAAAAGCAATGTATCCTCCTTATAGAAAGAATTAAGAATTCAGAGCAACTGAAGAAAACTGAACAGTTTCAAAACTACATTAACCAGTATGAGTCTGTCAGGAATTATTGATACCACATCTTTTGGCAGCTTTGAAACGATCAATTAAAGTATAGTGCCTGCCACTTCAATCATTCATGATGAAAAAAACTTTAGGATGCTATGTATGACATATGGAGAGATTTTTGAGAATTTATAAGGTTTTTGAGAAATAATTCGTAGAGTTCTTTTAAAATGATTTTTAAATTATCTTTATACGTAACCTATATAATCTACTTTCTTAGTAATTCATTCTTTTCAAGCACCTAGCTCTGAGTCACTCAGAACATCTTCTCCATGTCACTGTTCTAATCTAACGTAATTCATGGTACTCAAAATGTTTCTCATATTTTCTACAATGCCCTCTTCTTTTTGTACTAAATAATATCTATTCTTCCTTTGTCAAGTGCTGAAGTGTGTTTTCCAGTGTCTAAATTCATATCCTGATAAGCTAACTATATGCGATGGTATAGGGATCTTTAGGTAGTAACGAAGGTTAAATGAAGCTATGGAGAGTGGGCCTCTTGAAGGGACACAGAGTGCTCGCTTACTGTGCACAAGTATGCACACACATGTAACACACACACACACTCACCTATGATATAAGATGCAGGATCAAATTGGTCTCTGGGGCTAGAGAGGGTGGGAATAAGCCATGTCAGTGCTGCGCTCTTTTCACAATATTGGTCCTGAATAAAACCTCTGATCTGAGCATAGTAGGGCTTTCCATCTTGTTCATCAATCACAGAAACAACATCACCAATTTGGTAATACACTCCCTGGTGGAAACAAATGACATTTAAAACAATATACAACCATGAATAAAATTTCTTTGATCAGTAAACAAATTTTCAAAGTGGTTAATAAAAGGTCTAAATAGTAATGTTTATGTTTGATGATTATTTTACTTTTGAATAAGAAATAACTGCACATACACATATATGATAACTGTAAGAAGGATACATCCTAAGTCCCCAGTAGGTACTTAAAGCCTAGAACATTATTGTTGTATACACTTAATTTTTTCCTTACACATCCATACTTGGCGTCTGAGAGAAAGGAGGTGTACAAATATAGTGAAGAACAGTGGTGTTTTGGTTTCATTACCTGTTGCTGCTGCAAAATTCCTGACCTAAGTAACTTAGTGGTAGAAAGGTTTACTCTATCTCACAATTTTGGGTTACAGCCCATCATGGTCACTAAGTCACAGCAACAGGATATTTTGAGAACAAGTCACGATACATGCACAGTCAGAGCAGAAGCAAGAGAATGCCTCCATGCCTGCTTCCTGGCTTGCCCACGTGCTCACTCAGCCCCCTCCATCTTTGCATAGTTCCTGATAACCTGCCCAGGAGTGGCCTTACCCACAACGGGCTGGGTAGTCTGCCATCAGTTAGTGCAATCAGGACAGTCTTTACCTCATAGCAGACCCAGAGACCTACAGGTCGACCTCCAAGGTGTAAGGCTGACAATTACCACCAACCATTACAGCAGGACCAGAAATGACCAGAGTTCACGCAGCTTCCGTACAGCTGCCTTGCCATTGCCATTCTTGGTCCTAAATGACCACACACTTGCTGGTCATTCACTGCCATTCCCTCTTACATGCCTCATCTCATGGTCCAGCTCAGGCTAGTGGCTCCAGTGACCCCTCGAACTGACCCCCACTATGTTTGTATTGCTGTGACACCATCCACATGCTGGTGTTTTATTTTCATAATACATTGCTGTAATAAAAAAATAAAACCTTACCCAAACAGCTTAGGGGAACTTGTCACGTCACATCCACAGCAAGAGCAGAAGGAAGGACCAATGGAAGTTTGCCAGGTCACCACTTCTTTATCCACCTACCCTGAGAACAGTCTCACCTACAAGCGCCCATCATCCCATCAACCAAAGCAATCAGAGGCTGCTCAAGAGGTCTGACTTATCTTCAAGGTAAATTGAAGATAGAGTAAGTTCTCATAAATATTCCGAAAAGTCCTACTTCCTAGGTGTCAAGTTGACATTTGAGACTAACAACAATAGTTGGCAATCTACAACATAATTTCAATATTTTGCTGTGCTTTATCATATTTAAAAAATGTGATAGTAGAAAATACTGATGCTTGCAATAAAAAGTCCCAAATGTTTTTTCATTGATAACACACACACGCACGTGCACACACACACACATCCCTAATACACTAGATTTTTAGGTTTTGGGCTTAATCTATAAACTATACAATTAAGCTAGAGAAGTAACACACAAACTTGAAGATTCGATGATAACCTTTTGTACCACTTACTGAGTACTTACCTTGTTAAATATTTGACATGTACAGTCCCAGCAGGTAACTGCTGTTTATGATCCTTATTTTACAGATGAAGGACATTACAGCTCTATGACACAGCCCCTTCACCATGGAGCAAAGATCTGAGGTCTGGCCTTTGGCTCAATCTTCAGATTGCCCTGTTCCATTACTTACCAGATATGCAATCTTGGATAAACTAAGAAATCTCTTTGCACCACAATGTCCCATCCACATGATGAAGGAAGAAGCACCCACCCAGAGTAGGATGAATGGAATAAAATATGTAGAATGCTCAGCTTACTGTCTGATACATAGCAAACAAAATTTTCTCTTATGACTAACAATGTATGGAATCAAGAAAATAAAGGAGAGGTATTTGCCTATGAAAGACTTTTACAATACCAACTGTAAGCTAAGGAAAATAAATACACTCCAAAGGTCATAATCATTTGAATGCCCTAGTATTTGTTTCCCTTGGGTCAGGTATAAAGTATTAACTCACACCACTGTCTCCTGCACAACAGTTGTGATCCCCAAACGCAGACAGCTTTTAATGATCACTGTCCATGTCAAGGCCTGCCAGTCTTGGAGTATATTCTACATTTCAACTCCTGTTTTCTTTTTAAAAGTAATGAGATGCCACCTCCCTCACTGAGTTAACACTATCTGTAGGCTTTGGCCCAAGGGAAACATCTCACTTTAACTACAAAGTTTGGACAATTAATTAGGAAGACATTATTTCGAGTTTATAAGACCAAATTTATATTACCATTAAAAGTAAAGAGCTACACTAGAAAAAGTTGCTTGGCTCCTTCTTACAAATGTTTTCTCCCAATATTCTAGTGCTTCTTGTAGGCAGAAGTGACTGTGAAGTGTGCCTGTTTTCTCTCTTGTATGCCAATTCAGCACCCATGTGCTGCTATACTTGTATAGATTCTACATACAAGATTTAAAATGTTTCATTACAAAGTATCTAAAATTTCAGAAATAAAAAAATATTCCTGAAGAAATATTGGACTCTCTCACCACAAACTTACAGTAGTTTCAATATATACCAGTATTGTAATTTCTCTCACTTCTGCTTAAAAGCACTTGGGATCTCGGGCTTGCTCTAAACATCATAGTCTACATTCCAGTTTATTAGTTCTCCTCCCACTGTGTCCCTGTCGCCCTTCAATGTCATTGCACTAGATAGGACAAGCTCCCTCTTCCATTGCTTCACACTATACCTAGAATTTTAAGAATGATGCCTTACCACCTTCACATCCTATCTTTTCTTTTTTATTTTATTCAATTGTGTGTGTGTCTGTGTGTGTGTGTGTAGAACCACGGACGAATTCGGGAACCACCATGGACGCCTCCACCTCCTCCTTGTTTACTCTGCCCTGGGATTCACAGGCTCTGCCCTACCAAGACCAGAAGCACAGGCCGCCCCCGCTTCCACCCGGTGTCTACATGAGGGGTCTAGGATCTGAACTCAGGACCTTCCGCCAGCAAGGCAGAGGCTTAACACCTGAGCCACCTCTCCAGCCTCTTCACATCCTATCTTCATAGTCAGTTGAGATGTTTTACAACAGACCTGTGGAGGAAAACAGCTTAAAAGGGAACAAAATAAAGAGCTATAACATGTACACTGGAGAGTAACAGAGACGTTGTGAATAAACCAATATTTAGTAGCAGATCATACAACAGACCCAACTCTTCTTTCAGTAACTCCACACAAACTTACCTTGTAGAAGATTGACTCTGCAGTGATTATGGTAGAAACAGACTCGGGAGCTTTGATGGGCTATGAGAAAACAAAAGCAAAAACATTTGTAGATCTGTACAGTATATGCCAGCATTTTTCTAGCTATATGAGATTTACATAACTTGAGAAATTCTAAAATTTGCTATTTGGTGACAAGAAGTGCAGGAAAAAATTTCTAACTAAGTGTGATGGTGCACACATCTAATCCCAGTACTTGGGAAGCCAGGAGGATGGCAAGGCTGTCCCAATGACAACAAACAAACAAAAAAGGAAGGAAGAAAAAGATTGTCTTGAATGCTGCGGACACTTGAGTATTTCCACTATAGGTATCAATATCTAAAAGTGTGTTGAGAAACAGAAGTGAAGTCTCTGATTATGCTGCTGAGATCGAACACAAAACTTTCCCCAAGTTCCATCATATAGTAACATTGTAGTTATAAAAATACATAGACTCTAAAGTCTGAGCATAACAGGATGGTAGTAATAAAAAAAAAATCTAGGGCGCAGAGTGTGTGTGTCCTTGAATACATTTTCTAAGTCATTAAGGGCTCTTGCCTCTGATATTGAATTTTTCAGCAAATTGAATTCTGAAGTGTTTATAGCAATTTGACACATCACAACCATCATGAAATTCCTACTTAAATTACAACTGCAATGTCATAACACAAGACCTCCTCAGGAACAGAGATAGCTCAGCAGGCAAAGGCAAACCAGACATCTGGATTCAACTGGAGTCCACAGGAAGGAAGAAAGCCAACTTCCAAAAGTTGTCCTCTGTCCTCTGACATGTATGGCGAGTGCACACCTGCTCATGAATTCACTCTTTCTTTCTCTCCCTCTCTTCTCCCAGTTTAAAATTAAAAACAAAAACAAAACGAAAAAAAAACCTCTCCCATTCATCCTGGGAGTTACAGAGAAACTGATATGAAATAATCCAAGAGAACAGTCTGTGGTACCTAATAGAGAAAAAAATCTGCAATACAAATACAAATGAATATCTAATATGTTTTGCCTAGTCAATAAATACATCCTTTAAATGCATAGAAAACTAAACTATAAAAATCTTAAACTGGGAACTGGTGTACCTATTAAGTTTGTATGAGCGGAAATAATAATAAAAAATGTTAAAAAAAATCTTAAACTGGGAGCAATTACTATGATTAGGAAAAGAATCTAAACTCTGCAAGAGACTCTACCAAGGACCCATCTGCATTTGTGTTTTTCTAAACAAATATGCCCACTTCAAAAATACATTGATGGTAGGGGAAACATGACTGAAAAAAATACTATACTCTAATATTGCTGATTATCTTCTCATGCTCACAAATGGAAATTCCAATGGAAATCTCCAACCAAGATTTTCAATCAATCTCATAGAAGAGGTCTGAAGAAAAATTTTTATTCGTATTCATCAAACTTATCATGAAGCAGCGAGAAACATTTCTTGGGTGTTGCAGTTCACTTGCATGGTTGCTGATAAATGACCATCAAATGGCTTAAGGGAACAAGAAGTTTATTTTCTTACTGACAGTCTGGTTACAGTCTGTAGTCCAGCTTGACAGGAGAGTATGCACCAATACCAGGGCAGGAACTGGCCACACCATCTCTATGTAATGGCTGAGAGAGGGACGATCCTTACTTGCCAGACCAGCATGTCTGGCCAAGTGTACAAAAGGAGGCTGCCCACTTCCTCAATCAGCTCTCAGTTTTTATTCATCCGTTCAGGTCCTTACACATCAGCTAGATAATCTCCCACAGGTTTGCTCTGGGCTTAACTCAACCATCAATTCTCCACAAATGTGCCCAGAGCTCAAACCCTCAACTGTCAAGTTGACACCTGTGCCCAATCATGACACTGGGGCTAGAATTATAAATGCATATGGAAATGATGAAATTGAGTAGTATTATTTGCTTAGGTCTTTAAGACAGAAAAAAAAGTTTCACAGTGTGCCTACGGAACAAGAACCATAATCTTTCCCTTTTGCATAGAGAAATGTGATAAAATGAGTGCAAGGCTAATGCTTTTTTTTAGACTCATAATTTGTATTTCCCAGGAAAAAAGAGAAACCTAAAAAAAAAAAAAGTCGATATAAACAGCAAGGTTTTTTAAACTGAGCTCATATTTTGAGAAGTTTGGCCTGTTCTTGAGAATTCCAGAGAAGGGTCCCAAGAAGAGGCACCCACATTCAGTGGGAAGGATGGCAGGGGCAGGAACATCACACACACAATTGACATGACTTACAGTAAAAGACACGTCCATATCATCTTACGTTTTTTAATTTAAAAATATGTCTTCTCCCTTTTCCTTTAGTGGAAACTTTCTTTTCAGCAGCTGGAGCAGATTTATATTTGGTATTTCTAAGTCGAGCAGACCTTCTGTGAATTTCTTGCTTGTTCTGTTACAGAAACAAAGAGAACGAAAAGAGAAGTAATGAAAAGCTGCAGAAAGGCTGCTGTCATCACAACGATCAGAGCATCCACTCTAAGACTGAAGTGCTCAGATGGGCACCAAGAGGTGGCACTGCTTCCGAGGGAGTGGAGGACGGGAGCTGGAGGCGTAGGCCAAGGACTGCCACCGTTGCATTTAGCACCTAAAAGCATGGACGAAAAAACAGCTGCCCACAGTCATAGAACAGGTTCCGGCACCTCCTACAAAGGAATGCTTATGCTGTCGTTTCCAAGGACATAATTTATTAACAATATGATGACAAGGTATCAACGGGGAAGAGGTCCAGGGCCTACAAGGGGCATAACCCTGTTTGCTTCGTGCACCCTGAGATGTCTGGCTGCAACCCCAAATGGTATTAGCGCGGGGCAGCCTCAAAGGGCGTGTCCTTCCCTGCCCAGTTTCCGCGCCCGCGGGACCCGAGCTTAGATCGGAGCTCCCGGCACGCGTGCCGCCCGTGGGGCTCACCTGCTTGCCGCCTCCGCCCCCGTTGCTCTGCGGGGGCGCCGCCGAGGTGCTGGCGAAGGTGGAGGCGCCGAAAGCGCCGGCGCCCCCCGTCCCGCCGGCCGCCGCCCCGCCGGCGCCCCCGCCGCCCGCGCCGCCCCGGCCCGTGCAGTGGTGACACAGGATGTCGCCCTGCGCGCTCTTCTTCCACATGGACGACGACGTGGTCTTGCAGACGCTGCAGGTGGGCTTCAGGCCCAGCGGCATGGTGGCCGGCTCGGGCGGGCCCCGGGGGCGCAGCGCCACGGGAACGGCGGTCTCCCTGCGCCGGCTGCACACGGCTCAGCCCGCCGCCCAGGCCCGAGGAAGAGCGGGGGCGACGGTGCCGAGCTGCCCGCCGGGTGACCCGGCCGCTGCCGCCGCCCCCTAGAGGCGCCAAGCGGGTCTCCCGGGCCGGGAGCTCGGCCCAGTCCCAGCGCCCCTCGGAGGACTCGGCGGGGGCGGGGCCTGCCTGGAAAGCCCGCCCCGGCCAGAAGCAACTTCCGGCGGTGAAGGAGGCAATGGAGCGGGGCGGGGCCTAATGAGTCAGGGCGGGGCCTGTTCTGTCGGGAGGCCCGTACCCCACCCTAGGAGGCTTCCGCTATGGGCCTGGTTCCTGCCTCACGGACCTGTGAACCCTGAATTCCTCTCCCCAGAATGCCTGGGAGCTCACCTTAGTCCATAGCTGCTGCCTTTGAGATCTGTTCTTAAGCTCTAGACTTGCGAAATTCAGATAAGCAAACCTTTAGATAGAGTAGTGGGTGCAATAAATGGTTAGGCGGAGATTTATATTTCCCCCTTACATCTGTATTTTTATTTTCTAAATGCAGCAGTATTACTCAGGAGTCTCCCACTCTTAAAAACTGTAGTTTAAGGGAGGAAAATATGGCTCATTGCAAGCATGAGGATCCGAATGTGATCTCCAGCACCCTCATAGAAACAGGTGCCTTTCATTAAAGGATTCTCCGGGAATTGGGGGAGGGGAGGCACTGGGGGTGGGGAGGGAGGGGTGAGGGGAGGGTGAGAAGAGGGGTCGGGGGGAGGAGGAGGGAGGGAACCGGTGTAGCTATTAAGCTTGTATGAGCGGAGATAATAAAAAAAGTTAAAAAAAAAAAAAAAAAAGAAACAGGTGCCTTTAATTCCAGCCCTGAGGAGACAGGTGGATGCGAGTGGGGCTTGCTGGCTAGCTGGCATAAGGGTGAGCTCTAGGTTCACTGACAGACCCTGTCTCAAAAACTGTTCAGAACAAACAAACAAAAACTGTGGAGAATAAAGGGGAACACAGTACTTCCACCTCTTGTCTCCATGCGCACAGTCACAGAATTTGCAAGTTTGAAGCTCTCTTCCCTAATACTCTTAAAGAATTTACATATTAGAAGTTAAAAGTGAAAGTTTTTTTAAAATATACTTTATTATTATTATTATTTATTCAATTGTGTGTGTATGTAGAACCACAGGCGAATTCGGGAACCCCCATGGGCGCCTCCACATCCTTGTTTACTCTGCCCCAGGATTCACAGGCTCCGCCCTACCAGGAACAGAAGCGCAGGCCGCCCCCACTTCCTCCCGGTGTCTATACGTGGGGTCTAGGATCCGAACTCAGGACCTTCCGCCTGCAAGGCAGAGGCTTAACCCCTGAGCCACCTCTCCAGCCCCAAAAGTGAAAGTTTTGCTTAAGGAAACTTTTACTACTGTGTTGATATACCAGCAAAGTTGTTGCCACCAGTTTAAAAGACATACTAATACAGGATATAAAAGAAGTAACAAGTGAGTTTTTGCAAATATTTTAATTGCATTTCTAACTGGTTCATTCTCCATATACCTGTATGTACATATTCATATATATTTGTGTGAGTACAAGCGTGAGGTATGTCTCCCACATTGTCTCCAACTTTAAGCTAATTGTCCTGTTTTAATGCTCCATGCTCGCCAATCTTAAGGCCAAACTATGGTTCCCTTGTGCACAAGGCCTTCAGCTTTAATAAAACTTACATTTCCTTAGTGTTTCCCTTGTTTTAGCTTCTTTTTAATCAGTGGGCCTCCATGTTGACCTTACAGGTTGGAGACTTTGAGTAATCTCTTGCAGTCTCCACACTCCATCCCAGAGCATTGAGGTTACAGATGCCCGTGGCTGCACCTGGCATTTTACATGGGTCCCAGGGATTTGAACTCAGGTCCTCATGCTGTGTAGCAATGACTCTTTCCCATGAAGCTATCTTCCGAGTCCCTAATACATGTTATAACTTTTTTCTTTTTTTCTCCCACATTTTATCTTTTTTCCTAATCATACAAACTCAAATCCTCTCCCTCCCACTGCCCCTCCCCAGTCACCCTTGTACTCTCCACCCTTCCCCCCTTCCTTTCATCCCCTCCCTCCCTTCCTCTCTCCCAGTGCCTTCTTCCTTCCTCTCTCCTATCCCCTGGAGCATCCTTTTGTGTGAATGCCAAACCTCCCTCTGAGTCCTCCACCTTAACGAGGGTTCAAGACTCAGTGGCATAGCCCGGAGCCCCTTCTTGGGCTCCCCATTAGTATGGGGACTCTATTATGACTGTTAATCCCATGTCTCTAAGGATCCTACTGCCTGGAGCTTTCTCCCCTGTGATCCATGCTAGACTTTGGGGGTTGTTAAAATGTCAGCCATTGTGCAGGTCAGGCAAAGTCCATTTATGGCTATTGCAGCCCTAACTTGTGTAGAGTATCTTGCATATCGTTGGGCCTCCCCATCTTTAGGCTCTTACAATCCTGCTGCTGCCTCTTCTGCAAGGTTCTCTGAGCTTTAGGATGGGGAGAGATTTGGCTGCTCTGGTTCCAGGTGATTAATGTAGGCTCTTTGCTGTTCTGAATTATGGTTTGTTGTTGTTTTCAGTTTTGCTTTTCCTGCACTGCCCTTGGCTGAATCCTAATTGGTACTAAAGGTCAATTCCTGAGGAGCAGGGAGTCCGCCCTGGTCTGGGTCTGGGGCAGAAAAGCCGTGTTTTAACTTTTAAATGCAGTGCTTCCCAATAGTCAAAAGACTGAAGGGCATTAGCTATCCCAATACTAGGATCATACAGACAAAGGAGGTAGAAATACTGACTCAAAGTTCAATTTTACTTGAATTAACTTAAGACTTCTGTGTACTGAATTACCACATGAGAGGAGTCTGTGAATCATTTTGTTACAAAGATTAAAAATTAACAACATGCATTAGTATTTCTATAAAGTTTTTTATAAGTTTATAACAGAACTATAAAACATTTATTGCACTTGAGTATTACACGTTTAGAGTCACAGCATGGGCACTGATGTCTTTTATGGCTTAACATCCACCTTATTGTATTTGTGTAATGCACATATAACACAAGCACATCTTTCCAAAATTTGAGGCAATGCACATTAACATAAAAGCCTCCAAATAAGATAGTTGGAAATTGTATTAAATATTGCTTTAATTAGTAATAGTTGCTATAATAATTAACATACACTTCTTTCAATCAGCTTTTGGTTTGAGAATTTGAATAGCAAATATAAATATTAAGACCTGAGTCAAGGCAAAACTGACAGTTCTTTGCAATTTGAGAGATGAACAAAACATGGATGGAAAATAAGCATGAACATTGGTTAAGATAATTGTTGATGTTTAAGGTCACATGGAAAAATGCCAAGGAATCAAGAGAACCAATAATAATGATGTCAGTTATGAAATAAATTTTTATGTTGAGATAACCAGCTGCATTTTGTATGTATACACGCTTACAGTTTATGTATATGCTTTGTGTGTGTGTGCGTGTGTGTGTCTGTCTGTCTGTGCGCACTCACATACTTGTGTGTAGATGTCTTCCTTGGTTGCTCTTTGCTATATTTTCTGAGCTAGGGTCTCTCTCTGAACCTGGAACTGACCAATTTGGCTAGACCTGTGAGCCAGCAAACCCTAGGCATCCTCCTGCTTCAGCCTCCTCAGCTCTTGGATCTCAGTTGTACATCACCGTGCTTGGCTATTTATAGGAGTGCTGGGGATCCAACCTCAGGTCCTCATCCTTGCAAGGCAAGCGCTTTATCTACTTAGCTATCTCTCTAGCCCCCATTTTTTTTGTTTAACAGAGTCTCACTCTAGCCTAGGCTGTTCTAGAACTCATCACATATTCCAGGCTGACTTTAGACCTGCATTAACCTTGCCTTCACCTTCCAAGTGCTAGGTTTACAGATGTGAGTCAACTTGCTACAGTTCAACTGTATTTTTAAAATTTTTTTATTATTTATTCAATTGTGTGGGTATGCGTGTGTGTGTGTGTGTGTGTGTGTGTGTGTGTGTGTGTGTGTAGAACCACGGATGAATTCGGGAACCACCATGGACCGCCTCCACCTCCTCCTTGTTTACTTTGCCCCGGGATTCACAGGCTCCGCCCTACCAGGACCGGAAATGCAGGCCGCCCCCACTTCCGCCCGGCATCTATACGTGGGGTCTAGGATCAGAACTTAGGACCTTCTGCCTGCAAAGCGGAGGCTTAACCCCTGAGCTATCTCTCCAGCCCCTCAACTGTATTATTTTAAAAGAGACCTTGAAAATTTTATT
This sequence comes from Typhlomys cinereus, assembly GCA_023101885.1. NCBI lineage: Eukaryota > Metazoa > Chordata > Mammalia > Rodentia > Platacanthomyidae > Typhlomys > Typhlomys cinereus. The sequence goes on along the minus strand of JALPQD010000050.1, from coordinate 4,358,956 downwards.
TATCTACTTATTTATCTGTGTGTGTGCATGCACGTGCGTGTGCATGTGTGTGTGCGTGCGTGTGTGTGTGTGTGTGTGTGTGTGTGTGTGTGTGTGCGCGCGCGCGCCAGAGGGCACTGTGTCTCCCTGTGGAGGACAAACCTCAGGTTCCCTCAACTTTAGGATGGGGAGAGATGGTGACCTTAGGAATCATCCTGGATTGCTTCTACTTCCTTTTATGCTTTGCTTTGGTATTTCCCAGGCTCCACCCACCATTTCTGCCTGGCGTTTTTATGTGGGTCCTGCTGTGGGAGGCGCCAAGGCCTAAACCTACTCCCTGGAGTTAGACATTGGCATATTGTGACGCAGAATCACAGGCAGATTCCTCTCCTTATTGTAGAGAGTTTGAATCACTTGCTGAGAGCAGATCTGCCTTTTGTTCTTGGGACTAGTAACACCAAGAAGTTCTCTGCATTTTCTTCCCTGTGCATTTGAGGCCATAAGAATATGTTTAACATAATCCTGTAAAGATTTGGCCATGCTGTTCTCTGTTTTTTCCCTGTTTTCCCCCCTTTAAATATTTGTACTTGCTGCAAATAAAGTCCTTTTGGATGATTTGGATGAAGGACATCCTAGTCCCCTCTGACCCAAGCCTGATTTAATTCCTACTGCTCCCACTTCTGTTTCCTGTGTTATCACTTGGGTCTATGCTGGTTTGAGGACCTGTGCACAATGATGTCTCAATGGGTCTTTCCCTAGGCCTGACTCCCCCTATGTTCAAGTTCTGCCTGGAGAAGCAAAACCCAACCTCTCTACCCTCCAGGTATCAAACTTGAGACCTTTTAGATTGGGGAGATGGAAGTTGAGTCAGTAGAATGCTCAGTACACAAGCTAGGGGACCTGAGTTCAGTCCCCAGCACCCATGTAATGGCTTTGGTTTGGGCACAGCTTACTGTAACCCCAGCTCTGAGGAGGCTGAGACAAGAGGATTCTTGGGGCTGGATGGCAGGACTAGCCCAACTGGGAAGCTCCAAGTTCAGCATTCGAAATGGTCTCAAAAAGTAAGGTGGAGAGCAATTGAGGAAGGCCCCCAAAGCCAATCTCTGCCCTCCACGTGCATGTGCACATGCATACAGATTGAAACAATTTAAAGCCTAAGATATAAGCACATATTCATCAACCCCTGCATAATGGTGCTTGTGGCTGCCTGCGATGGTTAGATTTGGGTGTCGACTTGATAGTTGCAGGATGTTTGGGGCACACCTGGGAAGAATCAATGGCTGGGGATGGCCCTTGAACAAGTGTGCAGGTGATGCTTTCACTGATAGGGAAGACCCAGAGAGGAAGTGCAAGGACTGCTTTTCCCTTATCCTGTGTCGACTTGCTGTGTGAGTACACCAACCATCCCTGCCTTCTTCGCTGCTGTTTCCACTGCTGCCTCTGTTCTTGGCCGACGTCCGAGCTTGATCCTTTCGGCCTCACTGCTGTTCTCACTGCCATTGGAGCCTAATCCTATGGGTTTGCTGAGGTTCCTCACTGACTTTGGAGCCCAGTGTGTTCTGTCTCACTGCTGCTCAACTCCAGCATTGGAACCCAGCCTCTTCAGCCCTCCAGTGTGATTGCGGCGGGAGACTTTCCTGGGATATTTCAGCCTTGTGAGACATTTGGCTCAAGAACTGAGCAGCTACAAGTAACTACTTTGAAGTACACCATTTTTCTTTGTGAGATATTTATCTATATATACAGATATAGATATAGATATATATTCTGTCGGTTCTGTTTCTCTAGTGAACCCTGAGTAATATACTGCTGAGCTATAGTACCCCCTCGGTGAGGGAGAATGGGAGTTGAGAGATCAAATAACTTACAACATTGCTGGGAGATGTTATCAGTTCTGACCCTGAGAATATCCTGCAAGAGGCTTGGGATTCAGCAGTCTTAGGGTTGCACTCAAGAGGTAACAGCTAGTCTTAGCCAAGCCATTGTCAGAAGTTAGCAAATTTATTAATGTCTCTATGGTACAACCAACCCTCCCCTCATCAGGTAAAAGTTTCTCTTCAGTCTCTCTAGAATTGCAGTAATGTGTTCCTCTTAGCCAAGAATGACCATGTGCCAAGTTCAAGGGCAGCTTGTGGTACCTGAGACACTATTTGGAAGATGGGGGGAGGGGGGCAATTAATCTCATTTTGGAACAATTACAAAGGTTCAGAGGAAGCCATTCCACAATATGTTTTTAATACTTTGGAATATTGATTGCTTGCACTGAAAGCTATGGAATAATAGAGGCAAGGAAGACTTCCTTAATCTCCCTGACTGTGATAATTAATCTTGGGTGTCAACCTGACCGCAGCACCTGACATTAACTGAGATAAGCTGTCAGACTTCCTGAAGAGATTATCTGGATCAATACATTTACAATACAAAGACCAGCCTTATATCTGATTGGAACCTCCCTAAGATCTGATTGGAACCTCCTAGTAGATCAGATAAAAGGAACCACAGAACAGAAGACTGGGAAGAAGAGAGACTCTCCAAGGATGTTTGCAGTAATTTAACCTGCCTCCAGCTTTAGCCACCAGCCATGTCACCTCCTCCATGAAAGACAGTTTCTCCCCTCTGGAACTGTAAAATAAATCTCCCTTTCTCCCTTAAGTTGATTGACTTTGAATGCTCTCTCACAGCAATAGTTAAGAGTAACTGTTACTTGCTGCATGAAGCAGGAACTCAGATCAGCCTTATGAAAGATGTCTTCTTTGTGACAGGATGAGATGCATGGCCACATCTCTATCATCACACAGACTGACTCCCCCATGAACCTGCAAGCAAAACCTACCTAAAATTTGGAAGCTTTATCATCCACTAGCATCCCCATGTTTTTCCCTGTCATTTCCCCACAATTTGCCAGTCTTGGCCCTTCTGTCTTATATCATCCCCTTGATTTATCATGCTTTGTTTAAAAGGACACATAAGTTTTGGAGTCTGACAGTTCTTACCCCTACCCCCTGCCTTTTTCCTTTTCATATTGGGGCAATCAGACCTAGGGTCTCGTGTATGTTAGACAAGCAACCTACCAATAAGCTTCATGCCCAATCTTCCCCTTTTTCTTAAAAAGAGAGAGAGAAAAAAAGAGAGGGCTGCTGTGCTTGTGAAAAATGTTAAATAAAGCATGGTCTATACTTTTCTTCTGTTAATCTGTCTTATGTAGGTTAATTACCAGCCACAGACCCTAAGGAGACAGAAGGAATTTTCTACAATACACACTCAGGGGATCCAGACACTGAATGCCATGGGTCCTAGAGCATCTCTTAACTTTTTATAAAAACTATTATTTATTTATTTACTTACTTACTTATTTATCTATTTATTTATTTATTTTGTGTGAGTGTGTATCAGAGGGCACTGCACATTCCTATGGTGGACCAAGGACGACTTTGGAAATCATCCTGGATTGTTTCTACCTCCTTTTTGATTTGCTTTGGGATTTTCCAGGCTCCGCCTACCAGGACAGGAAGTGCAGTCCACCTGCCATTTCCACCTAGTGTTTTCAGGTGGATCAGAACTCAGGAACTTCTGCTTTTAACCCCGACCCATCTCTCCAGCCTAGAGTATCTCTTTCAACTTTTGGTGAATAGATCTCTTACCCACAGGATGCCATTGAAATTGGGCCAATGTCAGCATATGTTATCACCCAACACCCTATTTCCTTATCCTTCTTCATCCTCTCACTTTCCTATCCCATACTGTCATCTCCCCAACCCCCAACTACACCCTCTTCCCTTCTGAGATCACAATACAGATGTACATCTTTTTCCTTGTAAATTTTTTACACTTTTCAAACTGATTTGCATACTACAAAGTATTATCTGGCTCATACATGTACAACTTAATTATTCAGAGTACCTCACTTAGGTAACCAAATTGAAAAATAAATATGGTTGCAATGCACTCCCCATAGGGTCTGGGAGATAGTGGGTTTAAGAAGTGCTTGCTCTAGATGTGAGTTTGAATCCCCAGCGCCTTGTAAAAAGCTGGGCGTGACTGAATGTGCCTGTAACCCAAGCACTGGGTGATGGAGTTAGATCTCCAGAGCTTGCTAGCCAGCCAGCCTAACGACAACAGGCAAGCTTCTGTTCAGTGAGTGACCCTGTCTCAATACATAAGGTCGAATGATAGACGACGAAATTCTGTTCTGACCTTCACGTGTGCACCACACACACACACACACACCACCACCACCACACACCACACCACACCAGTAAATGTCCTTTGTGTAGTGCATGTTTCACTAGAACGCTAATAAATGTTTAAAATTTATGTCAACAGGAGTATCAATGGAAATGATTTTATTGTTTCATTTTTTCAACACTTGTATGCATTACTTTTATTTATTTTTTATTTTCGATGTGTGCCTCTGTGTGTATGTCTGTATGTATCAGAGGGCACCGTGTGTGCCTACAGAGGCCCAAGGGTGACTTTGGGAAAAATCCTGGATTGCTTCTACCTCCTATTTGCTTTTGTGTTGGAGCTTCCCAGGCTTTGCTTTCTAGGACGGAAGTACAGATGCCCCCCCACCCCCACCCCCACCCCCACCCCCACCCCCACCCCCACCCCCACCCCCTGCCATTTCTGCCAGGCGTTTTTACATGGGATCCAGGATCCAAACACAAGACTTTCTTCTTTCCAGACAGAGGCTTAACTCCTGAGTCATTTTTCCAGCTTGCATTACTTTTATTTAAGAGAGAGAGAGAGAGAGAGAGAGAGAGAGAGAGAGAGAGAAGCAGAACCAAGAAGATAGCTCAGTTGGTAAAGTGCTTGTCACAAGCGCATGAAAACCTGGCAGATCAAATTGAGATATGAGGTAAGTCGATAAGAAGCACCATAGATGACAGCCCTGACCAAGTCCCCTGCTCCCTAGGGAGTGCTTAGAAAAGACCATGAATCCTGCAGTGGGCCAGGCCACAGCTCGGCCGGCTGAAGTGTCAAGGAGGGGGGACACAATGCCTTAGTCCATTTCTGCTGCTGTAACAAATTATCTGGGACTGAGCAATTTACAAGGAGCAGACATTTGTTTATTCCTCAGAGTTCTGGAGGCTGGGAAGTCCAAGATAAGGTGACAGGTAGGTTTGGTGTCTGGTGTGGCCTATTCTGATGGATACCTGTGTAGGTGTCCTCATGTGATGGAAGGCAGAAATGGAAAGCTCTTATATTAGGTTGCAAATCCCAGTAATTAGGCTCCCACCCTTCCTCCAAATTAATCTCTCCCAAGGAGACCACCTTTGAATATTAGCATGTTGGCAGTTACATTCTGGGGAACATGTACTGAGAGGTACTCAGCCTGGAGCCAGAGATGGGGTTCAACTGAAGCTCACAGATTATTTAGTACCTATGAGATACTGAAAACATTGTAAAGGTGATGATACAGGTCAACTGTTAAAACAGAAACAAATGTCTTCCAAGGCTTAAACATTCACATCAAGTGGGACATGGGGGTTGGGGGTGGAGGTAAAGGTACGGGGTGAGGCTGAGTTTCCAGAAAATTGTTGGTGTCTGCATACAGTCAGTCATGATTGACATTCTGCATAGTTCATTAACTAAAGTCTCAGAAGGAGTTGAATGTAAAATACATCACGAGTTGGATTAAAAACAGAGAATTAGATTTAGTTTGTCAATTAGTATGGGCTGGCTGATAGGGCGAATTTCTTGACCATGTGTGCTCTCGCTCTGTATGTTTCAAGGGGGAGTTCTCCACTGGGTCTCCATTTGGTTTACCCACCAATCAAAGGAGAGGTACCAAAAAAGCACTCCTAATGGAGCTGATGTACTGTAAGTACATGAAAGATTGCAAACAGCTGTTACAGCTAATAAATGCTTGATGAAGTAGAACAGAAGCTGATAATGGAGGAGAAAGTATTTCTTCTGACCAAACTGCAGTTAGCTATTCATTAGTTACAGCCCTGACATAAAATCATGTAAATCATGTTTGACTACATGCTGGAGGGAAAAAATCACATAATGAACTCAAGGTACCTGTTGACATCAAAAATTAGACTGGGAAATGGGACAAAGAAAATGAGTGAGACCCGAGAAACTGAGGGAAGGTTCAAGGGAAGAGAGCAGAGGCAGGTACCCTTACCAATCTTTTCTATTTCTGTCCTGGGAGCTAGCATGACATCGATGTCTCCCGCTGCAGGCAGACCTTCTGGCCTTCACATACTACATCCTGAATCTCACATAGCTGTTTTCTGTGTGGGATGTTGCCTGATTCCCAGCCTTATGTCTTGCCTCAGGGTGGTGTTCTGTCTTCCTGGGGTGTGTGTCCTCCTAAAGCTTCACAGTTATCTGTATCCATATCATCTTCCTAAGAACCAGTTAGTTAGACACAATGCTGCCATTTTCACCTCTAATGCTTAATGTTCTTCCCATGACTTTTCCATCTTGCTACCTTAGGAGTACACTGTACACACATCTCCAGCTATGTAGAGGAAGTTGTCTTTTCTGTGTTTCTTCCATTTCCTGCACACAGTAGACAAGCACTAAGGAGCCATTTAATGAATAGGTTAATGCACAGGCTTTAATCAAGGTAGGTTACCATAACTAGTCTGCTCTCTGACTAGAAGTCCCAGGGAAAGGGGGCTCATGGTAACTGCTTGGTGTCTACTCTCCTGTTTTCTCTCACCAATAGGTTGATTCAGATTCTCTAGCACTCCTCATTAACCTGACACAACCCTGGGGAGGGGGACCTCAAATCATCATCATCCACCAGGAAGCCCAGTTTTTCTACTTTACCACTGTACCGTACTTCCTTGAGCCCAACAAAGAATGTACTGGCCAGCACAAGGCTTGACAGACTGAACTGGACTTAGAGCCTCTCTTCCAGGTAGCGGAGTCCCCACCCACCCCATGCCCCAACTGCTCTTAACTGTCGCTCAGAACTTTGCTTCTGACCTCAGCACCTGCCTACCTGTCCTTTGGATGGTCACTGGCTAGGAGTCAGGAGAGCTTTTCAGGACCAGGTGAAAACTCTATGTAATGATTTGGGCCAAACCAAATATTGTTTCTTGAGGCAAGCACAATTGTCTTAAAGTTTTGCTTGCTTTTATTTGTGTTTTAAAGACCTTGATGCTGTTCTCCCTTCTGATTTGCAGGTCACTGTAGAAATCAACTTGGCTATCTGAGCATCTTTCAGTTTTGTGCAAAGACTTTAACATAGAGATATCTTCAGAATGTAAATATATTGCTATCATGATCATAAAGTATAAATAGTCATTGTAAAAATTCATGCAATTCAGAGTGTATTCTCCAACTTTATATGATAACCATCTGTCCCACTTGTAGTTGAGAATGACAGAGGGGAAAAGAGAGAGAGGGAGAGAGAGAGATTGTCATGGTTTGAAATGTGTCCCCCACAATCTCATGTGTTTGGCAAGGTCATGGTATCTTGAGAGGTGGAGCTTTGCTGGAGGAAGGCAGTCACAAGGGGTGGGCTTTGAGGTGGATTAGTCCCATCCTACCTTTAGGTGAAGTCTGCCTTTGCTGCAAGCAGTCTGCAGCTCTCAGCATCCAAGACGTCTGCAGTGACTTAGCCTCCTCCAGCTTTGGCCAGCCAGCCATGCCTCCTCTGCTTTGAGAGACTGTCCCTTCCCTCTGGAACCGTAAGCTGAATAAACCCCTTTCTCCCTTAAGTTGATCGACTTTGGGTGTTCTCTCACAGCAATAGTTAAGAGTAACTGTTACAGAGATATTAATGTAATCACAGTATATTCAATGCCTACGGTCCATTATCATTTGGCCTGAAAATATATGAATTCTATTTAAAACAGATAGAAAATATCACTGTCAAAAGCTTATCACAATGAACTTAAACTCATCTATATACCCCCCTCCTTTCCTGAAAGTTATCTTTTTTGTGTGTGATTACAAGCAGTGAGTGATACAATGAACTTCCTGTGGCATGTCTCTTTGACTGTGTGTTTATGGAAATTCCCTAAAACATGTTACTCTTGGGTCTAATTTTTTAAATTCTGAAAGATTTCTGAATTATCCTACCACAAAGAATTTTACACTTGTGTGAGATTATATGTCCCAGGGCTGACTTTTCTACTATATATAGTAGATTCAAATGTCTGGGGCCATTATTGTTTTGGGAAGTACTGAAAATATTTTATCTTATTTTAAATTTCATTTAAAATCAATAGAAAATACGCATTTAATGTAGAATGAGTCCAGACTCACTGGTATTTATATTTTTAGCAATAGCCATAAAAGTTTATTTTAACTGAAATATATTTAACATTTATAATTATTTAAATTAAAATGCATTTACTTTTTTGTGGAGGAGAAGTCCAGAATAGAAAATGGATGTGAGTCATATACATTAAAAGTTCTATTCCTGGGCTGGAGAGGTGGCTCAGGGGTTAAGCCTCCGCCTTGCAGGAGGAAGGTCCTGAGTTCGGATCCCAGATCCCACATATAGACGCCAGGTGGAAGCCGGGGCGACCTGCGCTTCTGGTCCTGGTAGGGCGGAGCCTGTGAATCCCGGGGCAGAAGGAGGTGGGGGCATCCATGGTGGTTCACGAATTTGTCCGTGGTTCGACACACACACACACAGACATACATACACACGCACATGCTCACAGTTGAATAAATAATAATAATAATAATAAAAATTAAAAAAAAAGTTCTATTCCTTCTTATACTCATGACTTGGAGAATTTTCCTTTATTTTTTGACAGTCTTCTATGCAAAAGAAAATAGCATTTCACGGATGTTTTTACTTGCAGTTCCTTGGTTGTTTGTGAAGTGTTATCTCGTAAGCTTACTGGCCATATACATTTTCTTTATGAATAGATTATTTATATCCTTCCTCATATTTTTATTGGGCTACCCATATTTTTACAGCATGACAACTGTTGCAGTTTTTATCATCTTGAATTTCAGATTTGTTGTTATCTCTCTGCTATGGTATGTAAAGTGTTTTGCACACTAAAGCTCTCAAGCATTTATTTCCTGTTGCTGAATGAATATGGGACCTCAACCTAGGGGAATAAGGGGGTTCATTTTGGCTTATGATTCTTTAGGTTGCATTCTATTATGCTGTCAGGAGAGCTTATACTAACTTCAGAAGTAGAAGAAACTGATCACACCATATTCACAAAAACTGAGAGAAGGTCATACTTCTTAGCTTGCTATTTTGCCAAAGCCAACCAACTTTTCCTCTACCTTATCTACTTGCCCAGGGAATGATCCTATCTACTGTAGGCTGGGCCTTCCCACATCAAGGAGATCATGTTTCACAGACTCCCTTAGGCTCACCTTAATTAAGGTGTGTCTGAGTGTGTCTAAAGGCTCAGTTCTCAGTTGTCAAGTTGACACATGTATCTAACTGGTACAGTACCATTCCTACAAAAACTTATTTAAACATTCCTTTACTTTCTTGATAGGCTATCTATGGCTGCTACTATTTATGATAATATTTTCACTTCATTGCAACTACATACTTTTATGACATGGAAAATGACTATTGAAGGATTTTGTTTTCTAAGTGCATAGCTAATTGTTCCAACATCAGGGGACAATAATTTGAAATTTTACCTTTATCAAACATTAAATTCTCATATATTCATCATCTTTTCCTTGAATCTCTTCCATCACACCGATCCATGTATCTACTGCTACACTGGTACCTAGTTTTAACCATATAATTTTATAATATCGTGGCTTCTTTTAAAGCAATCACTATTGCTTTCCCTACAATCTTTTTTCAGATTTATTCTTGATTTTGTTATACATTTACTGTGATGAATTTGATGAATTTTAAGAGTGACAGTTTCAAGTACCAAAAAAAAAAAAAAAAAAAAGTCTACTGAGTCTTGTAAATGTTAGACTTCCTTTAATTGCATGAAAAAAGAATATTTTTTATCAAACCGCATCTACTTCTCCAGGAACCTCTCATTTTTATTTATTTGAACTTCTGGTTTATCCATTTGGCCTTCAGTCCACCCGGATCTGGCCATGTTAGCAGTCTCCTTCATGAGACTACCAATTCTCTGTGAGACAAGAGCTTGGTGGCAGTGTAGGGGACTTGCCTGCATCTTCATTAGGTGAGTTGGAGAGTCCTTTATCATCATCTTCCATCTTCAGATCTTCTGAGACTTCCATTCTGCCTGTCAAGCACTGTGCCAGGTCCCCCTCCTCAGCCAGCACCGCTAACCTCTGGTCTGCTCCCACTCTATTACTGTTCTTTCTCCATCTTGAATTCAGAGGGATCTTTCTAGCCAGATCCCAGGTTCCCTTTCTTGAAAACTCTCAGCAATTGTCCACCCTATTAGTTTGCCACTGCGTACCAACTTAGTATATTAAAAAAATGACACAAACCCACTGTCTTACAGTTGGCTGGGTCAGAAGTCCAGAATCAAACTCACTGGGCTAAAATCAAGGGCTCAAAATGGCTGGGGTCTTTTATGGAGACTCAAGGGCAAATTTGTTTCTTGTCTTCCCAACTTCTAGAACACACCTGCACTCCTTGGTTCGCAGTTGCTTTTCTGTCTTCAGGAAATGATACGTCTGTGTCATTTTCCCTCTGTTTCTTTCCTAGTCTATGCTTCCCATCTTCCTGTTATAAGTAGAATCATAAGAACCACTGTGATCCAATTGGGCCTAGAATTGTCTTCCATTCCTCACCCCCCCCCCCAAAAAATTCTTAATTACATTTGTAATTACATGCCCCTGATGATCACAAGTTCCCAGCTAGGGATGTGGACATGGTTCGGGGACCATCCTTCTTAACACATTAATGGCTTTGAGAATGAAGTTCTAGCCCCTTAAGAGGGAGGCACAGTTGACCAGCTCCCACCACCTCTGTGCAGCCTCAAGCTGCACTTTCAAGTTCCTTACACCAGCATATGAGTTTCTCTTAGTTTCTGGAACTATCTTGACCTGCTCCTCTGGTCCCCATAGGGCTAGCTGCTCTGCCTGGGAAAATCATTCCTTTATCTCTTCCTGTGAACAGATCGTACCACACTTCCAGTCTTGACTTGTACCTTGCTTTCCCAGAGTTTTTGAAAACGTCACCTTTCCTCCTGCTGTCACAGAGGGCTTGCATGTCATCCTTCTATGTTCATGACCTGTTTGTATTACCTTTAAAATTATTGCTTATTTCTTTCCCCAAATGTAAGCACTTTGAGGCCAAAACAAGAGCAGAATGTCCATAGGCCACTTCAACTCCCTGCTGAATGCTCAAAAGGTTAATTTCATAATAACATGCAAATTATTTTAGTCTGTAGGACTCACTGTATGAGCAGTTACTCATCATTCATTAACAAATATTTACTGAGCACAAATTTGACATGCTGAGGTAGTGAAAAACAACAAACACTCTCACCTGAATTGTTATAAGGACATCTTGGTGGGGGTATAGCCACGAGGATATGAGTAATGGTTTTTCTTCTTCAGGAAAATGGACATGGAGGTTGGTGAGCCAATAGATTTTAGTTCTGGAGATCATCAGCAAATGGTTCGGAAAGCAGCAGATACAAGCTCTTCATCTGATCCATCCTATAAATCTTCGCCGGAAAATAAGCAGAAAGAAACTAAAGGGAGTCCATATCCAAAGGCCAGAGAGCGAGCAAATACCTATGTGGTACAAATTTCAGAGGAAATTACTCCAGTTGAGAACAACACAAATTCGTCTGGTGTATTCAGTGATGCAACTGTCCGTAGAGGTGAGAAGGACGGAATATTTCTGTAAAACAATTACATGGTGTGGATTGTCAGAAAAACTTGGTTTTGTTTTTACTTAGCTTTTTTGACTAAATATGATATAGAATGCCATAATGCATTACTAAAAACTTGTTTAGGAGATTCAGATGCAGACTTCCTCATAAATATATGGTAAATAACTCCTCATAAATAATAATTCCTCATAAATATATGGTAAATATATGGTAAATAGATTAGCTATCAATTGTAAACTGTTCTCATATGCAATGTAATGACATTGTAGTGACCAAAGTTTTTATATTTTTAAAATATTTACTTTTTATTCCATATGTCATTAAATCATTTGTTTTTTTATTCTTTTTTTCTTCCCACATATTATTTTTTCTCCCACATTTTATTTTTTTCTGCATTCATCAAGCTCAATAGGTACGCCATCCTCTCCTTCCCTCCTCCCCTCCCCAGACCCCCTCCCATTCTCCCCCCCTTTTCCCCTTCCTTTTCATGCCCCTCCCTCCCTCCCCATCTTCCAATGCCTCCCCCTGTCTCCCTTCCATCCCCTGGAGCATCCTTTTGTGTGAATGCCAAACCTCCCTCTGAGTCCTCCACCCTAGTGAGGGCTCAGGACTCAGTGGCATAGCCCAGAGCCCTTTCTTGGGCTCCCCATTAGTATGGGAACTCTATTATGACTGTTAATCCCTTGCTTCTAAGCCTACTACCTGGAGCTTTCTCCCCTGTGATCCATGCTAGACTCTGGGGGTCATTAAAATGTCAGCCATTGTACAGGTCAGGCAAAGTCCAATTATGGCTACTGCAGCCCTAACTTATGTGGAGTATCTTGCATATCATTGGTCCTCCCCATCTTTAGGCTCTTAACAATCCTGCTGACCCCTCTTCTGCAAGGTTCTCTGAGCTTTAGGATGAGGAGAGATTTGGCTGGTCTGGTTCCAGGTGATTGATGTGGGTCTTTGGTGTTCTGAATTATGGTTTGTTGTTTTCAGTTTTGCTTTTCCTGCACTGCCCTTGGCTGCATCCTGATTGGTATCAAAGGGCATCTCCTAACCAAAGATAAAAGACTGTTTAAATGAAGATCTTAATATAAGAGGAGATTCAAAGGTAGATGGAATAGTAATAGGACACAGCAGTGAGGGGGATCAGTGTCCCATTTGCAGGATGGTGACCTATCTGCTAGTCCCTAAACCCTCCCTGATTGGTGAGATCAAACCTCTTTAGTCACAAGTGACCAGGAAGGGAAGTGAGAGTGAGCTTCACCAGATGTCTCACTACTTACATGCAATGCTTAACAGTGACCTATTTTCTCTACTGAAGCATGATCCCCTCTCTCCTTTTTTCTGGAGGGGCCCTCCTTCCCCTTCCCTCCTGTTTATAATCTTTGTGATTTACAGTTAGTATTACAGAGATTTACCTTTGAATATGTCATTAAGTGGGTTTGGTACTAGGATCCACCTATTAGGGAATACATACAGTGTCTAATTTTCTGTGTCTGGGATATTTCACTCAATATATTTTTTTCTAATTCCATCTATTTCTCAGCAAATTTCATTAATTCATCATTTTTGATGGCTGAGTAGGATTCCATTATATAAATGTACCATATTTTCCTTATACATTCGTCAACTGTTGGGCATTTGGGTTGATTCCACAACTTTGCTATTATACATAGTGCTGCAATGAACATGGTTGTGCTTGTGCCACTGTAGTGAATTTTTGCATTATGGGATTATTCCCAGAAGTGGCATAGCAGGGTTATATGGCATTTCAATCTTTAACTTTTTTAGAAATTGCCAAACTCATCACCAGAGTAGTTGTATAATCCTGCATTACCACCAGCAATGTAGGAGAGTTCCCTTTTCTCCACATCCTCTCCAGCATTTGGTGTTGTTTCTATTGTGGATTTTTGCCATCCTGACCAGGATGACATGATATCTCAGGGGAGTTTTGATGTGCATTTCCCTGATGGCTAAGGATGTGGAGCATTTTTAAAAGATATTTGTTAGACATTTCAATTTCGTCTCTGGAAAAGTTTCTTTTGAGTTCCCAGACCCATTTTTTAATTGGGCCATTAGTTTCTTAGTGTTTAGTTTTCTAAGTTCTTTGTGCACTCTGGATAATAGAGCTCTATCAGATATGTGGTTAGTAAAGATTTTCTCCCATCCTGTGAGTTGCCTTTTTGCTCGGTTTACAATCTCTTTATCTGAACAGAAGCTCTTTATTTCATAAGATGCCATTTGTTGAGTGTTGGTTCTAGTGACTGTGCTATTGGATTTCGGTTTAGGAAACATTGGCTTAGTCTAATCAGCTTGAGGGAGTTCCCTATCCTTCAACTAGGGTTTTTATAGTCTCTGGCCTAATATTAAGGTCCTTGATCCATTTGGAATTGTATTTTCGTGCATGATGACAAGTACAGGTACAATTTTAAGCTTTTGCATGTATATATCCAGTTTTGCCAACACGATTTGTTGAAGTTGCTATTTTTTCTATTGAATTTTTTGGCCCCTTTGTCAAAGACCAAATGTTTGTAATCGTGTGGGCTTAACCCCTGAGCCATCGCTTCAGCCCCAACTTTGTTATTTTTTATTATTATTATTATTTATTCAACTGTGTGCATGTCCATGTGTATGTGCGCGCCTGTGTGTGTGTGTGTGTGCGTGTGTGCGTGTGTGTGTGTGTGTGTGTGTGTGTGTGTGTAGAACCACGGACGAATTCGTGAACCACCATGGACTCCTCCACCTCCTTCTGCCCCGGGATTCACAGGCTCCGCCCTACCAGGATCACAAGCGCAGGCCGCCCCGCTTCCGCCTGGCGTCTATACGTGGGATCTGGGATCCGAACTCAGGACCTTCCGCCTGCAAGGCAGAGGCTTAACCCCTGAGCCACCTCTCCAGCCCCCAACTTTGTTATTTTTATGAACTGCTTTCAGCTTCTTCTTGTGGAAGGCATAAGGGAAAGGCCCACACTCATCCTTTTAGTGCATACCTAGTGGCCCCAGCCCCCTGCACTAAAAAGACTGTTTTTTTCCCTTGTTTGCCCTTGCACGTGTGTTAAAGGTAAGTTGATCATAAAAAACAAAAGTATTTCTAGACCCTCAACTCTATATGTATAGATCTATATGTATATTCTTCTGAGGCTGGAGAACATGTACTATTATTTTCTCATGGTCCTGCTACATCACGATGCCAAATAAAATGAATATTTTAATGTAGGTGGCACATATTTGGATGTATTTGTTCTGGGGTTTTTATTAAGAAAGCTCAATCCTGGGCTGGAAAGATGGCTTAGGGGTTAAGACTGTGTCTCAGAAGCAGAAGGTCCTAAGTTTCCGATGCCAGGCAGAAATGGCAGTAGCCTGTACTTCTGGCCCTGGGTAGGTGAAGCCTGGGAAATCCCAGAGCAAAGCAAGAAGGAGGCAGAAGCATTGCAAGATGATTCCAGAGTCACCTTTGGTCCTCCACAGGGACACACACACACACACACACACTCACACATTTAAAAAAAAAGAGAGAGGGAGAAAGAGAGAACGAGAGAAAGAGAAAGAGAGAAAGAGAAAGAAAGAGAGAAAGAGAAAGAAAGAGAGAAAGAGAAAAAGAAAGAGAAAGAGAGAAAGACAAAAAGAAAGACAGACAGAAAGAAGGAAAAGACAGAAAGAAAGAAAGAAAGAAAGAGAGAGAGAGAAAGAAAGAAAGAAAGAAAGAAAGAAAGAAAGAAAGAAAGAAAGAAAGAAAGAAAGAAAGAAAGAAAGAAAGAAAGAAAGAAAGAAAGAAAGAAAGAAAGAAAGAAAGAAAAAGAAAGGCGCAGTCTGATTTGTTCCTGCCATGCATGGAAACTGCCGCAGGAGAGTTGAGCAGATCACTGTGCATTAAAATGAAGACAATAGCATGTTTCCTTCCTTTTTAGTTGCAGTGAAGCCACACACAAAAGAAATAAAACATCGTGACAGTGCTGTCCTTACCGGGTCGAGGGGACCATGGACAGCAGAGGGCACGCAGAAAGAGTTGCCGCATTCTGTGCACTGGGCTCTGGCAAGTCACTTTCTTGCCACTCTTGACTGATTTTTAATTGGCCAGCTTGCCTGGTTTCTGCTTCAGTCAGCAGAAGGGAGGGGTTTCTAAGCGCAGGAAGGCAGGACACAGCAGAGGAGGGAAACAAACCTCTGTCAATTCTGCGGCACCTCAAAGGAGTGACTCTGGTTCTCCCAGTGGCCCCAGGCACCGCAGATGTCTGTTCCACGCAAAGGGCAAGCTACAGCTGAGATGTGCAGATAGGGTTGGTCTGAGGCTCCTGTGTGCATTATAAGAAATCAAATTCCTGGGTTTGCCTTTATTTACAGATAAACCCTAAATCTTTGGGTGTCTTATAAAGCTCCTTTAACAGTTGGACTGAATAATCTTTGCTCTTAAGACAAGGTCTCTCTGTGGTGCCCTGGTGTTCTCTTAGTCCTAGGATCTTACCCCAAGTCCTTTTGAGCAGCTGGGATTACAGGTGTGCCTTGTGGTTCCTAGCTTTAATTGAATTATTATTATTATTATATTAACAACCCCGCAGAGTTGTTTGATTGCCATCACTGTTCTGTTTGCTAAGCAAACTAGAACTCCCTTTCCTGTCCCTAAAAAGTCAAAGGATCTTCAGTGGCGGTGATAGTGTTTCTGGACACAACAGGGCCATTGCCCCCATGAACTCACTGTGCTGTGTGACCTGCACAAGACTTGGCCCTGTCCCAGCATTTTGTCCTGAGGGGGAAGGAGACCTGCTTTCTTCAGTGGTGTAGCCACTGACATGAGGTCCATGCCCCAGCAAGTGCCCAGTGAGCCGCACACACTAAAGGGCAAAAAGAAGCATGGATGGGTTATGAGGTAGGTTTTCTGCAGAAGAAAGGGGATGGGATCAGGCGGTATGGGGTGAAAATGACTTAAGTTTACTGGATACATGTATGAAATTGTCAAAGAATTAAAAAAAAAGCGAAAGGAAAAAAATTCAGTGAGGATCAAAAACTGGAAATCACACATAATTTCACTTGTAAATAGTGGGCCATCAAGTAATGTTTCTGTCTCCTCAGATTTCATTGTGAAAGTATTCATCATCCTGTCGATTCAGCTGTTTGTCACGGCTTTCATTATCGGCCTGTTCGTATTCTGGTAAGTCTTCCTTACTGATGCTTGATCTAGCTGTTACATTGTCCGTGCAATCCTCACTGAATCTGTTGATTTAGCTTATTTCAAAAAGTATGTTTGTTTTTCTCCATCGCTCAAAGAAGAAAATATTTCCTCTAGGATGGAAGGATATTTCTAGAATTTAACTTTGTAAGCCATGAACTTTTACTCTTATTTTGGCACTATTTTTTTTTTTTTTTTTCCTGAAAGCTGCTTTCACAAGTAAAACTGGATAAAGCAAAGTTAAGTGAGATTATGGGTTGCTCAAAGGCTTGGAACACTGTAAATTCAAAAATTATGTGATGAACTTTAATTCATCACTAGCTGTATTAGAGTTCTCTGAAGAAACATAATCTATAGAAAGTAATATATAAAAATAAGTTTATTAAAATAACTCACAATAAAAAATAGTGTACTTCAAAGTAGCCGCCTGTAGCTGTTTCGTTCTCGACCAGAATGTTCCACAAAGCCAAAAGATCCAAAGAAGTGAGCCTTTACCTTTCTGGAGGGTTGAAGACACTGGGCTCTGATATCAATGAAGAACAGCTGGGCTCTGACATAAGTGATGAATAGTGAACAGCAGCAAGGCCTAGAGACCAGGCTCCAAAGGCAGCGGGAACAGCAACAACGCGGTGGAAAAGATGAAGCTCAAGTCAGCCAAGGACAGAGGCAACAGCAGCAGCAACAAAGAAGGCCACATGTTTTAAAAGTGCATGATACTCAAAGAGTAGACTCCACAGCAAGTCGACACAGGATGAAGGAAGAGCAAGTCCCTCCTCCTTGCACTTCCTGTTATCTGGTCCACCACTGGAAAGTAACCACCCATTATGGGCTGGGTTCTTCACAGCAATCAGTCAAGTACCTGCAGACTTGCAGGGGCCGTTCCAACCATTAACCCTCTACAGTTCCGCCCCAAACAGTCTGCAGCTGTCAAGTTGATACCAAAATGCAACCATAACCTTAGCTAAGTTCATTCTGTGAAAATATGAATCTGAAACACAAATCTTGAGTTTATTTCTTTAAGTTCGCACATATATCAGTATTTTCTTACATGAAGAATTTCAATAGGTGTTTGCTGTTATTTAAATTTGACTTAAAATTAAAATGTTTTTTCATTAATGTATCTTTTTTTGTTGATGTTGGGGGTTTGAATGCAGGGCTTCACATGTGCCAAGTGGCTACTGACTATATCACAGAACAACACCAATATTTTATTTCTTCTTTAAGAAGAACATTTTATATCCACCCACATTCTTTGATCAGAGTTTTCCCTATTCTCATGATATTGTCATGCTTAAATTCATATTTGTGTTATCAAAACATACTATTTATCTCGTAAAATCGTATCCATTTCTTTTAATCAGGAAAACTTTAAGAATGTGGGTACTTGCAAATCCCTGGTTCACCTACGCACTCTTGTAAGTATGTTAATTTAAATAAAACATGACTGTTCTGTTAGCGATTGACTGAGATTTTACTATTGTTAAAGCTCAAGCACTTCATTGATTGCTTTGTTCTATGTCTGCAAAGCAATCTATAATTTCCTTCGTCTTTAAATTTTGGATTGCTAAGAAACTGCCAAATAGAAGTGTTTCAGATGCATAGTTTACACTTGTATTCATATTTTATTGCCTCATGTTCTCATAAGTCATTCTCATTGACTGGTGATTGTAGACTTTGAGTATTTTTCTAATAAAACATAAGAGAATTGTATTTTTTAATTTATTTTTTAAAATGAGGCAAAGTATAACGTTCTTGCCTGGCATGTTGGTGCATGTCTATAGTCCCAGCATTTGGGAGGTAGAGGATCAGAAGTTCAAGGCCAGCCTTAGTTACATAGTGAGTATGAGGTTAGCCTGAGGTACATGAGACTCTGCTTAACAACAAACAACAAACAACTCCTAAGAGATCAAACCAAACAAACATGAAAAGTAAGATAGAGTAAAACATTCTCTGAGGGACAGAACTGCAGATATGGAGACCAAATTAGTGCTTGCCGGAAGTTAGCGTCAGCTGATTGCCACAGGGGACAGTACCAGGGAGGTCTTTGTTGGTGTGTTATTGGTGGGAAGCTTTGAATGTTATTTATGGTACACTCACATGCACATATGTACACTCACATATGTGTCATAGTTTCATGTCAAGAATTATGCAGCCTCAATATATCGATGTCACATTACTGGTAGTGATTTCGTACCGTAAGTATACAAATCACTATCCTTGGAGAACTGAGTGGAAGTCCCATAGAGCCATCTGCCCTTTGCAACTTCCTGCTAATCTACTTATTTTTTAAAGCATCCCAAGTTATCTGTGGATGGCAATGAAAAAAGTTCATTTGAAAGGCTTAAAAAAGAGAAGCAAGGAAATGTCAATTTTGCTTCAAAATTGCTGTGGGAGTTTTGCATTATCGGACAGGCCACGCAGTGTGATGTACATGAGCATCTGTATCCCTCTTCCTGTGATAAAGTCACTGCAGGCAAATAACACATGGCTTTGCACCGTTCTCCAGCCCAGGATTCTTTGCTGTGCTTATTATACTTGCTTGCTGTGGGAATCTCCGACGCGAAGTACCTGCAAATTACATTCTCCTGGGATTCTTTGTAAGTATCCTCTGCAGGCATGTGTTCTTTCTAGCTCAACTCTGAGGCATCCTTTAGTCAGACTTACCAATGCCATTCCTTTGACTGTGGAAGCTAGTTATACAGGAACAAAATAGGGACTATGTGTCAGACTTTCTCCTGGGGAGAGTCTTGTTGTTAATGAAGTAGTAACTTCCTCTCGAGCCAGTATCCTTCCCTTTATTGAGATGAGGATTCGAGTCTTGGACTCTAACTGCGTGCTGGCAAATTTGCTTTGGGAGGATTCAGTCTAGAGACAGGGCTGCATCTCAGGAGCCCTTGTGAATCCTCTGCCAGGCATGAAAATGCACTTCTTTAGGTGGTAAGCGGCTCCCACATCTAGCTTAAAAGTAGAGATGTCCTTTTCTTCATTTTTTGTAAAGTGTGTTTTATTTCTATTTCAAGTTCCTGTGGGAGGAGACACTGTCTCTGGGCTTAGGTAGTCCCCCCCCCCAATTCCACAATGATCTCTTCAGGTCAGCGGACACCTGTACTGGCAGACTGAACTGGCTCCCCCACCCTGGTGGGAGAAGCTTCCACCCTTCTCTGTCACTTAGTGTCGTTCTGGACATACAGATCCACAGGACTCCTTTCTTACAGTCCACCCTGCTTTGTCGTGCCCATGGGGACCCCGGGATTCTGCTGGTCTCAAACCTGCACAAAATAGGAGTTTTTATCCACCTCCCCCCCATCCCAGGCTCAACATCCTGGAGGGTCCAGCGCTCCTTCCCCGGGAACTAGTAGCATCTGAGAGTTATTCCCCCAACCCTGACTTTCCACCTAAGGGTCAGGCCAGAGTTCCCGGAGGCTCCGGGGGGCTGCAGTCTTTCCACAGCTGGCCGCACACACTCCCTGTTTTCCGATGCTCTTGGGAATGTCCAAACTGTCCGGCACGACTCAGGCTGCCACCTGCCAGGGTCTGTGTGTCCTCCCACGCGGGGCTCAGCATCTTTTCCCAGGAAGACTCGCTTACTCATTGGCTTATTCCTTGGCGGGTTCCAGATCAGATTTGAGGGGCTGCTTTGAGAAGACGAGATAAACTGACCGGGAAATCCAGTGGAAGGAGAGGGTCACCCGAGTGTCCTCCCGGGCCAGGCATTGCGTCTCCAGAAGTTCAAAGCAAGCAAGGACTGCTGCCGTTCGCCTGTGCGGAGAAAGAGGTTGGGGAGCACGTCGTCTGCTGCCCAGGGCTGTGGGAGCATTAAGGAGTCTTTCTCACTGGCTTGGGGCCCCTGCTCACTGGGCAGTCGAGCGGCCCGGGACCTGTGCTGTTACGCAGACTCTTGGTGTTTTCACAAGGCAATGATTCCAGGGTTCCTTTTGCTGAAAGACAGAGAGAGAGACAGAGAGAGACAGAAAGAGACAGAGAGAGACAGAGACAGAGAGACAGACAGACAGAGAGAGACTGAGAGACAGAGACAAAGAGAGAGACAGAGACAGAGAGAGACACAGAGAGAGAGAGAGAGAGAGAGAGAGAGAGAAATTAGTATATTAGATGTCTTGAGACAAGTCTGCGGGCAGAAGATGAACAACTATTTTCCTAGAAATGCTTGAATTTTGTATTGAAAAAAAATTGAATCCAGGGATTGGGAAGGTGGCCCAAGCAGTAAAGTGCTTTCTACAACAGCTGGAGGACTTGAGTTTGAATTCTCAGCACCCAAACAAAACTCCGGCCAGGGGGGTGTGCATCTGTAACCTCAGTGCTGAGGAGGTGGTGGGCACGGAGCAGAGACAGGGAGATTCTTAGAGCTCCTTGGTCAGTCAGTCTAGCCTGATCTGTGAGCTCCAGATTCAGCAAGCAACCCTGTATCAAAAAATTAGGGGGAGAGTAATTGAGTAAGAACCCCCGATGGCAGTCTCTGGCATCCATACTCATGTGCAGGCATGCTGGCAAACCCAAGTCCACTCTAGGCACATTCATTTTCATGGTAACCAGGAGTGGTGTGTATGGATGTGCTCCCAGCACAGTCAGGAGGATGGATCGGTGTGAACTTGGGGCCAGCCTGGTCTACTTAGTTCCAGACCATCCTGGGCTGCAGCAAGACCCTGTAGCAAAACAAAAACGAATCCAAACCAGAAAACCCAGAACAGAACCAAAGCAAAAAAAAAAAAAAAAAAAAAGAAAAAAATTTAACTGGTTTAAATGTTTATTAAAAGAAATGATGTAAATCATTGGTCTCCAAAGGAATTCTCCTGGATGAGGTTTCACTGTTTTATCTCAAAGCAAGCAACAGCTTCAGAAAGTCCAGATGTTCTTTAGGCCCAGCATTCTGTCCGAGTGCTAGGAGATACAAGGGAAAGCCATTTCAGAAAAGAAAAATGGGGAACACACTCACTGCAGACAGCCTTTCTCCCCTAGAACTGTGGTTCATTGAGCCCTTATTTTGAGCAGTTTTGGTCTCTACAGTGCTTCCCAGCCTCCCTGAATCACCCCTCTTCTATGGCCTTCCCAGTCTCTTCCATCTACACACACACACACACACACACACACACACACACACACACACTCCTTCATGTGCTGCTGGAGCTGGAGAAACAGGAAGCAACAGGAGAAGAGAAATCTTGGGAAAAAGGCTGCAATTAAGCATGTTACCAAGATATATTTACATGAAACAGGTACCTTTTCTTCTTTTAATGGAAATAAAAGCTACCTTCTTAGGTAAACATGACTAAGTGGAGAATGGAGCCATTGCTCATGGGGTCTGAAAAACCCAGACAAATGATCCAGAATTTTGGGGACCCCAGTTTCTTTTCAGACTCTAAATGTGTCTATCCTTGGCTGGCTAGTCCTAGGGCTTTGGTGAGGATGCGCCTTCTTTTCTAGAATTTTGCCTGGACCAGTGTGTCCACCAGGACCCTGATGTGCCTTGCCAGACTGCTCTGGGAGTTGGGGAACTTCTCCAGCCCTACAGCCACTGCTCACTGTGGCATCTTGAGCCAGACAGGGAGCCCCTGCATTGCTCTTGACTCTCTTTCCTGGTCTCACCACAGACTTCTCTGCATACATCTCTCCCATACTGCCCACGGCTTGATTTGATCTGGGTTGGCATTGCTGCCAGTAACTACCCTGAAGCCCCTTCTCCTGGCATTGAGAAGGTCTCATCCCATGTCCGAGGCACGAAGAAACATGTCTCATGCTCAGCAGCTATTGTGGAAAGTGACAGTATCTGATAGGGGCAAAGCATTAATGAAGATACTAATGTACTGTTCTGATAAAGTATGCAGATAGTATATAAATGGCCCTGTATGATTAGTGAGGACACACACCACATGACCTTGGTTTCCACATGTATCATTCACATAGTCACTGAATAATGAAAGTTATTACTAAGTTTTAAGAAAATTGTGCTAATAGAATGATTTTCTCTGGTCCATTCTAGGGAGACTGTGTTGGAAATGGTTAGCCGTACTGTTTCCCATAACCACCCTATAGCTATGAGCTCAGGCTTGTATACACATTCCCACTTGTACCCCAGTTCCTGCCCACACATACACTTCAGATCCCTCCTCTGCCTCCAAGACTTCTGAGTGACCGTGATTTTGTTTTCAGACTATTCTTCAAGGTCTGCTACTCGGAGCCGTATCCGTGTAAGTCTTTGATCCACATCTCTGTTTTACTGTGTATGCTTTCTTTTGAATGTATTTGAACAGTAATCATGGTCTCTGCTTCTAGTTTCTATAGTGCAGAGGAAATATTGTGGGCGACAGGAGCAACCACCATGGTGACATTAGCACTTACTTTATTTGCTCTACAAACAAAAGTACGTATTCCTGGAATGGATGAGTGCTCTCCTATGTCTCTTTTGACTTATCACTCTGTTGTCTGGTTTGGGCAGGTGAAGCCCAGCTGGAGACTACAGGGAAGGGGGAGAGGTGCTATTCCCATTAGGCTAGCCATGATCCTTACCCCAATTCACAGCCTGTCTTCAGATGCCCTTAGGATCTCCCTTAGAGTCTACTCCAGCTGCTCACCTACATCCACTGGTGCTGAGTCCCTGGGGCTACTTTCATAGGTATAAATCAACCCTCCTGTGCCAGTTACGTAGCAGTATCAACTTGACCGTGGAGGGCCTGAGTATTTTGGACATGCCTGTGAAGAACTAATAGTAAAGTCCATCCTCGAACAAATCTATGGGAGAGTATCTGGTTGGGGTGGGAAGATACAGCCCATAGTGGGTGGGACCATTCCCCAGGGAGGGGGATAAGACGGAGAGAGCTGCTTTTGTATTTTAGCATGCAGGTTCACAGGCATGCTGGCAAGTGAGAAAGTATGTTCCTCTCCAGCAGTTCTGTTCTGGTTGGTATGAACTCTCCTGTCATGCTGATGAAGTATAACTGAGAATCATAAATCACACACTCCTTGTTTCTCTGAGCTGTTTTGGTCATGTGTGTTTCTATCAGCAGCAGAGAAGTTGGGACAGCCTCAAGCCACGTTATCTAAATGTGTCATCCGTCCCTGCTGGAATCCTGATTCATACGTGAAGTTTAAAATCCAAGTTGTAAGCTCACTGGGGCTCAAAATGCCTCTGGGAAATGCCTCAATAACCTCTGGGAAAAAGTCAAGAGTGTCACTTTTTTTTTTTTTTTTTTTTTTGGTAGGTGCATACCACAGGTGCAGTCCGGCAGGCCTATTTCCTTTTAACCGTGATGTCAGAATTGCTCTAGCCCTAAGAGGTTCCTTGATAATTAGTTTTTCCAGCAGCCCCAGCTTTCAAGTCAGGTAACGGGCTCACCCTAGTCAGTTTAACAACTTATTTTCCATTATTTGGAAACCTGTGCATGCCCAGGCAGCATTTTAGGCTTTATTGATAGAAAAAGAAAGGCGCACAGAGGTTGAGGGGCCTGCTAACATATTTAGTCAAGTTGTGTCAAAAGTAGAGATTTAGAAGTAAGAAAGGTGGTTCAATTGGTAATAATCTTGTCACAGGAGCATTAGGACCTGCCCCGCCCCCAGCACCCCCATTAAAAAGAAGGTGCATATAGGGCCAGTAAGATGGTTCAGTGAACAGGGGAACTTGCTGTACAGACCTAGTAACTCGAGTTCAACCCCCTGGAGCTCACCTAAAGGTAGAAGGAGAGAACAGATTCCACACAGTTGTCCTGTGATCTCCAAATGTGCACCATAGCATGTGTGGACATAGGATCATACAAACGTACACATTTTAAAAGCTGGATGTGATGACGTGTGCTTGCAACCCAACCCCAGCTGCTGTGGAGGCAGAGACGGGATCCCTGGTGTAAGTGCCAGAGCTTACCTGTCAATGCAGCGCTCCACAAGGGGATTGGTGGGTATTAAACCAGGCTAGGGTCTCAGGGGTCTCAGCCCTATTGAGACTGAGAACTCAGAACAAGTTTATTCTAAATTATGCAGGTATTATACATGAAAGTTGGGCAACCACTCAAAGTCCTTCATAATAGCCCAAACTGCAAGAACAGTATAATCCTATAAAAACAAAAAGTAAGGAATGAATAATGAGAGAACATTCGATGGCAAACTAAATTATTATGACTAGTTGAGAACTCAAAACAGTTTACAGTTTCAAGGTAATAGCAGCTTCAAGGAGACACTCTTTTACCACAACTCTGGGAATACCTGGGCCTGGTCCCAATTTGTAAACCACAAGGTGAAAACAAGCGAGCTGATTCATAGCAGCTTCCCACCTGGCTGACCACAGCACAAGCAAGACCTCCCAAAGAGACAAAGAGCAGGAACGAAGACGTTCAAGCTGCTGACCTTTGCTGCTCACATTGGTCGGTTTTCAAAGGGTCCCAGGAAGGCCCCTCCCACCCTGAAGCTCACGGGCAGCCAGCCTTTCCCAACTGGAGAGCAATAGATCCCAGTGAGAGGTCTCGCTTCAAGCACAGGCTGGATGATGCCCGAGGAATGACACTTGAGTTTGACCCTTAGCCTATAGTCTCTCTCTCACACACACACGCACATGCACACGCACACGCACATGTGCGCACACACACACCTCTAGCTCACCAGTCTTCTAAATTCAAATGACATTTGCCATCTTATCTACCTACAAGGGAAATGGTCCCGCCTACGATGGAATGGGTCTTCCCAAATCAATTAGATAATCCCCTACAGGCTTGCCCTGACTAATTTTTCATAGGTAAACTTAAAGACTCAGCTCTGAATTGTCAAGTTGACATTTCACTTTGTAATCTATGTAACACAAATATCAATATTCTCTCGATCAGTGTGTATTTTATACTTAGAGTGGCCCATGCACTGAAAGCTCGTCTGTGAGTCAAGCTTCTCATCCGTCACGGTCCCCACAGGGGGAGCTCGGCTTCACAGATGGGCACAGGTGGGCATGTGGGCCTGGCACCGCTATATCAGTGGGACTGCTGGGCCGTTTGTACCTGGCTAGTGGTGCCTAGCACACTGTACATGCGGGACAATACTAGGGGGACTGGCCATGTGGACCTTTCTCTTGATGAGTAAGTGACAGGCAGGCACAGTGAGAAAAGTGTCTTCCGTATTGAATCTTTTCTTGGGTTGTACAATTAAATTTTTTTCAGGCCTTTTAAGAAAACAAGCAAACCCAGATCACTAGTTTATGAAGGGAAAACCAAAGTCCAATGCATAATTTATTGGGAGAAATTTCTGTTTGTTTATTTTGTTGCTGTTTCACTTTTTTTTTTTTTTTTTTTTTTGAGACAGGGATTCATGTGCCCCAGGCTGGCCTCAACCGGTTGAGTGGTCAGAGATGGCCCAAGGTCCTCCTGCCTTACTTTCTGAATTTTGGGACTACAGGTGTGTATCACCACACCGAGTTTTAAAGGAAATTTCTTAAAAACACAAAGGTTGAACAGCACAATGAACTTCTTGTAGGCTCACACAGTTTCAGTAATGATCAGTATTTCATTTCCCTCCTGATGTGGTGTCCAGTGGTCAAGACTAACAGATCTCTGTGGTTCTTGAAACTACCAAGGCTGAGCTGCTGTGCTCGGGGGCAGAAAACGTACCTCTAAACCCTGCGTAGCCAGTGACAGAGTTGTCTGTGTGCTGCTTATGTTTCCTCAGTGGGATTTCACCTTGTTAAATGGAGTGCTGTTTGTTTTCCTCTTCGTACTTTTCATCTTTGGAATTATCTTAATCTTCGTGAAATCATATGTAAGTGCCTATGTGATTCGGGGACCTCCAAGAAGTATTAAAAGTATGGGGGGAGGGGCTGGTCCTCTGAGAAGCTAACATGTCAAGGACAGAGCATGGGAAGGCTGGGGACTGAACTTGGGGCCTTTCACATGCTGGTCAAGCTTTCTACCTCTAAGCCACCTCACAGGCCTTTGCAAGACCTTTAGAATGTGTCTTCAAGACTAGAGGGAGCAAGAGCCATCACCGACAAGACAGTCTATTGTGGCAGAGAGTCGAGGCAGATTGGGTGGTTTAAATGGGGGGAGAGGGGGTCAGTGAGACACTTACCCCTTGCCTCCCAGGAAGGACCCTGTTATTGGGACCAGACACCAAGTAAGGTCTAAGGCAACCTGCAATGGGGTGCACTGCCAAGCAACTGAGGTCCCTGGTGGATTATGCTTCCTTCCTGGCACTGCAAGTCTGTAGGTTCATTTCAATGGCACACACCAGAAAACACCACAGATAAGGAATCCAGTGTGTGAATATTGGCTTCCTGCTGTGTGTAACAGTTGTCTTGAGCAACCCTTAGCCTCATGGTCAGGGTTCGGTTGAGGTCCTCTCTGCACACAGGTGCTGCTTGTTTGAGGGAGCAGGAGGCATGGAGGCACATCTGGTGTTTTGAGGAGCCCCTGCTGGAGGCCAGGCCTATCGGGGTCTTGGGAACCTTGGCATATACTCCAAGATGAGCCTGCTTTAAATGTTCAACCAAAGAATTTATTTGCCAAGAAGTTGTCTTGTCACACATTCTTCATAAACATGAGCAGGAGTTCTGCCTTGGTCCATTTAGCTTCAAGAGTATTTGAGGGGACGAGCTCAAAGACATTGTAAAGATGTGTCTTAAGGGGTTGGAGAGGTGGCTCAGGGGTTAAGCCTCCTCCGCCTTGCAGGCGGAAGGTCCTGAGTTCGGATCCCAGATCCCACGTATGGACGCCAGGCAGAAGCGGGGGCGGCCTGCGCTTCTGGTCCTGGTAGGGCGGAGCCTGTGAATCCCAGGGCAGAAGGAGGTGGAGGCGTCCATGGTGGTTCGCGAGTTCGTCCGTGGTTCTACACACACACAGACACACACACACACACACACACACACACACACAGACGCACGCACATGTGCACAGTTGAATAAATAATAATAAAAAAAAAATTAAAAAAAAAAAGATGTGTCTTAAAAGCCCACAGCTGTCCATTTGCCACTATTGATGGTGCTAATGCCTGCAGTGGGTCCCATTTGTCCCTGAGGGGGCTCGTGAGATTGGTTACTGTTGTATAGAGTATGACCCGAGTCCCTTGCAGTGTATTTTCACAAGATCTCCAAGGTACAGTTTTGCACGGTGCCATGGAAGATTCTAGCCTTCAGTCTGCTGCTTGGCACAGGCAGCCTTGAATCCTCTGGATTCCAGGTATCACACGCACTGTATTGCTGACTGTTTAGAATTACTGAGATTTCCCAGGCTAAGCCATGATTCCTGGTGTCCCCTCTTCATCATGAACTTCTTCTGGGGTTTGGAGTACTATGTGGATCCTTCTTGGGACCAGTGTTCTCCCCAAGAGTTCACATCTGTCTTTTTCTTGAGTGCCGTTCCGCGCTTCTGTATCTTCTTCTCATCATCAAACCTCCGGGCATGTAGATCTGTCCTGATGAGAACATTAGAACTCTTCTTTTGCAAGGCACAGACCCCACTCAGACTAGCTAGGGACAGACTCAGAATCCTATGGGTCTGGAAAAGTGCAGGAATTTCAGCAGTGGCAGTCCTACATTCTCATCTGGGGTTGGGGTGATAGATTCACCAGCACCTGTGGACTGAGAGCTCTGGCTGGTGACAGGAGCCTCTTCCCCGGGAATTAGCTGTTGATGGTTGTGACCCATGAAGCCAGCAGATACACAATTTGCAGGCGGGCCCCTGCCATCTCTCCCCACCCTCTCCCCTCCAGCTACATATGTGAAGTCAGGGTAGTCCTAGGACTACCATCCCAGGCCACTGGAAGGAAAGGCACATTTCTAAGACGGGACGAGGCAGAAAGCAGAGCGTGTCTCGTATGTTGCACTGACTTGCCTGCTGGCCTACACTGAAGCACCTGCTTGATGAATGTTCCTGGCACAGGCAAAGTTAGCTTTCCGTGACTTGCTTATTGGAACTGGGTTGTGGATATGGCGATTAGGTCCAAGAAAAGGTTAATCCCCAGAGGTTTGGCCGTTTTCATGTTGGGTTTTCAAGGTTGTGGCCTATTGTTTCAGAGCTTGTTTTTAAGCCACGCCTGCCTCCTCTCTCTGCAGTGGCTGCATCTGTTGTATGCTGCGCTTGGGACAGTGCTCTTCTCCCTGGTAAGTCGTCCTCTTCCTCCTCTTTTACCTCCACTTCTCTCTTTGCTTTCTCCTCCTCCACTTCTTCTCCACTTCCTTCTCCTGCTCTTCACTCTTCTCCTCTTCCTTCTCTGTGTCTGTCTCTCTCTGTCTCTTTGTCTCTCTCTGTCTCTGTCTCTGTCTCTCTCTCTGCTGAACGGTGGCATGTTCACTGGCAGATCTCTGGCTGGTCAATTGTCAGTACTTCTCTAGAAATAACCCATTAGTGCACCAAGCAGAACTTGTTGGCCTTTTTCTCACTCATGAAAACAATGTTTGGGGTCTGGCTTTTACCTCAGTGGTAGAATACTTATGTAACTTGTGCACGGTCCTGGTTCGATCCTCCAAGATCTCACAACAACAACAACAACCCTTAAAAGACCCTTGGAAGAGTCAATATTTAAGAAGGGAAGGTGCCTCCCTGCCTCCCAGCCTTGTTGCAGCAGCCGGGAAGAGAGAGGAGGACACTCTACGACTTTTCTCACCTTGACATTTAGGACCTTATAGTTTATCCTGCTACAGCTGAGCTGCGACATACTTGTAGATCTTTTAACCACATATGAGGTCTCTCTCTCTCCATTCTATTTTGGATGGTCAGGCATTATAAAATCACCCCCAAATACAAGGTTTGCTACCACCCAAAGCCCAAGAATTTAGTTATGGGAACATTGTCTGGGGACCTTTTTTTTTAATCAGTTTGGTTGGAACACAGGAAAATCATGGATGCAAGGCAGTTTGTAGCTACCTGTGTTGCTTTATCTATCTGGCACACATCCCTGATGAAAGCCTCAAAGAGGTTTGGATTTGGAAAAACAGAAGTGCACAGATTTGGTTCTATAGACTTCAGGAGGAGAAGGGACTTGTGTTCATACAGTGCAAAGTAGGGGACTTTATGAATGACTGAGGCTGTAAGAATAATATGTTCAGCCAAACCCAACATTGTACAATTTTTTTCCGCCCTCCCTCCCTCCCTTCTTCCCTCCTTCTTTCCCTCTTCTCCCTCCCTTCCCTTCTTCCCTCCTTCCTTCCTGCCTTCTCTTCCTTCCTTCCTCTTATCGAGATAAGGTCTCATGTAGCCCAAGTTGGCCTTGAGCACACTGTATAGTCAAGGATGATCCTTCGGCCTCTATTTCCTGAGTGCTGAGATTACAGGCAGGCGGCACCGTGCCTGGTTTATGCAGTGATAGGGATGGAACTCAGGGTTTCATGTATACTGTGCAAACACTTGTCAACAGGATCCCCAGTCCTCTGTAGTTTTTAATAACACTAAAATAACTTTTCCCCCAGTCCCTGGACATGCTCAGTGATTGGCTAATCTTTCTTCTTCCAGTACGTGGTGATGGATGTGCAGCTGATGGTGGGGGGGCGGCACCATCATTCTGACCTGGACCCCGAAGAGTATGTTTTTGCTGCTCTGAACATCTACTTGGACATCATCAACCTTTTCTTTTTTATTTTGCAACTGATTGGACTGGGACGGTAGTCAGATGGCTGAGACTGGCTTATGTCGAGAAGAGGAGATTTGGGACACTTTTGAAGCATTGCCAAACTCAGGCATGCAAAGGTTACCATTTCAAAAGCCTTTTTTTTTTATATATAAACTATACACAACACTTTTTTTTGGTCAAATGATACAAAGTGCTCAGCAGATAGTAGTTGTTGCTGTCACAATCTTATTTCTGTCGTCACATAGCAATACTTTTGGGGGGAACTGTTCTGATTTTTATAAACTCAAAAAATGAGTACATAATTATATACTTATAAGGGGCCCATTGCTTTGTTGAAGTTTTCTAGGCACTATTTAAAGCTGTAAACAACACTTTTCTTTGTGAATAAAGCTAATAATAGAGCCAATTTTACTCAGTTCTTTTCTCCTGATTTGGACATTCTGTGGGATTATTTTAACATCTGATGGTTTTTGAAGAGTGAAATTAAACCAGAGAATTCTGTCTTTCTCCTCGATTCCAGAGCCAGGCTGGAGAATGTCCACCAGGTAGAGCTGAGAGAGGATTAGTCCAGTTAACAAGCCTGAAAGACTCAGACACAGCGGCAACTGCTCTTGTGTCTGCCACACCGACACCTCTGGGCTTGACTCAGGGGCCACCTGTCGGTGTCCTCTGACATTCTGGGACACTGGGCTTCCTTTTGGAGCCCTTTACTATTTTAAATTCATCTTTAAATTCTGATAAAAATCGACAAAAAAAACTCCCACCTTAATTTTTCATGTGTACAGTCAGGTAACAATAAATATATTATCATTGTGCAACCAATCTCCAGATTGTTTTATTTTATAAAACTCAAGCTCTAATAGAGTGAGGAAAACAGGGGGAGGGGGAAAGCCTTGAGCTGATCCACTCAGAACCCAGGGACAATATTACACTAGAAGTAACAGGAATGTGGCACTTCTTGATAAAATGTTGGTCAAAGAGGTCTTATAAGGCCCCCAAATATTATAGGCTTTTGCCATTACTCTTGATTGTTCTCCAAAAACTGTAAGACCCTGTTACTGAAGATGCAACACAAATGGATCATAGAACATGGGCAAAATACATCAACCGGAACTGATCTGTGGATTTTCTCCTTGTTGGATAGCTTACACAGTACCAAGGAATACTGTAGAGGCTGCTGGGGAGAGAAATAATCACAAGTTCCATCAATGGCATGAGATCTGTAAGTGGCAATATAAATCACCATGGCAACAGGTGACCACCAGTGTAATGGTGGCATGAGTATCAAGGAGACAACCAACAGCTTTCTGATTGAATTGAAGACCCACTTGTCAAAGGGTACTCATCCCTGTTATTATAAACTAGAACAAGAACCCATTAAAAAAGGGAAGGAAAAAAATGAATAAGGAAGACATCCAATAAACCTATAGGTAGAAAGACAGTATGTCAAAATACTTTGTTGGTAGCTGTTATCATACCCACAGAATGGACATTTACAGTGGAAACCTTTGGGTCTGAAGCTAGATGAGTGAAGGGAAATGCACATATCAGTGGGGTGGCCTGAAGACAGGTAACTTGATATACCATGGAGGCCTGAGAACCTACAGGAGTAGACAGGTCAGAGTGAACCAGGGGTCCATAGAAGCACACAGGTGGAAAAGTGGGAGGGAGTGGGAGGGAATGGTGAAGGGAAGAGAGGGATAGAGCAGGGAAGGAAGCTGGGACGATACTCAATATGCTTGCGAAAGTAGAAAATGAAAGCTCGAGTTCTATATCACTGAACAAGCAGTCCCACAATGTTTTAGTTGAACTAAATACTTGTAAACACCACACACAAATGGTTTGATTTTATTCTTGAAGGTCATAGGCTTCCTCTTGCAGTCTCTCAGCCGTGGGGTGACATAGTCCACAAGACCAAGTTATACTTCTCGGTAAAAGTTTCCACTTTCAGATGCCCCTGCATCTGCTCCCTGCCTCACTGATGTCTGATTCCAAGTCCTGGGCAGCCAGTCTTTGGTGCTTGGCAGCAAAAAGGGCATGTCATGGCTGTAGTATGAACCAAGATGCTAATCAGGCCCGCTTTTCTCTGGGGAGGGACCTAGGGAGGGATTTATAAGCAACTGCTTGGACTAGATGAAGGTTTCGGATTTCAGACTTCATTTTGATGGCACAAGAGTTGTTCTGTTAACATGTGTATTTATCTCTATTCTTTGACAGTTTCTACATGAATATAACAAGTTGAAGTCGTTTCACCCAATAGTACTTGATCTTATCCCTACCTCTTCCCACTGAAATCCTTCTCGTTCCCTACAGACTCCCCTTCTCCTTTTATGAGTGTATGTGAGACCCACTGAGTTTAATAAGCATTGCCTGCAGTAGCATGTGTCTGGGTGCTTGATGGGGCATGCGCAGTGTATCAATGGGCACACTACGTAAGAAAGCGGCTCCGTCCCCACAGACAGCCTTATCAATAGTCCCTCAAGGAGAGGTGTTCCTCCTTCCACGATGAAACGTCGACAGGCCCAATCTTGTGCAGTGGACAGCGGGAGTTCGTGGGCGCAACAGCCCGTCATGTCCAGAAAACACTGGCAGTCCTCCTGCTGTCTGGCTTTTGTCTCTGTCCACCTTCTCTTCCACAATATTCCCTGAGCCTTGGGGTGGGGAGTTTGATGTAGCTGTGCTGGTAAGGCCGAGCGTTCCACGGTCTCTTTTCCCTTGCAGTTTGGCCAATTGTGATTCTCTGTATTAAAACAGTAGGCACAGTGTGTTGATTGCAGTACCATAGAGACAGTACTGCTCTAGAATCCATCTGGGCTCTGGTAGGTAGCTTAGACAGAGAAGGGAGATTGGAAGGTGAATGTGGTGACCTAGGTTTAAGGCAGTAAAGGACAGAACCAGGGTGCTAAGGGGCGGAATAATGAACAACTT
The DNA here is from genome assembly GCA_023101885.1 of Typhlomys cinereus. Classification (NCBI taxonomy): domain Eukaryota; kingdom Metazoa; phylum Chordata; class Mammalia; order Rodentia; family Platacanthomyidae; genus Typhlomys; species Typhlomys cinereus. The sequence goes on along the minus strand of JALPQD010000050.1, from coordinate 4,325,618 downwards.
ACATTTGATCCAGGTAACCTTCAAAGAAGGAGTTGTCTGGATCTACAGAGCAGGGGAAGTTAGGGCTGTGCCCAGATGTTCCTGTGGGTAACCAAGGAAGAAAGGAGGAAAGAGTTTTCTGATGCTTGTGGGACAAAGTGATGTAAACTTAGATGCGTTTTACTAAGTGTTCAGGAGGCGTCAACCTGGCTGAAGTGTAGGAGGTGTAGTCATGGTGCACATGTGGATGGATGTCAGAGGACACCTTGCAGGAGTCAACCGGTTCTCTCCTTCCGCCATGTGGGTTTTGGACATGTCACACAGGTTGACAGGCCTGGCAAAGGACTCCACGTGCTCAGTGATCCATCTTCTGCATCTGGTATACATCTGAACAAGATATGTCTATTAAGGTCAGTATACAAGATGAGTAGACTACTTTGTTCTCATTATGTAAGTTTATATTTTAAAGAAACTTCTATAATTTGAACACCTGCAGAGGTGGTCCAAAATCCAATAGTTATCAGCACATCCACTCAAGAATTCTACGAAAGAGTGATGGAAGATTATTGGCCAGAGAAAGAGTTTGTGGAAGGATCAAATTTGTACAACGTTCACAGATGTGTGACTCAACTGCACTTTAAACTCTGGTCCTCCATATTATCTCAAATCTCATCTAGTGCTTGCTATAGTTTAGCAAGCACATCTATCCACATTCAACAGACTTTGGGGAGGGCACTCATGTGAAAGGTTGCCGCATAACTCATCTTGTTCTTTTCAAAACCAGTCTGACACTTATAGTCTCCAAAGTTCAATAGACAAAACACCAAGATATACACTTGCCACTGGTAAGCATTGCTTTGATGCAGTACTGTCAGTACTTTTGACAGTGTGACACTACATTGTCAGCTACAAAGTTTAGATTCAGAGACTATGCAATTGAATTGCAAAAAAAAAAAAAATTCATGATGTCTTAAGTATGTTTACACTGTGGTGTTAGGCTGTTATAAGCATCATCCTGGGCTCAAGAGGCCCACGGGTTGTAGGGTGATTCCACCTGTGAGTTTGGAAACACATGGCTCAACTGTTGACAGTATCTTTCAATGACTCTCAAGTTGTAGAAATATCAACAGCTCATAATCCAAGAAGTGCACGCTGCAATGGAGACCCTGTCAAACGAGGTGGAGAGGCCAGGACCAACATGGAGCCTGTCCCTGACCCCCCCACGTGCACCATGACATCTTCCCCTATAACCCACATCACCACATCACAAAAAGCTTAAAAAAAACCCTTAAACTACATACAGATTCATGGGAAATCACCAAATTGACAAGAGCTGTGTAACATTACCTAGCTTCCTCCAAGGAAAGTCTCATACAGCGTATCATTTAGATACAGGTGTCAATGTGACAATAGAAGACTGAAGTTTTGTGCACATCTACGCTGAATTAAGTACTAGTTAAAGGAAGTCCCAAGCAAGCCTGTGAGAGATCAGTTAACGGATGTGGTAAGATGCGGCCCATGGTGGGAGAGACTATTTCTTGGATAAGTGAGTAAGATGGAGAGAGATGGTTCAGAAGTTTGGCATATTTTGGCAGCCTCACAGACTGGCAGCAGTTCCTGTGGATACCGTGTGGCGAATTCTCTCAGTCCCAAATACTGACATGAGCTCTCATCCAAAGTTGAAGTATGAACTATAACCAGAAATGCAACCAAGAATAAATCCCCTCATTTCTCTTAAGTTGCTCGGTCATATTTATCAGCAACATGAAGAGAAACTGAAATACCCAGGATCATAATATCAAAACAGGGACACACACAACATATACACACCCAGACTCGGATCCCCACTAAGCTAGTGCCTTTGCAGTGGGTCGAGAACAAAATTTCCCTCAAGGGGACAACAGCAACTTTTTGGGTAAAATTGAGATACTGCCAGGACAGGCTACCTGCAGTCTCAAACACATCATCCCTACTTGTCTAGCAAGAATTGTTGGGCTCTATGCATCTCATTCAAGCTGGTCCACCCTGAAACTATAATGTTAGGACCAGCAAGTCCCCAGATTTTCATATGTCAGGCATTCAGTGTCAAGAACTTTGGTGAATAGCTAGTGGCCTGTTTTCAAAATGGGCATGTTGGAGACTATCTCCAGCAGGTGGCGATGTTGTGCTAGGCAGAGGTCTCTTGCTCTGACTTCGTCACTGTATTTAAATCACAGACTTTTCTTTCTCATCCTGTGATTCTGCATTGATTCTACTGGACGGCCAGGGAGGGAACCTGAGGAATGCTTTACACGTGCCACTGCCCCTTCTTTATTTGTGGCACTCCCTGAAATTGTCCTGTGGACAATTATGAAACGGGTTACTTGTGGGCCTGTAGCTATTAATTCACTATACTGTCAGCGCTGGAAGGCGTATTGCATTGGATGGCCCAAAGGATGCCACTCACAAAATTACAGATCTTGTTCTAAACTCATCTCCATACAGGACAGATTGAGACTGAGCTGCTGAGAACAGACAGGAGGCAGGACAGGAGACAGGACAAGCAAGGACGGAGTCCAGGCCATACGGTGGAACCCTGGGTGACAAGGCTGCAGGGAAAGACGCTGGAACCCTTTCCTCCTGCCTTTAGTCTGAACACTGTCCTATGATGATGGTGATGCCACTGATAGTCAGAAAACCTAGCTCTGGGCCTTCCTCTTCCTCTGTACATGGCTGATGTCTGGCCCCTTCTCTGCCTACTGCACCCAGCTTGTGCCCCTAAGTGCCAGCTTGACAGGGCCCAGGGCAGTGCCTCTAGGCAGAGCTTTGTATATACTTCTGCATCTGAACAGGGTGTGACTGCCCAAGCGGAACTAGAAGACCTCCCAATATTTTCAGGCCATCCAAAGCTCTCAGTTAGTGGGCAGGCCATCTTATTTTGGGTACCATTTACTTAATATTCAGCTACTCCCTGACTCAGCAGCCACAGCCATGTTGCCTTTCAGCTAGGACCACCGAAGGTCTCTTTGCTATGGAAACACCCCTTGGAATCGATACCATCTGGACACCTTTTTCAGTTCTTCCTCTCGTGGCTAAGCCTCTAAACATTAACACCAGCTGTGCTCATTAATAGGTAGGACAGGAGGAACCTAGTTTCCCTCAGCCCTCACTGGGGTGAGGCGAGGGTCTTTAGGGCCTCCCACTTCTATGGTTCCATTCGTTGGCTTGTCTTTTTTGTTCTCAAAAGTGTTATTTTTGTTAGCATCATGTTGTTTTTGCCAAAACGTTCAGGTCTAGGGCTTATCCTACTTGCCCACCAGGAATTACATGGTAACACTCTCATGCACGCCGACCAGACATGAAATTCTGGAGATCAGAGGTAAAGGGCTGTGCCCACGACTCACCTGTAGAATCCGCGCTAGCACATTCTGTCAGTTCCCCACGGGTAACATCTGGGATGACCCCTGGCATGAGTGGAATCACGTAGTGTTAGAATGCTTAACACGAGGAATTCTCTTCCACAGCAAGCAGTGCAGCCTGCTCACTTTCTTCAGGATAGCTAGACAAGTCCAGAGACGGCCCAGCACACTGCAGTCAGGGCCATGCAGCCTCGGCACACGCAGCAGGATGCGTAGACACAAACAGGGCTCAAAGGGACGGTCTCTTCTAAGCTCTTCTTTTTATGCTGTTCTATATATTTTTCCTGTCTATAGATTGACGCCTCATACATAGTAAGGCCCTGTTGCAAGAACATTCAGTGAGCCAAGATGACAGGCAGTTTGATCAGGAACATTGCCAAATTAGTTTCTAAGACCGAGGAAGAAGATTCCTACCAAAGTCTGGCACTACTGTTTGTAAGCCTGTCATCTGCAAGTAAAACTGAGTGGAAGCTACAGGAGAGTTTTTGTCCATCTTTACTTTTTACATCAGGTTTCAATCACTGATAATCGGGAAGTAGGGAGGGATGGAGAGAGTTACAGCTATCTGTTTCTAAAGTAAGAACTGTCACAAAATGCAGCCAGAGAGAGAAAGAGAGAGAGAGAGAGAGAGAGAGAGAGAGAGAGAGAGAGAGAGAGAGAGAGAGAGTTGCATTTCCAGAAGTCTAATGTACTGATAAGTTTATAAGAACTGAGGCAGCAGTACTGTGTTGCTAAGAAGATCCAATAATTACACACTTGGCACAAGGCCGAGAGGAAACGATAACTTGGCTTACGGCTGAGCACACACAATATTTTCTTCTTATGGAATTACTTCATTTGCAACCCCAGCCCCCCCAATCTGTATCTGGCTTAATATGCAGAGTTCAAAGTTCTGCTCTTTACAGACACACTGGTTGTTTTACAATGACAGCAAACTTTGGTAAGTCTTAGATTTTAATTTGTAACAAGCTAAGCAATGAAGATCTAGGACTAAAAGGAGAACAGAGATGAGACTGGTGGCCGCAGTAAACAACGCTCAGGAGGAACTCGGCATGTGCATGTGGGTGTTTAAGTTTCAGGCCCACGCGGTGAAAGGCACAATTGGGCTGGCATGACTTCAGTGACTATCACGGCTGAGTCTGTGAAGGGTCGGCCAGTGGCCCGGAGCCAACGCACGTGCACTGCAAATCCCATGCCAAGGGCTACTACTGTTCTGCTACTCAGAAGGGACAGGGCGGAATGACGTGAAGTGAGGATTTTATTCAGATGGCGCACAGTATCCCCCAATTTCACAAGTAAACCTTAACGTTTCATAGAGTTTTTATCCGTTTCACAAGTTTCAAGGAAAAATCACAGCATTTCTCCTGAAAACTATAGTGATGAAAGTGAACACTGAATGCATAACAAGATCCTAACACCCTGTCTTGTAATATCAGGTGTATCTTTGGGGCATAAAATGTTCAGTAAATGGGCAAAGCACTAATCAATTGCATGTTAGAACCAAACTAATTCAACCATATTGGAGGGTATTTAATATGAAGTAAATTAAGTTTCTGACTTATTTAAAATGAAGTTTATATAATTTAATGAGACAAAATGGAAATAGTTTAAGTAATAAATGTTTAATCAAAGAATTTTACATTATTATTAACAGCATTCATTTGGCCAAACATCTACATGTTTGTAGAATCCTACTGTATAAAGTGGGAATGTATCAAGTATAGACTATGAAAGTGCAAATAACAAGTCAAGGTTAGATTAACTTTTTTTACATTATAAAATTAACTTGTTTACAAAATAGGCTTTGCCAAACTTTATTACTGAATCATAAAGTCAATGACTGTGTTGTTTTAAAATATGTACCAAGGAAATACAAACTGGAAAATGATAATTTTTCATGCTTAGGAGAGACCGGCACAGAAACGAGGGGTATCGCACAAGGTGCCAGGAAAACTGGAGCCCACCACGGGGACGTTCCGCACCCAGCGCCTCCTCTCAGTCCCGCTGTGTAAGGTGCCTCGCTTTCTACTGGAAAAGAACAACTTGGTCTAAAAACCTGATGGTGTTAATATTTGCAATCCAAAATAAATTTGTAAAAAAATCCTTTAATGGACTATTTCAGTTTAATATACAGTAATACACTGCAAATAAACATAATACTCCCCCCACCAAACTTTAATAGGGACTGACACCAGTGTTGTGAGAACTGAGAAACAAAAGGTAACAGGGGTCTTTGATATCCATGGAATAGGAGCAACTCTCACATCCTCGGGGAATCGGGGACTGTTAAATATTCTAATATAATGTCTTGGCCATATGAATTCAAAGTAGAATATTTCAAAAGCAAAGCTGGGAAAAAAGTAATCAAAAACCATAATCACAATTCACATGGATATCAATATAAATATAATATTTCACCCAGTCTAGGACTTGCCTATATAAACTCAGTATAGAAATTTTGGTTTCTGAAGATTTCTGGTAACAATCTGGCAAAACATTAAACAATATTGTGTGAATCTATTTTGCCTAAGTTATGCTAGTTTTGATAATGTGTAAGTGAAACAGCCATTCCAACAGTTTACTCTAGTTTAATTACACACTTTACCATTGCATCTTAATCACAACTAAGACCAGTATATTTTCTTCACAGTAAAGACACTGATAACAAAACAGTAATCACACAGCAAATGAGTATTGTGCAAGAGAACAAACACGGGTCAGCATTTGCTTATTTAGGCAAACACACGGAATGAACATTTAGTTGTTATATTTACTGTAAAGGCAAGGCCATGGGTGGTTTTATGGAGGTCTTTGCAATTTATAGCATAGTTACTTCAGAAGAGACATTGAAATCGGAATTACTGACTTATTTAACTGGCAACTATCCATTTAGGTTAGGCAAAGGCACAGTAACATGTTGCGTAGGATGTTTTATTGAATTTTTTAATAATCGTGGGATTTACTATAACTCATGAAAACTTCACTTTTTTCTATTTTATAAAACACCATTAAAAGTAATTGCACCCATTAGTAATTAGAATGCACTGTAAAATTGTGAAAACAAAGAACTATGATTGCACTTCAATAAAGTGTCTCTTAAAATACAGCACCGCTGTTGCTAATCAACTGTATTTTAATATTAAAATAAACTGTTTTTAACAGCAGCATTAGGTTCAGTTAACTAAGCTACAGGCTACATTTATTTCAATGCAGTCTCCATGGCAACAAAAGCCCATTAAATTCTAGAACGCCATTGCTACAGAGTGGCACCTTTTACTCCCAAGAATGCTGACAGTGCCCTGGAGCACGCGGGATGCTGAACACTAAACGCCTTGTCAGTCAGTGCACGAGTAAGAGTTTGGCACAATTGAACTGCAAATTGACGAGAAGAAATCTTTGATTCATGTAAAAAGGAAAAGTAACTACACTGTGGTAGACGTAGCACTGAAAGAAGCCTGGATACCTAGCACTGCTGGGACAAAAGGGGAGGAAGTTATGGAAGAGCACACACGCTGAGGACGTACATGTTATCAGATCTGTCCAAACAAAACTTCTAGAGTGAAGACAACTTCTCAGTTTTTTTTTTTTTTTAAAAAGAGGAAATCCATCCAGGATTAGAGAGTAAGCCTTTGATTAGAAAGTTCAACTCAAGTATTGCCAACTCGAGGCTAAACAGAGCACTGCACTTTCTCAGACTGTGAACTACAACCTATTCATCCCATTTGCTTCTTTTTCTCCTGCTCTTTTTTATCAGCACAAAGGGGATAAACACAAAAGAAATTCCCTGTAAGATTAAGATCGACACTGAGGCTACGGTTTAAGGGAATCCCTTTGCATTCAATCCTATCACCAGTGGTTTAAACTGAGTTAGACTGAAGTCTCTATTAATGTCTTCTACCTCACATACCACCTGTACCTGTGATTCATCTGGAGAGCAAACGTGTACAGTTCATACTAGATGGACTTGTTCCAGCCAGTCCCTTGAGGTTTGAGGGCTTTGACTGGCAAGATCTGAACCATCCCCTCTGCTGGCTGCCACGTTACCACCATCTCCTGCTTGAGCCGATCCTTCCGCAGCCAGGGTACTCTCTTCCAGAGGATTTTCTTCTACCTGCATTCCTCCGCCGTCACGGTCACCAGCATCTTCAGGTGCTGAACCTTTGGGTGGCTCTAGGGCCACGTCCCTGGCGCCTTCTGACCCGTCTCTGACACAGGGGAGCTGAGGGTCTACACTGACTTCTGCGGCTGCTGGAGGAATCAGGGCAATGCTCTGTGGGTTCATGTCATGAAACCAAGCCATGATATTGCCAAGAAGATTGTCGCTGGCATTGGGATCCTGGCCAGCGGAGTCAGGGTCACTGGATGAGGGACAGAAATCACTTCTTGCCTCACTGAGGGGGTGGGAACTCAAAGTGTCGGTTGAAAACGGATCACTTTCTGCTCCTAACCTAATGAGGCTGTCCCCAAGCTCCAAGAGTTCCGAGCTGCTCAGAGCAGCCCGCGGGCTGTCCGTGCTTCTGGGGACAGAGTCCAGCCGGGAAGGTAAAGAAGTGCCTATGGCTCCCAGGGATGCTTCGCTGCTCAGGAAGTCGCTCGCTTCTTCATCAATGGCCAGCCCTGACTCCTGCAGTGACAGCTGTATTGCAAGTAGTATATTGGGATCGTCTTCATCCAAGGAACTCAGAGCCTGACGCAACAGAAAGTAAAACAGCTTAAAAATCTGACTAAAGGAAAAGCAGTTTAACCTGATCAAATTTTCCAGCCTTCTTTTATCAGATATCTAATACTACTTTCATTTATAAAAGTTATTTTACACATTTAAATCTCATTATGGGAGTAAATGGGAAAAATATGAAAGATGAATCTGGTATGGAAGCCTTTTCTGGCACCATATCTCTGAAACAAAAATCCCGTTAGGGAAGGAAAACTGCAGACTAGGAAATTACATTCAGCCCAGAAAGAGCAAAATCACGCCGGCAAGCCACCCGGGGAGGCTACCTGAAGAGAGTCCTGGTTCTCGGAGCGGCTGGCAGGGGTGTAGTCCCGCAGGGAAGAGCTGTGCAGTACGCTCATCGATGCAGAGCTCACCACGGACGCTCCAGGCCTGCGGCCACTGCCGTCCTCTTGCACATCTGCTGGAGACCACACAGGATCACAAACAGCTCGGCGTCGAGCAAGGCGTTCCTGTTCCCACATGTCTGAGTAAACTGGTGATCTCTCTCTCAGTACTGTGCACCACATGCACGTTCACATTCACAATCTGGGTTTCTTTGTGTGTCTGTCCCATACAAGCATCACATTTACTATGGATGGTTTAAGATTCTCACTTGTACTCTATGCGACTTTCAAAAGCTTAAGTACTACTATCACTTCTATTTTTCTTAGCAACAAATAAAAGCATTTTTGTCTTCACTTTTATTACAATAAAAGAATATGACAATTATCATAGCCCAGACAACAAATCTGTAGTCCCACCAATACTGATACAATGAAGGCCTTGATCTTCTGGATACTTGTATCTTTTATTTATTGGTTTCTAATCAGGATCGATACCTATCACTTTGTATTATATAAACAACCAACTAAACTTAGATAGATGGCATCAGCAGCTATGGTTTCCTGAAACATTTTCACCAGGTGTTTGTTCTCAGGCATGAGATCACAATGAGCTATGAGGTATCATGATTACTACTCCTTTGGAAAGAGTAAGCTGAAGAATAGAGATGGTTAAGTACCTTGATTAAGGGTTATACAATTAATTTCACAGCAAAGATCGGGGCATTTAAACCCATGACTGTACAACTTCATATCTCCGCCTCCCTGTTTTTCTCATACTGTGACAACAGAAGCATCTGCATGTCTATTGCGAACCAGATTAAAAGCTGGTTTTAAAATGAACTTGTAGGTGAGAGAGATGGCTCAGTAGGTCAAGGTGCCTGGGCGTAAACCTGGAAGTTTACATGTTAGAAGGAGAGAACTGATTCCCAAAAGTTATTCTATGACCTCCACATGCCTGATCTTTCTGCCTCCTCAAATAAATAATCAATTAAATATTAAACCAAAACAAAACACATAAGCCCAGAAAAAGCAAGAAGCTGAGCCGCGATCCACCAGGAGCTCACCGAAAGTGCTTTCACTTGGCTCGTCGGGGTCTGGAGGGTTACTAAGCAGGCTGTGCACATCTCCTCGGCGGCGCTGCTGCCTGTGCCTCCTCCGATACTGAAATTCAGTATATTCCTGCATAAACCAAAGGTTATAGAATACAGGAGAGCATGCAAGTTTTAAAGGTGCAAATAAAACAATGCACTTTTCCCCATGAGGAAAAGTGTGTGATTTTATACCATATTATAAAATCACTTTGCTTTAGAAAAGGAAACTTCAAGTTTTGCAATAACGAGAAAGTGGAATAGACAAAAAACAAAAATAAAACTTGCTAAGAGTCATTACAAGTGCTCAGCTTGGGATTACTTGTGAGTTCCAATGCTAGATGTAACTGAGGGTTGCTTCACATGCCTTATGACCCTGTAAGTCGTTGAAACCACAACCATTCTGCCAACAGATGTGAGTGGGAAGAGGAAGGAACAATAAGAGAAAACCCAAATTACATGAACACTGTTAACTACTTATAGATTATCAAACTTTCTTAGACTACTACATACCATACAAGTCAAATAAGCAGATTAAAAGAAAATGTTTGGTTAGCTTTAAAATGATACGTACTGAGCTTTACTTGTTAGGTAATATGGGGTGCCATCTACTACACAGAGAAGAGTTTTCTATTTAGTATTTAGGAAGAAGATAAGAATTAGGCAAGTGCCCATGAGCCTGTTTTACATCTGTGACAGTAGTTTAAGGTAAATTTGTAACTGCCAAAAGCTACAATCTAGGAATATCTGCTATCAACTACATACAAATGTTTTTTTTCACATTTTAGTGACAGAAGAAATGACAATAAAAGAAAAGCCAGGGGGCATGACAGCATAAAAGGACAATCTTAGATTGACTAAAAAAATCTTCTGGCACTGCACAGGAAGATCCTCAGGTTTAATGACTATTCTAATTACTTCAGAGAATGCACTTAGGAATTCAGAAAATACGGTCATGGTGAAAGTACTAGTAATAAGTGAAGACGCGCTACATATTAAGTGACACCATTCTGGCTCGGTTACCTATCTCCCTGTCTTTCTGTCTGTATACCCATCTATCTGTGATCTAATCACACTCATGTGCAGGGCTGGGTGGAACCCAGAGTGGGTTAAGCCCACTCTGCTTAAACTCTCTCAGTTCAGTTGGATTAGACAAGGTGGGAGCTATTTTACTAGCTTATAAACCAGTGAAAGGACAAATGCCCTGAGGGACCAGGTAGGTTCTTTAACATGTCCTGATCAGCTGGGCGCCATTTCCTCTTTTCCTGGAGGCCCACCCTCTCAAACTGGATGGCTTAAAACATTTTGATCATAATGATCAGGGCTGAATTGGACTTACACCCACATCTCAGACAAAACCTTATCTCAAAGGTTTATGTTCAGAGGGAATGTGCTTACTTTTAAAGGACTTGGCAGGAGAAAGCTATTCTGAGTTACATAAACTATTACTGGTCATAAAATATGCATATTCTCAATGTAAGAAAATAAACAATTTAAAAACAGCAAAAGAAATTTGCTCTATTTCTAATTATTCTCACAGAAAAATCCAAGTGACATTCTTCCATGAGGTAACAGATTCAAAAGCAACTGTTAAATAAAATTATCTGAAAACTTCCAATCAGATTTTCAAGTGAGCATATGGAAAGGCAGGACACTACCAATGATTTGAGAGTATCAAGGCCACAGGGGGAAAAAAAGAGGTATTAGACTTACAGGGGAAAATGCTGTCAGGAGTTTTCTGTTTTAAAACTGTCAGCATTTACTGAACATGAGTTTTACCAGTGTCTTAACGACACATCTTCAGCCTGGCATAATTTCCGCGAGATAGCAGCCTCCAAATCACAGACCAAGAGCTCTCAAGTTATGGAACTAGAACCTGATTCAGGTGTCCCTCAGATTTTAAGACTATGCTCTTTCTCTGGGTCCACTACCTTTACAGTGGCATGAAGCATATATTCATGCTGCCACAGACTTATTCGAATCAATTTAAAGAGGGTGAGACAAAAGTAACCAGGGGAGAAAAATGTAAAACCAACCTAAGTCTGTGGAGTTTGGGGACATGAGTGTTTCCTTTCCTATACTGTATATTAAGGCAAACAACTAACCAAATTTAATTACCAAATTTAATTTTGGTAATTAGTTAATTTAGAAAGTCACATACATGAGTAATATGAAATTCTCACATGTGTAATTTAGATCTTCAGTAAAGTTTACACAATATCTTGGTACTTCAAAATGCCTAAAACCATAAGTAAAAGAGTGAATTACATAATCTCTCAAACAGCTTTTTAATTTAATTTTGTTTTTTTACTTTTATGAACTTATTATTCTTTTTTCCTCCCACATTTTTTTTTCCCCCGATCATACATGCTCAATAGGTCAAACAGCTTTTTTTTTGAGAGGTTGTCTCGTTATACAGCTCTGACTGGCCTAGAACTTGTTATGTGGGTAAGGCTGGCATTGAACTTGGGTGATGCTCAAGCCTCCAAGTGCTAGGATTACAGAGCTTTACCATGCCTAGTTTAAGTGACAAAATTAAGTTACATATTTTAGCAAGCCCAAATATTTCGGGGTTTCTAAAGTTACTGTCATAGTAAGAAGAAATTGCAAGATAGTCTGATTATGATGGTTAAGATAATTCAAGTTTCATTTTTGCTAACTGGTGTTTATTGTTTGAGAAATGAGGCAAGTTTATTTTTTTTTGGTAAACAATCTGTATAATATCCCACAAGCTGTAATATTTTAATATAAAATAATAAGCCCAGTACCAGATAAAGAAAACTTTTTTGTTTTATAACTTAAAAATTTATCAACATATTAATTTTTTCAACTTACATAAATTTAAAATTTTCTGTGTGTGTTCCAAATACAAACTCTCGCAATTTTCTTGCATATGTCTACCAAACCAATATAAAAGGCCTCAAGATGATGGCAATTATTCTCAACAACAGAAAAGAGAAATCATCTGATTTAAATAGGCCATGGTCATTTCTAGACAATAGTACTCTCACTGAAAGCAAATGGGCCATGAATGACCAGGGTACGGGTGCTTTCTTCTTCTTTACAAGAACTAAGCTCAAAGACTATCAAAATGGCAGCTCTCTCATAAAGAAGTGGAGAAAACTGCTGAAAGTATTTAAAATTAGAACTACAGTGATTGTGGCAATTTAAATTTCAGAAAACAACTATGTGACTATGATTTTTTTACTAACCTTATTTTTATTTGACACAGTTGCTACTTATAGTATTAACTGTTTTAGGATTCTTCTATTCTAAAATAACTTGTTAATAATAAAGAACAAGAACCAAAAGTATGAAAGTCTTTAGGCACATAGACAGCAAACGAGCAAAGCATTTTTTTCTGAATAAACATTACTGTGAATTTATCGATTACCTGAGTTTACTGCAGCAAGTTAAAAAAGTAGCTCATTATAGCATTACAACTATACATTTATAATAAACTTTACAGCTCTATTAACACACTAGAAGTTATCTTCCGAAAATCTGTGCTATGAAGTTGTCTCAATTCTGTTTAGTAATTAGAAACAATTAAGGGAGATGCACTGAGAAAGATGTTCTGCAATGAAGAGCTACTACAATGACAGCCGAGCACAAGTCTGCCAAGAAAGCGAAGACATGGCTGACAACTGAGGAGCATTTAGAACAGGAAAGAGTGCAAATGCAAGCAGGGTTGCATGAAGGAGAAAGAGGAAAATAAAAGCCCAGCAAAAACAATTACCTCAGGTGATGCAAATCCTAAATATTCCCAATCCCATGTTCCACCAGCAAAGCTGCAAAGAAATCAGATATACAATTTGATTTATTATCAGTACCACAAAATACATAACCATACCCATACATTTTGGACATTATTCTTAATTTTTCTGCTTATAACTTGTCAAACCAAAGTAGATTGAATACTAAACTATAATTACTTTCACTATTTCTTAATTAAGGTTGCTTTACATTTGTACAAAATGAGGGAGAAAATAGATCACATTATATATGAAAATATGCCACATTATACCAGAGTATCTTATAACTTTCATTCTACTTGATAAATAAGATTTTTAGATATATTTATGCAATAGTAGGGCTGTTGGATTTTCTAAAGCTCATATGAGAAAATATATTTCAAGTTATAGTGGCAGAAGTAGTATACTGAAATAAACCATCAAAACAATACTTTTTAATGGATGAACAGGATCACTTAAGAAACATGATTAATAATGAATTTCTGATTTGCTTACAACTTCCTAATGCAGAAATACAAATATAACCATAATACACTGACAGAACTTCCAAAGTTTGTATCCTAAAATGTTTATGACCATCATTATGATATTAGCACATATGTGAAATTAAAATGAAACAGAATATTCTGGATTTTGGGTTCACTTCAAATGTGAAATTAATCTAGTTTAATTTAAGTCTGAGGAACTGCACAATGGTAGACAGACACAGAAAAAGAAACAGCACTGAGAAAAAGTAGCATAAAAAGAACTTTACATACTTCTGTCAGCTTTTGCTATTCACCCATATTTAGGAATAACAAGTAAGTTCCAGGACTGTGAATGCCAGGACTGTGGATAAAAAATGTAAGTCCTGGCACTGGAGACTCAGGCTAGGGTGTTTTTTTCTTTTTCACCTGCGTCTTGGAGCTTCTGGGGAATCTGCAGGAGCAACTCCTCGGGCCACGGATGCCAGGAATTCCTGCCTTTTTTGCTGCACGAGGCAGGCTGCCTTGATGATCTTGTGTCGAGGTGTGCGAAGGTAAGGCCTGTTGACTTTCTGGGCAAGGTCTTCGGTGACCATTTCTAGATCCGTCTACAGTGATGAGGGCAGGGTAGAAAGAAAGTTGCAAGCTGAGTAAGTTAGTAAATGCATCAAGAATATATCAAGTTTCTCAGAGGAGTCTCTTTCAAAGTCAGAAGTTAAAAACTGTTTCCTATTGAACATGTTTTCTAATCTGCATATTTTTCCAGGTTATGAAGGGATCATATTTTAAGTCATCATCACTTCAGGAAAACAATACAACTTTTGATGGGTACTTATAAGCAATATAATTACCAAGTAGAATAGTATGTAAATCCTCTAAAAGGAATTTGAAAAAAGCATGTTGCGGGCATCATATAAGCAAATGCGCAGATCACATGCTGACTACATATAAACGAGCAGGGAAGCTGAGGAGGCTTTGGAAGTTTTACAGACAAAATACTGAGCCCTAAAAGCAGACAGGGTAAAAAGACAGTAAAGGGCAGTTTTAAAGGATGAAATGTGAATCCCAAGGAGAAAACTGTGGTGGCTTTGAAGAAGTACATGTGGTGTGTGTGGCTGGTGAGTTACAGTCATGTGGGAGGCTTGGGGGCTTTTATTTTCAAACACTGTGACTTTCCAAAGTGAATTTCTAAAATAAACTCCTAAGGAGGAACTTCCTAATCTAGTACACAATGGGGTCTGTTTCATCAGTGAAGATGAAATCCTGGTGACATGATTAGAAATAGATGAGATTTCCATGTCCTCTGGCTTAGAAAAGAGAACGCTGGCTCCGTTCAGGACCCGTCAAACATTCAGTGAAAAGAGTAACACAGAACATGTCAGTTTTTAAGTTTTCCTTTCTTTAAAACTCACTTTAAAATGAAAATGAAACTGTTTTACTACTCACATTTCACATTAGTCCATAGAGCAGCTGAAAAGGAGGAAAGTTGTTTTCATAATAACAGCTACCATTTTGTACATAACTTAAAAAGGTATCTTACTTGCATTAGTTCAAAAATTTCCTTCTTTGTGCTTTTAGGTTCTAAGAAAAATCCATATGGATAAGAACACTTGAGAATACGTCGAGTTTTTAAGAGCACGTGAACTGCATCCTCAATGAAAGTGGTATCCGGACAGCCTCCTTCAGCTATAAAGTAATTGAGGCACAGAGAATGTTTTTGTAAGTGCTTCATTGTAAAATTTACTTTGCTATAAAATTAAACATTCTTTAGAAAGATAAAAATCTGTGGAAATAACCTAAAGCAGTTGTAGAATACATACTTGAACTTGACTCAAAACATAACCATCACGTGTGACACGTATGTGTTTGTAAGTAAAGCACAGGATCCCATAGCCCAGGAGACATGAAGAAATACACATATTCTTCCTTGAGTTTGCTCTTACCCACAAATATGGTTCCAGGTCAACTCAAAGGGGATTACTTTATAAAAAATTTCAGATTATCTGAGTGAGTAGGAAAAATTTTAACAAATGCTTCTACCAAATTGCTTATTAAAAACTGTAATTATTCATACACAAAAACAACACTGTTAAGAAAAAGATAGTACATTCTGAAAAACAAGTGGATAACTAATGCTAGCATGTAAAATACTTCAGAGACAAAAAGGAAGAAAGAATGAAGGGGAGGGAGAGGCAAAATTATCTTAATAAAATAAGGCAAATGTTGCCAATAATCAGAAATTAAGTTGTAGAACCAAAATAAAAATCTTGCTGAAAAATCAGATTCAGCATGTTTTTAGGAAGGTACTAAACATGCATGTACAATAAGGTATACTCTAAAGCTTGAGAACATTCAGTCCCTAGAGTAGATATAAGAACTAGTATATGAAAAACAAAAGGAACTAAACAATCCTCCCCCTTACTCAGTGTTGTATGTATGTGAAATGCATGAGCCTGATTGCATTGTATTTTCCAATTACTATATCTTTAATTTTTTTCCTATTTTACTCCACTGAGTGGAACTTTTAGGATGTTGAGCAAAACCAGTAATTTGCATCTGCAAATGAATGATGAAATACACAAAAATTCCTGCTAAGGAACTAAACCTTTGTTTAGACCATTTTCCTTTACGTTTCACTATGAATATATCACTTCCAGAATTTGATATTGATATGTAAAGTTGTATCACTATTAATGTCTACAAGCTAATAATTAATAAGATTAGGCTGCTACTGACACTCTCCTCCACTCTAACATACAGTTACTGTCTTATTAGAGAATTATTCTCACAAAAAAGGGTATTGAGTATTTATTATTTATTTTATAAACAAATGAACTGATAATGCTTTCATGTTTAAAATGTACTTTTACAGACAAACTATGGTTACCTTAAAAATATGTCTTTTTCAAACAATTATAGGAGAACCTGTACTCTGTCATTGTGACGTAGAATACTCTAATCCACCAACATTTGGTCCAAGTTTAGGGATGTACTTTTTTTTTTTTAACAGGTAGGTATTTTTTCCCCCCATTTTTGTTTTTTTATAAACGAACTGAGTACTTTTTTTTTTTTTTTCCAGCTCATACAAACTTATTAGGTACACCAGTTCCCTCCCTCCCTCCTCCTCCCCCCGTACCCCCTGCTCCCCCTCCCCGAACTGAGTACTTTTGATGTACTTTTTGAACTATCAGTTTGGAACTCAAGAGTCAGACCCCCTCATGGTTTTACTTTTTCATTCAATTTCATTATTTGCCAATGAAATGATTTCTCCCCAAACTCTATTTGATCTTCACACTATGCTCTCTGATTTGAATCTTTGGGTACTGAGTTACATAACAGTTGGGTGCTGAGAATACATCTTGCACCCTTTGACAGGCCAGGAGCCCCTTAGGACCCACCACTTTTGCCTATAATAGAACATCGGCAATCGTAAGAGTAATAAGCAAAACTATGATGTGGCTTTGTCTGGTAACAGCAAAGAAGCATGTTAGGAGCTAAGGAGGCTTCACTTGCTAGGCTGCACTCAAGGCTTAAGAGAAATGGGGATCTACCCTCTTATCAGTGAACTTAGTACAGAAACATAAAACTTACTTTCTTTGAGAGCTCTACTCAATTGCTCCATCTTTTCTTTGGCTGTTTTAAGAAGGCGTTGTTCTAACTAAAGGAAGAGAAATAAAGAATTTAAACCATCTTTATTCTTAACAATGTGGTTTAGCTCATCAAAAATGTTTTAGGACATACCTGATAACTATGTTCATGGTTTTTAAATCTTGTGTAATAGTGCATAAATCTATCAAGTTCCTGAAATCGTTTATGTTTTTTCTCCGCCTAGGAAACAAAAGTACATGATTCTTATTAAAACTAATATTAGCATGGCTAGATGGTTCAGCAGGTAATGTGCTTGCTAGACAACTTGAATTTGATACTTGGAAATACAAGGTAGAGAGAAAGAACCAAGCTCTTGAAGTCCTCACTTTCACATGTGTGTGTATAGACACACACACAAAATCACACAAGTAAATTTAAATAAGTTAAAAAGGGATGAGGACAATGGGATGGCTCAGCAGGTAAAGATGCTTCTTGTACAAGCCTAGCAATCTAACATCAATCTGCGTGCTAAAAGAAAAAAAAAACTAACTCCTGAAAGTTATCTTCTGATCTCCACATCCTCTTCTTCCTCTCTGATGCACACGCACACTCTCTCTGAATAAAATAAAAATTTTAAAACTACAATAAAATTGGCTTCAGGGAGATTAAAGTTTCATTAATAATAGATAGTAATACATTTAGCTTTATTATTCTGTTGAAAGAATATAATGAGCAATTTATTTTAAAGGTTCCTGGAATATTTTTACATTTGTATTCTCTTTGATTAAAAAAAAACTTACCTTCAATTTTTTATTGTATGGACAATTACTGTGAACTGCTTTGTGTTCCCTCAAAATTCATGCTGAAAACCTGAGCCCCAGGGCAACTTGGATTTGGAAGGGTCTTAGAGGAGGTGACCTGAGAGGTAAAGCCGCTATTACAGACCTGTTCTAATAGGGCTGCCGCCTACACAAGAGGAAGGAATAGCAGAGCTCTCATGACAATAGAGGCCAGAAGGTAGGGGGCTGTCTGCAAATCATGAGGAAAACTTTCACCAGTCAAGTGGAACTTTGCTCTTGAGTTTCAGAGTTTCTACATCTGTGAGTTTCTGTTGTCTATATAATAGTGTATATAATTATCTAGTCTATAGCAGCTGAGTGGAATAAAACAATTAACTATTTCTATAATGTAATATTATATTGTTAATATAATGTGAAAATTGTTTTTAAGTCTTTACAAAGGCAGACTAGAACTGAATTTCTATGCCTTCAACAAAATTAAAAAAAAAAAGAAATTACTCAAGCTTTTCTTTTTCTATGCCTTCAACAAAATATATAAAAAAAGAATTACTCAACTTTAGAGCTATTTTGTTTAAAGAGCATTATATTTATTTTAATGCCTCATCAAGATGAAGACAGGAAAAGAAGTGTAAATCCTTCCAAAGGTATTATCTTGGCTTAAGGAGATTTTACCTCCACAGTCATTTCCTTGGATTGCTCTTCCACATGCTGAATGACTTCATAGCGAGTACATCTGTAATAACCTCCGGTGGAAGAACTATGCTTTTTCCATTCTTCTAGGCAAATCCAGCAAAAGTCATACTTGCACTTCAAAAGAAAACATATGTGCAAATAACTTCACACATTCTTATCAAATGACATTCTGCTCTTCAAAGTGTTTGTGCTGAATAAAACCCTGACTGCAGTATGACCAGAACAAATCTTCTCAGAGACATGCCCTCTTTCTTGTTTCCTCTGCATCACACAAAGACGTGGGAGTAGTTTAAAAAATATTTTTTATAAGCAATGGTTAAAAATATCAACAGGGCAGCCTTTCCAAATAATAAAAGCCATATACTGACAAATGTTTCATTTTTAAAGTGTGTAGTAATTTGACATTGGTCTATAAAGTCAATGTAGTTGAAGAATATCTGATAACTGACAAATCAAATCTGGAACTTTAAAAGAGCTCTAAATTAAACAGCTAACATAAAATCAGTTTCTAATTTCAAAGAAAATTTTGCTAACTTATAGACCGTAATAAATAGAAGAAAATGAATGCCAGTATGAAAACTTGTCTTTTTCTTCTATGCTTACGGATTCTCAATCAGAAAGATCTTCCCATTCCAAGTCCATAGAGTTCTGATACTTCTGCCAGTACTTCTGGTACTGGTTTATTTATTTATTTATTTAATTTTATTTTTAATTATTTATTCAATTGTGTGTGCATGTGTGTGTGTATAGAACCACGGGAGAATTCGGGAACCACCATGGACACCTCCACCTCCTTCTTGTTTACTCTGCCTCGGGATTCATAGGCTCCGCCCTATCAGGACCAGAAACGCAGGCCACCCCCACTTCTGCCCGGCGTCTATACGTGGGGTCTAGGATCCGAACTCAGGACCTTCCGCCTGCAAGCCAGAGGCTTAACCCCGAGCCACCTCTCCAGCCCCTGGTTTATTTATTTTTAAGAAAACATTTATATACACTTTGGTGTTACTAGGAATGTATCTGAGCATGCAATATACAGTATGACTTCACTTTTATATCTACCTAGTTATCTGAATACAATTTTATGAACAGTTGTTATCATATAGTAAATTAAATTGTGATATATATGTGTTTATTTTTTAGGTGTGAACTGCTTATTCACATGCCAGTATCAAACTTCTCAATGACTGAGGTTTCATGATATAGAATATTACAAGGCTACTTTTTCCTTTCTCTCTTTTTCCAAGATTCCCAGTTACTCATTTTGAATTTCCCATATGAACATCAGCTTTAAGTTTATGTAGATACAGAAACAAAAACAGCTGGTATTTTTTTGTTTGAACCTTTCTATTTAAGACTCTGGTTTCATTTCTATTCATTTGTCACCTTTTGTGCCCTACAGAGGACTTAAACACTTTATTCAATATAAGCCTGCTGTATTTCTCAAGTTCATTTCTAGATGCATAAGGTCTTTCAGTATACATTCTAATGACTTGTTGTTATACATTATTTTCTGTGTATTAATTTTATATTTTGCTTCATAATCAACACCAAGACATCAATAAAAAAGTATACATAAACTAGTCTTTGTGCTACAATATGGTTTTAACTTTTCTTGATTCTTTAAAATTTACACATTTGTAAATACTCTAAAAGTTACTAATATTGCTCTATATTGGTTATTTTCTTCTAGTTAAGTCTTCTATATCATAATAATACTTATCAGTTTATAATTTCAATTCAAATGCTTCAGATAGTATTTTAATAAAGCTCTTACATTTATGGATCATGTAAGTAAAGATTTGTTTTAAATGTCAGAGAATCTAGAACAAAATCTAAGTTGGTTTCTTTATAGTGTTATTATGATTCAGTTGTGAAAATGTTTCTTCACTCAATAGATGATTAACAAGCACTACTGATACATGGCATGAAAGATTAATGTTAGAGGCTGCCTCAACAGTCAACTGTTCACTTTTATGGTCAAAATATATTTCTTTGTACATCTAGACAGTCTGTAATTGATTTCCCAAGAACAAAACCAAATATGAATATTGGAGATAAAGCCATAGTTACAAAAAATAATTTTATTTAACCTAAGGCTGAACTAATAAATAAGTAGTATTGTGCTTAGAATACTACACTTGCTTTTTCCTTCCACTTCTCAGGGAACCACTACTAACTTGCTAAGCCAATTTCTTTATCGTACTTTTACTACAACATAAACTTGTAAAATAATTCTGTAACTGAGATTCTTTTGCTTCAAAGTAAAAAGTCAAGTTATTCTGAGAGAGGCGATGTTATTTAAACCTAAAGTACTTGAATTTCATATTCTGAATGAAAAAAACTACAATTTCTTCCTGTTTAAAAACATTTTAAAATACATGTTAGAAAATAAAGGTTCTTTTTAAAACAAAAATAAATCTAAAATAAGGAGAGCATTTTGAATAAAAATAAAAAAAATCATTACAATTTTAAAACAAAATTGTTTAGGAATATAGGCACTAGTCAATAAAATATTAATCAAATTTAGGATTTAAAAAAATACGTTTCTTTCTGTGCAATGAAATCAGGAGAGCATGTTTTTTTTTTTTTACTTTTAGTTCCCTAGCAGTAATTGTTTACATGAATATGTAGCCAAGTAAATATATGTTGGTATTTTAATTCTCAATGTAGTAATGAATTATTTAATTGATGGTTATATTAGCAGAGCATCACTTTTTGTACTAACAAATTAATAAGAATCCAAACACAAAGCACTCAGGACACTTTTTAATGTCTTACCTTGGCACACTGCATGTGATTGCAGCCTTCATTCTTCTGTATTGGAGACTTACAATTAGCACAAGGCTTGGAGTTAGTTAACAACCAGAGACAATTGGCAGCATCCTCATAAGCTTCACTAACTCCCACAACTTTGGGATATTAAGCACAAACATGAAAAGGAATGATTAAGCATGACTTCAGGGGGTTTCAAAAAATGAGACTTTTCTTTGTGAGATTTCTCTCTAAACTGGTATTCAAGTAAAATGAAAAGGTAAAGAACCAAAGTTAAAAGGAGTATTTTACTGTCGAAAGTAACTATTTCATTAAAGAAAATATTGAGAACGATTAGACTATGATTTCTTGAACAAGCAAATATAATTATTAGAAATTTCTCATAATGAAAACTGCTAAAGATCAACATCTATTTTTAAATATGTATTTATCTTGTGTGTGTGTGTGTGTGTGTGTGCGCACGTGTGCATGTGCATGTGTGTATGGTGTGTATCAGAGGGCACTGTGTGTCCCTGTGGAGGATCAAGGGTGACTTTAGGAATCATCTTGGATTGTTTCTACCTCCTTTTTGCTTCGCTCTGGGATTTTTCCAGACTCTGCTAACATCTATTTTTTGAGACAAGGTTTTGCTATGTACAGTTCAGACTAATTTTTAACAAAGGAACACTGTTACAAAAGGAACACTGTTACACCCGATGCAATATTTTTTACCCATGATTATTTCAGATAAAATGAATCCAATGTGACATGTCTAACACTTTTACCCAGGTTATCTTCTCTCTAGTCCCCATGTTGGTAAATGGTCAAGACTGCTCAGAAACAATCTATGAGTATGATCTTTTACCTGCTTGCCTTTAATGAAGGGTAACGAGATAAAAATCCAAACTACTTTAGCAAATATAAAACTTGTCATGATCTGGCCTCTTCACCTGGCGAGTGTCTCTTAGGGCCTGGGATGTGTAGCTTAATGATACAATGCTTGTCCCGCACTGACTTTGTATGCTTTATCTTCTAAAATTCAATTTATGCTATAATAATTTAAGATCTACAATCATAAGAAATGCCATGGTCTTTCAAGACTGTCAAAAGTGTATTTTGCAAATTTCCTTCTCCCTGCCAATATAGAGAATTAGAGAGTGTAGTACAGTTGATTCCTTTGCTTTTCTGCAAGCATGGCAGTGAGGTTTTCCTCACTTTTCTAGCTCAGTTCACAGGGAAGTTCTAGTTTTCCCTTTGAGAAAAAGATATCAGAAAGTCTCTTTAGAATCACTGAAAGTATCCCTCTTAATCAAGGTTTTCATTACATGTACATACATTTTAGTCAAAGGCAGGGAAGAGTTTTAGCTGTACTGTCCAAAACAGGAAGAAAACAGACTGGATTTTAAAGATCAAAAGGGAATGTGAACTAGTCCCTGATACAAGCAGCAGAAGGAAGGGGGACACAACTGGCCTCTGGGAAGTGGCCCTTCATGTGGACCAAAGGGCTGGGCATTGTAGCACCCATTCCACCAACCTAGAATGCCCATTTACGCTTGCAGCCACAACACATCACCACTACTGTCGGAAAGGAGAACACTGCTTTTCAATTCCATGCAGGAAAGAGAAGCACAGCAGCACACAGTGACTAGGCCACTTCGCTTCTACAGCTTTCTGGCAAACGATGCTTTGATGTGGGAGCTGATTGGGAGAACTTAGAGAATTTGGTGGGGACAGGAGTATGAGAAGGAACTTACTACTAGCTAATATGCTCAGTCTAAGGAGGCAGTGTTGTAAGATCTACACACTGAGGCTATCTCCCATCTAAACCATCTAATTTTTGTTTGAAAGAAATAGTCTTTCTTCTCTTTTCAGCAACAATATCATTTTTAGTTTAGAGGCTCTAGCATATTCTTATGATCCTTATTGTCCATTGTTAAAATAAATAAAGCACAAAGCCACTAAAACAAAGCAGCTGTGTGGTGTGCAACATAACATTTTTTTTTTCTTCTACTCTTGGGAGGGAATGCAAATTCCTAGTTACATCCTAGAGGACTGCATAACAGTAATTGTATTTGGAACCTAACCAACTATTTCTACAATAAAAGCTGCTGGGAAAAAGAAGTCTTTACTTCCCATTCTCTATACTTCTTCCTATATTTCTACATAGGAAGAATACTTCCTATACCTCTTCTATATATCTGTTTTTTTAAACATACTGCTGTTTTCACTTTAGTTATTTCTTGTCTCCTCAACCTATCTACTAAGTCTTCTCCCATATGGACTTCCAAACTCTTCCATTCCCCTCAGCTACATGCTTTCTATAGCTTGATTTATTTTCTTGGTGCTAGTTCCTGTGGTAAGAAGTATTAGCTTCATTTTATAGATCTTACACTGATTAGTAGAATCAAAACACATAGCACCATTACACAAGAAGCATGTGTGTACTTGCATGTCATGAACATGTACACACACATGCAACTGAAAAGAAAGTAAATTTTTTAACAGACAATTTGAGTTCTATTCCACAAACATTTTATTCAATATATATTGCATAAAAATTGGCCTGAAAATTTTATAAACTTGTTAATATTACTATCACAGAAAATATAACCACATCCATTTTTTGCTCTATTTAACACAACAAGACCAATTCATTTTACATGGAATTCTTAGAGAACTTATTTTAGCACACCTCTAATGACTTTTCTCATTAATTCAATGGTGTTACTCTTTTTGTATTTCATCATTCAAGGACTGGAAAGCTTGGCATAAGAGAGAAAACTACCTTATGAAACTCTACATTTTATTAATCTTGAAAGAGCTGAGCATAGTGGCATGTGTCTGTAATCTCAGCTACTAAAGAAACTGAGGTAGGAGAATCGTGACTCTGAAGTCTGGACAATTCAGCACGAAATCATCTTAATAATTATAGCACTGTTATTTTTGTGTGCAAGATGCAAACCACTCATGCTACAAAGGAATTTGTAGATCTAAAATAGCATTTAGTCATACTTTTTTTCAGAATGTCAGTTTTATATATTTAATAATGGTAATATTTTAACATTAGAGTTGACTTGTTAAGGAGTCATTAATAATAATCCTAAAATGCAGGATATATATACAGTGAGAAAGCCCTAGGATTTACTTGGCAACTGGAGCGTTCTGTGCAGTTTGGGCTTCACCTCTTTTTTTGGTAGAACAGTTTCTAGGAATATTCTGTTTCTATCCTATTTTCTAATGGCTTTTCCATCTTTTGGAACCAAAATCTCATGTGGAAACTCAAGGGTAAATTTTAAATGTGCAGTCTTCCTGCCTCTGGCCACTTTGCATATCACGTTCTGATTTCACACTTCTCTTACTATCCAGGATCCTTATCATGTGCAAGTATGTTTTTTCATAAGCCCACAACAATCTGCTGGACTTGGTGCATCAATCTAGAGACCTAATAAAAACACTATATTAAAACAGTAAAACTGCACCCACCATCCCTCTCAGGTCCACTCACCCCACTGGCCTCAACAGTCTTGCCAAGCCCACACAGCTTTTCATCTGGACATTACGAAGAGGCCAGTGTTTTTGTAATCTCTGACACATCATAGACGCTTTGGTCTAAATACATCTACATTCTCATGTCTCCCACTAACACTCCTAGTGTTGTAGCACAGAGCCCTGACCCAGTTTGCATGTACATGTATGTATGTGTGCATGTGTATGTCATGCTATGGTGTCCCTGTGGAAGTCAAAGGATAACCTTCAGATATAATTCTTTGCCTTTCTACTTGTTTGGGTCTGGGTTTCTTCACCACTACTGTGAGTATGAAGTGTCTGGCCTATGAGTGTCTAAAGATTCTTAGGTTTCTGTCTCCTACTACTCAAAGGCATCCTGGGATTACGGACACTTAGCTTTAATGTGGGATTTATGGAGGCAAAAGGACTAAATGGGAAGTAAAGTGTGACCTGAACTTGTTCTGTCCACCTTAAGCTGGAAAGTCTTGTAGGAAACATGGGACTTGTCTATGGTTCCTCAACGAAAAAAATTATTTCCCAAAGGGCAGAGTTAGAGGAACAATGCTGAACACAGAAACATGACCACACTTCATCTTTCAGCACAATGAGGAAGTATGGAGAACAGCCACACAAAATTCCTCTTACGTTCTTCTGGCTTCATTTCGGTTATTTTTTGTAACCAGTTTTTCCATGTTTGGCAGTCACAAGGTTCATGTGCTTCACCAAGGCACTCCCTAAGGAACAAAACAGAAAAGGACACTTAAAAATATTCCTCATCAATACCTAGATGAAAAGCATGGATGGTAAATACTATTCCAATTTTATAGCTGACAAATTAAGGCATAGTGACAGATAAGACATGAAGTACATCAAGAGAGGATTTGAAAATGTAAACCAATTTTATGAATGAATAATACAAATTTTTAAAAGTACAGTTACACATTTAAAAACTTCTACCTCGTATAATTTAGTGTGCTTAAAGCTGCAAAATATTTTTATTAATTATGTTTTAGCCTTACTATTAGGTCTGCTGATTTTCATTATCTCAAGATGTGTTGGGCTAGCCCAACATCAGAAGAGCAAGGCCCCAGAGTCTACACATAAGAACCTGCATTTAACCAAAATCATACGATCCATCTTCATCTTAGTTTGAGAAACCCTCATGCATACGAACCCCTGCTGAGGTGTCTTTTGCTACTTACCATCTTACTTTCTGAGACCCAGCCTCTCACTGAGCCTAGCGGTACTGGTTATAGCTAGACTGGCTGGCCAGTGAACCATGAAATCTGCCCATTTCTGTCTCCACTTCCCCGCAGTGTAGCCATGGAGATACAAACAAGCTCCACTGGGTTGGACTTTCATGTGGGCACTCTGAGACTGAGGTCCTTGTGTGTAGGGGAAAGAGGCAAGCTCTTTACCCATGCAGCTATCTCCTTGGTCTCATAAGTAATATTACTATGATAAATTTACCCCCAAATTCTTCAGTAACTATCAGGGCAATCAAAATTACTTTCATAAAATATTTTGATTTAAATAACTGGAAACATCAACTTATCATTTGTAACTTAATTATATATTCTTTCTATGACTATATAAGAAGTCAAACACTGAAAAAGAACCTTTATAAGTCATTTATTTTAATCTGACATGAAATTTCACTGTAGTAAAGAACATTATTGTAGTTAATAACAAAGTATTAGTTTGGGAGAGAAAATACAAATCTGGACATGATATCACCACTACCTTCTTAAATAAAGACCTTTCATAAAAGTCAAGTCTGTTAAGACATACCAACTGGCTCAATAATTACATAGCCTCATAATATTTATATTTATAATATATTATAAAGCCTTATAAATTAAGACATAGTATTTCACTTACTAAAGACATGTCAATTTTACTTCACATTATTATTAAGAACTAGAAATAAGTGTTGGTGAGGACTTACAAAATGGAAACCCTTGAGCATTGCAGATAGAAATGTAAACACTGATATAGCTGATCTGGAAAACAGCTGATGGCCCTGACAAAAAAATACTATTTGATTCTGCAATTTCACTCTCACATATTATATTTTTACTTGTTTTGTCACTGTGAAAAAGTATCTGGCTAAGGCAACTTAGGAAAAAGGGTTTAAGCTGATGGTAGGGAGGACATGGGGGCTGGGACCCTGCCTGGGGCAATGACTTGTAACCCAACCAAATGGAGGCCTGCTCATCAGTGTGCACGTCCTCCAATAAAGTCCCGCTTCTTTAAAGTTCTATGACCTCCCCAAAAGTGTCAGCCTGGGGACAAGTGTTCAAACACATGGGCCTTGGGAGGACATTTCAAATTCAAATCATAAGCCAGCTTGGTATACACATGAAAGAACTAAAAGCCAAGATTCAATCTTACATATCCATGCTCACTGCAGCATACAGAAGCCAAAAGGTAGAACAATTCATGTGTTTTACCAATAGGTTAATGGATAAACAAACTGAGACATATACATATATACCAGATTAATCATGAAAAGCTATTCTAATGATATTCTAATATATACTACAATATGAATGCACTGTATTTGTTAAATGTATAAGCAATATACAAAAGTACAAAAATTACATGAGTGTCTTGAGTATGCTAATTCACAGGAAAGAAAACAATGGGTATCTGTGATAGGAGAGAAGATGGAGAATTGCTGTTTAATAATTATAGAGATTTGTTTAGGATCATGAAAAAGTCTTAAGAAAGGTAGAGCTGGTAGTTATATTTAGTGGTAACTTAAGAGATATTAAAAATATTGGGCTGCTCAAAAATAGAATTATATATATTATATTCACTTAAATGCCAATTCAAATGAACTCTGCTTACCAGAAGTATAAAATCTCTCTGTGGCAACATTATGTACTAGCACACACGAGAGTAAGAAATGTCTGTAGAAAAGCATTTATATAGGGTTCTTGAGAACTTATAATTGAAGGCAGAATATATATTTCTCACAATTCACTAAAAAAAGTCCATTGTTGGGGGCTGGAGAGGTGGTTCAGGGGTTGAGCCTCTGCCTTGTAGGCAAAAGGTCCTGAGTTTAGATCCTAGACCTAGATCCTATAGAAGCAGGGTGGCCCATTTTTTAATTGGGCCATTGGTTTCCTTGGTGTTTAATTTTCCAAGTTCTTTGTGCACTCTGGACAGTAGAGCTCTATCAGATATGTGGTTAGTGAAGATTTTCTCCCATTCTGTGGGTTGCCTTTGAGTTCGTGTTACAATCTCTTTATCTGAACAGAAGCTCTTTAATTTCACAAGATTCCAACTGTTGAGAGTTGGTAGCAGTGACTGTGCCATTGGATGTCTGTTTAGGAAATGTTGGCCTAGCCCAATCAGCTTGAGGGAGTTCCCTTAAAAAATGGGCCCTGGAACTTAAAAGAAATTTTACCAGGGATGAAATTAAAATGTCTAACAATCTTAAAAGATGCTCCACTTCTTTAGCCATCAGGGAAATGCAAATCAAAACTTCTCTGAGATATCATCTCACCCTGGTCAGGATGGCAAAAATCCACAATACAAACAACAACAAATGCCGGAGAGGATGTGGAGAGAGGGGAACTCTCCTACATTGCTGGTGGGAATGCAGGCTCATACAGCCACTCTGGCGAGCCGTCTGGAGATTCTTAAAGAAATTAAAGATTGAAATGCCATATGACCCTGCTATCCCACTTTTGGGAATAACCCCCCATACAGCAGAGGTTCACCTCGATATCACAAGCACGACCATGTACATAGCAGCACTATTTACAATAGCAAAGTCATGAAATCAACCCAAATGTCCAACAGTTGACGAGTGGATAAGGAAACTGTGGTACATCTATACAATGGAGTACTACTCAGCCATCAAAAACGATGAATTACTGGAATTTGCCGGGAAATGGATGTTATTAGAAACAATTATATTAAGTGAAGTATCCCAAAACCAGTAAATTAAGCGCCGTATGTACTCCCTAATAGGTGGTTCCTAGTACCAAACCCACCCAGCCCACCTTGAGACACTCATAGGTAAATCTATGTATTACCTACAGTAATTGCAAGGATTATGAACAGGAGGGATGGGGTTGGAGGGCCACACCAGAAACAAGGAGAGAAGTGACCATGTTACAGTAGAGAAAATAGGCCTCCATCAAGGACTGCAAGGAAGTAATGTGACACCTGGTTAAGTTCACAGACGTTCGTTCCTGATCATTTACAACTAAGGGGGTATGATCTCACCAGAAGGGGAGGGCATATAGTCTGGCAGATAAAAAGGAACCATTTTGCAAATGGGTGATTGACCCCTCCCTCACTGAGGTTTCCTACTTTTATTACATCTACCCTTGAATGTGCTCTTATAATAAGACTCCAGTTTGACAGCTTTTTGTCTCTAGCCAGGGGGTGACACATATAGTGCCCAGCAGGATGGAGTGAAGGGCATTGCAGGAGCAGCAAAACTGCAAAAGAAAATTAACAAACCACAATCCAGAACTTCAGAGACTCTATATCTACCACCTAGAACTAGGCCAGACTAATCTCTCCCCATCCTGAAGCTCAGGGACATTTGCAGAAGAGGGGGCGGTAAGAGTGTAAGAGCAAAAGGATGGGAGGAGCAATGATTTGCAAGATACCTCACACAAGTTAGGGCCGAAGCAATCATAACTGGACTTTGCATGCCCTGCACAATGTCCAACACACTATTGACCTCACAAAGTCTAGCATCTGCTAAAGGCACCAAGATCCTTGGAGGCAAGGGATTGGCAGCCACAGTAGTGTTCCTATGCTTAAGGGGAACACCGGAAAGGGTTCAGGGAAATGCCACTGGGTCCTTGTACGTCATCGGAGAGGAGGGCCCGGAGAAGAGTCAGGGATGCACATTAAAGGACTCTCTGGGAATTGGGACGGGAGGCACAGAGGGATGGGGAAGGAGGGGTGAGAGGAGGAGGAGCAGGGGGTTCGGGGGGAGGAGGAGGGAGGGAGGGAACCGGTGTACCTATTAAGTTTGTATGAGCGGAAATAATAATAAAAAATATTAAAAAAAAAAAAGAAGCCAGGTGGAATGGGGGGGGGGCTGCGTTTCTGGTCCTGGTAGGGCGGAGCCTGTGAATCCCCGGGGCAGAGTAAACAAGAAGGAGGTGGAGGCGGTCCATGGTGGTTCCCCAATTCAGCCGTGGTTCTACATACATACACACACACACAAAATTGAACAAATTAAAAAAAAAATTTAAAAAAGTCCATTGTTAATTATACCTCAAGAAGACTGGGAAAAAAAATCTTTTTTTTTTTTTTATTTCCACTCATACAAACTTTACAGGTATACTGGTCCCCCCCTCCCTCAAACCCCCCATCCCCCTGTGCCTTCCCCTCCCCCTCCCCAGTGCCTCCCCCTCCCATCCCCGGAGCCTCCTTTAATGAGCATGCCGAACTCTCCTCTGGGTCCTCCTCTCCGATGAGGTGCAAAGATCCAGGGGCATTTGGGAAAAAATCTTAAGAGGCAAAAGATTCCTTTATGCATCTTCAGCATCTAAAACAAGTAAATGAACAGTAATTATTTCCACTAAGGGTAAGATTTTTCCTTGAAGATTAAGCAGCATTTTTAATATATTTTCTCAGAAAATTGGTATCGATCCTGCTGCCAGAATGTATTTTGAGAGGAAAAAGATTACCATGGGGTGAAATCTCCAGTGTTCTCTAATAGACTCTAAAAAAAGAGTTTATCGGTGTGCCTGGCTCCTAAGGCTGTGTGCATTAGACAGCAACAGGTTTTCCTCCAGAACCTCAGAGAAAGACACAAACCTGCTCCTTCCTAGGGGTTTAGCCCAATCAACAGGATCTCTTCAGTGTGGTAACAGCCTGGCATAGTATTTCCCATGAAATACTAAAGGGTAAAAAAGAATAAAGAAGCAGCTATAGCAAAGACTGTAGGTTAGAAGGTGACCTACAGGTTGCTCTTTAATACTACCTTAGAGAACGAACATGTGTGCAAAGAAGCTTGGATCTCTGCAAAATAATGCAATAACTGCTATAAACCCAGGCAACTAATAAACTGAATTATAGAAGTAGTTCTCTGGACACTGTTAAATTATATGAGAGTTTTTTTTCTCTCTCTTTCTCTTCTTGAGCCAGGGTCTTGCTATATGTCCCATTTGATCTCAAATGTGATTGTGATTCTTCTGCCTCAGTCTCCAAAGTGTTGGAATTACAAGGTGTGCACTATATACTAGCTCCTAAAGTTTTAATCAGTGACTTTTGTCTAGTATACTGAAGGACGTGCTATCTGTTGAAACTATATCTCAAGATGCCAGTAAACATGATAGGGAGGAGACAATGATGGAGGCAATCTACCCAAGAATGTGTTCAGGCGAGAAACTATAAAGAAAAACATACTTGTATAGTCTAAAGTCCTCATCTTGGATAGTTAAACTAACACCAGTTAGGAATAGCTACTTTTTTTTTGACGATGTGTCAATATTTACAACTGCTGGCAAGAAAATACATTGATTCAAATGGCTCTGGAAAGGAAAAACCTTTTAGTGAAGTTTCGAGGTTTATTACTTGATTAAAAATGTCTATCAAGAAGTTGAAAATTTTATTAATGATCAGTCTCAAGTGAATTAAGTAGAAATTCTTTTTATAATTAGTCAAAGTCTCTTTAGTCAAAGTTTTGAGTCTAGGTGGCAATGTTTTAAAAACCTACGTATGTGGACTCGTGTTCTCTGTCTCTGTTTCTCTCTGTGCGTGTGTATGTGTGCACCTGTGTGCAGAGAAGTCAATGGTGAGTGTCTTTCCCTACCATGTTCCATTCAATGATTTGGCAAGAGTGATTGGCCAGCAGTATCTCCGTCTCCATTTCTTCGGTATTGGGGTTACAAATGTGTGCCACAACCCCTGGCAATATTGTGGTGTTGGGAATCTGAGCCCATGTAGCAACACTTTACCCATGGAGTCAGACAATTTTTTCTTGACGACTCTTCCCTATTTAACATGCGCAGACAGCTTTATTAGTCTGTCAAAGATCGCACAAGCTCCCCCGAGTGAGGACGGAGGCCCCAGGCGGCCCCGAGCTGCCGGCCGCGGCGGGACCCGGGTGCACGCAGGGGCGCGACGGTGGCGGGGAGCCCCGTTCCTGGGCGGCGGAGGCCGGGGAGGGGATCGCGATCGCCGGGGGTCAGGGGGGCCACCCGCGGGTGGGCACCCCAGAGCACCAAGGGCCGGGCGCTGGGAGGAACAAGTCACTTTTAAAGGTAAACCTATTAAAATAACAAATGACTTCTCAGTCGAAACAGTAAAAGCAAGAAGAGCTTGGAGAGACATACTTCAAGTATTGAATGGGCAAAAATGTCAACCCAGGCTGATTTACCCTGCAAAACTATCAGTCATGATCGAGGGAGAAAGAAAAATTTTCCAGCACAAAGACAACTTTAAGGGATACATGGCCACCAAACCAGGCCTTCAAAAAATGCTAGAAATGATACTCAAGCATGAAGAAAAAAACAGGCATATCCAGGAGAACAGAAGGCAAGTATAACATCATTAAAAACGAAGCAATCTACTTATAAAAGCTACTAAACATAATAAATGTCTGGAATTAACAATAGTTTCTCCATTATAACACTAAATGTTAATGGAATTAATTCACCGATCAAGAGACACAGATTACAAACTTGGATTAAAAATCACAATCCATCAATCTGCTGCCTGCAGGAAACCCATCTCACCACAAAAGATAGGCACGCTCTAAAAATAAAAGGCTGGTCAACAATTCTACAAGCAAATGGAAGCAGAAAACAGGCAGGGGTA
Source organism: Typhlomys cinereus (assembly GCA_023101885.1). NCBI lineage: Eukaryota > Metazoa > Chordata > Mammalia > Rodentia > Platacanthomyidae > Typhlomys > Typhlomys cinereus. The sequence continues at coordinate 4,292,734 of JALPQD010000050.1, read as the reverse complement.
GCCATTATGCTATCAGACAAAATGGGCTTCAAACCAAAGAAAATTATAAGAGACACGGATGGATACTACATTTTAGTCACAGGTACAATTCACCAGGAAGACTTCACAATACTGAACATATATGCACCCAATACGGGCCCCTCCACATTCATTAAGATTTTGGTAAGTTGTACCAAACGATAATTCTTGGGGACTTCAACACCGCCCTCTCAACATGGGATAGATCAACAGGTCAAAAGCTTAACAGAGACACTTTGGAACTTAATCAAACCCTGAAAGAGATGGACCTTACAGATCTCTATCGAACTTTTCACCCACGCACCAAAGAATACACATTTTTCTCAGCAGCACACGGAACTTTCTCCAAAATAGATCACATATTGGGCCACAAAATGAATCTACACATATACAAGAAAGTTGAAATTCTAACCTGTGCCCTATCAGGCAGACCACCACGGCCTAAAGCTGGACATCCACAACACATCAAACAAGAGAAAATACACTAACTCCTGGAAACTTAACACTATGATGCTGAATGAGAACTGGATTCAGGAAGAAATTAAAAAGGAAATTCAAGATTTCCTGAAAGTGAATGATAACGAAAATACAACTTACCAAAATCTCTGGGACACAATGAAAGCTGTTCTAAGAGGTAAGTTCATAGCTCTTAATGCCCACGTCAAAAAAATGGAAACATCAGAAATAAACAACTTAACAATGCAGCTTAAAGCTTTAGAGAAACTAGAGCAATCTGATCCCAAAAGTAGTAGAAGAGAGGAGATTAGCAAAATAAGGGGAGAAATATCTGAAATCGAGATTAAGAAAACGATAGAAAAAAATCAACCAGTCAAAAAGCTGGTTCTTTGAAAAAAATCAATAAGATTGATATACCCCTAGCTAAACTAACCAAAAGCAAGAGAGAGAAAACCCAAATTAACAAAATTAGAAATGAACATGGAGTTATCACTACTGATACCCAAGAAATCCAGAGAATTATAACATCATATTTCAAAAACTTATACTCTGTGAAGTTTGACAACACAAAAGAGATGGATGAATTTCTAAGTAAACACAACTTACCTAAATTGAATCAGGAAGTTGTGAATTACTTAAATAGTCCTATAACATATAAGGAAATTGAGGAAGTAATCTCGACTCTTCCCACCAAAAAATGTCCTGGACCAGATGGATTCAGCACAGAGTTCTACCAGACATTTAAGGAGTTAATAACACCAATACTCCTTAAACTGTTCCATCAAATAGCAAAGGAAGGAACACTACCAAATTCCTTCTATGAAGCTAATATCGTTTTAATCCCAAAACCTAATAAAGATTCACTTAAAAAAGAAAACTATAGGCCGATCTCCCTGATGAACACAGACGCAAAGATTCTCAACAAAGTCTTAGCAAATCGGATTCAAAAACATATTAAAAAGATCATGCACGGGGACCAAGTAGGCTTCATCCCCGGCACACAAGGTTGGTTCAACATACACAAATCAATAAATGTAATTCATCATGTAAACCAGTCCAAAGTCCAAGACCACATGATACTCTCCATAGATGCAGAAAAAGCTTTTGACAAGATCCAACAGCCTTTTATGATCAAAACGCTAGAGACAGTAGGAATGGAAGGAACCTTTATCAATATAATAAAAGCTATATACAACAAGCCCACAGCAAGGATTATGCTCAATGGGGAACAATTGGAATCATTTCCACTTCGATCAGGAACTAGACAAGGCTGTCCACTCTCACCACTTCTATTCAATATTGTACTTGAAGTGTTAGCTGAAGCCATAAGACAAGAAAGGGACATAAGAGGGATTCAAATCGGCAAGGAAGAAGTCAAGCTATCCCTATTTGCAGATGACATGATCTTATACCTGAGGGATCCCAAAAACTCCACCAGGAAGCTCCTGGAATTAATTGAGAAGTTCAGCAGGGTGGCAGGATACAAAATAAATGTGCAAAAATCAGAGGCCTTCCTATATGCCCAGAATGAAAGAAGTGAAAAAGCCTTGAGAGAAACAATACCATTTATTATAGCCCCTAAAAAAATGAAATACCTTGGTATAAACCTAACTAAGGAGGTAAAAGACCTTTACAATGAAAACTTTAAAACCCTAAAGAAAGAAATAGCAGAAGACACCAGAAGGTGGAAAGACCTCCCTTGTTCCTGGATTGGCAGAATCAACATCGTGAAAATGACCATCCTACCAAAGGCAATATACAGATTCAATGCTATACCAATCAAAATCCCAAAGCAATTCTTCAAAGAAGTTGACCAAACAATCTCAAAGTTCATATGGAGGCACAAAAGACCCAGGATAGCAAAAACAATCCTGAGTAACAAAAACACAGCTGGAGGTATAACCATACCAAACCTTAGTCTATACTACAAATCCATAGTTGTAAAGACAGCCTGGTACTGGCTCCAAAATAGACACACAGATCAATGGATAAGGATTGAAGACCCAGATATAAGCCCACAAAGTTACAGCCATTTGTTCTTTGACAAAGAGGCCCAAAGAATCCAATGGAAAAAGAACAGCATCTTCAACAAATGGTGCTGGCAAAACTGGATCTCCACATGCAGAAGATTAAAGCTGGACCCGTACTTGTCACCATGTACAAGACTTAATTCTAAATGGATCAAGGACCTTGATATCAGGCCAGAGACTATAAAAACCATAGTTGAAAGGATAGGGAACTCCCTCGAGCTGATTGGGCTAGGCCAACACTTCCTAAACAGACATCCAATGGCACAGTCACTGCTACCAACTCTCAACAGTTGGGATCTTGTGAAATTAAAGAGCTTCTGTTCAGATAAAGAGATTGTAACGCGAGCTCAAAGGCAACCCACAGAATGGGAAAAAATCTTCACTAACCACATATCTGATAGAGCTCTATTGTCCAGAGTGCACAAAGAACTTAGAAAACTAAACACCAAGGAAACCAATGGCCCAATTAAAAAATGGGCCCTAGAACTTAAAAGAATCTTTACCAGGGATGAAATTAAAATGTCTAACAAATATCTTAAAAAATGCTCCACTTCTTTAGCCATCAGGGAAATGCAAATCAAAACTTCCCTGAGATATCATCTCACCCCGGTCAGGATGGCAAAAATCCACAATACTAACAACGACAAATGCTGGAGAGGATGTGGAGAGAGGGGAACTCTCCTACATTGCTGGTGGGAATGCAGGCTCATACAGCCACTCTGGCGAGCCGTCTGGAGATTCTTAAAGAAATTAAAGATTGAAATGCCATATGACCCTGCTATTCCACTTTTGGGAATAACCCCCCATACAGCAGAGGTTCACCTCGATAGCACAAGCACGACTATGTTCATAGCAGCACTGTTTACAATAGCATTGGAATCAGCCCAAATGTCCAACAGTTGACGAGTGGATAAGGAAACTGTGGTACATCTATACAATGGAGTACTACTCAGCCATCAAAAACGATGAATTACTGGAATTTGCCGGGAAATGGATGTCATTAGAAACAATTATATTAAGTGAAGTATCCCAGACCCAGAAAATTAAGCGCCGTATGTATTCCCTAATAGGTGGCTCCTAGTACCAAATCCACCCAGCCCACCTAGAGACAGTAATTCCAAGGATTATGAACAGGAGGGATGGGGTAGGAGGGCCACACCGGAAACAAGGAGAGAAGGGACCATGTTACAGCAGGGAAAATAGGCCTCCGCCAAGGACCCAAATAAGTAATGTGACATCTGATTAAGTTCACAGACTTTTGTTCCTGATCATTTACTACTGAGGGGGTGTGATCTCACCAGAAGAGGAGGGCATATAGTCTGGCAGATAAAAAGTAACAATTTTGCAAATGGGTGATAGACCCCTCCCTCACTGTGGTTTCCCCCTTTTATTACATCTACCTTTGAATGTGCTTTTATCACAAGACTCTAACAGCTTTTTGTCTCTGGCCAGGGGGTAACATACAATGCCCACCAGGATGGAGTGAAGGGCATTGCAGGAGCAGCAAAACTGCAAAAGAAAATCAACAAACCACAATCCAGAACTTCAGAGACTCTATATCAACCACCTAGAACTAGGCCAGCTTAGTCTCTCCCCATCTTGAAGCTCAGGGAAATTTGCGGAAGAGGGGGCGGTAAGAGTGTAAGAGCAAAAGGATGGGAGGAGCAATGATATGTAAGATACTCTATACTAGTTAGGGCTGAAGCAATCATAATTGGACTTTGCATGCCCTGCGCATTGTCCAACATACTGTTGACCTCACAAAGTCTAGCATCTGCTAAAGGCACCAAGATCCTTGGAGGCAAAGGATTGGCAGCCACAGCAGTGTTCCTATACCTAAGGGGAACACGGGAAAGGGTTCGGGAAAGGCCACTGGGTCCTTGTACGTCATCGGAGAGGAGGGCCCAGAGGAAAATCAGACATGCACAAGAAAGGACTCTCTGGGAATTGGGGTGGGAGGCACTGGGGGATGGGGAGGGAGAGGGGTGGGGAGGGGGAGCAGGGGGTACGGGGGGGGGGAGGAGGAGGGAGGGAGGGAACTGGTGTACCTAAGTTTGTATGAGCTGAAATAAAAAAAAAAAAAAAAAAAGATCGCACAAGCTGCAAAGATAGGTTCAAATTTGAAGCTCAATGTTTCGCTCTGGAACTCTGGTGCTGATTGCCCCACAGAAGAAGGCTGTTATTTTATTGCTGCACTCTAAGAGAGGGTATTTTTAAAATTTTTTTATTATTTATTCAATTGTGCGTTTGTGTGCGTTTGTGTGTGTGTGTGTGTGTGTGTGTGTGTGTGTGTGTATGTGTGTGTAGAACCATGGACGAATTCGGGAACCACCATGGACGCCTCCACCTCCTCCTTGTTTACTCTGCCCTGGGATTCACAGGCTCCGCCCTACCAGGACCAGAAATGCAGGCTCCCCGGCTTCTGCCTTGCGTGTATACGTGGGGTCTAGGATCCGAACTCAGGACCTTCCACCTGCAAGGCAGAGGCTTAATCCCTGAGCCATCTCTCCAGCCCCGAGAGGGTATTTGTTTATCAAGCCACACTGAAAGGTAGTAGGGAGTATGTCTCAAAGTCAGGGCTCTGTTTCTCCCTGAATATTAATATGTACTTTTCTGAAATTTGTTAAATTGAACTCCCAAACATTATTCATGCATGGTGCTCTGTATAGAATATTTGCTGTATTTAAACAAGCCCTCATGATTGAACTCTGCCAATTCAAGAGCATCATATCTTCATTTCTGGTTTGTGAAGAGTGAACAATGTCCTGCTAAGCAGCAGGACTTTTGATACCGAGCTAGTAGCCACTGTCGATCTTTCAGTTTTAGACATTATAAAGATGTTTTTCCTATAACTAGCGCAATTAAGCTAGAGATCTCAGACCGATTTTACAATTGAAGAAGAGAATCAATTCTGATGTCCTAATAATAGAATAACTTCAGGTTGGGGAGATGGCCCAGTGGTTAAAGTGCTTGCTGTGCAAGCAAAAGGAATGGAGTTCAGAACTCTAAACCCCATATAAATACTGGCTGAATGTAGTCGCTTGCTACAATTTTAGCCCCAGAATTGGAGATTGGTGGGAGTCGCCAGAGCAAGCTGGTTAACCACAATAACGAAATCAGTAAGCTCTGGGTTTGATTAGAGACCCCATCTTAAAAAGAATAAGGTAGAACAACAACTGACTTTAATTCCCAACATCACCTAGGGTCTCCACATGGAGGTGCACACGTGTATGTGTACCATTCATATGTGCGCACCTACACCCAAGTGAACATATATAAACACTGGTACTCCACACACCTATACATGTGAAAATGGAAAAAGAAAGAAAAGGAAAGAAGAAAGAAAAGGATAACTTCATCAATTTTGTCCAGAGGACTTTAAAAGAAAGTATGAAATCTATGTTGAGGCAGATGAGAATGAGACGATTGCTTTACTGCCACTGAGATTCATGATTCTAGCCAGGCACACCAGCACACGCCTGCAATCTCAGCACTCGGTAGACAGAGGTAGCAGGATCAAGGTGAATCTGAGGCCAGCCAGGGATACAAAGTGAGACCCTGTCTCAGTCAGCCAATGAAGAAATGAAAGATTCCTCATCTTAATTGTATCGTGTTTATGGGAGAAAAACAGTGACCTGATGTTAACTTTAACATGAACTTCCTTTCAGAGTTTTCCCTATTTAACAGGTCTGTGTACTATGCTGTCAATGATCGCAAACTTGAGTGGACAGAAACTTGATAAAGTGGTTTCTCATTGTGTACACACTGTGATTCAAACCTTCCTATCAGAGGTTTAACTTTTTTTTCATAGGTTGTAATATTTAGAAGTTTCCATTGTATGATTTCAGTAAATAAATAATTCATTGCTGGATGACATGTTAAAAATCTAACTATATTATTATTTCTTTGTATATGTGTATGTGTTTAGCAAAGAGCACTTCAGTTTGTGTGCCTATGGAGGTCCAAGGGTGACTCGTGAAATTAATCTAGATTGTTCTACCTTCTTATTGCTTTGCTCTGGGGTTTCCCAGGCTTCACCTTCCCATGCCAGAAGTGAAGGTTGCTGCCATATCTACCTGATATTTTTATGTGGGATTTGTACTCAGATCCAACCCTCTCTATTATTATTTAAAATATTTTTTTCCTAGCAAATTCGAGCAAATATCTTGAAGTACTCTCTGTGGATTTAGAGGAAGACCTTCTAAATAAGGAAATATTCTGATTCAAATTAAGGACCAGAAGCCATTCTGAGTCCAGTCGAAACTGTGGATTGTACCCCACAAAATATGAGCTCATCCTAAGAGATTAGGACATGGGAGGACAAGAAGTATCTGATAACAAATCTTCAAGCAAAACCGAAAGTTCAAAAGGAAAAAAAAAGTGTGTGTGTGTGTGTGTATATACACACACACACACACACACACACACACACATAAAATCACATTCTATTTAACATAAAGAAAAGCATTGGAAACTCATTGGATCAAGTCAAAGTCCATCCCATTCTTGAATAGTGAACTTTTTTTTTTTTTTTTTTTTTACTCAAATCAGAAAAACTCCAAATATAAAGTTTAAGGGGAGAAAGCAAACTAGGTTCAGTTACAAAAGACACAAATTACTGGTGAATAAATGGCAGAAGAAAATTCTATCCTGTGGTGGGAAGAGAAATCACCTCCCCAAAATACATAAATTCAGTTATAGCCAAGTGGACATTTTTAAAGCACAGTTTAACCATTCTTAAGGAGAAGAAATTACCATTGCCATTTTGTGGGGTTTGTTTTTGCAATTTTTATAAAAAATTTTTTGTGAGGACTGGAGAAATGGCTGCACAAACATGAGGACCTGAGTTTGGCTTTATTACAAAAGGGCGGTGGTAACAGAGGCACTTGTAACCCAGTACAGGGAAGACAGGGACAGATGCTTGCTGCCAACCAGTCTAGACAACTGGAGAGCTCCAGCTCTCAAAAAAAAAAGGAAGAGAGTGATAGAGGCAGATACCCAAGATAATGGATCTTCATACATGTACACACACACACACACACACATACACACACACACACACACACACGCACACAGAGGGGGAGAAGAGGTAGGCAGGTCAATAGTTTAAAAAATATCTTTAGTTAATAATGATGGTAAGAAATGGATATGTTGAGACAGGGACAGTTTTATGACTATATGATGATGACAGTTTTATGACTATAGTATGATGATTATATTTGATTTTTCTAAGTATAAAAGCAGAGACTACAGTTTTCCACCTATTTAAAATATCTTCACATACTATGTATGTGATAGTTCTGAAACAGGCAAAAGGCAGAATACTTTTTCTGGTAATTCAATAAAATAAAGTAAAACAGTCAATTGAATAAAGCAGTATGCTGACTGGTGGCAACAAAACAAGCATGCTAGAACTACACAGGCTTTCCATTTTAAATGACTGTCAATTCATCCTCATACAGCACTTAGGAGCCGCGAAAACTACATGAAACACATGATACAAAAAGTCTATAGTCCCCAGTTCTTAATTAGGTATACTTCTAGTATCACCAGAGAACTTTATACTTGTTTAAATCCAGGATAAAAATTTGGAAAAGATCATTTAGCAATTCTAAGCACTGCTGGTTAAGACTGACTGCTTATGGCTTGTATTTTATGAAGAGACAGTAAATTATAAATGTTTCTAATCTAGGGTCAACAATTTCATTATTATAAAGTGCACAGGCTTTAGAATTAATATAGTAGATTTTTAGGTCCACTTCTGCCATTTCTTAGTTATGTTACCCTAAGAATTGTCCCCATGTCTGAATTTCGTTATGTATAAAATGGGTACAATAGCAGTATTCAATTCAGAGTATTAGTGAAGGAACTCAATATTTCAAAATATAATTGGCATTAAAAATGTTTGGAAATGTGCTGAGTGTACATCAAGCTTATGACAGATATGAACTGTCAGTATTCACACACATTAAAATTACTTACAGTATCAAGTACTCTACGAAAGGCTGTTTGAATGCTGTTAGCAAAGTGACGAGGCTGATTTCAGCCTGTCCCGTACTCACCAGCAGAAGAGGTGTCCCTTTCCACAGTCCACAGCAGGGGCTCTCAGCAATGGGAAGCTGAGTGTATCAGACCCAGATGTATTTGACCCCTGTTTTGTTAGTTTGACTGCTCTTTCACAGCCTGCGGTAGGACACCATTTAATGGCAGGATTATTTTCAACAAAGGCCTGTTAAAAATAGTAATAAGGAAAACCAAAAGAAATTATTTCAGTTGTAAATTCTAATACAGAGTATACTGCCACAGTAATGAAAAACAAAGAAAGGAATAAAATAAAACACAACCAGCTGTCAGCTTCAAAAGTGTTAAGAATGGTTTTGGAAAGTAGTGGAAAAAAAGGAAAAAAGTGGCAATTACCTTAGTAATGGCATTATTTTCAAAACTTTTTTTCTTTAATCTAAAAGTCAGATAAATGATCACAAAGTAAAAATGCAATTATCTGCACCAAAAAGGTCTAAGTTAAAAATGATCTGTCACAAAATATGCAATTCTGCTGAATGAAATGTAAGTAAACTTTAATTTTATTACAATAGAAGATGTCTAAATGGCATCTTAATGAAAGCAAAAATCAATACCGTGATGATGCATTCTGCATTAAACAAGTGGAACTTCTTCCTTCTTTTTTGTTTTAAAGCTCATAAGAGTTTAGAAGAGTAAGAAAAATCTAAACAAAGCAACTGAAAAATAACTTTTAAATCACACGCACAAAAATTTAACTTACCAGAATGTATTATATACATATATAAAATTTTCAAAGAATAAATTAATTTAAAAAAGTAACTCGAATATGTTTCTGAATAACTCCTGAATGAAAATAAAGAAGATAGAAAAAAAGATGAAAGACACATTGTAATTCATTGAATGAAACTATTACTTATAATAAAAAAATACAGACTTTCAAGTTCTATTACTAAATATTTATTCTCAGGAGTATAAAATATTTTGAAAAAATAGAAGGTATTATCTATTTTGAACATTATTTTAACCAATCAGTTATACAAGTGGGACAGGCAAATTAGTAAATAGTTGTGATCAATAACTTTTTTGGCAATTGCTACTTTATATCTTTATTTTGTCTTTTATGCATATAAACTAATGCTCTGGCTCAAAATTTTAATTAATGCCACCATTCCTATACACAATTTTTTTAATGAGAAACAAAGTTAGAGACCATTATTTGGTTTTAAAAAAATAAATGATATGTTTAATAAAATTAAGTTTGGAAATCAGACAATAACTGGCTACATACCTTAATATCAAACTGTAGGTATCGTTTGTCCATCTCCTTAGAAACTACACTTTCTATGATCTCCACAGGTACAAGTTGGAAGCACTCATATGCTGGGCAGAAAATGTTGTGAGCTTCACCTTCTTGGATCTTCAGATTCAAAAACCTATTAAAATACCATTAAATAGAAAAAGAGTAAGTATGTAAGTTATATGTTCATTCTAAGAATTTTTCTTTATGACAAGTTTTCTATTAGAGTGTAGTTAAGACAATAACAGCAAGCTTGGGGGTATGGTTCTGGGGTATTTGCCTACCACACACCATGACCTGGGGTCATTCCCTATCACATGCTGCACATACCCTGCAACAGGCTGCAGCAGGGGGCCCCCAAGTTTGAGGTTAGCCTGGGCTACAGAGTCAAACTCTGCCACAGAAAAACAAAACCAAAACCAAAATGTCAAAAAAACCATACAAATAAAGCATGGAATATCAATAATAATACATAGTACCCATTCAAGCACTTATCGCATACATGTGGGCATACATGTTTATGCATATATATGTATATATGCATATGTATGTATATACATATACATTTTATACAATTTAACATATATATTTTACTTTATTCTGTCAAAAACTGAAACATTTTTAACATTAAGATTCAGAAGTGAATGGTTTAAAAAGGTCGTATTTAATTTTCAAAAATTTATCCCTTTAAATAAGAGAGGAAATTAGTCACATGGGATGGCACGGGAATATGGTATCCTTTTATTTATTTATTTATTTATTTAAAGAAAAGGACTTTCCTTTGTATTTCATTGAAGTCAATATGAGAATGAATCACTACACTGAAGTAGTAACAAAATAGCACACTGCAAAGTGGCAGTAGCTTAGCCCAACATGAATCAAGTCATTAACAACAGGTTTTTGAGCTAGGTCAAAATTTTAGGTTAAGCTTAATAAGAATAAGCAATTTAATTGTTTTTTTCCATATTTATGTGTGGAGAACATGTGAGGGTGCATGTGCACATGTGTGCACATCTATGTGGAGGTCACAAGTTGAAATTATGTGTCTTCTTCAATAAATCTTCAAATTATTTACTGAAGTAGGGTCCCAGCTTTCCTGTAGGATCCTGCCTCTGCATGCCCACTGCTTGCCTGGTTTTTTTGTGAGTTCTGGGGATCCAAATTCTGGTCCTTATGCTTGTGCAGCAAGTGCTCTTTCTGCTGAGCCATTTAAAAATCTGATCCTCAGTTTCATCATGTATAAAATGAAGATAATAATAAGTATTTCCCAGAGGTACTGAACAGATATGAGATCTATATGGCATTGAATAAGAATCTATATATTTCAGCAAGGGTCATTATTATTATTTAATATCACCTCTAGGAAAAACAACAATAAATTTTTGAAGTCTGGGTAACACTAGATTTTTTCTTTTCTTTTTTTTTTTGGATTTTTTTTCTTTTTTTTTAAATTTTATTATTATTATTTATTCAACTGTGCACGTGTGCGTATGTGCGCGCGTGTGTGTGCATGTGTTTGTCTGTGTGTGTGTAGAACCATGGACGAATTCGCGAACCACCATGGATGCTTCCACTTCCTTCTGCCCAGGGATTCACAGGCTCCGCCCTACCAGGACCAGAAGCGCAGGCCGCCCCCGCTTCCGCCTGGCGTCTATACGTGGGGTCTAGGATCCGAACTCAGGACCTTCCGCCTACAAGGTGGAGGCTTAACCCCTGAGCCACCTCTCCAGCCCCGGATTTTTTTCTTTTAAAGAAAGTGTTTTATATATTCCAGGCTGATCTCAAACTTGCTGTATAGCCAAGAGTGACCTTGAACTTATTACAATTCTCCTCCATGTCCTAAGTGCTGGATTACAATGCAGGCTGGTATAATATCAAGACAAACAATAATTGGCTGTTTCAGATTTAAAGCTAACTATTCATGAATTGTAGCTAGTCTATGATGAATATGGGAAATAATTCCTGTGATACTAGTTAGATGAGGAAGGCCAATGAACATCCAAAAAATTCAACCATGCCTGGTTTACAAAGGCTAGGCATCAAATCCAGGGCTTTGTGGATGTTAGGCAAGCGCTCTACCAACTCAGTTAGTTCCCAACTCTGGATTACATTGGATTTAATATTTAAGCCTAGCAAAAATAAATGGAAAAACAACAACTGAATTACAGCTCTTCAGTTATCATTATCAACAACTTCGAACATTCCACTGATACCTTTTTCCTGCAGTTCTATTTGTTCCAGTGTGTTTAGGAAATTTTAAAAAAGCCTTAGTGAGACCTCCATAGATCTGAGGCACAAATATGCTGTGCCTGAATATTCTTAATATGAGGAGGGATGTTCTGAGTGGATAAATTTCCTTTTGTTTAAATTCTTGCTCATAGGTTCAAAACATCTGGATGACTTATAAGGTGTTGGGAAGAATAAGATAGACTGAAGATTTTCAAATTCTATGAGACCCCCTAAGAGTCTTTTCCTCACTGAAAGGCACATTTCTTTTCCATAGCTAGTATAGGCATGGTGGAGAATGCTAGGCAGGCTGGTTACAGTATCAAGGCAAACAATAATTAAATTTAAACCTTACTGTAGCTTGTCTGTGATGAACACGTAAGCTAGTTCCTGTGATACCAGTTAGGTGAGAAAGGTCAATGAACATCAAAAAAATTCAAGTAATTCCTGGGCAAGCTAAGGTTTACATCTGAACCACATCCAAACTTTTATGAAGCTGCAAACTTCATAAAACCCAGGCAAGTTTTACTCAAACAGTACAGCTAGCAATTTTAAGCTAAATTACTGGGGAAGATTTTCTACTTCAGATCTGGGTTAATGATTGCTTTGCTTTGGGAGTTCTGACTCTTGTGAGGTAGTTTATTTATATCAGCTATGCAGTACTGAACCTACTGACTAAGAGTAAAGTCTAGTTTGTGCTTAAAAATAAAAATAGAAGGGCTGGAGAGACGACTCAGGGTTTTTTAAAGCCTTTGTCTGAAAAGCAAAAGGACATGAGTTCAGATCCCAGATCCAATGTAAAAATGCCTGGTGTAAATGGCAGTGGTCTTCATGCTTGACTCCACATCAGAGGTACTATCATGTTGCAAGAGATGAGTAAGATGCTCATATACTCACGACTCCCAACATCCTCTACAAAAATCATGTCCACAGGGCATATCCACCGGGTCTTCAAATATAGAAATACTGCACATACAAATGTCACACTGGAGATGTGGAAGAAAAATGAATTAAACATGGTCATACTTTTGAGAGAAAACATATATCCGTGTTGTTGAATACTTTAATGGCAAGAATATTATACAATAGTTGATAAATGTTTCAAATCTACAAGAACCATTGAGCACCTTTGATTGAGCACTAAATAAAACGACTATCTTTCTTATAAACTTCTGCTGATTTAAATGTTTTAATGCAAAAGCCAAACTCTTAAATTTTAAATTTACATATTTATTAAATCAGCATCTGCACATTGGAAAAGGAAGTACAAGAAAGGAATTATTACACTCTATTCAGATCAAGATCATATTGCAAACTACAAATAAACACTTCAATATCATGCCTTTATTCCAACTCTGTGCTTTTAACATAGCAATCTAGGATATTAAGAGTTAATAACCTGGAAAAAAAAAAGAGTTAATAACCTGGGTTGGGGATGTGGTTCAGTGTTTTAGTGCTTGCTCAGCATAGGTGCCCAGCACACCCTTGCCACCCAAAAGCAGTAAATTAAAGCTTTCCAAAGAAGGATTGCTGATATAAAACTATTACCTTCTCAACAATGACCGAGAAGTAAACCATATTATGCTACGTATTTGAAAGACAGAATAGGATTTTGCTTTTCTAAATGGTCCCTAAATAAAAGAGACACTTTCACATTTATGAAAAATTGTGAATGACTAAGCCATTCAAAAAACATCAAAATTTCCTCTACAATGTATCAGTGGTGTGCCAATATATTCCACATCAGGACAGAACTGCTCTCAATAAGCATTTATTAAGGAAATGCAAATGAACAACGAACTCTAAAAGCAACTCTACCAACATCAAACTAGAATGTACATGTTTGAAATTAGCTTTCAACAAATTATAAAAAATGTTTTTATATTTTTGGTTCAAAGTGCACATCATAATTTAGATTTTAATATTTCCAAGTTGTGTTTCCATGTTGAGGCATTTGAGGGTTTTCCCAAAATGTTTTGTATGGAAACGAAAAAAGAAAATCTTTTAGTTTTCAATCTGTAATTGAGAAATCACAAAAATATTATGATAGTAAGAATTTAACAAAGCACGAAAATAACTGAACTCTTAAAGTACAAAATTTAATTACGAGAATATAACCAGGCACTCCAAACAACGTTAATAATTAAAAATTAACAAGACCAAAACTGTGAGAAGTATACTAAATACTCAACCATACCAAAGTGGTGTCCAAATCCCCAGGAGATAAGCTGATTTCATCTGGCGAGGTGACAGAAGAACGTGTAGTTCTTGGGGTTCTCGGAGAAGGAAGAGTATCCCAGGCATTATATCCGCTTGGGGGTGGAGTTGGCATTTGAACGCCTGATCGCTGGCAGCAGTTTTCTGGGTTGGACATCCAAGCTTCAAGTAGTTTCTCCCTGTCCCAATCTTCAGAAAAATGGAATAGATATCTCTCAAAAACCAGAAATCATGAAAAGGTCTTGAAATTCACATAATGGAAGTATATAAATGAAGAAGATATGTCACCTAAGTTAAAATAGTATTTATATAAGTAGTAATTACAAATGCTATCAAAGTATACTGAAGTTTACCGATATTTCAAAACAGGTTAAATTCTCATAAACTACCAAGGTTTACAATTCTCAATGTCTAACAATGTCCTTACAATTCTCAGTAATTTTTTTACTAATAATCTAAACAGATGACTTATATTCTTCTAGAATTTACTGTGTGTTTATTGGTGTAGGCTTAATTTAGCCACTTTTCAATTTCAATATGTAATTTTTTAATTGTCCTCACAGTGGTGTAAAGTTATAAAATGATTATATGGTTGTCAAGGTCATTTGGTAAACAGCTTGAAAGCAGATGGAACTGCCCAAGGAAATTGGGTTATAAATAAAGTTATTAGTGAGTTAGGCATAAATCTGTATTTAGTGAGCTTAAATATGATTGCCTTCCTTCTGTAACCATTTACGAAATGCTATTAAGTCCAGACCAATAAAATTCAGGTCTGTATAAAGAAACTAATATATCCAATTATTTGGCTAGGAGTTTTAAACACATTATTTAATTTATTCCTCCTAGGAATGCATAATGTAATAATCATACATTATTAGGGGAATAAGTTATTGAACTTGCCCAAGCTCAGAGAGACTTGGAACCTCTTCAGGGATTCCAAAGCTATGTTCTTTTTACCTTCACATACTATCTATCAAGTACATTAAACGGAACACATAAATTATTCACTGTAGGCATATCCTTTAAGATTTTAAAGCTCAAATTCAAATAGCTGTGAAATCTTTTTTACACTGAATTCTGTGCAGTTGTATCAGCCAATGTATCTGTCAGCGGACAGGGTATGGACAAAATGGGCAAGTAATGCAGAGGACACGTATTTCCTCAGCAGGAAATCACAAGCACACGACACAGAGATCTGACAGGCTTTGAGGAGTTCTGGAATGCTGCAGTAAAGGATGACTGATGTTGATTTGAGGAGACGGAAAATACAATAGGAAATAGGGATCATTAAGAAATACAAGAGGGCTGGAGAGATGACTCAGGGGTTAAGATTCTGCCTCTCAAGCAGAAAGTCCTGAGTTCAGATCCCTGGTTCCACATAAGATGCCAGGCAGAAATGGAGGTGGTCTATACTGCTGGCCCTAGAGGTTTGAGCTTGGAAAATCCCAGCTCAAAGAAAGAAGGTAGAAGCAATCCAGGATGATTCCTGAAGTCACCCTCAGTCCTTCACAGCACCCACGCCCACACAGAAATAGAAGAAAAACCAACTGAGAAAGGGAATAAACAATTTTGGGTGCACTTCAGGAAATGTTAAATATACATTGGTGTTATGAAAATTTATGACTTCAAGGTCATGGACAGTATGAAGTACTTCATAGTCTTGTAAACTGTCCTCTAGATCTTGCTATTTCAAATACTACATCAGAAACCTAAATTTCCATTTCTTTCTTTGTGTGTATGGGTGCATACAGAGGGCATTTGAGTATGTGTACCTGTGGAGGACCAAGGGTAACTTCATGAATTATCCCAGATTACACTACCTCCTTATTGCTTTACTCTGGGTTTTCCCAGGTTCCACCTTTTAGGGCTAAAACTACAGGCTGCCACCATTTCCACCTGGCATTATTTAGTGGGATAGAAATAGAAGTCAGGTCCTTTTGCTTGTTAGGCAAAGGCTTTAACCCCTAAGCCATTACTCCAGTCCCAGAAGCCTAAATTTTCTACCTGTATGATAGCTTCAAATGTACAAATATGGAATTCTCAGAAATATCTGTGACTTTGCTTCTTTCAAATACATGGTATAGATTTATGAAATCCATAATGCTAATTTTATTAGTCATTTTTTTAAAGTCATTACTTTTTTAAAAATATTTTTATTGTGTGTGTATAAGAGGGAACTGTGTGTCCCTGTGAAGGGCCAAGGGTGACTTTGGGAATCATCCTGGATTGCTTCTACCTTCTTGCTTTGCTCTGGGATTTGCCCAGGCTCCACCCACCAGGGCTGGAATTGCGGGCTGCCACAGTTTCCCTCAGGGAATTTTACTGGGACCTGGGATCTGAACTCAGGAACTTATGTTTGCAAGACACAGTCTTAATCCCTGAGCCATCCCTCCAGCCCTTTTATTAGTCATTTTAACAACAAAAGCAATTCTTCTCTTAAATAAACATTTATTGAAGAATGAGAGATAATAGTACTAAAAAAATTTTTTTTTCATTCTTGACTTTCTCAAAGCCACATTTTTGACTTGATGACTCTTTTATAGCTTGTGAGATTGGGCTGCACGAGCTGAACTCTCTAGGACTTCTGTCTTTTTTCTCCTTGACAAAAGCCTCCCTCCCTTCCTTTCCTTCCTTCCCTCTCCCTCTCTCATACACCCCCCCCCCTTACTAAAGTTTGAGGCTAGCCTGGATTATAGAATGAAACCCAGTGTCAAACAAAAACAATCCTTTACTGTTAACCTTTGTTCCTTAAAATAAGGTCATGACCATTAGCTTTTTAAAGAATGACACATGGGCTGGAGAGATAGCTCAGGGGTAAAGCCTTTGCCCACAAGCCAAAGACCTGAGTTCATATCCTCATTTTACCATGTAAAAATGTCAAGCGAATATGGCAGAAGTCTGTAATTCCAGTCCTGGAAGGAGGAACTCAGGGAACTCCAGACCAAAGCACTGAGGAAGTACAGCAATCCAGAATGATTCCAGATGTCACCCTTGGGTCTCTACATACAACACACACAACACACACACACACACACACACACACACACACACACACACACACACACACACACGCCAAGTACCCTCTGATACACACAAACAACACAAAAACAAGGAATTACACATTAAAATAACTTTTAAAGCATTAGTTAGTAGAACTCTGTTAAAATGAGGCATAATCAAAGCATTTTATCAAAATAGATTGGTAACTTTAAAAAGGTGGTTAAAAATTACAACAATAAATGATGGCAAAAAAATCCAATTAAAATATTTGTCTTGCATTTTCCTTTTTATTTACAAATTGTTAATAATATACCGACTAAAATTACCTTTAGAAACATACTTAAAGCTTTATTACTAAGGCAATTAAACTGGAAAATTAAAGAGAACATTAGAATTGATGGGGCTTTAAGTAGAGCTGTATCTATAAATTCATAATTTTTAAAAGACTTTAAGAGGGCTGGAGAGATAGCTCAGGGGTTAAGACTCTGCCTCTCAAACAGAAGGGTCTGAGTTCAGATCCCAGAAGCCACGTAAAAATGCCAGGTGGAAACCACAGTGGCCTGCACTTCTGGCCCTAGTGGACAGCTCCCGGGAAATCCCACAGCAAAGCAAAAAGGAGGTAGAAGCAATCCAGGATGATTCCTGAAGTCACCCTTGGGCCTCCATAGGTGCATGCGCACACATACTGAATGAATGAATGAATAATAAATAGACTAAGAAAAAATCTAAGTCAATTGTTTGTATTGTCTACTAAATGGAACAGACTTTATTAAATTCTTCATAATAATTACATCATATCCTCTATTTCTTTATTAATTTTTTTCTACTTTTACAAGCCTATTGAGTATTCATCACAGCTTCCCTTCCTCCCTCCCATTCCCTCTCATACCCTCTCACCCTTTTGCCTGTATGCTTCTATGGACTTCAGGATCCTCCTGTGGGGGTTCAGGCCTCCATAGTGTAACAAGTTGCCTCTCTTCAGGCTACCCTACTAATACGTACATTTCCCTTCACTCACACAGCTTTAGACTCGAAGGTTTCCATTGTGAGTTCCCATTCTATGGTATAATAACAGGTGCCTTACAGAGAAGTCTGATGTACTGTCTTCCTACCTAGAGGTTTACCCGCTGTTTCTTAACGCAGCATCTCTTCTGTATTGCCACAGCCTGTAGCCCTGGAAGTGCGAGTATGCATGATCACACCTGTTATAGGGATTTCACTTTTTCACTTGCCTTTCCACCTTCACTCTTGTTCAGTTAGTGCATTTTAGGAACCAAGTATTTTTCCTGCCTTACTTTGTGTTACCACAATTAATATACAAATGTACAGAAATAAATATTAAGGTTTCCTGATAATTCTACATTACAGTATCAATTTTATCTCCATTTCACTAAATCCACCTCCTCAAAGTATCTCTAATTAAATTCCTTCTTAATGAATGACTGGTCGTGAAGCAATTTGTATTATAATTCGTTTAACTTTGCTCACATTGCTGAGTTGGGTGCCTGGACTTATTGGTGGATGTGCGCACATGTGTGCACGCGGGAGTGGGGGCCAGAGGCTAGCGTCAGGTCTTTCCTCAGCTGTTCTCTGCCTTTAGTTTTTGAGATAGGATATTTCAGTGAACCTGGAATCAGTGAGAATCGGAGGCCAGTGAGCTTCAGCAGTCCATCTGTCTCCATTTCCTCACATCCACACAGCCCTGGGGTTCCAGGCACATCCTGCAGCTTCTGACTGCCCCCTTTTCTTTCATGTATGTGTACATGCAGAGTTGTGGGTATGTACATAACTACGATTGAGTGTTAGGACTTAGTCTCGATCCTCCATCACTCTTCCATTTTATGGTTGTAAGTCTGGATCTCTAATTAAACCCAGGGCACATCATTAAGGTTATTCTGGGTAGATAGTTTGCTAAGGGGATTCTGAGGCTCCGCCTTCCAGAGCTGGAAGTACAGGTGGGCCACACCCACCAGGCATTTTTTTATGTAGGATCTGGACTTGGGTTTCTTTGCTTTTGAGTCATGGCCTTAGCCCAGCTCCCAGTTTTTAACATTAGTTCTGGGTATCTCAGGACTCTGGTTTGCATTTTTGGTAGGAATTTTACAAACTGAGCCATCTTCCCAGCCATTTTTGGTTATTTTTTGCCATGACAATAATACTTTATTATACATTACTACACACATATAAATGCATGTTCGTATTTATTGTTCATTGGGATAAATTTCCTGGAATAGAGTTAATTACTGTGTGGATTTGATGTTTATAAAAGAAAATGCCAGACAGTTTTCTACAAGGGTGATAAAAAATGTTTCTTCCAGCAGTGTGGGACTTTACATGGTTCCTCTTCAGCACTGGATGTCAGAATTCTTTTATAAGTCTATAAAGTCATAGTTCATGATATTTGAATTTTTTTTCAGCAACTGATGAATTAAATTTTTTTTGTGTTTGTTAACTGTTAAAATTACAATTCTTAGAGTCATCCATCTCTACCATTTTATTGTTGTATTTTGCTATTAATTTTTTGTCAAGTTAAAAGATTTTTGCATAAAATATTTTCAAAAGCAAACCTGTTTCTCGACTTTGTTTATGCTACATTTGGCAATAAGTAATCTAAAATCCCAGTCCCTTTAAAAATGCCTCATTTTTAGCATCCTGGTTTACTGTCTTAGAACAATGGAGTTTGTTTTTCCACTGTCCTTGGACTGATATGACCATTTCCTAAGACAGAGTGATTTATGTTTCTCATTTTTCTAGCATAAATTTCTTTCTTAAATTACAGATGGCTTGGTAGGTAAAGGAGTTTCCTACATAAGCCTGATGAGCTCAGTTCAATCCCTGGAATTCACAAGGTAGAAACCGACTCCCAAAAATTATCTACCTCCTTATGTGTGCATGCAACCCACATGCAATATAAATAATTTTAAAAATCCAGGCAGCTAGTCAGTCACAATAGTGTCATTTACTGGAATATCTATCTTCCCCCCACTGAGCTAGAATACTATCTTCACTGTAAAAAATATAACCGAATACTGTAAACTAGATTTTCTGTTCTGTTTCAGTAGTCATTTGTCCAGATTTACACAAATGCCACGATGTCTAAATTACAGTAGCTTATATTATGTTCTACTTTCTGGTATGGCTAATTCCTTTCATTGGACCCTGTGGACTGTACTTGATCTCTGTGATACTCAGGAAACTAAGAAGCTGAATAAGTAGGCCAGAGCCTCTATTTATACCTGAGGTGGGCTTGGAATGCAAGAAGACAGCTGGAGAGAAAATGTTGCTGTGACAAAGTAACACACCCAAACAATAAGTACCAAAACACACATTAACATAAAGCTTTTGTAACAAGTGGTCCTGGAAAAACTGGGTATCATTTATGTAGGAGAATAAAACTAGGTCTCTAATTCTACGTACAAAAAACAACTAAAAAAGAATAAATCTACAATCTAGACAACGACAGTGTATCAAATGTTGATGAGAATACAGAGGAAAAGGAGCCTTTTACACTGTTGGTGAGAATGTAAATCAGCCCAGCTACCAAGAAAAACAGTATGAAGGGTCCCTCCAAAATTAAAAATAGAACTTCCATGTAATCCATTATCACCACTGCTGGATATGCATCCAAAAGTCCATTTACTACTGAAATACATGCACACAGTTTATCATGGAATTATTCACAGTAGTCAAATTATAGAATCAGCCAGATAGATAAATGGACAAGGAAAATAAGATATATTATACACAGCAGAGTTGTCCTCAGCCACAAAGAATGAAATTATGTCCTGTGAAGGAAAATGGATTGAAGGTCACCATGCTAAGTACCTCAAATGTGGAAGCAAGGAGAAAAGCAGACATGAAATGAAAAGGGGGACTAGTACAGATAGGGAAGAGGAAAAGAGAGGAGGAGAGAAGGGTTAAGAAAGAGTAGGAAGAGAGGTTATATTCAACCAAAGTACATTATAAGCATGTATGGAAATATCACAATGAAACATCCCTATAATTAAAATAAAGTAGCAAAAAGTTCTATGCGAAAAAAACCATATTTTTTATTATTATTTCAGCTCATACACACTTAATAGGTACACCAGTTCCCTCCCTCCCTCCTCCTCCCCCCCCGAACCCCCTGCTCCCCCTCCCCTCACCCCTCCCTCCCCATCCCTCTGTGCCTCCTGCCCCAATTCCCAGTGAGTTCTTTCTTGTGCATGCCTGATTCTCCTCTGGGCCCTCCTCTCCGATGACATACAAGGACCCAGTGGCATTTCCCTGAACCCTTTCCCGTGTTCCCCTTAAGCATAGGAACACTACTGTGGCTGCCAATCCCTTGCCTCCAAGGATCTTGGTGCCTTTAGCAGATGCTAGACTTTGTGAGGTCAATAGTGTGTTGGACATTGCGCAGGGCATGCAAAGTCCAATTATGATTGCTTCGGCCCTAACTTGTGTGGAGTATCTTGCAAATCATTGCTCCTCCCATCCTTTTGCTCTTACAATCTTACCGCCCCCTCTTCCACAAATGTCCCTGAGCTTCAGGATGGGGAGAGATTAGTCTGGCCTAGTTCTAGGTGGTTGATATAGGATCTCTGAAGTTCTGGATTGTGAAAACCCATAATATTTGATCAATGAAATAAGAAGCTGTTTCAGGAGAAAGAAGAAAAACAACAAAATACTAACATCAGCAAGAATGAAACTTAACATAAATTTAAATACCGACAAAAATTTACTGGCCAAATTTAATGAGAAATGCAAATTGGTGTTAAGATTAATAGGGAAGGAAAACATGAAAGTAAAAGCAAAAAAAACATTTAAATGATAAGCAAAAATCTATGAATGAAAAAGTGAAAAAAAATCCTCAGGATATAGACATCAACTGACTATGAGGCACCAGATGTATATGGAAAACAAGCAACTAGATTGTGTTTTATTATATTATGAAGATTTATTTTATCTCCAATGCTCAGCCCAGAGCCTAGATTATAAAAGAAACCTTCAGAAATTATCTTTCAAACAAATCATGGTAGCACACATGGGGGATTCCTGAACTTGGAAGATGGAGGCAGAGGTATCAGGAACTTAACAGACCTTGAGTAGACTAATAAATATGTGAAAAATTGAAAAATACAGTACTAATTTATTCAAGTACGGGACTCATGGTTTCATAAACTATTTCACAAACATAGATAATAAGATTCATAGACATTTTAAAAAAGGCCTGAAATAACAAAACTCAACCTGATTTATATAACAAGTCTTCATATTTGCCATAATAAGTAGAATTGGTCATTTAAAATGCAGAATTATAAAAATAATTATATATGCATGCCTCAGAGTTTTAATGAGGCACATTACTTTACTAATTTTTCTCATGTATGGTCAAGACCTTTTTTTGGCCACTGTTCTGCTTCAATTTCCTATTTTTTTGTTTATACTCACAAGACACTGCCTATAACTTCTCACTGCTATTTTCTTAGAGTGAGATTTTAAAAGACACATAAGTAGCAGACTATGAAGCACCCTCCATAGTTATGATCTCCCTTCCTTTTCACTTGCTTCATTCTATCAAGCCTTTCCAAGGGATCTGATTAAGATTTCAGAAAAACGATTATTAGAAAGTCATATTTTGACAGTAAAGTTTCATTATTTTCACAGTATAAAGGACAACTGGGATAATCACAACTGACATGTATGCAATTCAATTTAAAATGCACAAGAAATTTGAACAAGGCATTCAGATTACTTGACTAAGAGAATCTTGAAAGTTAAATAATGATGCTTAAAAGAACATTTGTTCTAATAGTGACAAAACCTACATATAATAATTAGGAAAACAAACAGGATACGTGTACCCCAAGACCAAATGTGCTTTGCTCTTGAATTAAGAGAATGATTGAATTATTATAAAAGGTAATTTATAACACTAATATATTAAAGCAAAAACAGTATTAAGATTTCTTTTTATAATTTGAAGCAAAATTGAGTTAAAAAGCCAACGTAGAAGCATGGAGACTAGGGAGAAACACTGTGAGTTGAGACTAAAGCAACCTGTAGGAACTTGGCAACACAGGACATTTTATAATCATGTTTACCTTTAACTCGAGAGTGACATAAAGTCAATGAAAAGCTGAGGTGGGAGGTGCAAAGGGCAAGCTGTCATGATTAAACCTCAGAGTTGGAAGAACAAAAATTGGATAGGATATGAGAAAGGGAAACCTGACTAGGAGGCTCTGTAAGTTGCTGTAAATGGAGGTAACAGTAGCCAAGGCAAGGAGAAATGAGAGGAAAAAGTTCAAGATTTTAGTGAAACAACAATTTGGTAAAGACGGGCTCCAGGAGTTGAGCAAGAAGAAATGCTAAAGGTACCCCACCTTTCTGTCTTGATTGCCCAGTTTACTGCCTTGTTTCTTCTATCAGTCGACACAAGGTACACCAAGAACATGGTACATATAGAGCAGGAATTTAGTTTTAGACATAATAAGTCATAGTGTTTTGGGGATATCCTGGAAGGGCTTTCAGAAAATAGCTGCACATAAAATGTGGAGTTCAAAAGGAAGATGTAGTCTACAGGAGAAATCTACACTGATGAATGTCTTGGGGGAAAAAGAGCCCATGTCAAAATGGACATAGATGATGATGAGCTTGAAAGAAGATAGAGATAATCCGTCAATGAAATTTATTCTAAGGGCAACTAAACAAGCCTTACAATCATTTTTTTTCTAAATAACATTTTTTTCAACAGGAGCACCAAACTGCATGAGTTAATTTTTATTACTGGGAAAAATCCAAAAGGATAGAATTTGCATTCTTACCATAAATATTCTTCAGATTCACTACTATTTAGTAAATATCACAAAACATGCATGCTTTTTGCTTAATAGAAATCAACTTCATTTCTTTAGGGCTAAATTTGCAAAAAAAAAAAAAATCAGCTATTTTTCTATGTAAAGCTGAACGAGTGCTACCAAGGATATGCACTCTTTCAGAGCTGAGTTTAACAGCTCTGCAGTTGAGCTTTTGGTGCCTCAGCTGCAGTTACAACAAGCAGTAGCTCTGTGCATTGTCTATGCCACTTACTAATACCACTGACTGGCCAATATTATTCGATCATCAAATGTCAGTTATATTTCTTAAATCACAGAAAAAAAAAAAAAACTCGTTTAAAAACTCATATCCTGTGTTTCATCCCTTAATAGAATGAAACAAAAAACAAATGCTTTATTAAGTTATAAATATATCTTTAAAAAGTCATCATATCGTGGCATATGCCTTTAAGGAAGACCTTGGGGGCTAAAGCAGGGAGCTGGAAGCCAGCCCAGGCTACACAGCAAAACCTTGCTTCAAAAATACAAACTGGGGGCTGGAGAGGTGGCTCAGGGGTTAAGCCTCCGCCTTGTAGGTGGAAGGTCCTGAGTTCTGGATCCTAGACCCCACGTATAGACGCCAGGTGGAAGCGGGGGCGGCCTGCGCTTCTGGTCCTGGTAGGGCGGAGCCTGTGAATCCCGGGGCAGAAGGAGGTGGAGGCGTCCATGGTGGTTCGCGAATTTGTCCATGGTTCTACGCAGACACACAGACACACACACACACACACAGACACACACACACACATGCGCACACATACACATGCACATGCGCACAGTTGAATAAATAATAATAATAATAAAAAATATTTAAAAAAAATACAAACTGAACTAAAGCAACTTTTAAAAACAACAAAAAAGTTACCACAGGATAGATAAATGCTGAATAGAAAAATCCAATTAGCTTATATCTTATGAGAATTAGCTCTTACTATATGAAACAAGCAATTTAAGGAACTATGAATGGAATGAGTATGTTTATTATGTAAAAGTACCTGTCATTGTTTAAAATAAGAATTAAAATGCTCCTTTTAGTTATAATGGAATCATTGGTAAAGTCAGTGTTAGTTTTCATGATACTGTAACTTAGTTCATGATATATCTTATTGTCTACCCGATTACAGACATGTGTGGAAAAGATGATTATTCACAGAGTATGGTACAGGCTGTATGGGGTCACTGATATATGCGTAGGAGATGTATGATACATCTGGAACTGGGTCAGAAATTCCCCACAGCAGTGGAGATTCACAAGGAAAATTCAGAAGTCACCTTAATATGGAAAAGTCTCAAGGACCTTCAAAGTATGTGTAAAGTTTAGAAGTCCTATTCTACACTGTAAAAATGGAAATTGTGTGAATTGTTACATGATTTAGAGATGTTGACTGTGTTTAAGCCCACATTTTTGTTTTGTAGCTAGGTCCTTCACTGGTACAGCAACCCCGCCCTACTCACAGGGGCTATGTGCCAGGACTTCCAGAAGATGTCTGAAACTGAGCTTAGCATCAAGCCATGTATATATAATTTTATGTGTGTACACATATACCTATACAAACATCTATGATGAAACTTTTTTAAAGAGAAGAGAGGAGATTTATTTGGTTTACAGCTCCAGAAATGATATTGTACATTATGATGAAAAATAGCACAGCAGTATGCCAGATCACATGACAGCCAAGAGGCAAAGAAAACCTGAACCCAGGAGGAAGCTGGGTGAGGTTACCAAGACCCACCATCTGTCATGTGCCTTCCCCCAGCAAGGTTGTATATTATAAAACTTTTATCCTACATATACATAATCTACCGTAAGGTTGAATTTATAAATTTCCAACAACTACTAGGAGAGGTAAGATAATTTACTGTAGCAAAATCACTAGCACCAATGCTCTAGTTGTGGAGCCTGTTGTGAACAAAACGAGGCCTTCTTGATGAAGTGAAACAAACACTGTGATACGGTGACAGTTGGTCTGATTGGTACAGGACAGGGCTACTAAGTGACCAAGGAGCAGGTAGAGTACACAGCGGAAATAGACTGGATAAAAGGATAATTGATTCATCCTTTCATCTGAGAGGGCGTGAAATTTTGTCCTACTACTCAGAATAGTGTCAATTAAAAAAAAACTTACTGTTTTCTTATTCTTGAATTTTTCACTTGGTAATTCTGGACTACTGTGGAGCATGGGTAATCAAACCTCAGAAAATAGAACCATAGATGGAAAACTATTGCACAAATGAGAAGTGACATGTCCCCACCAATAAACAGCTTTTCTATTTTTCTGACAGCTCTACACTTTATTTATTTAAAATATCTGTTTATTGTTTCTACTGCCTGGGTTTGTGAGACAGGGTCTGTGGCAAGGCTTCTCTGGAACTCACTGTGTAGCCCAAGCTAGCCTTGAAGCCTGGTGATCTCTTCCCCTCAGCCTCCAAGGACTGAGATGACAGGCATGAGCAACCGTGGCCACTTTCTGCACTATGTTTAAATACATACACTGGATATATATACCTACCAGTGACATGAGCTGCTTCTAAAAGCAACAAGATAATACAATTTAAGGCATTTTTGTATTTATGTTGTAAGATTTTTTGTTTCTGTTTATTTGTTTTTGCAGTAGGCTCTTCATTCTTCTGTTCCTGCTTCCTGACTGATGGGAAATGTGCAGTTTCCAAGTTTATGAAAAAGCTTTTATACTACATTTGTTAAGCATTATAAGGAGTTAAAAGGAAAATACTTTGTCTTTAAATTATATGACTTCAAAAGTTATTCTGTTTTTTGTGTATTTTTTTTGAAAAACAAGGTCCCATGTAGCCCAGGCTGAGGTCAAATATGCTATGTAAACAAGGACAGCCTTGAACTTCTGAGCGCTCTACTTTCATCTCAAAGTACAGGGATTACAGACATGTACCACCATGCCCAGTTTATGCCATGGTGGGGATGAACCAGAGATAATTCAGTTTAGAAAGATGACAATAGAGAAATACAATTTTAAAGCAAAGACATAGATCTTAAAAATATATAAATAATACACGAAGTATATTGTTCTCATTTTATAACTACTTTCTGACATTAATATATATTCAGTTCTGTGGAAACAACACATAAAATACCATTGAGGAGTTCCCAGGTTAACAAAGAGGAAGAGAAACCAATGAAAATGCAGTATTATATTCTCAGTGTATATGACATACACAAATGGAATATAACCAAACAGGAAGGGTTCCAAAAGAGACTTGGTTAGAGAAAGTCCCAGGTGTTTTTTAAGGACAAGCTGGACTTGGCAAGGTAAAGAACTGGGGAGACTAACAATTCAAGTCAAGAAAGCTGTGCCATCAAATCTACTAAAAAAATTGAGTGGTTCTTAAGTGTGTGGAAAGCCAATGAAGGGTTTTAATCAAGGGAGTGATGTGCTGAGATTGACATTTTAGAAGAATACTCAGATGGGTTAAGTGAGAACCTAATTTGAAGACCTTGGAAGGAATGAAAAGAATTAAGAGAAGGTAGGTGAAGGATGCCCAGAAGAAAAATGATAGGACTTGGTCAGACACAGTAGATATGGAGGAGCAATGTATGACACTCAAGTCTTTAGGTAAATGGCTGGTACCCATTTACTGAGACAGTAGAGGAATGAGGAGTTCAGCTAAGAACATTGATAGGACAGAAAAAAAATTTAAAAACCAGGCATTTTTATGCTGAACCTTACCTTGTGCATCAGATTCTCTGTAGTTAACCTTAGAAATCTATGTTAATTTCAAAAGTCTATTTTTATACCAAAATTTAAGAGTCATTAGTATATACACTTATATTTTAAAAGGAAATACTGCCAATTATAAAATCATGCAAACATCAATATTAAAGGACTGATTACAGAAGTTGATATAATTATCAACAATCATAATTAATAATGAAATATAGAGTTGTGAATTTTCTTACTTTCAAAAGGTGACATATATATCTGGTATAGAAAAAAAGACTTCATGTTAAAGACATGATAAATAGGGCCTCAAAACTGAGACAGAATAGATAATTTTTAAATGTATTCTTCTTTAAATGAAGTATTCGTCTTTCCCTTTAAAAATTATTTTGAAGTTAGAAAATGCTGTACTTGAAAACCAGTCAAAACATCAAGTGTTTAATAAAAGAGTCCAACCCAGCAGGTTGAGTACTTGTAAAATGACGTGTGTTAGGAATCACAGAAAACTGTGAATAACCTTAGGAAATTTTGTAAGTTGGTTATATCTTAAAAAAAGAAACAAAAACAATAAAAATTTTTAAAAAATCTTAAAAACCAGTGTATTCTTGAATCTTTAACTTCATTTTGTACATTTCATGATGAGAAACAGCTTTTTCATAAGCACATTTGAAACAATAACACAATTCTTAGGTATATATTTGAACCACTACAATTTTGTACTAGAATGACATCAGGAAAAATTAGTAGCTCAATTTTCAAAAAAGAACTTTCTAAGTTCTTCATGATTAACAGTCACTTCATGCATCAAAAAACAAAATGTTAAAGGTTAACAACAAGGACACAAACCACTAAGCAAAAAACTATGTTTGTTTAACAAACCATTTTATATTAAAATACAAAAATACCATGTTGAACTCTGAAAAATGCCCAAAAGGTCATCTTTGTTATGAGATGCATAAGACATTTCTCTCATTACCATGAGCTCGAAGTAAAGCCTCAGCAGTAAACAGAGGAGCCTGAAGCATGTCCGCAGTCTCCACAATGAGCATATCTTTTAATCTACGAAGATCCTGAGGCCTTAATCCTTCATATGGCTTTGAAAAGAAGAAACTAAAGTTAAATTGGCCATTATAATCTTGGGAAGAATCAAGATACCTATAAACAAATGTATACAGTTAAAATTTAACACTGCAGCTCCAGTTTAGTTGTGGGAAGTTTTTCAGTCTACCCCTTTCACTAATTTCATTGAAGCTAGAAGCATATTCAGGGGTATAATGCACCTTACCTTACTAACTAACAATAAAGTACTTTGATGGCAAAACCATCATTAGTTTTGAACAATGCATAAAAGGAAAAGAAACACATAACTATACAAGAGAGCAGTAATCATTATCATAGTTTTCACATACTTTTATCTTTCCATTCTATATGAATGTTCACTTAGGCACAATTTTAGTAACTAAACCACCAAATAGCAAACAGCTTATTGTAGTAAACACAGATCTAAAGATGACCCTTAAAAAGCAGAGATTTCCAAATACTTATAGGAAAAACAAGTTACTGAAGATATCCTCTAGTTGTATCTATCACAATTCTCAGAGTACTTAACATATTTTACCCACTATATCTGGTTTATGGTATTAGATACTGTTTGCTGGGGTTGGGAGAAAGATGCATATGCCAAAGGACAACTTTCAGAAGCTAACTCTTTTCTTCCACCTTGTGGGCTTCAGGTATTAAATTCTGGTTGCCAGTTTTCTGTGCTGAGCCATCTCAAGAGCCTGAGTAGATACTGCTTTTTATTTCTTGCTGTATTTTAATTTTTGTTTCAGTATGACAATCATTTTGTCAATCTATAAACCACACATGACTAAGACTATTCAGAGGTCAATCTCTGAGTTGATAGGATTAGTTTTCTGTTCCCTAGGTATATTCTGTCAGGGATGCATTAAAAATGAATATGTTAATGATAAAAATTCAATAGCTTTGACTACATAAAAGTCTACTAAAATTAATTATATTAAACACACAAAAGTTTGTGTGAGCTAAAGAAAAAAGCATCCTTGAGGGTATGACACTTTTATTTTTCCATTTTCAGGGGTACATGTGTTATATATACAAGTTTACAGGTGGGAACAAGTATGTGAGGGTAAATGAGTATGTGTGTGCATATGTAGGTCTGAAACTGACATAGGGATCATTTTTGCTCATGGTTCCGCCTAATTCTTTTGGGGCTATAACTCTTGTCAAATTCAGACCTTGTTTATAGACCTAGTTTGGCTAGATGGTTTATTCTAAAAAGTCCCAGTCTCTTCGCTTCTCAGACTGCAGTTACAGGTGGACCAACATATTCACCTGGAATTTATGTGGGACCTGGAATCCAAACTCTGGTCCTTCTTCTTGCAATGCAAGCACTTACAACTGCTATACCATCTCCCCAGCCCCAAACCTTTTATTTACCAACTTGGTCACAATTAAAAAAAAAAAAAAAAGAAGGAAGAGAGAAGGAGGGAGGGAGGGAGGAAAGGAGGGAGGAAGAAAGGAGGGAGTGAAGGAAGGAAGGAAGGAAGGAAGGAAGAAAGGAAGGAAAGAAGGAGAGAACAACATCTAATGTTGGCAAAGTATATTAACCTGTTCTAAGTGAATATAAAATTTTTCACATTAATTAAAATTAAAAAATCATTTAAAAGTTATCAATCTAGTATAATATATTATGAGTTTTCCTTTAGAACGTTCGTCTTCAACCTATTGCTTTTATTTGTAGGATCTATTCCATTATGGGCAAAACTGTTCATCTGTAGTGGCACTAAAAAAGCAAAAATACAAAGAACTCAAATTACATTAAGAGAGCTACATATAATAATAATATGCAGCAGCCATTTCAAAGATTTCCTCGAGTTTGCAATAAATCCAGGAATGTTTAAAATAAAAACTTTCACAGAATATAAAATATACTAATACCTTCATAGTGAAATAAAAATATACAGAGTGAGGTGGAGAGATGGCTGAGAGGTTAAGTCTGTCTTGCAAGCAGAAGGATCTGAGTTCTGTTCTCAGATCCCATGTGAAAAAGCTAGGAGTAAATAACGGCAGGAAACCCCAGAGCAAAGCAACAAAGAGGTAGAGCATGACTCCAGACTCCCTTGGACCTCCACAGGCATACATAGTGCCCCTCCCCCCATTTCATACACACACACACGCAAAAAGTATATTATGTACATATTTAAATATATATAAAGAAAATGAAGATAACTGTGAGGACTACTTGAAAAAAGTTGAACAAGTAATAAGTATTTAAAAGTTTTATTCTGTTACTATTTATAAAGAATATTTGTTATAAAAAAACATTAAAAACCTCTTTGGATGATAAGAAAATCCTAGCAGTGGTGTGCATATATGTCTGCAGTGTTTTTGCTATTAAAAATTATATGTAGGCTCATGCTAAATGCATTTTACGTTACAAATGCATAAACAGTCTACCTCACCTATGCGTATATCCAGTTATATTGCCCCACACGTCAGTATTCCATGAATGACCTCATTATATTTCAGTTACAGATTCATAGAGAATATGTTTTGTGAGGAAAAAAAGGTAAAATAAACCTTAATTGTTTCAAACAGGAAAAAGCTCTATGTTTTTGTTATCTATAAAATATACCTTCCCTTGCAAAACAGTAAATTCCCTTACTGATGAAATCTGTAGTACTCACTCCACACAGAAGTTACACATGAATTATCACATCACTTTTAGAAAATGTGTCCCAAGTTTAGTCTTGAGATTCCAGGTATCCCTCATCTCAGCAAGGGGATATCTTGATATCCCCAATGGGAGTGAATATATGTTTCCCAAACATTCCTTTCAGATAAGTCATCATTTTACCTAATTAATGTTAAATCAACTAAGCAGAGAAGAAATGGTGAGTTTAATTATGACCTTACAGATTAGTGTTATTTAGAAACCAGCAGTGCAAATAATTAATGGAACAAATAGATTTCCTTGAAATTCTGACAATATGTTGCCTGGATTTTAGATATATAAGAAGAGATAATAACAAAACAACAAAGGTACAGCTTGTATTAAGTCTTTAATGCATGCAGTTTAAAGTAAAACAAGTAGCAACAGAAAAAGATTTCTTGAAGGACAAAGGCATATTAACTTTGTGAACACGTAACATATTCTCTGAATCTGTACCCAAATTGTAATTAGGTCATGTGAGGCATTTCAATGCACTGCTCAGTCCCAAGTGGGCACTAGTTCTTCTGTAGGAAGGATTAACATGAAGGTGCCTTTCTCTTCCTTATTGCAAAGATAAACTACTTCTATTTTCAGATTAAATACAAAGCAGCAATAACCTTCAAAGAATTCAGTACTGATATGAAAAGCAAATTAAATTAAAGAGCAAAGTGCCTATTTTTTATTAGTGCACATTACTGCTGTAAAACAATCACTAAAGGAAATAGAAACAGCCCAGCACAACTACTATTTTGATACTACATAAAAAATGATATCCATCTTTAAAATCCATTTTAGAAAGACAATAACATAAAGGAATTAAGAAATGAATATTGTTTCTGTTATTTTTTCTGACATTTACAATAGCCTCCCATCCCTGACTCTAAGTGTATTAGGAAGAAAGGAAGGAAAGGAAGGAACAAGGAAGGGAAAGAAGAAAAGATAAAGGGAAAAGGGAAGGGAAAGGGTGCTCACTCGTTTACATGTATTACAGCTAAAAATTCAAGATGTGAAATAGGGTGGCTCCTATTTTCCTTAATAATTTCTGTGTAGCAAATTCATAAGGGGAGAAAAAGTAACCACAGAAAATCCTTCATTCAAACTTCCTCTTGGCCAGCTGTTCTTGCATGCCTAGGCTAGGCACTGCTGTACTATACTAGCGGGGAAGTGTACTCATAGAGCAGAGGAGGCTAATTCTCTTAGGCAGGTGACCCGCGTATTAGCAGGATTGTCCAGCATGTGACCACTGCCGATGGAGAATGTGGAGCTTTTCCCAGTATGCTCGCTAACTCAGGCAGCACACATCCTACTTGCACAGAAGCCTCACCTCATGGAGGCTTTAGAACAGTACCATTTTCATTCTTCAGAGTACATAATACTCTCTGAAAACAAAGTACAATTTCATTTTAAAATCACGGTACTTTCCCTTCTCCCTGTGGAGCATAAACATCAGGAGGGTAGGTACTCTCTCCTCCCCCTGACACGTCCACACTCCTAAATCAGTTTTACCAGTGAACCAAACAAAGATGTTGGTGACTCCATCAAATCATGTAATAAATGTATTGCTTAGCTACTAAAGAGCACTGTGGTAACATATATAACTGAGAAAAACTATTGTAAAAAAGTAATTATATCCATTTACAAACTGATCTTTTGGAGAAAAGGGACTAAATTAGACTGCATCAAGAATTATAGGATCCATTATACACTATGTGGAACGTTAACTAAATCAAAAGAGAACACAAGCTGTGAAAGTAAAAAATCTAATCAGTTAAATGTTCACCAATAAATAAATAAATAAATGTTAATATACACAAATTATGTTCTAATTTTAGAAAACTGTTCATCAAATATTGTTAAAAATTTTATGTTACTCACATTAAAACTCACATTAAAAACTCAGTATGTATATATGTTTGCTTACATCTGAAAGCATAGAAAACTTACTATTGGGAGGTATAGTAATGGAGTTTTTTTTTTTACATTTTCAACAATATATGTTTATTATAATTTCAGAAATGTAATGAATACAGAAAATAATAATAGTAAAGAAAATTACCTATCACCATAATTGCCATCTTAATTTATTTTAATCTTCACCTTTTAGGAAACATTTTTCTATATAATGGTATGACATATGATATAATGCTATATATAAAAACAATATAATATACACTATATACATGCTATAACACACACGATATAATACTACCAAAATGTCTGAAATTTTTTTCAATTTTATAGCTTATTACAGTAATACTTAGCTTATTTACATTGAAAAATCTGTTAATTTAACTAATTTAAATGTTATTTTATCCTTATCCAAGTACCATCACTTTTTAATTATGAATTAAATTATAAAGGTGTCAAGAGAGAAAAAGAAAAGTAAACACACAGTCATAACTGATTTTCCACTTAATCACATCAACATTATTTCTGGACTACTGCTGAAAGCTCTTCTTATTAAACACTGCAGGAACAGTTTCTGTTTGCTTCATCGTGGACTGTCGAAGGCAGGCAGTGTGCTAACCAGGGTTTGAAGGTGCTTGAAGGGTTTGAAGTCAGAAAAAGCTCAGCTCATTCTGATTCTGACAAACTAATCAAATGTTTTCTAAGTTCCTCTGTCAATTCTAAACTATGTGAAAGGGCCAGCAAAATTCTTGGGACACGAGGCCCATTCTTCCTATGTGAACTTAAATTGAATAAACAGTAACTCAACTGAAGAAACAAGAAGGTAAACAAGTGAAAACTTTATTTTTGGACCTTAGGGGAAGTATAAAAGTTCAGAATTTTTTGAGACTCCATGAGAAAAATAAAACATGACTACATGATACATATATACAAGTCACAGCTATTTAATTCCTTTTAGAAACAAGCTACCAGTAAATACCAAGTAATCAGAATAATTGTGAGAGAATATTTCTTGTGGTATAATCTAAGAATTCTCTGTGGATGCCTACTTTATGTTAGATACTGTTGGAAAACCAAGTGCGATTTTAGCCTTACTCTAACAGAGAAAAGCAATGAAGAGAAAATGAAAACAGTTACAGCATGCGATAGGACTTATATACAATACACAGGGGAATAAAGTTTCGGACAAACATGAGAACAGGTTTTTCAGATCCACTACCCAGCATCAGGACCTCAGTCAACATTATGGATGGTGTATTTAAGAAAGTAATAGAATAGCTTCAAATTTATCACCATAAAAACTAATAGAGAGCTGAGGGGCAGAGTGCAGGCTTAGCATGCACAAGTGCACAAGGGCCTGGGTTCAATTGCCAGCCTAAAACTATGACTAAATGAGAGTAAGGGGATGATCACCTTGTACACATACTTGAAAGCATCATATTATATCCATCAATGTGTACAGTTATGGCGTGGAACCCGTAAGAGGTAGGTCCTTAGGACCTTTAGGGAAAGGACTGTGGGATCCCACTCTCTCTCTAGATTCCTATTTCAAGATGTGATCATTCCTTTTGCACGTTCTTTACTATTTGTCATGAAGTCTTTTCCAGAGACTCCAAAACTGTAAGTTAAACACGTGACTCTCCCTCAGGTACAGCTCTGACCCAGCAGGAAGTACTCATGTAGAGGCCGATGAGTGAGTAGGAAGTGAAGAATCTGGTAGGTAAAAACAACTGTGATTTTTAAAAAATGATTAGATTAGAGACATGAGGCTATAACAAAAGGGGATAAGACTGGGAAAGAGTAAAAAAAGGGTTATTTTGTTGTTGTTTTGCTTTGGGTGGGAGTTATAAGCTAACAAGGAAAGACTGGGAAACAGAAGAATGGGGCCATAAAGTAGCAGCAATAGACAGACTTAAATGTCAGCATTCTTATTTGTATGCTCGTGTCATGATTTAAAATCTGTCTCCCACAGGCTCATGTGTTTGGGAGGGTCATGGCACCTTTAGGAGGGGGAGCCTTGTGGGAGGAAGGCAGTCATAGAAGGTGGGTCTTGAGATGGATTAGTCCCACCCTACTTGTGGGAGAGATCTCTTGCAGTTGGCAGTCTAGCAGCTCTCAGCCTTTGGGATGGATGTGACTTAGCCTCCAGCTTCTGCCTCCAGCCAAGCTGCTTCCACCATGAAACACTGCATCTCTCCTCTAGAATTGTAAGCTGAATAAATCTCCCTCTGTCTCTCTCTTTTTTTTTTTTAATTTTTTTTTCTTTTTGTAATTTTATCTTTTTTGGGGGGGGGGAGCTGGGGACCGAATTCAGGGCCCAACCGCTCTACCACTGAGCTAAATCCCCAACCCCCTCTGTCTCTTAAGTTGTTTGATTTTGGGTGTTCTTTCTCATAGCAACACAAGAATAACTAGTACAGCTACTGAACATATTATGTGCTAGATTAAAAATATCCCAATTCACCTGTTTTCTAGGTGCATTTTTATACTTATTGCTATAGATAAGCTTAGCATAAAGCAAAGATGACCACCCAAGCTGAATTTTAAAGAAAAATAGGGGCTAACAAGATAGCTGAGAGGGTATGGCAGCTGCTTGTAAACCTGGTGACCTAATGTTTACTTGTGCTCATTCTCTCTCTCTCTCTCTCAATTAAATAAATTAAAATAATAAAATTTTAACATATATATTTAAAAAAAAAACATTTTACCTCTCGTTTATCTAATGCAGCATATTCAGCTTCTATTTCTTCAGCTTCTGGGTCCCGTGAGAACACCATCTGAGATTCCAAATTGAGAGCTAGATCTTTGTGGTGTTGCTTTTCAGCACAATCGCAAGGAGTATCTTTATTTTCATTTTCAGCAAACAAGTCTCCTCCATGTTTTACTAAAAGCTGAAAAAGTTTGTTTTAAAAGATTGCAACTAGGAATTTTAATAAGCTACTTCATACCATACATTAAAAAATCAAATATATATTTGGTATAAAAATGCAACAGTACAAGTATTTGAAGTAAAACAAGACAGTGAGATGGCAGTAACTTCTGATTAGAAAAATCTGTTTTTCTAGTAATGAGTTGATATGGTTAAAAGTTCTTAAGTTTTAAAAAGAAATTCTTATGCATTTTGTTCAGCTCCTAAATAACGTTTTACTTATTTTTGTGGAGCATGGATATGGCTGGTCAGTTCCCTCAGCCCCTACTAACTTTCCTGCCATAATGGATGTGATATGAAGCCGTAAGGATGAATGAATCCCTTAGCCTCTAAATTGTTTACTATACCAACAGAAATAGTAAACTAAGACAGTGACCGAATCATTTAACTACTTTAAAGTCTCAGTTTCATCTGTATGTAAAACCAGACAGCTTGTGTAGTTCTGAGAAAGGATTCAATAGAAAGCAAGGCACAGTATTGCACACCTGGAATCCTACCACTTAGGAAGGGGAAGCAGGAAGACCAGGAGTTCAAGGCCAGTTGGGGGTACATGAGACTCTCTCAAAAACAAAACAAAACAGGGCTGGGGAGGTGGCTCAGTGGTTAAAGCCTTTGTTCTGCAAGCAAAAGGACCTGAATTTGGATCCCCAAATCCCAGATAAAAATGCTGGGAGATGTAGTGGTGGCCTATAATTCCAGCCTTGGAAGGTGGAACCTGGCAGTCACAAGAGCAAAGCAATAAGGTAGAAGAGCAATCCAAGATGCTTTCCAATATGACTCTTGGGTCTTAACAGACGTACACACTCAAGTGCACAACCAAACACACCTGCATGCGTGCATCTAATACTCACATACATGAAAAGAAAAGAAGTTGAAAGAAAAACAAAACAATCCAAATGATGCTATACAAGATGCTAATCCCTCTCTTCCCATTTGGGATTACCATTTCACCACCTGTCTTGAATGATCCTGAGCTCTTCATTACTTTATGTGTCTCCACGCTAATATCCCATTAGCTCCTGACACTGGGCCCTTTAACTTAATTCTGCCTTCCTTCTACTTACTTTCCCAATACAGTTATGGGCTAAATGATGATGATGACATTTGGTCTCCCTAAAACGAAGGAGGTAACATAAAATCACAATGCTGCTAAAACATTCCTACAGCTTCACTGAAGCTTTACTGCAGTCAGAAAGCAATATAAAATTCACATGGTGATGCTGGTGTGGACACACTGCACTGCCAGGTGTAAAAACATAGCACGTATTATATATTATACACCCGGCACATAGTAGGCCCCATTATACAGGTTTGTATAAGTACACTATAATGTTCACACATTTCTCAGGAGGTATCCCCACCATGGCATTTGACTATCATTCTCTCAGCCATATTTCTCAAATTTGCAATTGCAATCCCCATCTTTCTACTTTCTCAGTAAGAGTCAATCACTGCCAGAAATCCTACTTCCACTGAATTTTACAGAAACAATTTTCCTGAAAGTCATCGACACCTCATTCCTCTCTCCTTTTCCTTCTCTCACTTGTCATGTGAGTAAGTACAAGATCTCCATTCCTTGAAATTCTTTTCTTGGCATCTGAGACATTGTATCCCCCATCTTGGGTTTCTTAACTCTTCTACTTTTTCTGTCTCCTAATTTGTTCAGACCTTTTTCAAACACAGGTACTATCTAAATTGAACCATAATCAGTTTTTTCCTTAGATCTCTCATCTTTTCATTATCTTGTTTTTAGTCATCAACTCTCTATATGACACATGTGATGGTTAATGGTTAGACTTGACAGGATATAAAATCACCAGAGAGATAGATAAGCATGCCTGAGAGGACTATATTGATTATGCTAACTGCAAGAAGATCCACCAAAGTGGGTGGCACCATTTTTGGGTTCAGAGCCTGAACTGCACATAAAGGAGAAAGCTAACATGTGAGCATGTTTGATCAGTTTTCAATAGCTTGCCTACTATTTCATGTGGATAATCTGAGTTTTATCACTCTAAATAAAGATGCCAATAAACACTTTACAACCATTTCCTGCACTTCACTTCACTGTCCAAATTTATTTGATAATCATTAATCTTCAAAGCTATCAAGGCTCAAAATCATGCTCATTTTACTTAAAAAAAACCTTTATTTCACTCTAATTATAGATGGTACAAATGATATTGTGGGCAAAGAATAGGGAGAAAATTTTATCACTCACAAGGAATTTGCCATTGTCAATGCTATTTAAGCCTTCATCCCTTTAAACACTTCTCTATCATGATTTCTTAAGTCAGCCAATGCTACCAACTCATCACAACATCCCTTATATCTACTTCATTCTCTCCATTTCTAATACCACCACACATAAATCCAGCTTCCATTGGCTCCAGAATTAGTACAATGCTCTCCCTGTACCAGTCCCCTTAGCACACTGGCTTCAAAACTTGTTACATACTGGAGTGCATCTAGAGTACTTTAAAGTTCCAGTTTGTGGGCTCATCTTCAGAGATCTCATCACCCTGATGTGAGGTTTCTTGGCAGCTATGGTCAGAACCACTGTTCTGGCACAAGATATTCAAACTGATGGAGAATAATGTGGGTAGTTTGCTAGTCAGTGAACTATATTTCACAGATGATTCCAAAGTAGACTATATGATAAAGTAGAGTCTTCTCACTTTTATTCACCTTTAATATGAATATGACTGAGACTGGGATTATGTTAAAACTGGTCCAATATAGGACCTTGGTTTCTGCATTTCAAACAAGTTCCCAGGTGACTGATACCAATACTAATCTGAAAGAATTAAGAGGTTGTTTTTTTTTTTTTTGTATATGTGGTAGGGTATGTGTGAGTGCATGTGTGCGCAAGTGCATATGTATGGATGTATGTTGTGGAGGCCCAAAATTGACAATGGTTGTCTTTTTTCATCTCTCCACCTTACTCACTGAGGCAGGTTCTCTCAATTGAACCTAGAGCTCAATGATTGGCTACTCTAACTGGTCAGCTTGCCCTGGTTATGCCTTCTGAGTGGCCACAGCATCTGTCTGACTTTTACCTGGGCTCTGAACTGCAGTCCTCACACTTGTGGAGACAAGTGCTAAGCCTTGGCCCCAGCCCTAAAAACCGTTTTTGAAGCAATACGTCAAAAAACACTGCCTTAGCTAGTTGGGGTGGTGCAGGCAAGTAGGATATGCTGAAGAAGGAAAAGTAGGAAGATAAGGAGTTTGAAACCAGTCTGGGCTATATAATATAATAATAATAATAATTATTATTATTATAATCAGCACTGGTTTAAAGGTAGCTCATTCAAATCTATACTGCATTCTAACATTAAACTATACTACTATATTTGCTTTCATAATGCTGTTTCTTCAATTAAAAATTTTTAATGCCTCAATTTTTTTTGTAAAAAAAGCCATCAAGACATTGACCTTCAAAGCCTGGCATCTAGGTGCTTTTATTTGTCATGATCTCTGCTTAAGCCACTTGTCTTCTTACTTCTCCATGAAATACTTCAATTTGCATGTGTCTGAGGCGCAGAACAGTGCTTCTCACATTCATGTAAAAGAATCACCAGGGGAATTTGCCAAAACATTCCAAAAATC
This sequence comes from Typhlomys cinereus, assembly GCA_023101885.1. NCBI lineage: Eukaryota > Metazoa > Chordata > Mammalia > Rodentia > Platacanthomyidae > Typhlomys > Typhlomys cinereus. The sequence continues at coordinate 4,252,744 of JALPQD010000050.1, read as the reverse complement.
TACTTCTGGAGCTTTTTCATTGGAATCTTGAGGTAGGTGGGCCCAAGAATTTATAATTCTAACAAGCATCAAATCTGAAAGACAGCTTTGGAATAGTCTCCTCAAATAGTTGGATCTGAAACCATATACACTCGAATCTTATTATCTATTACTGACCCCTTAGCAGAATGTGTATGGATAATTTCCTTAATAGTCACTGTCTTGGTATAACACTTGGCACTTCAAAATATTTGGATATAATAAGGAGATAATAACTGCTGATAAAAAATTATTAAAACTGAGGCTTGGGCAAGCAGCTACTCAGTTGTTGATCTGAGATGACAATTCCCATATTCTTCAGTTTTAAAACTCTAGGTTATATATATACATATATATGTATATACATAAAAATATTCCTACATCAATGAAATTTCTTGAGTTAGATTGATATGTCTGAGGTTGGAAAAAATTTATGCTGTTATAGTAGTGATAATACTGTATAAAATAGCAATGTCTTAGTTAATAAATCCAAGGTTGTATTGTGATTTTTCTGTAAGTTTATTACATACTTTATATAACAGTAACATATATATTCATATATCAGAAATGTATTCAGGGGTACTTTAATGAAAATTCAATACGAAAAAAAAACCCTACATCTTAAAACTGACACGTTAATACAATAAGCCACACAAATAAAAAGATTTGAAAATAGGAGGAAATAGGTAGGAGAGATGAAAAGTTGTAAGGGGCAAAGGAGGGGGGATGGGATTTGGAACTAAGGGTTGAAAATATAACAACATTAAAAATTATAATAAAGATGGAAAAAATATTAAATTTCTAAGTGATAATAGATACATTAATTAATAATTATCTATTGCTCAGTGAGCAGATCCACAAGATAATCTATAAATCAGATCCCACTTGTCAAGCTTTTCTCTATGCAACACGTACAAATTTTGTGAATAACCTGCAAGAAAATTCAACAAAAAAGACATAACTATTATGTTCAACATGACAATATTTAGTTGACAATAATTATTGTATGAAATGCTAGCCAACTTTATTTCATTGCTTGATTCCATTTTATTCTAAAAATTAACTACTAATCTAGCTATAGGGTTTTCCCACAATACAATGAAATCATTTTCTGATTCTCTTACTAATAAAAAAGTGGCTAGTAAAAGGCCAACAGGACAATAACCACTATTACACATTACTGAGACATAAACTTCCTAAAGTTGCATATTAAAAGTTTTACCTCCACACAGGCTTTCATCCCTGAGGCAGCAGCATAGTGAAGGGGTGTATTTTTTTTGTTATCAACAGCATCAATAGCTGCTCTCTCATATTCACCCTGATCAAGTTTTGCTCCTTTCCATCTTAAGATCATCTGCAGACAATCTGCTCTTCTGAAATCATCTTCCACAGGACGACCCAATCGAGGATGAAGGGTTCCTTCAGATATCATAATTTGAGGTCCCATACACAACAAATGCATAGATGTTTCATTGTGAACGTTCCGTTTATTTGGATTTCCATCTCTACCAAAAAGAAATGTCCTAAAATGGAAAAGAAAGATGAGAACAACTTTTTTCTTTCTAAATATACAGAGAAAATAAATATTTTAAAGCTAAAAATACAAGTTCTACCCATGTGTTTGGTTTACAATAGGTTGGATGACTAATATTAAGAAAAAAATGAACTTTAGTATCTATATTATATTTGTTAGTGATAAGGGAAGAAGGGGAAAGGAAAGGAGAAGGAAAAACAAAAGGTAAAGTGAAAAAAGGGGAAGGCAAGAAAAAAGGAGGAGGATAGAAATATAAAGGAAGAAAAAAAGGAATAAAGAAAGCAAAGGAATAATCTATAAATATAAGTTAATTACACGAATGTCTTAGAGTATATTAAACTTTCTATATTAATATTTTTGCCATTCCTTTAATACTCTGTACAATTTGTCTTTGGTATATGTTTATTTAGTAAGACTAAAGAAGGCAGCAAATAATAAATACATAAACTTAAGACTAAAATTTAAATCTAGGAAACATTTTATTCTACCCAAAGATCATCAGCTAGCTTTTGTGACAATAAAGCATATCTTAATTGTATCTTAGATGGTCTCACTTGCTATACATAATTTCCTAGTTGGCCAACTGCTGTAACAAAAATACTGTTATTTATACAGTTCTGAAGACTAGGAAGTCTAAGATCAAAGCTAAGAGATGTGGTATCTGCTGAAGGCTTCTTCAGAGGCATTCCTGCTACGTTGCCACGTGGGAACAGGTACAAAGCAGTTCTCTAGAGTCTTATAAAGATCTCATGACCTACTAAAGGTCCCACCTCATCATCACATCACTTAGGGTGTTGAGATTTTAGACATATGAATTTGGAAGGGGGACACAGTATAATATTTTCTGAGAGTTCAACTGTCTTAGTTCTTAAAGACTGAGATATAATTCTATGGTTGCTGCCTTTACCAAAAACAGGTTTGAGTCAACTGCCTTGACGATTACCAAATTCAACCCAAGAGTTAAGTCTCGGATCTTAATATGTTCATCAGCTAGGCTCCTCAGATTAATAGCTGAGCCAATTCAGTGGCCATAAGGGGATACTGACAATGTGCAGAAAAGATCTGTTGCAATACTGGTAGTCTATAAATACGAATGCCTATAATTTAATATGGAGGATTTTTTAGATCATTGGGATTCCTACATATCCAAGTCCAGAAGAGAAAAGGAGAAGGAAAAAGCTAAATCTTAAGTCTTAGTTGCATCAGCACTGCTTTTTTTTTTTTTTTTTTTTTTACAGCTTAGCTTAACACATGATTCTAACAGGAAAAAACAGTGACCACAAAGGAACTAATGTGGACAATACAACTTGATTAGTCAAACTAGAATGCTCTTAGGAGAAAAGATTAGAATAAGAATTTCAATCTAATTAGCAGGTTCCAGACAACTCTTAGAACAAATCTGGATCTCTTGAAGATTTTTAGATCTAATCTCGAAGCCACATACTGAATGTTTTTCATGGATATATATATTTTTTTATTCAATTATGTGTGTGTGTGTGCGTGTGTAGAACCCCGGGCCAATTTGGGAACCATCATGGACGCCTTCACCTCCTCCTTGTTTACTCTGCCCTGGGATTCACAGGCTCCGCCCTACCAGGATCAGAAACGCAGGCCGCCTCCGCTTCCGCCCGGTGTCTATACGTGGGGGTCTAGGATCCGAACTCATGACCTTCTGCCTGCCAGGCAGAGGCTTAAACCCTGAGCTACCTCTCTAGCCCCCATGGATATATTTTGTAAATAAAACATGATCAATTAAAATCAGGCAGCAGTCACAAAATTATGATTTCTCTAAAAAGGTTTCATCTATTCTATGATAATTCTCAATTCTTTATCACCTCGCAAGATTTTTTATCTGACCTCTCTAAACTATATGTTAACTTTTTAAAAAAGGGATCTTTTTGGGAGGGGTGGTTAACAGGCTTAGAACTCTTATAACTTGAACTAAATCTGAAGCCATAAAACTTCTTATAGGTTGTTTTGTCTTCTGTATTTTACCATCATTTAAAATTCAATTGAGCTTCCTCAGGTATAGTCTTCTACACAGGACCATCAGTTGGTAGAAACAATCCCACTTTCTTTGTATACTTACATCTCTAGGTTCCTATTAAATCTCTTTTCTTAAGGAACAAATACCAATAGAGCATTCATTACTTGCCAAGTTAGCATTCAAAAAACTAAATGCAGTGTATAGAGTAATAGTATTAACTGTCAAGTTGACACTTAGGAAGACCTGTGAGGGACTGTCCTGACTGTATATTGATTTGGGATGGCCAAAGCCATCGTTGGCAGGACCATGCCTAGACAATTTGTCTGAGATTACATGAAAATGAACAGAGCTAGCGGAAGCAGGCAAGCAAGCGGGCAAGAAGTGATCCTTGCTCTTTGTTGTAGATGTGATGTGACCCATTTTTTCCGTTTCTGCAACTTTTCCACAATAATAGAATATAACCTGTAATTGTTCAGTAATCACACTCCTACCATAAGTTGCTTCAATTTTTTTTCATTTTGTTACATCAACAGGTAATGAAACTAAAATATATAAAAAACTTTGAATGTAAGGTAGAGGGGTTCATGTTTCAATTAATTTAAAATAATTTACTATCTCCTTATATAAGAGTTAAGGATGTAGTACATAATAAAATTTAAGAATATTAAGAGTTCAAGGCCATTCCCAGGCTACAAATTTTTGGAGACCCTGTTTGAAAAACCAATGGTTGGCCAGGAGAGATGACTCAGGGGTCAAGCCTCTGTCTCACAAGCAGAAGATTCCATGTAAAAACTCCAAGCAGAAATGTACTTCAGGCCCTGGAAGGTGGAGCCTGGGAAACTCCAGGTGTCATAGTTAAGCACAGGTGTCAACTTGACTCTTGAGGGTTTGAGCTCTGGGCACAGGTGTAGAGAGTTGATGGTTGAGTTAAGCCCAGAGCAAACCTGAAGGAGATTGTCTGGCTGCTGGGGAAGACCCAGCCCATGGTGGGTGGGATTAGGCCCTGGATAAATCGCAGAGAGCTGGTTGAGAGAGTTGGCATCCTTCTGTATACGTGGCCAGACATGCTGGTCTAGCAAGTAAGGATTGTCCATCTCTCAGCCGTTATGGTGGCCAGTTCCCTCAGCCCTGGTGTTGGTGCATGCTCTCCTGTCAAGCTGGACTATGAACTGTAACCGGACTGTCGTAAGAAAGTAAACTCCTTGTTCCCTTAAGCTGTGTTCTGGTCACTTATCAGCAACTATGCAGGCGGACTGCAACACCAGGGCAAAGCAGTAAGGAGGTAGAGCAATTCAGGATGATTCCCGATGTCACACTTGGGCCTCCACAGGCACACACAGTGCCTTACACACACACATACACACACACACACACAGGTACGGGGGAAAAAAAAAAAGTCTGAGAATGTAGCTCAGTGGTAAAATTCTTGCCTAGCATGCAAAAACATCCTGAGTTTTAATTCCCAGCACTGGAAACAAGCAATCAAACAAACCCAAACAAAAAAAAAAAAAAAACAAAAAAAAAAAAAAGAAAAAAAAAGAAAAAAATAGTAATTGGAAATTCTATTTCTGTTAATCTTCAAAGCTATGTACCTCAATATTATCATATGCTTAATAAAAACAAACTCTAGCAAAGATACAGCTAATGAATCAAACATACAAGTTGGATGACCATGACTCCAAAATCCATCATCTTTTAACTATATTAAGCAGTAAACTTGTGAGCAAGGGTTAGGTTTCCCATAATAAAGGCAGTGTGGCGTAATATAAACACACAGCGTGAGTATGAGGGAAATACATGCAGCCTAACTGTTGAGCTGCAAATTTTTTTTATCATATCAATTATTTTGCCTAAAAAGAGAAGGAAATGGTGACTGCTACTGGAGTACCATAAAGCAAATGAAAACAATAAAATTTAAGAATTAGTCCAAATTAGTGCTTTATTTTATGGCTAAAATGTCTGACTAGGTTCATACATACATGTCATGGGTTAAAAATCAGGCCAACCTTAGCTACAGTCTTCTCTGAAGAAACAGGTATGCACCCATATCTCATGAGAAAGTAATGGCCACCAACTTGTTAAAAAATTAAGCAATAGATGAAACTATTCAAAACACAAATAATTAGAATTTGTTATTTTATTTAATGTTGATCAATAAAACAATTTAGCTTTGTTCCTACAAAGCATAGAAATATTAACAGTAAAATCTAAATTCCAAAAGAAATTAATCATTTACATCAGTAATCTAAAAAAGGAAAATTAAAAATAAGGATTTCATGTAACATAATAGAAAAAAAAACCCTAGAACTAAAAAACTGATTTTAAAAATGCCCAAAGGGGCTGGAAAGATGGCTCAGGGGTTAAGCCTTTGCTTAACAAACAAACAGATCTGATTTCAGATCCCATATCCCACATAAAAACACCAGGCAGAAATAGTCTTGGCCTACACTGCTGGCCCTAGAAAGCAGAACCTGGGAAACCCCAGAGCAAAACTAAAAGGAAGTAGAGCAATCCAGGATGATTCCCAAAGTCACCTTTGGACCTCCACATGTACAAATAGTGTCCTCTGATACACACAAACACCACACACACACACAGACACACATGCAAAAAAAAAAAAGGCAAAGATCAACATATATGATTAACAGGTACACAAAAAAATGTTCAATATCACTAACCATCCTACAAAAACAAAGAAAAATCACCATTAGGTATCATTTTATATGTTATTAAAAATGTGTACATGAAGAAAAGTTTTGGAAAGGAGGTGAAAAAAGGAGGTGAACACTGTTGGTGTGAATGTAAATTGGTTCACTCCTTGGTGAAAATGGTATAGATATTCTTTTAAAAAAAAATCTGAAACAAGCCTGGCATGGTTGGCTCACACCTCTAATCCCAGTACCAGGCAGGCTGCGGGAGAACTGCCATGAGCTAGATGTCTGGGCTACAGAGTGAATTCCACTCACCTTGGGCTCAAAAAATGAAACACTTTCACATACTGCAAGAAATGAATGAACCATATGATGTTTTATGACAATATGGATAAACCTGAGGAACATTTTAAATGAAATGAAATGAAATACACAAAGAAATATCCTAAATGATCCCACTTACATACAGAAAGTGTTATCTGAGGTTAGGAGAGATCAGGGGATAGAAGACAAAAGGAGAGGTCGGTCAAACACTAATACACTTTTTAGTTTTGAAACTGACTTAAGTTTTGTACACCTACTGTGCAACATATTGACTACAATTAATAACTATGTTTTGTATATGTGAATTATATTTGCTTGAAAAATTCAAGCAGATAATTGTGGTACTCAATTATTCCTATATAACAATAGCATGTTATATGCTGTAAACACAATTTTTGTGATAATCATACTCCAGTAAAGCTGGAAAAATAATTTCATTTGTGACTCTGTAGTGTCTAAATAAATTTCACAAACAAAATCATGCTTAAAAAAGGGAGGGTTGTGTATAGTTAGAAACTGATGGTAAAGGAACTTCTCATTTTATTTTTTTTTTAATTTTTTTTATTATTTATTCAACTGTGTGCATGTGTGTGTGTATGTGTGCGCGCGCGCGCGCGTGTGTGTGTGTGTGTGTGTGTGTGTGTGTGTGTGTGTGTGTCTGTGTATGTGTAGAACCACGGACGAATTCGCGAACCACCATGGACGCCTCCACCTCCTCTGCCCCGGGATTCACAAGCTCCACCCTACCAGGACCAGAAGCGCAGGCCGCCCCCACTTCCGCCTGGCGTCTATACGTGGGATCTGGGATCCGAACTCAGGACTTTCCGCCTGCAAGGCGGAGGCTTAACACCTGAGCCACCTCTCCAGCCCGGAACTTCTCATTTTAATGTGGCATTCTTAATATTAAACACTGAGTCAATAGTCTTCACACAAGGAAATAAAGCATTTGAGGACTGGTCACTAAAGTAAAAATACTTAAAATATATACGATCAGATCTTAAAAGTAAATTGGTAACTAAAAGAAATTATACAATTACCTTTTCTGTTTTTTTTTTTTTTTATGTGTCAGTATATGTGTGTATAATAGGACACTTGAGTATGTGTGCTTATGGAGGTCAGAGGATGACATCCAGAATCATCTTGGATTGTTGTATCTCCTAAAAACTGCTTTGCTTTGGAGTTTCCCAGACTCTGCCTTCCAGGGCCAGAATTATCCACCTGAAAGAGGTGGGATCTGAAGATCTCAACTCAGGCTTTTTTGCTTGCAAGATAAACACATTAATCTCTGAGCCATGTCCCCAGTCTAGGTTTTTAAATACTTAATAGAACAACAATCAAATGATAGTCACAGAAAGACACATTCTTATACAGAGAAACTAAAAATTCTGATTAGTTGAGCATTTTTAGTTTTTGGTCATGTGATTCTTTACAACCAATTATTATATTTAACTAACTTAAAAATAAGTTTATCAGGACTGGAAAAATGGTCAGGGGTTAAATCTCTGCCTTGCAAACAGAAGGTCCTGAGTTCGTTTCCTGGATGCTGTGTAAAAATGCCAGGAGAAAATGGCATCGGCCTGTACTAAAGCAAAGAGGAGGTAGAGGCAATCCAGGGTGACTCCCAAAGTCACGACTGGGCTTCCATATACACACTCAGTGGCCTCTGATGCATACAGACACACACACAAGGACAGACACACATGTAATCAAACAATAAATCTTTAAAAAAATAAACTTATCACATAGTGGAACATAACATTCAAAGAAAATTTTGTACTGCTACATTAAAAAATTCATTAGTGCAGGCTGGAGAGATGGCTCAGGTGTTAAAGTCTTGGTCTCACAAGCAAAAGGACCTGAGTTTGGATCCTAAATCCCATGGGAAAACAAAACAAAACAAAACAAAAAAACAAAAAAAATGCAGACATGATGGGCCTGAAATTTGGATTTTTGGAAGGCAGAGCCCAAGAAACCCCAGAGCAAAGCAATAAGGAGGGAGAGCAATCTAGGATGACTCTGAAATTACCCGTAGGCTTCCATAGGCACACACACTCAAGTGCCCTCTTGTACACACACATACACACACACACACACACACACCTATTAGTCTATGTTTTTAATAAATTTTTAGTCCATGCAGAATTTTAAAAAATCACATATACCAATCTGGAAAAAAATGGAACTATAAAAACCATTTAGATGTTGCCATCTTTCATTATATAATAAAACTGCATTGCTTTTTATTACCACTAGTCTAATCAGAAGACAAGAATTGGCAAGTTTCTAAACTAAAGGTGGTGCACATGAATTGTTGATTTTTTTTTTTTTTTTTTTTTTTTACTTGAAAGCTCAAACTTTATCCTTAGCAAGAGACCAGCAGTTTTTTTTACTTGAAAACCCCAATTCCTTTTCAAGAAAATGTCAGCCTGGTAACAAAGACGGAGCGGCCATCACTGTGACGTCCTGCTTTAGCCTCCTGAGATCGCATCTTACACCATACCAGTTCTAAATGATCTTCTTATACAATACTTTCCAATTTAAAAAGCATACTATGCTTGTGATAATAGTGATAGCCAAAACATATTTCACTATTCAATTTCTTTTATGTTAAAAAATATATTTTACATTTAAATAGGCTTTACACTGGTATGGTGAACAAGTTTTAACTACTCAGATAAGAGATGATGTTAAACATTTTTGGAGTGTTCAATATTAAGAGGGCAAATCAATTTTGCAATTACACTGGAAACCAAAACAAAAAGGCATGTTTGACTATATTAATAGAATAAGTAACCAATACTTAAAATTCTAAATTTCTAGCATTGTATTTATGATATTTACTATCAGTGGTAGAGATGAGCTTCATAATAATAGTTTGATCTCAAGTTCAATTTCAGAGAAGAATAAGTATACTTCAGGTTCAATTATTTAAAGATGAATTTATAAATAAGGCAGAATCCAAGTTAGGACTTAAAGGGCAGAAGATTAGAGAAAAAAGTCACCTGAGAATTGAAGAGGGCAACAGAAGAAAAACTAAAGGGGGTGTTCTTAAAAGCAGATGAAGCAAGACAGAAGTCAATTAAGCAATGTAACTGACAAGGCCATGTTGGAGAGTAAGGAGAACTCAAATGTACAGTAGAATGAGGGCAGAAATTCAGAGTTTTGGGAACCATACAAAACAATGCAGATAACTAGATACTGTGTTGGACTTCTCATGACAGAAAAAGCATGGAAAGACTATGCTTTACAAAAATTAATCTAGAGATGAGATTACAGAAAGGAACAGACTTTTGAAAGAAGACCACCTAGGAGCCAGACACTTTGGCATTACCAGAGATGATAAGAGTGAATAGAAGGAGAGTTTGGCATGCACACTAAAGGATGCTCTGGGGATTGGGGGAAGGAGGTACTGGGGGATGGGGAGGGATGGGGTAAGGGAGGGGGAACCAGGGGGGTGGGGGGAAGTGGAGGGAGGAAGGAAACCGGTATACCTGTTAAGTTTGTATGAACAGAATTAATAATAAAAAAAATAGGAAAAAAAAAGAGTGAATTGAGTTTAAGGTAATGGGAACAGAAAGAAGCAAATCCAACAGATATAACTTCATAGTAGATTAAGTAAAGAATAATTTAAAGATATTTAGCAGTATACAGGTAAAAATAAAGATCATCAACACTATGTTGGTGAATATTAAATTTGGAGGTCATAGGGTTAGATCACTCTTTCATAGTCAGAAGCTTGTAAAGCCAGGAACAGAAACTGTAGGACTGATTATTCGTCAAAAAAATGGGATGGGAATCATATCTCTGGCCCTGGCTGTACACAGGACATTCTGAATTGCTTACAAGGTCATTAAAGGATAATTATCTAAACCTTATGAGATCATTACCTAGCTGTAAGCTTTGTGATAAGAAAACAAATACTGACACACCATTTTCTTTCCTTCCTTTCCTAACAGTCAATCCAAATGGGCCTATTAATCACCTAGAGCGAAAAAACAGACCCTGGGGAAAAGCTGCCTGTGACAGAGATTTGACAAGATGAAAGTTGCTGAAAATGTGGATCAGTACCATAGTCTCTTAGCCACTGTCCACTCTCACCCCTTGAGAGCGTCCACTCTGCTCTGTAATAAAATCTCTGTCTTCTTCAACATTACATGCATGTCGTGTTCTCTGAATTTTTTCAGTGGAGATCACCAAAACCAGGGAACTGAAGAGAATTACAATCCTTCTGGCACGTTAAACAGAATAACAGACACAACAGACGGGCTCTGTAGGAAAATATCTGTTTTACAGATAAGAAAGCTGAAGTTTGAGTGATTAAGCAACGTGCCTTGCTAATAAAGCAACTAAGCAGCCTTGACACATCACTGACCACTGCAGAGGGAAAGGGAACCTAGAGCCTGGAGCATTGGCACTGCCAACAACCTTTGCCACTTATAAGTCATGAGAATGGGACAAGCTGCCTAGCCTCACTTAACTGTAGCTTTTTCATCTGTGAAGCAGGCAACAAACTGCAGTTGTAATAAGGACTAATTCAGATAAAACATAGTTAGGAGGGCCTATAAAATAGTACACCCTCTTCAGACACGTGCCATCAACACAATATGCCGATGTAGTTAATATAGGGATGTCTCAGTTTTGGATGGAAAAATACAAAATTTCAAACAAGATATACTGGAAATGGTTCTCTGTATTTTAGGAAAAATGAAAAAATTTTAAAAAGAAATTTAAATGAGGCAAAAGCAATACCTATGATAGAGATGACAAATTATTTATTGAATTTTTTCATATCCATGAATCTTGATAATAAAGGTAGTTTCTTATTTAATGGTTTTATTTTATTTTCTATTTACTATGTATAAAATAGTATGTTAGATATCAGAAGTACTAAGAAGGAACCCCAAACCCACCCCGCGACAACAGCAACAAAAAGTTGTAAAACAGAGAAGTCAGAGAGAAAACACAAGATTGTAAAATACAGTGAGGTAATATATTCAATAATGGTGGTAACAATGACAAAGGGCCATAGAAAAAAAGAGTTGCTATGGGTTGTGATATTGTGGGTAGACAGATGTAGCATATGTATAACTTCAAAAAAAAAAAAAAAGCAAAATTTACACAACGAAGAGAAAGGTCAGACAATGAGAAAGGGGAGCACTTTCAACAAAGATCGGAAGGGACGGGCAAAGGAACAATATGGCCTGCTTTGGAGAAGCTTTCAAAAGAGCAACTATCTGATAATAATAGGTACACAGTAAAACATTTTAAAAAGTTGAAATATTAAGTCTTTTGTCCAGTATTAAAGAGCTCTGAATATTGATTAAGCTTACATTTATTTCATTGCACAAAAAGTAGTAGTTTTACATGTAGTATCATACTATCCTAGTTATATAAAATTGCTTTACTGTTGCATTATTTGCTCTTTTCATTTTATAAATTAGTAAATATCATATATAATTACATAAGAATGTTCACATTTGCTATCAGTAATGCTTTCTTGTTCAAGAGACCTTTCTAAGATTTTTTTAGTATTTTCAGTTTCAAGGAAATTTGCTTTTAGAAAAAGTTCTTTCAAATAACTCAAGGACTCACAAACTTGATTATACTTTACCTTTGGCACAACTATATAATTTTTGGTTAGTGGAACAGTTTTTCAAATTGAGACACAAACTACATATAGTAATAACATTATATATAGAGTTAATTACCATATTTCATTAATACTATGAAATATACCAAGGATCAAAATATATTTATATCAACAAGAACATGGGAACTACTTTGATTAAGACATAATAAAGAAAACCATTCTAAGTTAAATAATGTAGGCACATTACTTTAGAAAGTTTAACTTACTATAGTACCATAGAGTATGTACATGTCTATATATATTCTCCAAGATCATAGTTATATTTCCTTTCATTGTGTTATATGATGCCTACAGCAATACTTACCCCAATATTCTGTTCATTCCATGTCTAGCAGCATAGTGTAATGGAGTGTTGTGCTGATAGGGCTCTCCGTAGGATGTATTTGGATCAAGGGATTCCTTCAGCTGAGGATTGTTTTCATATATTTGGCAAGCTAGGTTTTCATCACCATTGATGAGAGCTTTGCGGAATTTGGTGGTTGTATTTCCCATGTTTTATGCTATTTATTTTCTGATAGGCTGTGGCACTTTCTTCTTTCTTCCTTCCTTCAGCCACTTCTTGAATGTTTCTCCAACATGTTCCACATTCTAATGAAGGAGAAGTTATTTAAATTAGATTGGTAAAACAGTAATTACCAAGCAGCATCGTGAATAGACAATTTCAAACACTAATAAAATCTGGGAAGCATATGAAGGCAATCGACAGTATTACATGCTGCTAAATTTATCTTAGCTACAAAATCATGTATTTTTAACAATGTTCAAATGAACTTTTGTTAATCTGTAACAATTGTCCACAAAGAGACTGTTCCAGTTTCATAGGCTGTACTTTGCCCTATAAAAGTTATCCACATATATAAGCTTATCTCTTCCCAGACAGGAATCAGTTCCACTGAGTTCTATGGCTCAACATGCTTAGATTCTGGGTTAATTATACATAGAACAAAACCAATTTGTGGATTAGTTAAAATAAGGAAATTTTGCTTGATTAAGAATTGTAGATCTTGGGCTGGAGAGGTGGCTCAGGGGTTAAGCCTCCACCTTGCAGGCGGAAGGTCCTGAGTTCGGATTCCAGATCCCACGTATAGACGCCAGGTGGAAGCGGGGGCGGCCTGCGCTCCTGGTCCTGGTAGGGCGGAGCCTGTGAATCCCGGGGCAGAAGGAGGTGGAGGCATCCATGGTGATTCGCAAATTCGTCCGTGGTTCTACACACACATACACAGACACACACACACACACACACACACACACACACACACACACACACACACACACACACACACAGACGCACGCGCGCGCACACATACACACGCACGTGCGCACAGTTGAATAAATAATAATAATAAAAAAAAGAATTGTAGATCTTAAGTTCTTACACAGGAAAAGTGAAACTGCTAAGTATTTACAAGGACATCTCAGAAAAGATTTGAAACAGGGTTGGAGGGATGGCTCAGGGGTAAAAACTTTGCCTTATAAGCAAAGGACCTGAGTGTCAATCCCCAAATCCTACACAAAATGCTAGGCAGATATAGTGGAAGCCTATAATTCCAGCCCTGGAAGGCGAAGCTTGGGAAACCTCAGATCAAAGCAATAAGAAGATAGAGCAATCCCAATGTCACCCTTGGGTCTTCAACAGGCACACAACACATTCAAGTGCCCTTTTGTGTCCACACCTGCATACACATATGTACATATACAAAAAATTCAAAAAATTCAAAAAATAAATATATAGGTCTGTACAACTTCCTGATACTCAAATAATCACAGCAAAACTAATAAAACTAAATATATAGAGGAAAAGATAAAGATTATCATATTGCCCACATTTTTAATTTATTTCTGTCTACTAAAAGGTGTCATGCAAGGCTGTGGACATCACATGTTTATGCGCAAGCCATTTGGAAAGAAGAAAGAATGAAGATTAGATGGCCAGGTACTACTGAAGCAATATGAGGTGGGTAAAGGGGAGATCAAAATATAAAAATAGCTCATTTGCCTACACTAACTGTTCCTTTACATAAGCGACTTGCCCTCTAAAAATGTCAGGTCTCCATCTGTACAGTAAGGAAAACACTACCTCTTAGGCACAGCTACAAAAACTGTAAAAGAAACTTTGTGTAAATTACCTACAATAGATGCTGACTAATATGGTCAATGCTAGTGATGTTCTGTTCTACTACGTGTATTTTCAGAATCTATTGTTGAGCTATGGTTGCCATAGTTTGAATGTCTCCCACCCCAAAAGTGCCACCAACCACTGTGGGTCATTAGGATGCAGCACTTATTAGAAGGAGCATGACCCTAAGAGAACATTTAGACTCTAGTTCCTTCTTGGCTCTTTTTAAGTTTCCGTGCTGTCTTGAGGTCAACAGATTTCTGCTTCATATCTTGTGCCACCACAGGCACAAGCCAACAGAGCCAAGTGCTCACTGACTGAAACCTCTCTGACTGTGAGCCAGGAGAAATCTCTCCTCCTCTACACTCAGGTATTGTGTCACAGAAATAACACTTAACATAGAGATCACAATTAGTATGAAGGAATGGCATAAACAAAAGCAAACATAAAGAACTGGAAAGTATGTTTGGCATTAGGATCCCTAACACGGAATGAACATAAAATAAAACTGAAAATAGACTGGACATATAAGGAATTTACAGATAACCTGCAGGACAGAAAATAAAGGTTTCTACACAGGCCAGAGATATGATTTTATGTGTTAAAAATGAACTATTGGGCCAGTGAGATAGCTTAACAGGTAAGGTGCTGACTTGCAAACCTGAGTTCCATTCCCAGGAAGCCCACATGGTGCATGTGTATGCCTTCTCTAATAAATAAAAAAGAAAACAATTAAAAACGGACTGTTAGGACAACATAGAAGACAGAATGGACAGAATAAAATATAAAGGCAGAAAATATGTTCTATCAAGTAATTCCTTTGATTCAGTGTCAAACTGACCACAACAGCACTTTTTGAAAATATTCATGTTGTTCAATGAAGCTTTTTGTACAGGCTAAGATAGCAAAAGAATACAACTTAAAGAATGCAAAAAATTATTCTCGTAAATTTCTTATACAATAATGGCTACGTATGGCTGGGGAGATGGTTCAATAGTTAAAGCCTTTGTCTCATGGCAAAAGCTCAGATTCCCAGATCCTATGTAAAAATTCAGGGTGGATATGGTGGCAGCCTGAACTTTTGGCCCTGGAAGGCAGAGCCTGGGAAACACCAGAGCAGCAAAGCAATGAGGTAGAGCAATCCACAGAGACATCAAAGTGCTCTCTTGTATACACACACATAGAGTACATGCACTAAAACAAAACAAAAAAGTGGTTCTCAAAGGTGGCTGTGTATCCTAATAGCCTGGATTCAAGACTCCTACTGGTTACGCTACATCTCAGGCCATTTAAGTCAAGAGTATCCAAGAGTGACACCCAGAAACTGGTATTTAAGCTCCTGTGTCAATCCAATATGCACACAACACTGTATTAAAAAGCTCCAGGATCCTTCCAAGTATGCGGGTAAGACATCTGCCAAACCTATTTTGGAAATAGGTGTTACGTATTTATTAGAGAAGTATATTTTCTGGTACACAGTTTTATTTAGTGAGGCCACGAATTGCATCTCTGATGATGTTACTGATTTTTAAACTTTAAACATACAAATATATTTTTAGTAATTATTTGAAAATGTAAGACCTACCTACCTCAGGCCTCTAATAATCAAAACCAAAATCATGGGGGCTGGAAACAACTCATTTGAAAGAGGGTTTTCTTAACATGCACAAAGCCTTGGGTTTGTGGTTCCCTGTATCACATAAACTGGGTACTAATAGTCCTTGAGAGATAGAGGCAAGGAGATCAGGAGTTCAAGGCCGTCCTTGTATAAAAGTGAGTTTAAGGTCAGTCTGTGGTGTGTTAAAACCCTGAGTTAAAAATAAAAATCACAAAACCCAGCTTATTTTCCTGACGATAACCACTGTTAACATCTTGTTAAATAACTATAGTATGTTTATTTGTATGTTTATATATTATAAATATAAATGCACTAATACGAATCATTCTGAATTCTTTAGCTAATATTTTGCAGAGCTGCTGAAACTTTAACCTTCAAGAACTACTCCTATACAGTCTCATTTGAAATCAGAGGAAATCCCTCCCATTCTACTTCTCGTAATATACTATAAATATTTCTGGGATTTTTAGGAACAATCTGGATTTCATTTTATTCTTTTGTTTTTAATAGAATGTAGTGTTGTATTTATTTTTAGTGAAGGAATTTGTCTTCTGTTTTAAAGTTCTAAACATTTAAATGTTTACTTTTTTTTTTGCTGTTTTGGGTCATCATTTCACTGTATGGCTAGAATGACATCAAATTAGTGATCCTTACTCATTGCCTGCCTCCCAAATGCTGGCATTACAAGTGTGTTATTATTCTCAATAAGAAGTCCATTCAACTTGCTGCACATTTTTATCCACACATATGCATGCAAAGGATATCACACAGATTCTGAGGAACCCGGGGAACCTGTCTTACGGATAAGATAATTTGTTTTGGTGATCTCTGATAAAGTGCTGCTCAATAAATATTTTCGGAGCCGTATCTTAGAATAATATATAACACATTTTCTTTGATTTATATAAAAGTATTACTTTAGCAAAATGTTCAATAGGAAACATAAATTCCATCCAAAGATGGAAAGAGAAAAAGGCAAGAGAGAGAGAGGAGAGAGAGGGAGGGACAGAGAAGGAGAAAGGGAGGAAGCTAAGAAAGCAATGGTATCTTGTGGGTAAAGCTGAAGTAAAATTTTTTAAATTTTTAACAGAAGATCAATAAAATTTTAAGTGTGCATTAAATATTGCTGCTGCTCCTGTTGAAAGCATAATAGCATCTAGAAGCTTTCCTGTGACTTTCAATTATCTTCAAGTCTGTTTCATTTTTAAAGCCTGAAAATCCCCAGAAGCACATGATTTCAAAGGCATAGTTTATGGGTTCATATTTATCCTCAGAAGCCTTGACTAGAAATTTTCCAGCTGTATCTTTTATTTTTCCAAAAACTGCCTAAAACTATTCATTAGGTAGCACTTTCATATGCAACATGCAGATATTACACATAGATGGAAAATTGAGTTTATGCTGTTTTAGGGGTGCTATTATAAATGGCACTTCAAAAATTCAGTGTGCAAGGGTTAGGAGAGGATCCAGTCAGTAAAGTGTCTACTATGCAGCATGAAGGTTCTAGTCAGATTCTCTTCATTCACAAAAATTTCAGGAACTGTGGTGTGTCTGTAACTATGGTGCTGTGGAGAGGGGGCAGAGAAAGGCAAATTCCTTAATTTACTGGGTAGTCAGCCTAGTTAAACTGATGAATTCCAGTCTAGAGACCCTGACTCTAAACAGTGAAGTAGAAAGTGATCTTTAAATTTGGTGGCACACACACATGCACACACACTCTTTCACAAAATCAAGTGTTCATTTCTAACATACAGAAATACTTCAAATTATACACTGACCTTGTATCATGTGAACAATCTTGAATTCACTTATTAGTTCTAGAAGTTTAAAGAAACTAGATTTTGGGGGGAATGTCTCAAATGATTCATATTATCTATAAATAGCATTATTTCTCTCTTTTATTTTGCTTATTGCACCAGCTACATCATTTCTTTTTAAATTAGTGGACGGAAGTTGAAGAGAAAGGGGATATTTGACATAATCAAATCATTAAGCTTTTTTTTAATATTTCATTTTTATTTATTTTGTGTGTGTATGTGTGAAAGGCACTGTGTGTCCCTGTGAAAGACCAAGGGTGATTTTGGGGTTTTTGATTTGCTGTGGTTTCCCAGGCTCTGCCCACCAGGGAAGAAGTGACAGAAGCACAACTGCTGCCATTTCCGCCTGGTATTTTTAACGTGGGACCTGGGATCTGAACTCAGTACTTTCTTCTTGTGAGGCAGAGTCCTTAACTTCTTAGTCATCTCTCCAGCCCTCATCAAGCTATCTAAAAAAATGACTAGAGGTAAACTTACAACTAAGAAACAAGGGAGATAGCACATTAGCCAAATTGATCAGGGATAACACCCTCTACTGACATCATGTAACCTGATTTAATGCAGTAAAAAGCATCTAATATTGTAGTATTCTTACCAGAAAAATCATCTAAATGAGAAATGAATAAACTCAAATTGAGAGACATTCTACAAAACAGCAGGTGAGCAACTTCAAAAGCTTTGAGAACATGGAGAAAAGACTGCACAGCTGTTCACAGACTAATGGCCACTAAGGAGACATGCTTAAATCCCTATTTTAAATTGTGTAATACAAAAATAAAATAATAATGGAAGAATGGAAAAACCGAAATAAAGTATATGCAGTTGTTGATCTGTATACCGGGGCATTTGTTTCAGGGCCCTTACATAAAAATGGGACAGTTATTTGCATATAACCTATATATCCTCCTCTAACTTTTCCTTCAACTCAGTTTAATCCTAAATGGTTTATAACACTTAATGTAATGTAAATGCTAAAACAGTAGTTGTTATATTCTTTGGGGAATACTGCCAAGAAAAATGATCAGTAAATTGTCAGAAGTGTTGCAAATTTTTCCAAGTATTTTTTTGACCCATGGATTGTTGAATTCACGGGTACAGAGAGCATGAATACAGACAGTAAACTGTAGGTGTCATTACAGTGTTGCACCAATGTTAACTTCGTAAATCTAATAACTGAACTACAGCTATGTAAGAGATTAACAATAGGACAAGCAGTGGAAGTTAAACAAGAATTCTCTATTACATCTGGAAATTTTCTCTTAACTTGCTTAAAAATAAAAATGTGAAAAAAATTATAGCTTCTTTGTTGGAAGCTGCCTGCAGAAAGGCATAGACAAACTAGAAGAGCACTTTGGAGGCTACTAAGGTGATTTAGCAGCACATATCAATAGAACTTGAGGTGCTGAGATAGACTGGACTCTGATATATTTTAAATATTTAATAAAAGATACCCTTATAAAGCATAGAAATAGGGCATAGCAACCATCTGAAATAAAGCCAAGAGTGAAGAGGGGCAACTGTCTTAAATTCCTAAATGAAGGACAGTTGGCCACTGGAAAAATAAATATAAGTTTAAAAGCCACTACAAGAAAAATAAATTCTATTTATCACCATTTGGACCCCAAATGTCTTCTGTGAAATCTCTTAGCCCAACATATTAAGTTGTACTGTACATAAATCACAAAATTTACTGGCCTCTATTACATTTCTCTGATGTAAGAGAAAAAGGAAAGAGAAGGCGTTTAAGAATAGCTGCCAGATTCCACATTATGTCTCATTTGGAGAATAAGGAAAAGGGTGTCTTCTAATACAGCTAGTGCATATACTCCAGTGACACCAGAGTCAAGGATCTGACCATAGGAATACATAATACAGGTCAGAAGTACCTTGTACAAAACTCCAGTGCTTTCCTACAGATGATAGGGTAAAGACAGGGCATGACAAAAGATGTATAATAATAATAATAATAATAATAATAATAATAATAATAATTCAACATTGAAGAGTTTGCTTGAAGATGGGGATCTGTACAGAAGAATCATTAGAATAAAGGCTATACTGCCTGGTAAGATTGGACTTAATTCTTATTCTGAGTCTGGTTTCAGTTTTAACTTCCTCATCTTAATTTCATGTCATCAGTTACTGCTATTTTCTACCTCTGAAATGTTAGTTCACGTACTATTTCAGGTACTTTAAACTTGGCTAATATAATTCAATCTTACGTATACATTTTGTTTTCCCTTGACAGATTAAACAATATGCTGTGGAACAGTGAAATTAAATTTTTTTACTATCCTAGAACTGTCGAGATTTTAACATCAACTTTGACTTTCATTCTAAAAACTCATCTTAAAGATTAAACTTGACACAACTGGTAAGAAATTCAATGCAACAAAATTTCTCTTCACTTAAAACTATGATGCTGGAGCTGGAGAGGTGGCTCAGGGGTTAAGTCTCTGCCTTGCAGGCGGAAGGTCTTGAGTTTGGATACTAGACCCCACGTACAGATGCTGGGCAGAAGCGGGGGCGGCCTGCGTTTCTGGTCCTGGTAGGGCGGAGCCTGTGAATCCCCGGGCAGAGTGAAGGAGGAGGTGGAGGTGGTCCATGGTGGTTCCCGAATTTGCACACACACACACACACAATTGAACAAATAAATTTAAAAAAAAACTATGATGCTTACTAATAAAACATACTTTCTGTGTCAGAATAGGAAAACTTTATAGAATCATTAATCCCAAAAGTCATAGGAAAAGAACAGTCCATACTTAAATCTTTCCAGCTTTGAGTTACAGATGTAACCATAAAAACTCATTTAACATTAGGTGCTTATTTTAAGTGAGTTATTTACTTTTTATAGTAGATACTGACAAAATTTATATATGCACTAAATTTGACCATGAAATGGTCATTGAAATTTTTATTAAAAGTATTCAGTATTGTCACATTTCATATTGATGTTAGAGTATCTTGGACATTTAGTGAGGTATATCATTCCCCCCTCCTTACTGCCCCAATGGTAAGAAAACATGAAGTTTTAAGTTAAATGACTTAAAAACTCATTAAAAGTTCTTGACATTAATTTACTTCCTTTTCTCTTTTTCATTCTTTTAAGAACTGAGATTTCAAATATTAGAGAACTGCTACTTAAGAAAAGTTCATTAAGATTTTAGGAACAATACAATAGCGTTTACTGGAAAATACTGCAACATGAAATGATGCTTACTCAGAAAATGACTGGAAACAAATGACTGACTACTGAGAAAGCCTTTCAGATGTATGATGGCAATTGGCAAGAACAGACTGAATTGTTCTGTATCTCCCCATGTAGTTACTCTCACCACAGCTAGTCCATTACATCTGAATGCCCAACGTGCAGTTCTCGACCTTAATCTTATTACTGTAATGGCTTTCAAAATCTTAAGCTGTACTATTCATTGCTATAAATAAAGAACTATGCCTGAATGCAAGCATTAGTTAACACAACTGGGGGTACAGTTTAAATGTCACAAATATGCTACTGAAAAGTTAACCTGCAGTCACTAAAAATAAAATAAAAAACAAGAAAAGCAACTTTTACCTAAAAGAAAAAGTGAAATGCTTACAGGTATCAACTTTTTTAAATGAACTACAATATAAAGAATCACAGGAATAGAATGTATGATGCTTAAATCATCTTGGACTATCTTTCTAAATTTAACACTAATAACTGTTGAAGATTTGTAGCTTACTGTTAGTATTGTTTTTCTTGTAGATTATGAAGAGTCTACTTTATTACTTTCGAATCCTTCTTAAAACTGAAATGTGTATTAGTGAAGGCAGAGTTAGTTCACAGCATCTGCAGACAATATGTGGTTTTATTAGTGAAGGAGTCAGCAAATTCATTTAAAAGGAATAAATAAGAGTTTGTGAACCACATGATCTCTGTCACAAGTAACTTTGCTATTGCCACTCCAAAGCTATATTAAAAGACACAAAAGAATGGACACAGCTGTGCTCCTATAAAACTGTACAGAAACAGGCAGGGGCTTAGGGTAGGGACATACTTTTGTAATTCCAGTACAAAGATGTAAAGTCAGGAAGATCTGAAGGTCACCCTTGACTATGTAAGTTTGGGGCAAGTTTCAACTACATGAGGTACAACTTTAAAAAAAAAATAGGCAGGAAAATTTGGACCACAGCCCATAATTTGCTGATCCCTGGTTTGGTGGAAAGAATATAGAAAATTTTTGGTTGGAACCCCACACCTACTTCCTTATTCTATCAAACATTACGTGACTTCTCTCAGTATCTCAATGTCCTCATTGGCAGAATGGGAAAGAGGACACCATGTTTCAGGATGTTTATAACTATCAAGGCAGCATGCCCCGCATATAGTAAGTACCGAATTTTATTATTGCTGGACACTCTGCTGCCCCACTATCAGGATTGCAGGCAATTGGTAAAGTCAGTTTCTGCCTTCAAGGACTTCATTACTTGACCCTTTAATAATAAAAGACAATGAAACCTAAGAAAAAGTGGTATCATGTCTTCTATCTTCTCTATTAAACCTTATACACAATCAGTAGTCTAGCCTTTACCATTTATCAGGAGTCTATTAAACGCAAAAATTTTTTTTCACTTATATTGTGAACAAAGGTTAATTCCATTTTCGTTATTGTTCTACACAATTGGCACAAGTATTAGCAAAAGTCTCTCCTATGTAACTCATTAACAAGTACTATTATGAAAGGTTAAAAGCTAGAGCAGTGAGTAAAGAAGTCTGAAAATGTTATTAAAAATGAAGACTGACTTAAAAGAGTTGGAGCTTAGCTTGCCAAATTTTTAACCTTCAGTTGAATGTGGCTTCACTCTCTGACAGCTTCCTGAAGCTTGTGAGCACCTACAGCCTAATGAAAGTATTTTTGAATATTATGAAGTATTACAAAGTATTATGAAAATGACCTAAGCTGAGAAAAATCTTTTGACAAACAAGGTAACTTTCCTATAATATACACTATGGAATTCAAATTCACTTTGGGGTCATTCTGGTACCTTAATATGGCGGTATTCAAAATAAAGTGACTATGTAAATACAACAGTATTATCACAGTAGTAGTAAAACGTTGATTAGTTTAGCTTCCTGGGGCTTTTTAGTAGGCAGGAAAAGGAGATATTCCAACATATTCTGGCTCCTTTTGGGTACCTTTTACATCTACCTATCTTTCACTGTGTGTCAAGGATGTTGCAGTTAGAAAAGAAAGAAATGAAAACAGTTGCAAAAGGCAGCAGTTCATTGCTACTTTTGCCAAACTGACAAATGAACACAGAAAATTGGCAGCATGATGTGCACAGGTAGAAAACTAGAAACCTGAAATTCAAACACTGGATGAAATGCTACTCTTTTCTATTTCCTATTAAAGCACAATTACCTATAAAGATCACATTAGTAGATTTCTTTCACACATAAAATTTTTCTTAGGTAGTAGTCTTCATAAGTTGACTTTTTAACTACTTAAAATGTTGTTATATCTTAACTCCCCTGTTAATTACTTTTCAAGCTTTGAATTAAGAATTTTACAGTGACTGACAAACGTTTCAGGTTCGAATGTTACAGTACTGTCTGCAAACAGTTCAATTTTGGCAACTTTAGTGTCTCTGACTATATCAACGTTGTTTGCTGACATAACTTTTGAACGGTATATTATTCTGATTTAAAAATAAATGCAAATGTGGAACTGAAGAGTGTTTATTTCGGAATGTGAGAAGTCAGAGTCTCGAAACTGACACATTTTAGACGAAGACAAAAAGGGAAAAATTTTAGCCTTTCCTTAAACTTTAATCATATAACAAATTAAAGAAAACTAAAAAATATGCATTATATATTCTATAAGTTTAGGATCTATAGCCAAACATTATTTTTAAAGAACCTATTACTCTTATGTTTCTAAATAGTATTAAATTATTAAAAATTCTTAAAAGGTAAATTAAAACTAGTAACTTTACATTTATACCTTGTTGCCTAGCTTATCTGTAATATATATATATATATATATACAAGCTTAATACAAGATTACAAATAATATTAAAAGAGAATACCTTTCTTTTTCTAACTATATAGTACAAACACCGAGACGGTACAATACAAAACTGCTTTCATCTTGTAACTGGAAAATCCCACCATCACTGTCTTAAAAGTCAATAAATCTTCCCAGCTCTGCCGCATCTTCCACAGCTAGGTACTCTTAAAATTGTTGTTACAGGGAAAATCAAGAAATATTACATTGTATCAGAATATAAAACTGTGTCCCCTTCAGGAACACTTGCTTTTTCTTATTCATTGTTCTGCTTAATCTAAACGAATTCATGAAGTTTAATTTGGTTGACATTAAAACTTCAGGTTTCTTTGTCTGAGGAAACTTCACCACATTATACAGAAAGGAGTGAACAGAGAAAGATTAGGAAAAGTCTGCCTGCAAGGTCTCCTGCTGGTACGTGGGATTTCAGGAAGGATACAATCACTTTCTCATTGGAATAATTCAGTTCACCTAAACTACTTATAAAAACAATGTAGTACACACTAAGTACCTGCTTTTTTTTTTTCTATGCATCTAGAATGCTGGTGCATACTAGAGAAGTTTGCCTACATGCCTGACCTTTGGTAAAAGTGTGAGTCTCTTCCTTGGTGATAGACAACTTTTCTCACTTGTGCTATCACAATTCAGTGCTGGTGGAATTAAGTACATCTGTGTGACTTCAAAGGAAGAAAATTCCTTGATGCTTGTTTCTACGTTCTGTGTCTCATCCTATGTGCTTATTTTCTTTGCTAATTTTGCTTTGGATCTGTCTTTCTATACTAAATTTTAATTGTGAATAGTCCTGAGAGTGTGCATCTTGGGGTGGTCTAGACTACTAAATACAATGGTGCCAGAAGTGGAACACAAGAGCATGCCACTAAAATATGGCAAAAGTATTGTGTGGGTAAAAATGAAGGGATCAGGTATAGTGGACCTGTGGAGTCTGGGAAGCTGTAGTTACACACAGTCTAAGAAGTCTTGCCGTCACTTGACCTTGGGACCCAGAGGCCTGGCCTTGCAGTCTGGGCTTATTGCTACAGAAGACTAGATGTTAGCCTTTCTGGAATTGGGAATTTAAGAACTATAACTACCCAAGCTCTGACTCTGAGCTAGAACTGACACTGTTGTGGGCTGTTTGAGTCTCAGCATGAGCTCCACTGAACTGAAAACAGGCACAGGCTGAATGAGCAGAACAGATGCTAGGGCTGTTGCAGATGTAGGACAGACCTCAGTGGGTCTTAAAACATCAATGGAAGTCAGCTGGACTGTCTGGGTCACACCCGAAGGCCACAAGAAGAGGATTATTCCCCGATGGGACAATCTAAAATTGGGTCGGTGATCAACTCTGTACTTCTGATGCAAAGCTATCTGCAGTCCTACCTTGGCAGGCACACGTGCCAAAAGCCTTAAGATGGAGGAAGACAAATCAAGATATGACCCCCCTTTCCTGCTGCAGATACTGGGTTTGGGGTTCTTTCTAGGGATGTGTCACTGCTACTGATTTGTATTCTGAAACATACAAAAACAGATTCAGAGACAACTCCATGCTTTTCACCTTTTTCTAGTTACTTACAAACATATTAGTGAGGCAGTCTATAAATAGCAGATTTCTCCACACACAGACTAGTTTTCCCTAGGTTGTTCACAGATAAATGATCACGAAAAATTTTATGTAAATCCCCTATGAAAATGTTCAAAATTCTGTTATTCATTCTGAGTATACTGTGAGATATTCTTCCTGTCAAAAATTATGTGATGTGTGTGTGTGTACACACCAGAGATGGAATCTAAGTGCTTTACCACTGAATCACACTCCCAACTCATACTGTCTTTGTCTAATTTAAGTAAAAGTTCATTTCAGAAACACAGGCCTCCCTGATGATAGACATACTCTTCTTAGTATGAGATTATGATGATAGTCTCAATTGGTTGAGAATCTGGGTATTTTTTTTCACCTGTCCCTCAAGACTATCCCATTGACCAAATATAAGCAAATACAGTGGAATATAACTATTAAATAAAGAGATTC
Organism: Typhlomys cinereus; assembly: GCA_023101885.1. Taxonomy (NCBI): domain Eukaryota; kingdom Metazoa; phylum Chordata; class Mammalia; order Rodentia; family Platacanthomyidae; genus Typhlomys; species Typhlomys cinereus. The sequence goes on along the minus strand of JALPQD010000050.1, from coordinate 4,226,947 downwards.
CAGTGTAAAGTGAGCCTAACCTATAAGACTATACAATACCTTCAGTTGTAGTGTAAGATGGAGGATACACTTCTAATGCTTTTGTGTTTAAAGCTAAACATTAGGAAGAGCCTGAAAACCTCTGTGGCTTCTGATATTATCTTTTTGTAATAAATAATTTACACTTTTGTGTAATGTCCTCCTCAAACATTCCATTTAAGCTATTCTAATGATAATTCTATTCTTTAAATTCTTTGTAGAAAACTTTTCAAACAAAAACGTCAAGAACAAGACATAAAATGGGAAGACATACCCGCAATTCATTGAAGTCATGTTATCATTTAGTTAAAGCACATGGATGTAACAGATAAAACAGTCTTAAAGAATATACACTTGTGATAATGATAACTTCAATTTTTAATTTACTGATTTTGCAAGATGATCAGATTCCTTTACAGATCAAGAGCATGAAAGCTTTTCTCTGTTATATCCTAACACATTTTTACATTCAGAGCAACTGCTTAAACAGTCTCTCTGGCAAGAATTAATTTTCTGAGTAAACTATCCCAATCATGACATGGTTTAGTAGGACATGGGGCAATTCAATGTGAGAAAAGGAATTTGTTTCAGCAATGACACTGAAACTATTAGTACTATTAGTGCGAAAAGGACTTAAAATGACAGTATTATTCATGCTTCCTTCAAAAATTGTCCTTCCTTCCTTTTTCAAAAATTACACTATACCACCGATACCCTAGAATCTTCAGAATGACAAAGATCTAAACTGTCCATATTCTAGCATTCTCTATCCTCTCATATCAATAAATGTTGGTAAACTGTTTTAATCTACACTGAAAAAAAAAGAGACCTACCTAAAAGTCAACTACCGAAGTATACCAATTGACTATACTAAAGTCAAATCCAGATGCACTGTGATTTACATGTGAAAAGTAATTAAAATAGCATTTTTCTTTTGGAAGAAAAACATAGAGAACCAAATCATCATTACCAAAGAATGAAGATACCTTACAGAAGACAAAAATATCCTGAGATTTTTCAGAGAGAGAAAAGAGAGAGAGAGAGAAAGAGAAAGAAAGAAAGAAAGAAAGAAAGAAAGAAAGAAAGAAAGAAAGAAAGAAAGAAAGAAAGAAAGAAAGAAAAAAATTTGTAATTGTGATAGAAACTGGAACTCATATATACAGCATAAGCTAGTGTTAAATAGTCTAATATGGAAAACTATTTGTCATTAGATTTACATGTAACCTATCATTCAGCAATTAAACTTTTAGATCTACATCTCATATATATTTATCATACACATACAATTATCAAGATAGGAATAAAAATGCATATAGCAGTATTCCTTGTAATAACAAATAATTGGATGCTACCCAAATATTCATCAAGAGAAAATAAATTATGGTATATTCAAAAATTGAAATATTACTCAGTAATAAAAAAATTACAACTATATGAAACTATATGGAAACAATAATTTTAACATATTTTATTGTTCAGTTTATATTAAAAACAATGACAAAGGCAAAGCTATGTTACTTAAAAACAATAATAGTTACTCTAGGCAAAATTTTGATTGCATAAATCATAATTGGACTTTGCATGCCCTGCACAATGTCCAACACACTATTGACCCCACAAAGTCTAGCATTTGCTAAAAGCACCAAGATCCTTGGAGGCAAGGGATTGACAGCCAAAATAGTGTTCCTATGCCTAAGGGGAACAAAGGAAAGGGTTCAGGGAAATGCCGCAGGGTCCTTGTACATCATCGGAGAGGACGAGGACGACCCAGAGGAGAGTTTGGCATGCACATTAAAGGATTCTCCCGGGATTGGGGGAAGGGAGGCACTGGGGGATGGGGAGAGAGGGGTGGGGGGAGGGTGAGCAGAAAGGTAGGGGGGAGGAGGAGGGAGGGAGGGAACTGGTGTACCTATTAAGTTTGTATGAGCGGAGATAATAAAAAATGTTTAAAAAATTTTGATTGCATAAAAGTGGGATGTATAAATAAGGCTTCAGTGGTTATGTTTTATATCTACATGCAGCTGCACAAAAGGAAGTTTTGTATATGTCTATGTACATAAGGAAGTAAACATATACATGTGAGACTGATGACCTCTAACAACTGCTGACTTCTGAAGTCCAGGCGTCTCAAGGCCTATGTGACATTTTGTATCGTAGTAAACCTGGCTCCTGCAAATGACATGTCCTCTTGATCATATCTGCCAGTCTGTTCCTCCTCCAGTCTTGAAATCCTACAAATGTCATTACCTCCTAGTCACTGAGTCCAACAACAAAGGGAGTCATCTTTGAATGTCTCTTTTTGTATATTCAAGCCAAGAGTAAGCAATGTCACGTCCACTCTAAAGATGTATGCATTAAGAACAATCTCAGCATTTCTTGGACAACCCCAGCTCTGGCCATCTTCACCATGTCCTTCAACAAAATCCATTCCCACCCCTAAAATCTCTGTTAAACACAGTAACCAGAAGATGTTTAAACGCAATTAGGCAGCTTGAAGACACAATTATAATTGTATCTAAATTTCCTCCATCTTTGTGTGTAGCCACAACTAGCTTCCTTTCTGCTCCTTGAATACATGGATTTCTTCTTCCCATTTTGTTTTGCTTAAACACCGGGCTTCAACATGTATACTTCTTTCTGCCTAAGCCATTTTCGTATTAGTTGCTCGCTCACACTTCCTAGGCTTAAAAACCTCATTCTTTTATTTTGGTCTTAAATATCAAGTCCTTAGAGACACAAACTTCAAATCTACCAACATAAACATTTATTCCTACTCTCATGTTTTTCTCTATTACTTGGTTTGTGTATCCCTTCAAAGTATTTGATGATTTATTTACATATTGAGTGCTTGTCTGTTCTAAATTAGAGGCCATGATTGATTCTGTCACTGGTGTAAATGTAGTGCTTAGCATTTTGGAAAATAAAAATACTCAAACATTCATCCAAAGAGTGAAAGACTCAATCCTAAAAGTAGTCAAATTCTCTGAATTTGTACCACTGTAAACTTAATTGACTTCATATCTGTAAAGCTAATTTCCCTGAGATTATTTCAAATCTCTTTATTTTTTAAGTGCATGAAATAGAATTAAGACCTCTCTGCCATAATTCCATTTCCCCTGTCACTCTCAGTAAACCTAGCACATTAAAGCTCCTTTTTTTTTAAATGCTGAATTATCTAGGTGTTTATCATTACAATGGGTAAACTAGACAGTGGTTAATCATACAATGAAATACTATGTAGTAACTAAAACATACAAATTTACATTCCCAATTGTCTAAAAGAATGCATTATTTAATCAATAAAATTGCAAGCTGTGGGAAAGAATGGCTTTATAATTCTTTATGTTTCCCACAGATAAAGACCTTATTTTCTAAATCTATAATTAAGACAAAGTAAAAAATACAAAATCATGCTTGCTATGAATTTTCTGGAAGGTATGCATATATTCATAAGGAACAGCTTAATCTTGAATATAAAAATAAGTAATCTAGGGAAAATGTAATCAGGCAATTTTCAAAAGATGAAATACACGTGCATAATACAAGATGTTCACCATCACTACCATCACAGAAACTGAAATTGAAACTACACTGAGATTCCAATTTGCCCTACTGAATGGCAGTCACTAAGAAAATGCTACTAAGAATGTAGACAAAAGGGACTCCCATCTGGTGGTAAGAAAGAAAATTAGTTCCGTTACTAGGAAAATCAATATAGAGACACCTCAAAAAACTAAAATAAATTTCACATTGACTTAATGTTTTAGATATCACTCTTAATGAAATAATGAAGGACCACACAGGAATGGCAAGTGTGACTGACAAAAATATGAAGAACTGAGTCTTTAATCACCTGTATCTTACCTTATCATGAGGAAATCATAGCAGGATGAATGTTAGTGCTACAGTGACTTTTTCAAATTGAAAAGTTAGGATATGATTTCAAAACATGGTCTGACAAAAAGGCAAATTATCTGAAATTAAAAATCTAAGGCATTATGATTTTCATAAACATATGAACATAAAATTCAAAACTTTATTAGGCCAAAAGAAACAGAATAAGAGACAAGGTGCTTCTATAGAACTTAACTCTCTAAGAAAGTGAAGAAGCACCAATTACTCAACTGAAATCAACAGAAATATCAAGAACCAAGTACTCTCAATTCAGGTTTGAAAAGTGGATACTGGTGTTGACCTTCATTGGAGAATATGAAAGAAACTCTGGTATTGTTATAAATCATGATTTAAAGCAAGAAGCAAATCAATGTATTACTATAATTGTTAGGAAACACTAGTCAATGATGATAATCAATAATTCATATCCCTCACCAAGATTAAAGGATCTTTATTTTCCAAAATAACACATAAACATAGTAGCTATGATTAATGCCAGGGGAACTATATTGTCTTAAAAAATCAGTAACTTCAAATGCAAATGAGAGAAATATGTAGTCACAATCATTTTAGAAATGAGAGAAACAGAACAGATAACTATTGGAGGTTGATGATTTAGGCAGTCACGTTTACAATCATGTGACTTTCAGGTTCATTTTTCAGAAGAAAGGTGTATTTGTCTAAGCATATAAACTCATACAAATATTTATAGACTGCCTATCACATTCAAGGGCATTGTTCTAGATAAAGAGGAATAAAGCAGAACAAACAAATGAAATCACAGTACAGAAATCACTGTACTGAGTCTATACTCTATCTTTAATAACATAAGGGGTTATTTCAAAAAATAACACAGCCAGGGAGCAGAGAGTGTGGTGATACTGAAATGTTTAAAAGACTAATCAGAGAAGGCTTTTACCAAACTGACATTTGAGTAAAGAACAAGTGGAGGGAAGGGAGTCATACACTATCTAGGGAAAGAATAGTCCAGACAGAAGGAATAACCAGCACATAGACAAAAAGAATGCCTGTGTGTTCCAGTAACAGAAAGGTCACCAGAAAACCATAAGAGGGCAAGGAAGAAAGTGGTAGACAGAAAGTCAAGGAAACTAACGGAAGTAGGAAATCTGTTCAGGTACGTCCCTGAAGGTTACTTTCATTCTGGGTGAGAAGGAGAGATACACAGACACACAGATAGATAATCAGATGGATGGACAGACAGATAAACATGGTGCACAGGAACATTTGTATCATAGTGCACGTGTGCAGGTGAGAGGACAACTTTATAAGTCAGTTCTCTTCTTCCACCATGTGAGTTTCACAGATTGAACTCAGGTTGCCTGGTTTGTGCATAAGCACCTTTATCGACTGAGCCATCTTGCCTGCCCACTGAAAGATTTTTGTAGCGAAGTTAAATGATCTGACTCACATTTAACCTGGCTGACCAGCTACTGGGAAGACTAACAGGGGTGGGAGAAAGGCAAGAGGCAAACCACTCAGGAAGCAGCTACACTACTGGAATAAAAGCTATGGTAGCTTGGACAGAGGTGGCAGTGAAGGTGGTAAATATTTAATTCACTCTAGGTATACTCTGAAGGCAAGAACAAAAAATTTGCTAACCTGAAAGCAGAGCAAGAAAGGAGAAAAAAGTTGACCCCAAGGTTCTTTATAAAAGGACCTGGAAAGATGGGTAACAAGGGGAAGTTGCAGGAGGTGCAGAGTGGCCGGGAGGCTCTGCATGTATTTGGACACCTAATTACATAGGATACGGACAAAAGAAGACACGCTAGGAGCTGAAGTGAAAGGTTTAAACTAGAGATAAATGTTGCTAATTAACAATGAATGAATAAAATTAAATGGTTTTTATAAGGTTTATAAAAACATAGCTTATTTACTAAAAATATTTTTCTAACTTTAAAAAGCCAAGATTTTTCTCTTGTCTATCTAATGAACTATATTTACTGTATATAGTAAATATACCTGTTACAGAGAAAGAAATATACACAAACCAAAGGAGTAAAGGATTTGGTAAGGAAAATGGTATAGAGCATCATAAAGCAAACTGAATATTTAAAAACATAACTTTCAGTTTACAAACTGGCACAAGGACATCGTGCTACATGCTATATTTAAATTGGCTTTATTTTTTAAATTTTTTATTATTTATTCAATTGTGTATGTATGCATGTATGTATGTGTGTGCGTGTGTGTATGTGTGTATGTGTATGTAGAATCTCGCTCTGTAGGTAGACATGTTAATCACTTATGGACTATCTAAGGACTGGTGATACACCCTTGATCAGGCCTACATTTACCTTCCTGTCTCATGCCCCTCAAACTGAAAACACAAAGATAAGAGTAATTAGGTGTTTCACTGTCAGTCTTTCCATAGCCCTGATCTAGATCCCCGGTTGCTCCAGTCTCATCACTGGCCTAAACTTGCAGTCACCTTGAATTCCAGCCACAATGAAGCAGTGTAGACAGATGCCCCATGACAAAAACTGAGGCTGCTGCTTCCTAGCAAAAGCAATCCTCACAAGAACCAGACTGTCCCCTCTCCAGAGTCACCTCACAGAAGAGGACCTGAGATGTGAGCAACTAGACAACAGCTTGGACCAGAGTGCTTAATTAAGTATACCTTTCACTTGTCCCAGTTCTTCGTCCCTTTAAACCTAAAGTTCATGTAAACACAGGACAATGGGCTGAGATGCTCTGATATCCATCTTCTCAACATTTGAATCAACAACATATTTATTTAAATCCATCTTGCTTTTCCACCATTACCTCTCCATTTGCCTTCTGGGGCAGGTGGACAAACAATTTCTTAGGCTATCTTTCTATCTTTGAATAGGGACTCTTGTCCAGGACTCGGGTTAACATATCGTCTTTTTTTTTTTTTTTTTAAAACATTCTCTTATGAGTTACAGTTTGGAATTATACTTAATTTTATACATTTAAAAATAAAATCCTATTGAACCTGGCTTTATGTGTCTACAACACAAAATGAGAATTGTTACATTCTCCCAATGCCTATCTACACAGCTGGTGCCATTCTAGAGTCAAAGGAAAGAAATAAATTGATCTCATACAACAGATAACAACAGCACCTGGGAACTCTTTAGGAATGAAACTTCTCAGGCCCCACCCAGACATACTGAATTGGAAACCCTGTAGGTGGGGTTCAGCAACCTGTGCACTAACAAGTACTATAGATGCTGACACAAGCCAACTTTGGAGAACTCTGGCTTAAAACACTGAGGCTCAATTTTCTCTGGGCATGTCAAAAGAAAAGGGTTTCTGATCTACCACATCCTCAGACTCTGGAACTTTATTTTCACTTTCTCTTGCCTTTTACAGCTGACATTTAACACACATTCAGTTTTTGAGTAGTTACAAGATCAAATGTACCCGCTTCCTGAGTTTTCCTGTTTCTCCCCTTCTATGATACTGAATTATTACTCTAACCTTTATCTTCCCTCTTAATCTTCCATATTTTATAGAAAAGATGTTTTCCTGATAGAAACACTATGTCATAACTTCTAATGTTCAGCCTATGTATGCCATGTCAGGTTAAGTTGAATTTTGGACAGAACTTTAAATGTGTCAATAATAAAAAAGCAAGCATACTCCTTTATACATGCACAAAATAACTTATTTCTAGACACTGTTATTTGGCCCAAGTCACAACAGTTACTTGAATTAACCAAATTAAAGAGTTAAAAATGTGAAATCAGGTTTATTTATTTTATTATTATTTATTCAATTGTGTGCGTGTGCGTGTGTATGTGTAGAACCACAGGCGAATTCGGGAACCCCCATGGACCGCCTCCACCTCCTTGTTTACTCTGCCCCAGAATTCACAGGCTCCACCCTACCAGGACCAGAAGCGCAGGCCGCCCCCCCCCCTGCTTCCGCCCGGAGTCTGTGCGTGGGTCTAGGATCCGAACTCAGGACCTTCTGCCTGCAAGGCAGAGGCTTAACCCCGAGCCACTTCTCCAGCCCCCAAAATCAGCTTTATTTTTATTATTGCTTTTTGGAAAAAAAAAATATATCAAAATCACCAATGCTTCATTTATTGGCAAAAGTGCTTTTCTTGTTCTTTGCTCTTATAATTAACTCACAATAATGAGGTCAGTGTCTTGCCCCCCACAACTGTCCTATCAGTTCCACAACTGAGCTTCTGAAACTAATCTCAGCACTCTTCACACAATGGCTACATTCAAATAATATGGCAATTTTCCTAAACAACATTTATCTTCTCAATTATACTCCCTCCTACACAGGAATTGCCTAGAGAAAATCAGGGTAGAGCTGGCTGATAACTTTGTGTCCCAAACTGAAAGTCATTTTAATTGCATTCTAATCTCATTTCACAAGAATTCTGAAGTAGGAGCAACATCTAGAATAACATCAAGGGGAAAGAAGAACAATGGAAGGCACATGGAGAGAATATGAGATTACATGAACTCAAGTCTTAATTCAACCTCTTACTACCCTTATTTTATAAAATAGAAGCCATAAAACTATTATACTGCCTCACAGCAGATTAACCCCTGAGCCACCTCTCCAGCCCCATCTTCAGTATTTTTAGGAAGTCTGAGATCTGCATTCTGTAGTGGGACTCTCTCATCTTAGGTCTGTGAAATATTTTCTCATGTCCCTAGTCAGGTATTCTTCTCAGTGCATGACATCCAGAGGTATATAGTTCAAGCAATGTCACTGGGACTTATAATAACATGACCATATTTATGAAAATAAATTCCAGAATTGCTCTGACTGAACAGTCACTTGTTAGCCTGTCATTGACAATTTTATGATGACCGCCAAATGATTCCTTCAACGTTGTATTAGTTGATGTTTCATTGAAAGGTACTTGTCTCCTTTTTTATTAAGTTAGTGAAGATTCCAGGGGTATTTTATGCAAAGCATTGTGATTTATTACTGGCTTCACTTATGTCGTTTAAATTGCCCCCAGTTAAATCAGAGGCAGTATCTCCATACATTCCTGGCAGAATAAATTCTTTCTGATTCATTTTGTGCTTTGATCTATCTAGTCCTGAAATCAGTCATTTCTGCATTGAGTCATGTTTCTGCTTTTTGTTCTTTAAAACAAAATACATATCTAAAAAAAAAATGACGACATGGGGCCTTAGTATGGTCATTGATATTAGAGTGTGAGGGCTTGTGTGTGTGTGTCTGTGTCTGTGTTTGTGTCTATGTCCTTTTAAGTCTTCTCATTGAATAAAATTAGGATAAGTGTATATGTGGTTTATACACATACTTACCTTTTTTTTGTCACCGTGTAGACAAGGCTGGCTTCTATTCCCAGCATCACCAAAACAAGTATCAAATTGGGGGATGCTTCCCCCAAGTAATGAGCAGTTGTGTAACTGTCAGGAAGGCCTATGTATTTATCTTTCTGTTGGTCATCCAGGCTCACCTGTGGCCCCTGATGACACCCCAGGCTGAGCAGCAGCTTCTTTCTACTTCTGCTTTCATTATCTGTCTCTGCTTGTCCTAACAGGATCATAGCTAGTGACCTTTGGAGTGAAGCCAAGACAAAGGAGCCCCTCCTTCTCTTCTCCCCCCACTAAGAAATTTTGCAAAATAGTTATTTTGTTCCTTGGGAAAATAATGCAGATTTTGCTTTATGTGTCATTATAATTTTATCTGCAGAGCGAAGTCTCAGAATTTTTCTTTATAAAATTTTGGGTTACTGTGTTTATTTTTATTTTTTAAATTTTTTATGTCCGTGCTTCTCTCGCTCCCTGTCTCCGCCTCTTCTACCCTCCTCTCTCTTCACCATGAATTGCATGTGTTTAAATGTCCACTACTTCACCTCAAATACTTAAACACAATTATATTCTCATATGTAGCACTATTGTTTTGGAGAACAAAGGAATTTATCATTGTACACAATAAGTAATGTTAGTTAAAATATTTTATTTAGCAGTAAGTGTAATAGGCAGTGATATACAACTGAATGTGACTTGTAACAGAACTCTTTGCGTGCGTGAAGCCTTAGTTTGGTCTCTGTTATCACCCAAACAAACCAACTCCTAATGTGTTTCCATGCTTGGCCTCAATGAGTTTACCACATAACTGGAAAGTAGATAAACATTTACTTACAGTTTTAGGTGGTAAACTAAGTGTACTATCAAGTTAGAACATCGATCAATAGTTAAGAATTGGGGAGCTATCTGACAGAGGAAATGACTTTTACATGCTATTTTTTGTAGAGTATTTTCTTAAGGACAAGGAGCCTTTGAAAGATTCCAGAGTAGAATTGGACAAAATCATATTTGTTCTTAGATAAAGTTAGTGTGGCTTTAACAGAGAAAAACGTAATCAGATATGAAAACTAGAAGGAATGGAAGTTAATCTTATATAGCTGATCTTAATATTAAAATCTATTATATTAAATATTTATTGAATGCCTGTATAAATGGGAGAATACAGAGATGTATAAAATATAGCTCCTACTCTCAAGGACTTTGTATTTTATAATACAAGCCTCTGCCTTGCAGGCGGAAGATCCTGAGTTCGAATCCTACACCCCCCACATATAGACACCAGGCATGGGGGTGGAGGCGGTCCATAGTGGTCCCGAATTCGCCCGTAGTTCTACACACGCGCAACATGCACAATTGAATAATAAAAAAAATTACTTAAAAACTTTTTTAAAAAATGCTGAAGACATGGCAAGTAAGAAAAGTAAGACTGAAGATGTCTAAAGACAACTAGAAAGAGCATCTATTCCTGGAGGGTAGTATGCTGGTAGTCTGTTCCTTGTGATTAAGAAACAGACACTTAAGTGTTCAAGAGCAATGGCACATTTGTCTGCAATTCATCCTAAAGATTTGAAAAGACTAGTAAAGGGTATATGTACATGCTGCACATATCCATAAAAGTATGGACACAGACAGGGCAGCAATTAAAGAGATGCAGCAAAATATTAACAGTGAAAGAAATGTGGGAGAAGTTGTGCAGCAGGTTTTATTTTGTTTTGTTTTTTACTATTCTGGCACCCTCTGTAATTTGAAATTATTTCAAAATAACTTTTAGAATTGGAGATACAGAGTGACCTAGAACATGTAGTGGCAGAATAATGTGAATCAGCTATTATCTAGACTAGGAAACAAAATGAAAGCCTTGGCTTAATTTACTTGTTACATTCCCTCCTTTACCACACTGAGTGGAGGCATTAACAAGGAAGGCAATACCTTAGTATAGACACTAAAAGAGTCCCAATGGTTTAAACGAATTCTCTATGGATTTAAGTGGGCATTTTACGGCTCACTGAGGCAAAGAATCTTGACTTGCTCATTTTTTATTCTTTTATTTGAAGCAACAACAGAGAATTAAACATGGTTATGACTATAGTAAACCATCTTCTGCTTAAGAAGGGTAGAAAGAGATCATATCTTTCTAATATATTTACAAATATATGAAAGTCAGGATCTGTATTGCTTTAAAATCAGAAAAAAAATATTTCTTAGGACTAAAAGAATTAAATGGCACAGCATGACTGGCACAATGAAGCATTCAATGAATGGCAGTTATTGTGTTCATTCTTACACAAATGATGTGTAACAACCTGTAATACAATCATGTGTCTTTAAAAAACCTATTAGAGAAGTCTGAAAAGGCTGATGGGCAGAATCACAGTCAGATACCTAGCTCGGTAAATTCAATGAGGAAAGGAATCATTACATATTTATCCTTGCAAATCTGGAATACAACATAGATCCTCATACACAGGACGTGTAAATAAAAGTTCAATGAAATGTTAAATGAGGCAACTATGAAAGTAAATGATCTTGGGGTGGGAGAAAGCAGTTTGAGGTTGTGCAGAAAATAAACTGAAAATGCAAAACTCACGGTTCTCTAAGTCAATCACTTTGAGAAGGGAAACATATTCCTAAACATCTTTAGAATACCTATAAACTACCTCCAGTCTGATATCCACATAATTACTAAGCTGACTTTCAAAACCTTTTTGACAAATGTGTCACGTATAAATATTTCAAAGAAACATTTTAAACTCTAATCTAAATGAATGGTGGATGCATCCTCAAAGAGAAAAAATACTCAATATTTAGGAAAAGATTCTAACAACATTTATGTAGAGTCGATAAACTGAATTCATATTTCCTCCATTTACTGTGTTTTTTCATAAATAACTTTGTTTTTTTAACCTACTAGTCAGTTGTAAATACACATTATCTCACTTTCACAAGTTACAGCAAAGAAAGAGGAAAATCAGCTCTCTCAGAAGTGCCACAGTATTGGCTAACAGGAGTCTCCCGCGGCTCAGCATTAGCTTGTTACAGATCTTGTTTAAAAGAAGGCTTGTATGACTTCGGAACATCCATACTATAAACTCGAGATTCTTAGAGCTGTGAAGAAACACATGGAATAGGAAAACATGGCTTTCCCTTCAATGGTACTTAATTACAGATGCCAAATTGACAATTCAAAGTTGAGTCTTTGGGCAATTAGTGAAGAGTTTTTAGTTAAGGGAAATCCTGAGCAAGCCTGTAGGAGATTATCTAATTGATGTGGAAAGATCCAGACCATAGTGGGTGGGACTATTCGCTGGAGAGGTGGATAACTTGTTGAAGGACAGTTCAGTATGTTGGTCCATTTGACAGACTGCCAAGTTACAAAGTATGTCAGTTCTTCCTGTGAAATATGGTCAGTTCCCTAGGTTCCTGCCATGCTCGGTGAACTATAACAGAAACTGTAAGTCAAGAATAAAGCCCTTGTTCCTCTAAATTGTTTGGTTGTGTATTCATATCAGCAACAAGAGAGTAACTGGAACATTTCCCTGTCCCAAAAATAACAGGAATCAATGGACTATTTTTAAAGATTTCTCCACATCATTGTCCATCACCTCACTACAACAGCCCAATGGTATTCAGAAGCTGATCAATTTTAGAGAACAAAAGCCACACTCTAAACAGTGCTCTTAACTCTACACAGTGCTTGCTTATGCCAAGTAAGTTACATTTCCAGAAAGATAGCTGGAGCTACATCTTCCATGTCTACTCCAATCTAAAGTCCGTGAAATACAAAGACACAAATCACAAAACTGCCCAAAGGAGCTGGTGAGAGACACCAAGGATGAGGTGCGTGACTCCAAACCTGTGAGCTGAGTTCCAGCCACAGAAACTCACACAGTGGAAGGACAGAATTGACTTACGACCGTGTCCCGTGGCATGCGGCATGTATGCATATTTTCTCTATCTCTCTCATGCAGCATGCATGGATATTTTCTCTCTCAAGGAGCATGTATGCATATTTTCTCTCTCTCTCTCTCTCTCCATCTCTCTGAAAATAAATTTCTTTAAAAAACTGCCTAAAGCCAAATTCCGAAAGTTTCTTTTCTGTGGAAGGGAATAAATACATCTATTTTTCTTAATGAAATAATGCTTTTCAGAAAAAACAAATCACCAAAGACTACATTTGTTTACAGAATAACGAATCTATAATGTATGGGACAATATTATTTTTAAATTATCATTTGCTTTTTATCATGCCTTAGAAAGTAGTAAAGGCATGAAGGCACTAGTAACTACTGTCCAATCACTGACAGTAATCAAATTTATAGTTTATCTAGTTTCTGGAAAGTTCTGAAGTAGTGACTTCAAAAGACAAATCAATTTTAATGAGAAATGATCAAGAAAAAATTTGAAATTATACATTAAAATCATTTACAGTTAACCACAAGTACCATGATGTGTAACATCTGTGGGTGGATTGATACAGATTAATAAAAGAGAATTCTCTGAAGTGAAAGATTAAAAATAATCTCATATAAAATGCAATCTGATGTGATTTTCAAGAACCACTTCAATGTTAACATCTTTTCAATGTCTCCAACTGCCAAAGCAAAAGCTTTCAATGGAAGAATTTCCACAAAACACTCCTACGTTCACGCGTGTAAATGAAGAACTAAACGTAAATCAAAACAGAAAACATTATCACACAGTATCCAAAATACACTACATGAAATATACGACTTTCGTTTTCACATTGATTTCTCGGATCTACTAGCAAAGCGTTTCTGGAATGGGTCATGTCAATACAGGATGTTCAACACCTTCCGTGTGAGCAGAGCTCGGGAGAGACCACGTCTCCAAAGCTCCTCCCGGAGATGCTTAATTACAGCTGGGCTCCAATTTCCTTGACTCCAACAGTAAGGCGCAGAGAGCACAGTGCACACACGGAGGGAGCAGCCCAAAGGAGGTACCGAGAGGAGAGCCCCCGTTCTTTTGTTTTGGCGGCAGAAGCAGCAGAAATGATTCTCTGAAGCCATCTGCACCCATCCCCACCCAGCCCCGCCCCGCCCAGCCCAGCCCAGCCCAGCCCAGCCCAACCCCGCAGCAGCGTGCGATGACCGATCCGCTCCCCGGGACTCGGTTCCGTGGGGTCCATGGACTCCCGGGCTCTGACAGGAACGAGGGCGGGCGGCACGAGACGAGCCGACCCCGGGACTAGAGGACTAGGGCGCGGAGGCGGGGCGCGCGGGGAGAAGCCCCGGAGCAGGCGCGAGCGGCCGGCTCGGGCACCGGCTGGTCACCAGCGCCCGAGGGTCCACTGCGCGGGTCGGAGGCGCAGCGCGGGGACCCAACCAACCTCCCCCCGACGCGAGCCGCGCGGCTGACTTACGCTGAGTCCTCGGGGCGAGCGCGGTCGGGGTCTGCAGGGCTCGCTCCGCCGCCGCCACCTGCCTCTCGCGCCCGCCGGTGACCTCGGGTCCACGCCGTGCCCCACCCACCCGCGCGGGCTCCGCGCCCGCCCGCTGCGCCCGGAGCTGCCCGAGCGCGACGGTGCCCAGAGGTGCGCGCTGCGTGCGCCCGAGGCCGCGGCCGAGCTCACACTGGGCGGGCGCCCCCCATCCCTCGCCGGCCGCCGCGCCGCCTCTCGGGCAAGTCGGGAGGGGGCGGTGGCCGAGCCTCCGCCTCGCCGTCAAGTCCGGCTCATGCTCCCGCCCTGCGCGCTCAGCCGCGGCCGACCACCTCTGCCCGCGGCCCCGCGCTCCGTCGCCCGCGCTCCCGCCGCCGCCGCCGCGCTCTCAGAGCCGCTCGCCACCAGCCCCAGACGGCTGCAGCGCCGGCAGCGAGCCCAGGAACGGCGGCGCCCCGGAGGCCGACCCGGAAGCGCTTGCCCCGCCGCCGCCGGGCCGCCCCGGGAGTGACCCCGGAAGTGATCTCCTCGCCCAGGTCGCGGCGGACGGGCGGGCGGAGGCCTTGGGAGACCCGCAGCCCGGGGCTGGCGGAGGGGGCGGGGACGGGGGCGGCCGCCGAGGACCGGGAGGACCGTAAGGAGGGGGCGCGCCCGAGACCCTTTGCCGCGCGGAGCTCCGAGCCCGGGTGCGGGGTGGGCCGCGCAGCCGGCGGCCGGGGGGCTTCCTGCCACAGGAAGTGGGGCCGGGCCGCGGGCCTGGGGAAAAGGAAGCCGGGATGGGCTCCCGGTGACCGCCGCGGGCTTGCTGGTGGCGCCCCGCGCCGTGCGTGGATGTAGCGGCCGTGAGACCGCTCGGTTTCCTTGGCTAAAGGAGGAGGCCGGGACCCGACTCGAGGGCGAGCAGCCGTGGACCCCGAGCGTCTCAGGTCCGGTTTCTCCAGGCCAGGGCTGCCTTTCGTAGGAGCGGTGGCGGAGCAGCCAGCCGCCGAAGGGGTGGCAGCTCGGGGCGCCAAGGCGGCCGCAGCTTAACTGGTAGCGAAACAGTGATGGGCGGTGGCAGAGGAAAAGTGACTTCCAGGCAAAGCGTTGTCATCGCGGGCAAAGCAGTGCCTAACCTGGCCTTCCAGCGCTCCTCTTCCTCTGCACAGTTCGCCCTTCTGAATGGGGCTGGTTTGCTTTCTTTATTCCCTTTGTGCTTTTGGCCTTGCAGGGGTCTTGATAATCTCGGTTGTGTTCCTTTACCAATCTCCCCGAGCACTCGTGTCTTCCACAGTTTGTTTACAAACAGACCAGCTCACCTACAAAGAATTTTTAACCTGCTGTGGACACCGATTGGCAGTTTACATCTTGTGTTTTCCAATCAGTGACAACTCAAAATGCCCCTAACGTATTTTCAAATAAATCTCAGCGTCCTCTCCCCGCTATGAGCCATTTCCACTTCATCAGTCCTCATTAAATAAGAGAGCAGATGATTATTTGAGCATTTTCTGCAGTAAAGTGAGCTGTATTTCACGAACTGTCACATTTCCTATACATATCCATTTGTACATTTATTTAAAACATCTTTACTACTTTTTACTCAACTTGCTTTCCATCCATTTGTGTTTTTCCCTTACCAGCTTTACTTTCATGTATTAGCTTTTATTTTCCTGTCTTAAGTCTTTCCTTTTATATGTCATTGGAAAAGTGCCCAAATGGGGGATTGGTTAATAAGAAATGACTTTTAAAATACGTGATAAGCTGTAACAAATGAAACATTTTGCTTATAGGACATGGATTGATCCAGTCCTGACTGCGGGTTGAATTCTTAGAAACCAATTATTTGATTTCGTTTTCAGGTGCTATGTAGAAAGCATTGTTTCTGTCACACTGTCTCAGCAACACAATGGCCTTTTTTAGGGAGTTTGCAATTTAAGTCATCCATACGTCCAATAATTTATATTTTGTTCAATTTAAGGCATTGTTAATCTGAGGTGAAAAGTAACTGCTAAATAGAAATTCAGAAGATAAATGACTCATTGTCCTCACAACATCTGTTGTATGGGTTATTTTAAGAATGATTTTTTTTTAAATGAACTGAAAACAGTTCCATTAACTATAGAAAATAAATTTGTCCTCAAAACATTATACAAAATGAAATGCCTGTACTGTATTTTTCATTATAGTTTCTCTTGTGGAATAACCATATTTCTTTGGAGCAAAATCATGTAAACTTTTAGAATTTAAAATGTGTTTTTAAATTATTTAAGATATTATTTTGTACAATAATAATTGTTATGCTCTTAGGCTAAACTTTATTGAAAACTCCAATAGTTACTAGATTTTTAAAAGAATTTCATTTTAATGAAAATTGTCAATAATAAGACATTTTTAAATTTAGGAAAATGAGGTAATGGTTACAGAGTGAAATCCACAGTGAAGAAAACAGAACAAATTACTATATATCTTCTTAAGTAACATTTGGAACCTTTTCTTGAAATGGTCTGTTTTTCTCTCTTGACAATTGAAGCAGTAAGAAACTCATTAAATATGAACAGACCATTTTAATGCCTAATGGATCTTTTTAAAAATTGAAGAATATTCATGTCAACCTGACTAGAAAAGAAACTCCTTGTTGTTCTTTACTAGCATATAACTGAGGAGAACCTTTAAAAAAAAATGATACAGATAGTCCATCAAAGAAATGCTTATTAGCATAGCCAGGAAAAATAGTTCTGACCAAGAGGACATTAAACAAACAAGAATGTGCCTGAAATTTAATTACTTTCTGGAAATCTCCCTGTGGGAACAAATACAGTATATTGATATTCTTGGAAGAAAAATTAGATTGTCTAGGGATTGATAATGGAAATGACAAAGATTTTCTTTTATCAGTTGACCAAACATTTTGGCTATATAATGAGCACTTCCAAAGAAAATTTAATCCTACATTAGTTTATCAGAAATACGTACTAGCAAACTTTTTCTTGTGAAAGATTATGAAGCAAATGTGAGTAGATTAGCAGCTAGCTACTTCCAGCTTCTAAATTTTAACATTCCTTTATGTTTCAACTTATTTTTGCTTAATAAAGTATTTTATAATCATACCATTTATTTAGGTCTAAAGGCCGATTCTTATTCTCCCAGTAAAAGACAACTATGAAAATGTGTGTCCCCCTTTTAAAAAAGAATGGCTTCTCACAGAATAAGAGAATATATGTAAATCTTAAATTAGGAGCTGAATCTTAAATTGGCTTGCCTTTTAATATAATACAAGACATAAACATCAACATTTCATTTTCATAATTGTTTTCAAAATAATATATGGATAAGAAAGTTATCAGCTTGAGATTTAATACTGTATCTTTTACCTTGTGTCATTTAATCTTCCAAAGAATTTTTTGTTTGTTTTGTAAAGCATGGGAAATCCAGAAAACATAGAAGATGCATATGTTGCTGTTATTCGTCCAAAGAATACTGCCAGTCTCAACTCTCGGGAATATAGAGCTAAGTCCTATGAGGTGAGAAGGCATTTCATTTCTACCATTGAATGTCATTCCTTACTACCACTGTTATAAACCCTTCCCATATGCTATAAATTGTTATTGACAAGCTAGTTACTGTCTTTTCTGCTGCATACCTTTTTTGACCATCTGCTGTTATTTTATGTGTGTGGATTATTAAACATTTAAAGTTACTTGAGGGGCTGGGAATGTAGTTTAGTTGGTAGAAAAATTGTCTATCATTCAGGAAACCCTGGTTTTCATTCCTGTCACTACTAAACAGGGCATGGTGCACATCCCTGTAATCCTGGCATTCAGAAGGTAGATTGCTAGGACTGGCTATACAGCAAACTTGAGGCCATCCTAGGCTGCATGAGACCCTCCCTCAAAAATAGTAAGTTATTTAGGCTTTATACAATATATAGAATGGCTCTCAAAAATTAAAAAAATAATGCAAAAGTCAGCCTGCTCAGAATTTTAATATAATGGTTGATTTTGTTATTTTCTAATTAACAATTTATTGAAAAAAGATTTTATCTTAAATCAAGCTTTAGGAAAGCAAATTACCTCTGTAGTCTTAAATTGTATATTAATAAGTTTGCAGTTGGCATGTGTATTTATATGTATACATGAAGTAGATATATAATGAAATTATATTTTCTGTGCTTTCTAGTCTAACTTCTCTAGTATTTTGCCTCAATTTTTTAAAAGTTACCTAGAACCATTTCCCAATCCTGGATGAGGTGTGGTGGATTCATTCAGGAGATAAATATTACCTGGAGCCAAGTCCTTGTTATTCTGATTTAATTAGCGTAGCAATGGGGCCAGGCATTGCTATTATGTATCTAGGGGTGAAAAACACTGCCAGATTATTGTAGTATTCAAAGTGAAGTAGGTTTTAAACTTTTTCTTCATGTCCTTTTTCTCATCTAAGATTTTATTACATGAAGTTCCCATTGAAGGACAGAAAAAAAAGAAGAAGAAAGTTTTGTTAGAAACTAAACTTCAAGGTAACAGTGAAATAACACAAGGCATATTGGATTATGTAGTGGAAACCACCAAACCAATTTCTCCGGCAAACCAAGGGATCAAAGGTAGGAAACTTGCCCTCTCTTTCTCTCCCTCCTTTCCTCTCAATCTCCTCCTTTCTTTCTGTTGCTACCTCTCCTTTTCTCTCTCTTTATTAACAATTTGAGTTCAATATTTATAAAAAAATCTTAAAAATATATTAAGATCTATTTCTTTTCTGTTTCTTTCCATTTGAAAAAAGTTGGAAATGACTTGCCAAGTTTGTTAAAACTGTAGCCCTCCTTCAAAAAATAGCTCAAGTATAATTTTATTTATATTTTGTATAAAATAATGAGTTTGATTATGCGTTTTCCATGAATTTAAAATATAATTTATATCCTGTGCAAATGATTAAAATGTTATGATCAATTTTCTTAGACAACGATCACATAAGAAACAGGCAACAGTCAGAAGTTAGGGAAATTAAAAGCTAAGTACAGTCAGGCATTATAATTATAGAGGTAGTGCTTCAATCATAGTGTTTGAAAACAGTTGTACCGCTTTACTTTTTTGGTTTTTTCCAAAGCTTAGTTAGTGTTTTTTATTTTGTTCTCTTTTAGTTTGTTCATCTTTTAGAAGTTAGTTGTCAAATTCATCTGTTTTAATAGACATTTTATTGCAGAAATATAGCTAGGTCCTATAATTTGATTTATTGTTATTTTAGATATTTCTTCTCTAGATTTAGAGGAATTATCAGTCTGTTTCATAACTTTTAGAGGTGCTGTTTATTAATATCCATAGTAGGCCTTAGGGATTTTGGGGTTGAGAGTCTAAACCTTGTAACTTAATATATTAAAAAGATTTTTGATATGCGAATTTTCAGAAAGAGAATCCACTTTCCCTAGTTATTGGTTTACTTTTAATAAAATAGTCTAGAAACCAATTTTGAAAAAATGTAGGAGATTTGTTTTTTGTGTGAAGTATATAAATGGCTATGGATACTGAAGTATATAAATGGCTATGGATACTATAAAATCTGTCTTTTTCTACCTCTGCCTTAAATTGTCTGATAAATTTTCACCCACTATTCCACTATTAACAAATTGATATGGTTATCAGGATTTATTATGAAACTAAATTCCTGGGACAGAATTCTTGTCAACCTAGTTACATATTAGAATTGAGATTTCTTTTTAAAGTAATATTTTTCGGTGGAATTAGTCTTTGTCGCTCAGTGCATCTACTCAGAAAATGTGGAAGATGTGTCAGCGACAGCAAAAATAACCGCTGGTCCAGGACTTAAGTAGTTTCTCTTAGGAAGTACTATGAGTGGATAGGTACCCTGAACCACAACTAGTATAGTTTTCTTTATGAATTTTAATAGTAAAATTGACTATTTTCAAAAGCTTTTAATAAAAACATTAAAATAGCAAAGTTTTACTTAGCTAAATTAGTTATATTCATAAGTTATATTTTGAATCTCCTATTCAGTTGAGTTTTTGTATATACATAAGTTTTTATTTATTTTGTCTGTCTTGGTACTGGATATACAACTCAAGGACTCATGCATTAAAAGCATGTACTTAATTATTGATCAGCATCCTAGTCCTCTGAGATATTTTTATGGAAATATGATTCCTTACATAAGCATCAGTTGAAACATCACAAATGAGTATAGTAGCAATAGATATGCTTTATATTTTATGTAGTACTATCCACAGTTTGCCATGTAGCACAACTACAGTTTCATATAATTCTTGAATTGGTCCTTTGAGTTGTTATGTGATCGCTTTTGTATCTGTCATGGAATTATAGACATAAGTTGTTACCTACTAAAATCATATTTCTGTTAATGATACAGTTAGAACTGAGGGCTTGTATCCCAAATTGTAGTCATTGCCTTTTTCCTCCATAACAGGCCTTATAGTTAAATGTATAATTCACAAGGAATCATAACCGAATTGGGGAAGTAGCAAGCTGAAAAGACCAAAAAAACAGCAGGTTTGTGAGCTTACAAACATGGAGACCTTGGTTCAATCCCTTGGGCAGGCCACATGGTGGAAGGAGAGAACTGACTTCCTATGACCTCCACCTGTGCACAGAGGCACATGTGCTGTCTCTCATTCTTTCTTTGTTAAATAAATAATGTGTTTTTTTTTTTAATTATATCCAAGTTTAAAAAAAAAAGACCAAATAGAGACAAGACCTCAAGTCATATAGAGGAAGAAGTGGTACATCTAAATTTATTAGGATGTTATTCTATATCTAGCACTATATTTTGTACAAATATCCATTTTGTAAAATAATTTGGGGATCTCCAATGTAATCAGCCTTAATAATCACAGATTATTTTTTATAAGGAGACAAAAGTAATAAATATACTAAAGGCTTTTAAATAACAAGGAGATTTAGAATGCAAGATTTAGAGATTATTATAATCCCCTTACTGCCAGGTTAGCATAGACAGTGTTGTGTAGCACAATCAGATATTGATAAAAACTGAGGTTGAGGATGGAGATTGAACATTAAGAGTTACAAAACATTTAAGATTTTGAAACTTGCACTCTCCTCAGTGAGCCAACACTATAATAAATACTTTCTGTTTTATCAACTGTGAGGGAATCTCAACTTGCTGTTGAGATCTTCTCTCCCAGTCTCGAGCATAGGACAGTTTTCCTTTCACGGGAAGATTTTAGTGTGTGTTATAATAATATCTAAAATCTATTGGTTAATTTTCTACTAATGATGATCCTATTATCAGAAGTGCCAGTTTATGTCAGAGCATGTAATACAGTTGGATTTTATATATTTCAGTTCCTTTTTAAAATTTTATTGTCTTCTTGTTTTAAAACCTTTACAAAAATTTTGTGGTGCTGGACATCAAACTCAAGGTCTTATTCATACTAAATAAGTGCTCTGTCACTGAACAGTATCTCCATTCCCTAACAATTTATTTTCTCATTTTGAGAGTAATTTATGATATATAAAAGTCTGTTATTTTTAGCTTGGTATGGTGGTTTGTACCTGTAATCTCAACACTTGGGCTATATAGGGAATTCTAAACGAGGGTTACAAAGGGAGATCCTTTTAACAAAGCAAAACAATCAAGCAGACAAGCAAAAAAGCCTCTTATTTTATTATCTTTAGTGATTTTTTTTTATATATATAATTAGGAAAACGAGTGGTACTAATGAAGAAATTTCCTCTGGATGGAGAGAAGATAGGCAGAGAAGCAGCATTATTTATTGTCCCATCAGTTGTCAAAGGTAGTTTAAATTTATCTTGAAAATTTTCACTTTAGTTGTTAATTGGAAATATGACGAAGAATTTATAAATATGCATAGTATTTACTACTGTAATACTGTTATAAAGTGCATGCTTTAGCAGAAAATATACATAAATGCTTCAATTTCAAAGTACCATGTAAGCATACTGGTTGATTAGTAATGTTTTTGTTTCACTTTTTAAAAATAAGATGGAAATATAGGCGAAGGAGTAGTTAGAATGAAAAGTGATTAATTATAAAGGGATTTTTTCAAAGGATATGCCATTAATAGGGTAGAAATAAATACATACTGTGTTAGAGATAAGAAAATGTTAATAACTCTGAAACACTCTGCCTAATATTATTTGTAGAATATAGAACTAATATGAAGATTTAATTAAGCTTTTGGCCTACTAGAATAGGGGGAAACATTTTCAACAGATTGTATAGCTACCTAATTTTGTGACATTAGGTTAGTTAAAACTTCATTGTTAAGTAGAGCAATATTGTTACTGTTTCCACTTGATTCACAATATAGAAAAAAAATACTTTGAGATATTCAATGTGAAATCACCCTATAAACTGGAGTAATGGCCTCATGTAAGATAGTAATAATTTTATGTGATATCAGTGACCTACAATAGACATCTGTCAGCCTACTGCTTCATATATTGATATACATTTTGATAGTCAGCACTAGCATTCTAGGTTTATTTTCAGAAGTGTTCTTAAGTTAAGCATTCAGATTTTAAAAAATAGTGATGTAAGTCTTGGTTTTGTCACACTGAGGAAGAGACAGGAAGCAAATTAAGTAATCTTTAAAAGTTATACCTGCTGCATTCATCAAGTGAACTAAGTCACAGACCTGGACAGTAATCAGTACAAGCCCTCTCATTCCAAATTTAGCGTAATTTTCATTATACATAAGGAAGTTAAAGTATACTATATATTAACGTGCATTTTTAAACCTTTATATAATGGCATAATTCATCATTTTTCTTTTTCAGATAATACTAAATATACATATACTCCAGGATGCCCAATTTTTTACTGTTTGCAAGATATTATGAGAGTTTGTAGTGAATCCAGTACTCACTTTGCAACACTTACAGCAAGGATGTTAATAGCCTTGGATAAGTAAGAAATACCATTAAGAATTTTTTTAACTAATCATAGTTGAAATTGGTGTATAGATTCTTTTGGAAATAAATAAGAAAAATGACATTTTATTAATAAATAATCAGTTTTTCAGTTATAAGGATCAAAAATTCCAAGAACAAGTATGTCTTGTGTATTTACAGCATGTTATCATTCAAAAATAACAAGCACTACCCCTGCTTAAGAATTAAGATTCTAGGGCAGGAGAGATGGCTCAATGATTAAAGCATTTGCTTTGAAAGCAAAAGCACCCGGTATCCCATGTAAAAAAATATCAAGCAGATTTGATAGCAGCCTGCAATTACAACCTTCCAGGAGCATGGGAAATCCCTCATCAAAGTGGAAGAACAATCCAGTATGATTCCTGATGTCACCCTTGGGCCTCCACAAGCACACACAAATTCACTAATGCTTTCGTACACATGCCTGTACATGTGTAAACCCACCCACATCAAAACACACATTCATGCACACCAAAAAAGAAGAATTGAGGTTGTTTTATTATAAAGTTATATGTCACAGTAACTCTAATCAGTGAACAAATCGTATAACCTCTTTTGTATATCGTATCTCAGTAATATTTAAAAGTTCTATGGTTTGAAATTTAAAAGTACTTAATATTTTTGAAGAGTTTTATGATTATGTCATATACATGCATTTAAGAATGTTGTGTCCATTGATGAAACTTTTATTATTAAGTACTTAGCACTAATTCAAATGATAAAAAAAACTTGAATGTAATATAAATATCACATATTAGCGTATGATAGTAGTCTACCTTTTTCATCTTCACTTTTAAACAGGTACTGCTAACTGCTTCTTTCCCATTTTGCCAGGTGGTTAGATGAACGTCATGCACAGTCTCACTTTATTCCAGCTTTGTTCCGACCTTCCGCCCTTGAGCGGATAAAAACTAATGTTATAAACCCTGCATATGCTACTGATTCGAGTCAGACAGAAAACTCCCTGCATATGGGCTATAGTGCACTAGAGATAAAGAGTAAAATGTTAGCCCTAGAAAAAGCAGATACCTGTATTTACAACCCTTTGTTTGGATCAGATCTTCAGTATACAAATCGGGTAAGAGTTGAATTTTGGCTGTGTTTTCAACAGACGTTACATCTCAAGAATAATTAAGATTTTTTTTTTTCCCTGAAAAAGATGCATCTGTTGTCAGTTGTAAGCATGAATATAGTATTAGTGTGCTATTTTAACTAGAAAATTCAAGTATCCAAAGTTCATAAGGAGTTTTTTGTTTTGTTTCCCATTTCTAGGTAGATAAAGTGGTAATAAATCCATATTTCGGTCTTGGAGCTCCAGACTACTCAAAAATCCAAATTCCCAAGCAGGAAAAATGGCAGAGAAGCATGAGCAGTGTCATGGAAGACAAGTACTGTTCTGATTTTGCTCTATTTTGCTTTTCTTAAAACTTCCTTCTAATTTGATGTTAAAGTGCTATTTAAAGTTATATATGCAGTCAGCAGGCAGTGTATGTAATCACTAACTTAATACCCTCTCAATGGTAGGCTGTTTTTATACTTGTATCACATTAGTTTTGAAATAATGTGAATTTCAACCCTCTTCATATTTTTTAAATTTCTTTTTAATAATTAGAGAACGACAGTGGGTAGATGATTTTCCTCTTCATCGAAGTGCCTGTGAAGGAGATTCAGAATTGCTAAGTCGTCTTCTCAATGAGAGATTTTCAGTCAACCAACTAGATAGTGATCACTGGGCACCCATTCATTATGCATGCTGGTAAATAGATTAATTTTTTTTCTTTTTTGAAAAATTTAATTCATAGTGATAAATATTAGTGTTGCTTATCAGAAAACTATTCTCATTCCAGTTTCTAAATAATGTTTGTTGTCTGAGCTTTCTGCTTTGATCTTTTTTTCTACTTTTACAAGCATATTGAGTACTCATTCCAGTTTCCCTCCCTCCTCCTTCCTTTCCATCCCCTCTGTTCCCTTCACCGTTCCCTCCGACTCCCTCCCATCTTTTGATGACGTATGTATTTGCTGACATTTGGAATTGCCAGATCTAAGCCAATAATTTTCATAGCTAAGTCACAGTAGGATAGTTAAGAACTAGTAAATGTCAGTGCAGAGTACAAAGTGCTGAAATACTCACCCTTGCGACTTCTGTTTTGTTTTATATGCGTTTATTCCTACTGCAAATTTTATACTTGTTAATTACATAGGATTTGACCTTACATCATGTTAGAAAAGTATCTTTTTAGTTCATTGGGAAAATATAGTATCAAAAGTCTACCAAAGCCTTCATTAGAATTACTACCTTCTATTTTATCAGATGATAGGTTGAAACTGACTTGGGGTTAGTTTTTTTAAGTTTTGCAATGTAGCCTTTGTAATTTACTCACATGATAAAGCTTCTTCACTGGGGAGAGTTCTTAGTATTCATAGCTGAAGTGAATTGAGTGCTATTTTTATATGAGAGAATTTCTTTTGGCTTGTTTGATATGAACTTCCTTAGCCTTTGTCCCATTGCTTACTCTCTATTAAATAGCCACAGCATCTTCATCTTAGCTGTGTCTCATTGAGCAAGGAATTTCACCTGTCTGCATTTCAATTTACTCACATATACGTCAATTACAATAATTAGAACTCTGATGTAACTTGGTGGTAGAAGACTTGCCTAGCATGTACAAAACACAGGGTTCAATTAAAAATGCTGTAGAAAGTAACTAATAGTAGTATTTAAATAATTTTTTGTTTGTAAAGGGCTTACTGTTGTATTCTGATACTGAGACTTGAACCTATGGTCTCAAGATGCATTCTAAGTATATGTTCTACCTGAGTCACACTCTGAACCACTTTTTAAGCAACTTATAACTTAATAGCTTTTATGTTTTCTAATTTTTTTATTTATTTGAGAGAGACAAAAAACAGGCATGTATACATCACAACACATATGGGGTCAGAAGATAACTTTTAGAAGTCTGTTTTCACATTTAATGGGCTTTGTAGATCAAATTCAGTTTGTCAAGATCTGTACCCAGGTATCCTTACCCACTGAACCACCTTACTGACTATACTTTTTATAAATTATTTGTCTGACCTGTACTTTGTCATACATTAGATGTTAATTTCTTTTAGTTGATCAGACATAAAAACAGTTCGACTGAATCATAATAATTCATAATAATCACTTATATCAATATTTTAGTTCATACTTTCTGTGTCCTGAAAAGTTTTTCTTTCAAAATGATTTATTTCAGATGTCATCTAAAATTTGGATTTTTAAATATTTTAGACAACTTTTGTTTTTTCTTACAGGTATGGAAAAGTTGATGCCACTCGCATCTTATTAGAGAAAGGAAAGTGCAATCCAAACCTTTTAAATGGACAGCTGAGCTCCCCTCTTCACTTTGCTGCTGGAGGAGGGCATGCTGAAATAGTACAGATTCTTCTCAACCACCCAGAAATTGACCGAGTAAGTTATTTGAGTTCTGTTTTCTTTTTTAATGTTTAAGCAGTGACTAACAAATTATGACAATTGTGTACTCAGAGATGAACTGAAAAATAAAAAATTTCACATTATGGATATCTATGTATAATTCTGCTTTTGATTATAAACTTTTTAATATTTATGATGTAAAATGCATTCGATGTAAATTCTAAGATTTTTAACCATTTTTAGCTACACAGTTCATGACATTAAGTATATTCACAGTATTGTATAATTATTACCATGATCTCTCTCTAGATGGATATAAATTAACTTTGTATTTTTCCCGAAGTGTTTTAATGAAAGAAAATCATTTACTTATATTCTAAAATACATAACAGCAAGTATTTCATAAAACAGAAAATAAATTCATTAAGAAAACCTTGGTTATTTCTGTAATAGAACTTTTAAAAAATAACTCCAGGGACTGGGGAGATGGCTCAGTGGTTGAAGCCTTTGCTGCACAAGCAAAAGGACCTAAATGGATCCCTAAATCCCATGTAAAAATGCCAGGTGGGTATGGTGGCCAACCTGTAATTCTGGCCATGTAGGGCAAAGTCTGGGTACACCCCAAAGGAAGCTTGCAAGCTAGGCTATCATTAGTATTTGCTCTAGGTTTAATTCGGGACCCAGTCTTACAACTCTAAGGTGGAAGAACAATCAAAGGTGATTGCTAATATCATGCTTGGGCCTGCACAGGCACACACACTCAAGTGCACCCACTTACATGCAAACACACGTGCACGCACACACACACACACACACACACACACACACACACACACACAGAAAGAGGTATGTACCCCATGCACATATACATGAAAGAAAAAAAAAATTCATTTGTTAGTGCTTTGAGTCTTATCTTTGGCAGTTGATATTTAAGTGTAGAATATACCTAACATTTACTTGAATACTTAACAAGAATTTTTTTAGGAAGCTTTGATTAATTGAATAATATGTTCCTTTAGAACATTATTTATTTTTGTTGTCTTTTTTTTTCCTTCCCACTCCTGTATATCTAGCATATAACAGACCAGCAAGGAAGATCTCCATTAAATATTTGTGAAGAAAACAAACAAAATAACTGGGAAGAAGCTGCAAAATTGTTGAAGGAAGCCATTACCAAACCAGTAAGTATTTTCATAAGTAGATAGAGCTGAATGTTATATTTAAAATCTTAGGCAGGGGCTGGAGAGATAGCTCAGAGGTTAAGACTGCCTGGCCAGCAGAAGGACCTTGAGTTTGGATCCTGGATCCCATGTAAAAATGCCAGGTAGAAATGGTGACCAGAACCTGGAAAATCCCAGATTGAAACCAGGAGGTAGAAGCAATTCAGAATGATTCCTCAAGTCACCCTCGGGCACAAACAGTGCCCTCTTCTACACACACACACACCAAAAAGGAAAATCAGGTGATAGGCAATTTGAGGATCTGTGGTAAGGTGGAATGATAAAAGTGCATGACTTCTTTACTGCTATAAAATCTGAGTGTTAGTGTTTATATGTATTGAATATCTTCTCATTAATGATATTTGGACACTTATCCTTAAATAACCAATGTAACTTTGAAAATAAGTAAAACTTTTAAGACATTTAAAGTTAATCTTCGTGAACCATATTTGCCAAACATATAATATAGCCTACTATGTACCAAGGCTGTGTGATCTATCAATCATATATGTAGTGCCATTATATATGCAATTTTATCGTTGACTATAGCATAAGCAATGCTTGACCTTGATTAAACATTTTGGTCTGTTCATTTGAGTATAATGTCCTTCTACTGTGCAGCAATTTGCATTTATAAATAGCAATATTATATATAATTCAATAATTCATGGTCAACAAATTAGTACATTAGACTCATTTTCTCTTCACAAAAGTAGAATAGCTTTTTTATTCTATTATTTTTTATTTCTATTGTTGTATTTCCATATGACCTTTCCATCTAATACCCTAACGAAATTTATAAATCTAATTCTATGTATACATAGCTGTTAAAAGAATATTGCATTAAAAGAAGTACCTTATAATTATCAGTGACATTGAGATAGAGACTAGAACTAGAACAACCAGAAGAAATTCAGTTGTACTTAAAAATTACAGTAATGATAAATCTATAATTTAATGAATGAATATTTGAAAACTTAAAAAAACAGATAAAAGTATCCCGTAATGAAAACTTTATACTAATGGATATGCCCCCATATTCCCCAACCCGTCTAGATGTAAACCATCAGCTAGAGAGGAAGTATTTGTTAAGTATTTCTGCGTTTAACACCATGAAATGCTAATAAATGATCATCTCTACCTTTAAGGAATATTACCCCATAATTACATTGTTTCAAAATCCTGTTCTAAGAGTTTAAGACAGTAAAGAAACTACATAAACAATAGAAGTTCTTTATGTCATACTTCATTGTAATTTAAATTCTAAGGTTTAGTAAAAACACATTTTGGGCCTAATTTTTATATAATGGCTGTATAAAATTCAAGGAGTCAATTTTGATAGACAATGATTTGGCCTAGAAGTTATTTGGAAGCATAATAATAAAAATCTATTGATAATTCTATTGCTGGCTAAATTTTTCAGAGTTGGAGGAAAGTAGCTCAAAGTCTAGTGGTTCCTGTTTGCTTTCAGAGTCTTCCTTGTAGATTTCTTAATGTAAGTCATTGCTGGTATACATATCTTTAGTATAATCTATGGCCCACCAGACTTGGGAGATTCTTGGATTTAGTTACTAAGTTTGTGTTTCCCATGTTATAGTAAAGATTCTTAACTATACTTTTAGAAGAATTTGAAATTCAGTATTTCTTAGAAACCAAAGTTTTCCTTCATTTATCAACTTTTTTAACTGTACATTATTCAGAAGAACATAATTTTAAAATGCCAATAATAGAAGTAAATATTTTTAAAATATTGTCACTAGGTTATTGAAACAAATTTCAGTAGTTCTCTTATTAGAAATCTATATTCTGAAGAACTTGAAATTGAGAGAAGGAATCTTGTTAAATTGTCATATATAATTTTAAGCCACTTACATAGTTTAATATTTATCGTTGTAGTATGAAAAAGTTCGAATTTACAGAATGGATGGATCATATCGTTCTGTTGAACTGAAGCATGGTAATAATACCACAGTGCAACAGATAATGGAAGGAATGCGTCTCTCTCAAGAAACTCAGCAATATTTTACTATTTGGATTTGTTCAGAAAACCTTAGTAAGAAAGTTTTGGGATTTTAAAATTTTTATTGTTTAAGCCTCATTATTTATTTTTGGTACTGGGATGGTTAGCTTCAGTATAACATTTATTGCTTACTTCCAAATTTAAAATATTGATATCTCATAATTATTAATGTTCAAAGTGCAATAGTGGGTAAATCTGTAGCCTTCCTTTACTGGTTTATTCAAAGCATTTTACAAATAGTGAAAACTAAAAATTTTCTTTATCAACTTGGTTTGAATGCCAGTAAATGTAGCATTCAGACACTGGCCTTTATCTTCAGGGTTGGTCTCAAAATAACTGAAATGTTCTTTTTCTTTGTTAGTGTTCAGTCAAATCTTTTTTTTTTTTTTTTTTGAAAATCAACCTAGTATCACTAGATTTTTCCTTCCAACTTTATTGTAAGCATATAAAGCACTTACTTGATTGGGGTGAATGATAATCTTTAAATATATCTTTAGCACCAAATTATACTATTTTCTAAGTAATGGAATTGAGAATTTCATGTACGTTTGATGCATTTTGTTTATTCTAAAAATCATCTTCCTTTTTTAGTACAAGAGTTTAAGCCAGGCCTCACAGACGATAAGAGGGTATTTTACTATTAATTTACATCCTGAGTCCAAGAAATTTTTTTTTTTTTTTTTTTTTTTTTGGTTTGTTTGAGACAGTTTCATGTAATCCAAGCTGAGGATGACCTTGAACTTCTGGTCCTCCTGCTTTTACTTACCAAAATGGTGGGATTATAGATATATGCCATCTGGCTCTAAAGAAATATTCTTATAGTTATATTCTTAAAAATAAGCAGTTACCCATAGTTTGAAGAAGAATAACTGTGTAAGTCTTTAAGCTGTTTCCATTCAGTACATAAGTATAGGTGGTTTGATGTAAAATATCTAAGCATTGATATAATGTAATTGTTTTTCTATAACATTTATGAAAGGATAGCTGTTTTTCAGGCCTTCAACTCAAGCCCTATCATAAACCCTTGCAACATGTTCGTGACTGGCCAGAAATACTTGTTGAATTGACTAATTTGGATCCCCAAAGAGAAACACCTCAGCTTTTCCTAAGAAGAGACGTGAGACTTCCTTTAGAAGTTGAAAAAAAGGTTTGCTCAGAAAATTTTGTTATGTTGCAGTTGTGTAATCTTTTAGCATATGGAACTTATAAAACAGAAACCTTTATATCTCATGCATATAATCCACAGGGCAACAGAGGTAGAAATTGTGCTGTTACTATACTAGGGTTTTTATTTATTTCTTCTGTTCAGTCCTTGTATCCCCATCATAAGTGGTAGAATTTCAGTTGTTCTATATGCAGTCTTTTGGTTGGTATTTTCCTTTCTACCTCTATTAACTTGATGAATTTTTTTTCTTATGAAAAGAAGAAATAAGGAAGTCGTGCAAAACACAGTTAGCAAGCAGACAATTTGTGCCGAAAGTAAAATTTTTTTGGAACAATTAGACAGTCATGTCATAGGGCAGGCAAGGTAGCTCAGTGGGTAAAGTGCCTGTTTGCAAATCTGGTGACCTGAGTTTAACCCCAGAAACCACATGGTAGAAGGAGAGAATTGACTTGTGAGAGTTGCCTTCTGACCTACACCCATGTGCCTTGACATGCATTTATGTACCATTCTCCTTCTCTCCCCCCCATAAATAAATTTTTTTAAAGTAGTGTCACAGGTATGTTTAATAAAGGATTAATCTTCAGTTTTGTGAATTTCAAACAAGATGTGGGAGAAAACAAAAAAATATATGGAGTAGAATGTATTTGCAAAAGGGACATAGGAACATTATTCTAAGATACAAGAAAGTAACTGTTTTTGACACAAATGGAAAATAATATCAAAAGTAAGAATAGAATTTAAATTGATAGGTCTTTTCCAAATAATTACATTTGGATTTGAATTGCTATATATTTTAAATAAATAATGAGATAATATCATAGTAGGATAAATGAACAAGGGAAAAAACTAAGAGAGATTATAACAAGCTAAATATGTCAGCCCAAAAGTAGCATATATGAAAGTTCAAAAATACTAAGTACTTATATGACCTTACAATATTGTCAAAGGAAAAATAAACCCACTGCATTTCATAAATATTTATATAAGGAATATTAGATAATATTAAGGAAATTTCAACAGCTTATTCTAAATAATTAGTATATTATATTGTCTTTATGTTATCAAACCAATGATTTGATCCTCTCACCTAATTATACTGAGAAATAAAAATTTGTATGAAATATGCCAAACACTACTTTGATATATGTGTTTAAATCAGATTAATAGAATCAGTGAAAAAACAGTCATCCCAATTGATACAGAAAAATCATTTGATAAAATCCAATATCTTTTCATTATAGGAACTCAGAAAACTAGAAGTGGGAGGATCTTAGCATGATATAATTATCAAAACTCACAGCTAGCATCATACTTAAAAGTGAAAGATCAGAACTTCCCTGCTAATGTCAGGAGCAAGATAAGGATGCCAATTTTGACCAGTGCAGTTTAGCATTATTGGAAGTTCTAGCCAGAACAATTAAACCAGAAAAAGAAATTGTAAAGGAAAAAGTAAACTATGCTTGTCTGTGAATAACTTGAAATAAAAAATCCTGAAAAAATCCACAGGAAAATTATTTAAACTAGTGAATTAACTTGAGAAAATTGCAAGGCAAGCTCAACACAAATACCACTTTTATTCTCATTTTCCAGCAAAAACATGATGTGAAAGATCTGGGAAGATTTCTCTGTTGGTATAGTGTTTCCTGCAAAAATAAATGAGGAACGGGTTTGATTTCAGCACCCATGTAAAAAGATGAGGTGTGGTGGCATACTCTTGTAATAGTAATGTTAGGATAGGGGTTAAGGCAGAGACATGGCACATCCTCGAGTCCTACTAGCCAGCAAACTTCACCTAATCAAAAAGCTCCATGTCCCAGTGAGAGACCCTGTCTCAGAAAACAAGATGAAGTGATCTTTGGCCTCCAGGTGCACCTTATATAAGTGTGTGAATACAAACACTCATATACACAATAATAATCTTTTTGAAAGCAAATTGAGAAATCCACTAAATGCACATTAAAAGTGCACATTTAACAAAAAAGCTCAAACTTATATACCAAAAATATCAAAACACTGTTGAAAAATTAATTAAGACTAAATAACTACAAAGACATCCCATGTTCCAGAACAGAACTGAGCTGTCAACATTAGAAAAGTAACTCTACAGAGTTAGTAATGTAAATGGTGATCAGTGTATTCATATGAAATTTCAAATAGAACAATCTTGAAGCAAAAAGAATTAAGTTGAGAGATTCCCATTGCCTGACTTCAAAATCATACTACAAAGTTCTAGTTATCAAAACGTAATACTTGTATAACGGTATAGAAAACCAATAAAGTCAAACTGAGAACCCAGAAATAAACCCATATACTTATGGCAAATTGATTTTTTTTGACAAAACTGCCAAATCCATATAATGGAAAAAGAGTAGCTTCTTCAACATAGATGGTAATGGTACAACTGAAAAAATTGGAACCCTTGTATATTTATATGGGAATAAAACTGTGCAATTAGCAAAACTTGGTTTACTCTTGAAAACCCTACATATGAATTATGTGATCCAGGAATTCCATTTCCAGGTATATCCTAAAAGAATTGAAAACAGGATGTCATTTGTATAATAACTAAAATGTTGGAAACAACATTTCATTTAAGTGTCCTTAAAACATCATTTAATGATTAAAAGAAATTAATTCCTTACATATGTCCCAATGTGAGCAAACCTTATAAACACTGTGCTAAGTGTAATGAGTCAGATACCTAAGGACAAATGTTATACAGTTCTATTTGTAATAACTTAGAATAGACAAATTCCTGAAACCATGAAGTACAGTAGAAGTTACCAGAGCTGTTATGGTTGAGTGATTTGTGGGAAGGTTTTGTTATTGTTGTGTTTTGTTTGGGTGCTGGGGAATCAAAACTGAAGTTTCACACCTGCTCAGCATTCACTCTACTACTGAGCTACACCCTTCATAAGTTGTTAGCGATTACAGTTCTGTTTGAGGTGATGGAAAAATCTTTGGTAATAAGTAGTGATGTTGGTAACACAATGCTGTGAATATAATTAAGGTTATTAGATTATATAATTATAAATAGTTAAAATGGCAGTTTTTATGTTTCACATATCAGGAAATTTTAAATGTATTAAATTTACAAAATTTGCAATTCTATCTAACCACACTTTCTCCATTCATGTACTCTTTTTTAAATTGGTAGAGAAAAAGTATTAAAGATAATACTTACAAAATAAATTGCATGATTATAGAAGTAGACTGAATAATTTTTTGCATTATTTATGAGAGAGGGGGAGAGTGTACATGTCATGGTGCACGAATAGAAGTCAGAAGATAAACTTTGAAAGGTCAGCTCTCTCCTGTAGGCTTCAGGGTATTGCATTCAGGTAGCTAGGCTTGTGAGTAGGCACCTTACCCACTGAGCTATCTTACCAGCCTTCACATCAATTCTTAAATCAGGCCATATGATACAATATTTTTGTTATTTCACTCATATAATTGAGAAATTTCTGTTTGCACTCTGAAAAATAGAGTTGCACTTATTGGTTGGCATCCTTTCAGAATGAAAATAGCAGGATTTCATTAGGAAATAAGTTGATTAAAATGCATTTAACATATTACTAAATTTTTTTTCCACTTCTCTTTTCTGTTCTTCTCCCTCTCCTCCTCTCATACTACTAAAAGTATGTCACTGCCTATCCAGACTTTTCAAATCTACCAAGTCGAGTTTTATTAGAAAATAAACTTTCATTCAACCTTCTTCCCACCCAAGCATATTATTTTAAGAAAATAGAATTAGGGGCTGGAGAGGTGGCTCAGGGGTTAAGCCTCTGCCTTGCAGGAGGAAGGTCCTGAGTTCGGATCCTAGACCCCACGTATAGACGCCGGGCAGAAGCGGGGGCGGCCTGCGTTTCTGACCCTGGTAGGCCAGAGCCTGTGAATCCCGGGGCAGAGTAAACAAGGAGGAGGTGGAAGCGTCCATGGTGGTTCCTGAATTCGCCTGTGGTTCTACACACACACACGCACACGCACACACGCACACACACGCTCAATTGAATACATAAAAAAAAATTAATAAAAAAGTTAAAAAAAAAAGAAAATAGAATTAGAAAAGTGGGAAAGTTGAGACAGTAATACAGTCAGTCACACCATCCATCCTTCCTTATGTCCACCCTTGATAATATTTTGCCACATTTGCTTATCTTTCCTTTTGTTCCTTTTAAAGCTATGCTGACTTGAGTTGCAAATGTCATAGCACTAAGTTCTACATGCTTCTTTATGAACATACCTACATGCCATGATAACAAGGACATAACCTATATACCACAATGCCTTTTTAACCTAATCAATTAATATTTCCATAATATCTAATGTTCAAATACACATTTTTTCCCTAGTTGCTGTAAAAAGTATTTTCTAAGCGCCTATCTGCAAGATCTATTGAAGAGTCACACATTGTATTTGACCATTTCATTTAATGTCTCTTAATTTGCAATTATCTTGTCATTTTTTTGTGTGTGTTCAGTAAATTGTCTCCTTTTTTCTCTAAAATTGTATAGGTAGACTATTATGATATAAAATAGGATGTTTTATTTGGTTTGACAAAATTATTTTTGCCATGATAAAAACCAGGTATCTTTATAGATTATGTTTAGAAATGTTCATGTATTCACTCAGAAACTTTATAATTATTAATTTTTTCAAATAGAAATATTCTGTAAGCCAGCATTTCTCAACTCTATATTATGTGGAGTAAAACATGAAACTATATTTGAAAACATAAAGTCATTTGTTCAAATGAGCTAAAACTGTGTGAAAACAAAGCTTTTTAAAATTATTTTGTCCTTCTGGAAATTGATAATACTTTGATTTTTGAGGTTGACAATATAAAGCATAAATAATAGAAAAGTATTTCAGGAATGTAAAGATTTAGATAAACATATTATAAATTATTTATAGCCATAAACTGGTGATAATGTTAATAGATGTTAAATCAGGTGTTAGCAAACTGCAGTCTATGATGATTGTTTATTTTTATACAGCCTGAAGATTAAGAAATTTTCTTTAATTTTGATGGTTTTATAAAAAAGTCAAAAAGGGTTAGGGGATGACTCAGTGGATAAAGGTACTTGCACGGAAACTTGGCAATCTGAGTTAGATCCCCAGAACCCATATGGTCGACAGAGAGAATCTACTTTTCCTGTCTCTCAAAAAGTCAAAAGAATAATTTCATGCTATGTGAATTTTATGGAATTTTTATTTCAGCATCTGTACAAAAAGCTGTATTAGAAAACTTCCACACCCTCTTCTTGATGTATTACCTGGCTACTTTTATGCTATAATTCCAGAGTTGATTAGCTGCCCAGAGATTATATGTCTGATAAAGCTTAAGATATTATCCCCTTGCTCTTTGAAGCTATGTTTGCCAACTCCTGTTCTAAAGTTCATTTAGCTCATTTTATCTAGTTTTATCTATCTATAGCTCATTTTATGTAGTTACATAGTTGTAGCTTATTCTATATTAAAAAATAAAAAGTTGCATAATTTAAAGAGGAAGTTGTAACGTACTAATTGTATTTTTTTCTTTTAAGATTGAAGACCCACTAGCTATTCTTATTCTATTTGACGAAGCCAGATATAATTTACTAAAGGGTTTTTATACAGCTCCTGATGCTAAACTGATAACATTGGCAAGTCTTCTGTTGCAAATAGTTTATGGGAATTATGAAAGTAAGAAACATAAACAAGGTTTTTTAAAGTAAGTATTTAATACAATACATATGTCATATGTTCAAGATGGTATTGAGCTAATAATAATTATGGAGCATAATTTGAAATTATTTATACATTGGTAGCCAGGCATGATGGTATATACTGTAATTCCAGAGAGGCTGAGACCAGAGAATCTGAATTACAGACTGCCCTACGCTACATAGAGAGAGTCTGTCTCAAAGCAAAACATAAAGTACAAAGCTATTTTTCTTATAGTTGATTATAGTTGTAGATGTTTCCTCTTTATATTTTTCTTTAACATACATTTAAACAAGTATGTTAATATTTGACTTAATAGGGGCTGGAGAGATGGCTCAGGGGTTAAAACTCTGCCTCGCAAGCAGAAGGTTCTGAGTTCGGATCTCAGGTCCCACAGAAAAAAACACCAGGCGGCACCAGCAGCGGGCTGCACTTCCGGCTGTGGTGGGTAGAACCTGGGAAATCACAGCGAAGCAAGAAGGAGGTGGAAACAATTCAGGATGATTGCCGAAGTCACCCTTGGTCCTTCACAGGGACACACAATGCCCTTTCGCGCTCTCTCTCTCTCTCTCTCTCTCTCTCTCTCTCTCTCTCTCTCGCCCTCTCTCTCTCTCTCTCTCTCTCACACACACACACACACACACACTTCTCTCTCAGGACACTGTGGAGAACTAAGGGTGACTTGAGGAATAATTGTGGAATCATCATGGATTACTTCTACTTCCTTTGTGCTTAGCTCTGGGATTTCCCAGGCTTACCCACTAGGATGGGAAGTACAAGCCTCCACCATTTCTGCCAGGCGTTTTTTGTTTTTTTGTTTTTTTTTTTTTTAAAGAATTTTTTTTTTTTTTATTCAACTGTGCGCATGTGCGTGTGTATGTGCGCGCGCGCGCGCGCGTGTGTGTGTGTGTGTGTGTGTGTGTGTGTGTGTGTGTATGTGTAGAACCACGGACGAATTCGCGAACCACCATGGACGCCTCCACCTCCTTCTGCCCCGGGATTCACAGGCTCCGCCCTACCAGGACCAGAAGCGCAGGCCGCCCCCCGCCTCCGCCTTCTGCCAGGCGTTTTTTATATGAGACCTGGAATCCGAACTCAGGACCTTCAGCTTGCAAGACAGAGTTTTACCTCCTGAGCCATTTCTCCAACCCAATACAAAAAAAATTATATAAGCAGATGTAATTAAAAATCCAGCATAAAAGTTTTATGCTCAGTCTTTGAGAGAAAGCACTAAGATTTTAGTACATTTAAGGTTATTGTGCTTTTCCATTTTGGAAAGCATTTTGTGGTTATTGAGAAGGTTTTTTTTCCCCCCAACTAGGCAGTTTTAAGATTTTATTACTTTCTCTGAACTCTTAAAATGAAAAGTTTTCTAATAGTTTTAAAACAGTGTTTTTCAGCTTAAAAAAATTTCTGTTTAAATCCATTTGTAATGGAAGAATTACTGTGCTTTAGCTGCTGAGATGTCTTACTTTAACTATGTTGGCATGTATGCTTGCAGTGAAGAAAACTTAAAATCCATTGTACCCATTACTAAGCTGAAAAGCAAGGCACCTCACTGGACAAATCGAATACTTCATGAATACAAGGTAATCTTCTTGATAGATGCAACGTAATCTGCTTGATAGAAATCAAAAGATTTTGTAGGTTCTTTGGTATGATACTAGTTTTTGTTTTCAACATAGATGTATTACATTCATAATCCTGAAATTAAAAGTGAATCTTCTAGAGCAAGGTATATTGATGATTAGTAGTCTCTCTTATCGAATACCTTCTGTATGATCAGGAGGTACAGAATACTATGGTCAGGACTAGAAATAAATTGAGATAAAACATCGTCCTTGCCCATTAGACACTATAAATCTATTAAAAGAGACAAATAACATTTTTGGGTCACAACTTAATTATTTTAATATTATTACTACAAAGGAAAAATACTTTTTAGGTAATGAGCTATAATTATATTAGAAATTGCTTAGTTTGACATATTTAAATTATCAAGAGTACAATTCGCCTTTCATATCTTCTATGTTTTTATTTTTTCAGAATCTTAGTACAAGTGAAGGTGTCAGTAAAGAAATGCATCACCTGCAGCGCATGTTCTTACAGAATTGTTGGGAAATTCCTACCTATGGAGCAGCTTTTTTCACAGGACAGATATTTACAAAGGCGAGCCCTAGCAATCATAAAGTCATCCCTGTGTATGTAGGTGTGAATATAAAAGGACTTCATCTTCTCAACATGGAAACTAAGGTAGCTTTTCAGCCATTTTTGAAGTTATATCTTGTAATATCTAAAATAACAGGACCCAACTGCATGAAGAAACTAGAAATGATATGTATACAAGACTATACATTATATTTTCATTTTTTGCAAAAGATAAGGGGAAACTGAATGACATTCAGTAAGGGGCTATAGCATGTTAATAATATATTTCTGCTTTGGAATATCTCTTGGCCATACAAGAGAAAAAATAATTTTTTTTGGCAGGATGGTATGTTTGTTTATAAGATGTTTTCAGTGAAAAGGGTACTGAACTATATATCATATTACTCTTGATCTAAAAAGTGGAGGGGCTGGAGAGGTGGCTCAGGGGTTAAGCCTCTGCCTTGCAGGAGGAAGGTCCTGAGTTCGGATCCCAGATCCCACGTATAGACGCCAGGCGGAAGCGGGGGCGGCCTGCGCTTCTGGTCCTGGTAGGGCGGAGCCTGTGAATCCCGGGGCAGAAGGAGGTGGAGGCACCCATGGTGGTTCGCGAATTCGTCCGTGGTTCTACACACACACACACACACACACACACGCACACACGCACGCACACATACACACGCACATGCGCACAGTTGAATAAATAATAATAAAAAAAAAATACCCAGTGGATATGGTATAGTCTATAATTCAAGCCTGGAAAGGTGGGGACTGGGAAACTTCAAAGCAAAGCAATAAGGAGGTAGAGCAATCCATCCTTTAGCTTAGCTTCCATAGGTACACACATTCAAGTGCACTCTTATATACATGCCTGCACACATGTACACCCATTCACATGCAAACACACAGCAAAACATACTGCTATTGTGTTCATAAAAACTTCTTTTTAGAGCTAGGGAGATGACTTGGGTTAAGGCTTTTAGCAAAGGACCTGAGTTCAGATTCCCAGTTCCCATGTAAAAATGCTAAGCAGAAATAGTGGCAACCTGTACTTATGGCTCTAGAAGGTGGAAACTGGAGCAAAGCAATAACGAGGTGGAGCAATCCAGGATGACTCCCAATGCCACCACCTTTTGGCTTCCATAGGTGCGCACACACATGCACGCGCACACACGCACGCACACACAAAGTGTTGGATCCTTTAAGAAAGTAAACCAAGTCATTGAGAACTTGAGTTAGATGACTTTTGACTATATCTTAAATTTAATTTCCAAGTGCATGCGTGTGTGTGTGTGTGTGTGTGTGTGTGTCAGAGAGCACTGGATGTCCTGTGGAGGACCAAGGGTGACTTCGGGAATCATCCTGAATTGCTTCTATCTTCTTTTTGCTTCAATCTGGGATTTCCCAGGCTCTGCCCACCAGGGCCAGAAATGCAGGCTGCTGCTGTTTCTGCCTGGCAATTTTACACGTGACTCTGGATCCAAATTTACAACCTACTATTGTGAGACAGAGTGATTTTTAACTATCTTATTTAAGGTTCATGTAACACAAAGTCATAGACTGAGTCACTTATAAACAATAGAAATTTATTTTTCTTAGTTCTAGAACTGTGTTCTACAAGTCTGAGAGAGGACAAAAGCAATTCAGGTTCTGGTTGGGGCCTCTACTGTGATGCATATTGCTAGCATTTTGCTGTTTCTTGCATGCAGGAAAACTAAGTCTTAGTGGCATACATACGCAATCTTACCACTAGGAAAATAATGGTTTTGAGATTACCCTCACCTAGAATACACAGTGAGACTCTGTCAGAAAGGGATAGGAGAATTAAAAGTATATATAGTATATGACGTGGTGGCATCATTTCAAAGATTAGGATTAGTTAAACTTTGGGAAAACAAGATTTAATATGGGATTTTGACCATCTGTTACAATACTAAAAGAAATTTTAGTTAATTTGTTATAAACTATAGTCCTTTTTTTTGAATGTGTGTGTGATACGTATGTGAATGTTCATGTGTGGCACTTGTGCATGTATGTGTGTCAGTTATACACTTGAATGTGGAGGCCCAAAGGTGACATTGAGTAACTTCTTTGATTGCTTTATTTATTTATTTACCTTATTTATTGAGACAGGGTCTTCTACTGAAACCAGAGCTCTCCAATTCTGGCTAGTCTTGCCAGCCAGCCAGGTCCCCCAAGATCTCTACCACCCAGTGCCAGGATTACTTCTGCATGATTTTTACATGGGTCTGGGGATAGAAACTTTAGCTCTTATACTTTTATGGCAAGTACTTTGCCCACTGAGCCATAGCCCAGTTCCTGGTGCTCCTTGTTGTAATCAATGTAATTATAAAATGCAGGATTTCCAGTTTTTTATAAAGGCAGAATGAACTATGATAATAGTTTAATAAATGTTATATATTACTTTATTTTCTTTATTAAGATTTGTTCAGAATAGATCGTTTCCCAAGTTATTTATTATCAATTTAAACATTTTAAAAGGTCATTTTGATTGAGAAATAGCCTCATAAATTTAATTTTTACTTTCCTCATCTTTTATGTCTTATTATGTAGTCACTTGTTAAAGTAAACCAATTATAGTTGAGTCATTTCATATTAACTGGACATCAGTCTTATAGGCAACTGTGATTTTACTGTTCTGTTAGATGTGCCTGTGGGATGCTCTAGAGACTGATTACCAGCAAAGGGCAGAATAGCATATTATTTCAGTTTGATTTCCCGAAGTCCTTTATAGTTTGCTTTCAGGCCACTTGCTTATTTTGTTTAAACTGTTTTATTGACATAAAATAGGCCATTGCTTTTCTCTGTCCGTGTATTAATTTTTTTTTTTAAAGAAGAAGAAGCAGGGCAGTGGTTCACATCTGCTGCACCAGCACCAGAGGGGGAGGACAGGCAGATTCCTGGAGTTTGTTTACTAGTGTTTAGATGGTGAGCTCCAGATTCAGATTCAGTTAAAAGACTTCATCTCAAGAAATAAAGGGGGGAGAGAGAGAGATTGAGGGGGGAATATACCTCCCACCATTGCAAGAAAATTTCTTCTTTATGTACCAGTATTTACAAATCCTTACTAGAATGGATGGAAAAGCTCCCATTTCTGACGTTTTTATTTTTTTGGCAGTATCTCAAGTAGCTTGTGCTGGTCTCTGTAGCCAAGGGTAACATTGAATTCCAGATCCTGTGGC
Source organism: Typhlomys cinereus (assembly GCA_023101885.1). Lineage (NCBI taxonomy): Eukaryota > Metazoa > Chordata > Mammalia > Rodentia > Platacanthomyidae > Typhlomys > Typhlomys cinereus. The sequence continues at coordinate 4,184,551 of JALPQD010000050.1, read as the reverse complement.
CTCTATCTCTCAGGTCCTGGGATTAGAAGATTAGAAGCATGTGCCATCACACCTGGCTAAATGTTACTTTTAAGTCCATTTTAATGTAACAGTTTCTAATTATATTACAGGCATTACTCATCAGTCTCAAATACGGATGTTTTATGTGGCAGTTAGGAGATGCTGATACTTGTTTTCAGATCCATAGTATGGAAAATAAAATGAGCTTTATAGTACACACAAAACAGGTAAGGGTTTATAATTATTTTGTACTTCTAATAATGAACTGAAGTTTTAGTTGTTATTTCTTTGAGAAAGTGACATAGGGGACTGGAGAGAAAACTCAAGTGTTATAGCCTTTGCCTCAAAAGCAAAAGGACCCCTGTAAAAGCACTGGACATAAATGGTGGCAGCATGCAATTTTGGTTCTGGGAGGCGAAGCCTGGGAAACCGCAGAGCAAGCAATAAGGAGGTAGTGCTATCCAGGATGATTCCTGATGTCATCCTTGAATCTCTACAGGCACACAATTTAAGTGTCCTATAATGTCTACACAGGATTTCCACATATCCCATAAGATACTGGATGGGCATAGTGGCCTATCCATGTTTCTACCCCAGAAGGTAGAGACTTGGAATTCCCAGAGCAAGCTGGCAAGACAGACTAGTCCTATAAAAGAGCCCAGAATTTAATTAGCGTCCCAGGCTCAAAATAGTAAGGTAGAAGGGCAATTGATGGGCCTCCACAGCATGCAAGCTCATATGTGCATGCAACCACACTCACACGTGCATGCAACCACACTCACACACACATGAAAGTGACAAAACAGGGCTGGAGAGGTGGCTCAGGGGTTAAGTCTCCGCCTTGCAGGCGGAAGGTCCTGAGTTCGGATCCCAGATCCCGCGTATAGACGCCAGGCGGAAGCGGGGGCGGCCTGCGTTTCTGGTCCTGGTAGGGCGGAGCCTATGAATCCCGGGGCGGAGGAGGTGGAGGCGTCCATGGTGGTTCCAGAATTCGTCTGTGGTTCTACACACACACAGACACGCGCGTGCACACATACATACGCACACGCTCACAATTGAATTAATAAAAATTTAAAAAAAAAACCTGACAACTGAAGTTGTCTTTAAAAAAAAAAGAAAGTGACAAAACAAAGGCAGTTAGCCCATTTAACTTCTAGTATTAGATGAAATTTAAATATTAAGACAAGGAAAAATGAAAGGCCTTTCCTAGATAAAGTGAAAAACGGAACAAGATAATTAGGCTCTTTTTTATGTCATTTCTTTAAATTCTGCTTAGTGATTCTCTGTGTCTTCTGTCCTTTTCTTTTCTTAAACCTTATCCTGTCTGAGCCACTGGTTCTATTCAGGTCACTTCTTAAATTATTTCAAAAATTCTTGAGCAAATTCCTTTTCTGTGCACAATTTCTTGGTAGGCTGTCTCCTGCTGAGAAAGTTCCCTTTCAAATAAATTTGAAACTGCTCACTGCTATGCATGTCTTCTAAAACTTCATATGTTCCATATTTATTGTTAACATGTATTTTACTTTGTAGGCTGGTCTTGTGGTGAAACTGCTAATGAAGCTAAATGGACAATTAATGCCTTCTGAAAGAAATTCCTAAAAGGAAAAGAGCTGGTACTCAAGCTACCACATTTTGAAATGCAGAGTTTTTTCCATGAAAGATTTGTTAAAATACTACTTTTAACAAGGCATTTTGGTCTCTTGTAATGTGTATATATATGTATGCTGTTACATACATTGTACAGAATCTGTACTTATATTTGGTGTGTAATATACCACTTAGTTTTATATGCTATTCATAAGCTATTCTACTTTTTGAGAGAAACACATACAGATGTAGATGGACAGTCTGTCTACTGTTAAACAAAACAGTAAGCTTTATTTAAAAAAAAGTTATTTTTGGTAAATGGTAACGAATTTGGAGTGGAGTGTGATGAGATTAAAATTAGCTTTGATATAACTTTCTGTGTTATTGAAAATTGACATGATTTGAATAAATAAAATATATTTTCTATTTGGACCTGCTACTTAAAACATTTCTTGTGTAATCTATAAATAACCTGCTCCTGTTTTTAAAATTCTTATTTGTATATCTAGCACAAGTACTGTTCCTCAATCCCTTTCATCATATTTATTTAACAGAATTTCAGATGCTCATTCTAATCAATTTTGTTCATTTTCTGAAGGTAGCAAGAGCTATAAATATTTTCTGAATTATTTTTAAAACCCCAGACCCCCCCCAAAAAAAACCAGACCTAATAAGGAATTTATGTCCGAAGTTAAGAAATCATACCACTGGCTGACATACAAGCACACATACTCATACACTAATTTAATGTAACAATCTCTAGATGGCAGTAGTTGGACTTGTTAAAGCCATGCTATATTTTTGTGACTTGACTTGTGACTACATATAACATTCTCTCCAGACTTATCATTAGTCTCAGATTGATGTGCTCTTTCAGAAATGTACTGGCCATCTTACAGATTGCAGATAATTTTTATATCATTTACTACTATTCACATTAGCTGTTTATTTTTATTGGTACTATATCTTATCCTTATTAAAATTAAGATTATGTGGTTAAGGTAAACAAGAAACCCTGTTTTATCTTTAATTCTGTGCTAGGTAGGCTCTTTGGATTCTGTGTCCGTTTCATCTACTCCATGCTTCATTGTTGGCAAACACCTTACAATCTCAAGCCTAAAATCTCAGCTCTAATTTCTTTCTGAATTCTAGATCTTAATTTTAAGTTCGTGTTACTCTAGCCCCACTGATTGATAAGGAATCTTGGCATCATCATCACCATCATAGCTGAAAGCAGAATTGGTTTTATCCATTCTATCCTCCCATGTATTTATTTCCTATTTGGTTAATTAATGGTATTGTCAAATTACCTCCATTTGCTTAGCCTGAAAATGGTGTTTTCTTCAACTTTTTTTTTCTTTTTTTTCTCTCAATGTATAAATTATGTTGACCACATAAAGTAACTTTCTCATTCCCTCTCTCTGGTACCCACTAGTTGAAATCCCTCCATGAGTTATTACAGCACATGGCTTCTTAATCCCTACACAGGCTCCATATGGCTTCCTAATCCCTACACAGGCTCCATACTCTGCCTGTCTGGGCACACTGATGGCAAGTTTACCTTACTGTAAAAAACTCATTATTATGAAAATTTTTCCTGACTTCTGTATTAGGATTCTTTGAAGGAACAAAGCCAATAGAACGGCTGTCTCCATAACTGATTGGCTGAAAACCCATGAGTGCTTGGCTGACAAACCTGGATGTCCTGCAATCCCAATCTGTGCCGAAGGCCTGGAGGGCCGCTAATCTGTAGTCCACATTGGGAGGCTAAAGAAGCTGGGTCAGATGCCAGTGGATGTCTGTGGCAATCAGTGGCAGCCACAGGAGGAAACATTCACTAGCAAGTAAGAAATAAAGGCAAGCAAGCACATAGCTCTGCTTTGCCCTCTGACAGTTTATTTGTATTGCCCACTATGGGCAGTGGTCTCTCCTCAGTTCTTGTAAATGTCATTGAAAGGTCTCCAGAGTAGCACTGTTTTGATTCCGGATGTTTTAACTATCGGGATTAATCTTTGAAATCTTCATTACATGCAGAATTAAAACCTTAAAAATAAACACAAGGTTCTTAATACTCTTGTTGCCAATGACTGAGTAGCAGGGATCCACATACCCTATTGTCAATAAGAACCATGTCAAAGTACTAAATCTGTAAGAAATAATAAAATTAAAAATGGCTCAGGCAACATGGATACTGAAAACTGAATGTTACAGAATAGTCTAAAAATTATTGCCTGGGTTACCTGATAATCCCACTCCAGGACAAGGTAGGGATGAGCCTTCTGCCCCACTTCTCTTTAAGCTCTTTTCCCTACTTCTCTAAGGAGTAAACAAGGTGTGCTCCAATTCAACAAGGAAAAACAATGATAGTTTGCTAACGATACCATAAAATGAAGCAAAATTACACAGCATAGATGAAAAATTGTTTTTAAAGCAAGCACCTCCCCAGCACGTGGAATGATTAGTTGATATAGAACTTTGTAATTACATCAGTGCTGTGATTTGAATTGTTCCGTCCCCTCAAAACGCATGTTGAAATTTAACCTCCGTTGTGAACTATTAAGAAGGTAGAAACAGGGCTGGAGAGGTGGCTCAGGGGTTAAGCCTCCGCCTTGCAGGCAGAAGGTCCTGAGTTCGGATCCCAGATCCCACGTATAGACGCCAGGCGGAAGCCGGGGCGGCCTGCGCTTCTGGTCCTGGTAGGGCGGAGCCTGTGAATCCCGGGGCAGAAGGAGGTGGAGGCGTCCATGGTGGTTCCCGAATTCGTCCGTGGTTCTACACATACACAGACACACACGCACATGCGCGCGCACATACACACGCACATGCACACAGTTGAATAAATAATAATAAAAAATTAAAAAAAAAGAAGGTAGAAACAATTCTGATATGCAGTCATTGGAACGGTGCCGATGGTTTGAATGCTGATGACTTTATTACAGAGTTTGCAGAACACAGGCACATGTGTGCTCTGTCAGCAGAAACACCCAATGGAGTGTTACAAAGCCTTGACTGTGAACTTCACACTGAGTCATGAATCAGAATAAACCTTTTTCTTTATAATTCAGTCTAAGGTATTGTGTTAACAGAAAATGGACTAAGACTTCCATGAACTCAATTGTATAAGTAAAGTAAGACAAGTATAATTCCAGACCAGTAATTGGCAAATCATTTTTCCCATTATTTAGAGAATTATTAGTTTCTATAATCTTTTAATACAATCTTCTTATGTACCTCAGGATGTTCCTGAAACTCAGTTCTCTTGCTTGAGCCTTGAATTACAGACATACAACCACCACAGGGTCTCGAGTTTGTAATTTCAGATGTTTTTATTACAAGGTTTTTTTTTCCTATTTCTTTCTAAAAGAACCTTTTATGAGGTTCTTTGCATCTTAATATTCTCCAGATCTTCTGATGGATATTTCGGTTATATTAGGCTGCTACAAAATTAGAATCATTTCATCTCCAGACACATCTCACTCTGCAGCGGCATTCAACAGCGATTGCTAAGGGAAACAATGGTGGCGCACATCCGTCACCTGCGGGGGAGGGAAGGGGGCGGAGAAGGAGGGGACACGCTTTGGTTGCCTCCAGAGGCTCACCCTCATTCTGGTTAGAGGTCTGGCAGTCAGACCGTCTGCTCCGAAGTAACCTGTTGGGGAGATCAAGCTCCTTAAGGAAGTCTGGCCCAAGGTGGCACTTAGCACGCCACCTTCATCGTTCCTAGATCACCCACTGCCCTTCGCCTGAGCAGACCCTGAGAACAGGGTGGAAAATAAAGCTCCGCGGGGGAACTCCAATAGCTACAGGTGAGAACTTGTAGTCCAGCCCTGGAGCCCCTCAAAACAAAATCAAAACATTCCAGCTGCAACATCTCAGGGAGGGGCCGGGCACCGCACAGCACTGAGCCATGTTCCGGATCCACCGCAGCACCCCGTGTGACCCACAGCCAGCTCATAAACGCCCGGGGTGCGGCCAGAGGACACCACTTGGCGGGCCGCACCTCTCAACCAACAGCAGCCGCTGGGTCACGGGACATCGCACCCCCTGCCAGTCCCCGCGGAGCCTCGCAGTATGGTGGAAGGTGCCAGGTGACCCTCGGCGCTGTCACTTCCTGCCAGGGTCCTCCAAGCCGCGGCCAGTGTCCTTTCCCTCACTCCCCCTCAGCACCTGCAGCCTTGCACGTCCTCCTCTCTGCATCACGTGTTTTTATCCTGGCCCAGGTTCCTTTGGCCTTTTCTGAGTCTTCCCCACACTCCTGGAAGCAGTTTGTGTCCTGGCTCCCTGTATGTCCATATTCTTCAGAAACACAGTGACTACTTTGTATCCTAACATTGGTATAATAGTTGTTAGATTGGAATTTTTATTTGTAGAATTTTAATATGATTTCAAGAACAATGTGATAATGCATGCATTCAATAATAAACTACCTTTACTAGGGAATTATATATAAAAATAATTTGTTATAAAATATTTTTATATTAAATTATTCCTTAGAGAATTAAGATAATAATATTACAATTTACTTATAGTTTTGACATCTTTGTTACAATTCTTTTAATATTAACATTTATTTTGTAGGATAAAAGGAAAAAAGAAGATGAAAGAGTAGAGTTACAATACAATCTTAATCTTCAATTGGTATAAAACCTGTCAGGAACTAAGATGTCTTTTGAGGAGAATACTTCAGAGATGGAAGAAATTACTAATCTCAATAAGAAAGAGTCTAGATCGCTTTCCGGGGAGCAGTCTGGATTTGTTGCAGAAACATCAGATTCATTTAATGAATCCTCTCGTTCCCTGAAAGAGAAATCTTCCAACCAGTTTTATGAGCCATCATATCCTCCAAATGATATATTACAATCAACATCCTCCTCTACAATGAAATCTAACAGAAATGAAGAAAAGATAAATGTCCAATATTCTGAAACTAGTGTTGCAAATGTCAGCCCACCATCAAAAGAAACTTCACAAAGTTCAATGTTATCTGAGTCTGCGGTGACTGAATACTATCAGATAGTCGATTACCCAGAAGAAAATGGAGTAGGAGAAGTTAGTTCACGAATCTATGAAGACAGTGAATTTGATTTAGAATCAGATGACTTCACAGTTAATCTCGAGGCCAAGGGTTTACAAGAATTCCCTGTGGACATTTTAAAGGTCAAATATGTAAAATATTTATACTTGGATAAGAATCAAATAAAAACCTTTCAAGGGGCAGACCCAGGAGATCTTCTGGGACTTGAAATCCTGTCCTTGAAGGAAAATGGATTACGATCACTTCCAGTGGAAATTCAGTTTCTTCACAATTTAAGGATATTAAACGTCAGTCACAACAACATATCATATATACCTAAAGAAATATTACAACTTACAAATATGAGCCAACTCTTTTTAAACAGTAATTATATTGAGAATTTTCCTTCTTTTGGCTTAGAAAATCTTAGAAACTTGGAAGTATTAAATTTGGGTAAAAATATGTTAACACATATACCAGACTCTCTGCTTATTCTGAAAAACTTGAGAGTTCTCAATCTGGAATATAACCAATTAACAATATTTTCTAAAGTTCTGTGCTTCCTTCCAAAATTAACATCACTAAATCTTTCCGGAAACCTAATAGGCAGTTTGCCTAAAGAAATTAGGGAACTTAAAAATTTAGAAAGCCTTTTACTAGATCACAATAAACTTACCTTTTTGGCTATAGAAATTTTTCAATTACCCAAAATAAAAGAACTTCAGCTGGCTGACAATAAATTGGATGATATTTCACACAAAATCGAGAATTTCAGAGAACTTAGGATTCTTAATCTTGATAAAAATTTATTGGATATTATACCAAATCAAATATCCCAATGTGTAATGCTGGAATCCCTTAGTCTTAGCGATAACAAATTAATAGAACTTCCTAAGAATATTCATAAGCTTAAAAATTTAAAGAAACTCCATGTAAACAAAAATAAGATGACAAGAATAAGTGAAGACATCTTACATCTAAATAATATATGTAGTCTTGAATTTTCAGGAAATCTAATCACACATATTCCTATTGAAATAAAAAACTGCAGAAAAATAACTAGAGTTGAATTTAATTACAATAAAATAAAGCATTTCCCAGTAGGATTGTGTGTTTTAGACTCACTCAATTCTATGAGTTTTAGTGGAAATTCTATTTCCGAAATACCTGTGGATATATCTTTCAGTAAAAAGCTGTTTCATATAGAGTTGAGTGAAAACAAACTACTCACATTTTCAGTGCACTTCTGTGCTCTTGCTAATCTTGAATACCTGGACCTCGGTAAAAATCAAATTAAAAAAATTCCGCCATCTATTTCTCAAATGGTGTCACTCCGTGTACTTATTTTGTCTGGTAATAAGTTTGAAACTTTCCCTAAAGAATTGTGTACTTTAGAACACTTGCAAGTACTTGACCTTTCAGAAAACCGTTTGCAGAAAACATCTCCAGAAATACGTCATTTAAAAGGAATGCGGAAATTGAACTTATCAAGTAATCAGTTTATATATTTTCCTACTGATTTGTGCCATCTTCACTCACTGGAAGAGCTGGATATAAGTCAAGCAAATGGGAAAAAGGTAAGAGTGATGTTGTAGGAACCGGGGAAAGGGAGACCAAAGGGATAAAAGGTACAGTGTATTTGCATGTGCTCCTGTGTTTTACTATACTTAGATGAAATGCTTTATGTTTGAAGCCAAAACATGGCGAACAGATGCACTTTTTAACACCATAGCTTTATAAGAAAAGATTTCATTCAAATTCAGTCAATTAAACTTGACAATTTTTATATTCTCTTTCTGCTTCAGTGTAAGATGTTTTGGGACTTGGGGGAAGGGAGAACTTCAGCAATTAAAACAGTTGATGTGCAAGCAAGAGGATAAGTGTTCAGATCCCCCCCCAGACCCCATAAATAATGCCAGGTCGGCAAAGCTGTCCAGTTATAATTCCAGTCTCAGAAGACAGAGCCTGGGTAGGAATTCCTGTAACAAGCTAGCCTAGCCTATCAGTGAGCTCTGGGTTTGATTAGAGACCCTGACTCAAAAATAATAAAATGATCATCTAAAGTTCACCAATTGGCCATCTGCGATTACCCTCCTCACACGCTGTCACTGAAATTAAGTGTGCTCATTAAGTGTGCTGTGGGTCAAATTCAGGTCCTCAATGTGCCACAGACACTTTACTGACTGAACCATCTCTCCAGTCCCTATTCTAAGAAGTTTTAAAGTTGCAAATATCATATAAACACCATTTCAGTTCAGAGGTACACCATTTCCTAGTATTTGCATGATCTTAATTTTGATTCCCCACTACCAAAAAAATCTAGAAAATAGAGAAAATAAGTTAAAGAATTATTCCACAAGGAAACTATCATAGTAAACCTACTAATATATATTGTTTTAATGCATTGTCTCTTTTTCTTATATGGGCTTATAAATGACTATATAAACTGTAAATTCAATCTTAAATTTACTCTATATTTCATAAGCATTTCTTCTTGATAGGACATAATAATCTCTCCTAATAATTTTTATAATCAATACATAGCTTATGAAACTAATTTTTATTATAATAATGCTATAATAAATTGCATACATATAGCTTTTTACATATTTTGACTGTTTTCTTGGGAAATTTCTCCTAAAGAATTGGTAGAGGGGCTGGAGACGTGGCTCAGGAGTTAACCCTCTGCCTTGCCGGACAAAAGTCCTGAGTTCGGATCCAAGACCCCATGTATAGACGCCAGGCGGAAGCGGGGGCGGCCTGTGTTTCTGGTCCTGGTAGGGCGGAGTCTGTGAATCCCAGGGCAGAGTAAACAAGGAGGAGGTGGAGGAGGTCCATGGTGGTTCCCAAATTTGTCCGTGGTTCTACACACACACATACATACACACACGTGCACACACCATACATGCACAATTGAATAAATAATAATTTTTTAAAATTAAAAAAAAGAATTGGTAGAATGACTATTTATTTGTTGCCATGCTAGTGATAAAACCCAGGTTTAAACAAGTTGTGCTTCACTACTAAATTATACCTCAAGCCCAGGAAATACTTTATTAGTATAAAAAATTACTGATTTATCTTAAGATCTTACCACAGCTAATATCTAACAATCTTTACTGTTGAACTATTATCTAAATATTCCTCAAAATCTGGTCTCAAAGGTTTTGGTTCCACGCGCACAATTGAATAAACAAGACAAACAAGTAAACAAAAAACACTCTATAGTTGGGCATGTAGCTCAGTTAACTTATTGGACATTTTAAAATATAATGCTGTTTTAGTAATATATTTCTAGCAATGCTTCTTTAGGATATACTGGCCTAAGTAAATGGAACAAATAAATATACATGTTATAAGAAAGTTGCAGTTGAATGAAAAGATATTTTTGATTCTATAATAGTCAGCTAATTCATGGACTAATTTATAATACTTGGACTCTCTCTGTATCCTAATTGTGACTATCTCTAAGATGATGTCCATTACAAAGTATCTGTTTAACAAAATAAAGGATGCTCTGCAGGATTCACCCTTCAACAGTAACAATTCCATTGTCACATTGCTATCAGATACTATGTTATATTGAACATGTAATTAAAGTGTATTTGTTTGAAGGAAATTCACATGACACACCTTCCCACTTATGTAGATCTAGCTCCTCCTACATGGGCCTGTCTCTCAGGTTTCTTACCACACACTGCTCTCTGTGCTCATTATCTTCTCAAGAGCCATGTTTATGCTTAATGTTTATCTTGATTTTTAATGTCCTGTAACTTCAATTCTTCCCATTCTAAGAGGCCATTCAAGCTTTTATACGCTCCAAGCAGCTTTCCTATAGTTCTCTGGTTTATACTGATGTGCTTTCTCTCAGTTTTCATACATCTTTTACTGCTTGCGCTTTGTTTTGGAATTGGATTATTGTTTGATGATTTGACATATTTGTTTTTTGCTCCTTGAACCAAATTTTGATCTCTTTGAAATTAGGGAGTCTCTTCTGCTACTTTCACTTCTGGAAGAATGTGGAGCACCAACATCCATTACGTTTCTCACTGCTTCAAGTACCTTGAGGAACTCCCATGTTTTAAGTTTTGTTGTCTTCTAGAACAAGAACAAAAGTTGCTCATTACATGTTTATTTTCTTTGCACATTTGTTTTCTTCTTTCCTTTAACAGAGGTGTTTTCATAATTACTATTTTGCAACATTCTTTGGGGGGTTTGTTTTTACACATGTATGTATGTTGTGTGCTTGTACCATAGGGCACTTGAGTGTGTGTGCCTATGAAGGATTAAGGGTGACATTAGGAATGATCCTGGATTGCTCTATTTCCTTATTGCTTTTGCTCTGGGATTCCCAGGCTCTGCCTTCCAAGTTCAGAAGTGTAAAGTCAGGGCTGGAGAGGTGGCTCAGGAGTTAAGCCTCTGCCTTGCAGGCGGAAGGTCCTGAGTTCGGATCCTAGACCCCACGTATAAAAGCCAGCGGAAGGGGGGGGTAGCCTGCACTTCTGGTCCTGGTAGGGTGGAGCCTGTGAATCCCGAGGCAAAGTGAACAAGGAGGAGGTGGAGGCGTCCATGGTGGTTCCTGAATTCGTCCGTGGTTCTACACACATACACGCATACACACGCACACACACATACATGCGTACAATTGAATAAATAACAAAAAAAATTAAAAAAAAAAGAAGTGCAAAGTCATGGCAATTTCTTGGGGATCTAAACTCAAGTCATTTTGCTTGCAAGGCAAAGACATTAACCCCGGAGTCATCTCCCCAGCCTGAAGCACTTTTTGTAATCAAAATTTTCATTTGAGTCCACCTTATTCTCTGTGACTCTACTGTTGTGCATTGTCATGGTTTGAATATAAGCTGCCCCCCACAGGCTCATGTGTTTGAATCCTTAGTTGATGTTTGGGAAGGTTGTGGCAACTTTAGGAGGCAGAGCCTTGCTGGAAGAAGTTATGTTAGAAGGGGTGGTCTTTGAGATTGGTTAGTCCTACCCTGTTTCAGTGAGAAGTTTGCCTTTGAAGTTTGCAGTTAGCTCTCTCCTTACTGCTTCCATGAAGGTCATGACTCAAGCCAACTCCAGCTTCTGTGTCAGCCATGTCTTTTCTGTCATAAAAGCCTGTATCTCTCCTCTGCAACCGTAAGCCAAATAAATTTACTTTTTTCCCCATTAAGTTGCTTAAGATTGAGTGTTTTCCCACAGCAGCAGAGAGAGTAACTGCTACATACATTTATTCAACATCTGTGTTTGGAAACACATCTACAAGAAGAATAAAATAGACTTATTGTATCATTTAAAACTCTAGTGAAAACATACAAGAGCTGAGTAAGAGCAGTGTTGAGAGTAGGAATGAAGATAATGAAGTGATCAAATTTGTGAATGAGTAGTCAGAAATACTTCAGGGAGGAAAAGAGGCCAATACAGCATTACTTTAGGGAGAGAAGAAAGGAGTAGAAGCCATTGAACCCTGGGTGAGGGGGGAGCAAAGAAGAGGGCTTACAACTCGCAGGGTTAAGTGGGTGGCATTGGCCAGACTGGATACTGTGAATTTCAGCTAGTTTGTGGCCCCCTCCCAAAATTACTGTGCATGTGTTTTGCATATGTGAGTGTGTGTGTACAGATATGTGTATAAGAGGGCACTTGAGTGTGTGTGCCTGTGAAGGCCCAAGGGCGACATTAGGAATCATCCTGGATTGCTTTACCTCCTTATTGCTTTGCTCTAGAGTTTCCCAGGCTCCACCTTTCAGGGCTTCCTGAAATATTGGCCCAGCATTTTTATTTGGGATCTGAAGGATCCCAATAAAAAGTAAATTTATTTGGCTTACGGTTGCAGAGGGGAGATACTGGCTTTTATGACAGAAAAGACATGGCTGACACAGAAGCTGGAGTTGGCTTAAGTCATGACCTTCATGGAAGCAGTAAGGAGAGAGCTAACTGCAAACTTCAAAGGCAGACTTCTCACTGAAACAGGGCAGGACTAACCAATCTGAAAGACCATCTCCTTTTGCTTGGGAGACAAAGACTTTTGCCCCTGAGTCATCTCCCCTGCCTCTCATTTGATTTTAGAAAAATAGTCATATAAATATTTGTAGATTTAAAAAGCATAATTGTTTCATTTTTGTTGCAGTTAACAAGACTTCCAGAAGAGTTGTCACGTATGATTCAACTTAAAAAACTCAATATCTCAAACAATGCAATCAAAGAGATCCCCAAGAATGTAGGAGAATTGAGAAATCTGGTTACGTTAGATGCATACAACAACAAAATAAATTCTCTTCCACCATCTTTTTTGTCTTTAAAAGCTCTGCAGCACCTAGACCTTAGAGGTAAGTGTACAGTAGAGTTAATGAGTAGAATCAACAAGTAAAAATGCTAATGTTTGAGGTGCAATATTTGCTGATATAAAGCTCAATGACACAGTCAATATATACATTAAGTGGGCAGTGCTCTCCTAGGTCCAGGAAATGAGAGCACAGTTCAAGTCTTGCCTGAAAGATCTCACAGTATAGCTCATGTACTTTCATTCATTTTCTGTCTTCTCTGCCAGTCATTCAATATGTCCTTGCTGACTTCACCCTTATCCCTATGCAATATCAGATCAGCATTTTCTTTTCTGATTGGTTCTCTTGTTTCCCCTCCTGCACTTGGCCACACTCTGATAGCATACAGTCTTTCATGTGACTAACCTCTCTCTCAAAAACAGAAAAGGCTGGAGAGATGGTTCAAGGGTTAAGACTCTGCCTCACAAGCAGGTCTTAAGTTCAGATTCCAGGTCCTGCACTTCCAGCTCTGGTGGGCAGAGCCTGGGAAATCCCAGAGCTAAGCGAAGAGGAAGTAAAACAATCCAGAATGATTCCCAATGTCACCCTTGATCCTTCACAGGGACACACAGTAACCTCTGAGACAAACACACAGACAGACAGACACACACACACATACACACGCGCACACACACACACGCGCGCACACACACTAAAGTTTAAAAAAATTAAGAAAGAAAAGGAAAACTGACTCACTTGCTCAGAAGATTTCAGGAATATTTTCCATGGATAAGAAATACTGATAGTATTTTTCATAGTAATTTCTATTATGAATATTTTAAGACTTACAAGAAAATAAATATCTACACACCTGTAACACACCTGTATATAGGAGATACAAGGTGCTAACACCTAATGATACTTTGAGATAATTTTTGTTATTGAGAAATAAGAGTTCTAACTTGTACTTCTATTGAAGTCAGCCTGCATTATTGCTGATAAATGACTATCAAATGGCTTAAGGGAACAAGGGGTTTATTTCCTTATGACAGTCCGGTTACAATTCATAGTCCAGCTTGAAGGAAGAGCGAGCATGCATCAACACCAGGGCTGAGGGAACTGGCCACACCATCACCATATAATGGCTGAGAGAAGGTCGATCCTTATTTGCCAGACCAGTATGTCTGGCCAAGTGTACACAAGGATGCCAACTCTCTCAATCAGCTGTCTGTATTTTATTCCAAGTCCTAATTCCACCCAACATGGGCTGGGCTTTCTTCATCAGCTAGACAATCTCCTGCAGGTTTGTTCTGGGCTTAACCTAACCACTAATTCTCTACAAATGTGCCCAAAGTTCAAACCCTCAACTGTCAAGTTGACACCTGTGCCTAACTATGATAATTTCTTTCTCCTCTATACTCAAATTGGAATTTTTAAAATCCATATGTGTGTGGATTCTTCTCCCTTAAGAATGGTACTATTTAAATTTTTTTATATTAAATTATATGATACAGTAAGATCATTCTGTAGCTTGCATTTTACATTCATATTTTTAAAATCAATTTTTATGTATAAGATCTAGTTTAGTTATTTTGAATGTTGTTTGTTAGTCAACTGAAAATTAAACAATAATCTATTATCATGTTGGATAGATGAGTAGGTTGTTTTTATTTATACACATTTCTGGTATACCTCTGATTTAGTGTTTCTAGAGCATAAAGCTATAAATCAAGTTGCTGAATCCATGCATTCTCATGTCTCCAACTTTGTCAGATCTTGATAAATTAATCTCCATAGTTGGTTATGCCAGCTAGTTGAGCTTAATAGATTACATCTTTCAATATCCACCTCTTACTAGATTTGGAAGATTTTCAGATTAAAGCCAGACTTATCATTTTTTACTATGATAGTACTAGTAGTGCAGAACTACTAATAATATACTAATAGTCAGATATAATGAATATAACTGACATTTTCTCCTGAAACACAGAACTCCCAAGCAAATTTGCTATGGTAGTATGTAACAGTATGTTTCAAAATCATTTTATTTGCATTAACTTGTAACAAACCATAATAACTCAAATTTATAATTTTTGTTTTATTCAAGTTCTGGGGAAAAGTTTTATTCTATTTTAGGGAGGTTATTTATTTTTGTCCAAGTATAGGACAAACTCTACTCACCTGTTATTTGTATATATAAGAAACCAAATAAAACACAGATAGACAATAAAAATCCACCAGAGCTTCCTAGCTTCTCAGAAACTAGAACTACCAATTAGTCCCCCTTCTGCTTTGGTGTCACATGTATTTAATTACTCCTTTTTTGTCCTCCCTTAGGATCTCTTCCCTCTCATAATCCCTTTACATGCTTCAACACACACATATATTCACATACCACACACATAAACCTAGAGTCCTCATATGAAAAAAAAATCTGTAGTACTTTTCTTTCTTAGTCTATTTTCACTTAACATAATGATCTCTGATTCTATCCATTTTCCTGCAAACATCATTATTTCATTGGCCCTCACATTTTAATAAGATTCACTTGTGTACATTTGTTTTATCCATTAATCTGTTGTCAGACATCTAGGCTGGTTCTATTTCTTATCTACTGTGAATAACACAGCAATATATATGGATAATCAGGTGGGGCTGACATGTTAACTTACAGTCCTTCAGGAATGCCCAGGAATGGCATTGCTGGAGTCACTGAGTAGTTTTATTTTTAGTTTTTTTAAAAGAACTTTTATATTGACTCTCATAGTGGCTATACCACACTACATTCCTACCACATCCTTATCATCATTCATTGTTTGGTACTAGAAGTACCAAAATGTGTACTTCCAGGTGGCAAACATGTGTATGTACTTTAGATTCCAATATATTCAGTTGTCTTCATGAATTGTTTGTGGAAGGATGAAAAGGCAGAATATTGTAGTGTTGGGGCAGTAAAAATAATAATGGATCCATATCATTAAATATTTTGCAAAAACCTACAGACTGGAAAGCACTAAGAATGAGCCCAAATGTAAACTACAGATCTTGGGTGATAATGATAATGATAAGAGTTTATGGGTTGGGATATATGTTTCCACAATGGTAGAAGATGCTGAAAATAGGGGATCTAGGCAAGTGTAGAACAAAGCATATATGGGAAATCTTTGTTATATTTTCTCTAAGTTTTGGTGTGACATGTATCAACCTTGAAAATATTACACTAAGTTGGTTACCATTTATATGAAATACTCATCATTAGGCACAGAGATAGAGACTCATTGCAGATTGGTAGTTGCCAAGAGATGGAGAGTGGGCTGAACAGTGAGAATTGCAGAATGAATGAGTAAATACAAGTTTTCCTAATGAGCTAATTTTAAACTAGAAAGAGGAAGTTTACATTGTTAATGTATTAAAAGCTGCTGACTTGTTTAAAAGTTGATATGTTATTTAATAAAAACACGTGTGGTCACAGTATAATCAATAGTATTAGCTCACTGATACTTTAATTTGCATTTTCCTGATGACATATGCATTTTGCAATGGTTTTCCAGATTTTGTTTTCTTATTTTTGAATATCAAATGTTAATTTTTTTGTTTTTAATAAGTCCTTTATAAGATATGTCTTCTATAAATTGAGTCCCTACTTTTAGATTTTAGGCTATTTATTCTGTGCATGACTGTAAGCAGATTTCTTTTGTTTTTACTTCTTCAATTTTGTTGGGGTTCTGATATCTATATATTGATGTGTTTCAAATCTTTCAGAAAATTCTTAACTGAAATCTGCTTGAATATTACTTGTATCTATTCTCTTTTCCTTGTCATCTCGGAATGCTGGTTAATATAGGTCATCCTAAGTATTTATTTTGATACTATTGTGAATGAGATTGTTTCCATCATTTCCTTTTAGGATTGTACACTGTCAATATATAGAAACACAACTGATTCTTGTACATTGATTCTGATTTTCTTCAGCTTTTCTGCATTTGTTAGTGCTAGCAACGAGAGAAGCAAAGAGGAGCGAGAGAGCTGTAAGACGATGTGTGTCATCTGAACCTAGATGAGCCATCATTAGGAAAGCAGCTTTCACTGAGCAGGGAGAGTAAAACGGCAGCCTCTGAGCCAGTCCCACAAGACAGGTCAAACACACACACACACACACACACACACACACAGAGTATTTGAAGAAGTAGGTCTGTATTAATCCTGTGGACCAGAAAGCCACAGTAGCATGAAGTCTCGTCCCTATGGCTAGGTGCCATGCCAACAGACTGGACTGTCAGCAGCCAAGAGAAAAAAACCACGACATGCTCTTACCAAAATTCTGCTGCTTTTCTTTTTCAATCATTAAGCAGTGATTTAAACCTGTCAACTCCTTATCTGCATTTGGTAGCTCCTCACATCTCAGTTCAGTATATTTAACTGACTGCAATATGGCATGGATTAAATCTGAGAATTCTGAAAAAGCTACCAATTTAAGAATATTTAAGTGGAAACTCTTTGATGCATCTACTGTTTTTCATGACATCCATCTTATGCATGTGGTTTTTTGTGGTTTTGCTTTTATCATTGAGCTGTTTTGTGTATGTACATTTTCCCATATATGGGGATCTTTTGCTAAATATTCTTTCTGCTCCTTCCATGCTCTTCTGAAAGTCAATTGTTTTATATTTTCTTACAATTTCTAAAATGTGCCCATAAATTAATGAATTCACCTTACTATCTCTGTGGTAAGATGAATAAAATCTCATATTAATCTGCTTTCTACTTCATAGCCTCTTCTACCAATTAACTTTTCTATAAAGATATGTAGAGTTTATAGTTTATTTATTTATTTATTTATTTGAGAGAGAGAGAGAGAGAATGAAAAGTGTACACATACACCATGTGGGCCTCCAGGAATTGAACTCAGGTCTCCAAATTTGCAAGCAGGTGACTTATCCACTGAGCTATATCAATTAACTTTTTAATTTCAGCTGTTTTCTAGTTCTAGAATTTCCATGTGTTTCCATTGATAGTTTACATTTTACTGCAAAGGTCTCTCACCTATATGAACACATCTTTGCTTATCCTCTTGAGCTAATTCTGAAACTCACACATCAGCTACAACAGGGCCATCTTTTCTCTGAGGTAAGGCACACTTCTGTTTTTAACTATAGCTTTGTAACTTGTTTCTCAATAATGCTGACACATGTTATTAACAATATTCTTGTTACCAGATAATTTAAGTTAAATTAAACCTGTCAACACCTTATCTGCATTTGGTAGCTTCTAACATCTCAGTTCAGTATTTTTAACTGGTTATTATGTTAGTTACTGAGGATTGTGTATCAAATTTTTATGAATCTTGCTTCTTAAACTAATGAAGATCAGGAATCTACAGAACATTTAACTAATTTCTGTCTGAGGATCTTGTGAGACATCAGTCAACCTGTGAGCGACGACTTCAGTCAGACTTTTCTGAGACTAGTGGCTCTACTCCAAGTTCACTCAGATAGCTGTTAACAGCAGCCTTTAGTGCTTTGCCTTAACAAGCCTGTTCATGTCATGCAACTGGTTTTTCCAGAATGAATGATACCAGATTAAGAGACAGTGTTTCCACAGAAGGAAGAGTCATTTCAAATTTTACTTAAAAGTGATGTAACGTCACATCTGTTCTATTCTACTGATCACACAGACTAATCTTGTTGTAATGTTGGAGGGGAGTACATAAGGTGTTGCATAATCCCTTGGTGGGAATCACTGAGTGCCAATGGACAGTCCTGAATCTATTCAAGTATTTGATTTATAGTTTAAAAATTTTATATAAAACTACAGGTCTAGATGCTTTCACTGTTGAATTCCACTAAGTGCTTAAAAAAGAAACATGTCAATTTTAAAAATTAATTTTTCAGTAAAATTGCACTTAAAACACTTTCTGGCTTACTTTATAAGGCTATCATTATCTTGACAGTATAATGAGACACTTCTTTTGGGAGCTCACAGACCACTTTTCTGCATAAACATTGATGTCAAATTCCTTAAGTTAAATACATCAAATTTATCAATATAGAAATGATAATGTATCATAATTAAGACCTGTATATGCAAGACTGAGTTAATGTTAAACATTTTGCCTGTTTAATTTAACATATCAATAGGCAAATGGACAGCAATATGAATTTATCACTAGGTATTATAAAATCAAATATGTGACAAAATGTAATTCTATTAATGATTAAATAATCTAAGTCCTAGTCAATACAGCAATACAAGAAAAAGAAATGAAAAGTATATAGACTTGAAAGCAAGAAGAAAAAACTGCCTGTAACAATAGAAACATAATGACTAGTAAATAACCTCAAAGGATTGTTATAAAGAGGTATTGGTAAGGCCACATACAAAATTACAAAAACTGTTAATACTGCTAATGTTTAAAAATCCATTATTTCTACATAATATTGATGTGATTTTACATTAAATTTTAAGTACCATTCTAGTGCAGAGTGGTACATCCCTGTAATTCCAGCCTGAGACAGGAAAATTGTCTTAAGTTGAGGCCAATGTGGGCTTCATACAGTTAGACAATCACTAATAAACAAACCCAATATTTGTTGTAGTATTATTCTAAGTGATACTGAAAACATAAAATAAATGAAAACCTCTTAAAGTACATAAAAGGCCTATATTTGAAAACTATAACATAGATGAAATTACTCAAGATCTAATTAAGTAGAAAGGTGTACACTATTATAAAATGAAAATCCCAATATTGCTCATTTAGAAGTTAATCCTAAACTTACTTTGAAAATCAATTCTAGTAAAAATCTCAGCAGAGCTTCTTTCGGGGGTAAGGAAGGAGAAACAAATGAAAAAAATAAGTTAATTCTAAAATTTTGTAAATTATCAAAGGAAGTAGAATAGTAGAAACAGTTTTTTAAAAAATCTTCATTTGTTCATTTGTGTGTGTGTGTGTGTGTGTGTGTGTGTGTGTGTGTGTAAGGGCACTTGTGTGATCCTGTGGAGGACCAAGAGTAACTTCTGGAATCATCCTGAATTGCTTCTAATAGCTTTAGGATTTCCCAGGCTCTGCCCACTAGGATTGGAAGTACAGGTCATTGTCTTTTCTGCCTGGCATTTTTACATGGTACCTGGGATCCAATCTCAGGACCTTTTGCTTGCAAGGAAGAGTCTTAATCCCTGAGCCATCTCTCCAACCCATTGAAACAATTATTAAAAAGGAAAACAAAGTAGATGACACATAAAGACTGATGGACTGTGCTACAGAGTCTAGAAATAAACCCAAATGTACATGTTCAATCAATTTTAACAAATGTGCAAAAGTAACTCAATGGAGAATGGTATTTTCAATAAATAGGTGCTGAAAAACTGAATATAAAAAATCCAAAAGAAAACACAATAAAAGCAACCATGGAACAAGTTCATCCACATCATATACCACTGTTATAGTTAGGCACAGGTGTCAACTTGACAGTTGAGGGTTTGAGCTCTGGGCACATTTGTAGAGAATTAGTGGTTGAGTTAAACCCAAAGCAAAATCTGCAGGAGATTCTCTAGCTGATGAGGTGGGTTGGATTAGGCCCTGAACAAATCAATAAAATACTGAGAGCCAGTTGAGGAAGTTGACATCTTTGTGTACATTTGGCCAGACATGCTGGTCAAAGTATGTAAGACAAGTAAGGATCATCCCTCTCTCAGCTGTTATGTGGTGATGGTGTGGCCAGTTCCCTCTGCCTGGTGTTGGCACATACTTTCCCGTCAAGCTCGACTGAGAACTGTAACCTGACTAGAAGTAAGAAAATAAACCCCTTGTTCCCTTAAATCATTTGATAGTCATTTATCAGCAATCATGCAGGCGAACTGCAACAGAATTTGGTACCTGGGAAATAGGGTGTTGCTGGTAAATCTGGCTTTGTGGCTTTTGTGGATTTCAAACGTTTTTGTTGGAGAAATTTGGACTTTTGCGGATTCAAAAACGTTTGAACAGAGTTTGGCGGGCCATTTGGAAATTAGAGATGCTGAGTGAGTCATGGATTATTTTGACCCAGTTTGTGATGAGGGGAATAAGTACTTCAGTGAAATTGAATTTAAAGACAATAGACTGGTTTGCTTGATAGAGGAGAGCTGAGTTGGTAGCTGTGAAGCTCTGGATGTGGAAAGGGCAGGAAGCAGAACAGCTGCCGTTGTTGGAGAAATGGACATCAGTGAAGGGAAACCTAGTCATTTGTACTGAGACCACGGAGGAAATGATACCACTGTGGTGTGGCCATTTTGTGGTTTGAAAACCCAGATTCCTTCAGAGGCCGAAGACCCAAACTGAAGCTGTTTTTTGCCCTTTGGAAATTTGGCTATCTAGAAAGAGGCTTTTCCAGAGTCAGCACACTAAAGTTGGTACAGTTGTGGTTTGAGTGGACCAAGCTACATTTCAACCTCCCTTCGGAATCTGGCAGCGTCCCCTGGGTGATACTGGTTTTGGTGTACTACTGAGGGGTTTGTGGAGAGCAGCAATAGCTTGACACCAAGTGGCTAGTAAAGAGTTCCTGCAAGAGGGGCTGGAGAGGTGGCTCAAGGGTTAAACCTCTGCCTTGCAGGCAAAAGGTCCTGAGTTCGGATCCTAGACCCCACGTATACACGCCGGGCGGAAGCGGGGGCGGCCTGCGTTTCTGGCCCTGGTAGGGCAGAGCCTGTGAGTCCCAGGGCAGAGTAAACAAGGCGGAGGTAGAGGCGTCCATGGTGGTTTCCGAATTCGTCCGTGGTTCTACACACACATACACACACAATTGA
The DNA here is from genome assembly GCA_023101885.1 of Typhlomys cinereus. NCBI lineage: Eukaryota > Metazoa > Chordata > Mammalia > Rodentia > Platacanthomyidae > Typhlomys > Typhlomys cinereus. The sequence goes on along the minus strand of JALPQD010000050.1, from coordinate 4,162,909 downwards.
ATAAATAATTAAAAAATAAAAAAAAAGAGTTCTTGCAAAAGAAGGTGAAGCTTATCGCTGTGAGGAACCTAGAGTGGTGTTGGAGATGCCAGAAATGAGATGCTGAGCACAGCTGCTAGTGGAGATTCAACCTGGTTCAGAGGAACTCTGCTTTTACAACTTTGAGCTTCAAACAGGGACTGAGAATGACTAGAATTTTTGAGCCACCTTGATTATGTGATGAGCAACAGAAGATGGAATTGAAGTACAGGATGTGGTATTTGATTTACTGGACTTTGATCCTTCTAATTTTTTCTTATTGTTCAAGATCATTCTGTTTTAATGTTTTATTTGTTTTTAAAGTATTTAACTTATTCTGATTTAATACACTTTTAATATTAAGAACTTTAAACTTTTAAAATGTTGAAACTGAAGTTTTAATGAGAGAACATTTTAAATTTGTCTATAAAATGTACCTATATTTTTAAGATAACTTTTAACATCTGTGGAGACAAGGATTGAATATTACAGTTTAAAAATGCTATTTTTTGTGTCAAGTTGACATGGGATGGAGTGTCATAGTTAGGCACAGGAGTCCACTTTACAGTTGAGGGTTTGAGCTCTGGGCACATTTGTAGAGAATGAGTGGTTGAGTTAAGCCCAGAACAAACCTGCTAGAGATTGTCTAACTGATGGGGAAGGCCCAGTCCATGGTGGTTGGGACTAGGCCATGAACAAATCGATAAAATACTGAGAGCCAGTTAAGGAAGTTGGCATCCTTGTGTACACTTGGCCAGACATGCTGGTCTGGCAAGTAAGGATCTTCCGTCTCTCAGCAGTTATGTGATAGTGTGGCCAGTTCCCTCTGTCTGGTGTTGGCGCATGCTCTCCAGTCAAGCTGGGCAGACTGTAACCTGACTATCAGTAAGAAAATAACTCCTTTGTTCCCTTAAGCCATTTGATGGTCATTTATCAGCAACCATGCAGGAGAACAGCAACAACCACATAAAATTTTGCTTAATACTAATCTCAGAAGTAAATTTAATGGTAAAAGTATAAAGTATCAAGACAAGAAAGTAGAAGAAAAATCTTTATAATTTTGGCAAAATATTATTAGATGCAATATTATAATTGCAATGTGGACCTGGGGACATATGTTAGTGATGAAGAACTTGGCTGGCAAGTATGAGGGTACAGGTTTAATTTCAAAACTGGGAAAAGAAATCACAATCCAGAAACAATTGATATATTAGATTTCAGCAAAATTTGAAACTTCTGCTGTTCAAAGACATCATCAAGAGAATGAAGAAAACTGAAAAGCCATAACTGGAACTGGGATATTGCTTATTGATGAAAACTTTCTTATTATAGGAAGGCCCTGGATTCAATTTTAGTACTTCACAAAAAGAAGTCAAATAGAATCATTATGAATTTTAAATGAACAGATTGTAAGAATGCAGGTGAATGGCGTGCTTTCAGGGGTCAGTGCTCTCCTTCCATCATAGTGGTTTCGGGGATCTAACTCAAATAGTCTGTCCACAGGTCCTTCCTTACTGAGTCATCTCATTACTATTTCCCCCATTTTTTTGTCACATTTACCAGCTACTTTTCTCTATCGCTGTGAGACACAGCTCAAAATGAAGCAATTTAAGGGCTATAAGAGAGACTTATTCAGATTATGGTTCCAGAAGGCAATATAGTCCACTAAGGCGGGAAAGGCATGGCTGGCTGCCAGAAGCTGAAGGCAGTCAAAGTCACATCCTTCATGGAGGCTGAGAACTGCAAAACTGCCAACTGAACCAGCAGACTTCTCCTGGAAGTAGGGTGGGAATAATCAATCTCAAGGTCCACCCTCTGTGATCGACTTTCTCCAGTAAGGCGCCATCTCTTAAAGATGCCATGATTGTCTCAAATAAGTAAAGATTCAAACACATGAGCCTGTGGGGGACAACTTACATTTCAAACCATGACATCACAGTTTTATGCTTTATGTTATTTTGGTATTAGATTAGGTGGCATTAAAATTTTACATTCAGGGATGGGGAAATGGTTCAGGAGTTAAAGCAATATCCATGTAAATGCAAGTACTAGAATTTGGACCCAGAATGTACATAAATGGCCGGTGGTTGTAGTGGTTTGTAATTTCACCCTTGGAAAGCAAAAGACGAGAATTCTCCAGAGCAAGCTAGCTATCCAGACTACCCCTACCAGTGAGCTCTGAATTTGTCTCAGAATAAGATGAAAGAATAATTGAGAATGATTCTCAGTATCAACCACAGGCCTCCACATGCATTTGTGCAAGTGTGTACAGACACATGCAAATATGCATATACTTGTAGATGAATACCCATTTCATGCACACATGAAAATGGAAAAAGAAGCAGAGATCAATCTCTTTATTTCATTTAAGATGATTGGGGTTCAGTGATTCATTTCCAAAGGAGAAAGTATATAGAGGGGAAAAACCATAACACTATATTAGAGAATCCTGGTAGGCACTGAAACAATGATCAAGGTTATCATGGCTAGTGATATCATTTGGCTACCCAGTACCCCTTATATGGTGTGATGAAGATATTTTTCTTCTGAGTATTCCCTTCCAAAAACTGACAACTTCACTATAATCATGAGACAATAATATATCAGGCAAATTTAAATTGTAGAACATTCTACAAATTCCCCCAAAAAGTATTCTTTAAAAGTGCCAAGTCATGAAATATACAAAGAAACACAAATTGTCACAGACACGAGGCGACTAAGAAGTCACAAATACACGCAACGTGCTATCCTGAAATTAATTATAGAACACAGAAAAGTGTTTAGTTAATAGTGATGTACTACTATTGTTATTCCTGCATGTTGATCAAACATAACAGAGCACTACAACCTTCTGCAACTTTTTTGTGAATCTAAAACTGTCCAAATAAGTTTTAGAATTACAATTTCTACTTTGTGAATCCACTTGCTGTATTGTAAAAGGATAACCCTGTGTCTCATTTTACCACTTCTGGGTGAGAAAAGCATCACAGCCGTTCCTATAAACCCTCCTTTCCCCTATGAGAATGGACTTCTGACCTTTTAGTACTGCAAGAGTTCTTGGGTAATTTGCCAAGACAGGAGATTCTCTATGTATAGTTTTTGCCTCTATAGTTTAATTTTATAGAAAGGTATAATTGATATTTTTTTCTACTAGGAAATAATATTAATGCTCTGCCTACTGGTATCTACAATCTTTGTTCATTGAAGGAGATAAATTTTGATGATAACCCTTTGTTGAGACCTCCAATGGAAATCTGTAAAGGAAAACAGTTGTATACCATTTCATGCTATCTACAGAGGGCAGATGAAAGAGATGGTAGGTAACTAATGGTTAAATATATTTTTACAAGTAACTTTCTGGTTTCATTTGTAAAACAAAAGAACTTGCTTTGGTTGGAGAGTTTAATCTGGTGGAGACATTAAAATGTTTACCATTTTCCTTTTCCAAAGACTATCAGATTATGTGGACACCCAAGTTTGTTTAATCCAGGTCCACACAAATTGAGCTTTCCAATATGGAGGGGTGGACTGTTTCAAAAGAAATAACTTAAAAGTTTCTTTTATGTTCAAATGTAGAGAAAATATTAGAGAAGATATTCAAAATAATTGCCAACAATATCACCGAAACAAATTTTGAGTTTCTGCAACAAAAACTAAACATGGAACGCTCAGAAAATACTCATTCAAAGAGGTAAATATGAATTATAATATTTGACATGTTTTACATATATTCTGGTTTATATAATATAGATATGACATAGTTTTGACATATTCACATTAACAGATTGTATTGTATTGGGAGGCTTATTTAAGTTTGTTAAATATCTGTGATTCTTGTTGGAAGACCATATGAAGGGGCACAGCTGTGAGGATAAATTACTGGACCTTTAAAACAGCTGTTTTGTGACATGGGGCACGTCTTTGTGTCTCCATGCTTCAGTTTCTTCATTGGTAAAAATGCATAGAATGGTCTATGAAAATTGACACAAGGATCAAATGGAATCAAACTATAAAACATGTACTACATTTCAGTGTCAATATTACATTAGTTTAGAAAAAGTATTACACTAGCTTATAGTTGATAAGCCAGAGATTATTTTGAATTCTTGAGAATTGAATGAAAGTTGAAATGTTGACTTTTTGTTAAAAAAAATTGGGGATAGAAAAATGGATCAGGGGTTAAGACTCTGCCTGGAAAACAGAAGGACCTGAATTTGGATCCCAGGTCCCAAATAAAAACACCAGATAGAAATGGCAGCAGCGACTTGCATTTCCTGTCCTAGTGGGTGGAGACTGGGAAATCACAGAGCTAAGTAAAAAGGAGGTAGAAGCAATTCAGGATGATTATTGAAATAATCTTAGTCTCCCACAGGGACACACAGTGCCCTCTGATACACACACACACACACACACACACACACACACACACACACACACAAATTAAAAAAAAAATCAAGGGACAGGCTAGATCTAACTTCCATATTATATGTGTCAAACTCAGTTAACTTCTATAAAAGACTTTTCACCAATTAATTAGACTCATTTAAATCTGGTAAATTAGTCTGAAATGTCAACATGTAATATTTAAGTCATTTAAAGCAATGTTCTTAATTGGTAATTGAAATAGTTCTTCTTTAAATTTTTACAGCAATGTTCCCTTAAGTGAAAGAGCCTACCAAGCATTTGTTAGATGGAAAGCTAACAAGAGCTTATCATTCACTGCTACTGCTTTAAAGGACCAGCTAATTCGGGCACTAAGTATGATAGCAGCATATGACATAATGGACAAGATCAGAGCTTTGAATCTTTATACAAGTTCAATTAAATTTTAACTAGAAGCTCCATAATAAAAATGGAAGACACAACACATTTACATCATTGAAAGCAGATTTTTGAGCCACCCCTCTTCACTTATGCAAGAGAATTGCTTGCCATTGTTTCTTTGCATGCATAGTTCAACAGGTAAAGTCTAATGATCTGAGTTTGATCCGGGAAGTCACATGGTGGAAGGAAAGAATTGACTTCTGCAAGTTGTCCTCTGATCTCTACATATAAGTCATAGCACATGCTCAAACATAAATAAATAAATGTTTAAAAGAAAGAAAAAAGAAATAAATGTTTAAAAGAAAGAAAAAAGAAAAAGGAAGAAAAGGAAAAATACGACATGTATTTACTTACATTGTTTTCTTCTGGTTGACCTAAGGTCTTGATATATCACCCTAGGATTATAAGACTGCTCACGATGTTCAGCTAAAATCATATTTTTATTTAAAAAAGTTTTATTTTTCAGTCTAAATATAAAGTGTATTTTATCTTGCTTTCCTCCATTCAAGTTAACTTTTTAAAAACTCTGTAACTTACATACCATGGATGGTCCCCTTTTTCCTTTGCATTTGCTTTTCTTCTTTATAGAACATGTCTTGTTTTTCTCTGTACCTATCCCTCCCTCCTGGCTAATTGTTGATGTTTCCTATAAGACCATCTTTTCTGTCTTGGAAAACAAATTTGTGGATCAAAGATCAAATTTGAAATGAAGTATATTAAGAAAATAACAATTCTAAGAATCTATAATTATGCTCTTTGTGTATTATGCAACAACATTTATCAAATTAGTAAAGAAAGAGCAAAACTAATGGTCAAGAATATGGCAGAATAGGGGCTGGAGAGGTGGCTCAGGGGTTAAGCCTCTGGCTTGCAAGCGGAAGGTCCTGAGTTCGGATCCTAGACCCCACGTATAGATGCTGGGTGGAAGTGGGGGCGGCCTGCGCTTCTGGTCCTGGTAGGGCAGAGCCTGTGAATCCCGGGGCAGAGTAAACAAGGAGGAGGTGGAGGTGGTCCATGGTGGTTCCTGAATTTGGCTGTGGTTCTACACACACACACACATACATGCACACATGCACACACCATACATGCACAATTGAATAAATAATAAAAAAATTTGAAAAAAAAAGAATATGGCAGAACAAAACATAACATAAAAAGACATAATTGAACAAAATGGTTTATTTATTGTTGCAGTTACTCTGCATGACTGGTGATAAATCATAACCAAATGGCTTAAGGGAACAAGGGACTTTACTTTGGATTACAATTTTCTGGTTACAGTTCCTTATTCAATTTGGCAGGAGAGATCATTCTGACACCAAAGATAGAGGGAACTGGTCACACCAAATCCACAGGACTGATGAGAGGGACGATCCTCACTTGCCAGACCAGCATGACTGGTCAGTTCCCTCTATCTCATTCATCTGCCCAGTGAACTAGTCCCACCCACTATGGGTTTTCCCATCAATTAGACAGTCCTCTTGCATGCTTCCTTGTGGTTTAACTCAACTACTAATTTCTCACATCTGTGCCCATAACTCAGAGTCTTCAGTTGCCAAGTTGACACTGGTATCTAGTTATGACATTTATATTGGCTCATGTATCAGTATTTTAAAAGTGTGAATAATAATCCTTTGTATGGATGTACCTATAATACTGGTACTCAATAGAATGATGCAGGAGGACTGCAAAATCCAAGCAAGACTAAGCTACATATGGATGCCTTGTCTTGAAGCAAATAAATAAATAACAAAAATTTAAAAAGCTATGTAAGTTGAAACTAGCTCTGTAATCCAATAGCAATATTAAATGCTATGTTCCTGTCAGTACACACAGAATATTCTTGCCTTGTATCTTCATTTCCTCACTTACCATTTTTCTTGTTTTTAATGATCTTCACTTAGCTTATATCAATCTTAGAAGCTGATGTTTAGATCTTGAAAAATTCCCATCAACAATATCTTGCCACAATTACTGTACATGTTGCTGCTGATAAATTCATGACAAAACAGCATAAAGAAACAAAGGGTTTTATTTTTGTCTAGCTAAAGCCTTACTCCAGCTTGGAAGGTGTACTGGTTACTCTGTATACTGCTGTGAGATGCTGCTCAAACTCAAGTTCTAGCAAATTAAGAAAATATCTGGCTTACGGTTCTGGAAGGGAGTTAAGGTTTAGTATGGTTGACTGGCAGAAGATGGAAGTGGTTTGAATCACGTCCATAATGGAGGCTGAGAGAGCTCAAAATGCCAAATGCAAGAACAGACAGCTATTGGAAGCAGAGTGAGCCCACTCCCTGTGACATGCCTTTTTCCAACAAGACACCATCCTAAAAGTTGATACGATCTTCCCAAACAACCACTAAGAGGACTGAAGCACATGAACCCAGCAGAGATAACTTACATTCAAATCATGACAGTGTGGATCTACCCGCAGGCTTGTTGCCATCTAATTATGCAAATCGTAATCCAACTTTAACAGTTCTATAGACTACATTAGTAGTCCCAACACAGCCAAAAAGCCCAAAGTTCAAAGCCTCCTGTAAAATCAAAAGACAAATTATATACTTCTGACATACAACGGCACAGAGTAAATATTCACATTTCAAAAAGAAGGAAGGGGGCATATCCAGGAAAGATTGGTCCATAACAAGACAAAAACCCAGCAGGATTCTTCAACTCCAAGTCCTGGAACCTCCCATTGAAATCATCTTAGATCCAAAGGGCTTCAGTTCTATCTCTCCAGTGCAGCTACCCACAGAACACATCACTCTTTTGGAGTGGCTTCTCCCACAATGCATAGCTTTCTTTGGTAATCTGTCCCACATTGGCTCTAGCATCTCTAACATCGTCACAGCTCGGTGGCAAACCAGACTTTAACTTCATACCACAAAATGGCTTTCTTGGGCCTTTCTGCTGGATTTTTAGTCCTGCCACACACTTCCTGGATTGAGCCACCCTCTGAAACCTTGGAAGAGGGACACATGACTTCCTCACTCTTGCATTTTTAATGCCTCTAAAATCAGTACCATGTGTTCAATGTTGTCAGGTTCTGCTACAAGCTTGGGTTGGAGACTGGCCCCCTTGGATCATAGGAGATTCAGCTTCTCTGTGTTGAAGCTAGGCAAACTTTTCTTTGAGCAGTTGCTTCAGAGGAAGAACAATCAGACTCTGATCTTTAGATTTTTTTTTTTTTTTACAAAAGAATTTGCCTTCCCTAAAGAATTTGCCCTCAGATGCAGTCAAATGAAGAGCAGACTTGGATTCACTAATGGAGTTGATCTCTAACAGAAGCTGCTATTTTGCTATCTGCATCCTCCAGGTTCAATGCTTCAGGTTTACCATTGCATTTTTTTTCTCATAAAACCTCATAGTTTTTACTTCTTTCTGCTTGACTCCTTGCTCCTTTTCATCATAACTCATGGCTACTTTTAAAAGTAGCCATAAGACATTGTGAAGACTTGAAACTTCCTCTGCCAAGTGTTAAGATTCCTGGTTCCAGCTTGATGGCCACTGCCCCCCTAGAGTTGCTTTTAGCAGGGATACAGGATCAAAGACTGAGCCTGACCACACCTCTACGTCACCTCCAGGCCCTATCCCTCAGCCTACTCACCACCCCTGAGAGTATAAAACCCTCCATGCCCTTCTTTCTGCTCTCCTTTTCTTTTTCTTTTTCCTCTCCCTCATTGTTCTGGCATTTCTGAAATTTCAATTAAAATTCCATCAAGTTCATGATGCGGTATGTTCTTATACTTTACACCAAGCACTTGAATTTAATTAACTTCAGGCAAGCTTTCAGGATGACAGCAAAACTTGATTAAACTCTCTGCTTGTTCAGGGCTTAATTTGACTACTAATTCATTACAAATGTTTCCAGAACTTGAAGCCTTTGATTGTCAACTATGACACTTGTATAGTAGCATTTTTAAGTCAGTATATAATTTCAACCTTTTAAGTATTTAATCCATTTACATTGTAATTTTAAGATATTTGGAATTATCCAAAATTCCTCTTTAGGTTTTTAGCACATCTAAAATATTGAGATCTAGTGATACTCCAAGTCCATCTTCCAGGTCCTGCCTGCCATGAGGCTTAGATTGAAATAGATAGCAAGAAGTATGCATAGCTAAGATGCTCCACCCATCTTTGTCTCAATTCCAGTCTCTCCTGAAAGGTCGGTCCATCCTGAAGGTCTGGCAAGCTGCTTATCTTGCCAGGAGATGAGTCCCTCTTCTAGTTGTCCCAGAACCTCATTGTTTCCTTCTCCCAGCATGAAATTTCTGGGCAATTGCAATTTCTTGGGGTCTATTGTTTCAATAGTCTGATAGCAGAAGGGAAGGACATGAGAATGGTTATATTTCCTGTTCTTTTTTAATGCTTCAATCTTGAGATAAAATATGCCTGTATCTGGAAAAAATATCATAAACAGAATGCAAATATGAGCCATGGTTAATGTTAGATTTTAGTATGAGGAGAGAAGAAAGAGGAGAGGAGAGAATAGGAGAGCAGAGAAAAAGAGAGAGGAGAAGAGAGTAGAAAGGAGAGAGACAAACTGAGGAGAAATAAAGTGAGTAAAAAAATCCTCCTTTGGGTAAGAAATTAATGATGATGATAACAGGCAGCATGGTAGGGGGTCTGAGGTAGAGTTTAAGTCTCAAGTGAAAAAGCAAGGTATCTACTTTCAAGGATATTTGAGGGGATGAGATATTTTCTACTTTGAGGAAACACATTTAGTTAATATGTGATTTACACTATGTGACTGGGGTAGGAGAGTGGGACATACATTCTTTACTGAGTAGGGGAGTGGGGCTTGGTTAGTGTGACATGTACAACATAACAGTTTGTTTTTTCTGACCCCTGGGTGTGTTCTTGCTATACTTGTAGCCTTTTCTGCTTAGGCATTGGGAACCATGAGAACCTGGATTCTCTAACACTTACAACATATCTAGTTACTTTCAGTAACCATGCCTAAGGCCATTTTTCCATAAGGTCTTGGGTTTTGTTAGTTTTTTTAAAGGGCAAACACAAGTAACTCTATCTCGTTGCATGTGTGGGATTAGCCTGTTCTTCAAAGAACTGAAAAAGTGCATGCAGGTTACAAAATGGTAAGGAATTTTATTTAAATATTCAAATAAACTGCAAGAGAGCAACAAGCTGCCTAGTTAGAGTAGTCACACCTCTGGATACGGCCCTTTATAGAGTTCAGAGGAAGAGAATGAAGAGCTAAGGTAAAGTGCAGGTGGTTTTCTATTTTGATAAGCTTGGATAATGTAAGTTTATTTCTATTGAATATGTCCTTTCCAATGATGTACTTGATTTTAATAATTTGCATACCTATATCAGTTATTCTTCTCTGTGGCTGTGAGAAAACATCCAAAGTTGAGCAATTTAAGGGAGAAAAGGAAGATTTATTCAGCTTATGGTTCCAAAGGGAAGATACAGTCTTTTATGGCAGAAGTAGCATGGGTGGCAACAAAAGCTGGAGAGAGGCTAAGTCACATCCATGTAGGAGAGCTACAAGTCTGCTACTGCTAAAGCAGACTTCTCTTGGAAATAGGGTGGGACTAATCCACCTCAAGGGCCACCTCTTGTGACTGCCCTCCTCCAGCAAGGTTCAACTTCCTAAAGGTGCCAAGACCTTCCCCCAACACATAAGCCTATGGGGGACACATTTCAAACCATGACATTCCACCCCTGACCCCCACAGGCTCATTAACATTTCATTATGCAAATTATACTCAGCCCAACTTTACATCAGTAGTCCCAACACAGTCTAAAAGTTCAAAGTCTAAAGCCTCCTGTAAAATCAGAAGATAAGTTACAGACTTCTAACATACAATGGCATGGAATAAACATTTTCATTCCAAAGCAGGAATGGGGGCATATTCAGGAAAGATCAGCCCATAACAAGATCAAAAACCAGCAAGACAAATGCAAATTCTGTAGCTACATGTTCAACAGATGAACCTCTCATTGAAATCATCTCAGTTCCAAAGTGCTTTGGTTCTATCCCTGCTGCTGGCAGAACAAATGTGGCACCATTGATTCAGGGAGGCCCTAGGCCAGGCTCCGGAATCCAGGGATGAATAACCAGTGGGAAGGAGGGATGAACAACCAATGGGAAGCAGCCATCTAACCTGCCTCTGCAACGGACACCTAGTAAACAGCTAAATGATGGGTGGCTGCTCCTCCTTTCCCATGAGCGGAGAGGTGGCCACACCTGATTGGACCCCTGACTCTATATAAGCTCAAGTACTTCCTGAAAGAAATGAGTCTGCAGCAATCTCGTCCTCTGCCTGCTGCTTCTCACCTGACTCCCGGGGTCTGGGTGGTGACCCCTGCACCTGGTCACCCCCTTGCCTCGAGCCCCAAGGTCCCTGCCGAATTCCCCTCCTTTCCCCTGTTGGCCCAACAGGGATTTGGCAATAAACACATACATCACTCTCTTGAACTGGCTCATCCTATGGAATACAGCTCTCCTTGGCAGATGTAAAACCACTTTAACTCAGTGGCTCTACAGTAGTGTACCTATGCTTAAGGGGAACACAGGAAAGGGTTCTGGGAAATGCCACTGGGTCCTTGCACCTCATCGGAGAGGAGGACCCAGAGGAGAGTCTGGCATGCACATTAAAGGATGCTCTAGGGATGGGAGGGGGAAGCACTGGGGGATGGGGAGGGATAGGAGAGGAGGGCATAGAGTGGTGAGTGGTGGGAGGTTGGAGGGAGGGAGGGGACCGGTGTACCTGTTAAGTTTGTATGAGTGGAAATAAAAAAAAAAAAAACTCAGTGGCTCTAACTCTACAGCACAAATTGCCCTTCTTGGGCCTCTAAAGTGTAGACTTTCTGCCACATGCTGCCTTGATTCTGCCATTCTCTAAAAACTTGGAGGATCCACCTACTCCCTTTTGCATTTTTGATGCGTCTAAAGCCAGAATTATGTGGATAACTTTGTCAGTTTCTGTTACAATGTTGGGTTGGATACTGGTCCCCTCTGCTCACAACTAGTTCGGCTTCTCCATTCTGATAAGAATCTCTCTCTCTCTTGGCCAGTTGCTTTAGAGGAGAAATAAACCTGTCCTTTGAAACTCTGCCCTTTAGCTCATTCCTTTCAAAAGGATTTGTGTTCTTATGGATGGGAGCCTTCTCTGAGGATCTTACCCTCAGGATAAGGTCTCTCCTATTACACAAATGAAGAGCAAGTTTTGATTTACTAATGGAGCCATTCTATTTAACAATAGCTGCCATTTTGCTGTTTGCATTCTCTGCAAACTTCCTCTCACATTTTTCTTCTGCCTGATTCCTTGCTCTTTTTTGTAATTCTGAACAAGAACACTAGAAAGAAGTCATTCCACACTGGAAGACTACATTGTCTTGAAAGTTCTTCCACAGAGTATTAGAAGTTGGCTTCAAGCAAGCCTTCAGGACAAGGACAAAACTTGATCAAATTCTCTGCCAACACATTGCACTATTTGCCCCTTGTCAAGTTTCCAACACAGTCTCTGTTCCCCTCCGGACCATCACAAGCTGGGCTTCCACTCTTAGCGTTCTCTATCAGCTTAACTCTCTTCCAAGCTCTCACAAAAATTACCCTTCTGGCCCAGTTGCCAAGACACAAAGACTTTCCAAGCACAAAGTTTCCAAGTTTTCCATATTTATCCCAACAAAAAATTTCAAAGGTACCAATAGCCACAAGATGCCAGATTCTTTCAGCTTCACAAACATCATCACTTTTTTGGCACTGGATTTTTTTAGTCTCACATAACAACACCCCACTTCTCTGGCACCAATTTCTGTTCATTACTCTTACGTTGTTGTGAGAGAGAACACCCAAAGTCAAGCAACTTAAGGGAGATTTATTCAGCTTGCAGTTTCAGAGGGGAGATACAGTCTTTCACAGCAGAAGCAGCATGGCTGGCAGCAGAAGCTGGATATAGGTTAAGTCACATTTATCTGAGAGCTTGAGAGCTGCAAGACTGCCTCTGCTAGAGCAGGCCTCTCCCAGAAGTAGGGTGGGACTAATCCACCTAAAGACCCACCCCATATGACTGCCTTCCTCTTGCAAGGCTCCACCTCCTAAAGGTGCCATGACCTTCCCAAACACATGAGCCTGGGGGGGGGGGAAGCAGACACATTTCAAATCATGACAATGCTTAATTAGGTATAGGCATAAACTAACAAAATTTGTGCCATTGTCATGGTTAAGCACAGGTGTCAACTTGATGGTTGAGGGTTTGAGCTCTGGGCACATTTGTGGAGAATTAGTGGTTGAGTTGGACTCATAGCAAGCCTGCAGGAGATTGTCTAGCTGATGGGGAGGGTCTAGCCTATGGTGGGTGGAACTAGGCCATGAACAGATGGATAAAACACAGAGAGCTGGTTGAAGAAGTTGGCATCCTTGTGTATACTTAGCTAGACATGCTGGTCTGGCAAGTAAGGATCTCTCTCACCCATTATGTTGTGATGGTGTGGCCAGTTCCCTCAGCCTGGTGTTGGTGCATGCTCTCCCATCAAGCTGGACTAAGAGTTGTAAGCAGTAATCTTAAGAGAAGATAAACTCCTTGTTCCCTTAAGCCATTTGATGGTCATTTATCAGCAACCATGCAGGCGAACTGCAACAGAATTTGGTATCCAGGAAGTGGAGTGTTGCTGATAAATCTGGCTATGTGGCTTTTGAACTTTTTTCTTGGAGAAATTTGGACTTTTGTAGATTCAAAAATGTTTGAACAAGAGTTCTGGAAAATAAAGATGCTGAGACAGTCATCGATTGCTTTGGCCCAGTTTGTAATGAGGAGAACAAGTACTTCAGTGGAGTTGAATTTAAGGATGGTGGACTGGTTTGCTTGATAGAGAGCTGTGTTGGCAGCCTTCAAGATTTGCATGAGGAAAGGGCAGGCAGCTGACTAGCTGACATTGTCAGAGAGATGAGCATCAATGAAAGAAGGCCTAGTGACTTGCACTGGGATGGTGGAGGATGTGAATACCACCGTATGGTGAATTTGTAGTTTGAAAACCCAGATTCCTTCAGAGGCTGAAAGTCCAAGTTATTTCTTGCCCTTTGGAAGTTTTGGCTATCTAGAAAGGCTTTCCCAGAGTCAGCACGCTAAGTTTAGTACAGCTGTGGACCAAGCTACTTTCAACCTCACTTCGGAATCTGGCAGCGTCCCCCAGGTGGTACTGGAGTTCATGGAGAGCAGCAAAAACTTGGCACCAAGTAGCAGGCGTAGAGTTCTTGAAAGAAAAGGTGAAGCTTATAGCTGCAGAGGCAAACCCATAGTAGTGTTGGAGAGGCCAGAACCATGGGATGTATGCTGAGGATGGCTGTGAGTGAAAATTCAGCCTGGTTCAGAGGAATGCATAGAATCTTTGAGTTACCATGACTACATGATGATCAACAGAAGATGGACATTGAAATACAGGGTGCAATATTTCATTTGATGGACTTTGATTTTAATTTAGTTTTTTTTATTGTATCATATTTCTATTTTGGTATTTTGTTGAAGTATTTAACATATTTTGATTTGATAGTCTCTTACAGTTAAATGATCTGAGACATTTTTTAAAAATTTCAGTTCCAACATTTTAATAACTGAATTTTTAATGACAGAACATTTTAAACTTGTCTATGAGAATTTTTAGATTTAGGATTAATAAAATTAAATGTATTTATATTTTTAAGGTAACTTTTAACACCTGTGGCAACAAAGATTGAAGGTTACAGTTTAAAAGTGCTATGTTTTTGTGTCAAGTTGACAAGGGGTCAACCCGTGTGATGGTTAGGCACAGGTGTGATGGTTAGGCACAGGTGTGATGGTTAGGCACAAGTGTCAACTTGATGATTGAGGGTTTGAGATCTGGGCACATTTGTGGAGAATTAGTGGTTGAGTTGGGCCCAGAGGAAGCCTGCAGAAGATTGTCTAGCTGATGGGGAGGCCCAGCCTATGGTGGGTGGGACTAGGCCCTGAACAGATTAATAAAATCCAGAAAGCTGGTTGGGGAAGTTGGCATCCTTGTGTATACTTGGCTAGACATGCTGGTCTGGCAAGTAAGGATCGTCCCTCTCCCAGCCATTATGTTGTGATGGTGTGGCCAGTTCCCTCAGCCTGGTGTTGGTGCATGCTCTCCCATCAAGCTGGACTATGAGTTGTAACCAGTAATCGTAAGAGACAATAAAACCCTTGTTCCCTTAAGCCTTTTGATGATTTATCAGCAACCATGTAGGCAAACTGCAACAGCTATCAATCATATTTAAATGTAGTTCAGCACTGCACTGTTAAATATTCACATTAGTATGAAATACATCTCCAGAATTTTTCCACTTGCCAAATGTAAAACTCTATTATGAAACCATACTCTTCTTCCTTCCCCTACTCATTGGCAATCACCATTTTGCTAGCCATGCCAAATGAATCTGACGATTTTGTGAATCTCATATAAGTAAAATTACATAGTAATTTTTTCATAACTTTGTCCTATAGTATACTGTTCTCAATGTTTATTATTTTTTCATAGCATGTGCCAGGATTTTTCTCCTGCTAAGTATGAGTGATAATACATAGTTTATTTAATCATTCATGTCATGGTGTATATTTGGGTTGCTTCTTTCTATTGTCATAATACTTCTATGAATATAATGTAGAAATAGCTCTTCAAAACATATACCACCATCATAGTCAGTGGAAGATACCAGACTGTAGCCCAACCCAGTAACTGAATGAAAGTTTGTCAATTCCTTTAGTCAGGGGGCATCTTAGTTTTTCAATAAGTGCTGTCTCCCTTCGCTCTGAGTTGAAGCTTCCATTAATATTTTACCTTGCCCCCTGATGGCTCAAGGAACATTGTGAAGGATGGGGCAAAAAGAATGTAAGATCCAGAGTTTAGGGAAGAATGTTGCCCAAGTATCTTCTGGACATGGCATAGCTGTTGCATTCATGAACTCACTGTAGCTGTGTTTATCTGTTGAAGATTTGCACAAAAGTGGGCCCCATGACATTTCATCACAGAAGCAGGAAGAGTTCATGGGACTCTACTCCTTCCTGAGAGATTATTGATAGTTAATGCTGCCTGGGGGAAGAGATGCCAGTTTCTTCAGTAGTGTAGCCACTGGGAAGTTGCCTATGTTCCAGAATGTACCTATGTATATGTTAATATAGGCAATCCTTACTAAATTCAGTGGGATACACATACACACACAGCAAGGAAACTTATTAGGAAGATTTTCAGTAGGAGAAAGAAGGGGGATGACACAGGGAAATATGGGGTGAAAAAATATATATGTTTGAAAGTACTGAAGAATAAAAAACATTAAAAATATCAACTTTGTGTTCATAAAAAAAATCTAGTAACTACTAAAATTAAGAGAGCGTTGCATGTCCAAAATTCCCCAAATTATTGTCTTGAAAGATTAAAATCTTTCACAATGATATCTAGAAAACTAAAATCTCAAAAACTTCAATTTTAGTAAGTGTTAAAAGGGTATACATGAGGACTAGAAAGCCAAATTCTGAGGTAAAGAATAACTATGTCTTGAAAGATTAAAATCTTCCATATTGATACCTAGAAAACTGAAATCTCAAAAACTGTAATTTCACTAAGTATAAAAAGGTTATATATGAGGAACAGGAAGCCAAATTCGGAGGAAGAGAATAACTATATGATGCGGTGATGACACTTCAGCCCACAAATGCATCCTCAGTCTGCAGTAGTATTCCTTGTAGCTGATAGTACTTTGGGAGCTTTAGGTAAACTGAGACTACATTTGAAGATGCCAGCATTTACTGACTGGTTCAAGATTATGTGTTGTTAAGAGGAAGAGGACAGTTATCTCCCAGTTGATAATGCTGTTGCTGTCCAATCACCAATATTGTTTCTGTCAAATTTGTGTTCAGTACCTGAGTGCCTATGGAATGCATTTCTGCATACCACAAATTTAACAGGGAATATTCATGTAAGTATATATCATATCACAAGTGTTTTAGAAAGAATGGTGCCACAGAAAATAAATGAATGGGCTCTTTGAAGAGAGCCATACCCTAAAAGAGAAGCACCTATTCTTCATGATAGAAGACTTCACGTTGTTGGAATCCTGTCTAGGTTATCAACCTTGCTGATTAAGAGTGGAGACCGAGGTTCCAGTGTTACCAAGGAAACAGAAGATGGGGGTTTAGTCAAATCCCTGGGAAAAGCTTGCTAGTTCCATGGACTACAATTCATGAATTGCTAGTAATTAGTCCCTGTAATACAGTTTTCATTTTTGTTCTTGTTTTTCAGTTTTTCCTAGTTACATATATATATATATATATATATATATATTTTTTTTTTTTTTTTTTTTTTTTTTGAAAGAGCACCAAACTGTATTCCATGCTGTTCTGGGATTCACTATGTAACCAAGACTGGCCTCAAACTAGGGCTAACTCTCCTGTCTCAGTCTCCTGAGTATTAGGATTACAGGCATGAGTTACTCACACCCTGATGTTTTAGTTTTTGTTTAATTTCAAATTGACCATTATTTTTGACAACTTTCCATATCAACTTTCTTTATGACCTATATTGGTGATATAAATCATATTAAAGACTTCTAGACAGTCTTATCTTTCATATTTACTTCCCCTTCCAAATTTAACTCTGCAAAATACAAGCACATCTTTTTGTGAATATTGTTTGGATATTGAAACTTTGTCAGTAAATGAAATGTCCTTTGAAATCCTGTCTCCTTTGGATCAACACTGCATTTGGTCCAATCGATTTGTCAATCGTGGTGATATTTATTTTTGAGTTACGAACGCCATCTATCAACTAATCATTACACAAGTGTAACTGTCACTTGTATACCTGAATGTTCGTGTTTGCAGAAATGTATTTAGAATATTTCATTGCATAAGATGGCATATGAAGTATTATCATCCTTCTACATGTTCCTCAAGTAAATCCTAAGCATAAATTATATATTATTTTTTTCCAAATTTAAAGATTTTCATCTTTCAGGATTTCAAATATTTGAGATAATGCTGTTCAGGGTTATGAGTTTTGGGGTTATGGACCAAAATCACTTTAGTGAGTCAATTGGCATTAGTGTACAGGGTAGATAAGCTGGAAAGTGGAACTACCAGATGGGATTTTGTTACAGTAATTCGGGAAAGAAATGATGAGGGTCTTACCTAAGGCAGTGGCCATAAGCAAGAAACATTTAAGGTGGTTCTAGGATTTGATGACTGATTAGGTGTGGGGCATGACAGAGCACAGGGGCACAGCTATGCCCTTGCTACGGAGCCACCACGGAAGACAGGCTGGCAGAGGGGTGGTGGAAGGCGGTAATGTTAGTTTTGGGTTTTTTGGCCGAGATAAATGTTAGCTCTTTAGGTAGAAGTCCTAGCAAGCAATCGGATGTTTCTCTTCATTCCCCCGAGGGCTTGCAGTTCTGTCTCATTCACTGCCGTATTCCCAGGCTCAGCACAAAACCTAGCAAGTAATTAACCTGCATTGACAGGTCCTCAGGTTAACGGCTGGAAGGAGGGTTAGTTAAATCTGATAAATCAGATGCGATTAGATTGAGTCTCACTTCGCAGTCTCTTCTGGCTAGTCGAGCGCGTTCTTGGGAAACGTGGTCTCGGTTTACAACTTCTTGAACCGCCCACGTTAACTTCGGAAGGCCTGTGCAACCAGCTCGCCCCACAGTCGCCGTCCGTTACTTCACGGCCTTCTACGAATACCTGTCAGCATGGTTACGGCCGGCGACCCCGGCTGATCCCAGCGGCCCAGCCGCGGGCGCGCGGGCCGCGTCTTCCCGCGGAGCCGTCCCGGGGCGGCGCGGAGGGCGGCGCCGCCGCCGCCCGGCGCTGACGCCACATAGGCCGACATCACCTCAGCCGCTGCTGGAGCAATCACAGAGCGCGCCGCGCCGCCTCACGCTCGCCCCGAGATCCCTCCGCCAGGCCCCTCCCGTGCGGGCGCCGCGCGCCCCCAGCGCACAGGCCCGCGCGCCCGCGGCTCTCGGGGCGGAGTCGTGTCCGCATGGAGCGATCTTCCATGCCGGCGCCCTGGTGCCGCGGGCACCGTCCGCGGGACTCGCGCGCTCTCCGCCGCGCAAGGATCGGCCGGCCGCCGGAGGGCTCAGGGCGTGGCCAGCGGCAGGCCCCGCCCCCTGCGTGACGCACGGGGTGGCGCGCGGGCGGGCGGTGGGCGGGGGCAGCGCGGAGGGTAGTAGACACCTGGAGGCCGGGGGCCGCCTCCCGACGCCCATCGTTCCGCTGCTCGGGCGCTTCGTCTTCTCCGAGGAGCGGCGGCGGCTCGGGCGGAGCGGGAGGCCGCGATGGTGCTGCTGGGCTTGCTGCAGGCGGGCGGCTCGGTGCTGGGGCAGGCGGTGGAGCGGGTGACGGGCGGCAGCCTCCTGTCCACGCTGCTCATCGCCTGCGCCTTCACGCTCAGCCTGGTCTACCTCTTCCGCCTGGCCGTAGGCCACATGGTCCAGCTGCCCGCCGGAGCGGTACGTGTCCACTCCGCGGTCCTCGGGGGCGAGCGGGCGCGCGGGGCCGGCGGGGCTCGGGGGACGCTGCGCTGGAGCGGGGGTCCCTCGCTGGACAAGGTGGGGCCGCCGCTCTGGGCGTGGGCCCTGCCGGGCTCACGCCTGCAGATTTGCTGGGCAGCAGCGATGACTTTGCGAGGCTCGTGGCCGCGCTGGAGAGCTTGTCGGCTCCTGCAGTCCCGAGCGTCGTGGCGGGCTCTGGCACAGTCCAGGCGTTTGGGCACAGAAGTGACGGTGGAAAGGGAAACACACTGTATCTATCGTTAAGTGAAACTAATTTTGACTAAACTCTTAACAGGCACCAGTTACTATTTATTTATTCTTTTTATTAGGCATGCCATTATTAATATTGCTGTTCTTGAGATATCTTTCGGGTGACCCAGACTGAGTTCGAATTCACTGTGTGGTCAAGGTTTACTTTAAGCTCCTAGTCTTCCTACCTTCTCTTTGCAGGTGCTGATATTGCAGGTGTGCATTAGTACACCTACCATATGCAATTTTTGAGGAAGTAATAGTTGTCAAAAGAGACAAAAGTTATCCATTTTCATTATTTGGTTTCCTGGGCATTCTGTTTTGTAATCTGCAGGTCTTGTTTCCTGGAATCTAAAGTACTTTCTAAGACTAGTGCTTGAGAATTCCTAGTTCAGTAGATCTGCTGTGTTTAAAATCAATGAATTTAAGCTGTTTGAAATGAGGGAAGCATTCATTGTAAATGCAACAAACATTCCTTTCCTTTCTGCACCTCTTTGCCATTTGCCTTTTTCTATTCCTTCTTTGGATAAAATTCTAGAATTGGAATACTGAATTTGTAGTGATGATAGAGTGATGGAGGTGCAGAAATTATAGCTAGCTTCCGTCCCAGCCTCCAATTAATGGCTAGAAAAGTTGCCTGTAGCCACCAATAACCTTGGACATTGTTGATAGTGGCCATTGTTTAAAATCTCCATGCCTTCTGTTTAGGCATTTGTCTTATGTCAAATTTTGAATTTGTTCCTTTTTAGTTATACCTTTTCTCAAAAGATACTGGACATTTGAATATTCTTTCATATTCTTAAGTTACTTTTTTGATGCTTTTATTTTTGTATAGTGGCAGATTGCTCTTTACAAGCCAATTCTTTTAAGATGAGATCAAAACTGAATTTTCATTTTTCTTTTGCAGAAGAGTCCACCATACATTTTCTCTCCAATTCCATTCCTTGGGCATGCAATAGCATTTGGGAGAAGTCCAATTGAATTCTTGGAAAATGCATATGAGAAGGTAAGTCTTCAAGTAGTTAGAGGCAGAGAAACTAGTTTAGGTAAGTGCTTTTCAAGTGTTAATACCAAGACAAGTTAAATAATTGTGCCTTTAATGCTTAATCACAGTATTGAAGACATGGAATTAAAGATTCTCTAGTTTAAGAAATGGAAAGGTCTTAGACTGTACCAAATTTTACCTTCTCACAGAATCTGACATACCACTGAGACAAACTAGTTCTGACCATTAACTTTTTAAAAGTGTCCTAACTTTTATTTTCATTGATAATAGTTAAAATTGACCATTGTTTTTCTTTAAAAACTTTTTTCTCAATTTTATTATTAGTGTGTATATGATGTTGGGAATGTAGATGGGTGGGCGTGTACATGCTAATATACTTGCTGGGTTTGCTGGCAACTCCTTTATCCTCTGAACCATCTTGCTGGCCCCTCTGAGATTTTTTTTTGTATTTTTGCGTGCGCGCGCGCGCGCGCGCGTGTGTGTGTGTGTGTGTGTGTGTGTGTGTGTGTGTGATCAGAGGGCGCTGTGTGTCCCTGTGGAGGACCAAAGGTGACTTCGGGAGTCATTCTAGTTGGCTTCTACCTTCTTTTTGCTTTGCTCTGGGATTTCCCAGACTCCGCCCACTGTGAGCGCAAGCATTGGCTGCTGCCATTTCTGCTTTTTTTATGTGGAACCTGGGATCTGAACTCAGGTCCTTCTGATTGTGAAGCAGAGTCTTAACCCCTGTGTCTCCTAGTCGCCCTCTGAGATTTCCTAATTTGATCTATCTTCTGTGACTTCATTCTCCACTTGAATGACCCCTATGATACAGAAATTCAATTTTTTGCCTCTCTCTTAGTTGTGTGTTAATTCAGTCATTCATCCCACCATTGTGCTTTGGACTCCTTGCTAATCGTTTCTCCTTACAATATTAAGCCGTTGCACGTTTAGACCATACTTCTGGTTTGTTTGCACAAGTTTTTTCAGTATGACAATTGCTGACTTCTTGCCCATTTTCCCATTTATCACGCTTTAGGATATATCAACCTTCTCTTTCTTTCTTTGGGTTCATGGCTTTTCTTTTCAGGTGCAATCTTGTTAATTCCTTCCATTTCATCGCCTCTGGAGGTTTTCACAGAGTTCACTTGGCCATACTCCAACTGTGAAGGGAGTCAGTTACTTTTTGTTCCTTTGTACCACAGTGGTTCTCTCAAGTCATGATTGCCTGCCTGGCATGATATTTAAATGTTGCTCAATATGGCTTTTACATTCTTGTGACTGACTTACTTTCTCACTACCCACAATAACAGATTCAAACTTTTACTTTTCTAAACTTTCTGAGTCTTTGCCATTGAAGACGATGACTGCTGGGCATGCTGGCTCAAGCCTGTAACCCTAGCACACGGCATGTGGGGAAAAAAATAAACTTTGTGTTCTAGTTAAGGTGTTAAAAAACTACTACTACTTGTGTTTTTAATATCACACACAAACCTACTTATCTCTTTATGATCTTTTTAAAAATATTTTTATTTATTTCGTGTGTGTGTGTGTGTGTGTGTGTGTGTGTGTGTGTGTGTATCAGGGCACTATGTCCCTGTGGAGGACCAAGGGTGACTTTGGGAGTCATCTTGGATTGCTTCTATCTCCTTGCTTGGCTCTGGGATTTCCCAGGCTCCGCCACCAGGCCAGAAGTGTAGGCCAATGCCATTTCTGCCTGGCGTTTTTATGTGGAACCTGGGATCTGAACTCAGGACCTTCTACTTGTGAGATAGATTCTTAACCCCTGAGCCATGTCTCCAGCCCTGTTTTATTTTCTTATCATTAAAATTTTTATTTTGGGGGGCTGGAGAGGTGGCTCAGGGGTTAAACCTCTGCCTTGCAGGCGGAAGGTCCTGAGTTCGGATCCTAGATCCCACGTATAGACACCAGGCAGAAGCGGGGGCGGCCTGCGTTTCTGGTCCTGGTAGGGCGGAGCCTGTGAATTCCAGGGCAGAGTAAACAAGGATGAGGTGGAGGCGGTCCATGGTGGTTCCTGAATTCGCCCGTAGTTATACACACGCACACAATTGAATAAAAAAAAAATAAATAAAATAAAATTTTTATTTTGGAATGGGGAGATGGCTCAGTGGTTGAAGTGTTTGCCACATAAGCAAAAGGGCCAGAGTTTGAATTTCTACATCTCATGTAAAGTGCCAAGTGATGGGGGCTGGGGATAAAATGTGGTGGTGTACTTGTAATTCCAACCTTAGAAGGCAGAGCATGGGAATTCTCAGAGTTAGCTGGTTTAGCCAAGTCTAGCCCTATAGGCAAGGTCTGGATTTAATTAGAGACCCAGCTTCAAGGGAGTAAAGTGGAAAAGTAATTAGGTTGATTCTTCTTGTCAACCTCAGTCCCCTTCATGCTCATACACTCTTGTGCACCACCTATATACAGAACACACATACTCCTAATCACACCCATAAATTCATACATATGAAAATGGGGGAAATTGCATTGTGTCATTTTAGTGCTTTACATAGATTTTTTTTACTAATTGATGGTCCATAAAAATCCCTTTTAGGAATATTTATTTTAGAGCTCTCAGAACATAAACAGGGAAATTATGTATTTTATTCTTGTGCTCAAGCCACTAGTCAAATCTTTCTAACTTCTGGGCTTATGCTTTTGATAATAATGATAAAATTGTGGAGCTGTGGCGCTTACTGTGAATTCTTCTCTGTTAACTGGAATTTCCCTTTTCTTTTGGGGAATGTTCAAGAATGTTTAAGAAGAGCAAAAGTTCTCTTAGCTACTTGGTCTCCTCAGCTCTTCCCATTTGATGAAGGAAGAATAAGAGAGTAGACAAGTCATCAAATGGGAAAAAACAAAACAATAAAAAAACTCCTTGTATGTTACTTATACATCCAGTAATAAAGAACAACTAAATAAGTTAGCATAGTGATGTCTAAAATAGAAAGCAAGTACATGTCTGATGTTTTACAGATAAAAAATACTTTCAGTACAAGCAGTGAAAAGGCAGAATAGTAGAAGATCATATTATGCATAGTTAATTGAAAAATACTGCCCACTTTGTTGGAAGATTTTTATAGTAATATGGTTCTTATATCCAGGAACTGTAAATTTAGTTAAGTCTTTAGATGGTATACATTCCCTTTATATTTCTGTATATTGTATGTCACAAAATACTCTGTAATGTTACATTTTTATTTATAGTTTAGAAATTTTATTTCCTGCACAACTTTTTGTAAAGAGTCCTCTTTAAATTTTTGAAGAATAATTTTAAAAAGATATACATAAACAAACCTTTTGAACCGTCACTGAATTTTGAATGTAAAGGTAATTTAAGATCGAAATTTGAGATTCACTGACCCCCCTCCAAAAAAAGGAAAAGCAGAATACGAGACTGTTTATACTGTTTTTTTGCATGCATATACTCGTGAATTTAATTGAAGACAGAAGTATTGCAG
This sequence comes from Typhlomys cinereus, assembly GCA_023101885.1. Classification (NCBI taxonomy): domain Eukaryota; kingdom Metazoa; phylum Chordata; class Mammalia; order Rodentia; family Platacanthomyidae; genus Typhlomys; species Typhlomys cinereus. Next base: position 4,138,848 of record JALPQD010000050.1, on the reverse strand, counting down.
AATGAAGAGTCTCTTAGAGGTTTATGAATGTTACAGAACTTTTCAACAATTTTTTATTTTATGATTTAAGAGATTAGAATTTGTGTTATGTGAAGTTTGTGTAACACCACGTATTTACCTTTCTTTCTGTAGCATGGACCTGTATTTAGTTTTACCATGGTGGGCAAGACATTTACTTACCTTCTGGGGAGTGATGCAGCTGCACTGCTCTTTAATAGCAAAAACGAAGAGCTGAATGCAGAAGATGTCTACAGCCGTCTGACAACTCCTGTGTTTGGGAAGGGAGTCGCATATGATGTGCCAAATGCAGTAGGTGACACTTTTCTCTTGAACAATAGTCACAGCTAGTAGTGTAGCATTACACACTTACAAAGTAGAATCAATTTATCCCTTGGATCCAAAAAATCTGAAAAATCATGTGAAATTTTAAAAGACAAAACATTGATAGCTGATGAGGAATGGGTATTTTGTTTCTTAATGGGCTAAGCAATTTTAAAGAACATATAGAATCAGTGATAATTTGGCATATCAACATTTGATTTGGATGGGTAAAAGAAAATGTCATGATTTCTCAAAATATATACTCACTCCTGCTTGAAATTATAGCTTCTTAAAAGAGTTTTGAGTTAGAAATTGTTTACTTCAGAAATCCTCTTTAAAGCCAGGTATGGTGGGGAGACTTGGCAGATTATGAGTTTAAGACCAACTTGGCCTACAGAGTAGGAAGCTGCCTATAGAAATAAACCTCCTCTTTCAAAGTGCAGCTGTGGGCATGTTTTATTATGCATCCCTTACTCTCCAATTCACATGTTAATCTGAGTAGAATGTGAACTGGATAACTTGTGACTGTTGACTAGGACTGTAATCGATGTATCCTGATACCTGAGTTATGGCAGTTATGAGTTGACATTGCATGTTCCTCAGGTGGGGAATAGTGAGAGGATGAATGGTTCTCGATGTTCGAGCAAGACCTGGGAAAGTCTCTTGCTTTCCTTTACTCATACCTTTTTATTAGACTCTTAAACTCAAAGGGCTAGTAGTTGTTTTAGTGTAAATTTATTTTACTCCTGACTGTGTTCTAAACTTCTGGCAGGTAATGTCAATGATGAATGGTTTTTGGAAACAGAAAGATACTAATGTGTAATGGACACTGGAGATTGTACCAATGGCTGGGTGGGTTGGAAGACTGGAAGAAAATCAGAATAGGAAAACAGAGTCTTGAGTAAGGTGTAGAACTTAGGCAGGAGATGCGATTCCTAACTTACCTGTGGCTATGTGGGGAGCTTTATATGCTGACTCAAATGCATGCATAGATGCTTCAAGTTTTCCTTGTCTGGTATAGTTTTTAAAAGTTTATTTTCAAGTTTTTAGATTTTTATTTTCTTTGAATAATTATGGATCATAGATCTTAAAATAAAATGTATTTTAATGCTATGCATCCTTATTTTTTCCTTGAAGGTTTTCTTGGAACAGAAGAAAATGTTAAAAAGTGGCCTTAACATTGCCCATTTTAAGCAGCATGTTTCTATAATTGAAAAAGAAACAAAGGAATACTTTGAAAGTTGGGGAGAAAGTGGAGAAAAAAGTAAGCTGAGTATTTTATGTTTGTCCTATTTCTGTGTATAAAGTAGAGCATATGTGTGTGTACATACCAAGTGAAGAGTAGTTCTGTATGTTTAACAACATAGATGTGCTTTGATTATCGTGTAGTAGTAGCTCTCAACCCAACCTTCATATTGGATTTCCGTAAATACTGCCTTCAAGGCAATTGCCATGTCCATGCCAAGAAGCAGGTCACCATAGGTCAGAGGATTCAGGGCAGCAGGTCACCACAGTTTGGGTTTGAGGGACAACTTCTATTAAACATATGATCATCATCTCTTGCTTCCTTAATGCTGGGATTATATATATGACACTAGTTAGAATGCCAAATTAGTAAATAAATATGAGTCAAGCGTGGTGGCACATGCCTGGAATCCTACAACTGGAAGATGGAGGCAGAAGGACCACACCTTTGAGGCCACTCTGAGCTACATAACAGAGCCTTGTCGCAAAAACCTTGTCACAGTGCATAACCTGTTGGCATCTCTTGAAATGTGACCTGGAAATCAGATTGCCACAATTTTTTTTTCTCCATTTCTTTTCTCCTATCTTTCAAAGTGAAGAAGGGCTCAGAAATAGGTTTAGAGATGCTTCTTGGCTGGTTAGAGGGTCTCTGTGTAGCTATTACTTTGGTTTTGTGCCCTAATTGTTCGGCATGGTGGTCTCTAAGCTTTTTGTTGTGATGAGCTGTTCCTGAGTTCTTGTTGAGTTCTTCTTCATAATTCCTTTATGCATTCAAGTAAATAACATTTCAAAACCTTGGAAATAGTAATGAGAATGTTCTTTTTTTCCCCTAGATGTATTTGAAGCTCTCTCTGAGCTCATCATTTTGACAGCTAGCCACTGTTTACATGGGAAGGAAATCAGGAGTCAGCTGAATGAAAAGGTGGCACGGCTGTATGCGGATTTGGATGGAGGATTTAGTCATGCAGCTTGGCTGCTGCCAGGTTGGCTGCCTTTGCCTAGTTTCAGGTATGAATAATGACACATCGAGTTTTGCTTATTGAGCTTCTTGTAACTACTATATATATGCCTTCGTATTTGCAGATTAGGAGCCCAAATTTTGTTAAGAATTCAAGACAGGTTTTATGTAGTGAGTTCATTTATTTTTTTTTGTAGTGAGTTCATTTAAAGCATCAGTTTATTAAATAGAAGTTGTTTAGTCTAATATTTTATTTACCTAGTTCCTATATGCCAAAAAGTCTCTAAACTATACTCAGAGATACAACCACTTGAGTATTTGTTTTAAAGTCTTTGATAGTCCTAATATATACATGCGGCATTTCTTTCTTTGGACTATTTATGCCTTTTATGATTTGTCTCCTTGCTTGCTGTGCTTGCTGACCTTAAGGACAGGGTCTGTCCCTGATGCAGAGGAACGCTGCCCTTGGGACCTGGCCTGTAGCTCATGGCGTGCGTGTCAGCAGGCTTTCTGGGTTTTCACTGGCTTGTTCTTGTTTAGGTAGAGATGGGGTTTAGACTAATGGTTTCTTTTTCTTTTATTTTTTTTCTTTCTTGTTATCTAATTACCAAATAAAAGATACTGGAAAACCAAGAAGGTTCTCTAGAATTCTCTAGAAATTATAATATTATATGTTTGTGAGGAGCTTTGAAATTTTTAAAAATGTTTTCGGGGTGGCAAGATGGCTCAGTGGGTGAAGGCAGTTGCCACCAACCCGACTATTTGAGTTCAAGCTCTGAAACCCAAGTGGTGGAAGGAGAGAACCTAGTTCCATAAATTGTCTTGTGCGGTACTCGTGTGTGTGTCTCTCTCACCTCCACTAAATAACTCAGTACCAAATAAACCAACAAAATCACGAGAGAAGTTTCCGCATGTATCAGCACAGCTCTGGGTTAGTAGCTTCCATAAAGGTGCCTCCATCCGCTTTCCATCTCCCCTTTTTTCTGGATGAAGTCAGAATTCTTGAGCTTGATATTATAGCCTAGTTGCCCTTTCTTTACTTATGCTGATTTAGCAAATTGATTTAGCAAATTGATTTAGCAAATTGGTGCTTTTCATTTATTTTTTGGGGGGGTTAGGGTCTTGTGCATACTAAGTAAATGTTCTGCCACTGAGTTACAACCCCACACTTCTGCTGTGTTCTTAAACAGACCTCATTTTTTCCTGCCTCTGCTGTGCTCACATTGCTAGGCTTACATGGCTCCTTCCTGTCTTTAGCAGCAACCTTGTACGTGAAATGGCAGTTTCTATTAGAGGGCCTGGTTTCAGAAGGGCTTTTTTGAGTAAGAAGATTGCTTTTAAATTCCAGCTCTATTGTTCATTTATTGTGAATTGGCTGCATTGACTTGTGAGTTGAGGACAGTAGAGTCTACCTCACAGTGAGAAAACTGTTTAAAGGAAAAGCTTTGGGAATTAGAGGTTATTTTCAGAACCTACTACTGTTTTTCTCCTTGCAAAGAGTTTGCAGTTGTAGCAAGTGAGAGGCAGAATACTGCAGAAAAGCCACTGTGATGCTGAGGATTGGGGGACAGCTTGGTGGCTCAGTGCGTAAGGTTGCGCTGTATAAGCAGACCACCTGAGGAGCTGAGTTCAAGTTCCCAGAACCCATTCATAGCGTGGGGGGGAGGTTAAGACACAGATTCTAGGGCCCGCCAGACCAGCCTGAACAGTGAACTCCTGGTTCAGTGACGTGCACCTGCATACTTACACATGCGCCATGCGTGTACACACATAAAGAATTGACTAGGATAGAATTAGAATTTTTCTATTAACTTAAACGTCCTTTCTGTTGAACTGGAAAATGCACCTCGTTTTAGGCCTCAGTTACAAGATAAGTTGAACATTTACAATGTGAGATATATATGATAAAAGCAGGGCCCTTTGTTCTAAGGCATATAGAAATTCTTAACAGTGTTGGGACTTTCATGCTTTCTTGGTTCTTTCTTGGTTCTGAGATTCTGTCAGTTATTTTGTAGTCATGAAAATTAAGCAGTTTCCTTAAGTTAGGTACCAACTTTAAAAATGATTCTGATTCTATAATGTATTATGTTATTTATCAAGGTTTTGAATTACAGGCGCAGGGACAGAGCCCATCGAGAGATCAAGAATATATTTTATAAAGCAATCCAGAAACGCCGGCAGACAGAAGAAAAAAATGATGACTTTCTTCAGACTTTATTGGAATCTACATACAAGTAAGAATGGTTTTGATCTCACATGCTGAGGCAGCAAATTACAGTTAAGTGGTATTTGTAGTTAAGAAATAAGGGTATTGGAAAAATAAAGCTGGTAACTATAACCTTGGCACCTGTAAATTGTTGGAACATGTTATTGGGTTCTCTCATGCTTTACTGTTGGGTGCTAGGGACTTGGCAGGGTGAAAGCCTGTGAACAAACTGGAATAAAGTCTTTTGGGATCAAAATCATGATTTCTGCTTGTCAGTCTCTTGAGAGGAGAAAACATAGTTTTTTTGGTAAAGCAAATGAAAGAGACCATAAAGCCTGGAGAAAGTATTGAGCATGACCATTTCATCAGGTGGTGTCATGATATATATCTGGGAGATATTAAGTTGATATGCGGTTCATCCCCAGGGACGGGCGTCCTCTGACAGATGATGAAATAGCGGGACTGCTCATCGGGCTGCTCATGGCAGGGCAGCACACGTCCTCTACTACCAGTGCCTGGATGGGCTTCTTTTTGGCCAGAGATAAAACGCTTCAAGAAAAGTGCTACTTAGAACAGAAAACTGTCTGTGGCGAGCACCTGCCTCCTTTAACTTATGAACAGGTTTGGAGTTTTCTGTTGCATTTCTGTCTGATGGCTCCCTCGCCCCCCCCCCCCTTTTTAAACTTTATTTGTGTGTGTGTGTGTGTGTGTGTGTGTGTGTGTATCAGAGGACACTGTGTATCTCTGTGGAAGTCCAAGGGTGATTTTGGGAATCATTCTGGATTGCTTCTACCTCCTTTTTACTTTGCTCTGGTATTTCCCAGGCTCCATGCACCAGGGCTGGAAGTGGGACCTGGGATCTGAACTCAGGACCTTCTGCTTGTGAGATAGTGTCTTAGCCATCTCTCCAGTCCTCTTTTCCCCTAAAGAGACACTTTGAGGCTTTTCTATATGCTTTCCCTAGAATTGCTAGGCTTCTCTTCTTTTCGGATGTTCTCCACAAGCTCACCTGAAGGAGCTCGTGTTCATACTTTTCTTTACTACAGTTTACCAGGTAGGTTTTGTAGTGCTGCTTTTGAACTCACTGGAGTAATTTTTTTAGTACTTCCATGACTGTACAGTCTGGCTTCTATAATGAGAGGGTGTTATATGTGTGTAGCATCTGTGACGTGGGCTCAGAAAGCAGTTTCCCAAAGTAGGAACAGGGACTAGAGCTCCACATGGTAAACTGCCTTACCATGATGGGCAGAAAAACACTGTTCGACTGGAGAGCCACCTTTGACGCAAACCCTGGTCATGTTGTCTTCCTGTGTTTTTTGTTTTGTTCTTTTATTAATGTGGTATGCGACATTAATTTTCAGATGTTCTTGTATTCCTGGGATAAATCTGCTTTGCTGTGTAGTCCTTTTTTTATATTTCTATATTTCATTGAGGATTTTCATATCAGTATTCATAAAGGATATACAGCTGCAGTTTTCTTGTGTGTCTTCATTGGCTTTAGTATTGGGTCATATTAATCTGAATAGTGAGTTTGAAAGTGTTGCCCTTCTCTCTCATGGGAATCTGTGGAAGATTGATTTTTTTTTTATGTATATGTTTTGTAAACTTCACTATGGAATACAGATTTGTCAGATTCTGTTTGTGACTTTCGGTTATTCATAATATTCTTTTTAAATTTGTGTGTGAGAGAAAAGAAAGCTAGAAAGCAAGCACGGGTCGGTGAGAGAACACCAGCCACAGCTGTATGTCCAGGTCGGAGGCAACTTTGAGGCGTTAACTTTCTTCTACCATGTAGACTCCAACTGTCAAGAGTTAACTTAACCTTCCTCTCCCAGTTGACCTCCCATTAATACCCACTTCTAAAAGGTCCCACTACCTTTTACCATTATCAAGCTTTTAATGGTATGCAAACTATAGCAGCATATGAAGTTTCATCCATGTTGTGGCATGTATCAGTATTTCAATTTTAATCACTGATAATTTTCTATTACATAGCTGTACTTATATTTGTGTACCTGTTCATTGATTTATAGACATTTAGGTTTCTTCCATCTCTTGAATATTCTGAATAATACTGCTGTAAACACTTAACTGATTTTATGCAGATATTTGCATTCTATATTTTATGTTGTAGATATGGACTTTTAGGTCACGTGACAGCTTTTTGTCATTTAGAGTGTTTTCCAAATGGATGCTCTATTTTTTGAACTCGTCAACAGCTTGGAGGTGTTTGATTTCTACACATGCTTGTCAAGCTTGATATTATCTGACACTGACTTTAATGGGTGTGAAATGGTGTTTGTTTTGGGAGAAATGCTGGTTAGATTGCTTCCTTTATAACCTATATTGGCTTTTCACTGTTGTAAGATTCATGTATGTTTGTTAGTATACTTTTGGTAGCTAAGAAGCCATTGCTTATTTAAAAGTTGTGAAGAGTCACCCCTTTTTTTTTAACACCCTGTAGTTTTTTTTTCTTAACACCCTGTAGTTTCCTCTTACCTTTGTATCTTTGTTCTGTTTTGTTAATTTTTATATATGATTAGGTAGAAGACCATCTATTTTTTGCATGTAGAAATCCATTTGTCCTTACCAGTATTTGTTAAAAAGACTGTTGTTTCTTGTAAAAAGAAACAAAAAACAAAAAACTGTTGACCATACATTTAAGGCTTTAGAACTCTGAGCTGTATGTGTATGTTCAGCCAGTTTGTTTAGCTATGTATTTAGTTTGATAAATTTTGACTGTCAGCTTGGGATTCCTCACTTTATTCTTTTCAAGGTTGTTTTATATACTATTAGCTCCTTTAGTTCATGTGTGAATTCTGTCTTCATTTTTCAGTTTCTGCAAAGGTGCTGTGGTTCTGATTGCATTATGTATGCTTGTTAGCTTGGAGTCTTGCAGTTTGATCTTTAACCCAAACCTATGAACATAGCATATCTTTTCACTGTTTTTAGTTTTTAATTTTTTCCAACAAAGTTTTTTATCTTGCAATAGATCTTTTGTTAAATGTATTCTTAAATTTTTTCTTTTGCCACTTCAAATCTGCTTTTCATCTACTCTAGCGAAAATTCATTTCATTTGTACCTTTAGATTCCATAATTTTCTATTTATTTATTTATTCAAGAGTGTGTGTGTGTGTGTGTGTGTGTGTGTGTGTGTGTGTGTATGTGTATGTGTGTGTTTGTGAAACCACCATGGACGCCTCCACCTCCTCCTTGTTTACTCAGCCCTGGGATTCATAGGCTCCGCCCTACCAGGACCAGAAGCGCAGGTCGCCCCCGCTGCTGCCTGGCGTCTATACGTGGGATCCTGGGATCCGAACTCAGGACCTTTCGCCTGCAAGGCAGAGGCTTAACCCCTGAGCCACCTCTCCAGCCCTGGAATATTCTTTTTTTTAAAAAACAGTTTTTTATTTCTTCATTTTTTTCATTTATTTCTCCGTGTGTGTGTGTGTGTGTGTGTGTGTGTGTGTGTGTGTGTGTGTGTGCGCGTGCGTGCGCGCTCACTATGTGCATGTGGAGGTCAGAGGACAGCTTGCTAGAATTGTTTTTCTCCTTCCAGCTCTAGGGATTGAACTGAGGTTCTTAAATTTAGTGGCAAACACCTTTACCAGTGAGCCATCCTGCCATCCCTAAATTTCTAAAAGTTTTTAAAAAGGCTCTATTGATATTTGTATTTAGCAAGGCATTATTTCATACTTTAATCCTTTAGGCCTAGTTTTCTCAAAAGCAGAAGGACCTAATTTGGATCCCCAGATCCCAGGTTAAAAAGTGCTAGGCAGGAATGGTAGTCTGTTCTTCTAGCCTGGGAAACCCCAGAGCAGAATAGTAATGAGGTGAAACAATCCAGGATGATTCCCCAAGTCACTTTTAGGCCTACACACAGACATAGACACACACACACACACACACACATACACACACATACACACAAATAATAATAATAAGTAAAATGAAATCATGCGGCAACTCTGGGAATCAGATCCTCTGTTCCTTGGTTGTGTTGTTGAATTTTTTATTTTTTGGTAAATCTATATGCTCACATTTAATTTGTTCATTGACTTTTCATAAATCAATTACAATTAGTATATTTATCTAAAGAAATTGTTTTATACTAGGACTTCTCATTTCCCAGCCCTGTTCTTTAAGCTGCTTGTATTATCTCTTGGGGGACCAAGTGTTTTCACCTCAGGTATCTGTAATGTTAAACAATGTCCCTGGTCTCATTTTTTGCGACAGACTCTCATTGTCTGTGTGGAACTCCTATCTGGACTGAAACTCCTGTCCATTCTCTTCCCTAAGTGCTGAGGAGATGATGGGCTGGCACTTGCCTGGCTAGATCTTGGCAGGCTGCTGTGGCTCCTCCAGAGATGTTAGGCTACTTTTGGCTTTAAGGCTACACAGTAGTATAATCTACAGACCACAAAGCTTGCTCTCATCATCAGGATTCAGCTTTTTTCCTCTCCCTGAATTCCCTCTTTTTAGATTGTTAGAAGCCTGGACTCATGTATCAGAGTTTTGGAAAAGTTGACATTGATGGTTTTTGATGGTCTCAGGTTTTGAAGGTGTGAATTTTGTTGGTCCGTAGATTAGTATGGTCACCCCTTTTCTTGTACCTCGCTGAACATGGTGGTGGTAAACATGAGCATCCAGTCATTCTGAGGAGTTGCCTCTGCTCTTCTTCTCTCTTACTAACCAAAAATATTTTTTCTACTGTTGACATATGGTGAGTATTTGTAAAAAATCAGAAAACACTTTTTTTCTTTTAGCTCAAAGATCTAACTTTACTTGATCGCTGCATAAAAGAAACGTTGAGACTCAGACCTCCTATCATGACCATGATGAGAATGGCCAAAACTCCTCAGGTGAGTCTCTTGATTAGATTTCTCGTCTGTGCTCCAGTTAGTACTCATCCAAAGAAGAATATGCCAGTAGCAAGAATTTTAAAAATTGAAGTAAAAATAATCATTTTTAATTTTGTATAAATATATGAACATTTAGACGTAGATAATATACATGCTAACCTAATGCTGTCTTTATATTTTCATTAAACCATTGCAGTTTTTAAAATAGAAATATATTTCTTTTTTGGTTTTAAACATAATATGGCTTTTCACAAATTCTAAATATGAATTATCAAAGTCATTTTGTAAAGTTCCTTTAGATTCTACTCTACCTTGGCATTATGAGTTTGGTCTGTGTATGCCCTTTTAATTCAATATTGGCACACTTAAAAATTATTTTAAAGTGAAGATATATAAATGTTTTTAAAATATGCAAAGTAGTTTTTAAACATATGCATCATTCATATATATTGATGCTTTATTGCACAATGGTCTGATTATCAGTACTGGATTTAGACATTCTCTAATGAAATGTGTTCAATTTGTAGACTGTGGCAGGGTATACCATCCCTCCAGGACATCAGGTGTGTGTCTCTCCCACTGTGAATCACAGACTTAAAGACTCATGGATAGAACGTCTGGACTTTAATCCTGATAGATACTTACAGGATAATCCAGCGTCAGGAGAGAAGTTTGCCTATGTGCCGTTTGGAGCTGGTAAGAGGATTGCATTTTTAGGTAGAAGTGTTTTGCTCTGGTAACATATTTTGCTTCCTCAGTTAACGCACATGAAATTTATGTACATAAAAAATCTTTCTCTTTGTCCATAGAAACATTCCTGCAGATATCTGTAGGGATAGACTCCTGAAGTTGGAAATGAGTTTTTCATTTGTACTAAGGGGAATTGCTTTGTGAATCTGTGTGACGTTCTATTACTTTCTAACCTATCAATTCTCAGTTAATTTTTGTAGACCACTCCTGACTTCCCTTTGGATTCTGTTTTAAGAATCACTGGAGTCAGCACACCATTTAGGGAATTATTCAGGTCAGACAGCAGGTTGCCAGCATTTTAGAAAAGATGTAATGAAAGCATGAAGGCCTTTGGGAACGTTAGGTTCCTATTTAATAAGTGAACTCTATAATGTGGTATGCAGCGTAACAAATAATAGGATTATAGATGGTTAGTAGTTGAAAGGACTATTGGCTCAGTGACCCAGATTATGTGTAACTAAGAAGAGTCATTTCTGCACTGCTGACTGCTACTTCAGCTTCTTGGGTAACAGGTTGTTCTATTGCCTTATGAGATAGCATTTTCTATTTTTGAACAGCTGTGAGTTTTAGAATATTGTTTCTTTTAATGCCTACTTATAATTGAGCCTAATCATGGTCTCAGCTTTTATCATTGTATTAGTTATCTTAGAGTTTCTATAATTAATATGACTTGTTACTATAAAATATCCAGAAATTCCAGTTTTCTTTTTTCACATGACCTTCATATCCTAAGTCACTGGATCTAGGGCCCAGCTTAACTTGGTGTGACCTCATCTTAATTAAATATACAAAAGTCCTATTTCCAAAAAATGTGATATTGATGTTCTGGATGGACTTGAAACTGGGATGGGGGAGAAGCAGCTTTCTAAAAATTGAAGCTTTTCTGCATCATTTCAAAATAGCATATCACCATGCTAAGTTATCTCATTTCGTGAACATTCTTTAAGGTTGCTGTGCTGACCAAGTTGGCCCCAATCTCCCTGGGCTTGAGCAGTTCTCTTGACTCAGCCTTACAATAGCTGAGACTCTACTATATTAAACCTCATCTATCCTGTTACTTTGTAATCATTGTAATCTATTATCTATTTCTATCTGTCCATTTGTCTATCTGTCTACCTCAATCATCATATATAAAATTCATTTTTGTTGTATTTGTTGATCATCAGAATTTTTTTTGACTCATTGAAGATACTTTTACTTTGTGGCTAGTAAAATAAAACAAGATAATTTTTTACCTTTTTCCTATAAGGCAAATTACTCTTGAGCCTGGGCCAGTTTTACAGACATAAATGCCCCTCTTAAATGCTGCTGTCACAAGTAAATGCAGTCATGGGATGATAAGTAAGCAAAGATTAGACATTCAGTGCTAGATATTTAGCTTCTGGCAAATAAATTTAAATGCCCAAATCTTAAATTAACATTTATATTTTTTAGTCTCCATTGTGGTTAGTTCTGGCTTTACTAACTTCAAATCATGAATTGTTCTATTAAATAGTAGCGTTTTTAGCATTTATAATCTAGGATCATCTTGCGTTTTTGAGTATTGTGCCAAGTACGAATTGAACTTTGTGGGGTTTTTTTTTGTTTTCCCAGCCCATCCTTTAGCATCTAGTTATTCAGCACTGTCTCTTGAAACACTTTTCTTCTTCCTTGGCTTGCCTTAGTATTTGTCAATAACCAGTAACTGTCAAAGTATTTTTGAACTCCGTTTGGTTCTTTTCATCTATTTTTGTTGATCCTTATCCAATACACACTGCAGTGATTACTGGACCCTTAACCATGAAGTCCAATTGACAAGGTCACATTGACTTTTAACACTAGAACTCCTTGGGAATGTACAGTGCTACATATTTATTCCCCAAATAGATTACCACCTTTAGATTTAATTAAACCCTTTGTATGTTTGACTTTGGAAAGATGAAATTTCAAAGAAAGTCATCATAATTACCTGCAATTTTCAATTTTCCTATTACATAGAAAATATTTTAGGTGAAAGATGCCATCCTTTATACTATTACACATTTTTTTTGCTATTCTCAACTAGACAAAAACCACTGTACGATAAAAAAGGTGAGGAAGAATTTAAACTGATTTTAATGTAAGCTTTTGTTTTTTTTCTTAAATAGGGCGTCATCGTTGTATTGGGGAGAATTTTGCTTATGTTCAAATTAAGACAATTTGGTCCACTATGCTTCGTTTATATGAATTTGATCTCATCAATGGATATTTTCCCACTGTGAATTATACAACTATGATTCATACTCCTGAGAACCCAATAATCCGTTACAAACGAAGATCAAAATGAAGGCTACAAGGAACTAACCTGTGATTCATCATTGTTAGCTGCAAAGCATTGGACGAGATGAAGTTTATGAGACAACTTTCATTGTGTACTGTTTTTTGAATGTATAATTCTAAAAGCCAGTGTATGATTTTAGTATTTTACTTAGTGATGCTGTCAGCTCTAATGGTATTTGATACTGTTTATAATAGTTTTGATAAGCTGTATGATTCCTGGAAACCAAGTTGGTCGAGTAAAATAGTTGTTCAGGGGATCTAGGTAATTGGGGGAATCTTCAGAATTGGTATTAATTTCAAAAGTACACTTTGCTCTTGGCAAGTAAGTCCAGGAGATTCTAGTTTAGAACAAGTTTTGCAAGGTTTGAGAAAACCCAGTGCAGATCTGCAAAGGCCATAGGTTATTCATTTACTTGGGCTATTTTGTGTGTAAAGATTTGTGAGCTAAGGAAGTAACTCATGATTAAAGACAAAAGAGAATACTGGTGATTGTTTTGGTGGGATGTGGTACCCAGCAGTAACAGAGCGATGTAAAGTGTGTCCTTTGAAATTTTAACTTGAAGCACTGGTACAGAAAGTTCTAGGAGCACCCTGTGATAACCGTATTAGCCAAAATCATAATACTGAAAAGTACTCATGGATGTTTCTGGCTCCACCAGGTCATATTCATGTGAAAATCCAAAATCAGATCCTGAGATTTATTTTGCTTAAGGTTGTTGTCCAGAATCCAATTAGGGATATTCATTATCATCTGTTTTGTCTCAGAGATTGGAGAACTCTGACTTTAAGGCAGTCATGTTCTGTGAAGGCTGCATTCAGTTGTCAGCCTAACTTACACCTGAGGCCTAAGTAGGTAGGATGCCCATACATGGTATTTTCTCTTGCTAAGTTTGGTGGCAGACCTGTACTCCCAGCACTCATTAATTTGGGGCAGGAGGATTGTGAGTTCAAGGCCAGCCTGGGCTGCACAGTAAGAGCGGTTCAAAAAAAGGACAAAGAAACAGATCAAAACACATTTTTCTTTTAGTTATATGTAATTTTTGTAACTTAAGACATTACAGTTCTGTTTAAGAGGCTTGAAGGATTATGTTAAACTCTTAAGTATGAAAGCCAAATCTCTGTTAAATAGTGTTTCACATTAAAATCTTTTGAGAAAATAGTCTGTTTTCATAGATTTATTAAGTATATATTCTTCAGTGATTTTATGCAATCTAAGAACTTTGGAAACTACATCTTTATTTTTGAAAATTGACTTAGCTCACCTTTCCTTTATGAATTGGATAAATCACTAGTGTTATCAGCATCCTGCAAGTTTGTTGGAGGAAGGGGAGGAATCACAGGTGTTTTCACACAAATTACAAAGGTTGCCGATTCTCATCTAGGATTTGTGCATGTCTGAGTGAGTGTGTGTGCAGAGGCTGGACGAGGGTGTCTGTCCTCTGTCACTCTCCACCAGTTTTTTTTTTATCTAGTTACACAAGCTCAATGAGTAGGTATCCTTTATCCTTCCTCTCCTCCCTCCTTTCTCCCACCCATCTGCCTGTTTTTTTTAAATTAGGGTCTCATCCCTGAAAAAGGGACCTACTTTTTGTCATTTGGCTGGAAGCCTACCAGGTCTAGGGACCCTCTAGCTTCCACCCCCCACTCACTATTGGATGAGAGGGACAAGGGTCATGTTACAGGGTATGCGGGTGCTGTGATCTGATTTCTGAGACAGCTCTCAGCACTCTTGATGGCTGAGCCATCTCCCCAGCCATTCATCACTCATTCTGAAGTTTATGGCAGTTAGTTATTAGACCTACTTACATGTTTTATCTGGTTTTTAAGAATTTCTTTCTGGGCTGGAGAGATGGCTCAGTCTGCTCGCAAATAGAAGGTCCTGAGCTCGAATCCCAGGTACCACATAAAAATGCCAGACAGAAACAGTGGCTGTGAGAGGTGGGAACAATCCTGGATGATTCTTGGTCACCCTTGGTCCTCCACAGGAACACAGGGCCCTCTGAGAAACACACACACACACACACACACACGTATGCCCTCTAATTAAAATTTTTTTTCATTTTATATAATACTCTTTACAATCCTAGATATTTTGTGTTTAATGTATTCTGAAAAGGGATCTACATTTTGACTAGATTGCTACAGAGAAGCATGACAAAAACAAAACAAAACAACTCTGTTTCTGATCTTTGAATAAGGCTAGTTTGTGGATAGTTTTAGGTTGACTGACATAAAAATTTTTTTTTCAGTGCTATTGGAACACAAGGCCCAAGCACTAGAACTCAGTGCACTTAGGCTTTGGTCACTAATCAGTTACTGAGAAGCATGAGTAACAGATTACACAGGCTTGCCTTGGTAAGGATGGACACTGAACAGTAGGCGTGAACATTAGGCGCTGCCCATCTGCTCCTCCCTTTTCCCTATAGCATTGCCTTGACCAGAAACTATGTTAGCTTTGAAGTTTCAATGTACCACTATATCACCTTCAACTAATTGCTTTAGAAATCTGCAGTGCACCATAGCACGAATATGGGACATTTATGTAATGTGAACTTTCCAACAGTATACATCTTGTGACTATTTCTCACATAAAGCATAGATTTCCATGGTAGACAAGATCCTTCAGATGTAAGCAACAGAAACGCTTCCCACTTTAATAGTAAGTACCATGCTATTACGGAAGCCTCTAGGTAAGAGTTGGTGCTAGGATTGCAGTTCTTCTGAGAATGTCCCAATCTTTGCTTGGATAGAAGGATTTTGCAACGCTGTGGTTTTTTTTTTTTTGCTACAAACAACACTAAATGTAATAAAATATGGATTAATCATGAAAATGGTACTTTAGTATTTACTATGGATAACTGATAAAAAGACAAATAGTCTTCAATGAAGGGAGAGAAAAGCCTTACTATACAATTCTGAGATTAGGATAATTTATCTAAATCATGATTTTCTAGATAGAGACAAGCTGTGGTTTAGCCAGAAAATGAAGGTTCACACACTGTATGATGAAAATGGCGAAGTCATTTTTATTTCAGTACTTGACAAAATACCCCATAAAATTCAAAACTTCTACCATTATACAAAAATAGGTCTCTACAAGTGATATGTTCTGTCTTCATCACCAGTAGCAAATATATTAGGGCAGAAACATGTAACTTCAGTAGCCTTGTAAGAAAAAGTGCCAGACACCGCAAGCTACACATTCAGCAGTATCATGATTTGCAGAGGTTTAATCTTTTCACCCATTTGATAAATACACAAGGTTTATAATTTAATCATTTAAATTAGCATTCCACAAATATACATGTAATTTGACGATGATTGTGCATGAACACATTACATACACAATGCTTATATATACAAACTCCAGTTTGTCTCAAGTGCTGTCAAGGGTTCATATACAATCATAAGCTGTGTTTGTATTGGTCCCATTGAATATTCACAATACAAAAGCACAAAAGAGTCGTTGATTTACAAAAGGGGACTTGTTTAAGATCACTTCAATCAATAGTGTTTCCTAGGATTATCTTCTCATGCCAGTATGAAACTGAGTGGTTGAACCTAAAATAGAAACAGGACAGTTAGGCTGCTGAGTATCAGGCTAATGGACATGGGTTGGGAGGTGTTCTTCATGCTTAAAACTCCTATATCCACTTATTTTTGAGAGAGATGATTATCCCATATATCTTGAAAAATTGTTTGCTCTTCAAAAATCTCAGTTATAATAATGTTTAGTTTAATACAAGTTGCTTGGTAAAAATGATTTCTTGATGAAGAGATTAACTTTTAATAATTTATTAGTGCACAGTATGAGGTACAAATGAAAAATTATGCAGGTAGACTACTGAGCCAGCAGATGGCTTGGTAGGTGAAAGTGCTTATCACCCAGCCTGATAGTCCCCGGAAACCCACATAGTAGAAGTGAGCCAACTACTCCCTACACAGAGATGGTGGGGTAGGAAAGAGGGCCCTAAGGATAGAGACACCACATACACATACAAATTGAAAAGTGGATGGCTGGCCCAAGTTTAAAATGATTCTGTCTGTAGACCAGGACAGGGAATAGATTTTCCTTTAATGAACACCATTTTTTTTTTTTTTTTAATTCAATTGTGCATGTATGTGTATGGTATGTGTGTGTAGAACCACGGGCGAATTCGGGAACCACCATGGACGCCTCCACTTCCTCCTTGTTTACTCTGCCCGGGGATTCACAGACTCCGCCCTACCAGGACCAGAAATGCAGGCCGCCCCCGCTTCTGCCCGGCGTCTATACGTGGGGTCAGGATCCGAACTCAGGACCTTTCACCTGCAAGCCAGAGGCTTAACCCCTGAGCCACCTCTCCAGCCCCATGAACACCACTTTTAATGTGTGATACTGTGGGTGAGTTTTTGAGAACAAAGACCATGCTTAGGATGTGTCAAAAGGGAAGGCTTGTTTTGGATAACACACAGAAACAATGTAGCAGGTGCTTCTTCTGCCTTCTCCCACACTTGACTGCTTTCTACCACATGTTAGAAACATGATCTTCAGACTACCTGCAAAGGGGTCCTCATCATCCATTTCGTCTAAGATGAATTAGATGGCTTGATAGTTATGGAATCATTTTGTGGCAGGGTGATTTATGACTGAGGTGATACATCATGTCTTATTTAAAGCCAGTTTTTCTGCTGGTTACACAGAGTTTAAATTTGCAACTTGGTAACTTATGTACTGAACTATAAAGACCTGATTGTCCTGAAAAAGTGAGTCATGAAGAAAAGAGGAGTGGCTCCAGCCCCACTGCCCACTGGAGTGGAAGAGAGTACCTGACTGCACTGCTCCAAGCCGCCTCTGCAGCGCCTCCAGTCGGGTGATGTAGTCTGTCAGAGCTCTGTCAGGATCGTAATTCTGAAGCTGGGAGCAGGCTAGGGAGCCAGGGTTTAAGTCAGCTGGAGTGCCTGGGTACCTGAGGATTAAAAGGCTGGTCATGAATCCAAATCACCCGGGGACAAAGCAAAAAGATTTCTGGTCTCGATCCTCTCCATTCCACGTCCCCATACTTCTAAATCTGGAATGACAGGGAAATGACTTCTGGAAGAAGTCAAGAGACTGCTGTCGTAACATGTAGTACAAAGCCTGCACAGAAGTTCTCAGCCGATGCTGGGTATGTATAAGGCACCTTGTCATGCAGACTACAATCTTTTTGTTGTAATGATCGATGGCATTGATTTTAGACAATCCTAACTCCTAACTAGAACATATATTAAAAAAACACTTGGTCAACTCTTTAGAAGCCATTTACAAATTCAAACCTTAGCTTTGAGTCATAAGTTATATAAATAACATGTAACTAAAGATGTAAAACTCTCACAATGCAAAGAAGTCAAAGTGCTGTCTATTTCTCTTAAGTATATGTCATAGTTAGGCACAGGTGTCAACTTGACTGTTGAGGGTTTGAGCTCTGGACACATTTGTAGAGAGTTGATGGTTGAGTGAAGCCCAAAGCAAACCTAGAAGAGATTGTCTAGCTAATGGGGAAGGTCCAGCCCATGATGGGTGGGACAAGGCTCTGGAATAAATCATGGAGAGCTAGTTGAAAGAGTCGGTGTCCTTCTGTATACTTGGCCAGACATGCTGGATCGTCCCTCTCTCAGCTGTTATGTGGTGATGGTGTGGCCAGTTCCCTTGGCCTTGGTGTTGGCATGAGCTCTCCTGTCAAGCTGGACTGAAAACTGTAACCAGGAATCGTAAGAGAGAATAAACCCTTGTTTCCTTAAGCCATTTGATGGTGATTTATTAGCAACCATGCAGGCTGACTGCAACAGTATATATTCATAACAGTCATCTCTGATCAAATTCTGACCTGTTTTGAAACGGTAAGGGAGACCGAGGGTAGTCCAGATCTGATCTTGAGCGGTATGTTGAGTGTCTTGGTTCTCCGTACAGCTCCAGTCCACCAGAAGAATGGTAAAATGGGTCAGTCTTTTCAGTACCTAAAGTAAAAAAAAAAACGATACCAAGAATAAGATGCCGAGCTGTTCTAAACTATGTACTGCTTATAGTCAGTTTCACTTGTAGGAGAACAGTGTGAAAATGTTGCCTTTCAGTGTCACTCGGTTTACTTTTGACAAGAATTTCTGATTAGAATTATGCTCCACTGAAAATAAACTAATTGAACTGTTTTCTTTGCAAAAATACCTTAACTAAATCAAGACAAAGAATAAAGGATTTCTGAGCACGTTTGTTTGGGAAATGATGTTGTGGATTAAAAAAAAAAGTAGACTAATGTAACCTAATCCTTTTTAATAACTCCATTCTACTTACTTTCACTGGAAAGTTCCTAGCAACTTTACAATAGAGCACATAACCCATTATGGTAAATATTTTATCTCTTTTAATGTAATAATGTATATTTCAAATTCTTTTAGGGACCATTATTTATTTCCCTTTTCTCTGCTATTCAGCTAGAGTCCTGATGGACAGAACATTATATAGTATCCTCTTCAGCTTTTGACCTCAAATCCCAAGCTGCTCAAATCCTTTTTTCCCCCTCACTTCCAGCTATAGAGAGAAGGAATTTTAACCATTACCATCACTATATAACTATATAAGTTCTGAACTTCAAACTGCTAATTATGAAAGCTCCACAAACACTTACTTGCCCGTGACTAATAGCAATTTGTACTTGAGCCAGTGGGCTCAGGAGAGAGGGCTCTACCAGGTCTCTACTGAGTAATTTCTAGAAAATGACAGGTGGTCTACTGCTCAGTACTTTCTATCTGCAAAGTGCAAACAACAGTAAGTATGTTTCATCAAAAGACTGGGCAAATACAGTAAACCAAAAACAGGCAAACGAGGCTCAGTGTGGACTAAGTGTTCCACAGAATCAGTTCCCACTGTCTTGTTAGAAAGAAGGACTCACTCTTTAGACAACATTGGTCTTAGAAGTAATTACCGGGTAGCTATCACAGTGCAGTAATGGCAGAGTCGTGAACATATAAAATAAACTATTTAGACTTCACCTGGATTCAGTCCAAAGCCATCCCTGTTGATACTGATGGAACCAGAACCTGTGACTCGCTGCCACCGCCGAACCAAAACCTTCATTCTAAAAAAGATTCCCAAAATAAATGTCTCATAGACATGTATAAAGTATATAAATATGTATGTCCCATAATGTATGTCCCATGAATTAAGCCTTTTAAATGAGACCAGAATAAACCAACATAATGCCATCTAAAATGCCTAATCTAAAACTACATAAGTGCTACTGTCAGATGGCTGAATGCACTGGAACAGGACAGGCTCCTCTCACCCCAAGAGGCAGCATGATTCTAGCTGACACCTAAGGGACAGATGGAGATGGACAGAAAAGTAGACAGGCAAAGGGGACGTAATGAGAGGAGAATGGAGAGTAAAAGGCAGAAACCAAAGACTGGGGCGGGCAGCGAGAGTGGCCAGGAAAGCTGGAGATGAGAGGCTGCCTGGTCACGGTGAAAACAGTGTTTTCAGCAGAAATGGAGGTGTGACTCGGCTGCTTTCAGCGCTAAGGCTCATCCTGGTCTGTGGAACCTTTCATAGTACCAGTTTTGATTCCATCATTCCAATTAGTTTCAAGACCCAGCTTCAGAAGAGTCAAGGTAAAGAGGAAGGGAGGTGAAATCCATTAATAGAAGCTTTGCTATTTCATGGAACCTCCCTAAATTTTTCTAGTCAACATTATTGGCTAACTCCTGGGGCCCTGGAAGAGCAGTCAGTGTCTTCTAAGCTCTATGCACAATATTCTTTCCACTAGAGAGGAGGTCCTTGAGGGCTGTAGGCAGGGTCTTTCTTTTCTTTGTTGTTAAATCAGTGTAACTCACTTTGCTGCTTCTGTGCTTCTGTCAGAGCTGGCCTGAGGCTCAGGAGACTGACTGGCCATCCTTGTCTGCTGTATAACCTTTCTTTTCTTTTGGACCAGTTATCTCACAGCTTTTAGTTCATGTTTTTAAAAGAAAAATTAGTAAAGGAAAATCCCAAGTCCATTTCGACAACACCCAAAATGAAAATGAAGTTTCTTGTAGGGATTGCTAGGGCAAGTGCTAAGAGCACTAGGTCTAGTCCTGACCTAGATGTAGCGTTTAGGACAGGGCTCTCTGCAGCTGGCATTGCAAGTGAATTCATAGAGCAATGAAGAATGTAAACACAACAGTCTAAGAAGTAACTTTTTGAAGCTATTTTCCTTTTTATGATCGCTTTTATGTATGTGTTCATATGCTAGTTCATGGTTTATTTGGATTTTTTAAAGACAATCTGGCCTAGGTCACCAGCTACATGTAGCTGAAAGACATCCCTGCTCAAGGGACAAGAACTAGAGAGAAACAAGCTGGTGTAGCTCAGTGATGGTAAACACTGCTATGCAGTCTTTTCTGAAAACTTATGATTAAAATGGATTTTCTTTACCTTGAAATTGCAATAGACACTCTGACAGCTGAACGAAACCTGGTGAAGCCCTTGGGGCGGTTGGTGATCACCTCGAGGTCAGTGAAGGCTGGCTGTCCCCCCATCCGGGCCAGCAACCCCAAGGTGGCATCTTCACACTCCTGGAATCCTCCCAGTAACAGAAGCAGGTATTTCTTTTGATAAATGAGAGCTTTTCGAAAACTTTCAGCCCTCAAGAATTTACCATAAATTCTCTGTATGTAGAAGAACAGAAGAATACAAAGATATCAGACAGAAGTCAATCGAATTGTTCTCTAGGGGAAGGCTGCCTAGATGCCACCAGATGCCCGCCTATCACAACGGAACACTAACATAACCAGTTTTAATCTTTGCTTCTTTCCAGTCAGTGGAGTGTGGATACTAACATACACGACAAATATTTCTACCATGTTTTGCTAATAAGTTACTATTTTCTGTCCCTGTAAGACTCAAAAATGTATGTTCGAATGTAGCACAAATGTTCCACATTTTTCTTCCTTCTTTTCTGTGTGTGTGATGGTTTGAGTATGAGCTGTCCCTCACAGGATGTTAAATCCTTAGCTGCTGTTAATATGTGGTAAGGCCGTGGCACCTTTAGGAGGTGGAGCCTTGCTGGAGGAAGGTCACAGGAGGGTGGGCCCTGAGGTTGGTTAGTTGACCCTGCTCCATTAGCAGCCTGCTCTCGCAGTCTAGTGCTTGCACTCTGGTCCTCCATCATGATGACTTGTGACCTGAGCTGCTTTTGGCTTCTGCTGCCAGCAGTGCTTTTCCTCCATAATGGACTATGTCTTCTCTGGAATCATAAGCCAAATAAATCTCCTCTTCTCCCCTTCGTTCCTTGAGTCTCAGTGTTGTCTCACAGCAGTGACAGTATGTGTATTTGTGTGTACACAAGAGGATACCTGAGTGTATGTGTCTATGGAGACCCAAAGGTGACAATTGGAAGCATCTTGAATTGCTTCTACCTCCTTTTGCTTTGCTCTGGGGTTTTCCAGGCTTCTCCTAACAGGGTTGGAAGTGTAGGCCACTGATATTTCTGCTCCTCATTTTTATGTGGGATCTAAGGATCTGAATTCAGGACCTTTTGCTTGCAAAACAAAAACTTAACTCCTGAGCCACTTCTCCAGCGCCTTGGACCTTATGTTAATTGACCAGAGTAATTTTACTATAACATCCATTTTTAGCTATTTAGATATCTGATCTTATATGGCATAGTGCTCCTACACTGACAGCCACAGTTAGGAACTGACAACATTTCTGTCTATCTACTGAGGTAGGAAACTCTGGGAAGAAAAGCCATGTGCTCTGGATATGGACAGTAAGACAAATAAAACACAGTCTAGTTCCAGTCCTGGGCATGCCTCACTACAAATGTGTCACCAGCTAGAAACACTGTAATTATGACACAGACTAAACAGTATTTACACTTCTGTTGTCTGTTCAGTTAAGGTCAGCCAGAGAAAAAGGCAAAACTGGAAGATGGTCTGTTGATGGAGATCTCTTACCTTTAAGGTGGCATGTTCAGAATCCGGGCTCAGATTCTGAAGTAAAGTCTCATTTCTTAGTTCAGCTTTCAGTTTGCACACTTCAGCTTCTGCTCTTTTCAAGGATTTCTGAAGAGCCAACTTTTCTCTGTTCCATACTTCTTTTTCTGAAGCAATGATGGCTTCGATATTAGCACCGCCACCGAGTGAGAACCTAGAAGACTGCAGAAACCACAACCTACTTACATGTCTCTCAAGAATCCAAATTAAACACATCAAAGGAATCCTCATGATGAATACCTAGTCTTGGCTTTCCAACCCCAGACAATTACAGTCACAACTGACATTAAAGAATGCTAGAATGCTTGATAGCTCTAGGCAGGATTCTCTGTTGAGACCACCAGCTTTGTGGGTCTCTGGACAAAGCCTAGTCACAGAAGTTTACCAGAACTTCCGACTGAAGAGGTTAGAGACTTAAATGCAAAGTTTAAATCCAAATGTTGATCCTGTACTGTACTATTAAAGGGGAAAAACAATAAACCAGTCTATACATAAGTGAGCAATTCTTAGGAAAATCACATATATAAGATCATTTCCTTAACTATACTGTTGCTTCAAGTCTTTTCTTCCTTTAAATATATGGGTGATTATAGACACTATCATTTATTTTTTAGCTTTAAAATTTTTAATTCCAAGAGTAGCTTATTAGCCTGAACTATATGATGTATGAGAAATTTTCATTTGAGTTACAGATATAGTAATGTAAATCTGAACATCTCTTTACATGTGTCTGCTGACAGTCAGAGCTGATGATGGCTTCAATCATTTCTTGTGGAGAGGGCTGGATGATAATTAGCAATTCTGAATGAATACATATCAGGAGTAGGGTATAGCGATGTCTCCCTGATAATGGCTTTATTATTACCATTATTACTATTGTTATTATCTATATAAATTCCCCAGTATGATTCAGACACTTGATGCTTTTACTCAGGAGTTAAAAGTGAAACTAGAAAGACATAACTTTGCATTACTTCTAAAAATAGACGTACATAATCTCTACCAGCTCCTGTCTGTCGATAACATCGTATTTGTTCTTCCAGCTTCATAACCATGTTCCTTAAATCATTCTTTTCTTCGGTCAGTTGGCTGATGTGTCCTGTTAGCTCAGCATTTTGCCTCAGGAGTCTTTCAGTCAATGAGCCACTAGAAGTACTAGGGGGCAGGAGGCTGGGCTGGAAAAACAAAGCAGCACAAGGTCGTATCAACACAAACATCTAGGAACTCAGAAGTGAGAACAGGGGCTGACAGCAACAGGCCTCATGAACTGTTGTGGATTAAATAGGTAGAAACTTGCCAGGGAGGACAAAACAAGTAGAAGGAAGAGCGTGAGGTTCATGTTTTTTAGAAACTACTAACTAACAGGCTGGAAGTGTGACTCAGTAAAGGAAGTACTAATTGCTTTGTAAAACAATTCATAATATTGCTGTACTTTATGAATAACAGACCCAGACAACAGAGAACTTTACAGAAGGCGCTAGATAGGTGTGCGCCCCAAACCAGGTTTCTGTGTTCAGAAAGATTCCTTTGGTTTCAGTGGGCAATCCAGAAGAACTGTAGCAGTTTAGGCAAGAACACAGAGACAGTGAGTGGGATGGAGAGTAAAGGGCCATGAGGCAAGCCATTTAGGACATAGAAGACATGGACTTAGCCCTGCTTAGATGTGCAGGTAAGGTTAAAGGAAGATGGCCTAAGGTCACTTCTGGCTTTCCACATTTGCTGACATTATAACTGAAACGGGGGATAAGGCAGAAAGGAGAAAGAGAAGATGAGTTCAGTTTGTGAACTGTGTCCGTGAAGTTCCTAAGGCCCAGTGAGTGCTGAGGAAGGGAGTGAGCTTTCACAGCTGCAGTCAGAAAAAAACATGATGACAAAGGAGGAGCCACAGAGCTGGCAGACTAGAAAGGCAGATAAAGCAAGGGGACACTGATGTGAACAGCAAGGGAAAGTCGCCTTGAGAAGAGGCACTATTTCTTGAAGAGCTCAAAAACGTCTAGGGCTATTGTAGAAACTAAAGAGGGAGTGAAGACTCATGGGAAGAGTCACCCGTGGAGACACCAGTAGAATCTAAGCTAGTTTCACAGACTAATGAGGAAAGAAAAGCCAGGTTGCTCTTTCATTAAGTCAGGGCTCCTGAGACCTCAACACAGTTATTCAGTGCTAATAATGAAAGCTAGTTCCCCTCCAAGCCTTCACTATTTCTTACTGGGGAAAGGGAAATATATTTCATATTTAAAAATAGATCAAACTGAAACAAAAAATCTGCCAGTTTCAAAAAAATTTACAATTTCCATCCAATCTTTGCTTTTAAAAATGTCTTACCTCTTCACCTAGTTGGCCAGTTAGTTTTTGTAACTGTAAAATAACTTCATCAATGTTTTCTTGAATCCACATAAAAGCTTCATCATCTGTTGTTTCAAACGGTAGTCTTTAAGAAAAAGGCAAAAAGTCAAAATAGATCTTAGTCGTACTTAACACAAACATTACCGACTACAGAATGCTTTACTATCACTTGTCGCTTATAGTACAAAGGTTTTATATACTGAACAAAGGTTCAGTTGTATAAGAGTTTTGCTAAAGAATATCATCTCCTAATATACATATGCATTACTTTCAAAACTTTTATTTCTCGCTCCGACCACCCAGCTAAGAATGTTGTTTCCAAGGACCAGGTGCAAAGTCTAACCTATCGCAGGCTTTCTGGGCAAGATGCTGCAGTTTTGAAGCCACACATAGAAGCTTCTGTCTGATCATCTCTAGTTCATGACGATGGCCAGCTTCTCCTCCATTCATTTCGATCAACTGTGGATAGTTTGATTCTTTTGTCTCTCCTTCTATTTTCTGTTGAAGAACCCAATTTCTAGTTCGATCATTAGTAAAGCTCCAAGTAGTTGGCTGAAAATTTGGACAGAAAAAGAAAGCAAAAATTATAAGTGAACAGCATTTATATTCTTTCCTAAGAGTGCTTAATTGTTTATATTCCAAGTAAAGTTCCATAGATTACATTTTTGGATGGCTTGCACATAACTAAACAATTCAACAAAAAATATTTGAAATTTAAAAGTAATTTGCAATACTGAATCATTTAAAAAAGTATTATTAAATAATGTGCCAACTTACCTCATTAAGATTCTGATAAAGAATTCGTCTGTTCTCCCTTTTTTCTTCTCTTGCTAATTCTTGCTTCTGGAATTCTTGCATGATTCCTTGTAGCCGCTTCCCTTCAAGGTCTAACTTATACACCTGTTGCCTTTTCTCTTCCAGCTGGCGCTGAAGATCTTCCACTTTGGATTGCAACTCACGCATTTTTTTCTGTCCCTGGGTATTAGCCTCCTGTTCTGTCTGCAGTGTCTTCCGATGAACCTGCCTATCTTTTTCCATTTGCTGCCTTGCCTGCAAAGAATCTAGCTTATACTTTTCAGTCTCGTTTAATAATTCTACTATGCGACCATGCTTTTCCTCCAGCTGTTTCTGCAGCTCTTTAAGTAAGTCCTCGGAAGGTAAGGCTGCCCGGGGCTGCCCGCTGTCCTCACTGCTCTGCAGTTGTGCCCGCAGTTCCCTCTCCTTATCTAAAGCACCACTCATTTCCCGAATTCGAATTTTCTCAGACTCCAGAAGTACTTGAAGCTCCAAGTTTCGGCCTTGTTCCTCTGATAACTGGGTATCATATAGTACTCTTTGTGATTCTATTTTTTGCTGTGATTCAGTAAGTAGTTGTTTCTGTTGTTCCAAAAGTAGATTTAACTGAATATTTCTTTGTTTCTGATCCTCAAGTGAAAATTTCAGATCCTTGTAAGAAAAAAACAAAAAACAAACAAAAAAAAACAAGTACAAGATCAGCAAAAATACTTTGCAAACCATGCCTTTAGTAACATCAAATTGGAAGTTTCTGGTAGCAGAAGACAGAACTGCTATCCAGTTGATAGTGGTGTGATGTAATTATTTAGATACCCAAAAGGCTTTCATCAAAGACTTAAAGAACAGACAATACATTTCTTTTAAAACATTAAACTTACCATTCTAAATATGAGCAAGACACCATTTAAAAATAGAAGAGTTCTTTTGAATTTTCAAAATATTAAAAAAGAGGTTTTTTTAAATGTCTAGGTACTTGTGTGTCAAAGTACAAAAAAATTGCTTGCTAGTACGATATAAACATGTCGTCAAGAATCACGATCATGAAAGTGGAAAAAAGAATAAAGGATGCTTGTAACCTGAAAGGAGAAGGGGTAAGAAAAAGAACCAGTGGGGACAAGAAACACATGGGCAGTAGGAAAGGAATGAAGAACAAAGTGTGACATATGTAAGGAAATGCCATAGTGAGAGTTATCACTTTACACAGTAACTTAAAAGATTTGTCGACACATGGAGATAAAGAAGGAAAGATACAAACAGTATCAAGGAGTGCCCACATAATCATTTCCTTTTGCAATGTGGATTTCTGGCAGGATGTGACAGAAACTGAACTCCATTGTCCCAGTTTTTCAAACCAGGGGATTAAAAAAGACATGGATGCCAAATGGCCTGAGTTTGTTTGAAGGATTGTTGTGAGAGTCACACATCTGCTTCCTGATGGTTCAATGAAAATACTTAGTTTCATGCACAAAATTATTAAAAATATCAAAATTATTAAAAATGGTGGTTTGTACCTATAATCTCAGCTACTCAGGAGACTAAGACAGGAGAATCAAGAGCTCAAGGCTAGCTTGAGAATGTTAGCAAGACCCTGTTGCAATGTAAACAACAGAGAAATGGCTTGTAGTTCAGTGGTACAGTGCTGGTCTAGTATGAGTGATGCCACAGGTTTTAACCCCTACTACTGAAAAAAATATCATTGTAAAAACAGACAAGCTTAAAAGAAATCAAGCATTTGCCTGCACCTCCATAAATATACATGACTGCAGGTAGAGGTGGATGGAATGGAAAGGCAAGAGAAAGTAATAATAAACCAATAAAAATTTTGAACTCTAGATTCATGAAAGAAAATAGCCCTAACATACACAAAAAACCTAATTCAACATCAGGGAAGAGGGGGAATGTATCCTAATGAACCACAAGCAAGAGAACAAGAAAGACTCTGGAAGCCCACAGCTTCTAAGGAAAGAAAGCTTTTGGAAGCCCAAGATGACACAGGGAAAGATGAGAGATCTATGCATTGCACAGTAAGCAAATGCTAAAAGGGCCTCTGGGGGGGTGGGGTTTAAGGGTGCTATGAATGGAGCAGTCAAACCTCTTAGCTGCAGAAAGCAGAACCTGCATTTTGTCTAAACCCTGAATTTACAAATGCAAACCCATCAGGTTTATATCAGCCCTTTTATCAGAACCTCAAAAGTCAAGAAAGTATGGAATGATATATTTCAAGTCATTTATGACCACCAGTCAAAAATGCTATATCAAATAAAGGTATCCTTTAAACTTGATGGATTGATAACACTTTCCAGGAAAAGCACAAGCTGAAGCAATTCATGACACCCAACCCAGAACTGCAGGAGACACTGAAAACACCCCTAACTCACAGAGGGGAAAAAAAAACCAGTCACAAACAAGAGACCAGGAAAGAAAAAAATTCATGAGGGGGTTAGATGAACAAATGAGAATTAGAAAAGAATCATGTTGAACTCAGTGAACTAGTAACTCCAAAAAAGGGGGAATAAAAAGAACAAATAGTACTGAACTTACCCAGGAAGAACAAACACCAAACCAAACCAAACCAAACCAAATCACACCACACCACACCACACTATACCACACCAAACCAAACCAACAAAAATTTAACGATCAGCAAAAACCTCTCAAAATAAAATTGGTCTTAACACTCCAACTAAAAGATGTAGACTACTTAAACCTCTTTGTTGTCTGCAATAAACACACCTAACTGACAAAGATATACCATACTGGAAATAAAAACAGAAAAGTAGAAGCTAAAAGTGAGTAGGAGTTATGCCTGGCAAAGCAGACTTCAAGGAAAATTATAAGAGACAAAGTTCACTAAATACTAACAAAAGAAATGATCGAATCAGAAGGTACAATTATAAATAGGTATATTTTTTATATTTAATTTTGTAAAGCAAAAACACTCTCGATACAATAACAATGAATGTCACATTAAACTACAGCAAATAAAACACTGAATAGATATTTGAAAAATGTTCTACTCAACAGATAAAGAACACACATACTTCTTAGTAGCTCATGAAACTTTTTCCATAATAAATCACATTTTAGGTAATAAAGCAAGTTTTCACAAATACAAAACCACGGATAATTACTTTTATTGTATGAGATGAAAATGGAATGATTAGAAATAGCAAGAAAAACTAGATGAGCAAAGGAGATTGAACACTCTTAAATAATCACTGAATCATTGAAGAAATCAGGAAAGAAATTTAAAAATTCTTAGAATCAAATACATGTCTTTGCATTACAGTAAATGCTGCAAGATGAAATTTATAAGGCACAAGGAGTGTCCATCTTAAAAAATGAGAAGGTTAGGGAGAGGGCTCGATGCTTAAAGTGTTTGCTGTACAAGCGAAAGGACTACAGATTGAACCCCAGATCCCATATAAAATGAAATGTGGATAGGGTAATCGGTTTCTAATGTCAGGAATCCTTGGAAGGCAGAGTCTAGGAATTTGCAGAGCTAGGTTTTGGTCACATTAGTTGGTCCTATAGGTAAGGTCTAGGTTTGATTACAGAGACACTGTGGCATTTCCTAGAACTCTTTCTTGTGTTCCCCTTAAGTATAGGAACACTATTGTGGCTGTTAATCCCTAGCTTCTAAAGATCTTAGTGCCTTTAGTCCATGCTAGACTTTGAGGGGTCAATAATGTCACTGAGCAGGTCATGCAAAGTCCTATTATGATTGCTTCGGCCCTAACTTGTGTGGAGTATCTTGCATATCATTACTCCTCCCCATCCTTGTGCTTTTACAATCTTACCGCCCCCTCTCCCGCAAATTTCCCTGAGCTTCAGGATGGGGAGAGATTAGGCTGGCATGGTTCCAGGTGGTTGACATAGAGTCTCTGACGTTCTGAATTATCATTTTTTTTTTTCAGTTTTGCTGCTCCTGCAATGCCCTTGGCTCCATCCTGATGGGTACTGGATGTCACCCCATGGCCAGAGATAAAAAGCTGTTAAAATAGAGTCTTATTATAAGAGTATATTCAAAGATAGATGGGATAAAAGTAGGAGACCGGTGTGTGTGTGTCAGTCTCCCATTTGCAAAATGGTTACTTTCTATCTGCCAGACTATATGTCCTCCCCTTCTGGGGAGATCATACCGCATCAAGATACAAATGATCAGGGAGGAAAGTCTGTGAACTTAACCAGATGTCTCATTACTCACTTACAGTCCTTGATGATGGCCTATTTTCTCTGCTGTAAAATGATCACCTCTCTCCTTGTTTCTGGTGGGGCCCTCCTTCCCCTTCCCTCAGTTTATAATCTTTGGAATTACTGTAGGTATTACAGAGATTTATCTTTGAGTGTGTCTCTAAGTGGGTTTGGTACTAGGATCCACGTATTAGGGAGTACATACAGCGCTTAATTTTCTGTGTCTGGGATACTTCACTCAATATATTTGTTTCTAATTCCATCGATTTCCTGGCAAACATCATTAAATAATCATTTTTGATGGCTGAGTAGTATTCCATTGTATAAATGTACCACATTTTCCTTATCTACTCGTCAACTGTTGGACATTTGGGCTGATCCCATGACTTTGCTATTGTGAACAGTGCTGCTCTGAACATGGCTTTGCTTGTGCTATCAAGGTGAATTTTGCTGTGTGGGGGATTATTCCCAAAAGTGGTATCGCAGGATCATATGGCATTTCAATCTTTAATTTCTTTAAGAATCGCTAGCCAGCTCGCCAGAGTGCTTGTATGAGCCTGCACTCCCACCAGCAATGTAGGAGAGTTCCCCTCTCCCCACATCCTCTCCAGCATTTGTAGTTGTTTGTATTGTGGATTTTTGCCATCCTGACCGGGGTGAGATGATATCTCAGGGAAGTTTTGATTTGCATTTCCCTGATGGCTAAGGATGTGGAGTATTTTTTAATATATTTGTTAGACATTTTAATTCCATCCCTGGTAAAATTTCTTTTAAGTTCCAAGGCTCATTTTTTAATTGGCCCATTTGTTTCCTTGGTGTTTAGTTTTCTAAGTTCTATGTACACTCTGGATAATAGAGTTCTATCAGATATGTGGTTAGTGAAGATTTTCTCCCATTCTGTGGGTTGCTTTTGTGCTCGAGTTACAATCTCTTTATCTGAACAGAAGCTCTTTAATTTCACAAGATCCCATCTGTTGAGTGTTGGTTATAGTGACTGTGCTATTGGATGTCCATTTAGGAACTGTTGGCCTAGCCCAATCAGCTTGAGGGAGTTCCCTACCCTTTCAACTATGGTTTTTATAGTCTCTGGCCTTATATCAAGGTCCTTGATCCATTTGGAATTAATTCTTACACATGGTGATAAGTATGGGTCCAGTTTTAATTTTCTGCATGTGGATATCCAGTTTTGCCAGCACCGTTTGTTGAAGATGCTGTTCTTTTTCCATTGGATTTTTGGGGCCCCTTTGTCAAAGATAAAATGGCTGTAGTTGTGTGGGCTTATATCTGGGTCTTCAACACTTATCCATTGATCTATGTGTCTATTTTGGAGACAGTACCAGGCTGTTTTTACAACTATGGATTTGTAGTTTGACTAAGGTTTGGTATGGTAATACCTCCAGCAGTGTTTTTGTTACTCAGGATTATTCTTCCTATCCTGGGTCTTTTGTGCCTCCATATGAATTTTGAGATTGTTTGGTCAACTTCTTTAAAGAACTGCTTTGGGATTTTAATTGGTATAGCATTGAATCTGTATATTGCCTTTGGTAGGATGGTCATTTTTATGATGTTGATTCTGCCAATCCGGGAATATGGGAGGTCTTTCCACTTCTGGTGTCTTCTGCAATTTCTTTCTTTAGGGTTTTAAAGTTTTCATTGTAAAGGTCTCTTACTTCCTTGGTCAGATTTATGCCAAAGTATTTCATTTTTTTTAGGGGCTATAGTAAATGGGATTGTTTCTCTCAGGGCTTTTTCACTTCTTTCATTCTGGGCATATAGGAAGGCCACTGATTTTTGTACATTTATTTTGTATCCTGCCACCCTGTTGAGTGAGTTTCCTGGTGGAGTTTTTGGGATCACTTAGGTATAAGATCATGTCATCTGAAAATAGAGATAACTTGACTTCTTCCTTGCCGATTTGAATCCCTTTTATCTCCCTTTCTTGCCTTATGGCCTCAGCTAAGACTTTTTTTAAAAAATTTTTTTATTTATTCAATTGTGCGTGCGTGCGTATGTATGTACGTGCGTGCGTGCGTGTGTGTGTGTGTGTGTGTGTGTGTATGTGTAGAACCACGGACGAATTCGCGAACCACCATGGACGCCTCCACCTCCTCCTGCCCCAGGATTCACAGGCTCTGCCCTACCAGGACCAGAAGCTCAGGCCGCCCCTGCTTCCACCTGACGTCTATACGTGGATCTGGGATCCGAATTCAGGCCTTTCCACCTGCAAGGCAGAGGCTTAACCCCTGAGCCACCTCTCCAGCCCCTCAGCTAAGACTTTTGAATAGAAGTGGTGAGAGTGGACAGCCTTGTCCAGTTCCTGATCAAAGCGGAAATGCTTCAAGTTTTTCCCCATTGAGTATAATCCTTGCTATAGGCTTGTATACAGCTTTTATTATATTGATAAAGATTCCTTCCATTCCAATGTTCTCTAGGGTTTTGATCATAAAGGGCTCTTGGATCTTGTCAAAAGCTTTTTCTGCACCTATTGAGAGTATCATGTGGTTTTGGATTTTGGACTGGTTTATATGGTGAATTACATTTATTGATTTGCATATGTTGAACCAACCTTGTGTGCCTGGGATAAATTCCCGTGAATGATCTTTTTGGAATATTTTTGAAACTGATTTACTAAGACTTTGTTGAGAATCTTTGCATGTGTGTTATCAAAGAAATTGGCCTATAGTTTTCTTTTTTAAGTGTATCTTTATTAGGTTTTGGGATTAAGACAATATTAGCTTCATAGAAAGAATTTGGTAGTGTTCCTTCCTTTGCTATTTGATGGAACAGTTTAAGGAGTATTGGTGTTATTAGCTCTTTAAATGTCTGGTAGAACTCTGTGCTGAATCCATCTGGTCCAAGACTTTTTTTTTTCAAACCTTATTTTTTAAAAAATTATTAGTATTTATTCAATTGTGCATGTATGTATGTATGTGTGTGTGTGTAGAACCATGGACGAATTCAGGAACCACCATGGACCGCCTCCACCTCCTCCTTCTTTACTCTGCCCAGGGATTCACAGGCTCCGCCCTACCAGGACCAGAAAGCAGGCCGCACCGCTTCTGCCCTGTGTCTATATGTGGGGTCTAGGATCCAAACTCAGGACCTTCTGCCTGCAAGGCAGAGGCTTAACTCCTGAGCCATCTCTCCAGCTCCTGGTCCAGGACATTTTTTGGTGGGAAGATTCGAGATTACTTCATCGATTTCCTCATATGTTACAGGACTATTTAAATAATTCATAACTTCTTCATTCAATTTAAGTAAGTTTTGCTTACTTAGGAATTCATCCATTTCTTTTGTGTTGTCAAATTTCACAGAGTATAAGTTTTTGAAATATGACATTATAATTCTCTGGATTTCTTGGGTATCAGTAGTGATAACTCCATTTTCATTTCTAATTTTGTTAAATTGGGTTTTTTCTCTCTTGCTTTTGGTTAATTTAGCTAGGGGTGTATCAATCTTACTGATTTTTTTCAAAAAAACAGCTTTTTGACTGGTTGATTCTCTGTATCGTTTTCCTTATCTCAATTTTGGATATTTCTCCCCTGATTTTGCTGATCTCCTCTCTTCTACTGCTTTTGGGAACGGATTGCTCTAGTGTCTCTAAAGCTTTAAGGTGCATTGTTCAGTTATTTAATTGTGATGTTTCTATTTTTTTGATGTAGACATTAAGAGCTATGAACTTACCTCTTAGGACAGCTTTCATTGTGTCCAAAGATTTTGGTAAGTTGTATTTTCATTATCGTTCACTTTCAGGAAATCTTGAATTTCCTTTGTAATTTCTTCCTGAATCCAATTCTTATTCAGCATCATAGTATTTAGTTTCCAGGAGTTAGTGTATTTTCTGTTATTTGTTGTGTTGAGGATGTCAAGCTTTATACCATGGTGGTCTGATAGGGTACAGGCTAGAATTTCAACTTTCCTGTATATGTGGAGATTTGTTTTGTGGCCCAATATGTCATCTATTTTGGAGAAAGTTCCGAGTGCTGCTGAGAAAAATGTGTATTCTTTGGTACGTGGGTGAAAAGTTCAATAGAGATCTGTAAGGTCCATTTCTTTCAGGGTTTGATTAAGTTCCAAAGTGTCTCTGTTAAGTTTTTGACTTGTTGATCTATCCCATGTTGAGAGGGCAGCATTGAAATCCCCAAGAATTATCGTTTGGGGGTCAATTTCTTGCTTTAGACGCTGTAGGGTTTGCTTAATGAATGTGGAAGGGCCCGTATTAGATGCATATATGTTCAGTATTGTGAAGTCTTCCTGATGAATTGTACCTGTGACTAAAATGTAGTATCCATTTGTGTCTCTTATGATTTTTTTTTTTTGGTTTGAAGTCCACTTTGTCCAATAGCATAATGGCTACCCCTGCCTGTTTCCTGGTCCCATTAGGTTGCAGAATTTTGGACCAGACTTTTATTTTTAAGATGTGCTTATCTTTTATGGTGAGATGAGTTTCCTGAAGGCAGCAGATTGATGGGTTGTGATTTTTAATCCAAGTTTGTAATCTGTGTCTCTTGATTGGCGAGTTAATTCCATTGACATTTAATATTATAATGGAGAAATTATTTTTAATTCTGGACATTTTTTATGTTTAGTGGCTTTTGTAAGTGTATTATTTCGCTTTTATGTTTTGGTGGTATTATACTTCCCTTCTGTCCTCCTGGATATGCTTGTTTTTTTCTTTAAGCTTGAGTATCATTTGTAGCATTTTTTTGAGGGCCTGGTTTGGTAGACATGTAAGCTTTCAAGTTGTTTTTGTGCTGGAAAACTTCTTTCTCCCTCGACCATGACGGATAGTTTTGTCGGGTATATCAGCTTGGATTGACATTTTTGTTCATTTAATACTTTAAGTACATCTCTCCAAGCACTTCTTGCTTTTACTGTTTCCATTGAGAAGTCATTTGTTATTTTAATAGGTTTAGCTTTAAAAGTGACTTTTTTTTTCCCTCGAAGCTCTCAGCACCTTTTCTTTGTCTTGAATGTGGAGTGTTTTGACTATTATTTGCTGTGGTGAGTTTCTATTTTGGTCATATCTGTTTGGGGTGTGGAATGCCTCTTTTATTTGGATGGGCCTCTCATTCTTGAGATGAGGGAAGTTTTCCTTGATGATAATTTGAAAAATTTCCTCAGGTGTGGTATTTTGGGATTCTTGCTCTGGTATTCCATGAATGTGCATGTTAGGCTTCTTCAGGGTGTCCCATTACTCTTGAGTATTTCTCTCAAGTATCTTTTTGGCTTTAACAACCTCTTCCATTGAGCTGGTTAATACTCCCACTTTGTATTCAAGATCTGAAATTCTATTTTCTGCTTTATAAGTTCTGTTGATAAGACTCACTGTTGAGTTCTGCGTTGAAGATAACTTGTCTTTTAGTACAATTTTAAACTCGCCTGAGACTTTTTAAATTGCTCTATGCCTATTTTTGTTTCTTGAACTGTTTTTCTCAACTCCTCCAAGTGTCTGTTGTGTTCCTGTTCAAAGTGGTTGACGCGGTTATTTAACTCCTCCCGGATTTCCTCTTTCATAGTATTGATCATGGTAATGATCATGCTTTGAAAGTCGTTATCCTTTGCCTGGCTTTCTTGGCTATTTTCTGTGAATTTGTTTTGGTTTGAATCTATCATTATGGGGTTAATTCTTTTCGTGGCAGATTTGTCTTCTTGGGTTTTGTTTCTCATGGATCTGTGTTTTGACTTGGGCATTGTTGTTTTGTCTCTTAGGACCTTTCAGATTCTGTGTGTTTTTCAATGAATTGATCTAGTTGATATTAATATTCTCTGGCAGTTATTACTAGTGCTTGCCTTGGAGGTGGGTACATTTGTCTGTTGTTATTATTTCCTGGATGGGGGGTATTAGACTGTTAGTACATCAATTAAGACAAGTTTAGTAGACTGTTTAGTAGACAGGAGGTGAATATTAGTGTGGTAGTGCACTTTAACAATTAAGAAGCAGTATGGTAAAAAGGGGTTTACTTATCTTTGGGCTGGATGTGAAGAATCTTTCCCATGGATAGGATGATTTTAGAGGACTTCAGATGTATGGCATTTGTCCCCTAGAGCTTTGCTTGAGTTTTCTTTGGACTCTGTTGGTTTCTAAGTAGCAGTGCGTCCTTCCTGAGACACAGGGTGATGGGAAGTATCCAGGACAGGTGGGCGGGTGGACCAGCAAAGGGGCTGGTGTTGTGCTGGCTGCCCACTTCACCTGGGACCCGGGGAGTGGCCTAGACGTCCAGCCAACCCTGGGCAGGCTGGATGCTGCTCAGGTTGGCCTGCGAGAGGAGCTGGGACAGGCTGGTAGGGGTTACCTGAGACGCAGAGTGACAGGGAGCATCTGGGGTGGGTGGGCGGTTGGACCAGTAAAAGGGCTGGTGGGGATCTGGCGGCGGACCTGGGAGTCAAGAGTATCTACTCTTTCCACTCTGTATAATGCTTAAATTATTAGTCAAAGTGGTAAGTGGTTGGGATATAAAGAGGAAAAAAAAGATTAAATTATTTTTGTGGATGAGATATGGACCTACATTTAAAAAAATCCTAAGACTCTGATAGAAAACTCTCAGATTTGATACTTTCTACAAACTTGTAGGATACAAAATCAATGTTAAAAAATTAGTTTTTTAAGAAAAATAAATCAAGTGGACCAGTGTGCCTGTTAAGTTTTTATGACGGAAATAATAATAAAAAAATGAAGAAAAAGAAATATAAATCAGTAATAAACATGTTAAGAAATTAGTGAAACAATTCTGCTCATAATAACCTCAGAAATGACAAAATATCTGGATTAAGCCTAACAAGGAATTAAAAATGTCTACAGTAAAAACTACAAAATACTGAAGATGAATCTGGAAGGTGGAAAGACCTGTCATGTTTGTGAATTTGCAGAATTAACATTGTGAAAATAATTCTGTTACCAAAAGCAATGTACAGATTCAGTGAAATCTCCATTGAAATCCCAATTAAATTCTTCACTGAGAAAAAGTCAAAGAACAAACAAAAAGTTCTAGCAGTCACATGAAAGCACAAAACACTCCATATGGCCCCAGAAATCCTGAGCAAAAGGAATAATGCTGGAGATATCATTAATAGTGACTTCAGAATCGAAGTTTATGTAGAACATCGAAACTAGATCCCTCTATCTATCATTCATATCAAAATCAATTCAAAATAGACAAAAGATTTAAATATAAGAACTAAAAATTTATAACTAGTTGAAGGAAACACGGACAGAACACTTCAATACTTGCACAGGAAATGACTTTCTGAGCAATATGATAATGCTCAGGAAATGTATTGAGAACTCACAAATGGGATTCAATAAATAAAATGCTCTGTGAAGTTAAGAAATAACAGAGAAGAGGTTCCTGCAGAAGGGAAACCAGTCTTTATTAAAGTCTCTCATCACATACTATAAATTAATAATTCAATCCGTGAATGACCAAAGTTACTGAACAAAGTCAGACAAGAAGAAGTAGAAATAAAAGACATGAAAAAAAAAATACCTGACAACCTTAGTCATCAGTGAAATGGAAATTGAATCTTGCACCAATAGGACTAGCAATCCTTAAGATAACAATCGACAAGAAATGCTGCCTATATAATATAGAAGTCTTGTAATTTGTTGGGAAATTATACTACAGCTACTATGGAGGGACCTCCAAAAACTAAAACATAATCACCACAAGATCATGCTGTACCATTTCTTGATATATACCTAACAAGCAATAGTGACTTAGAGTAGAGATACCCATACACCCACAGTTATTGTGACGATTTTGCAACATCCAAATAATGAACTTAGTCTATGTGTCCATCAACAGATGAATGAAGAAAATAAAATATATGTACACAATGTAGTATTATTTAGCAGCAAACAGGAACAAAAGCATGACATTTACAGAAACATGGATGGAACTGATGATGTCAAGAAAAATCACCCTAATTCAGAAATATAACTACTACATGCTTTTTCTCATACGGAGAATTCAGATTAAAAAAAGACCATCGTGAAAATAGAAGGATATTTCCTGGGTAGTGGGAGAGAGGATCAGGAGGGAATAGCAAAAAAGAGAGAGCAGTGAAGGGGGTGAGTATGATCAAAGCATATAAGCACATTCTATACATGTATGAAAATAGCTGATACAAGGAAACCCACTATAACATTAGCCTTGCTTATAAAATTAATAGAGGCCAATAAAATGTGTTCCCCTCCCCAAAAGATATGCTGCTGAAATGAAGTGATAAATTCCCGAGAAAACTTAGGCTTTACAGTTCATAGGCTATAAATAATAGAGCTTACAGGCAAAGCAGGACTGAGGAAAAAAGTATTTGCAACTTTGGAAAATTTTAAGGATAAAAAACAAATTAGTTTCTTGCTTCCAAGGTAACTACCCTGCATTTAGGTACCAAAGTGGATAATAAAAAGGAAGAAAATAGGGCAAACATGCTAGCAAACATGCTAGGAAAACGTCTTTGCTTGTGTTTGTACTGGATTACTAGGATGACCAGTAAAGCTATATTTAAATTGATTAAAACGGGCACTCGGTGTGCAATCTGCCTTGAGCTGAAAACCACTTGAGACTAGCTGAACCTCCACTTGAGAAAGTGCAATGCTCACTTCTTTTTTTTTTATTATTATTATTTATTCAATTGTGTGTGTGCATATGTATATGTGTGTGCATGCGTGTGTGTCTGTATGTGTAGAACCACGGACGAATTCGCGAACCACCATGGACGCCTCCACCTCCTTCTGCCCCGGGATTCACAGGCTCCGCCCTACCAGGACCAGAAGCGCGGGCTGCCCCCCACTTCCGCCTGGCGTCTATACGTGGGATCTGGGATCCGAACTCAGGACCTTCCGCCTGCAAGGCAGAGGCTTAACCCCTGAGCCACCTCTCCAGCCCGCAATGCTCACTTCTAATCCTTTCTTTTTTAATACAGCAGTAAGGACTTCTAGTATCAGAAAATTATTTTTGCTCTCCCTCTTCAGGAGGAAACAGGAACCAAAAGCACTCTTCACTAAGCTGACATGCCTACCCCATTTGTCAAGTTGTGTACTGCTGAAGACAGTCTGAATACATCATTAATGCACCACAACAAAGAAACTATCACAACATTTCCTAGAGTGCAGTTTAGGTAATATTATACAAAAGCATTCAGTAGCCAAAATCTCACATCTTTTAAAGAGTAAAGGTGACATTATAATATAAAAATCTCATGACCTTGGATTTGCCAAAGACATAAAGACAGTACCTCAAGCTCTTCCTTATCACGCTCCTCACTGTGTCCCAACTTGGCTTTCTCTTTCTCCAAAGCCCACTGCAGCTCTCTTGATCTTTTCTGTTCACTTGCTAATGTATCATTAAGTAAATGTACTTCATCTGTCTTGTCTTTAACTTCCAACCTAAAAGAAGACAAATGAACTTGCATGAAATTATTCTGATGAAGTGTACATTCACAAAGAAGAGAAACAACTTTCAAGGAAATGCATGCAATAAATTAGCTTAGAGTAAAACATATAAGGCTTCTTGACTGGTTCACTTTAAATGAACTGGTGTTTCTAGTGGTACATACTACTGCAAATGATTCATAGCCATAAATAACAAACACTAAATTTTTCCCTTATCTTCTACTGAAAATAGAAATCATAAGCTGAATTTATTTATTTATTTTATTCATTCATTCATTCATTCATTCATTCATTCATTTATTTATTCAATTGTGCGTGTGTGCATATGTATGTGCGCGCGCATGTGTGTGTGTGTGTGTGTGTGTAGAAACACGGACGAATTCGGGAACCACCATGGACGCCTCCACCTCCTTCTGCCCTGGGATTCACAGGTTCCACCCTACCAGGACCAGAAGTGCAGGCCGCCCCCACTGGCGTCTATATGTGGGATCTGGGATCCGAACTCAGGACCTTCTGCCTGCAAGGCAGAGGCTTAACCCCTGAGGTTACCCCTGAGTCACCTCTCCAGCCCCATAAGCTAAGAAGTCACTGTTCAAAATAAAAATAGCTGTACTTGCAACACATCTTTGCCAAACAGAATTTACCTCAGTATTTACGCCATCAAATATATTCTAGGCATTACCTCTGTTGGTATTTAGATATGTTAGCTAACTAAAACATGGATTCTACTGAGATCATAAACACCACTTAAAATTTGTTGGTGGTGAAATGAAGGTCAAAATTGTATTACACAGAAAAGAAGCCACAACAGATACTATGCCAAATAGTACATGCTTATAAATTTGGACTTTTTCTGTTCTACTGCAGTTTTTCCAATAGCAGTTTCATGCTATCTAAACATTAACACAAATTTTTTGTGTGTAATATCAAATATTATGACAAAATTATGGCAATTCCTCCAGTAATGCATATGCGTTTGTTAGTAAGGAAGTCTGGCATACCTGAATGCTTCTAATTCCT
Organism: Typhlomys cinereus; assembly: GCA_023101885.1. Lineage (NCBI taxonomy): Eukaryota > Metazoa > Chordata > Mammalia > Rodentia > Platacanthomyidae > Typhlomys > Typhlomys cinereus. The sequence goes on along the minus strand of JALPQD010000050.1, from coordinate 4,098,475 downwards.
TTAGGTGCTTGTGCTGTGCCTTGAGTGTTGTTTCTAGTTCCAGTTTAGTTTGTGCAAGTTCACTTTTTAGCTCAGCAACCACCATTTTTTCTGAACTCAGATGCTCCTGCAGTTCTGTTGCTCTGTCTTTCACACTACTGAGCTCTACTTGCATCTCCAGCATCTGAGACTGCTTCTGCTGCACACTGTATTCCAAGAATTCTAAAAGAGAACAGGGTTAATATGTAAAATATGGTCCACTATATGGAAAAAGATATATCAAGTGTCCTCATTAGATATAGTGAAGATTCACTGTCTGATGATTTCCATGTTACTCAACTTAAATACACATACCTATTGAAAAAATGGGCAAAAGACCCAGTAAGTACATCATAAAAACAAAATCTAGAAATCATGCAGAAACCATGATGAAACTACTTCATCAAAGTTAATTAAAAGCACAATATATGTGCACTGCATACCGAGTGTCATAGTTAGATACACGTTATCGATTTGACAGTTGAGGGTTGAGCTCTGGGCACATTTGTAGAGAATTAGTAGTTGAATTAAGCCCAGAACAAGCCTGCAGGAGACTGTTTAGTGGATGGGGAAAGTCCAGTCTATGGTGGGGTGGGTCTGGTGCCTGGGCAGGTAAATAAAATGGAGGGAACTGTTCATATGAATAGCTCATACCAATTGTCCTTGAAATAGTCCCATTAAAAGTTTTCAAAAATTGATCGTTACAAAATATTTGGAAGCCTGTAGAATGGTAAAATAATGTATTTATCTAAATGTAGAGTTTGCTTCCTCATCCTTTGTACACTTGACCAGACATGGTTGCAAGTAAGGACTGTTCCTTTCTCAGCCATTACATGGATATTACGTGGAGATGGCATGGCCAGTTGCCTTAGCCCTTTGGTAATGGTGCATGATCCCCTGCCAAGATGGACAAACAACTAACCCCTTGTTCCCTTAAGCTGTTTGATGGTGATTTTATCAGCAACAATGCAGGTGAACTGCTACACCTAATAAGCTTGACTACTGGCAAGTATGTAAATCAGAACATGTGAAACAGGTAGTGAGGGTCAAACTGATAGGATGACTTTAAAAATAAGCTTGGTAATTAATATCTAATAAAGTTGAGATACTCAACCTGTGACCCAATAATTCTATCCCTAGGAAGACTCAGGAAACCCTGAAGAATAATGTCCACAATTACTGGCTATAATAGTGATAAAGAGAAGGAACATTCTACTAAATATTCAACCACAGACTTTATCTGTTAAGTTGTGGAAAACCTACACAAAAGAATCTCATACGGTAAAAAAATGGACTAGAGACATATGCAATAATATGGAAGAATTTTTTTTTGTGTGTGTGTGTGTATTGGAAGAATTTTTAGAGAAAAGTGAAGAAGCAAAATCCAAAATATATACATATTAATAACATTCAAAACCAGGAAACTTTGTAAATATACATGGTCTAGGAATTTATAAACTAGTTAGAGAAGAAAAAAATTAGAATAAGTAGTTAAATTACAATGGAAGAGTACATGAGGGGCTTCAGGGATGTGGACAATGTTCTGCCTTTTGATACGGTAATGTTTCTATATGTTCACTTGATAGTTCATTTACTGTATCTGAATATTGTACCTTTCTGTATATATGTTAAAAAATTTGTAAACAAAAAATTAAAAATAAACAGCTACTTTTATTGAGATTTCAGGCAGATGTCCGCTGAAGAGGTTAGAAAAGACCTGTTTTCTCAACAGCTTTAAACAAAGAAACTGAATTTAAACTTTATGGGTTGCACCTGACGGAGAAAAGCCTGTTTATTTTAAATTAGATAAAGTTGTTTAAAATCAGAACCCTTAATTATCACAGATTATCTCCTTAACATTATGTTAAGGAGAAGAAAATGTGCCTAAGCATTTTTTTTTTTGCTTGTGTGACTGTGTATGTTGGAGGTGTAGAAGAAATGTTTTCTGAGTTTGTGGATGCCCCAGGGTAACTTCCTGAACCATCCTGGATTATTCCACCTCATTACTTTATTGTCTCCCCGTCTCCATCTTCTAGAGCCAGAAGTGCAGGCTAAAGCCATTTCCACCTGGTGGTTTTATGTGGGATTTGAGATCCCAACTCAAGTCCTGCTTGTGAGGCAATTTCTCCACTTTTCTCATCCCAGAAATGTTTTAAGTGAGTAATAATAATTAGGACAACGGAGTGCAATGTCTTCACCTATTTGTGTAATCAAATTAACCTGTCATGTAACATACCTTGGTTTGGTTTATCACATTCTTGCTCTCTTCTCAGGGTCATTTTTCTGCCATTCAGTTCAGCACGCAGTGCTTGAATTTCAGACAATAAACTTCTTCTATCTGCTTTCTGGAGACATTCCATAGCTGCTTGATATTCAATACCCTGTAAAAACAAGGAAAATGAAACGCCAAGTGAAAAGAGCTCTAAAGAAAATGTCAACAGCTAAGAAAATTTAATAATAATAAGTGGAACACACAGGCTCCATTTTTTAATTTAGAAATTATCAATAGCTTCTTGTTAAAAATTTTGTGTCTGTTGCAGGAAAATGTTCCTTAGTATTTCCTAAAGACAGGAATATATTTTTATATAATCACATTAAAAATTATCAAAAAGGAATTAATATTATGACAGTAGTGATCTCTAACATAGACTTTCAACCACTGTTTGCTTGTCATTAGTTATAGGTCTTTTCAGGTTTTCTAATTTCTTATTCCTAGTTTTGGGGTGGGAAGAGTTGAACCTAGGGCAAATACTCTACCGCATCTCAGTATCTCAGGACATTTTGTTTTTTAGGCTGGGAAAGGCTCCTAAGTGACTGGGATCACAGCTGCATGCTACAATGCTAGTGAAGTTTGGTGGGTTATTAATTTTTAATAAAAATCCATTCATTTTATATACATTTTAAAATGTACTAATATTATTCATAATATGCTATTTTTTTTTTTTAAATATTGTGTGTGGTGGACCCAGGAATGTATGTGTAGAGGCCAAGATGAAATCAAGTCTGGGTGTCTTCTTCCTCAATTGCTCTCCATCTTGGTTTTTTAAATTAAAAAAAATTTTTTAAATTTAGGCAATGTGTGTATGTGTATGTATCACAAGGTAGTGAGCTTGTGGAAGCCTATGGATGACTTTGGGAATCACCCTGGATTGTGCTACCTCATCTTTGCTTTGCTCTGGAGTTTTCCAGGTTCTGTCTTTCAGGGTCAGAAATACAGGCTGCCACCACTTTGTTTTCATGGATCTAGGATCTGAACTCAGGACCTTCTGTTTTTGAGGCAAAGACTTAATCCCTAAGCTTTTCTCCAGCACTCTACCTTGATTTTTGAGACAGGCTCTCAGTGGCCCTGGAGTTGCTGTTTTGCCTGGAGTGATTGGCCTGTGGGGCTCTGTGACTGGAGTGGCCTGCCCGTGGGCCCCCGTGACTCGAGTGGCCTGCCCGTGGGTCCCTGTGGTCTGCTTGTCTCTGCTCCGTCCCCTCTCTCCGGGTCCTTATGCTGTGTGGTAAGACTCTACTCGCTGTGCCTCTTCCCAGCCCCCATTCTCTTATTCTCTTTTAGCTGTATTTTTACTGATCCCATCTTCATTTCTAACATCTGAAAAATGTGCTCTATAATTTTTTCTTATATGATTCCCTAGGTAAGCTTTTTCAAAGAACCAACTTTAATGATTTATCTTCTTTGGCACACTGCTTTATCTTATATGTTCGATCCTAATTATTCAAAGAACTCATATTTGCAGATTTAACTACTCCTAACATTTATCTGTGGTCCCTATAGCCAATGTTTATATTGCTTTCATGGGTGTACAGACGTGTATGGAGCAGCACACTATCAAGTGCTTAATGTATGTGTTTGTACACACATTAGTGAAGTCAAACAAGGGGAACTGTCTTCTCATTTCATTTCTCACACTATATACTATATACAGGCATCTTTTTATAGTCTACTTGATGTCTCATTTCTCATGTTTCTGTGCCTTTTGTGAACTCGTTATTTAAAATGGCACTCAAAAGAAGCAATATGTGATATTCCCAAGTGCAGAAAGCTGTGAAATATCTTCTAGTGATAATGTGTTAGACAAGCTGCTTTAAGGAATGGGTTACACTGCTACTGGCTTCATTCAACACCAATTAATCCATCATACATAACATACAAAGTATCTTTAAGCAAAACACTCATTGTTTGATACTGAAATGGAGCACAGTAGTTAGGAACTGGGGCCTAGCTGGAAGAAGCAGGTCATGGGGAAGCCTCTGACTGTTATACTTAGTCCCTGGTCCACTTCTTCTTTCCTGTCCGTCATAAAGTACCTTTTTCTGCTACCATCAGTCCAGAATCAATGAAGCCAATTACTATGAACAAAATCCTCTAAAATCAGGGGCTAAGATATGCTTTCCCTACTTAAACTGACTCCAACATATATTTTGCCACAGCAATGCCAATTCCAACACCAACTGGCTGATAAGAATGTGTGAGCTGAGACTTAGAGAAAGCTAAGACTTGTATGAATGATAGCTCACTGCAACTCCATCCTTCAATTTCCTTTGGGTTCATTTGGTTGCTTTTCTTAATTTACTGAGTTTGGTGATTAGAACATTATTTCTCACTCTTTACTTTTTAATGTAAGGTAAAACATCTAGGAAGTATTTTTTCTTAATGGTCTGTTAATCTTCACATTAAGACTCTGAACAATTCAATAGCTCATTTTCCTATTATAACTTAAAAGTGTTTTTTAAAATTCTTTTAGAGTTTCACACATGAATACAATAGATTTAGATTGTTTTCAACCCTTATTCCCCAATGTCATCTCATCTCATTTTCTCACTACATATCTTCTTCCCTAACTGTCTCCCTCCTACTTTTCTTGTCTTTTTGTGTATGTGGCCCACCAAGTTTCATTTGCAAATATCCTTTAAAATAAAGTTTTATTTTGATACCTGTTCTTGTGTTCTCTGTTCCAAGCAGTTTAATAATCCTGCAACATCTTTAGTACCTAGAGCTGCCAGCTCTGTCTGAAATGAGGCTAGTAAAACACTGTGCTCCTTTCTGAAAACATGTTGAAGAGCAAGAAGAAGTTCACCTCGCCAGTCCGAGAGGCTCTCATGAGACTGAGAGTTATCATAAACCTAGCAGAGAACAAAAAGCAAATTAACTTTTAAAATGCATCTTTTAAAAGGATTCTAGGAATATTAGCCTACTGACCAAAAGAATAATGGTATATATTATATGTCTTCAAGTATGAAAATACACATAGCAATTGATGTGAAACATATATAAAAGATAATTAAGAAGGTGACTATTGCCATTAAGAATAATGTAAAACTATAAGCAAAATATTCTTTTAGCACCTCAGGTTCTCTTTGCACTTGCATTTTGGCAATTAAATCTTTAAGAGATGAGATGGTACTCAGGTAAGCTCTTCTCTCCTCCAGCCAAGATTCTGCAATGTGTTGAGCAGAATGGTCCTCTTCATCACCAAAGGGGGACTCTGAGAGAGAAAGTACCTGCATGCCTTCACTATGGACAGCTCGCAGTAATCCCTGGGGGAAGGGGAAGAGAAAGACAGAAAGGCAAAATTTGATTTCTTCAAGCACTGAAAGATAGAAAGTACAAGGAAAGATAAACTTTATGCCAGATAGCTTTATCAACCTAGACTGTCTCAGCCAGGAAACTTGGAATCAATTTTCCAAATGTCTGATTCCTGTGGGAAGGATAAGTCCATCTTAACAAACTATGGCTTTTCCTAGCTCTCATTTTCAAGTTCCTTCTTCCTAGTTAGCTAATGTAGTCTTTCTAGATACAGTGATTTAGTCATTGATGTTACCAAAAAATGAAAATAATGTTGAAAATAACTTCTATGTCTTGAGACTCCTTTCATAATTTTTCCAACAAAAATACAGAGAATAAAATTACTTTAAAAAATTTCTAACGCATGATATTAAATGTATTACACTTTATTATCTGTGAAACACGGACTTAGAGGAAATAGGTTCTCAAGGATTTTTTTCTAGTTATTCAGTTCATTTTTCAGAAAGGATTCTACTAAGTAACTTCAAATAAGCTACACTGTTCAATACAGAAATGGTACTGGCTAAGTTCACTAATGAATTTTTATGTTAGTACCTTTAACTTCTTTGGAAATGAATCTGACGAACTTTCACTTTCTTCTCGACCTTCTGAAGTATCAAATCCTTGACTGTGTGTAAGATACAGTCCCTGTCCCCAGTCTGATCCAGAATCTAAAACAAAGAAAGAAAGGCAGTGACTCTAACACATACATATTTAAAAAACACATGCAGGCACACATGAACACACACATGTTTTTTTAAACAAATACAACTATCAAATAATATTTAGCATTAAATAATAAATGAATGTTACTATTAATTAAAACAAATTTCAGAAATTTACACAACTTACCAGTGGGACATACTTCTGAAGTTTGGTAAGCATTAGAATATGTTAATTCAGGAATTGAGGATCCCTATTTAGAGAAAAACAAAATAAGTAATTTTTTGCTTCAGTTAAAAAAAATAGGACTCAATTATTTAGCTATTTTTCTGATGTACTTAAGGGAAAGAAAAGAAAAAATCACTTTAACCTATCATATTGGTCAGAATGCACAGAATACAAGTCTACAGTTTTGTCCCTTATGGATCTGCCAAAATAAGCAGATCCACAAAGGAACTTCATTATCTAACTCTACACTATGAGAAGATTTAAAATTATAATGCTATAGAATAGGTATTTCTCATTTATTTTTTCATTTGTCTTAAAAACATAGAATGTTACAAGAAAAATTATAGAATATTAAAAAAACTGAAAACCTGGATACCTCTTTAGATTTCAGACACTGTGTCACTGCCTTCAAAGCTCCACATTCCTTTTCCAGTAACTGGATGGCAAGGTAATGCTCTCTCTTCAAAGTTTCAGCTTCTGAAATATGTCTGGATTCCATATCCAAAATTTCTGCAGCATGTAGTTCTTGCATTTGTTCTATTTTTTCATTAAACTGACTGATTATCTCCGTGACTTCTGGGGAACACTCATGCCATAAATCAGTTTGAATTCCTGTATTTCTTACAAGGATTTGGGGAGGCTGGTCGCTGCTGCTGCTGTCTTGGAGAGCTTCCTGGGACTGGGCTGCAGAGCTTCCAACCACTTCAGCAGGCAGCACCTCCAACATGCAGTCCTGTTTGCTCTCTTGCTCTCTAGTCCTAACTCCTTTTTCTAAGAACTGGGATAATTTCTTTTCAGTTTTTATGAGTTGTTCCTTAACTTCAGTTAAATCCTTCTGAAGAGATACTATATTTCTTTCTTTTACCTAAAATGCAATGAGTACAGCAGTAAATATATAAGTTAAAACTTCTGCACATTAAATGTACGAAATGGGAAACTGGAGTATAATTCATACTCTACTTGTTTGTGATAGAATAATAGGAAAAAACACTTTAGAAACATTCACTGTTTATATATAGTTAGTTATATATATGGTTATAGATTATTACAGAAGTAAAATAATTTTATCAGTCTCTATTTTTGGTTCTTAAAACATTGGCCCCTTTTCTCCATTACTAGAGATTAAGAATACTCTTTTAACTACAATTTCCATGAAATTTGTAACAATCAATTTTTTTTAACTCTATAAAAGACTTTCCCCCCCCCCGTAGTGCTAAAGTTATGGATCTAGGTTTATTTCTGTGAAAGAAAATATATTCTGAAAGGAATAAATAGATACAAAGGAATAAATTACAATGTATGTTGCTCATCTTACCAAAAGGTCTTCTTGAAGTTTTTCTGTTTTTTCTTTATAACTGGCAAGTTCTTTAGTATCCACTAATTCAGTTTTAGGAGCTTCAAGTCCATCAAAATATCTATTATCTCCATTACTGCGAATTAGCTCAGTAGTTGTCTGAATGACAGTAGAAAACACAAGAAACACACCATTTGCAAACATATACCAATGTTGAAAGCACTTCTACATTGCAATGAAGTTTGCATGGGAAGTACTGGATATAGCTCATTGAGGTTGAAATAACCAGTTCTCTCTAAAATCAAAGGGAAACTTTTCCAGAACCATTTCATAATAAGACAGTAAGAATGATTTTCTGAGAATGAAAGTAAATCTGAAAATATATTGTTATTAAAAAGTTTCACATTTATATCACATTCTTCACAGACTATATGTGGCTAAGATTTTTCTCAGATATTATATATAAAAGTCATATTATCTTAATATTTATTACTTATAGTAATATATAGTGCTTGGCGGGAAAATTCTATTACGTGACTAACAACCCTCTACAATATAAATTACATTATTATAAGGATTACATTTCCATTATTAACATTGTAAGTTTATGAAGTGAGAAACTGAAAAATAAGTCTTTGTCTTATCTGTCATAAAAAATAACTATGAAATTTCATATATTTGTAAGTAGACATATAGGTAATCTACACAAATTTTTCCAAAGATGGTTGAAATCTATTAACAGGCAAGACATTTAACACACTTAATTTCTTACAAGGAGTGTGAAAAAGCATACATATTAATGGGGGAAACATTATACAAGTCCTAGAGGACACTTGTTAGACTTGATACTTTTGTTATTTCTTATGACTGCTATAATCAATACTTTTAGCAATGCAACAGATATTACACTTAAAGACCATAACAATAGTTTGCATCCATTTTCTAATAATAATGACTGGATAGTATCAAATTAAATTTGAACTTCATCTCTTTTGTTCTACTTTAGGGAACTGCATCTAACACTGTATAACTAAAAACCTAGCATAGGAGCAATTAACAGTTTTCAGCCAATCATATGTAGCTGAGCTTTATCCAATTAGTAACAACCAGTTAATCAGACCAAGTCCAAAGAAGGCCAAGCTGTAGACATTCAAGTTATTTCTGTACTTCATCTGGAATTTCTGCCTATAAACAATGCCCACCGTTGCAGAGTGGATTTTGTGAATTTTTGCTTTTGGTTCTGAGTGCTGTACAATTCATGAAATAAAATTTGTTCAAAAAAACTAATTTTTTAAGAACAATATTTTCATTAAATCTCATTATAAAGAAAATGGTAAAAAGAACATCAGATTTAATTTAGTAAACTAGCAATTAATTTAATGCAAAAGAAAAGTTCCCAGAATAAAGTGAAAAAAAAAAAAAAAAGACATACAAAACTAACCTTGAAAATCTCAAAATCTTCTTGAGGGCTTCTTTTTCTTTCTTTCTCTTCCTGGTTTTTCTTAGTGTCCTCCAGCAGCTTCTGTAGTTCTAATAGCTTTTTCTCTTTTTCCAAAGCATTTTTCCCTGCAATTTCTACTTGTTGTTTTTCTGAGATTAAACTAGTATGCATTTCAGCCACTTGACTTTCTAGTTCTGATATTCTCATAAATAATGTGGATACTTCTGATTCTGTGTAATTTTCTGTCAGTTGATTTAAATTTTGTATTTTTGCTCTTTCAGGCTCTGACGAAACCACTTGCTTTTCTTGAAGGAACTTTACATGTTCCTGAACTGCCTTGAGTTGAACCTGGCTCACCAGGGCAGAAGCTACCTTTTCTTCAAGGATTTTCTGTAGGTTTATGATCTTCCTCTGAAGCATTTCTATTTCACAACGGCCTTGTTCTTGCATGTCTTTTATTTGTTTATAGCACTGGGTAAGCTCTAAGTCCTTTGTATTAACGGAACTCTCAAGCTGCAGTAACTTTGTTTCTAAAATTTTCCTGGAAACTTTGCTACTCTCTTCAGAAGAGTTAATAGAAGTCTGACTTCCTAGGGGGTTAAGAGCATCCTCAGTAGGGACTTTTTCCAGTTCAAGTTTGTCTTTACTAAGATCATCAGCAACCATGTTACTACTCTTCTCAGGTACACTTTGGACTTTCCTATTTTCACATTCTCTTCTCAGGCTGTATAATTCTTGTGTTAGCTGATTCATTTTAAAGTTGGTTTCTCTAAGTACATTTTTTGTGAAGGCCATTTCTTCATTAGTGGTTTCTACCTGCTGTTCCAAAGCCTGCTTTTCAGCTATAACTATATCCAACTGATGTTTCAAATTGTTTCCTTCTTCTGGGAGAGAATTAGCATCTACCAATGTTTTGTGTTCAATGCTTGCCAATTCCTGTTGAAGTTTTTCAATCACTTCATTGAGCTGCTCGGTTTCTTCTTCTCTATTTTTCTTCACACGTTCTTGATCACTTATCAAACATTCAATTTGAGTTTCAAGATCTCTTATCAGTTCATTTTTTTCTTCAATAACCTATTAATGAAAAACATACATAATAAATATGCATTCATATTTTGAAAATTTTACTTTAGGACAAGACCTTATAGAGATGGGCATGCCCACGCCATATTTCTGAGACATACTACTACTTTCAATAAAGACAAAACAGGTATCTTCTATACTAACTTGAAAAAAACATATTTAAAACTTTATTCTGGAAGTTTTTGTTAAGTGTAACTATTAGGAAAACAGTCAACAACAACATACTCCCTTGAAAAGGATAAAGTACACTGATTAAACAGAAGAACTTTATTTGTTTAGAATATGATATGATGAAATTGGACATAGAGCTTCCTGGAAGAATATTAAAACCAATTTAAAAAATTAGGACCCAAAATATACACATACCTGTAAGCCTATGAATTAAGGTTTGTTTTCAAAATTCAGTGAGAAAATGAAAAGCATCACCATTTTGCTCTAGAAAATTTTAATTTCTGACAAAAACAAATTGTAAAATGAGCATACCTTATTATCTCTTGTAAGCTTAAGTTGCTGCTGGTGCTTTATAAGTTGTTCATTTAATTGATCAATTTCTATCTCTTTTTCTTGTATTATTTGAGTAAATTTACTGAACAGCACATGCTGATCCTGAGTAGAGACAGGATCAAATTCCTCTATGGAAAAACCCAGTTTTTCCATTTCATCCTAGGAATAAAAATAACTCTCATCTTTATGTTAATTATACATGTTAGATGTATCATGTTGTTTTCAGAATAATCTTTCAAGTAAATCTTATAAAATATAGTATCTATAATGTGGAAAAAGAACATATTTCAATAATTCTCAAATTATTTTGATAAAATATCTCAAAAATTTTCATTTATGATGAATTTAAATGTCTAGGTGGAGCAGAAAGCAAGTTCCAATGCAAATCCTTCTGCCTACTAATGTTCCTCTGTGTTGTAGCTATTTTTCTTCCTTCTATTGTGAGACAGCGTTATACGCAACTGAACAGGAGAAAGGGAGATTCAGTTGGCTTATGGTTCCAGAAGGGGATATAGTCCATTACGGTGAGAATCTTATAGCAGAAGGCATGATTTGGAGGCAGAAGCAGGAGGTTGTCTTAGGTTACTATAGTCATTATGGAAACAGAGTGAACAAAAACAAACTTAAGAGGAAGAAGCTGCGCCAGGCCATTAACTTCAAGACCCAAACCTGTGACGTTCCTTCCTCCAACAAGGTTCCACCTCCCAAAGTTGCTACAATCCTCCCAAACATTACCACAGGCTAAAGAGTCAAATAGGAACCTTTGGGGGACAACTCATATTCAAACCATGACACTCTGTTAGAAAATACTAAAGATACAAATGATCAAACCATTAATGACTTAGAGACAGATGCTTTTCTCAGCTAATTACCTTAAATAATTTGTTTTCTTGTTCAAGCTCTTGCAGGCGGGTGGTAGATTCCTTTTTCTGTATTTCTAATTGCATATGTAGTTGCTGAACTTCTTCATTCTTATTCTCCAGTTCTTCTCTAAATTGCTCTAACTGCTCTTCTAAGTTTGTAATCTTTAAAACCAAAATTATCAAATAAAGAGAAAAAAATGAGTGCTGTTCATACAAATGATTAGTGCCAAATAATGTTGTATTTATTTTAAAAGTATATATGGCCAAAACATACAAATGGAAATAAATGAACAGGTAAATATGCTTAAGGTTTACACATACACAAACAAAATTTAAAGTAAAATTTCACAAATGAGAAAAACCATGAACATCTGTTTTTCTGAGTATGACTTATCACTAACATAATTATTCCCAGTTTCATTTACATGATAGCACTATTTCAGTTTTTGAGGAACCTCGACACAAATTTTTATAGTGGTTACACTTTTGTAGCAGAGCTGAAAATGGGTTCCTTTTTCTCCACACCCTCTTGTTTCTTGTCATTTTGTTTTCTTGATGGCCTTATGACTGTGTTGAGATGGACTCTCAAAACAGTTCTAATTTGCATTTCCTTGATGACTAAGGATATTGGGCACCTTTTCAAGTAATTTTTGTCCATTTGTACTTCTTTTAAGATCCCTCTAAAAAGTTTATCAGCCTATTCATTGATTGAATGATTTATATTTTTGGTGAAAAATTTTCACAATTCTTCATATATACTTGATTATAATTTCCTGTTGGCAAATATTTTTTTTTCTCCAGTCTCTAAGCAGTCACTTTACTCTGGTGACCATGTCCTTGGTCACTCAGTAGCTTTTAATGTAATTTCATTTATGTTTCTTCTTGGGATTTTTCCCCCCATTTTCTACCAGAGTCCTGTTTAAAAAAATCTTGGGTAATGCCTGTATCTTCAAGTGCATTATCAATGCTTTCCTCCAGCAGTCATACCACATAGTCTTAAATAATAATAAATAAATAACAAATAAATAATAAATCTTAATTCATGTTAAATCTGGTTGTATCAAAAAGCTCAAAAGAGTAGTAGAATTGAGTCAATATGTTAGCACCAAGTAAGTTTAGCTCAACTTGATTCACAAATATTGAAGGAACCCACTGAAAGGTCTGATGGTTTTAGGCTTTGTTTAATCAAACACTAAGACCAAGAGATGCATGGGGCTGAGTCACAGGAACCTTAGGTAAAGACAAGAACAAACTATTAAGTTTCCATAGGTAGAATGATAGAAATTCTAAGGAAGAATTATCAGCAATAATGACATAGCAACCATTTTTGACACAGAAACTGAACCAAATGACACATGAAGAGCTAATTATTGTTATATTTTAAAAATAGTCTGATGACACTGTTGGTGAAAATGTAAAATAATACTGTTATGGAAATCAAAAAGAAGTTCCTCAAAAAATTAGGTTGCTAGCTCCTAAGAACTATCCTATATGCAAGTTTGACCACTGGCCTAAAACAGAGCTACCATAGTTCTGTTATTCTACTCCTTGGTACATATAACAGAGATACCTATGTTTACGTAACTGCTATTCACAAAGGTCAAGTAAAATAACCCAGCTGTCTGTCAACAAACGAGTAAAGGAAATGTTCGAGTAAAGGAAATGTTTAATATATACGTAATGGAGCTTTACTTAGCTATGAATAAGAATGAACTTATGTCACTTGAAGGAAAATGGAGGGAATAAGATATCATGTTAAGTGAAATAAGATATCATGTTAAGTGAAAAGCCAGACATAGAAAGAAAAATATTATATTTTCTCTTAGCTATGTAATCCAGATAGTATGTGTCATACACACACACATGCATGTGTATATATCATTGGGGAATGGTTTGGAGTAAACTATTAGTCATTCAGTGCCTTATAATCTACAGAGGGGCATGAGGCTGATTATACACAACACTCATGTAATTAAATTCATACACAACATAATTAGAATTTTACTACTGACAAGGTAATGCCTTAAAATCATCCTAATGTTTCCTAAAGAGAAATAGTATCCGTAGTAGTAATAACAGTCAGTATTAGGACAGGGGAAATTGGCCTAGTGTGGTCCCCAGAACCCACGCGGAAACCCAGCTTGGTGATATACACCTGTAACTGCCGCAGTGGAAGGGTGTGGAGAGAGGTGCACCCTTGGGGTTTGCTGGGCAGCCTAGCCTAACTGAGGAGCCCAACTGAATCCTGTCTCGTTGAACAAAGTGAATGGCTCCTGAGGAACCACACTCAAGGTTGATACCTTGCACACACATTGTGTGTGTGTGTGTGTGTACTTCTGTTTCCGTCCCCCCACCTCAAGGGGTGGGGCCAACAATAAACTGCCAACATTATAGACAATTCACTGCTAGGTATGGTATAAAATGTTTTACAGGTGAATCTTGTATAATCACATGAAAACTGTTTTGATTATTCTCATTTTAGAGACGAGGAAAGGAGTTCCAAAGTAGAGCAACCACAGTGAGCACATAGTAAAGCCATCTTTTGAACTTGAAGAGATTATCTTTGAAGTTTCTATTCTAAGCTATCTTGCTTCCAATAACTAAAGTTGAAGACTTCCATTTTATTTTTTTCCTGTAACATTAGTATTAAACTCTGTAGGAACATAAAAACATCTAGTTATGTAACATATAATTACTAGGCTATTGTTGGGAACTGTGATGATCTTATCTTCATCAAAGTTGTACAATAGTATTTTTATCTATTCATTCTTTTTCAAATATTTAAAATAAGATGCTATAAAATGAACATATACACAGTACATAGTTGCTTAAGTTTAAAATTGTTGCCCTATCTCACATACATATGCATTCTTTTCTTGATATATCACTTTATTGTCAGAGTCTTAGCTCTGTGATCTAAAGCCTTGCTACACAGTATGATCTCTGTGGAATTACATAGTATGGTCTACATATTAACAAGGTCCTCAGCAATTCAAATGCTCATTAGAGTGTAAAAAGCACTAGTCTAAAGCATGAATTTGTTTTGAACTTAGATGAACTTGAGAATCATAGAGACTCATATCCCCACAAATGACAGCAGGGAACAAACATTCTACTACTTCTACCAGACTCTATTTTCTATTTTCAGTCTTGGGTTGTCTTAATATTGAGTCTATAACAACTACCAAGTAGGAAGAACATTATAAAGGCTTACACTTACTTCAGTCCTGTTTATTTATCATTAGCTGATATCTAGACAATTTGGATTACATTAGGTTGTAACCATTTTTTTTTCACTTTCAGATGTAAAAAAATTAAATATTATATCATTAAGACAATATAATATATAATGTATTTTTACATGAACTATTGAAAGACAAAGGTTAAAATATAATGTAAATAAATTAGGAAGCTGAATTTAGTGCTCTATGTAAATTTTCTCTTCTGAAACAGGGCCTTGCTAATGTGGTGCAGACTAATTTGAACCCCTGGCCTAAATTTGAGCAGTTGGGATGTATCACCATGCCCAGATGGATTTGATCTTTTGAAGCAAAGGAGTACAGAAACACAGGAGAACTTCATATAGCTATTTTATTATTAATAATAAATATTAGTTATTATTATATTGTCATTTACATTTTTTGGTGTTGGGGAATCATATTAAAGGGTTCACACATACTAAGTAAGTGCTCTGTCAATGAGCTATACACTCAGGCTCAGTTACTATTTAATCTGTTATTTAGTCTATTATTTCAAGAATGTAGTTTACTTATAAAATAATGCTATAATTCTCAGAAAATAGTTTAAAAAGCAAATCTCCACAGCAGAGCAGCAATGACACAGCACTCATGGTACTGATAGCAGGAGGAAGTACCACCTTACTTCTGTCCTAGCACTACCTTCTCCACTCTCCTTCATTCAGTTCATACTGGCTTGCCTCTCCCACTATCTGTCTTTCTGCGTTCAGATCTTCACACTGGGGACCCTTTCACATGCAGTAGTTTGCCTTTCATCAGCATATATGTTTACTTTATTATCTTCAAGGTCAACTGAGGCAGTAAACTGAGAAAAATCTAAACTTTTAGACAAAAAACTTCCATTCAAAATACTTTCATGGTAACTGAAAATAATTCAACCCACTCCTTACCTCTTTTTCCTTTCTGTCTATAGCATCTCGTTCAGCCTGCAATTGTAATTTCAGAGTCAATTCTGCTTTAGCTTCTACAGTTTCAAGTTGTTTCTGGTCTTCCGCCTTGAAATATATAAGCATTTTCTCAGAATTTCATATAGTCTGTCCTGATTATCTATTATAATTTTTAATTTATTTATTTAGTAGCATTTCTGTTTCTCCAGTTGGAAAAAATCTCCATTTGCACTTTCCACTTGACTTGAAGGCATTTTTCAAAAATCAAACAAGAATCTTTAACGATTCCAATTAAAATTCATTCCTCATAAAATGAAAACTATATTATCTGCCCCACTCCAAAACTTCCTTATTCTGCTTATTCCTTTACTCCCTTTGGCTTTTTTCTTGAATAATGAGGTTGGACATTATTAATACTTATTTTGAGTTAAAGCAAAGAGCTGATAGTTAAAACAATAATCAACTCTTCTGGATTAACTAATCTTCCTCTTATCAAGATCAAGATGTTCAAGCAACATCTGGAAGTAAAATGAATAAAAATAACTATGAAGTTAACAAAGACAAAGATACATTAAGTACGAATATCTACAAGATAACATATTCTTTTATTTAAAGAACTAATGCTAGTGTTAACAAAAAGAATCATCATTAAAACATTTGATAAAGCTAATTCAAATTTGTCACACCTTTTGAAAAGTGTCTGTGCTGGTGAGCAAGGCATGCTCCAGTTCCCGCACTCTGAACTCCAGTTTCTCAATTTCTTCATTCCTTTCTTGTACATCTCTCTGTAGCTGTTCTTTTGAGAGCAAAAGTTCACTGCATTTGTCTGTTTTTTCTTTAAGATGATTTGTTAACTGTTCAACCTTAAAACATAAGGAGCGAAAAACATTTTTTAAAAATCTAGGGAACTCACACCTATAAATCATCGCTATGTTTTCATGTAAAGGTACCTTTTTGAGGCTGACGATGTATTTCAGTGGTAGAGTGCTCCTTTAGTGCATTACCTAGTGTATGCTAGGTAATGGCTTGATCCCCAGCACTCAAAAAAGGGATATTTTAAAATAAATTAATTTCATTTTTTAGATTAATACAGAAATTATTGTCTCTAACAAAACTGACTTTTTCCACACTGATAAAACTGGGCATCGCCAGTGAAAATAGAAATAATATTGTTTTCACTGAACTGCTTCTAAAAAGTTCTTTTTTTTCTTCTTTATTTTTCTACTTTTACAAGCATGCTGAGTATTCATCCCAGCTTCCCTCCCTCTCCATTCCCACCCATCCCCTTTTTTCCCATCACCATTCCTTCCCACTCCCTCCCACCCTTCTGCCAGTATACTTCTATGGACCCCAGGGTTCTACTCCTGTGGGGGCTCGCGCCCCATGGTACATGGGCCACCACCCTACTTCAGGCCACCGTTCCCTTAATTTCATCCAGCTTTAGACTCAAAGGTTTCCACTCTAAGTTCCCATTCTATGGGTATAAAAACAGCTACTATATACAGAACAGTTTGATTTACTCTCTTCCTACCTATAAGTTTATTGGCTGTCTTCCCTATTATCTATTTCCTTCCCTTTTTTAGGTTCTTGTTTTAGTTTACAGTAATAGAGATGTGAACCATTTAAAAAGTTCTTTCTTTTAAAAGTATGATTTTTTTCCATTAGTAAGAAGGAAAAGCATTTTGAATAATGTTTACTTATCTAATAATGACTCATTAAGTCCTAATGACCTCATAAAGATGAAAAATTTACTGACACACTTTTATGTAAGGTGCAATAACCCTAAAGCCTTTTGCAGATTTTTATTTTGGTAATAGTTATTTGAAAAGATTTTTCAGTCTATACACTCCTCAGGCTAGATCAAAGTTGAGAAAAGGTAATGGAGGAAATCTGTCATCTTTTGAGGTTCTCTAAGCATCACCAGTCCTGGCTACAACTCTACCCAAAGTAAATAATGAAGTTTTTCAAGATTTATCCCTAAGACTGATTTGCAAGTCATTCAAAATGTGTGGTGCTGAAAGGGAAGACTATATGGAGGATTATAAGAGAATCTATGGAGTCACTTCTGATTAAGTGATTCATCTTCCACCTTGAAATATATAAGCATTTTCTCTGAACTTCATATAGTCTGTCCTGATAATAAAGAATCAAGAACACTGTGTTTCTAGAGAAATATTTTATGGAAATTAAAAAAGTAGACAAATAGTCCTCAAAATACTAAAATGCAAGTTTCAATGAACTACAACTACACGTTTGCACTAATAAAGGAGAAATAACAATCACAGGCTGAGATTGGAGGAGTAAAGTTGAGAGAAAAGGCAACAAAGTGAGCAAGTGAGATGGTACGACAGTCTACCTTTTCTTATCTGGAGAAAACCAGAAGCCAGCAATCAGATCTGGCAGGGCAGAGTGAGAACAAATGAATTACAATATTCCTATAGAAATCAAGTATGCACATTTTTAGTAGATGCCTAAAATTTCATGAATGATGTAAACCAACTTTTCAACTTAAGACAACTGTGCAATAAGAAACAACTTTCTAGATCTTAAATCATCTTTTCAGTTGTAATTTTCAAAAGATGAAAATACATTAGTATATAAAGGCAATGGCTGTAAACTCAGTGGGGACTGATACTTTTCTATAATTCTAGAAGATATAACATTTATAATGGCAAGTTTATAGGCATTTTGCACTTCTTTGGTATTCTTTAGGAGAATAAAAGTTGTTTTCAGAAATAATACTCATTAAATTTAAGTGTTTACTATGGGCCATACCAATACACTTCTGGGGTACAAGGCATTATAACCTCCGTTTTAGAAATGAATAGGTATGAAATTTTAAAGGGTTTAAGGGACTTAGTCATTTTCACATGCCTCGTAAGTAGCTGAACAGTGATCCAAATTGGACTTGCTTTACCTTAAGTACAATCTTTTTATTTCCATGACTAGCCATCTTTAGCATTTACATAGTGAATCTTCCTTCACTTAGTAAATACAACATTCTGAGTCCATGACAGATGAGAAAAATGGACAGCAGGGGTAACAAAGTAGCAGAGAAACTGACTAGGAGTGACTCAACTATCCAGGCAAATACTGATAACAACAAGGATGCAGGAATGAAAGAGGAAAACAGAGGTAGTACCAACCTGACCATTCAAAGCCTTGGAAGCATGATTGAGAAAAACTGTGAGCTCAAAAAATCCAGATCTCAGCAGTCAGTGAAGAATGTGCAAATAGGAAGGACTTACTGAGATAAAGAGAAGCAAGTTTATTCTTATCTTTTCTACTAAAGGTTAATTAAGATATAGATATCTCCTATGGACCTGTTCATCTAGAGACATATAGATAGATTAGGCAGTTGAATATTGAAGTATGGAGCTCAAGAAAGATGGCAGAGATGGAAGTAAATGTAGTTACTGATATATGACTGCTGGGAAGAGAAGAAAAACGTATAAGGGGTTTAAAACTATGTTGTGGGGCACTCCATCATTAATTTTGAGTACGCAGAAGAGAACAATAACAGCAAAAGGAGAAAGACCAAGAAATAGGTACATCGCAGAGAATAAGAAAAGGAAGATCTTTCAGAATGTCTGTGAGTTGCTGCGTAAGCTGAGACAGTACTGAGAACTGGATAGAGCCAGCAGGTGTTACAATGTTCATATGAACACTGTGAATACAGCGTTAAAAACCCCAAAAGATAGGAGTTAGAAACTTCACTGGAGTAAATCCAGAAGGAAATGGGAAAGGTAAACACCAAATACAAATAAACAAATAACTATTAATCAATGTATCAAATATGAAAGCAGAGAAAGAGTAGAGAAGCTCGTTTAACTGGGCGATACCACATGCAGATGGGAATGATTCCACATTTTAATCTCACCTCCCTGCCTCAGTGCTGGAGATTGAATTCAGGCCCTCAACGGTAAGTGCTCTACCACTGAGAGACATCCTCAGCCCAATATAAACAATTTTTAGGATACTCAGGCATCTTACATTTAAGAAATACTGAATTTTCTGATTTTTAAGAAGTATATTCAAAAATAAAGAATTCACTTACATTTTTCAAGGTGTGTTATATTGTGCTTAATTTTAAGATGAACATTAATACAATGGAAGCAGCATTAATAAGGTTTCTTACCTCTCTAGTTTGATGTTCACCAACAGGCTGGAATCGAGGCACAACCTTAAGTTGCTGTTCTAGTTTCTGTATCTCCTGCTGGAATACATCTCTCTCATGTTCTCTATCAATAGCTTGCTCCTGAAATTTAGTGACAATGATGACAATAATAAATGAAGAAACACTGTTTACTGATCCTATTATTTTTTCTATATGCCATTAATTATAGGTTACTTTTGTCTGAAGATAAAAGATTGATAATCACAAAACCCCTAAAACACGATGATTTAAAAGGAAAACTTTTGGGGTGGGGGTGGGGTATGGTACATGATCTATTAGGGTTTTTCAACAAAAATTATTTAAATTTCATCTGTAGTTCAATCCTTTTAATCAAGTAATGTTAAATGCAAAAATAACAAGAACAATCCTTTAAAATGAGCTTTTTTTTTTTAAAAAAAGAGGAATTCTGCCAGTTTAGTCATTAAACAAGTAAATAAATTTGTTTAATACTATAACAATATAATACGAAGTTTTATATCTAAAAAAGAAAAATATGCAAGAATGGTTCTCCTGTGTGAGATCAGGTCCATGAAAATCCATGGGAAGAGACAGAATTAGTTTGTTCTTGAACGAGAACACGCTGTCCCAGGATCACTCCCAAGATCACATGTCATCTGTGACTGTATCTGCTGAGAGGGAAGCAGCTGTGATGGATTAGCTCTTGAAATTCTCACTGGCTTTGGTAATAAGTTACAGGAAAAAGTAGAAAAAGTTCAACTTTGAATTTGGAAAAGCTAACTAGTCAAGTTGATCCACAAACTAGATGTACATAACCTTTGTGTGTGTGTGTGTGTGATTAGTGGCCATGTTGGTCTTGAACTTATTTGCCCTTATCTTCTGATTTCTGGGATTACAAACTACTCTATCAGTCTGGGATGTTCACAGTAAAAACTACTAGAATTTTTAAAGAATTGTGGATCAATGGGTAAATACACATGTAGTGAAAATGTTCATTTTAGAGTCAATAGGCTAGGGTCACAGTGGGGAAAATGTTTCCTTGCAAGCATGAGGACCCAAGTCCAGAGCCCCAGTGCCCACATAGAAGTCAGGCACAGTGAATGTGTCTGTAATTCCGAATGCTGGTAGGTGGACACAGGAAGATCCTTGGCGCTCATTGGTTAACCAAAATGAAGAGCTCCAGGTTCAATAAGTGATCTTGTTTCAAAAAATAAGATGGAGAGCAATAGAGAAAGACATTAGACATTGGACTTTGACTCCACATGTACACACAGGGGTGTGTGCACCAGTACACACACAGAGAACCAGATGTACAGCTTAGAATAGCGATTCCTTGAGAAGAATCAATATTCAAGTCAAAAATACTTACATCTAAAAATTTCCTCATCTTTTCTAACTGTTTTTCCAGTGCTTGACTCTGCTGTCTTAAATCCATTAGCTCAGCATTTTTTTCTTGCTCCAGCTCTAGGAACCTACTGACTTGTTCTTCAACATCAGTTTCTAGAGCTTTCACTTGTTTTTGAAGGTCATCACGGACTTTTTCAGCTTGACACTGTACCTCTAACTTTTCTTTCATTAGTTTTTCTGTCTCCTGTAGTAACTCTGTTCATAAATGTGAAAGTGTACTTGGTTAAATTATGATTGCAGATGTTATAACAAAATTACACATACCAGTATTACATCTTACTTTCATGAAGTAAAAAATGAGAATTATTTTAAATACATATAAAAATTAAATATTCTTTTAGTCAAATATCAAAAAATTTTGTTCCTATATAAGTAAGTAAGCTAGTGGAAATAAAATTACAAAGAATTAGAGAAAATGAGATCTTATCACAAAAATCCATATTTTTGTGAAAAAAAATAGTAAGTAACATGATAATACATTCCAACTATTAGAAAAAGAACATAGTTCAATTGATTCAAATATAGGAAAAACATTTTTATAACCTCAGGAAAAATAAACTCATTCCAAACTCAGTTTTATGCATACACAGCACACAAAGATCAAATACTGTAAATTTTTAGCCAACAAAAGAACAACAGAATATGAAAAGCCACCACAATCAGAATTTCCTGTTAGTCTTACACTTTATTAGAGCCACATTTCTGAATCACCTTTTCATGCTTCATGTGTTTGTGCAACAAGGGAAGGTGTGCTTATATGAAAGACAGTGTGGTTAGTGCTGAATTGCAGACTAAGGGTTCAATCACTACGTCTGTTTTTTTTTTCCTTTGTAACATTTAATAAGATGCTTGTCAGTTTCCTTGTATATAAAATGGGATAACATCATTACCAATCTGTTAGGGCAATGTGAAGATCAAATGAATCAAAATACATAAAAGACAATGTCCTGGATAAGGTAAGCACTACATTACGTATTAGCTACTACTGATACAATGATAAAACATAGATACTGAGAGTAAAGCAATTGACTGCTTAAAAGAGAAGAATTTATCTCTAGAATTTTTATAGTAGCTCATGTTCCAACTGTATAATCAGGTATGGGAATCAACAGCAAACAACTTTCCATCTAAAACAATACTGATTTTAGATTCAATATTAAAATAAACCAACCAGAAAGTCTCTTATCAAATTCACTGATTCTGTTGCTACTGTCACCTTAAAAGCTTTCTTTTTCATAAGGAACACTCTGAAAAATCAAACTAGAAAGTTTAACACATTTGTGAGACCAAAGTTTTCTTTTCTAAAAAAACTCAGTATTTTCTTTGAAAAATGAGAATGGTTTTGAGTTCTATGTAAAAATATGTTAAGATGATGGTCACTATGAATCTCAGTTGTTAATATCAAATAATTTGATAACATACAAGTCATATTCTTGTTAAAGAGAAAATTTGTAAGTATGAAACACAACAGACAAACTGCAATATTAGTGAAACATTAATTGCTTGAAAATCCCAGGATCACCCCAATTTTGAGTTGTGAGTGAATCTACCACCCAAAAAGATTCCATGCAATTGTACACACACACCTGCTCCAGGTGCTGCATCAACTGCAGCATCTATTGGTCCTATAGGAATAAAAAACAAGACAAAGATACAGCAAACATATAATTACGTTTTCTACTTTCTAAAAGAGGAAATGCACATACGTACATAGCAGAAAAGTTGCAGTCACTATCATTATTGTTGCCAAAATTCCAGTATTTTTTTCGATGTTTTACATGTATGACATGTATTCTTTTACAATAAAAAGTCTAACCCTAAACTTGTGCTAAACTAATTGGAGCACAAGAAAACACCTTTCTCATAGGTTAAAAAAATGAAGGTTGTGTTACTAACTTGATAAAATGAAATAAAAGAAAACACATCTTTATGAATTCCAACTGTGTGCTTAAAATATGTGGGAATAATAAATAGGATTCAAAGATCCATTGCTACAAAGACTGATATTTACCAGTAAACAAGCTGTAATTCCAGATGTTATTTAGTTTCTTATTTAAGAAAAAAAATTAAATTACTGGTAAAGTTAAATTTTCTTTGAATTCCTCTTAAATTCGATGTCAGCTTGCTTCTAACATACCAGGTCTTTTGAATCAGCTTGCAGCTCAAATGCCCCAGCTTGCTCATGGCAGGCACCATACCAAGGTCATGAGTCATTTAATTCAACAATATATTTTTGCTGTCTCTCTTCCATTAGAAAAATTCAGTCTTATATAATTTTCAAAATATAATACCTCATTATTTGTAATTTTGTTTGATGCAGAAGTTTTAAGATAAAGATCTACCTTTTCTTAACAGTTAAGGCATAAGCGAAAAAAAAAAACCCACTTGATTCCATGTGAATGGCTAATCAATGATATATTTGCTACAAGGGCTATCTTATAGTTTTTCAGTTTCTTATATGAAACATATAACTAATGGAACTAGAACTGGAAAATCGGCATCTTGAGCACTTAAAGAATACAAACAGAGGAAGACCAATGATATAAAGTCTGACAGTACATACGCTGCTCAACTGGGCCAGCCTCTGCTTTCATAGCCTCCTTCTGTCTGGACAGTAACTCTCTTTCCTCTTGAATCTGCTGCTGCTCTGCTTCCAATTCTTGCAATCTATTACCTGCACATAACAACTCCTGCTCTAGACGGTCTATTATATCAGCCTTTTCTTGAATTTGCCTTTCAAAAAGTGTTTTTTCCTCTGCATAGCCATCAATGACACCTGTAAGACAAAATTAACAAGACATGGACTCACAGTTATAGCCTAGCCTCCTGAGTGTTGACATTACAGATGTGTGCCATCATGGCAAGGTCTCCATATTCTTACTTTAACAATGGGGCTGAGGCGAGGGCTCAGGGGTAAAGCACTTGCCTAGCAAGTATGAATTCAGTTGGATCCCCAGCACCCACGTAAACGCTAGTTGGACATGGTGTCCTGCTTCTGTTTCCCAACACTCATGAAGCAGAAAGAGTAGATCTCTGAGCAAGCTAGCTAGCTAGACTAGTGGGTTCAGCGAGAAACTCTGCTGTATATATAATATGGCCAATGATCAAGAAAGACATTGATGTTCACATAGATGTGTATACTACACAAACATGCACCCATAAATACTTAAACACACATACACTCATTCCACAAAAAAATTCTGTTAGAAAAATTTTAAACCATTCTGTCCCATTAAAAGTCCTGACTGAATATGCTACTGATAATGACAATCTGAACCATTACTGTGAGATGTTCAATGAAGTCTTTTTCTTGTTTATGCTGTGCATACATACGATATTTCTTAACTAATGAGATGGCTCAATGGATAAAAGTAACTGCTTTGATCCCCAGAACCCACATGATAGAAGAGAATCAATGTGTGAAAGTTTCATGTGACTTCATATTCAATAGTGGCCGGGGTGCACCTGCTCTCTCTCCTCAAATAAATGCATGAAATACTTGAAATTTCCCTAAACTTTGCAGATTTTGTTATTCTAAAGTATCTTTCCAGCATTTTCGTATTCTAAACCATCACAACATGTATGTTTATAAAACACAGAAATAGATTTCTGTGAAGCTAATAATAAACCAGATGCTTGTGAATTTAATCACATGTTAAATATACACAAGGATGTTATTTCAAGTAATTCTAGAAGGCCAACGCCTAAGACAGTCAGGAGAACAGAAAGGCCTGGGGCTTTATAAGCTTACACCCACAATCACCATTTAATGGCAACCTTATACAACGAATAATATCTTTCAACTTCAGTTTCCTCATCTTTAAAGAATTATCTTAGACTGATGAGACTAAACTAATAACTTACCACCATGTATGTTTTTATTTTTTAAAGTTTTTAGTATACATATAATTCTGTAAATTCTCATTGTGTGTGTGTGCATTCTTAGTTGCATTCTTAGTTCAGAAGTTTTTTTTTTATTGCTTGGAGAAATGTTGACAGACCATAACTGCTTCGCTATGGTCACTTTGGAGTAATGATTTACAAACCTGGCTGTCCATCAAAGTCTCTATTTTAAGACTGAGACTTCTCCCATTTCAGTTGGTATGATGAGACGCTTACCCTCAGCCTTGCTGAGCTCCACAGCCAGCTGTTCTCTGGCTCTGCACTCCTCATGAAGGCGCTCTCGAAGCTCTTCCTGGCACTTGAGGAACTCTGTGGCCTCTTGTTTCTGTTTAAATGACTCCCGCATCAACTCTGTCTGTGTAACTTTTGCATGTTCAAGCTAAACAAAGGAGAAAGAGTAAATGAAGGAAGAAAAGTGTTAGGAAGTGCCACTTTTCATTAAATCGAAAATAAACAAACCCAAATTAGATATTAATGGGTATCTGATTAAATTACAGTCAAATACCTCTGATGTATGTTAATATCAGCAGGTAGGATCAAAAACGGAAAATTTTATGAATATCTTTCCTTTTTAACTAGCAAAACAGGATTTATTCTTTAAATGTAAAATATACACTTTTACTGCAAATAAATATGACCATAAAGTATGAACTAATCTGCATATACTTTCTGGAAATTAGTCACAATCCATATTTCAAAATGTAGCAAATGCTTCTGCAAATGCAATGATTGTTGCCTTTAAATGATATAAATGTTCACCTATTAAATGCATGAAATCTGTAAGCATTAAAAGCCACAGCTAAGACAGGTGATTTGTCCAACTTTCAAATTTATTATAGAAATTCCATCAAGGATTTATAACAAAATAAAATCTTGCTTTACATAAGTAAATTAGCAAGTACTTGCTTCTATGTTCTATAAGATCTAAACCAGTCTAACAGTGCATTTAAATACTCATAAAAACAAGAAATAGCAAGAAGAAAATAGTTGAAGCAACCAAATTCAATAAATTTCAACTAAACAAGTTTGACTTATAATAGCAGATTGTGATCCATGTGTTATTGAGGTTAAAGACCTTCAAATTCTTATCTAAATTATTTACATTTAAATTATCTCATCCAGTTAGGGTATGATGTATACCCATTATGTAAGACAACATCAAGTAAATAAAATTTTGAATTTAGAGCTTTTAATTTTTAGCAAACTTAACATTACAGTAAGTGTACAGCAGTAGTAAATATTCTGCTACTTAAAAGTTACTGCACAGGTAACATAACTAGTAAATATTCTCCTACTTAAAAGTTACTGGACAAGTAACATAACTATCCTGAAAATCATCTGGCTCGTTAAATATTAGCTAGTGTTCTAAAGCCATGAAGTCATAAAAAATGCTGAAGAGCTTGTGGTGAATGAAAGGGATAAAATAAACCTAAAGTACTAAATACGTAGAATTCTTTAAGCTAAACACCCTTAGCAATGTTCATAAAATACATTCTACATATTGAAAGCAGAAAAGGTATTTCTCTATAGAATTAGTAGGCACATTAGCAACAGA
Organism: Typhlomys cinereus; assembly: GCA_023101885.1. Lineage (NCBI taxonomy): Eukaryota > Metazoa > Chordata > Mammalia > Rodentia > Platacanthomyidae > Typhlomys > Typhlomys cinereus. The sequence continues at coordinate 4,071,668 of JALPQD010000050.1, read as the reverse complement.
AAATAAGTTTCTTAGGGAATAAAGAAAATTCAGAAACCAAGTTTCTCTCCACTTTGTCCAGGACCACAATCAAGTGCTATATGACTGAAACATTTTGCCACTGGTTTCACAATTGTTTTAGCTGACTTCCAGATCATAAAGCCAATTATCTCATTTATATCCATTCTATTTCACTTTGGACTGTCAACATAAACAAACAAACACAAGAATATAAGGACAAGTAAGCTTTTAAAAACAGACACTGACTGGCACTGGAGAAATACAATATTACCTCATTCTGTCTTCTGGAATTAAAAACTTAGCTATTCACTGTGTAGACCAAATTGAGCCCTTCAACCCATCCAGGATGAATGATGAGTAACAAACCAACAACAAAACAAGGATTCTGTCCCACTTAAACTTTAATCTCATTATAGGTTATTAAATTACTTTTGTATACTTACTGAGTAAGGAGGAGTAGGCAGTGAAATTTTAGAAATAAGCTTCAGTATGTGCCCATTTCTTTTGTGAACAAAATGAAATATAGAAGTGTTGATAATTACTGAATTATTTTCATCCAAATGTTCACACAGAGGAAAAGGATATGGCAGAGGTACTCGAGACTCGACTTCATAAATATCTTCATCTTGTTTCTCCAACCAAGAGCTACTATGCTGGATAGTAGCCAAATATGTGCTGTAAGAATCCATTCTAGACGAAGCTGCCAAGCTTCTTCCTTTGCTTATCAGCTTCCTACTACACTACGAATTCCTTTCAGTTTATCAGCGTATACCCTACTAGTCTGAAAATTTCCTTTTAGTACATTCAAATAAACATAAAATGCACAAAACTGAACAAAAAGGGATTAGAGTCCAGCTTTAAAAATCTACAAGTTTCAAAAAGTCCAGCAAATCAAATAATTCATCTTCCCAAAAAACAAAAGCAAGCAAACAAAAAAGTTTTTACTGGAGTAATTAAATTCCTGATGAAAGGAAGAATAAAAATATAAACATCTAATGAACTGAGCAACAGAACTACTCTCGGTATCAGTGGTGTCTGTAATGAGCACGCCTTCCAAGCAGATCTTGGCAGGCCCGGTCAGGCTGTAATCTCCATAGTAGCAGTCTTGAGAAACGTAGCGGAAGCATTATTTCCCTTGTTCTGGAAACCTCACTCGATTCAAAAGGAAAAGCTCTTCTGAACTGAGCTATTCAAATGACCTCCCTGCTCAGCCAAAGGATTCTAGTCAGTGTCCCCTGAGGAAAAGGTCAGAACACAGGGTGTGGTTTTATGTCTTTACCTATAGGTACACTGACAGGTGGAATATGAATTAATACGCCCACAAAAAAACCTGCCTGACAGGATCTAAGCTCCACATCATAGCTTTGAAAAGGTACTTAGACAAGTTTATGATGTTTCTATGTTTTCCCATCCCACTAAAAAGTTGCTTTACAGGCTGGGGACATGGTTCAGCCTTAAAGTTTTTGTTTCAAAACCAAAAGGACCCGAGTTCAGATTCCCAGATCGCACCCACATCAAACACCACACACACGCACACATACAACACATGAATGCAAAAAGTGGCTTTAAAAATTATTCAGTATATCAAAAAATCATCATAATTATCTAGAAAAGTAAATTATTATGCCTTTTTATTTCTTGAGAAATAATACATTTAAGAAGCCACTGACACTATAAATACTTCAGATGTAACTTTCAGTTAAAGCTGCATTGTATATAATAATAGGTAGTTACACTACTTACAAAAACCTGTAACTCTGAGAAATGTGCACCTACATTTCTAAAATCTAAGACATTACTTAGATTTTAGGACCTTTTCGATAATATTTACTATCCTACAATCATCTGTAATTCTCTTCTCCAGAGTTAATGGAGGCTATGTCTCTTTAATACAGAGCCTGTACCTTCTACCTTTGCTCTGATTCATTATTATCTATCCATGAAGCTGGCTCTACAAAGTTGACCCTCTGTCTGGCCTCAGGTACTGCTACTGCTAATCAATGTAAGTGAGTATAACCTAAAAAAGGAACTTTTCTGCTCTTGAACTGCTTTTCCAGTTCAAGAAGTTCAAAAAGGTTCTCCCTTTTCTGCTTCAAATCTAAGTGTCATGAGATTGCTATCTCTAAGTTAAGTCTGAATTTTTAATTTCCTTTTATCACCCATGAAACTGTTCTCACTAAAGTAATTGGTGATAATCATACTGAAATATCCAATAGACTTTTAATAGATTCTTAGCATCCCTAACCTCTCTCAGTATCTGACATCATTGGAAACTTTCCTCTTTTTTTTTAAATGAAATTATTTCTATGATTTTTCTTTTTACCTCAGATTCTCAATATTCTTTGTAAACTCAAATGTTTTTGTTCTCTTATTTATCAGGAAACTACTAATATAAAAAAAGAGGCACTGCCCATGTGGCTACTGTGTCCCGTGTGCGTCAGAAGGTGGCAGAGAAGAGATGAGGCCATTTCTACATTCAGTGACCTGACCTTGGACAGCTGAATAGCCTGACATACCACATTGCCTGCCAAAACCTGAATTCCCTATCCGCGTGCTCATAACACGAAGGGTATGCTCTCATGGGGTATGCTCCATGTGCACAATGTGGACGCCTCCCATGGGCTGGGGCTCCACGTACTCACACTATGAACTTAGTCTCATAGAAGATGGACAAGACTGCTATTCTTCAGTTTTATCGTGTGTTCTTAGCCATGTAGTACTGGGAGCTCGATCATTACTATCTACATCCTTAATGTATTTTCTTTTTTTGCTTACACACATTACTTTTTATTGTCTAATTTAAAAAATTAGGACAGAAAGACAGTAAGTGGATATGCTAGGGAAATGTCCAGGAGAAGTGGGAAGGAAAAAGAGTTAGCTATGATCCAAATACATTGTCTACACATGAGATTTTAAAAGAGTAAAAATAAAAACAAAACTAATTAAAAAAAAACATGTGAAAGGGCGTGGCGGAGGGGGTCAGGGAAAACCACCTATTATGTTTGTAATTAGGAAGACTAAATATTAATAAAAATGGTTTTTAAAAAAGAAATTCTATAGCGTTTCTAAAGTCATAAAATTGATGAACTGAACTTCTGACATCTAGCATGCACAGTCTGATTATTTTCTAACATTGAAGCTTGTGAGAAAAAAAGGAAAAAGGAACAAACCATAGCTTCGAAGTTTGATTATTTCCAATTTAGACCCTAGTGAATATGTTTATTTGAATGTCTGGCATCCTGCTGAAAATATTTCAATGATTTCCCATACATCATCACTGAGGCATTAAGTCTCAGTTTATCCAAAATAGAGCTCATTATTCACTTCTTTTGTATCTCCTGCCTCAATAAAAGAAAAAAACAAAACAAAACAAAAAACATTAACCTGAGAGTCAAGAATCTGCACTCAGTTACTCCTCTCATCCTTACTTTCTTGCATCCATCACATTCGACTTCCTATCAATTCGATTTACCTGTGTCTGACTTGCAATGTTCTGAGTCTCCCATGTTCTACGCAAGAAAGCTCTCCCCCCTCCACCTTCCTGCTCACCATCACACTACTGTCTCAGGGATCTTGCTAAAACAAAACTTGATACTATTTTCTTAATAAAATGTTTCAGTGACTTTCCATATATTTTAGCACAATGATAAAATTCCTTATTTTAACTCACAAGGGATTCTGTGATCACCAATCATTTATCAACTCTCATTTTCTAACAAAAGTTTTCCCCACTGTACACGGGGGTGTATGTTGTAATACAGAAACACCTCTTGCTCTTCAAATACCCAATACTGTTTTACACCAACATTCCATGCTTATTGTCACATAGTTTCTTCTTGGTGATATACTTAGTTTTTATTTGCCTGTAAATCTTTACTTCATTTCTATTTTTTGGACTCAGGATTTTGTTTCTGCTACTATACTGAAATTGTTATTATAATGTCCAGATTTTTAAAATCTATTTTTCAGCTTGTAATTTGCATGACTTGTCAACATTATATGACAAAGTGAGTCATTTCATTCGCATTCAGAGGGCAGAAGTAAAAGTTCAGAATGTGGACTCTGAAGCCACACTGCCTGGGTTCAAATTCTAAGTCTACCATCTAATGTAAGCTTGGAGAAGTGACTTTAACTCATTTCCAAGCCTCTGCCTCGCCAAGTATACCAGACAGTGTACTCCCTAGCTACACTAGTCTATTTTTAACAAAATGGCCAAAGTAACCACTTAATAAAATCTAATTTAGATTCTTCAATGACCCAAAGATAGAAATAATTTCTATACTCTTAAAGCAGTGAATGGATAAACTGGTACATTCATACAATGGAATAGTCTTCATTTACAAAATGGAACAAACTATTATTACACAAAACAACGGAGATGAATAAAAAAAAAATGCATCGTGTTAAGGCAATTTAGCCCAGACCTGTATGATTTCATTCATGATACTTAAAAAAAGACAAAACTGTAGGGAAAGAAAGGAAAAGTAGTGTTGCAGAGAACAGCGAGAGGGAGAAGCCTGACTCCAAAATATCAGCACCAAGCAATTGTGGGCTGAGGAAAACATGTTTCAGCATGACTTTGACGGTAGGCACATGGCACTGTGCATCTGGCACAACTGAAAGAAACGTCTATACAGGGATAACTTATTATACACAAATTGTTTTTAAAAAGGCAGTAATCTGATTAGAGAGATGGCTCAGCGGTTAAGGCTCTGCCTCATAGGCAGAAGGTCCTGAGTTCCAATCCTAGGTGCCACGTAAAAATGCCAGAAGGAAATGGCAGTAGTCTGCACTTCTGGCCCAAGTAGGTGGAGCCTGAGAAATCGCAGAAAGAAGCAAAAAGGAGGTAGAAGTGATCCAGGCTGATACCTGAAGTCATCTTGGTCATCCATGAGGACATGCAGTGCCCTCTGATATATGTGTGTGTGTGTGTGTGTGTGTGTATAGACACACATACATACATATATACACAACACACACATATACATACATATTTCTTACAGTACAAATGCTTTAAACAAATCAACAAAAACAGCACTTTGACTTTAAATACCTCTCAATGCTAAGTTGGAATAAAACAAGTAACTATAAGGTAGAGTCATAAAATAAAATATCCTGGATCCAAAATGATACTAAGTAGGTTACTGGATAAACTTGAAGGGATGGCTTACACCTTGAAAAGTTTTGAATAAATAAATAAAGGAACAAGGAGAGATGGCTCAATATATTAAAGCTTTTGCCTCTCAAATAAACAGACCTGAGTTAGAATCCCAAGATCCCAAGTAAAAATGCCAGGGAGAAATGGCAGTGGCCTATATTTCAGGTCCTAGAAGGCAGAGCCTGGGAAACCCCAGGACAAAGCAATAAGGTGGAAGAGCAAACTAGGATGATTCCAGATGCCACCCTTGGGACTCTGCAGGATCACCCTCTTAAATGACCTCTTGTACACAAAATAAGAAATCATCATTAGAACACCACAATAATTAACTACAGGCAAAACAAATAAATGCAAAAATCAGTGGGTGAAAGTTAAGGAAAATAGTGTATTTATCTAGTATTACATTATCTCCCCTAATTTACTTATTTCAAAAGGGAAATATTAGTATGAATTAAGAAACTCAGCAGATGTCCCAAGCATCACCAGTAATAAGGCACATTAATTCATGTGCTCATTGACATGACACACTGCTGTAATAGTCTCACCCAAATGTCTAACACTCACGTAATGACAAGAATTATCACACTAATTTACACTGAAGAACAATCTACAAATTAAATGAACCATACTTTTTCATAGGTGAAGGACACAGATAACAAAGACCAAGAAGTGTGAGGAGAAGGTGAAGGAAGAAGGAGGGGCATCCGAGTTCTATGTGGGATCCTGGAGTGCATTATGGAACAGAAAACTGGCATTACAGAAAAAAACTGGCAAAACCTAAACGCACTGTACCTGTTGCATCTCGGTTTTCTAATTACTGTAGGGCAGGCCTAAGGTGGATTTGATCGAGTATGACATGGGCACTCCAGTTTTCCACAACTGTTCTGTGAAACTGAAGTTATCTTAAAATAAGAGACTAAAAGTTGTTTAAATGGCTCCACAACTCATAAAGACTTAAGTTCAAGGCCTTGGGTCTTGGTATCACTGATCTTTTTCCTATACTTTTCACTCCTTGCTCCAGCTGCACAGGTCTCATGGCTTTCATTCTTGCTGTTCCTCTGCCCAACCACTCTGTCTGATGGTCTCCCCATTTTCTCAAGGAACATATGTGACTATCACTGTACCAGAGAGGCCTTCTCAAACTCCCTACATAAAATGTCCTTTTCCTGGTAATGCTCTACTTCAGTTCTCATCTTAGCGATTATCACCATCTAACAGACTTATCACCGAACTCCATCATTAAATTGTAAGCTCCCAAAAGTAGTAATTTTGTCTATTTTGTTTATTGTTGTAGCCCAACAATTAGAACAGTGATTACTACACAGTAGATACTTAAAAATTTAAGGAATGTCCCTTTCCCCACCCCGCTCCGCTGGTCGGGACGCGCGCGCGGTCCAGCCGGGCCTTCACCCGCCACCTAGGTAAGCCCCGCTCCGCGCTCCGCCCACCAGAACCCCAGGTCAGCCCACAGGGACCCAGCTCCTAACCCCACCATCCAGCCGGCGCCCAGGGCTGAGGGACGAGGAGGACCTCCCCCTGCGCCCGGGCCCCGCCCCAGCTCACCTCGGGTTAAATAGCTCCACGCCGACGCCCCCATCCTCCCTTCCCCACTCCACTCCGCTGGTCTGGAAGTGCGCGCGGTCCAGCCGGGCCTCATCCGCGATCTAGGTAAGCTCCGTCCTTACCCACCCCCAGAACTCCAGGCCAAATAATTCTGTTTAGTGAAATTGAAAGATCTTAAGAGTGAAAATGACAATGCCAAAGTCAAAGTGCAAATCCATAAGAAGCAACACTCAAGTAAACAAATTTCCCACTGAAGAAATTAATCCCATAATGTTAGACGCCAACAAGAACAAACCCACGGAAAAAGGCCAAGAAAGCCTGACCCAGGATAACGACTTTCAAAATATGATCATTACCATGTTCAATACTATGAAAGAGGAAATCCAGGGCTGGAGAGGTGGCTCAGGGGTTAAGCCTCCGCCTTGCAGGCGGAAGGTCCTGAGTTCGGATCCCAGATCCCACGTATAGACGCCAGGCGGAAGCGGGGGCGGCCTGCGCTTCTGGTCCTGGTAGGGCGGAGCCTGTGAATCCCGGGGCAGAGGAGGTGGAGGCGTCCATGGTGGTTCACGAATTCGTCCGTGGTTCTACACATACACACACACACACACAGACACACACGCGTGCGCGCACATACACACGCACATGTGCACAGTTGAATAAATAATAATAATAATAAAAAATTTAAAAAAAAAAAAAAAAAAAAAAAAAAGAAAGAGGAAATCCAGGAGGAATTACATAATCGAATCAATAGCTTTGAAGAGGAACACAACAGACATTTGGAGGAGTTCAGAAAAACAGTGCAAGAAACAAAAACTGGCATAGAGCAGTTAAAACAGACTCAAGCAGAGTTTAAAACTGAGCTACAAGACAAGTTATCTTCAACCCAGAACTCCACAGAGAGTCTTATCAACAGAACTAATGAAGCAGAAAACAGAATTTCAGACCTTGAAGATAAAGTGGGAGTACTAACCAGCTCAATGGAAGAGATGGTTAAAGCCAAAAAGATACTTGAGAGAAATATCCAAGAGATATGGGACACCCTGAAGAAGCCTAACATGCATATTCAAGGAATACCAGAGCAAGAATCTCAAAATACCACCGCTGGGGAAATTTTTCAAATGATCATCAAGGAAAACTTTCCTCATCTAAAAAAAGAGAGGCCCATTCATATACAAGAGGCATTCCACACCCCAAACAGGTACGACCAAAATAGAAGCACGCCGCGGCAAATAATAGTTAAAACACTCCACATTCAAGATAAAGAACTGGTGCTGAGAGCTTCAAGGGAGAAAAAACAAGTCACTTTTAAAGGTAAACCTATTAAAATAACAAATGACTTCTCAGTCGAAACAGTAAAAGCAAGAAGAGCTTGGAGAGACATACTTCAAGTATTGAATGAGCAAAAATGTTAACCCAGGCTGATTTACCCTGCAAAACTATCTGTCATGATCGAGGGAGAAAGAAAAATCTTCGAGCACAAAGACAACTTGAAGGGATACATGGCCACCAAACCAGGCCTTCAAAAAATGCTAGAAATGATACTCAAGCGTGAAGAAAAAAACAGGCATATCCAGGAGAACAGAAGGCAAGTATAACACTATTAAAAGCGAAGCAATATACTTATAAAAACTACTAAACATAATAAATGTCTGGAATTAAAAAATAGTTTCTCCATTATAACACTAAATGTTAATGGAATTAACTCACCGATCAAGAGACACAGATTACAAACTTGGATTAAAAATCACAATCCATCAATCTGCTGCCTGCAGGAAACCCATCTCACCACAAAAGATAGGCACGCTCTAAAAATAAAAGGCTGGTCAACAATTCTACAAGCAAATGGAAGCAGAAAACAGGCAGGGGTAGCCATTATGCTATCAGACAAAGTGGACTTCAAACCAAAGAAAATTATAAGAGACATGGATGGATACTACATTTTAGTCACAGGTACAATTCACCAGGAAGACTTCACAATACTGAACATATATGCACCCAATACGGGCCCTTCCACATTCATTAAGAAAACCCTACAGCGTCTAAAGCAAGAAATCAACCCCCAAACGAAAATTCTTGGGGACTTCAACACCGCCCTCTCAACATGGGATAGATCAACAGGTCAAAGGCTTAACAGAGACACTGTGGAACTTAATCAAACCCTGAAAGAAATGGACCTTAAAGATCTCTATCGAACTTTTCACCCACGCACAAAAGAATACACATTTTTCTCAGTAGCACACGGAACTTTCTCCAAAATAGATCACATATTGGGCCACAAAATGAATCTAAACATATACAAAAAAATTGAAATTCTAACCTGTGCCCTGTCAGACCACCATGGCCTAAAGCTGGACATCCACAACACATCAAACAAGAGAAAATACACTAACTCCTGGAAACTTAACAATATGATGCTGAATGAGAACTGGATTCAGGAAGAAATTAAAAAGGAAATTCAAGATTTCCTGAAAGTGAATGATAACGAAATTACAACTTACCAAAATCTCTGGGACACAATGAAAGCTGTTCTAAGAGGTAAGTTCATAGTTCTTAATGCCTACATCAAAAAAATGGAAACATCAGAAATAAACAACTTAACAATGCAGCTTAAAGCTTTAGAGAAACAGAGCAATCTGATCCCAAAAGTAGTAGAAGAGAGGAGATTAGCAAAATAAGGGGAGAAATATCTGAAATCGAGACTAAGAAAATGATAGAAAAAAATCAACCAGTCAAAAAGCTGGTTCTTTGAAAAAATCAATAAGATTGATACACCCCTAGCTAAATTAACCAAAAGCAGGAGAGAGAAAACCCAAATTAACAAAATCAGAAATGAACAGGGAGTTATCACTACTGATACCCAAGAAATCCAGAGAATTATAACATCATATTTCAAAAACTTATACTCTGTGAAGTTTGACAACACAAAAGAGATGGATGAATTTCTAAGTAAACACAACTTACCTAAATTGAATCAGGAAGTTGTGAATTATTTAAATACTTCCCACCAAAAAATGTCCTGGACCAGATGGATTCAGTACAGAGTTCTACCAGACATTTAAAGAGTTAATAACACCAATACTCTTTAAACTGTTCCATCAAATAGCAAAGGAAGGAACACTACCAAATTCCTTCTATGAAGCTAATATCATTTTAATCCCAAAACCTAATAAAGACTCACTTAAAAAAGAAAACTATAGGCCGATCTCTCTGATGAACACAGACGCAAAGATTCTCAACAAAGTTTTAGCATATTGGATTCAAAAACATATTAAAAAGATTATTCACGGGGACCAAGTAGGCTTCATCCCCGGCACACAAGGTTGGTTCAACATATGCAAATCAATAAATGTAATTCATCATGTAAACCAGTCCAAAGTCCAAGACCACATGATACTCTCCATAGATGCAGAAAAAGCTTTTGACAAGATCCAACAGCCTTTCATGATCAAAACGCTAGAGACAGTAGGAATGGAAGGAACCTTTATCAATATAATAAAAGCTGTATACAACAAGCCCACAGCAAGGATTTTGCTCAATGGGGAACAATTGGAAGCATTCCCACTTCCATCAGGAACTAGACAAGGCTGCCCACTCTCACCACTTCTATTCAATATTGTACTTGAAGTCTTAGCTGAAGCCATAAGACAAGAAAGGGACATAAGAGGGATTCAAATTGGCAAGGAAGAAGTCAAGCTATCCCTATTTGCGGATGACATGATCTTATACCTGAGTGATCCCAAAAACTCCACCAAGAAGCTCCTGGAACAACTAACTGAGAAGTTCAGCAGGGTAGCAGGATACAAAATAAATGTGCAAAAATCAGAGGCCTTTCTATATGCCCAGAATGAAAGAAGTGAAAAAGCCTTGAGAGAAACCATCCCATTTACTATAGCCCCTAAAAAAAATGAAATACCTTCGTATAAACCTAACCAAGGAGGTAAAAGACCTTTTCAATGAAAACTTTAAAACCCTAAAGAAAGAAATAGCAGAAGACACCAGAAAGTGGAAAGACCTCCCATGTTCCTGGATTGGTAGAATCAACATTGTAAAAATGACCATCCTACCAAAGGCAATATACAAATTCAATGCTATACCAATTAAAATCCCAAAGCAATTCTTCAAAGAAGTTGACCAAACAATCTCAAAATTCATATGGAGGCACAAAAGACCCAGGATAGCAAAGACAATCCTGAGTAACGAAAACACTGCTGGAGGTATTACCATACCAAACCTTAGTCTATATTACAAATCCATAGTTATAAAGACAGCCTGGTACTGGCTCCAAAATAGAAACACAGATCAATGGATAAGGATTGAAGACCCAGATATAAGCCCACAAAATTACAGCCATTTGGTCTTTGACAAAGGGGCCCAAAGAATCCAATGGAAAAAGAAGAGCATCTTCCACAAATGGTGCTGGCAAAACTGGATCTCCACATGCAGAAGATTAAAGCTGGAACCGTACTTGTCACTATGTACAAGACTTAATTCCAAATGGATCAAGGACCTTGATATAAGGCCAGAGACTATAAAAACCATAGTTGAAAGGATAGGGAACTCCCTCAAGCTGATTGGGCTAGGCCAACATTTCCTAAACAGACATCCAATGGCACAGTTACTGCTACCAACTCTCAACAGTTGGGATCTTGTGAAATTAAAGAGCTTCTGTTCAGATAAAGAGATTGTAACATGAGCTCAAAGGCAACCCACAGAATGGGAGAAAATCTTCACTAACCACCTATCTGATAGAGCTCTACTGTCCAGAGTGCACAAAGAACTTAGAAAACTAAACATCAAGGAAACCAATGGCCCAATTAAAAAAATGGGCCCTGGAACTTAAAAGAAACTTTACCAGGGATGAAATTAAAATGTCTAACAAATATCTTAAAAAATGCTCCACTTCTTTAGCCATCAGGGAAATGCAAATCAAAACTTCCCTGAGATATCATCTCACCCTGGTCAGGATGGCAAAAATCCACAATACAAACAACAACAAATGCTGGAGAGGATGTGGAGAGAGGGGAACTCTCCTACATTGCTGGTGGGAGTGCAGGCTCATACAGCCACTCTGGTGAGCCGTCTGGAGATTCTTAAAGAAATTAAAGATTGAAATGCCATATGACCCTGCGATTCCACTTTTGGGTATAACCCCCCATACAGCAGAGGTTCACCTCGATAGCACAAGCACGACCATATTCATAGCAGCACTGTTTACAATAGCAAAGTCATGGAATCAACCCAAATGTCCAACAACTGACGAGTGGATAAGGAAACTGTGGTACATCTATACAATGGAATACTACTCAGCCATCAAAAATGATGAATTACTGGAATTTGCCGGGAAATGGATGTCATTAGAAACAATTATATTAAGTGAAGTATCCCAAACCCAGAAAATTAAGCGCCGTATGTACTCCCTAATACGTGGCTCCTAGTACCAAACCCACCCAGCCCATCTTGAGACGCTCATAGGTAAATCTATGTATTACCTACAGTAATTGCAAGGATTATGAACAGGAGGGATGGGGTTGGAGGGCTACACTAGAAACAAGGAGAGAAGTGACCAAGTTACAGTAGAGAAAATAGGCCTCCATCAAGGACTGCAAGAAAGTAATGTGACACCTAGTTAAGTTCACAATTCGTTCCTGATCATTTACAACTAAGGGGGTATGAACTCACCAGAAGGGGAGGGCACATAGTCCAGCAGATTAAAAAGTAACCATTTTGCAAATGGGTGATTGACCCCTCCCATTACCAAATGCCATATGACCCTGCAATTCCACTTTTGGGTATAAGTATTACATCTACCCTTGAATGTGCTCTTATAATAAGACTCCAGTTTAACAGCTTTCTGTCTCTGGCCAGGGGGTGACATACAGTGCCCATCACGATGGAGTGAAGGGCATTGCAGGAGCAACAAAACTGCAAAAGAAAATCAACAAACCACTATCCAGAACTTCAGAGACTCTATATCAACCACCTAGAACTAGGCCAGACTAATCTCTCCCCATCCTGAAGCTCAGGGACATTTGTGGAAGAGGGGGCGGTAAGATTGTAAGAGCAAAAGGATGGGAGGAGCAATGATTTGCAAGATACTCCACACAAGTTAGGGCCGAAGCAATCATAATTGGACATTGCATGCCCGGCGCAATGTCCAATACACTATTGACCTCACAAAGTCTAGCATCGGCTAAAGGCACCAAGATCCTTGGAGGTAAGGGATTGACAGCCACAGTAGTGTTCCTATGCTTAAGGGGAACACAGGAAAGGGTTCAGGGAAACGCCACTGGGTCCTTGTATGTCATCGGAGAGGAGGCCCAGAGGAGAGTCAGGCATGCACAAGAAAGGACTCTGGGAATTGGGGCAGGAGGCACGGGGGGATGGGGCGGGAGGGATGAGGAGAGGGAGAGCAGGGGGTTCGGGGGGAGGAGGAGGGAGGGAGGGAACTGGTGTACCTATTAAGTTTGTATGAGCTGAAATAATAATAAAAATATATTAAAATTAAAAAAAATTTAAGGAATGAATGGCTTATCCTAAGCGTAAAGTCCCACAGGGAGCTTTACAGTTTACATGTTATGTCTAAATTCAGATGGTGCTGTCCTTTATGTTGCAGTATCCTATACAAAAAGCTAGAATTTTTCTCTTAGTGCAAATGTAAAGATATTATAGCGACATCTCCCAGTTCCCTTAAACATTGTGATATAGCAATGAAAAAAATAAGGGTAAAGGGAAGCATTATCAAAAAAGAACCAGATGATGACACATGTAAGAGGAAATGAAACACAGTTATTTTACTATGATAACTTTTCTGTGCCAAGCGACTATTAAATATATTCATTAGGCCCGAAATAATCTAAAAATAATTTTGGTTAATATTGATATATTCTCGAGTTAACGGTTCCAAACATTCACTCGCAATCAAGATTAATAATTTCAAACTAAATTTAGTTGAAGTTTTGCAAATCCTATTCCATTTGTCTTAAAAATAGAATTCACTAAAGAAATGCCTCATTTTGCTATTTTTAATATTTGATGACAACAATCTCTTCAGCAGTTTATATAAAAATATTCATATTGTACTTCAAAAATAAGTAGAACACTACTTAATATGGAATTATATTAACATCTCTAGGTTAGACTTTCAAAACTCAGCGTGAATCCAGATGACTTAACTAAAACAGGCTGTTGGAATCTGAGACCTAGCAGGTCTGGGGTGGGGTTCATGGTTTACAGGTTACCAAGTAATGCTGACTTGCTAGATCTGGGGCTGTTCTTTGAGAAGTCTCTGCCACAGTCAACAGCTTTACAGAGAGGATCAGTGAGCTGCTCAATTATACTTAAATACAAAAAAGGCAGAAAAGCTAATTAACATGGCACTGCCTTAGTATTTAATAAATTGAGAATAATCTGGAAAATGCCATGGTCAGGCTCTACTGTACCTCATAACCTCATCATGTAAACAACCATAACTCTTGGTAGTTATGAATTCTGGACTTGGACTGAGAAATAGCGCTTCAGATGGATTCCCACATGCTTGACTGTTAAAAGCATTAGCATTATGAAGAAGTTTTTCTCTAGGTACCTAGAAAAACAAGCAGCCTCTTCTAGTTGCTGAACACTTGTGATTTATTTACCATTTTCCATGGTGCTTATCAAAAGGTAAATACATTACATTAACCAGACTTTTTATGTAATTTATAACAGTATGAAGTAGTAGTAACAATATTAACAGTGATTAAGAAACAGATAAAAAGTATTTAATAATGGGCAAGAAAGAAAAAGTATTAACGGTTATATGTGGTATAAATTGAAAGAGGAATGCAGGGAGGGAATTTCTCAAGAGTTGGGCACTCAAGGAGATGGTGAAAAGTTTCAAGGAGAGACGCTGGCAAGGGATGGGGAAGGGCTGACTGAGGCAAAGAGATGGGAAAAATTTCAAGGAGCAACAAAGGCAAAGAAATTGAAAAGAAGAGACTGTCAATGAAAGCCAAGCATGTATTAAAAGTGTCATAGGGAAATAATAAAAATATACTAAACGATACGTTTAAAAATAAAGTACAATTAAAGAAATGAAATACTAACATGAAAAGTGTCATAAGGAAATAAATAATAAAATATACTAATCGATACTAAGCAAAACAAAACAAAGCAGGATGATATAGGAATCCTATCTTGCACAGTACATTATATAACTTTCAGAGAACAAAAAGGATAATTATAATTCACATGCATTCAAGCTTTAAACATGCTGAAATGCCATCACTGAAAATATGTAAATTAGCTCAGCTGACTCAGCAGTGGCACACACTAAAAAAGTGGCATAGGCATAAACAGAAAGCAAAGCCAACCCAGGACTCGGGTTAATTAGAAAAATAAGGCCTTTAAAAACAGTAGATCTTTCTATAAAATTTGTATGTTCTTAACAGTGAAATAGTAATGACACAGCATTTGCAATGTCAAGGCATGAGTTTTAGATAAGTTACTGATCAAAAGCGTAACACAATGGTTTGTTAAATCAGTAACATCCATACTAGCAGTTAGGGTGTTGATAAAGAAAAACAGCTTCAGGGTTTTAGGGTAAGGTTAATCACTGATGTTGGTACTAAATGCCATATTTTCTACTATGTACAAAAAATATTTGAGTTTTTAAAAATACTACATACCTTTCTGTTCTAATACTAAAAGAAAACTGAGTTGATCCTTCCTGTCATTTGCATGTGCTATGAGAGAAAGCTTCAGAAAAATAAGACCTGCTCAAGAATAGGAATTTCTTCTGCTCTTTAAATATATTACGTATAGAAACATTTTTGAGATCCAGTTTACTACTTGACTGATTGAACCAGTCTTGGTGTAATCCAGAAATATAAGAATAGCACACAATTATGTACCTCCTTGCCCAATTAGTGAATTCAGAACTCTTTTGCCCTTCAGGGCATAGTTCATACTCTGTTACAGTAGGGGACTTAGACTGCTTTCAAAAAAGTGGGGAACACAGTGGTTAGAGTACGAACATTGCATGGGAAACACATGATGTTTGGATAATGCTTTCCTTGTTGAATCTGAGTAACATGCTGTAGGGGCTTAAAAGAAATAAAACGAAAAGAAAAAAAATTTATAATAGTAAGTCAATAAAAGAGTAGGTAGTTACCAAATTATTTTAAGTGTCACTCACTCAAGAAATGGCCTACAATCACTAATTCAACCCTAAAGTTAATGAATCTTACATTAAAATGTAAAATATATATAAAATTATTTATCATAGTTGCTATATATTCAAGTTATCCCTCTGTAGAAATATGTTGTACTGAATAGAGAAAAGGATGAAAGTCAGATATCAGAAATTCTATGAAACACCTTTTCAACTTATTTCAAATATAACAGGTATAGGATTCAGAGGACACATATCAATGAGAATGTGAATATTTTCCCTATATCCAAAAAAACCAAAACTTATTAACATAACAATACAATTTGACAGCTGTATTGTGTTAAAGCAGTAAATAATTTTTAATATGAGTTGTACAAATCTCTTAGATGAGGAACTTTATAAATAAAATAGTTAGATCTTTCAAAGTTTCTATAAAAACAGTACTTTAAAACTGTCTGAAACTAATTACCCACCAAGAAATAGCTTGTAAGATAACTAACCTTAGGAATCAAAACTTGATCAGATTATAATAGTACTATGTGATAATACTTCAAAACATATGTAGTTTTAGAGAGTCTTTTTTGTTTGTGTGCTTGTATGTGTGTGTGTGTGTGTGTGTGTGTCTGTGTGCATGTGCACGTACCTGTGGAGGCCCAAGGGTGACTTTCAGGAATTATCCTGGATTACTCTACCTCTGCATTGCTTTGCTCTGGGGTTTCCCAAGTTCTACCCTCTGGGGATGGAATTACAGACCACCACCATTTCTACCCAGTGTTTTTATATGGGATCTGAGGATCTTTTGCTTGTGAGGCAAAGGCCTGATCCACTTCTCCAGCCCATTTACACTAATTTTTAAAAGAATAAATTTTAATGCATCATTTCGAACAATACTAAAATAAAAAATTCTTTGATGATAGAGCCAAGAGCGATGCAGGAAAAGCAAAACTGAAGACAACAACAAACCATAATTCAAAACACCAAAGACCCACATTAATCACCTGGAACCAGATCAACCAAATCTCTCCCCATCCTAAAGCTCAGGGAACCTTTTGGAAGAGAGGGCACCAAGACTGTAAGAGCCTAAAGATGGGGAGGACCAACAATATGCAAGATACTTCACACAAGTTAGAGCTGCAGCAGCCATAATCAGAATTTGTATGACCTGCACAATGGCTGACATATCAACAACCCCCAAAGTCTAGGATGGATCACAGGGGAGAAGGCTCCAGGCAGTAGGAGCCTTAGAGGAAAGGGATTAACTGTCATGGTAGTGTTCCCATATTAACGGGGAGCCCAACAAAGGGCTCCTGGCTTTGCTACTGAGTCCTTAGCCCTCACTAGGGTAGAAGGATTCAGAAGGAGGTTTGGCATTCACACCAAAGGATGCTCCAAGGGCAAGGGGGGGGGGGCATAAAAGGAAGGGGAAAAGGGAAGAAGAGTAAAAGGAGGAACTGGGGAAGGGAAAAAGGAGGGAGAGGATGGGAGTATCTATTGAGCTTGTACAATTGGAAAAAATAATAAAATGTGTAGAAAAAAATTGATATAAAATAATTTATAATAATTACATAACCTGAATGTTAAAATAGCACTGAATTTTAAAAGTGGAGGAGCACATTAGTATATTACCTCTTACTATCTGAAAACAGATCCAGTATTGGTTGTTCCAAGTAAGTAACAAACATTTGTCAGTATTGGGGATTGAACAAAGGACCTTGCTATGAATGCATCCTATTTTGTAAGTTACGTTCCCAGGCCTTTAAAAAAATCTTTTAGTGTTTCATACATGAAGTGTGAATTTAAGAGACTTTACACCTTAATCCCTAACTCATCCCCCTCTTCTTCCCATACAAGCCTTTTACTTCCTTGCCAGACTCTTCTACTTTCTTGTCTTTTTTCATGAGTGGCCCACTGAATTTCATCTCAGTGCTGGCTGGAGCATGAATCACGTTATCAGTGGATACACCACTGAAGAAAAGCATCTTCCTTCTCCTGCCTCCCTCAGTATTAACCCTCAGAGAGTCATAGGATCTTGAGATCCTTCCTGTTCCATGGTGAAATGCTATAGGACAAATCCTATACAGCTCTTGTAGAAATATACACAGCTGCAAGTGAATTCATGAATTCATGGATAAAACAGCCTGTCACGTCTAGAAGATGTCTCTTCTGCTGCCTTTCAGGCTCTCAGTCTTATTGCTCCCTGATCCCCAATGCCCCCTGAGAATTGGTGTGGGTGGATGGGTGGCTTAGATGCTGTGTTCAGAGCTGAGCAGTTCCTAGGCCTTACTATGTTTCCAGGTAATTTTGAAATTAGGATCCTTGTGTCTCAGCCTCCAGAATATGAAGTTAAAGGCTCGGTTTTCTATAATCAATACTAAAGGAAATCCAACTACATTTCTGTGGAATGGCTGTAAGAATCATTTAGTCATTCCATGGCTTGAAAGAAAACCTGCTTCAAATAGGACACAGGTAAGATAAAGATTACCTGACAACTGGTTTCACTTATGGTTTCTAAGAGTTTTCCAACTGCTGCTTGTAGTCGGGAGCTAATGTTCAGCGTAAGTTCTTCATTTTCAGGGTCTATTTCAGTCCCAGTGAATCCACCCCTCACAAGCCATTGTGACAACTCTGTTCCTTCTTCAGTTACTTTTGGCCACATGCTGCTGTCATTTCGTGCTAAAGTACTTCCAGGATAAGAGGGTATGGGATCCTCTGTAATTAGAACAGTAGTTGTTAAGGCACAAATTAGTTAAACATAATATTTAAAGTTAAAAAATTAACAATATTTCAAGTCAAATAAAACGGAATCATGAAAATTCTAAGGTCTTTTAATAACAATATTGAAAGGACAATGTTCTGCTAGTAAGGCTTTACAGAACTAACATCGTGTTACATGACACTTGTTCATTGTTAAGAACCTGATTACTACATTTTTTTTGTACTAGTGATCAAATTGAGGGTCTCATGTAAGTGAAGCCTGTGTGCCATTACTGAGCTATCCCAGATGGATAAAAACTTTTAAGATTATCTTTCCATAGATACTTACCAAATGCTAGTTTGTAGGATTTAAAAAGTAATGAGATAAAATAGATTCCATCTGGTTTCTCTCTTCACAAACTTTACAGTGTAATGAGAAAATAAACACATAAAACATAAAAAGGGGACATAGAGATGGTTCAGTTGGTAGAGCATGAGGATTCCCCAGCACACAAGAGCAGGGCATGGCAGCATGTATCTGTTTGCAGGTGCTGAGGAGGGCATCTGTGTGCATTTGTATGGGAGAGAGCGTAGGAGCAGATGGTTTCAGGGGGTTGCTGGCTAGTCGGTTTCACCAAAACAGAGAGCCCAGGTTTGGAGAGAGAGCTCCTGTCTCAAAAAATAAGATGGAAAACAACAGAAGATCTAGTGCTAACCTTTGGCCTCCATGCCACACACAGATGACTGTGCCTGCATATATACGTGCACATATACACATTCATGTCCCTTTTCAACACACACAAAAAAATCTAGGTATACAGAAGAACAGGCTAAGTTCTTATACTTGGCTGGCCCATACCATTTGATTTTTGAGCAGCATGATTGATTTGTTTTTCTTTGGCCTCACAGTGAAAGGGAGCTAGATAATTTTGGTATGTGCTACTTCTGCAGGTATATGCTGGGCAGAATATAGACTGATGAGCAGTTTTAATTTAATTATGCATATTGATATTCACAGTATCCATACTATTTTATGCTGCTGAATAGAAGATAATCTTTGCCTCCTCTAAAGTCAAGATATAGGTTAGCACTACCTTTTACTGAGGTTATACGTGGCAGCATGCTAAAACCCAACATTGAAATTTCCAAAAGAGAAATGACCTTCTCTTTAGTTACATCAGCACAAATAGTAGTTATCTGTAAGTGCAGAAACTTAACGAAGTAGAGGAATATTTAATGCCTAATGTGCTTCAAATAATTCAGGTTGATACTTTCATCCAGAATAAGAGCTACTTATTAGAACCCATCTTGTCAAGCTGCTGGTACCATGTGGAGCTCTCTCAGGCTCACTCGGTGATGGATCAGATGCAGGTTCTCCAAATAACCCTTTTTGCACAAGTCAACAGCTGAAAATACAAACCCGCATCTATGACATGATTTTAATTTTTTGCTATTATGCAAAAGTGAATACAACTGTAATTATTGGTATAGCAGCTAATGCAATTTTTACTTTCCCTTTACTCTCCAAATTAACAAAAGCCACTGTACTAGTATTTATTTAAATTATTCCATGTTTTCAAAACTGAGTACCTTAACCATAAACCATTCAGTTTAAAATCATGGTGGACTCCAAAATGATATATAAAATACACAGCATTATAATATAATATATAATAAAACATTACTAAATCAAATTTATCAGTCTAGAAAAGACAAGGTATTTTGAAAATAAGATATAGTTATAAGAAACGATTTCTGCTTGATATTTAGGAAAACTAAAAAAACCTGTCATTTGTCACTGTTACTTGAAAAATCAGATGTATTCTATTAACACTTTGTTCTTCATGAGTTCAGAGACTATGATAAATCTGAGACAAGCAGAATAGTTTGACATGTTGGAAATCCCAGGTTTTATAAGGCAAATGTATATTTAGAAGTGGGCATAAAGTTGAAAACTTTTTTTGGCATGAGCGTATGCTTTGTGTGTGGATGGTTATACGTATGTGCAGGTGTATACAAAGGACACTTGAATATGTGTGCCTGTGGAGGTGCAAGAGTGACATCAGCAATCATCCTGGATTGCTCTACCTCATTGCTTTGCTCTGTGTTTTCCCAAGACTGTAATTTCAGGCTACTTCCATTTTCATTCAACATTTTTACATGGGATCTGGGAATCTGACTCTGGTTGAATGCTTGCAAGGGAAAGGCTTTAATCCCTGAGCAAATTCCACAACCTAAGAATATTTTTAAAGAAAGTAGCTGGTAAGTAGGGTGGATCCAAGTTTTTGGGGGCGTTTTGTTAAATAATAGGAGGGTAAAATTTTTCCTTAATGCTGGGCAGAAATGGTGGCAGCATACAATTCTGGATCTGGGAGGAAGCCTGGGAAACCCCAGGAGGGAGAACAATCTAGGAAGATTCCTGATGTCATCCTTGGGCCTCCACAGGCACACACACTCAGGTGCCATCTTGTACACACACACACACACACACACACACACAGAAAATTAGAACAGACAAAAAGACTAAAGGAAGATCTTTGAGAGATTTGCCCAAGGCCAGAGCGAGCCAGAAAATAATCAATGCCTTCTCAATATTAAGTCAGCATTGTTCTATAGCATCACATTGTTAACAAAAGGAAATAGTTTCTGATCTCTAACCAGAAAGAAAAGTATTCTATTGCTACACAGTTACAATGAAAAAGTAAGGGAGATTTTTGTTCTATATGGCCTAATGGATTTGTTTTTTGAAGTAATCTAATATCCACTCAGGTTGACATGAATTCACACTAGCTCTGAATTTCCTTTCAATTTCATAATCTAGTTTATTCTTACCAGGAAGTAATACTATCAAATCTATTCTTTTTTCAAGTGTTAACAAGTCTATACCTGTTTAACATCTAACAAGTTCAGACTTGAAAGCTGAAAATAGCTCATGAACATTACAACAAAAAAGCAGTATACAAAAACTGAAGAGTTTTAAAAAGCCACTTTATAATTATACTAAAATGTAATTTTTTTCTCTTATCCTAATTGAGACATTTAAAAAACCTTTCAGTGGTGTAGTTGGGTTTTATAAAAATCTGTCCATCCAAAATATGAAGAAATGCCAAAATAAGTTCTTTTACTTATAAATTAAAACTGGAGCTGAAGGTGTCTTTTAATGGTACTGGTGCTCATATTAGTGGATTGCAAGATTAACATACCAATGCTAAGCCTAAACACAAAGAGTATGTTAACTGAATGACAAGTGCGCACGAAGGTCACTGATGCTAATGCAAACAAAATGATCTCTGAAATGATATTCCATAACTATACTTCTTTTTGTGGATTTAGTTTTTCTTCCTATATTGTAATATTACTTTCTAAACTGGTTACCATTAAATAATATTTTAACTGATTGATTTATACATATATGAAATGTTTTTAAGCAAAATATCAAGACATAATTTTATCTTGCCTTGAGTGGGAACTTCAGTGGCTCCTTCATTAGACTAAGAATTTCTACAAAGCAGCAACTATACAGAAACTTTAATATTTCTTGAAATTCAATAAATGTTAATGAAACTAAACTGATAAAATTGTTTGTAACATTAAATACTCACTGCATTTTTTTTTAGATAGGCATAGACATATTTCTTCTATAATATATTTAGATGCAACTTAAAAAGAAAGTGGGCTCATGGGTGAGATAACATTTAGGTTGGTTTTCTTAAAATAAACCAACATGAGTACAATCACTTTTCATAACTTAAGAACATTTCTCTGGGAGTTAACTGCTGTTTGCTGAATACTCCAGCAACCATGGGAAACATCTATGAGAACCACTAACAAAGAGACACAAAGTATGTTTATAGTCTATAGAATGTTTTTCACAAGTGTTTTGGACTATGGGTGTCAATCTGGGCTAGATCTGACTAGCAGCAGAATTTCTCTCTAGATTAAGTGAAACTACCTAATTGCTTAAGCTTAATTTGATTAAACATTTTCTTAAGTTTTAAATATTTTAAATACTACTTGCTTCTCTATATTACACACAAAAAATACCTTTGGATTAAAAGTTTAACCAATAATGTGAAAAATATATCTACAAAGTTTGAAGAGTGAATTAGAAAAGGTTTAAAATTTTTACCATTTCAGTTTATAGTTTATTAAAAACAATTTGAAATACTGTCTTTCATCACCTCAACTGAGGTATTAATTTTTTTTCAAATTTCAAATCAAGTTTTCCTTTGAATTTAGAAATATACCACTGGCCAATATGTAAGTGAGCAAACCTTCTGTATTTGGACACCTTCTTTTCATTGCTCCACATGAAGCTTAACAAAATGAATGCTCCCAAACATTGCAAATTTTAGCGTTTTAGATGATCTGCCTAGAGCTTAGGTGTGGAATGGTAGAGACTGCAGATTTAATCTTCTAATCCAAGAATTCAGACCCTATGTTTCTGCATCTGATAAAAACTTTCTTGTCTTTTGATTTTTTGATTTCTTCTCCAGTAAGGAATAATGAACTGAAAAAACAAGAGAGACTAGGGTCAGCAATGTGATGGCAAGAAACAGAAAGAAGAGCCCAATCTACAGTTCGAGAAGAAGATAAAATTAAGATGACAGTCTGTCATGTCAGGATCTAAGGTCTGGATCCACACATGACAACATTCTATCATATCTCAAAACAATGCTCCAAAAGTAAAGAAGGCCTAAGGGAGCACATATCAAAAACAAGAGCAAATTTTTGGCTTCTTGTGCTTTCCTCTAATCTTCTCAACTGGTGCTGAATTTCTAAAATCTTTCCATTTTCACCTTTTCCTCAGTTTAAAAGGTGGGCATAGAGTCCTTCATAGTGATGTGGAACTTTTATCAGCAGACAAATGTAACAGACTTCTGGTGTATGTTAGTATAGTAACAATCCTGGGTTTGTATGAACAATCCTAAGGTACTCATTTGCAAATGTGTTTTTATAATAAATATGTATAATAATAAAACATATAAAATAATAAAAAAAATAATAATGGTGTTTTCAGAACAGAAGCTTTAATGTATTTGTGTTTAAAAGTTCATTTGTCGGAAAATACTCTGTTATGTTATTTTTACACACTAGAAAAGTGCCATGAACTCAGATTTGTTGAAGACGGGGACTATTTTGACAACGTATGAAACAAGTACCTGTTGTATGTTTCTCTTCAGCAAACTGCTTGACAGATACTTCTGTTTCTGGCCTCCAAATAAAGCTAGTGGTAGCTGGCTGACCTTTACTAGATCTATCCAGAATCCCAAGAACATGGCGGCCAATCGTTTCTTCAATAGCTGCTGTTGTCTTTACAACTTCTAAGAGGATCTTCAGAAATCTCTTATTAGCTTTCTGGAGTGCATACCTGTTCAGTTAAAGAATCATTTATTACTTTTTTTTTATATAAGACTTTGCTAATAGGATACAAAAATGCACTAGAAAATAAGCGTATGATCCCAAGAAGCATATGATCCTATTAAAATAACATTCAATAACACCCATAATGAGGTGCTCCTGGTGTTTTACTTATTTTAAAATTATATTGTACAAAGAAGTTGCTTTCTTCCAACAATTCCAGTTTATAACACTTTTTTTTTTTTTACTGTTAAATGTATATCTTGTTAACCTGAAAGAAATCAAGCAATTAAGCTTTTATGTTAGTAAGTAAATCAGAAGAAAATTTAAAAGAGATTTAAATTTAAATTTGAAGAAGTAACATCCAAACACATGTAAGTTAGTAAACTGATAATATTGTTCCTGGTTATTCATACATACAGATATTTTATAGTTCATCTCTTCATGTGCTGAACAACGTATTTTATGAATAATTTAAAAAATTCAGTAGAAAAAAATGGCATAAACTAGAAGTTAAAATTACAGAAGCAATAGGCAGATGCCTGTACTTAAAAAAAATCTATGGTGACATTTCAGTGAGCAATACTTAAGTATTTGTCATTTGTAATTACATTTCTCTAGAGACAGAAATATATCTAGTTTCATACACTCTACTCATTTCAGCTAATAGCAAAACAAGTATACTCAACTCAAGAAATAAAATTGTGTCTTCCTTTCTAAAAATAAAAGAATACTTATTTTTTTAAAAAATTAGAAAACTACTGTCAATCATTTTTCAAAGTATCCCAATATTCAGACATGGTAATTAAGGTGGACTTTCTTCTGTTCATCTGTCAGTAGACATATCTTGAAAAATAACAATCAAAAAAAAATCATCCTTGAAAAAGTGCTCTTATAAGTATTCTATTTAACTTAACATGGACAGTTTAGAACATGTGAAAAAAATGGTGACTGAAAAAGATTGCCTGATAATGTTTTTTGAAAAATGAACAACTCCATCTAACAACAGAAATACTATAGTAGTAAACTTTATACTTAATAAATATACAAATATGATGCACTTTTGTAGTAAAGGGTCCTTGGCTTATAGCTTTAACTTCCAACTTTACAGAGTAGATGATTACCACCAATCAGGTCAGAAGCATATCTGTTTCATAGGCACATGATCTCTTTATTTTAAGATAAGGTAATAAACAGAGACGGCTTCCTTCATTACTTGTTAAGTATCTATTTTTGTACCCAGATCAAGTTCTCTACTTACATAATTAATAATATTAAATATAACCAAATAATCTAGTAGGAAGTAAAGGATATTATATCCTTAACTTTCACGCAAGTTTTGTTAAAGGCTGAAATCCCAGGATTAGGAAATGTGAAAATATTTCTACTTAAAAACTAATTAAAGTAATATAATGGTTAAAAAGATTAATACTGATTTTTATCAATCCTTGCTTGTTTCTAGTAATTAAACGCTGCATGATTTGTAAAATATAGTTAAAATAATATAAAATAAACATGTTTATTTTATATTGTTATGGTAACACTAATAATCATACACTGTCTTTCTTGTTTGAATTCCATACTGACTGTGTTCCATACTGATGATCCAATGGGGAAGCCAAAATCTTAGGGGCCAAATTCCTCCATGCAAGCTGAGGAAGGTTAGGAGGAGACAAAAGGTGACAGCCACAGGAATTGGAAAAGGAGGAAATTAAGTTAGTAGATATTAGTTTGACCTTAAAATTAAAGAAAATTATTTTTGTTTTAATAAAATAAAATTTAAAACAGGAGTTTAAAAGGCCTAAATATTAACGTAGTCCAACTGTTCTCTATAATATAGCATTGTATATATTATGTCAGTCTTCTATCAACCTGGAATATGAATTAAAAATTCTCATCTGTTATGCAGTTTATGCAGGAAAGAAGCTAAATGTAAAATCTCTTACATTTATAATATTTTTTCTCAATGTAAACAAACCAGGAAATAGCTGATACTAAATGAATATCTGTAAAGTGAATGAGGAAAAGAAAAAACTCACAGAACTGATTTTTAAGACAGAAAATAGCATTAAAAAATAAAGTTAATCAAGAAGCTCAAAATCCAAATATTTTAAGAGAATTAAATATAAGACCAATATCCAATAAGTTATATTACATGTAAAATATTTTTAAAAATTAGACTTTATAATAAATATTAAAATCACTTATATTTGACATATATGGACATATTTTATACCTAGTAAAATGACTTTTAAAAGTACAGATGTCCAAGATAAAAATAGAGAGAAATAATAGTTTGTTACATTGAATAAGAATTTTAAATTTTCTACTGAAAAAGTACACATTTTATCTACCTTTCATTCGACAGACTTGCATCAGGAGGTACATCTTCAGGCTTTCTATCCAATGTCTTTTCCGTACATGTCTGTTCTTCAGCTTTCCCTTGGTTTTCATTTCCATCCTGTATAAGATAATGTAAAGGCAGAGAGGACAAGACAGAAAGAAAACCTGTCATCTTAGAAATAGCATGTCATATTTCTACAGGTATTAAATGAAACAGAAACTTCTGTACATGCATACTACTTGAAATAATGTTTAACTACATTTATCAAGAGATTAGCATTATAAAAAAAGATAAGACATCCTAATGTACAGATGAAAAATTTTAATGGCTGTACATGGCAACAATAAATTTGTTTGGCTGCTCCCTGGTGGAACAACTGTTGCTGTTATAGCAATATCAAGTTCAAATTACCTTCAGTGGAATGCAAGACATTCTTACCCCACCTGTTTTTACACGTAAGTAATCGCAAACACATTATATTAAATACCTAGGAAAATGCATCTCACACCAAGACAAAGACAAACAAATCCTACTGCATTTGTTGATCCACTGCTCCTAGGTGGGCCAAAGTCCGTTCTACCTGTGTTTGCGTACTGCTGTTGCGCAGCTCACAACACAGCTTCTCTCTTCCAGCTAAAGACAGCTGCTTTAGTGCTTCCAGCTCCTCTAAAAGCACCCTCTCTCTCTCTGAAATCAGGTTTTCATTATCTAGTGAGGATTTCTGAATAAGAAAAAAGGTCAAAAGAGAATATTGTTTGTGATAGAAGAAAAGTACAGAAACATAAGCAGATTTCTTTTAACCTCTTAGGACCCAACAGGTCTTCTTTCTAATTATGATTCATATTCTACTGTAAGAGGTTAAAAGGCTTATATAAACTTCAATGCAAAATCTGAAACTTTTAAAAAAGTTAATTAAACTTAGGTATTCAGAAATTATGCAGTTCAATTAATACTTTTTTTGTCAATTTTGCATTGAAAATTCAGAAGTCTGACTTCACAAAATGCAATGAAGAAAAGCAAAATTGGTTTCCAAAAATATATTTTATGCATCAATATGAAAGTCATTATTTTATATGAGAATCATTGTTAAGTTGTTTCAATAAGAGCTTTTCTGCAGTGATTTTGTGAGTATATTTTATATAGCAATTGACAAGAACATAGTTCCCAAATACCAAGGAATATTTAAATTTAGTCAAGAAAGGAATAAGAATGTTATTTAAATTTGCATTTCTCAAATCACAAGAAATATTTCCTTGGAGAAAGTTCCAGGAACATGCTAATTCAAAAGATTTCCATTCATGATTGAAGAGATTGATTAAAGGTAGACAAGGGTAAACTCTGAAATGTTCATTGATTCATTGATTGGCTCACAGAAATATAAATCAATACGGGAAATCTGAATGATAGTAACTAAATATGCCAGCATTCAGTACAAAGATTGTCCATAACTGATGAATTTCCTTTGCTATGCGTCCTTTGCTATGTGTGTATGGTCAGTGGAATAATTTTTTTCTTCAAATTAAACTTGTAGTTAATTCTTCTAATTTTTACAAATAAATAAAATGACAGCAAAACAACACACATTACCAATTTGAATTAGATGTGATACAAGCTTTAAATCTGTTGTGTTGGTGTAACATGTTCTTCATGCTAAATATTTGTAATTTAATTTGTAATATGGCAAAATAATTTTGACTTTTAAAAAAAAGTCACAAAAAAACCACTATTATTTTAGTTGGGGAGAGCAGGGACTCCGAGTGCCACACCTGGGCTAACTGTTGATGCAGCCTCCTGATCTCTTCTTGGAGCTGCTCCTGGTCTTCCCGCTGTCTCTCCATCTGTCGCATGTGAGCCTGTCTCAACAGTTCTGTTGCCTGTTGATGTTCTTCATACTGTCGCACAAGTTCCTGCCTCATATCTTCCAACTGTTCTTCATTTACCATCAGCTGTTGAGAAGTCTCCATATTTGATATTAACATTTCATCATGGATCTATTTTTTAAAAACAAAAATTTCAACCACATATGTATTATAAATATTTGTTAAAACTGTTTTTTTAAGAAATCATGAAAACAATTCTAACCCAATAAAGCATCTGATTTTTTTATTTTATTAAATAATTGCATAAAATTTTAAAAGGCATATGGGTTTTAGTAATTACTTTAAAACAATGCAAAGTTAATTTAGAATCATAATGCAGATTATTTTCCAGGCGCAAAAAAGTAATTTATGAGTTAGTTTAGCTAAAAGTTAATTTTATGGAAGAAAAAGATATTCAAAATTCTTTTTACTTTTACTAAAGCCAGCATACTATTTCCATCTTGATATTTTAAGATGGAGAAATAAAGGGGATATTATCTTAAAATTACATTCATGAAACAAGAAATTTTACCTATTGAATTTATAATATACAACAGTTATACAGAATTCTAGAGAACTACTTGGTAGTGATTAATTTTATTGGGAAATAAAAACTTTATTAGTTTCTCTGACTCAGGTATCAGACTCTAAATGGATTCTATGAGAACTTTGGTCCTTGAAGAGAAATTAATTAATCAACCTTCCTTAATAAATACTGGTAAACTAAGGAACTTTTCAAGACGCCTTGTGAGTTATGTGTTTCATAAAGACTTGACAATATTATGTGACTATTACTCTAAATAAGAGATGACTAAGCCTGCACAATAATAATAAATTTGAGTTTAGATAATTACTGGAGAAATGCTTTCTTTCTATTAATGGTAGCAAATTTTGTATGAAATCTTCCAATGAAGAAGTAAAGAAAAAGACACTTAATATATGGATTGCAAAATGCTATGAACTGATTTTTTCCTTAAATAGGTAGTTATCCTGCTATCTTCTTATGTTTAATTGAGCAAGTCTTTTTGTTAGACTTTGCCAAAATATAGTACAAGAATTCTTAAATTAGTTGAGGTAAATTAATAGTAGGTATAATTGTAGTAAGTCTAATAATAGTAGGTGTAAGTTACAATGAGATTTAATATAAAGCAAAAGACAGTATGAACCAGACTTGCTTTGCTCAATAGTAACAGAACGTCCTTAACTATATACCACACAATAAGTTTTAACACTGTGAATAAAGACTGGATTTGATCCTTTCTTTTTCTCTAAGTGGAATTACCATTAAAATTTTTAAAGTGAAGAAAGCCAAAATTTTTACTTTTTTTTTTTAATATGGAATGTGGGATTCAAAGTTAAGTCCTTTTGAGGAAGAAGCTTTAACTCCTGAGTCATCTCTCCAGGTTTGAATAAGGTGTGACAAACCTATTTTATATAGCTATTTTATATAGCAATTGACAAGAACATAAGTTCCCAACTACCAAGGAATATTTAAATTTAATCAAGAAAGGAGTAAGAATTAAATATATATTTATATATATAATAAATATATAAATTTGCATTTCTCAAATCACAAGAAATATTTCCCTGGTTTATTTATATTTCATTTATTTATACTTCCCTGGTTTATCATAATATTTCACTAAAGTCATCTCCAAGGTTTCAAAGAGGCATACTCACAGATTTTCTGACGATAAATGTTTCATCTTTGGAAAAGATTTCTTCTGAAATAGCTAGCCCATGGTCCTTTGACTTTAGCATATTAAGATCAGTATTAGACAAGAGAACCTCTTTTCCATCTTCTAACTCCTTACTAAGTGGTTTACATTCTTCTTTAACGTTTTTGTCAATTGTCTCAAAAGTCTGAATAGCAACTTGATCCTGTGATAATTTCATTTCATTGAAATAATGGTCTTGCTGACCCAGAGCATGTGCTTGTTTTGATGTTCTAGTACTTTCTTTCTCCTCAGATATTCTAGAGAGTTCAGTCTGTTGAGCAAATTCAACACTCATTGACACAATGACCTAAGCAAATAAGGAAACAAAGGTGAATTACGTTTATAAACAGCACCTGGAATTTTAAAGCAAGATATCATTCAAAATTATATGCATTTTAAAAAGTCAGCACTCATGGTTTTAAATAAAGATAAACCCGTGATAACATGTTATACAAATAATTCTCTTCTCTGAGGTGTATTTATTTTATTGCCTGCTTTTTAAGTCAGAAAAAAAAAAGTACTTTTCCTACAATGGCAAGAAGTATTCAATTAAAAAAAAAAAACAAAAAACAAAACTAAGAACAAGGTTTTTTACATTTCTTTCATGAAAATTTGCTATAAATTTTTAGAAAAGAATTCTCTAAACTCTTCTACACATAGATAGGAACATAATATTCCTACCAAAAGATTATAATTGATTTTCTTAGCTTCACTACAGCAAATATCCTTTTACATTTTCACATAAATATAATGAATTCACAGTTTATTATATATACATTACCAATTTTACTTATTTATATGTACAAAATTAACTTTTCTACGGTTATGTTAGATACTTAGACTGACTACACTTTTTGTTTCTGTTGGTTTTTTGGCAAGCATAATTTTTCCCCCCAATCATACAAGCTCAATAGGTACACCAGTCCTCTACCTCCCTCCACCCTTTCCCCTTTCTTTCACCCCCTCTCCCTCCCCTTCTCCTAGTGCCTTCCCTTTCCCCTCTCCCATCTCCTGGGACAAGCATAATTTTACTAAATAACCCAAGCTGGCTAGGAACTTACAATTTTCTTTCCTTAGTCTCTCAAAAACTGGGATTATAGCTGTATGCCTCTGCAGCTGCCTGATTCCATTATACTATTTTAAGCATTACTATAATGGAGTTTGCATACTATATCATTATGAATATCCTTTATGTTTCCCTTAAACAAATTCTCTGAAGGGATGATTGCATATTTCAAACCAAATTGACTAAAGGACATGAAGAAACTTCTTTGGCTGTTGTCTTTTAGAACATCCTTTAGAACAGTTTTTCTTTTTGGTCTTGGTGATGTATGCTTATAATCACAAAACTAGGAAGGATGAAGTAGAAGAACACATTCAAAGTCAGTCTAGGATACACAGGGAGACCTTTTCCACACGTGCACACATACTCAACAGCAAAACGAAGAAACAACAAAGGGATTGGGGGAGAAAACTAACTTATACTTTAGTGTTCAGCTCTCAGCTTGGATGAACAGCTTAGAAAACACCTTGATAGTTTCACCATCATCAGTAACTAAACCACTATTAACAATACTGCTTACGAAATTTCACTATGCATCCACTGATCTGTGGTGTTGTACATGCATTAGCTCATTTAATCCTCATAAGAACTGCTATTATTCTCTTCTCTGAACACAGAGAATAACACAGAGAAGAGTATAAATTTAGTAAACCAGAAGAAACAAGAATTTATGTACAGTATACTTAATACCAAACCTCTTATCAAGTACTATTCACTGATATCCTGATATAATATTCCATCTGAGAAGTCAATATGGGAACCAAGTATGAGAAAAAAAGTTTGCATTTCTCTAGGAATAAGTGAAGGCTACATAAAAATTATGCCACATTTTCCACCTTTTTCTCCAAGAATTATTTATTTTGGTTAGAAAATAAAGGAACCCAGATATTTCTGCAAATCTTCATTTGCTCATCTATTACATTTTTTCACTAATATCTTACATGTTTTCTTATATTTTATCAATCTTCCTTATTTTTAAAATATGTCCTTCATTTAGAATGTTATTTTAGATTGTTGCAAAAAATTGAAGCGAACAAACTCAAAATTTGCTGAGTTCAAACCAAATTAAAATATAATCAAGTACACCAACTTTGAAAGGGAATACTAACGTAACAAATGGAACTATAATGGTAGATCAGGGTAAAATCTTGATAATCAAGCATTTTAAAGAATGCCTGGGCATATAACAACTGAAGATACAAAGACACACAAACTTTACATTGATAACAAATCCTTCATCTGGCCAGGAGTTAATGTTCAGTGGCATTCTTCACAGGTGTTCTCTAAAACATCACAGTGGCTTCTCTCAGCAAATCTAGGCAAAGTTCATAAACAGAGGACCAACCACCGCCTTGGCTTTTTTTAATGATCTTCTCCACCTCCTGTGTAGAAGACCAAATTCCTTCACTAGGTAAGAAATACAAAAAGACTAGTGACATTCTGAATTTCTACTATTCTACACCAAGAAGAGAATTCCCTGAAAAAAAACCCTCATGAACTATTCTACTTGGAAGAAATGACAGCGTCAGGTGTAGTGGTGCACACCTGTAATCCTACAGTGTGTGAGGGAGGAGCAAGAGGATGGCGAGACTGAGGCTAATCTGAGCTCTCTGGCAAGACTCAAACATAACAAACAAAATAAAAAACAGACACACAAAAAAACCCAAGAACACAAAACAAATTGTTAAAATTTCTGGTGATTATTGGACATATCACATGTTACTTGACAACTATGTGTGAAATTTAGGATTAAAAATACATTGTATACTACCAGTAAAATCTGTCTTCTGAAGGCTCAAAGGGAATAGAACACAATAATCTTCAAAATAAACTCTAAACTCACCTTAGCTACTTCTTCTTCTAATCGTTCCTGATACTGTTTTTCCAGCAACTTCACCATATTTGTTTCTTGTTTTGCTCCAACTCCTCCAGAAAACTAAAGGTAAAATATAACATATTTATATATGCCAAAAATACATCCTTACTGTTAATCTTATAATTTAAAATGTTCTCAAAATGTCACTATTTCTCAGAAAACTTGTGGATACTCTAGGAGAAAAAGAAAATTTCAGTTCTCTTTAAAAACATTAATTGTAGTATTTTTACTGTGTAATTATATTTATTACTATGACGGAGAAACAAAGCAAGAAATGTATTTATATATTTGTAATTATTAATAATTTTACAGTGGGTAAGGATGAAATTAACAGAACCATGTGTACAAATAATTTTCGTCTGAAGTGAAATGTCAAGCTATAGTCAAATTTTCTTGTGATATCATAAACAATTTTTTTCCTTTTTGGATCCTCTCAATATATCTAACATTGGCATTTTTAGAAATGTAAACATGTTCTCAGTGTCAAAGTATCAGTTTATTTATCAATTATTTAATTTTTATCCAAATATATATTTAATATGCATGTAGAAGAATTCAAAATGCTAATATCTCTTCTTGATACACGGAATGAGAAAAGGCAATGATCTTTTATTTTTTTCTAAGAGTCAGGAGGTAATAAAACATTTACTGAGTGTCAATAAAGACCAGAGTACTGCAGCTGGAAATCAGGGATAAACAAACAAAGAGAGGAGCAGAGTGTTTCCCACATGGCATGGACTATGGAAGATGAAGCACTTTTATGAGTATGAGGTCTCTGCGGGAGGAGGCCTCGTAGATCATCCCAGCACCAGCACTTGGGATTCCTAAACACTGTTAAAAATCACATGCTCCACTTCCAGTGGTAGGAAGGCTGGTGTGCTGAGAGTGTTACTCAGACTACAAAATAAGTTTCACATCAAAAAAATGGCAAAATGGAAGTAATAAACTCCTCAAATTTAATTTTCTGTTTCACCTATGATATGAAAATCATCTGTTGCTTTAAATCTTTGGGATATTTTATATTTATCAGATTAGTATTAAACCAAAGTTATAAAAATTATAATATACATTACATTAGTAAATTGCCATATGCTATTAGAGCTTACTGAGAAACTGGCCCTGGAGGCAGGGTTGACCTCTCTACTTCAGACCCTAGCATGTTGTCCCAGAGTGTCCTCCAAGAGCTCTTGTCTAGGGATGGACTGAAGGAAGGAGATTACAGCCCCTGCCATTGGGAGCAGAGGAGTAACCATTGGAGTAAAAGCACTGTGTCCTTGAACATAGCTGCAAGGTAAATCTTTTCAGGCACCTCCCAAAGCTAAAGCCTCAGCTACTGCTTATTCCATAATATAAAATGCCTTTGGTGAGAAATCAAATTGGAAGATGGTCTGCTTGGGACTCTACTTGGTGATTGGAGGCTAATGCTGACTGTTTAATTTTGAAGCTTCCCAGTAAGCTTCTGCTGGATGACATAAATATCTCCTCTGATAGTCTACTATCTATCTGCTAATTGCTGTTTTATTCTTTTATTCCTGCTTGTTATATATTGAGAAAACTTATAAAAGCACAGGTATCATGGATCATTCTTCAGATGGAATAAAATTAAGTGTAAAGACAGCAATCAGTATACATAATAGTTTAAGAATAAATATAAGAATACAATACCTCTGTTGTACCATCAACAGTTCCTTTTAGACAATCTCCTGGGTACACTGTATTCTGTGCATCAGATTCTTTAATTACCACAGAATTGATGGAAATGCTAAATATAAGTTAAAAAAAGGGTGAAAGAATTAAGAGTTGGGAATTTCACTGTTGATCAAGAATTTATAGCATGCATATTATGTCTATGGGGATAAGGGAAACAAAATGGTCTGACAAAGGTTACAGGTTTTGGAACTTGAATTGTAACTAATTTTTCCATCTCAAAGGAACATAATTTCATGATAAGAATATTTTAACAGATCAACAACTGAACTTTATGCCATTTTATAAAACATACTAAAATAAACGATATAGGTATTTATAGGCATTAACTTATTTAAAAAGTTACTGAAGATATATTATCTAGAAAATAATTATAAAATCTCACTTTTATTAAAAAAAATTTAACAGATTTTTATTGCATAGAAAAAGTCTGTAAAAAGTAAGAATGATTACCGCTAGTGGCAGCAAAGAGAAGTTTCTTAATATACTTTTGGACTTTGCTGTTTTTAATCAATTTAAGTTTTTTTGGTATTATATTGTATACTATTCTATAAGCATTCACTATTAAAATTTCTTTTTCTTAAACTATCCTTTTAAACTTTTATTTATTTTGTGTGTGTGTGTGTGTGTGTGTGTGTGTGTGTGTGTGTGTTATTAGAGGGCACCATGTCCCTGTGGAAGATCAGGGGGGACTTTAGGAATCATCCTGGAGTACTTTTACCTCCTTTTTGTTTCACTCTGGGATTTCCCAGTTCCACCCACCAAGTACATGCTGCTGCTGTTTCTACCTGGCATTTTTATATGGGACCTGGGATGCAAACTTAGGACCTTCTGCTTGTGAGGCAGAGTCTTAACCCTTGAGCCATCTCTCTTGCTCAAAATTACTTTTTTGTTAAAATGCTTAACTTGGAGAATGAAAATAAGGCAGTATTAGCATCTGATAAATATGGAGAAATGAAATTGTAATTTTCATATTAGCAAATATAATAAATTCTTTCTCCCACATTACAGGTACACCCGAGCTCCTTTATGCTGCCTTGTTCATTCCATTCTACTCTTGTCCAGTCTACTTTTCTTTTTTACATTCTCTTCCACATTTTTTTCTGTCCAAAATTGACCATATACAAATAATGTTACTGTCCAGTTTCAAATCTTTCATTAACTAAACTTTACTGGTGGATTTGGTTGTTCCCAAATAATCACTATATTCATTATAAACAATGCTACAATATCAACTCTTCCAAGTAGATCTTTTACTTCTATCAATGTATACTACCATATATATTACTGTGGTGAAATGTTATAACTGTTAACTTAATATTTGAAATTTTGATACAATACTGTATTCTATAATGTCACTCTTATAACAGTATCATTTAAATATCTTTAAAATTTCAATAGCAAAGAGTAGTAACAATCTTAAAACTTTGTTATAATGTGTATTCTGTCTCTGAATTGTGAATTCTGTCCTTTCACTGCTTTTGGACAGTTAAATTTTTCTTAGTATAAGCTCAATAATCATACATTTTGCTGATTTCAAGCTGAAACTCATATTTCTCTGTCTTTCATCTCTGTTCTTACTTGGCTTTATGTCTTTTTTTTCAGAGTTCAAAAATTGTGTTAATTATCAATCTATTATGATAAAACTCAAAGAAGTACTTCTTAGTCGAAATACTTTCATTCTACAAACTTTATAGCATTTGAAACTGTTCACTTCAAATTGGAAAATTCAGATTATCTAACACTGGATTCACTGCTATTTTCTCATAATGAAATTCCTACTTGCCCTTTCCTACTTCATTTCTCTCTTTACATGAATGCACCACTATGTTCCATATTCCCTGTACTCAAACAGATCATTAAAAATTTTTTCTCTATTCTCTAAATAACCCTTATATAACCATACTTCATTATTCATCTTTTATTTCTATTTTCCTGGTATTGTAATAGACATTACAGAAATGTGAAATAAATACATTTCTGAAAATATACCACACAGATGCAAGCTTAAATTCTAGCACTTTCCTTGTATCATTAAATGGTAGCTCTGACCATTACCTTTTTTAAATTATTTATGAATTAACTCAATGATATATGGAAGCATCTGGAGAAAAGTCACTTTATATGCATCTAATTCTTCTTCTCTAGCATGTATCCAAGGCTCCTCTTAATTTCTTAGAGGCAACTCTATTATTGCCATTACTAGTTAGAGATATTGAAGCAATTTGCTCATGATCCTATAGCCAACTGAAGAATAAAAGCAGGAGTCAAATGCAGCCTGAACTCTAAAATTCTTAGTCTTTTCAATCTCAACTATTTTTTAAAAAATGATTTTGGTATGAAATCACTAAATATTTATTAAATGAATGTTTTTCTTCAGCTATTTTACTTGTAGAAAACAGTAAACTCTTGTTCAAAAAGAGACAGAGAGTGGTGAGCTGTTACAAGCCCAAATACAGAGAGAGTAAAGTAGCCAACATTCTCAGACACATCCCTTTTCTTCACCCACTGGAGAGACTGCATCGCCACATACAGGAGGGTTACCTGAAATATAGTGACTGGTCTACTATCAGAAAACCTGAATCGGTGGTTTCCTAACACCAATCCACGGACTATACATATTGGAATTATCTGATAAAGACAAAAATTTTCAGCTTTCATTCTGAGTCTAACTCCAAATATAGAACTTAGTCATTTCTGAACATAACATTAAAAAAAAAGAAAAACTTTAGATTCTTCAGTATTTCTGATGTATAGGAGTGTCTGGAACTATTATTTGTAAAGACACTTGGGCTTTACAAGACTTCCAAAACTGAGAGAGCAATTCCAAAGCCTATATGCAGCTCTCCATTAAAAGATGAGATAACAGAATGCTTTCAATGTAGAAACAGTGCTCTGTGTTTTTTCCACCACCACAAAAAGCTACGTTGAGGTAACATTAAAAAGTGTCTCTAAAGACATAAGCCCTGGAATAGCAGAGCCAGTCAAAGGGAGACTTAACTTGAGGTTTTTACAGAACTAGTTACATATTAAAGCTGTCAAGTAAATTATGAAACATTTATTAACTATCTATTGAGCACTTATGTGCAGGAAATTATATTAGTTATTCTAGGAGATAATGCCAATTTACAAGGAGTAGCCAAGAAAGGCCTTGGGACAACATACTATGAGTAGATTCAACTACAGTGAAGATGTTCAGCATGACACCTGGTAAAACAGCCATTCTAGGCATAAGTAGCAGTCAACAGAAAATACTTTAAGTAGAAGCACACTGATGTATTATTTAAGGACATTAAGGTTATAGTATAGTTTGAGAACAGTGACAGCTAAGTTATCATTTGACAAAAGTCAGAGAGGTCATGAGGACTTACTAAAATACTGTAATGAAAGAGGGCACTAATATAAGGTGATCTATTCTAAGTTTTAAAGAACAAGGTGCTGACACCAAGGTCAATTGTATGTAGGACAGACAATGTAGGAAAGAATTAATCAGATATACCCAAGAACAGAGACTAGTAAGAGGGTAGATGTCTTCTAAAGGTAGGAAAAAGAAAAAAATGTAAATGAACCATAAATTCTTCACACATTACAAGAAAGGTATGAGAGAAAAAAAAGGGAGTCATGATAAATGAATATGGCTGAAAAAGGAAGTTTGGAAAAATCTGGTTTGGACTGGTGAGAGATCAGTGATTATGGTGCTTGCTTACAGAACTCCAACCTGAGTTTAATGTCTGGAAGCCCAAATGGTGGAAAGAACTGACTTCTGAAAGAAGTCTTTTCTCTTCCCCCATCACTCCCTCTCCTAAACAAACAAACAAACAAACAAACAAACCATTTTCTTTTTAAAAGAACTTGGAAAAGATGTGGGCGTACTACAGACATGGTGAATTTCAGCATTACACAGTCAAGAGGAGAGAACTAGCCATGAGTGGAATGATCATATCCTACAACATTTAGGTATGTACCATTTGTGGAGCACATAACCTGCCCACTGCTTGATCTAATACAGCAGAATAACATCTTTATAAAAAGTTGAATAAAATTCCTACAGTAAAAGGTCTTTGGTTCACACCATTTATCTCACACATTTAAATAGTAAGGAATTATCTACTGCATTTATTCTATGAAATAAAAGAGGTCATGTATCTGACCTCTTTGCTAAGTACATTTTATTCTTAAAACAGCCATTGTGGATGACACCGTTAATTAAGCTTATGCACACTGATGAATGGAGCTGCAGTGCATAGTACCTGGGCTCGACTGTGGAATCCCTGGCAGCTGCAAGTTTTTCGTGCAAATGCTGGACCTCTGCCCCATAGTTCTTTGCAGCTTCTTTCGATTGCTGCTTCAAAGAGAATACAAGGTTTTCTAATTCTTGAACTTGTTCTTCAAGTTGTTTAATTTTTTTGCAATCTTGCAAAGAAGACAACTTGTTTTTCTGATCAACATCTGTGATACAGGAAAGAATAAAAGACACATTTCTATACAAACTTCTTGGTGAAACAGAATCACTTAAAAACGGAAAATATTCATTTTTTTGAAAAAAAAAGTTTTCAGTGATAACTCAGATTTTAATTTTATTCATTCTGAATAATGTAAAAAAAATCCAACATAAACAGTTTATTCAAGATCACTGCTTCTATCTTTATTGCTAATCTAACAATTTTATATCCTCAAATGTAAAACAATCTATAATCATAGAATGTGAGAAATGAAAAAGGACCAAAGAGACAAAAGGGCCACACCTTTCATTTTAAAGATGAGAAAACCAAACCTGTTTACAGTGAAATAAATGTCAAAGCCACCAAGTTGCCACAAGTTTTAAAATAAAAAAGTGAATCTGAATATTTGGTAGGAAAGCAATATAGCTTAAAATTTACCAATGTTTTGTAAATTGGTCATCTGAGAATGGGGTGAAAAAAATTCTGTTTCCTCTTCTTTGACAAATTCAAGTGTAACACCATCTGTCTGCTGGCTGTGAATCTGTGGAGAACAAGAGAAGGGCAGTGGCCTAATGTGATCCAGGGCTTTGACATCTATATTATAATTTTTAATCACCTAAAAACTGATGCTGACAGAAAGTTACTTGAAGATTATTCCTACTTTTTAAAATTGCTTTTTACTTTACTTGAGAGACAGAGGAAGGAAGAGAAAGAAGAAAGGAAAGGAGAGTAAGGAAGGGAAGGAGGGGGTAAGAAAGGGAAAGAAGGTGGGAAAAAGGAAGACATACACAGACACACATGTGCACGCACTTGTGCATGCACACACGCACATGGGTATACAACCACACACGCTATGATGCATATGTGGGAGATCAGAGGACAACTTTCAGAAGTTAGTTCTCTCCTTTCACCAGGTAGGTTCCAGGAATTGAACTCAGACTACTAGGTTTGCATTCAAACTCCTTTACCTACTCAGCTATCTGAGCTATTTCTCTGGCTCTATTTCTGTTTTTTTTTTTTGTTTTTGTTTTTTTGTTTTTGGTCAAGTGATTCATATCAACATCCGTTCTTGGCACCAAAATTATATTAGCAACACTCTTTTGCTTATAGAAGAAAATTCACTTTCCAAAACCAAGTGTTTCACAGAAGGCTCATATCAACACAACTTCAACTTTGAAATTTTAACTAAGCATAATATATTTTAAAAATTTAAAAACTTGGTAATATAATCTTCATTCACCTCTGATTTATACAGGTATAAAAAGGAAACAGGTGGTATGCTGTCACGATAAACACAAGTAAAATAATGAAAATGGATCATCTTTGCTTATTTTTTTAAACCTGTATCATGTCAGATGTTTATTTGCTTATTATTCTTCAAATATTTAGAAGTATACATATGCATCATTATGAAAAGGCAGATTAAGATTAGAAAATCAGTTTAAACACACACAAACACATATCTGGCTTTACGGAATTTTGTCAGCTAGCTGAGGAACTGAAGCTATCTGAAAGATACTAGTCTATAAAGTTTGAGTAAATGACAGTGATGCACAGGATGACTGAGGAGGACCTCAGTAATCAGGAAGAAATCAAATCAGATATGGGTCTCAATTATTCCTAGGAATGATTTTCTAAGGAAGGCTTTGTGAAAAGATGACCTTTCCCATATGTAGTGAAGACAATGATGGTTGACAAGGGCTGAATTTAAAAGAAATAACTAAGGCAGCTCTAAATTATAAAAGACTTTTAAAGACAGTGCCTTTTAGACATCTTCAGATAAAGTATCTTATCAAAGAAAATAACAGGATAAAAGCTACGTTTAACTAAAACTGTCTCAATTTGATTGGTCATTCTCTTATAAACTCCTGTTTCCTGAGTATATCTATATGTGCACATGTCAAAATGTGTGGAGAGATTAGAAGCAAGATATCAGGTGTCTTCCTTATAGCTCTCCACCTTACTTTTGAGACCAGGTCTCCTGTTGAAGACAGAGCTCACCAAATGAGCTACACTGACTGTCCAGAAAGTCCCAGGAATTTTCTAGGGCTGGAAACATAGGCATATGTGCCATACGCAGCTTTTCACATGGATTGTAGGGATTGAACATAGGTCTTGATACTTGCATGGCAAGCATTTTATGGACTAAATCATCTCCTCAGCCATCTGAGTACATTTCAACAGGGATTTTTCCTATTACTTTCTAGAGACAAGAGGAAGACCAACAGGTCAGATCTGAAGTTTACTGTCTAATATTTTTGTCTTTGCTAACTGTTTTACAAGCATTCAGCAAATCAGTTACATAGGAGACAATACACTTGTTTAGCAGAACCTTAGATGCCCCAGACCCTGAGAGCAAGTAAAGTAATAGGCAGGCAGTTCAGAGAGAAGGGTAGGAGGAACAGGTAGGTCAGAAAGTAATGTGAGGGCCTTTAATCCATCATAACATAACTTTTCTCCTAGTCAAAAATCTGCTAATTAATAAAAGTTATTCTCAAAAGAAACTAAGAATTATTTGGGAGAGAACTCAAAAGGCTGTTTGTTACAGGTCTGTGCTCCAGAGCAAGGCTTCCTATATTTTAATAGAGAAAAAAGAGACACGTCTCTCATCAAGACACAGTTCTTTGCTACTGAAATGAAATGGCCAAATTGCAAGCATGATGTAGATGCTTGTATTTACTGTAACATCTACCATGCTAGACAACAGTTTTAGCTACCACCAGATAAGGAGGGCAGGATGCAGGAAAACAGGTCAACAGGAAATCCCTGCACTTGAGAGGCTGGAACTAGAGGACTGTTGTGAGTAAGAAGCCTGTCTGTGCCACGTGGTCACTTCCGGGCTAATGTGAGACACAGCCACAGATCCTGTCTCAAGTAAAACATGTCAATCAACAACAAACAAATACATAAACTTCCTCTGTTTAGAGAAAGTGACAATACTCAGAAAACACAGGAGGGACAGGACAGAGTACCAATCTGACTGATAACATAGGAGTTATAGTAAGAGCACAAGAAATTAAGTAGTCTTGATTATCAAAAGAGAAAACTGAGAAAGACAAAGTAATTGTAGGATACTGGAAAGTTAGAGAAACACATATAGCCCCAGAGATGGCAAAGATAATGAGTAATAGGTATATATACAGAAAAATTAGGGATAAGGCCATCAAGAAGAAAAAAGAGGGAGTAGGGCTAGAGAGACAGCTTTAGGGTTAAGACTCTGCCTTGAAAGCAGAAGGTCCTGAATTCAGATCCCAGATTCTACATAAAAATGCATGGCAGAAATGGTAGCAAATATATGTATGGTCAAATACAACTGCATCACATGGTTAAACATCTGACATCTTGTATACACTTTATCATGATTTTTAATACTCTCGGGGAATTAATTACACATTATTCAACTCATAAAAACTTCTTTGGCTTACGGATATAAATACTTTACTATAAATATATAAATGGATTATTACTTCCAATTTTTTTTCATGTTCACATATTTTAGACTTCTTGATAAAGCAGCTTTACACAATAACAGACATTAAATGCAAATATACTTTCCATTTCACAAACCTTGCCTAATCTTGTCTGGAGAACTAAGAGCTTGTTGTATTCTTCTGTTACTTTGTTGAGAAGGGTTTGCATGTTTTCTTGAAAATCTAGATGATACATAAACGAATATCATAATTTTATAATAAAAGTTTACTTCTTTTAATAAATATTTTTACTTATAAGTTTAGGAAATAATCTGTTAAAAATAAACTTTGCTTATTAAAAATTTCAATTATGTTGAATACCTTGAAAATTTCATATTAAAATATGTTAATTTCTGTAATAATTTATTAATTGGTATACAGTTTGTTTATTCTTCATACAAATGGACAAGGAGCATACATCTGTGAAGAAATATTAAGAAAAGTGTTTGCAACTTGCTAAAAACCAACTAGTACCATACTTAACATACATTAAGTACATCAAGAAAGTATTTAACATAGCTCTTATTTCTTAATTATTTTCTTGTCCATTTTAAAAATGACAAAGCATCAATTCAAACTTTCTTAAAAACTCAGAAACTTTTAAAGATTAAGATCTACAGTTTGAAAAGTTAAAGGACAGAATTAGAACAAATGAAGGTAGGAGCAGAGAAGCAGAAGAAACAAAAGACAAGGAAACTTGTTGAGAATTCTGATAGTCTTCACAGCATAATTATTACATAATAAAATACAAGTATACAGCAAATATAAGATTGCATACTTGAAAAGAAGATAAGCTAGTAAGTTAGTAAAACTGGGCTGTAATTAAATCATGATAAAACTGAAAATTTCAATTGATGATAAATCATCAATCCACTTAAGGAAATCTTATTTACTAGTACAGAAAAGTTTTTACCTTGAACTTCATTGCTATATTCCTGTAATTCTGATATCTGGCTTTGAGAAATGCAAATCCCACCATTTTCTTTCTCTTCTATATTCATTTCACATTTCAAAGGAGCATGACCAAGGACACTATTTAAAATCTGTTAAGGAAATTGAATATTTCAAATTA
Organism: Typhlomys cinereus; assembly: GCA_023101885.1. NCBI lineage: Eukaryota > Metazoa > Chordata > Mammalia > Rodentia > Platacanthomyidae > Typhlomys > Typhlomys cinereus. The sequence continues at coordinate 4,028,193 of JALPQD010000050.1, read as the reverse complement.
AAGTTTTTACTTTTCCGTCTAAATATCATAAAAGCATGGAAAAAGCTAGTTGAGCACAGGCAAGCAAGAAAGTATCTATCTACTGCTCTTGATTGGATGTGACATGACCACAGCTCCTGCTGCTATGACTCTCCTGCCATGATGGAGTATTACCTGGAACTGTAAGTTAAAATCCTCCCATAAGTTGCTTAGGTCAGCTATTTTGTTGCAGCAGCATGTAATGAAACTAAAATTTTATACATTAGAGATGGTTTTAGAAACTTTAATAATCACCTAATTTACAGAAGAAGAAACTGAGACATCAGTTCTGCCATTTGCTCTACTGGTGGTATAATTTAACTGAATGTTTTTATTCTTTTTTCTATCATATTAGATTGAATTCAAGCCCTCAATCATGCTAGGCAAGTGCTATAACGTTTCGTGATATCCTAGTCTTAACTTTTTTTTGCTTGTTTCCGAGTGGCTATCGGAAAAATTCAAATGTTCATTTTAAACTTACAAAATCAAGGTAAGTAGTACAGTTCTAGAAATAAGATGTTCAAAATCAAGGTAAGTGCAGTTCTAGAAATAAAATGTTCAAGAAAAGTAGGGTAGCTGGTTCTATGTATTAAACTAGTACCCTAACTACTTTTTAACTAGAAACTTACCTTTGAAATATAAGAGCATTCCTCAGACACTGCCTTCTGAAGATTTCCAACAAGCATCTGTAAAGGCTTCGTTTTGTCACCTAGCAGAAAGGGTACTATGGTGAAGCATTCAGTTTATACACTAAGCAATGCGATCATATTTAACCGATGTGTCAACTGGAAGCTTCCTATAACACATTTTAAATCCTTCCTTTAAGGCTAATTTCCATTGCTTGATGTTAATTGACTCAGATAAATACATAACATTTACAATTTCCATTATATAAAGCTTTATAAAGCAGCTACTTTAAATCTTTTTTCTATAATTCAGGAAACAGATGATGTATCTGTATCATACACATCCTTACAAAACTGAAACAAAATTTCACAAGTGTCACCCTCTGTGGTAAAATACTTTGCCTACAGCATGTGCATGGTCCTAGACTCAATCCCCAGCACCAAAACATTTAAACAAATAAAAGCGACTTATCCTTTTCACATGTTACATACTCCAACCTCCAATATTTTCTCATCTAGTCTATTATTTTAAGAAATGCTAGTCATTACTCACTATTAGCTTGAAATCTGGAAAAAAATGATCTAAAGAGGGTATCAATAAAAATAACACAAGCCTTCCTCTCTTTTTTTTTTAACGTGTGTCTATGTATATCAGAGGCACCGTATGTGCCTATGGAGGCCCAAGGATGCCTTTGAGAATTATGTGGGATTTCTCTATCTGCTTTTTATTTTGCTCTAGGGTTTCCCAGGCTCTATCTTCCAGGGCTGGAAGTACAGGCTACCGCCATTTCTGTCTGGTGTTATTTACATGGATCTGGTAATCCAAACTCCTTCTGCTTTCCTTTTAACCTTTGAGCTATCATTCCAATAACACATGCTTAAAATCTTTTTAAATTCAAATGCAAAGAATTCAGAAAGCAAAAGTTTAACATTTTCAAGTAAGTTTTGAAATTCTACTTTTTTTATTAGAGCAATTCCAGAATTAGAGAGACTTCTGAGACACCTGATTCCTAAAGGTCAAAGTAGAGGCAAAGAGATTGATACCCTAAAGACAGGAAGTCTACTTCCTGTTTACTTACTTTTATCTACAATTAGCTCATAACAGGCTTTCCTTTCCACTTAAGGTCTTTCAAATGCTGCTGCCTCCTATAGTGCCACTAGTTTTTGGGGCTTACTGTCTAGAATCTCCCAAGATGTGTCATTCTTGGGCTTGGCCTTAAGGTCTCTTGTCCTTCACTTCCATGTTAACACTTTTCCATCTTCAGTCTAAAATTCTCTCTTGAGTTTTAGACTTGTGTTTTCAGTTAATTAGTTTTCAGTTAACATAATTTTCAAAATTAACAAATATACTTAACACTGTACATTTCAAATTGTAGTTATAATTTTTCTACAATCTGTTCCTCTCTGTGTCTAGAACCACATTTATTCCTGTCAGCTAGGCAAGAAAACTAGGATGGGTCTTATTTCTTAGCACTTTTATTACTATTATAAATTGTCAATGATACTTGTAGCTTTAATTCTCAAGCATAACTGTCACTCCCTATGCAATCTCAACCATACTTAGTTCAGTATCTGCTTACTGGGATTGTGGCCAAGGTTGTTTAACTGGTCTTCCCATCAATAATGTCATTTTTTCTCCAATGAAGCTCACTGGTATTTTAATAAAAACCTTATTATATTACTCACTACTTAAAATCCTGCATTATTTCTGAACACCAATATAAAATTTAGACATGATTCATACCACATAAACTGTTTTCTAATCGAGCTCTTGTTGATCTCTCTAGCTTTATCTCCTACCACATTTGACCACTCTGTTCTTCAAAATGAATGTACCTTTCCAGCTCAATGCTTAAGATTTCAGGGCTACCTCTAAATTTCCAACCCGATTACTCCTGTTCACCATCTCCTTCTCCCAAGAGAGAGAAGGTTGATAAGGTTCCATTCTTCTATCTCATAAGTCAGTTCATTTGACATATTTTAGAAGTTGAATATATTTCTGGGAGATATATTCCTGAGTGAATTTTAGCTTTCTCAATCACTTTAATGAATGTCGACTTATCAGATGAATAAATGAGCCATCAGATATAGTCACCTTACCTCATGGGTTCTTAGACAAGCACATAATTACTAAATGGGTTTTAAGGGAGGCTTATTTGTTTCACAGTACTTATTAAATTAAAAATCACTTACTTGTTTTTTGTGTGTTTATACTCTGTAACTGTAACTGATGTATTCTATGAAGTTCTTTGATCTTTTCTTCTTGAGCAGAAATAAGTTCTTCTTTAAGGTTGCAAAGAGCTTTATATTTTTCATTTTCCATATATTCACGAACTTGATCTACATGAGTTGAATAAACCAGCGAAAGGCATATGCGTTGGGCTTCCATCTGTAGCCTCAAATCATTCTTAAAGAGAACATATGCAAACATTACAACAATTTTAAACAATTTACACTCCATTTCTTTGCATAACCAGAACTAAAAAGGAAAAATATATTATACTTTAAAAATGCATATTAAGGAATTAAAGTCTATTTTTTTCAATCTTCATTCACTTGCATATCTACTTACCTTTTTCAAGAATAAAAGCAATAATACCATATCTCTACTATCTCAATGTCATAGCAAAAATTTGATATTGGTATAGTTTATAAGACTTTGATTTTTAAAAATTATTTTAGAAGCAGAGGAAACAAACATGATGTAATAAAAACTAATGTTCTGAAGACTCAAATTAACAAATATTAACATGTCATTTTCTTTTATTCCTGTACTTTACACATATCTTTTTATTTACAAAGGAAATAGAGAAAAAATTTAATTCAAATGTTCTCATTACTTTTTTCCACAGGCAACTGTTATAATTTGTTACATTCTTCCTACTTTGCATGTGAATAACACATTATATTTTGTATTTCTGCATACTATACCAAATGATATAAATGATAATTATTTTGGAAATTTCTTTTTGCATTCAATGTTAAGTCTGCCTATGACATCAATCCAGGTAGTTAACAGGATAATATTTTTTGTAGTACTAAATATATACAAAGCATAACAATTCGCTTGTTTTCCTTCCTGGAGACAAACTGAAATACTGGTAAATTTGAAATACTGGTAATAATGCAATAATATATTATGCAAATTACTCATATAACTTAATGTGCTAATGTTTCTCTAGTGTGGTGTTTCCACATGCATACGCATATTCATATTCCAGATTCTTATGGAAATAGGTTGCTGGCACCTGCCCTCAGTTTCTGATTCCAGGAGGTTTAAGAATTTCCATCCTATCCTGTTTGCTAGTGCTGCTGCTGCCAGCAACTACACTTTTGAGAAATACAGAGAGATATAATTGCTGGGTCATAGATACATGTTTTCAATTTTATTAAGTTTTGCCAAATTATTTTTTATGTAATTGTTCTAATTTGTATTGCAACACTGTAGTCAGAATGTGTGGATACTGTCATATCCCTACCTCCACATCAAAGAAGGCAGATTTATTTCATTAATTTGTCAAACATAAAATGCAATTATTGCCTTGTATAAATTTGTACAACTAAAAATATATTGTAATGTTCATGTGCTGTTTTAGTGTTCAATTCTGGAGCACATATATCTTTTATCCATTTTAATTCTCTGAACCTCTTCTTATCTTTATATCTTTAATATTTATTGGCAATATAGCTGGAAAGTATGGTCCTAGCTCTTAAAAACTTGTTGTTCATAAAAGAGATATGATCAAATTCTTATGCTTCTCTGCTTTTTCTGGGGGTGAGAGGGTCTCTATTAAAAGACTTTGTGTCTTTTAATCATAAGGCATGATAATGCCTTTATCAACCAAAAGTAATGTTTCCCAAAGGGTGAGGATCTAATTTCCTAACTTCTCACCGCAATATAAAAAGCCAGTTGTCTTAAAATCAACTACTGAATTCTCTAAGCTTTCCCTGCTCATTTGGCTTACTTCATTTGATTCAAGTCTCTTCTTATATACTGCCTTATCAGAGATACTGTCCCTGTGCTCAATGCACTGTGTACAAAAATGCACTCACACTCACCTCTGGAAATTTTTAAGTTTCTTCATAGTATTTATTTAAAGTTTTGCCTAGTTTGTTCATAACCTTATTACTTCTTATAATGTACTGACAGTGAGCATTTTAGTCCTATAGTTATTTCAATGGAATGCTTCTAAATATCAAGATTCTATAGGTATTTAACTGCTAAGTATTTTGGTGAAAACCATCATGCATGCCAGGAAACTTGCCTTCTATTCCTGAAGTTTCTATTTTTTTAAACTGCAAACTTTTTGGATTCTGTTATAGCATTAAGTTGAATAATTTAATATCATTAAATTAACAGATCTTTTTACATGTTGAACTCTCTTAATTCTTGGGATAATTTGGTAATATTTTATTTAGAATTTATGCAACTATATTCATAAGTGAAACTACTCTATTATCTTATTGTCTGACATCTTTTGTATCAGGTCTCCATTTCAGTATTAACTTTAGGAAATGAACCATCTTTTTTTTTTTTTTTTCCTTTCTTGCACCTATTTTCATTTAAATCAAATTTTAGAAAGAAATTATACTCACTACCTGAAAGTTGATGAGACCCACTTGTGAAACGGTCTTGACTACAGAGAGAACTTAACTATCCCTTTAATTCTTTAATGGTTATTAGTTTAATCTGTTTTTACATTTTTATTTGAGTTTGTTTGGGCAACTTACTTTTTTTTTTTTCCAGAAAAACACCTAGCTTATTTTCAAATTTATTGGTATTGCTTATTTCTCAGTATTCATTTGTAAATATATAAAAAAAAAAAAACCCTCTGGTGTCTGAAGTTAAGTTATTCGGTTCTCTGCTGTGCTTGTACTTCCCCCCATTGATTTGTGTAATAACTGTGACTTACCCATCTTTTCTAATGAAAGACTGTCAAACTTCTTGAAAACTTTTGTTTATTCCAAAGTCATTTATTTCTACTTTTAACTTAATCTTCTTCCAGTATTTTTCCTTGAATGTGGATTCTTCAACATCATTTTACCTTTCTGGATAGTTCAACTTATTTTCAATATTTCTCTATTATTAAATTGGTGTGTTTAAAATTAGAACTGGTCTTTATATGTCATGCAATATATATTCTGCTTTTTTTCAAAAAATATTTTTGGTTTTACCTGTACATTTATCTTTACAGATCATTTATTTTATATCAAAGCTTTTCAACTTATAGTGATTACTCTTCTCTATTGCTGTTAGATACTACTAAGACTCAAACAACTTAAGGGGAGAAAAAGGAGATTTATTCAGCTTATGGTTACACAGGGGAGATAAGATTCCTTTATGACAGAACAGAGATGGCTAGCTGGCAGAAGCTGGAGGTGGTTTAAGTTACACCATCAAGGAGGTCAAGAGCTGCAAACTGCTCACTGCCAACTCTAAGAGCAGACTTACTTCCTGGAATTTGGATAGAACTAATTAACCTCAAGTCCCACCCCCTTGACTGCCTTCCTCCTGCAAAGCTTCACCTCCTAAAGGTGCCATCACTTTCTCAAATAAATAAAGATGCAAAAAGCATGTGGAGGACAACTGACATTTCAAACCATGACAGCTCATTTGCTTTAATTTCTTATTTGTGTATATGTCTTTCTATTAAAGTCATGTATCTTTTCATCTTTACAATGTTTAGAACTTTTAGAAAACTACTGATTAAGTAAATGACAAAAGCTATTTTGATCTACCTCATATGAAATTTTACATTGTTTCACTGATGAAGCTTGAAAAATAAGCTTTAACCTTTTTAAAACTGTAGTGTCATACAGACTTATTCTAAGTACTAGGGATATAGCAGGCAGGGTCTTATGAAATTGATACAGAGGCTAGTCTTCTGGTTACGAGGCTCCAGTATCTCTTTTAATTATTTACTTTAAATTTAAACATACTTCAATTTATGGCTTTTTTGGCATAACTCCTGCCACGCCTCTTGTTTTCCTTACATATCAACACACACATACATACATCCTCCCTTTTCACCAAAGATGAGGCTTGTTTTGGCAGTGATGATCACACAGGCACAGCTTATAGGCTTTTCTTTATATAATTAATGTCGAGAAGGATATGTGAATGTCACTGAAATTAATTTAAGTAGAGAAAAATTCCTTGTCAAGAAAATATAGTCATTTTGATAGATGATTTTGGAAATTGGTTCCTCTTCTATTAATGTTTTCAAATTTTTAAATTATGTCTGAACTTTTTTTGGTATAGTTGCCATATACATATTTTTAAGACAACTTTAGACATTTAACATGGTTTTAGTTAAGCAATTTGAATTTCCTGACACTATCAAATTTCTCTACATTTAGTATAAGATCATAAATGTGAAAATTTGTCAATGGCTTTCTCCTTGGAGTAAAATGTAACTTACATAGTCCGTAAGGCTTTCTGACTATTTGACGTCATCCACGCACACTCTTTTGTGCTACTGTGTTTTTCTATAAGTAACTGAACATACCTGTTCCGATTTAAGTACACAAAGCTCTTGCTGAAGTTTATTACTTTCACATGGTTCAAGTGTCCCAGGCGATGATTCACGTGTTACCACTGGCGAAACCAACTGCTCTTCCTTTCTTTCTTTCATAAAAGCCACACTTTCAAAAGGAATTTTATTTTCTACCATTACTTTTGATTCTTCACCAAAATCTTTGTTTGTCACAGTCACTACCCCATCTTTTAAAAAGCTTAACTGAACATCACATGCTTTCATATTTTCTGATTTATTATGGTTGATTATGATTTCTAGCTCTCGACATTTCAATAAAAGCTGCTCCTTCTCTTGCTTTAAAGATTTAACTTCATCACTTAGAAAATTAACCTCGCCATGTGTCCGTTTTAGCTGTTCAGAAAGACCAGATAGTTTCTCTGACAGTTCCAGTTTTTCCCTCTTGGTTACTTCAAGTTTTTCCATAAGTTCTGTTGTGTCTTTCTCAACAACCTCACCAATTTCTAGCAATTCTGACATAAAGGTCTTGTCATCATCAAAGACAGAACTTTTCACTTTCATCATTGTTGGATTTATCCTTTGCAAATGAAGCTGTTCATTAAGTGACTTTAGCTTATTCTCATACTCTAACTCTTGCTTTGTTTTACTGTCCTCCAAATCATCTTTCACCTTGAGAAGGCATGCATATTCCTCCTGTAACTCTTGATAGTTAACTTCGAAGTTTTTTTCAGCAAATGAAAATGTATTTCTTTGCTTTTCAATCTCTTCATTTAGATGAACACATTGTTGTTTGAGGTCCTCATTTTCCTCTGTAAGTTTCTGGACTTCTTTTTGACAGCTGCAGTCTTTGGACTTGGATTTACTGGGTTCTATCAGAGCTCCTCTTTCTTCTTGGCCCACAGGAGTACTAGCTTTCAGCATGTCTTCAAGGACTTGTTTCTCATCTTTCAGAATGCTATTCTCTATTTCAAGTTGTGCATATTTTTCTTGAAGGTCATCCTCTTTTTCCTTCATTTGTTTCTCCAATAATTCAGTTTTAAGTTGTAATTCTTGAACTTCTTGTTCAAGAGTACCCTTTTCCTTTTCTTCTTGTCTGAGTATTTCAATTTCCTTTTGAAGTTCATTGATTTGAAGTGTCATTTCTTCTGATTTTGAATTCACAAGGGATTCCTGTACATCTTTTAGCTTTGAAATTTCCAAAATTAACTGATTTTGCTTAGTGATCAAATTGTCTTTTTCAAACTGCATGGTTTCTATCTTTTGACTCATTTCATTCTGTAAGCCATCAATCTGCTGCTTATAATGAATGCCCAAGTTATCTTTAAGTTTTTCAATATTTATTCGATGTTCAATTTCTAAATCCTCCTTTAATTTGGAAAGTTCTTCCTCATGACTAAATAGGAGTTGTGTTCTCAATCTCTCTAATTCGGCTTCTTGTGATTCAGCCATTCGATCTAACACAGCATTCTTTTCTTTTTCAAGCATTTCAAGTTTTATTTTGTAATTTGTAACTTCTGCTTCATGTTTTAACTCTAGTTCCTTTCTGGATTCAGATGCAGAAACAATCTCGGCTTTTAAGTCTTCCACTGTATTAAGGGACTTATAAGCTTCACTCAGCTTACTTTCTTGTTCAGCTATTGTCTGTCTAGCTCGCTGAATCTGATCTCTTAAAAAGCTTAATTCTTCAAACAGATCTTCAAGCTGTCTCTGTAGGGCAGACTTTTCTCCTGAAACTACTCCTAATTCTTCCTTCAGTTTTTCTTTTTGAGAATTAGTATCTTGTAATTTTATATTCAATTCATTTATTGCCACATTCATTAACTTTAACTGATCTTCATTAACTGCAATATTTGAATAAGATTTTAAAGCAATTTCCATTTCTCCCTCATGTCGTGATTTAAGTTCCTCCATCTGTGACATGTGTTGCTTTATTAATTCTTGCTTCATCTGCACTATCTGCTGTCCATACATCTCATCTAACTCTGCTTGAAGCTGTTCTAATTTTCTTTGTGTTTCTTGTTCCATTCTTTGTACTGTATCAATTTCAAGTTGGCTACCTTTATAATTTCTTTTCTGAAGTTCTTCAACTGTCCCCATTAACTGTTTAATTTCCTCAGAACACTGTCTTTCCTTTTGCTTAGAATTAGTCAGCTCTAATTTCATATTTTTTATTTCTTGATTCTTTTCTGAAACTTGTTCTTGTAATTCGCTTAATAATTTATCAGTAGCTATTACTTTATCCTTCAGCTCATAAGTTTTTTTTTCTTCTTCTGTTATTTTTGCATTCAATGCGTCAATGACTGCCTCTTTTTCTTGTATTTCTTTTTTATTTGAGTTTTCTACTTTTTTATCTTGTTCCTTTAAAAGAAAAAAGGAAAAATATAAAAGTTTTGATAGCTTCTATTGCTTAACTTCGTTATCAAAAGATAGACAACAATCATCTGTGTGTGTGTGTGTATACACAAGAATACACTTGGGTATGTATGTCTGCAGAGGGCAAGGGTGACACTGAGAATCATCCTGGATTGTTCTACTTTCTTATTGCTTTGCTCTGGGGCCATCATTCTATAAAAAGTTAACTGGTGGGTTTGCCCCAGTTTTTCCTATGAAAAATTGGTTGGCAGTGCCTTAAGACTTGTATACCCAGACATTACTTATGAGCACTATAGCAGTTTTGGCATTCTTAGAAAGAAATAATTTATTATATTTGCTAAGCTTAAATTTTTTAATTAAAAAAATCAAGTGGGATTTGCACATGTTATAAAGCTCTGGGTAATATTCTTAGCATTGTCAAAAAAAAAAAGAGAAAGAATCAAATTACTGGTAAAACTTAACTATGTTGATAAACATTACAAATATTTAGCATTTTGACAGCTACTATACTAGTACATACTTTCTAGATACTCTCAGAATGAAAGGGAAAAAAATAAATGCAAGTACTTTCCATAAATTTGAGTGACCAGCAGGTGTTCCCATGGTAAATGTTATGAAATGAAGGGAAAAAAAATCCAATAATTAAAAAAAAATGTTTCTATGGGGTTGTCTCAACTATGCTCCTGGACTCTTAAGTGAATCTGAAGATTAGGGATATCTAATATTTAAGATGACAACCTTGCCTGACAAACAAGTACAGGATATATGGCACAATGAATTTCACTAGAACTAAACAGAACAGACATTTTATCTTGGTTGTAATATGGGCTCAATTTTGGAAGTGTAGATAACACACACCTAAGCCCAGATAAACACACAAAGACATATTCATTAACACAATTATATCAGAACAGCAAGACTACCAGAAGACTGGGCAAAGTTTTGGCTTAAATATGTAGTTAACTCTGCAAATAAAGGCTAGAGATCCAAATACAAAGAATGAAATGAAATATGCAGATTTTTTTCACAGCTGTTACAAACAAGTTAATAACAATGCTAAAAAGATAAAAGGTCCTATTTAAATACAACTTAACAGTACCAAGAATGAATATATTAACAAATATGAAGAAAAAAATGGTGAAGCTCTGATGTCTTAGTTCCTCACTTGCTCTGATATAACTACTTAAGGAAAGCAAATACTTCTAAGTGAGGAATTAAAGTTTGTATGTAATTAGAAAAATTTAAGTATTCTTGTCAACATGGAAAGTAGAAAGCATCTAGTGGGGAAAAAAGGGATGAAAAATAACATAAATTCATTGTATTCACTTATGATACTTCAAAGAACAAAAAGAAACTAGTATTGTGAATTATTGAAGTGAATTATTTTACATACTCAAAATTGATCTTAATTATAAAATTTGTAATTCATGTGCATAACAAAAAAGATGAGACACATGAAAAGAAAATTTAATTTTACAAAGTTGTTACAAGTTAGTTGACTTTCTTACCATTTCATATGCTTTAATTTTCTCTTGTAAGAAACTAATTTGCATTTTGAAGTCCTCCTTCTTTTTCTGATAGTCTTCTAGTAGATGGTCTTGCTCTTCTAGCTGTTGTTGATGAGTGAGAATCTGTTGTTTGGCTTGTAGTAAATCTGCTGCCGTACTACTGTGAGTACTGTTTCTTAGAGTTTCACTAGCCTGTAACTTGAAAATAGAAAAAAAGTCTCAACTTAATAAATTCTGACATGACATGAGCAAACAGACAATCTTCAGGCTACTTATTACCACTGGCTGTCTGGGAACACTTCATGGGCCTAAGATTTCAGCAAACACCTGGCATGATTAAGCAAAATCACCTTTTATATGGGAAAATGTGAGGGCAATAAAGCAAGTCAGGCACGTCAAGAGGAATAAGGTGTGGAAAGTACATCTTGGACTCTAGTGACTGTCCAGACTCCAATGCCAATTGTTCCACAGGTGTGGCTGTATTTCTGCCCTTCAGTTGTGTTAAAAAACAAAACGAAAAACAAAAAATCCAACTAGCCAGCCTATATACTTACATTATAACTCTTTTTGACTTAAGACCTTTCAAATTGCTTTCTGTCACCTACTAGCAGAAATACTGATCAATGCAATTAGATTTCTGAAGTTCAGATTTAAAATAAATGGAATAGGGTTCAGTTTATACCTCAGAGGTAGAGCACTTGCTAAGCTGCAAGAGGTATTGGGTTCAATGCCTAGTGCTGTTGAATAAAAATAAAAGTATATGAAAAATGTTCAGTCTAGTTATCATTTTAGAACCAAAACAAAATTGTAGTTGACTGGGGAAAGATAGATACAACTACAGAATAATTTCTGCAAACATTCACTCAATCAACCTAAAAAGATTTTGCGGCATTTCAAACAGAGAAGCATAATACAAATAATAATAGGGGGCCTGGCAAAAAATATGAATTAAGTTCTGAGTTAATATAATAACATATATTCACCAGTTCTTCCATTATAATACATAATCAGATAGTTTAAGAACAAATATTATTTGTTTTCTGGAAAGTAAAAAAAAATTAATAAAGAACTAAAAAATCTTGTTATACTAGTAATACTTACATATTGAAACTGAATCTGTAATTTCTGACTTTGTTCTGTCAACTCTAAAAATTCTCTCATCGTCTCATCCTTTTCTTTTCTCGCTTGTTGTAAATTTGCAGTGAGCTGAGTTATGATGCCATCTCTTTGCTTAATGGCAGCTTCAAATTCTTGTAACTGAAAGAAATCAGGGAAAACGAACTGCTAGGTGTATTTTTTTTCAAAATGTATTTTACTACAAATGATGTGATTTAAAACATACTAGAAGACTTAAATTTTCAAGTAATCATCCATATTGAAAAGCTATTGTTTTGCCAAAATTGGTTTAATTTTCAAAGTGTTTTTGAAAAAAATTTATCTGTGTAAAGGAAAAGAATTTTATCTGGGTTTTTATATATCTAGGTCTAGATGAACATGTCTATGTTTTGGAGTACCTAATCTGTTGCTAGGCAACAAGAATAAATACACTCAATTCCCAACTTGTTTCTATATAGGATGTGTTGTTACTGTCACCATTGCTCCATTGCCCCATTCATCTTGACTTCATCTTGCCTGCTATCATGGTTTGAAATGTGTCCCCCACATTTAAATTTGCTTGACTTTGTGTGTTCTCTTACAGCAACAGATAAGAATAACTATTACATCTGCTCTTCACAACAGCTGTCACTCTAAGCACAGAGATTAATTATGAAGACTCAATAACATTCTTAATGAGTTTAAGTCGTCATTCCTTGGGTTTACATCACAAAAATTTTCAGGTGGAATTGGAGAAACATCTGTCCTAATGATGTGATTTTATACTAAGTATCTGATATAGTTAAACAAAGGCCCATATATTTTCACCCCTTTCCTGGAATCCTCATTATAAATGGGCTTGTTTCTGCTACGTACAAAAACGAACATGAGATGACTCTATGTTACTATGTAAAGCATATACTATCATTCAAATTTCCTAATTTTGTTTTGTGAGAAGCAAGCCCAAAGTCACAGAAGGAAAGCTGTACCTGCTGTAGCCCGTCAGTCCCATAGGCAGCCCTCATTTCCTCTAATTCTCGGTTTAGCTCTTCAATCTCATGCTGTTTCCCAGCCAATTCATTTTCCATCATCTCAAGATGGGTCTGACTGTGCTGCACTCCTGGCTCAGAATATGAATCATCAATACCAAATTCTTCTTCCTAAGTTGATCAGAATTTTATTAATTCAGTAGTAGCAACATTCCTCAGGGAGCGGGATTAAATTTAGCATTCTATAGCAAAGTCCATTTTAAAAGACTCCCATCCTCCTGGAAGTTTATTAGTACAGCAACCTGTTTTAATATTAATGAAATATACACCTTAAGAGCAAAAACAGTATCTTCAAATTTTGTTACAATTGTTATAAAAGAAAGTGGTAACTTTTGTTAAACATTAAAAGCATCTAGAAATCATATACAGACAGAAGTACATGCAAGAAAAAACTTTTGTTAGTAGGCCAGGTAGTTTTAAATAGTACAAGACATATAGTATCATGAGTAATATTCAATACTGTACCCTTAACAAATTTGTAGGCTTTTCTGTTTTCATCACAAAACTGCAACCATTTACCTGTATAAAAACAATTACTTGATACATTATAATCTTGATCTGAACACGATTTACGTGAAAATACTATTTCTACTATGTTTATAAATCTTTTTGTATGTGTGAGTATATGTGAGATATATGATATATTCATACATGTAGTGTGTACACACATGTGCATGTGAAGGCCAGAGATCTACTTTGGATGTCTTCCTCAGTCAGTTCCCATTTTATTTTTTGAAACAGATTCTCTCACTGAACCTGGAACTCAACAATTCAGCTAGACTTGCTGGCCAGAAAGCCCCAAGGATTCTTTAGTCTCCTCCACCTCCCTCTGTGTCTGGCTTTTTATTTTGGGTTGGAGGTCTGAACTCAGGTCCATATGCCTGCAAAGCAAGTGCTTTATTACATGAGGCATCTCCCCAGCATATGTCTTTTTATGTCTAGGGGAAAATGATTTATCAGTAAAAATGATTGTATTTAATTATTTTTTGTTTTCTTTCTCTTTTTTCTTTTTAGTGTGTGTGCATGCAGCGCGCGCATGTGTGTGTGTGTGTGTGAGAGAGAGAGAGAGAGAGAGAGAGAGCGAGAGCAAAAACGAGAGAGGGAGAGAGAGAGAAAGAGGGAGAGAGAGCATCAGAGGGCACCATATGTGCCTGTGGAGGTCCAAGGGTGAAGTCAGGAATCATACTGGATTTCTCTACCTACTCTTTGCTCTGGGGTTTCCCAGGCTTGACCCTCCAGGACTGAAGTCAAGGCCCTTGCATTTCTACATAGGATCTGGGATTTGAATTCAAGTCCTTCTGCTTTCGAGGCAGATGTTTAACCTCTGAGCCATCTCTCTAGCTCCAAGCCCTATTTTTTTTTTTAAGAAAAACTATATACTTCCATAAAATTCTTGAAGGTGAGAATGTGAACCAAGCAAAAGGAAAGATGATAACATAAGGAATAGTCACTCAACTCCATCAAACCTGAGATGTGGAGAGAGAGAGAGAGAGAGAATGAATTTGAACATATCACCTACCACTGCCACAGATGCTTTGTGGTAAAAGAAAGAAGGATGACAAACTATACCTATGGGGTTTAATTAGTAGGAGAATAATTTCAGACCAATTAAGACAATTAATTCCTTTTTTCTCATTAATCATGAAAAAAAAAAAAAAAAAAAAACGAAACACCAACTTTAGGGACTAGGGATATAGCTCAGTTGCTTACATGAGACCCTGAATGAAATCCTTAGCACCATAAAAATAAAATGAAACTCTTTCCATTCCTGCCAAATTTACCAACTCTAAGCTAACAAAATATAAGATGAAGCCACTATTCTTGAAATATATAGGCTAAAATAGCCTAAAGTCAAGACTATACTTATATGATCTGTACTTCAAAAAGTAAAAATGCTAACTAAAAGTTATCTATAAAGTTTGTTTTGTTTTTATTCTAAGGATAATTTCTGGACATTATACTAATGTTATCAACACATTGTTTTAATTAGTGAAAACCATCAGAAGACAGGACTTAATTCTATGAAAGTTACCATAGTCATTTGGAAAATAACTCTCAAATTAAATATTTGAAATTTCGTTTAGCTTTTCTTTGTTCAGAAATGATGGATTATATTTTAGGTAGACACTAAGGTTTTTACTTTGGAGCAAATAATGGATGTTTATAAATATCTTCAAATACAAAGAATATACCTTTATTGTATCATATTATCAGCATTACATAAATTAGTGTTTACTTACAGTAACTACATGCCATCCATAACTGATATTCAATGAAATTCTTAATTTATTTACATATTCTCATACTGTCCCACAATGATTTGGTTTGATTTGATCTTGTGGTACTTTCTGGTATCTGTAACCCCCTGAAGAGTTGTGTCAACGTGATCCTTATCAGGCTGACTTCCAGGATACACACTGCTAGTAACAGAGCAGGGTGAAGAAATAAAACTATTGGAGAATGCTACCTTCTCAACTTCCTTATAGAAGATTTCTTTCATAAGCTTTTATTTCTCAAATTTCATGTTGTTATCTTTCATTTTCTTCATTTGCTCCTCATCCTCCAGTAGCTCTTACACTTCCTTGGTAACTGAGCCCAGGCACTCCCAATAAAATTCCTTGAGTACCCATCAACAGGTTCAGTCATTGTATGTATCCCAGAACCCCAACTCTGAACTTGCTCATAAAGCTGGTTCTCTCCTTTTTGTTTCATTATGAATATATGGCCCATACTGTGTTCTTTATGCGAGAGATATCCTCTGACAGAAAACATCTTATTTCAGATTTGTAATTCTCTTTATCTTCTAACAGCTCAGGGAAAAGGTTTGAGTACTTCTTAGCAATGTTTTTGCAAGAACATTCAATATTTGATTCTGTTGGAAAGACAGGTCCTTAGAGTAAACCATATTATGGGTAAATCAAATATCGTGATTTATCAAGTCATCAGAGCTGTCCATAATTAACATATGATGGACGCTGACCTAAATGTTATTCTTGTTTTTAAGTCAAAGGTACTCCCTTAGGATAAATAGCATATAAAAGGCATTTCCACTGGCCTTCGACACAGCAGTTCATGACTATCAAGCTGTGTTTTTAGTCATTGATGAGGCTCTTACATTTCTCCACATAACTCCTGAAATATGACATAATTTTTTTGTTACGAATAGGTTGGGTATTACTTAGTTCTCCTTGACCAATATATTTCTTCTTAATCTTCTTATGTTTCTTTTTCGTAGCCTTACCACTGTCATACTGCTTATCTAACTACATTTTCAACCTTGGGCCTCTATAATCCTTATCTTTTTCTTTCTCACCTTACTCTTCCTCTAGCTATTATTACCAATTTCTTCTTTATGACTTTTCCAACTAAAGGATAAACAGGTAGGCTATAAACTCTGAAAATGTATGTGTGCATTTGCAAGTTCAGGCAAGCGCCAGGAACCGCTCTCATCAGTGTGATTACACATAAGTTCCACCATGTTCAGATCTTACATGTACGCTGGGAATATGAACTTAAAATATCATAGATACACAGCAAGAACTTTAATAAGACATCTCCTAGCCTTATGAAAGCCTAGGCTTTCTCACCACTTCTTTGACTGCCTCTCTACATTTGTCTTGTATTTTCTAAAATGCAGGATCGCTCTGGTACCTAAGGCTCACAATGAAGGAATCCCCATGAGAAGATTGAAGCATACTGCTCATCATTGTGTTTCTGTGATCACAATCACTTTCTCTGTCATTAGACAGGCATAACAAAAGCTAATACCAAATTGTCAAAATATAAAAGTGTCTGCAAAATCTCAAATTTTCATGAATGCTTTAGGGCTACTTGGCAATAATGTCCACATCATTTACAAGGTTGGGCTTGGTCATTCCAATGTCCACCAGAGCCAGAATGCTGAGTTGGGAATGATGTAAATCTTTGGCTATTTACCACTGCTCAACTTGGAAGGGTATTAGGATATTATAGCAAATCTTGACCAAGGTATCAGAAACATTAGAGATCAACTTAAAAGAAAAGTTCCTTGTTGGGATAGAAGGTATTGATCAATCACATGAATTGGGTAATTTCTGTGTTAAAGACAAAAGGTCTCAATCTCCTTCCATTGGAAATTCCCTCAAGTATCTTAAAAAGGCTACAACTACTAGACAGGTCTGATCTTGTTTTAGTAATATGAAACAATATTCTTTATCTTTTCAGACTAATTGTGGCTCTGTCGGATATAAGTACAGTAACTTTTTTGGTTGTTGTTGCTGTTGTCTTGTACTTGCCTTGTACATAGATTTACATCTTTTCACTTCTGGTCTGTGTATGTGTTTGCCAGTGAAATGTTTCCTGCAGGCAACAAAGAGTTGCATCTTGCTTTTTAAATCCAAGCAGTCAATCTGTTTCTTTTGAAGGTAAGAACTTCAAATTAGAACTACTATTCAGAGCACTCTGTTGGTCCTTTTCTTGGTTACTTCGAATATGGTTGTTATAAATGATTTTTTTTCTATTTCTTGGTTCATCATTTCTTCTCATGAAACTTAATGTTTCCTGTGTTTCTAGACTGAGACTGTCTTTCTTTTTCCTCCTTTAAGAATTTTTCACAATGCTTGCTTGGTGTCATGTCTTTATGTTTAAACTGTCTTATTCTTTATGAGCTAACAGCTAGTCACAAGTGGTAATTTTAAATCAAGATACTTTCTATAGAGATAATCTCACATAGTGCAACTCTGATATCCATTTATTTTTTATTCATTCAGTATTGGTATTTTCCTGGGTAGTCTATTAGTAGTATATTCTCAGTTTTGTAATAAACGTGTTAAATTTCCAAGTTTTATTTTCATTATCAATATGTGATATGTAAATTTAAGAACATTCAAGGTTTTCCTTATTTGAAACCTGCAATAAATTAAGATGCATGGATCATACAAATTTGCTGAAAACATTCTGAGATAGAGTTTTGCATGTTTTCTAACTCTGGACCAAAAAAATGGCAATCACATTTGAAAGAATAAGAAAACAAAATGGCATATACTTACTATGCATATATAAAAATGGAGAGTCTAACATCTATTTAACAGTTTTCTCCTAAATAAAAATCACTACTGCAGCATTAATGTATATAAACAAATTCATGGTTCACTGGAATTCAATCATTTGTAAAAAGCATTACTCAGAACACCTTATATATATTTTTTAACTGTGCTAAGTAAGGATACCATGCAACAGATTTAAATTCTAGAAAATCAAATCCTTTCCCAGAAACTAAACCAAGGCCTTGGTGTGCTCAAAAACCAAACTACTAAACATTCTTACTGCTATTTTATATTTATGAAAATGCAATAGAAGCATGAAAACTTACAGTAAAAGCACTGGTAATCAACAATTTTAGTGATAAAAATAACAATTTTACTCATGACATTTAAGTTATGTTATCTTACCTCTGAACTATAATCATCTGCTGTCGTTGAAATTTCACTTTCCTGGTAAAAGAGAAATAAAAAATATTTACAATTATATGCTTTTCCACTACTATATATCCTATTTTACTAACAGTAACAAATTCTGTTAGTAACATGATAGAAAACTGTTATATAAATGATACTAAAACTACATAAAATGCTACTGAAAATCTAGTACAAATTATTTGATCCTTTAAATCACTTATTAACTGCAATGGTTACATAAGAATTTTTCTGCATAGAAAAAAACTACCAAGAGGATATGGTATTATATACAGTACAGATCTTTGTTAAGGTCAAAGTACCAAGATACCATTTCCATAATCCTTAAATAAAACAAGGTTATAAATACTATCAGAAAAGCTTGACTTATTCAAAAGCATCATTAGAACTTATGCTAAAAAGTAATTACTTGAGGGAAAAATAACAAACGTTGTTGTAATAACATTCTTGTAATTTAAAAAGCATTGTGAAAGAAATTCTTGCTTTATCCTAGAATCTCGGTATGAAGTCAGTATCTATTCAAAGCTTCTCTCAGGTGGGAAGCAGAAAGTAATATTGAGGACTAAACCCTGCTTTTCTAACTCCAAAAGTGCTGTTTCACTGTTCACTCCCTACATAGCTGCATAGAGACCCTAAGAGTTTTCTCCATTTTACTCAATAAATGCTAATTGTCACTGTCTACTTTCTCATTTATTCATATGGAAATGCTACTTGATATTAAAGATCAAGCTCCATAATGGCCTTCCAAAAAGCAATAACTGAGGGCTGAAAATAAGCTTGCCTCTATGCTAAAATTCTGTTAATGATGATTCTTAACTCAGGCCCTTATTTATTGTTAATGCATAGTGTGTGGGGGGTATATGAGTGTGTGTTGATGTGTGTGGAGGTCAGAGGACAACCTCAGATGTAATCCTTAGTAAGGCTGTCCACTTTCTTTTACAAAATTTCCTCAACTGCCCTGAAGCTTACCAATTAGGCTACACTGCTTGACTAGCAAGCCCCACGAATCTTCCTGTCTTCATCCTACCTCTGCCCCGCGCCGAGCACTGGGATTATAAGGCACACTACCAGGCCCAACATTTTTGTATAGTTTCTAAAGATTAAACTGAGGTCCTTGTGTTCGCAACACAAGTGTTTTACTGATTGAGCCATCCCCCAAACCCATGAAGTCCACTTTAAAATATAAAATATTTTTATGACAGAACTCTCAAGTCAATATTAAGCATGTATCAGAAATTGTGATAAAAAATAGTTAACAAATAATTAACTGCATTCAGGTGCTAAAACTACCATGAAAAAAATCAAATACCAATTTGCCATGCATTAAAAAATAATATACCTTCAAACTAAATACTAAACCAGGGTTATTATTTAACATGTTCAGGGATTTTTTTAATTGTAAAATACAAAAGGAAAAGGACTAGTCACAAGAAAAACAATACAAAAAGCCATAGACAGAAATTGAATACAAAGATGAACAGCTATTGCATTTAACAAGCACAGGCTTGAAATGGGAGATTTTAAATACTGTATGTCAAAAAAACTATTATTCCTTTCAAGTCTCAAATAATATACATGAGGCTGACTTTGACATCCCATACATTCCAGTGTACCACATGCTAGCATAATCTAATGGAGTACATTGCAAGTCTTCACATTTATCTTCCTTACATAAACTGCTTCTCCAAAGGGCCAAGGCTGTCATACTCATTTCTGTATTCTGAGTACTAAATGTTGAGTGAAACTCTCAAAGATGTTATTAAATATTTTAGGTCTATTTAGCTTTCCTACTACTGAAATTTTCAGAAGCAACCTCCCCTCAAAAAACAAAACAAAAATTAAAAAAAACCCACCAAAACCTATGATTGGATTACATGGAATGCAAAGGATTACTTTCATTTTGTTCCACTTAGAACCATAATGTTTAAACATCTGAATACTTACTTCAATAGAGAAGACCTCATCATGCTTGATTATTTCTCCACCAGCAACAGTTCTCACTCCTGTGGAATCAGGAGTCACAGCAGCTTCTACCTGCTGAGAACTATTTATGTACATCTCATCATTCTGCTGTTCAATATTTAAGCCGTGCACATCATGTTTACAGCTTGAGGTTTTTCTCTTTTTTTTCTGCTTCTTGGGAAGATTCTGAACATCAGCTTGAGCTTTTTTTTGTCGAAACTGAGCAAGCTAAGGGAAAAAAAGAATCATTATTAAAAATTATTTTTTCTTTATCATTAATTAAGAACAGTTTGGGCCACTTTCTTTTAAACATGAGACTCAGCTAATGAGATGTATCAGACGTAAAGGTACTCGGTACACAAGCCTGATAGTCCTAGTTTGAGGCCCAGAATCCATAAACCCATGTAAAGGTGAAAGGAGGGAACCTATTCCACAAACTGGTCCTGACCTGCACAAACTAAAAGATCAAACTATTAGCGAAAACCCATGACAGGGCTAGCAAGATTATTCAGCATGTAAAGGCACCTGAACACAAACATGGAAACCTGAGTTTGATCTTAGAGTTTACATGGTAAGAGAGAAACAACTTCTAAAAGTTGTCTTCTGACTTCCACACTTGCACCGTGGTATGTATGCTTATACCCCACTTTCAAATGATTAAAAAAAAAAAAAGACAAACTTAACTGTCTTAATAGAATAACCACTACTGGACTGCAAAGAAAATAGATGTTTCTGAATATCTAGTACCCTGAGAGAGGATTAAGAAATGAAAATTGCACCTGAAGAAAAGAAAATCAACAAAGTTAGACAAAATAAGGGAAATGAGGTTCTCCACCATTTGTGAGACTGAATTGTTATATGCGAAAACTCAACATACAAGAAATTTCAAGTACATCTGCTTTATGAGTTATCTTTGACTACTACTTTATACAAAAGATAATTAGCCTATGTCAAAAGAGTTAACTCTAAATCATTTGTGCCCTAGCTTATGTTTCTGATAGTGATGTTTTCTATCCTTTAATCAGTTGCTAACTGACATCAGGATCACACATCCTTGAACCTATATGTGTAATTATTCATTGCATATACCACTGCACTTTCCTTAAATTTATTTTAAAAGGAGGCTTTGATACTTGGCACTCCATGGTATAAAGTAAAAATTGGAATCACTTATGATATCTCTTTTAAAAAGTATTTATTTAAATATTTTTTCTAGTTTTACACGCATATTGAATAATTATCCCTGTCTTCCTCCTTCTCTTTTCCCTTTCCCTGTCCCTCTCCTCCTTTCATCAATCCATCCCACTCCCTCTAACTGTCCTACCTTCTCACTTCTATGGACCCCAGGGTTCCCTTGGACTGTCTGCTCTTGTGGGGATTCAGGCCTTTGTGAGCACACCAAGTGACCCCTCCTCGGGCCATCCCACTAATAGGAGCATTCCCCTTCACTCATCCAGCCCTAGCCCACAAGTTTCCACAGCATTTAAGTATCACTCCTGAGATCTATAATCCTGAATCTATGGGGGCATGCTGGTATGTCAGCCATTATGCAGGTCTGATAAGGACAAGTCTCACTGCAATGAGTTACTGGATACAGCAGTCCTGCCTTGAGTGGAATGTCTTGTCCAACAGTGGACCTTCCCATCTTACAATCTTACTACCCCCTCTTCTGCAAGGTTCCCTAAACCTTAGGATAGGGAGGAGATTAGGTTGGCCTGATTCTGGGTGAGCATTACAGGATCACCAGTACTTTAAATTTTGGCTGGCCATTGTTGTCTACTTTACTGCTCTTTCACTGCCCTAGGTTGCATCCTGTCAGTGTTAAAAAAAATCCTCTACCTCTGTTGTAGAAGAAGATTTCTAGGTTGAATGCTGAATGCTCTTTCAATCTAAGGGTATAATAACAAGTATTTACAGCGCAGTTTGTTGTATTTGTTTTCTACTTATAGGTTCATAGTCTGTTCTTCCCTAGTGATATCTGTTCTTCCCTAGTGATATATTTCCTTCACTTTTATAAGTTCTTGTTCTAGTTAACAGTAACAGGAAACAGCCTATTTACTAAATAAATGTGTTCCATTCTGACAAGAGGGTCTTGAGTTCAATCAGAAAGCTGTTGTTTGTCTCCTTGATACTCATGCGGCTAATACACGAAGTCACCTGTTGGCATGATGATTTTATTGCAACTTGCAGATCTCATAAGTTGATAAGGCCTTTGATTATTTTCTCCCCCAGTAGCTTCTACAACATTCCTTGGCACTGTATAAGCTACTCAGCATAGAAGAAAATCTCAGACCAGTTCCAGTTGATGTATTTTGCCCATGTCCTTGATCCATATGTGTTACATCAAATACTAACCACCACTTCTTAGATTTAATTTGAATTCTTCAATCACTGAGAAAACTAAACAAAAAAACTAAAACCAGGCATAAGTTTCTTTCTAGTCTTCAAAAGAGTGAACAAGATTACTATTACTATAAATTAGACTTAAAAAGATAGCCAAAATTTATAGAACATACATTTTATTCATTAATGACGTCAATGTTATTAACAAAGTAACTGACAAATATATTTATCTATAAATATACTTTACACTAATTTTATCTATTATAGAACACACCATAGATATAGCCTATTTACTAAATAAAGGCATTCAAATCACAAATCACAAATACCTAATTACTAGGGCTATAAAATTTAAAAATTTAAAAACATACATATTTAAAGTTCTTTCTAATTATTTGGTAACTCTCCAGTTGCTCCGACTCATGTTTGCTTCGGGAACAGGTGCAAAAACAGCTGTCTCTATTAGTACTTTATCAAGCTGCTGGAATGCATTTAAAACTACTTCATAGGACAGTGGATTCATTCTTAAAAATAAACTAATTGGAACAGTTAAATATGTTATCTCTAAATAGACTCGAAAGGCTGGGCACATCATTTAAAAAAAATCTTTTAGAGAGAATTTAATATTGAAAATATTAATAATGACATTCTTCAGATATATACTTGATTTCAGAAATTTCTTACAATAGTCTCTCATTAAAATGAATTTAGACAGACTATCAGGATAAAGATGAAATTTTGTCTAAAATCCCAATTCTTTTAGATAATATAAATAATTTATAGCTAGGATTTATTAAGAAGTACATAACAAAGTAGAAGAACTAAAACACTGAATTATAAAACTATTGACTAAAAAGAACTGAGGAAATAAAATATGAAAAAGACATTATATAGACATGTACTAAAAGTATTCAGAATAGACCACTTCTAAGTTCAAAGACATTCTTATAGGTCTATATTGCTTGACTGTATGTGCCCATTTTTTTTAATAATTGAAAGGTAAACTTCACAAGGGTAGGGGACTTTTGTTCACTTCTAGTCAATGGCTAGAACAATATGAAGAAAAAAGGGGCTAAACTGTCTTGTAAGGAAAAGTTGCACTAAGAAATTACTTATTTTAAAAAGTTTTAGGCACTTGCTAGTACAGGCATCCTGAATGAAAGCCAGGGGGGCACAAATGCAAAAAGATGTTAAAGCAGGAGGAAGACTGACTGAAAAAAGAGAAAGAACAAAGTGGGACGGGGGTAGGGGTGGTATTGGATAGTAAGGGGTGAAACCACATAAAATTCATATGCATGAAAGTCTCAAAATCATTTATTTAGTGTGTACCTATGTGTGGATGTGTGCACATCATGGAACATGGCTATCAGAAAACAACTTTAGGGAGTCAATTCTATTCTTTCCTACGTGGGTTCTGGAGACTGAACTTAGCTTGTCAGGTTTGGCGACAAATGCCATCTTGTGGCCTTCACTAAAACAATAATTATAATCACTGCACCACAATGCATGAGAACTGAGATAATCAAAATACATATATGGCAATACCAATTCTACTTTATCAAAAAGTTCCATGGTTGCATAATAAAATAATACTATTCTAGTTATTAAATGAAAGAAAACCATAAAGCCATCCTTTCCACTATAATCTCATAACAAGAAAAAAGTATCAAAATTTAAATTCTCTGAAAAACAAAATCCACAATAACTTTTTGACAAGTGTTCTAGTTGATAAAACAGGAACAGGACTATATTACATATTCACTTTTTTAAATTATGTTATTTTTACTTTGAATCTGAAAAATGGTAAATTAATAAACAGATAAACAAAAACGTAGTCTTTAGTGACCATCTGACACAAAAAGGCACTTTAAATTACTGAGCAAACATTTATTCAAAAACATGCTAAAAATTCAGACTACAGCCATCTGTGTTTGCCATTTGGAAGCCAATTATAAAAATGTTAACATATGTAACCACAGAAATAGCTGCAAGATTTACTGGAAAGACAATGTACTCATATACATTTGTCATTCAAAACTGGTTCAGATCCCAAGCAAATGTCTTACTCTATTAATAAATAACTATTCCTAAACTCAACATTTACCACCTGATAAATAATCATTCTCAATAAAACAATGAATTTTCAAAATAGCATGTGAAAATAGGCCATATTTTAATAACATCACTTAAAAAATAAGACTCTTTAGTATTTTGTGTTCATGAGAGATTTATTTTATGCCAATCACTCTACTACACGAGTCAAAATATGCGCTCTTAACAGCAGGCCCATTTGGTTTAGGCCAGCTTGTTATTTCATCAGATTTTGACAAATAAATTATATGACTGTTACAGCACAGTTTCTTGTTTCATTTTCTTTAGAGAGAAGGAGAGGAAGGGAAAGAAGAGGGAAAGGGGGAGAATGAGAGGGGGAGAGAGGGGGGGAGGAAGGGGAAGCGGAGAGGGAGAGAGGGAGAGGGAGGAAAGGAAGAGGGAGAAGGGAGAGAGGGAGGGAGGAAAGGAAGAGGGAGAAGGCAGAGAGGGAGGGAGGAAGGAGAGAAGAGGGAGGGAGGGGAGGAGGGAAACAGGAGGGGAGGAGAGAAGGAAAACCGGAGAGGGAGGAGGGAAACCGGAGAGGGAGAAGGGAGGGCACTGTGTGTCCCTGTAAAGGATAACTGCTGGAATCATCCTGGATTGATTCTACCTCCTTTTTGCTTCACTCTGGGATTTCCCTGGTTGGCTATGCCTTCTAGACCTAGAAATGCAGACTGAAGCCATTTCTGCCTGGTGCTTTTACATGGAATCTGGGATCTGAACTCAGGTTGCCCTGCTTGCAAGGCAGAGACTTAACCCCTGAGCCATCTCTCCAGCCCTGAAAGCACAATTTCTTAAACATCATGTCATATATATAAGGAAATAATATGGAAACCTAGCAAGCTTGGAGGCTTGCTAGGAGTCATGCTGTAAAGTTCCTATCTGAGTTCCTAACTTGCTAGGAGTCATGCTGTAAAGTTCCTATCTGAGTTCCTAACTTGCTAGGTAGGAGTCATGCTGTAAAGTTCCTATCTGAGTTTCTAACTCGGCACCCATTAGGTAATTCGCTTATTAAATATTTACTTATGCTAAGGCAAGGTATATAGTGAGGAATAACACAAATTAAAAGAAACTTTTGATAAATTGTAATGCAATAGGAAAAACAAATATAAACACTCAATACATAAAATTGATGTATCAATACATAATAAAGTGATAAAACTGTGAAGAAAAAGTGTAAGTATTAAGATTGCCTACAATAGAAATACTTAATTTGGGTGAGGACATACAGAGATGTCTAAAACAGCAAAAAAGGTATGTAGCTCACCATAAAAATAAATGTGAGTTATCTGCCTAACTTCATAATGATTGTCATGGTCTGAATCTGAAACATCTCCCCTTGTCTGACGTGGTATATGTATATGGACCTAAGCACTTGGAGATGGAGGTAGGCAGATCAGGAGCTCAAAGTCATTCTTCGTTACACAGTGATTTTGAGTTGAGACTACGCCAAGCTACATAAGACCATATCTTAAAAAAAAAAAAAGAGGAGAAGGAAGGAGGAGCAGAAAGAAAGAAAAGCAGGCAGACAGATGGAAAGCAAGCAAGCAAGCAAACAAGCAAGCAAGTCTTCCCTATAGACTTAATGCTCTGAATATTTGGTCCTTTGGCGCTAGCGGGCAAAAGTAAGTCAAAATGGTCAAGTCTTTAAAGGTTAAACCCAGCCTTTGGTTCCTGTCATGCTCTTCTGGCTTCTTAACAGTCTGTACCACACACTCCTACAGCCATGAATTGAGCTGGTTCACTATGCCTTTCCGCCACGACGGGCTGAAATCCTCTGAAATCATGAAGCAATACTTTTCCTCCCTTACGCTGCTTCTGACAGGTAGGGTGGTCCCAGCACATGAAAGAAATGAATATAAGTAGTAAGTAGCAAAAGAGAAACTTTCTACTGTAGCAATTTACTTTCTATTAAAAAAATTTTATGTATATGTGAGCATGCACTAGTACATTAGTGTATATACATATGGGAGGACACATGTAGAAATCAGAGGACAACCTTTGTCTGTTGGGCCCACTTTCAACCTTAAGACAGGCTAGCTGGCCTATGAGCTTGTAGAGATTCTTCTGTTTCTGCCACATCATGCCTAGTTTTGGCTTTATGAGAGTTCTGGGGATTCAAATTTAGGTATCTGCCCTTGTACAACAAACACTTTACCCAGTGAACTACCCATCTACTCTTCAACTAATTTTTCCTTCATTTGTTATCATTCCTGAAAATTCTAGACACTAGTTTAATTCATGAAGAAAGAAAATCACCAAATTTTAAGTTTTTAACTTTTGATAAGAATACAGGGAAAATAAAAGTAACATATATATTCACCATGCCCAAAGAGAATTCTACAAAGTATCTTAAATATGTAATCTAGTCTCTATAACATTAAATAAAGTTACAGAGTGATTTGCTCAATAAACACTAATTGTATTTATGACTTAGTACTTAAACTTTCAGTGTGGGCTTTAAACCTTTGTAGTTTTTCTAAATGAACAAGGAGTATTCATAAGCATTATAGAATGATGTACAAACTACTACTATGAAACTTCAAGCCTAAGTATGAAACAAGATTACAACTGGATGGCAGATTAGAAGCCTTACCAGTGAAATTTAGTGGAAGAAAATAATGAAGAAAACACACAGTAAGCTCTTCTGCATGAAATCAACTTATTAAGCCAGGGGAGATATTTGCAGAAAAACAAGCAGGAAAGCTGAGAAGTTGAGCACAGCTGGAAGCCTTCTCCACCTGGTACCACTTCGGCAATTCTGTGAAATAAAGCTGCTCAGAAACTACAATGGAAGTGAGTCTCCCCACAGGCAGGACCTGAAGCTCTAAAAGCCATGACAGAGAGTAAGGGGCCAGGGAACTACCAGGAAAAGATTTACAATCTCCCCTCTCCCACATACCAGGACCCCAGGAAACACTGAGGCAACAGAGATCAGTGTCTCCCACTACCTCACAGTCCCACGATATCATATGCAGCCTTCCAGAACCAGAAGTTGCATAAGTTTGAGTGTTGTCTCACAAGAGCAGAGAAGAGTAACCGGTACAAGCAAGCTGCTGATTCAGAACACAAACGGTTGAATAAATAAATAAGGTGATGTAACTGTAACAATATCTGAGCTTAAAGACAAGTGGAGGAACTGGAATAAGCCATCAGGATGAAGACAAAAAAAGACACACAACAATCTGAGAAAGCCAAATCTAGAAGTTATGAACATAAACGAACATTAGGACATAAAGCAAGCCTTAAGGAAAGAAAAAACTGAAATAATTCCCTGTATTGTATCTGATCACAATGGAATAAGGTTACAAATAAACAGGAAGAGAATGTTCTTCCTCCTCCTCCTTCCCATCTTATAGTGTCTTTATCAATTTCTTTCTTAAGTGTTTTAAAGTTTTAACTCTAGAGGTCTTTCACACATACAGTTAAATTTATAGCAAGATATTTTTTGAGGCTATTGTAAATGAAATTGTTCCCCTGATTTCTTTCTCGGTATGTTATTCATTGGTATATAGAAAGGCTATTGGCTTTGCATGTTAATTTTTGGCCCTACTACTTTACTTAAAAGGATGTATTGAGACAAAAAAGCAGCAGCAGGGGAAGAGCAGTGAGATGGGGAGATGGCTTGGTGAATATGGAATCTACTTGACAACTGTGAGGACTGAACTTCAGATCAGCAGAAGCCATGTTGTAAAAGCTAGTCAGGCATGGCGGCTTCCTTTAATCCAAAACAAAGACAGGAAACCCCCAGTGCAAGCTAGCTGCTAGCCTAGCTGACTGGAATAATCTGGACTCAACTGAGAGATCCTTCCTTAATAATAAAAATGGAGAGTAATCACAGAAGACACTAATGTCAACTTCAGGCCTCCACACATAGCCCCCCATCCCCACATACCCACTCACCTCCCACACACATACACACCCAAAAAAGAAGAAGAAATTTGAATATAAGTACCCTGAAGAGATGGACAATATTTTCCTGAAGTCAGGCATTTTTAAATCGAAATCTCAGTGTCAGGTGTGGACTATCTCCTGCCTGAAGTGAACAACTCAACAACTGTTTTTCTGCATTTTTTTTGCATGTAGTAGCAGCACCAAGCTTTTCTTATACTAACCAACCAAGTTCTGTTGGCTTTATTCTTCATGTATTCTGGATTCAGTTCTATTTCTATTTCTATCTATTCTCTCTCACTTGTACAATTATGTCAATTTCCTAAATGGTTTGGTCCTCTTAGGTCTATTTGCCACAAAACATTCCCTTTCTAACTCTTGAGTATGATGTGGTAAGACCAGCTCTGTCAAGTTCTGCTACTATGACTTCCTTGCCATGATGATTTATAACCCATAATTGTGAGCTAATTAAACCCCTTCCTCTCTGAATAGTTTGGGCTAGGTATTGTTGCATCAAAGTATAATATAACTAAAATACTAGGTAAAACTTATGTTTAGAAAGTCTTACATATCCCACAGCGTATACAGTACCTAGCAAGTAATAAGTACTCAGTTATGTTTATTAAGTAAGTAAATGGCTTACACTCTTAGCTATGTTATTTGGGGTGGACTTGTGGATTATATATTATGCAATTAGGATCCAGTATTGTAGCATAAAATTTTCTACTTAGGTTATTATAAATCATTCCCCTACATTTTCCTCCTTCTATATCTCCCATAACTCCCTTCCTTGACAGACCATATTTCATGCTGAACATTTTTATCCTCTCAAGTTATAGCATCCTCAAAAAAAGGGTGCTGGGAAAATTGGATATCTACCCATGTGTAAGAATGGAAATTCACCTTGCACAAAACTTAATTTCAAATGAATCAACGACCTCAATGCTAAACCTGAAACTTCTAGAACAGGGAATACACTTGAACTGATAGGCATAAGTAAAGTCTTTCTCAATAAAACTCACTTTGCACAAAAAATTAGAGCAACAATTAACACGTGGGACTTCATGAAATTAAAAACCTGTTTTGCAAAAGGGAGTATAAATCAAGCAAGAAGGAAAGTAACAAGATGGAAGAAGAATCTTTGCTAGCTATGATTCTGTCAGAGTATTAATCTCCAGAGTATACAAAAAACTCAAAAAATTATACATCTAGGACATAAAAACCCAATTAAAATACAACCTTAGAACTAAAATAAGACTTTTCATAGAAAGAAATTCAAATATCAAAGAAGTATCGTAGCAGGGTGGGGGGGTAGAGGGAGGGAGGGGACCGGTATACCTGTTAAGTTTGTATGAGTGGAAAAAAAACAAAAACAAAAACAAAAAACAAAGAAGTATCTTAGAAAGGGTGGACTTCCTGATCATTAGGGAAATGCAAATTGAAACTACTCTGAGATATCATCTTACCCCAATCAGAATGATTAACATGAAGAACACAAACAACTAATGCTGGCAAGGATGTGGGAGAAAGGGAACACTTGTTGGTGGAAGTGTAAACTTGTATAACCCTTTGGAAACCAGTATGGAAGCTACTCAGAAAGCTAAAATTGGAACTACCATGTGACCCAACTATACCACTTCTGGGAATATTCGCAAAGGATGCTATGATTACAGAGAAACCTGTACATCCATGTTCATCGAAGCTCTGTTCACAGCAGCATGAAAATGGAATCACTTTAAAAGCCCATCAATGAAAGAGTGGGTAATGAAAATGTGTTACATATTCAATATGGAATATTGTTCAGGTTTTAAAAATGAAATTATGGAATTTGCTGGTAAATGAATGGAACTGAAAAATATTACAGTGAGTATCTCAGACACAGAAAGATGAACCCTTATATTCTCTCTTATATGTAGATGCGAGCACTGAACTTCTAATTGATGTACTTAATGGAATTCCTTTGAGAGTCAGAAAACTTGTGGGGGTGGGACGGAGGGAGAAGGTAAACACCTTAAAGGAGGAGATAAAAAGATCATAGGCAGCAAGATAGAAAGGATAATGGCAGGGGAAGGGGGATAGAGAGTACTTTAAAGTGGAGGAAGTGGCATAAGATACATGAAAGAGCCGAGGGAGCAGCAAACAGCACTAAGGTTTAAGTTACAACTGACTAGAAACCTCTTTTATCAGTATATCGAAAAACATTTTTGCTTAAAAAAAGAGTGAGAACAAACATACCTTATATAGGGGAACACAGAGATAGGAAGACAGAACAAAACTAAAAATGCTCTATGATGCTTCAGTTAGAACCCATGGGCAGTTAACGAATATTCTTGGTATAACTTGGCAGTTAACCAAGTACTAGATATGTGATACCTCCTATTAAGTAACTGGTCAGAGAGTTTTCAAAAACAGTATAGGTTTGTTGCCATTGCTTTTGGTTGTCCTCCAGAACTGACAGTGAGAACCTATTATTGCAGATGCAGCACATGTCTTCAACAGGACAGGGTGAAAAAGAAAAAAAAAAACACCAGCTGGAACTGGTCTAGAAAGTTTCTCCTTGTTGACAGTACTATGCAAGTTGCTGGGGGAGAAAAATAATCAACAGTTTCATTAATCTGTGAGAACTGCAAGCTACAAAAACAATCATCCTGGCAAGAGGTGATCATTGGTTTAACAGTGGCATGAATGTCAAGGGGGGGGGCAACCAACAGCTTTCAGCATAAACCGGAACAAGAACCTACGAAAGGGGAGGATATGGCTCCTAAAGGGACAGATAACTGCTTGTCTCCGAACAGAACAAGTAAGACTCCCATCTATCCCAAGATTCAAAGAGTATCTCTGAAGATAGAGCCTCTGATAAGGTTGAAAGAGACTGGAGGGCAGCAGTCAGACATTATCTTCTGGACATGATAGGTCTACTGTATCCATGAATTCACTGCAGCTATATATATTTCCGGAAGACTTGCATGGAATTTGACCTATCAACATTTCACCATCGAAGGGCAAAGACCTCAAGGGTAACTACAACTCTCTGAGAGACTGATAAGAGTTAATACTGATGGGGAGGAGAGGGAACATTCTTTCCTCAATGGTATACCCACTGACATAAGATTCATGCTCCACAAAGTGCTGAGGTACATGCCATTACAGACAACCCATATGAAACTCAGTGGGCCACTCATGCAAAAAGAAAGCGAATAGGAGGGAAACTGGTAGGGAAAAAGAAGGATTCTATCAGGAAGAGGATGGCAGTAGGATTGGGGATTGAGATGTGAAAATATCATAAGTTCACACTATCCATGTATAAAACTCTAAAAGAATAAAAAATGAAAAAAAAAACCCAACATGGATATATGTACACAGTCACTAAGGTATAAACAACGTGAGAATTAACTGAGATTGACTATCAATATATAGTTAAGTCCCGGCCTTTTTTTTTTTTTTTGTATTTTAAATTTAATTCTTGACACATGTGGACAAGGAATAGTTTTGTTATAATTGGTCCCTGTCCCCATCTTCCTGGGGGAAAAACACTAAATAAAGCAAGCCAGCTTAAATAAAAGTGAGATCCCTATAATAAATATAACTTAATCTCATAGCCCGCAATAAAAAATCCTTAGCAAGCAACAAACAATTTTGTAGTGTGCTTGCTACTGGGAAATAGAAGGACAGGGATATAGTTTTACTGACTTTTCTAAATCAGAGACTCATTCAATCAGTATCATAATCAAATCTTCAGGACAATGAAGAACAATGTAGCTCTGAATATTCAAAATTACTTCCGAGACTAAGAAAATAATCTCTTCTTGAACTGAGGGGGAAAAATCAATTCCTAGACTTACGTAGAAAATTAGACAACAAAAACTCTCACTGAAAAGTAACCCACAAGAGAAATCATACCCCTGATAACTGAAAATACATGTTACATTCATTGCTCATGAATAAAAGAACAAAGGAATTTTACAGATTACAAAAGCATCTATAGATTTAAATTAAAAAAAAAAAAACACCTAGGGGGGGAAAAACAATTAAGAACAAAGCTGTTTCTTGACAGTCTGAATATTTAACATTCTGAATTTAACCCCATGTACAAATCAATACTACAGGTACTAAATAATCTAAGTTATATTTTGGTGACAACCACCACAAAGTTGTTTTGCAAAAGGGGAGTCACCATCATATCAAAAATACCTTTCACTGGTGAATCATATACATAGATCTACAATGTTCATACATAAAAATAAAAGGTCTTTTGGTTGCTGAAGACCAATGTTCCCCCATAGTGGATATGCACTGATTAGGATGAAGCCAAAAGGCAACATGTGTCTGTTTGAACAACTGCATGCACTTGTAAACAGCTGGCAGAGGACTCCCTGGCCTATGAAGAAATTAAACTTTAGTATTTAATTTATTCACCAACAACGTATTATTCAAAGGAAGCAAGAATTTAAATTTTGGTGAGTCAAGAAAGAGAACTTCATGGGGAATCCATGTGTTTCTGTCTGTCCCTCTCTGACACATAATTGAGATTCAGACTGTGGCAGATTTATTCCCACAGACAATAAGGTATAGAATTTCCCATAATTTAAATAAATGCTTGGTAAGTAAAAGTCCATAGTTTCATTCGTAGGCGCTCAAAAATGTTCCTTGGGCAAATAAGGAAATAATGTCTCCAAAGTCCTAGTGCCTTTTCTACTAAGCCACACAGTATTATTTATTTTCTCCTCCATTTGCCTTCTTGCTCACTGTCATTTTCTGTCTCCCCCCACTCACTCACAAACATACACAAACATTTACACACATATACACACATTTGTACACACAAAAGATACAAAATAATCTTTATAAACAAAATACCAACATTTTAGTAGCTTTTCCAAGTTAAAAAGTTTTTAAAGAGATGCTAGCCAACTAAACAGGAATCTAAAATTTTAATTTTAGAGGAACATTACTGAGAAATAAATATAATGTCCCTTACCAGTAATATTTAACAATTTACCCTAAGAACTTTTTCTAGCTGTCATATTAGAAGTTAATTTGTACTTCAGTAAGTAGCAGCTTACAAATGTTTTGAAGTAAGTTTTATTCCCGCTAAACTCCTTGTAAGAACAAGACATTTTGTGCCACTCTTATGGGGTAGTCCCTTGAATGTGCCCTATCTTTTTCTTTCTTCCTCTTTTCAGCTTTCAGTTGAACTGACAGAACACCTTCCTGAACAACAGCACAAGAAACAACCAGGGAGGGGGAACAGGACTATGACAAGTGTGGGACAAAGCTGTTCTCAAACAAAAACATCTCTTCCTTGTAGCTCACCACTTCTCTGTTCTGCCATTTTTGCTTTATTTATTTGAGATCTTTTATAGACACTTGAAGAAGTCTATCCTGCCCATTGTTTCCTCCATGTGCTTTGCTTTGCTCAGATTCATTTCAGCTAAGCCTGAAGGCAATGAATCAGTTTTCAGTCACAGGTCTGCATCAGTATTATATAATGCTGAAGGCATCGAACTGCTGCACCCACTTTGAAAGCTAAGTAAGCTCTGTCATGTGTATGTCTAAAAAACTAGAACATTCTAAAACTAGAACATTTAAGAGAAATGGGAAGGGAGAACAGCTTCCCTACCTGTGAAATGGTGCATCTGAAATACGCTAACAGTAAGCACACAATAACCAATTTCATTTATCACTGTGGACACAGTAACTGGAAAGTCCCATCATTAGGAATTTAATAACTTACACAAAACACTATCCCTTTTACATATAAGTGGGATTTCTCTTCAATTTACAAATGTTTGTCAAATGAACAAAAATCATACTGGTTGCTAGATAAAAATGGACAAGTTGTTATTCAATAGATACTGCCAATTATATAAATTGCTGCAATAGCTGGTGTAAAACTTCCATTTTGATGAATTCTGTTGCATTAAATAATTTTTAGAGACGTACTTTGTAGTGTAACTGTACATTTATAAATACACAATTCTAACTTTTTAACTAATATAATACTTTCTTTAACTGTAAGTCATTCAACCTGGAAGAATTAAGTCACTTAAAATGTAGTTAAAATAATTTGGATAATATAAAAACAGTATGCTACAAATGAAGTCAATCCAGGTCTGAAAGTATTTACTTAATACAGTAATATCTTGGCTCATGGGTGTCAGAGTTTTTGTGACATTATTACTGAGGATCTGGCTTTGCTTACTAGCAAACTGAAAGACCACTACATTTATATAAAGGCCATTCTACTTGGCTCCATTCACCTTTGAATTCTGGCAACCTAGCCATCAATCCCAGTTTTTGGGTTCTTTACTCAAGGAAAATGAAGAGCACAAGAAATTGAAAAATGAAGACGTCCACAGCAAGGAGAACTCACAGCAGGATAAAAATAAAGAATGATAACAGAGCTCCAGGCAGGTCTTGTAATGCGTGCCTGTCCACTTACACGCCTCCCCTCAACCCCGCACTCAGGAGGCAGAGACCATAGAATCAGGAGTTCAAGGCAAGCCTCAGCTACACAAGTTTGAGGCCAGCCTAGGAAATACGAGAAACTGTCTCAAAAAAAGGAAACCCACAAATGTTCAATAATAACAAATCTCAACTATACAATCAATACAAGCAGTGCTGGAGCTGAGAATTTCCATTTCAGGGCTTCCCAAAAGAAGGAGTCCAAGTTATTCTGTACTTAAGTTCTGCATAATGTTCATGTAAGATAGCATTTTTTCTATTATACTATTTGTCATTAAAATGTTAAAATAACATTAAAATGATATTTGAACATTTTTGATCTGATCATAAAAGAAATATATTGTAGAAACTCAAAAATTCTAAAACAAAGTAAATAAAGACATTAAACATTGTCTACAGTCTACCACCCATTGAGAACCATCATCTACATTTTAGCGTTTTCTCTTCAGATCTTCTGTACTTTCTTTCTTACTGGGACCAAACACCTGAGAAGTACCTTAAGGGAGGGTCTGTTTTGGGCTCATAGCTGATAGAGCCCTTCACTGAGGTAAAGGCATGGTAGGCAGAGTGGCTCCATCACAGGCCCCAGCCAAGAAGCAGAAAAGAGGAACGTACTCAGTGCTCCATTTGGTTTCTTCTTTCCCTTTTGTTCAGTCTAAAACCTCAGCCAAAGGAGTAGGATTGCTCATATTCAGGGTGAGTCGTCTCTATTAAACCTCTCTGTAAACACCCAAAGTGTGCCTCAACCTGAATTAACCATCACATCTTCATCTAATGGCGTGTACACATGGGGATAACCTTTTCTTTCATTTTTTTTTTAAATTTTTAAAATTTTTTATTATTTATTCAATTGTGCGTGTGTGCGTGTGTAGAACCACGGGCGAATTTGGGAACTACCATGGACCCATGGACGCTTCCACCTCCTCGTTTACCCTGCCCCAGGATTCCCAGGCTCCGCCCTACCAGGACCAGAAACACAGGCCGCCCCTCCCTCTCCCGCTTCCGCCTGGCGTCTATATGTGGGGTCTAGGATCCAAACTCAGGACCTTCTGCCTGCAAGGCAGAGGCTTAACCCCTGAGCCACCTCTCCAGCCCTTCTTTCAATTTTTAAGAAGCTGACATCACCAATACTTTTTGTTTCTAATTTTAAACATTTTTAAATTTTTATTTGCGAGTGTGTGTGTGTGTGTGTATATCAGAAGGCACTGTATGTCCCTGTGGAGGACCAAGAGTGACTTCGGCAATTATCCTGGATTGCTTCTACCTCCTTCTTGCTTCCCTCTGGTATTTCCCAGGCTCTGGTATTTCCCAGGCTCTACCCACCAGGCCACCACCATTTCCACTTGGTGTTTTTTACACGGGGACCTGGGATCCAAACTTAGGGCTTTCTGCTTGCGAGACAGAGTCTTAACCTCTAAGCCATCTCTCCAGCCCAGGGAATGACTTTAACCTGGTATTACTTTGGTGATACCTGGTATTACGACCCAGAAAGCCTTTGTAAAATTATTTTAATAATTACATATACTATAATCTATTTTGTAGATTTTGGTTGATATAAAGTATTTCATAAACGTTGTATGGAGAACAAGCTATTTTTAAAATGATTATTTTTAAGCTCTGAATAAATTAAAATTTTCAGTGGAACTTACTACTCAATTACAAAGAAAAAGATTAACAAGAATGATTTGTAAAAGTAGATTATCGAAGACAATAATTAAGCCTAATTAAAAAAAAAACAAGAAATTTAGGGAACAAAGTCTCTAACTAGATTTTTTAAAATAATCATGTTGGGTGCCTTCTTGTGACACCAGCAGTGAAAGACTCTGGACTACAGGTTTTGGGTGACTTATTAAATCATGTACCCAACACCTACAAAGCAGCACCCACTAAGGACTCATTAAATAATTATTATCTGATAACTACAAGCTACATCAATATCAACATCAAAGAGGTTTCTTTGTATAATGGAAAATATAGAAAAGACATTTAAAACATATTTGCAAAGTGTGAAAAATAAAACACCCTAAGTCCCATTGTACTTCATTCTCACTGAATTCACTGCTCAAAGCCTGTAAACTACAATCCACACATCATCATCACGTCTACATTTTCAGCTCTTGGTATATCATAGGACTCCAATATAGGTTTGCCAGATAACTAGTTTTAAAATTTTGCTGCTGTTGTGGACTGAATTCAGAGTCTTGCACTCTCTACCATTTGGCTACAACCCCAAACTCTGAGCAACATGTATAATCCAGAGCTCGTCAGTCCAGATCTAATAGCAACATGTTTACAAAAAAGAAATAATGCATGTTAATATTTTTGATGCTGCTGCTTTTACATTATTTCCCATGCCTCCACCAGACTTCACAAGCTTGACGACTGTATATTGTTCTGAGGATATAGCAAGTCTTTTTATGTGGCATAACTAATGCAGCAAACATGCTTTCCCTCTCAAGTCTCACAGATACATTTCTCACTGGAGAAAGTGGGCTAAATTCTGGAAGAAAGTAGTATTTTAAGTAAAAATTAACTTTAAAAGAGAAGGATTTTTTCCCAAGGACAAAATGTGCATATGGTTGTTCTTACCTGTATGAACACTATGGAGGCTAAAGGTTGATGGGGAAGGTGTCTTTCTCTATTGCTCTCCACCTTTTATTTGTTTGCTTTTTATTATTATTATTTTTTGAGAACAGGGCCTCTCACTGAACCTGCAGTCTGCAGGGTCACTTAAAAGGCTAGTCATCATATTCCAAGGATCCGCCTATTTCTGCCTCCCCAGTGCTGTGATTAGAGGCACATGCCACCAGGCCTAGAATTTAGGTAGGTACTGGGGATCCTAACTTTTGTCCTCATGACTTTTGAAAGACAAAAAAATTAGAATTCCATTTTTTCAAAACACAAGAAGCAGTTCAGTGATTATGAAATGGACTAATGTAAAATAAACAGTGCTTACTAAGGAAGGAAATAAAATCCTCAAGTAACAAACAGGACATCTAGTCCTATAGGAGTGGTTGCTTATGCCAGCAATCACAGCACTTGGTAGATGGAAGCAGCGCTGCTAAGAGTCTGAGGTTAGTTATGCAGTGAGTTCCAGGCTAACCTGGGTGAAAGAAAGGAGAAAAAAGAGACAAAGGAAAGGAAGGAAGAACGAAAAAGAGAAAGAAGAAAGGAAGGAAAAAGTCAAGTATCTAACTTTGATGTTTTTGGAAAAGGTTACACCTCCAATTCCTTGGATGTACAGAATTTGCTCAGTTCCCTGGGGTGCACATCTGTAAGAAATGCTGAGCTTCTGAAAATGGTGATCTCCCTTCTCCCTCCATTTACAGACGCTACAGCAAGAACAATCTACCTGGGTAAGACAAAGCACTGAAGCCTTGACTGTAAATAGCATGTATGGGAAAACTGTATTTTACAAAATGAGGTTAGTTAATAAATATATCTCTCTAAGGAACTTGAGTTGAGATATACTACTCTACCTCTGAAGTATTGTGGCCCCTCATTTATTACTGATTTGCTTTCCTTTGTTTACATGGGAGGGTAAGAAAGGAAGAGAGGTCAAACAGTTAAATACATAACTTAATTGTGCTCTAAGTCTGACTACTGAGAATTGTCCTAAAAAGACAATATAACCTATAAAATCACATTGAATAGAATAAGAAAGCCTTTTAGGTCAGAAAAAAAAAAAAGCTCAAACAAGTGATTTTTTGAAAGAAACAATGCTATTCAATTTATACAGCTTGTCAAATTATTCATAAAACCCAGCGTAGAAAACCAAAGTGCAATTCTATGTATGATTTTTTGCTTTGCATGATTTTCCATACACACATGTACAATCCAAATTAACCAAATATAAAAAATATTTAAAGCAGGAATTCTGTAGGTATTGTTTGGTATATGGAACCTTTCGGTCCTCAGAAGTTCCATTCCACGCGATACAAAAGCGCGTGTCATGACAAAGACCTCCAAACACAAACATACAAAGACACGTTTCTAAAAACGCCCCTGAAGCCAAGTTCACAGCTGGCACTTGTGGCACACTCAAGCCATTGCTAAGGCAGCTGTCACAGGCCAATCACACACACCCGAGTGCCAGCGTGACACCTAGGAAGAAAGATATGCCCCCCGTGCCCACTCTGGAAAGCACAATGCCTGCACCATCCAGAACACTCCCTCTGGAAAGTGAAAGGGTGGAGATTTAAAAGCAATTCCATAAAGGTTCCCAGCCCCACGGTGCAAGAGCCGCTGCAGCGGCATCCGGGAGCCCGGAGGCTCGGCCATTCAATCACTGCACCTCGAGGGGCTTTTCCCTCCTGGGAACGGCGAGGAGGGCGTGGAGTGCACACCCTAACCGCTCCCGGGAACACCGCGCTGGGGAGCACGGAGCTCGGGAGCATTGGTGCTCGCGAGCTGGCTGCCCGGCCTCCCGGCCCCGCCGCCCGCCGCCCGCCGCCCGCCGCCCGCCGCCCGCCGCCGTCGCGCGCTCTTACCTTCGCCTTGCCAGCTTCCAGCTTCTTCTGCCTCTCCTCGTCCTCCATGGCCTCTGCGGGACGGGAGGGGAAGAGCAGGGACGGGGGTGGGGTAGAGGAAATGTCGGTTCAGACGGAGGAGGGACGCCGAGCTCCAAGCCCCGGGAGCGGGACCGCGGCACTCCCTCGCCCACGGGGAAAGCCGTCCCGGCGCTCACTGGCGAGGCATCCCGGTCCGCACGGGCCGCGCCGTCACCGCCGCCATCTTCGTCTCCACGTAAACACACGGCGGGAGGGGCGGGGTCTGCGGGAAGGGGCGGGGGAGTGTCTGCGCCGGGGCGGAGCTACCGATGGGGGCGAGGCCTGCGGCTGGCGCAGCCGCTGAGCACGGCTCACGCACCGCGGCTCGCGCCGGGCAGGTGCACCGGTCCGCCCTGCTGGGCCCTGTCTGTGCGGCCAAGGGCGTTTCTAGCGCCCGGTGGCACCACGGAGACAGGCTAGGGGTGGGTGCCGGACACCTACCACGCTCCCGGACCTTGATTGCTTCTAAAACTCGGCCTTTTCCAGTTATAAACATAGTAGAAGCCTACTGATGAGCCCTGGAAAGCTCCATGGGACAATGCGATGGGGCGGAGGAGAGGGAACTTGCTGACGCTGGTGTGCCAAGCGAGGAATTGGGAGGGCAGAGCGTGACTTCCCTTCCGTGATGGGCCTTACGTCTTCCTCACGCTAGTGTTAGTTCCCGCCTATCCTCGGGTTCGAGCTTTGGGACCTAGCTTCTTTGAGCTCTTTGTTCCTTGTGGGAGACCAGAATAATGCAGGCAGGACACACCTCTCTCACCCCTCCTAGGAACAGCTTTAGCAAGCATATTCAGAAAAGAGCCAAATTCAGAATCTAAACCAGAGACAAAGTCAGTCCACATTACTTTCCAGCTTTAATGACCTTAATCTATGAATCCTTTGTCCTGGAGTTTTTGGACGGGCAGTTAATATTTTAACTGTGGCATGTTAGGACTCCTGAACTGTTGTCAGCTCTACCTCTTTTCCAAAATGGAAATCCTCTGCTGGGTATTTTAATGATGCGTTGTACTTTTTAGAT
This sequence comes from Typhlomys cinereus, assembly GCA_023101885.1. Classification (NCBI taxonomy): domain Eukaryota; kingdom Metazoa; phylum Chordata; class Mammalia; order Rodentia; family Platacanthomyidae; genus Typhlomys; species Typhlomys cinereus. The sequence continues at coordinate 3,987,254 of JALPQD010000050.1, read as the reverse complement.
CAGCTCAAACTCAGAGAATCCCTGCTCCTTGAATTTACTAAGTGAGTGCAGTATGTACTGTCCTGTTTTCTCAAACCTGATGAGATTAGGCATCTCACCATAAGAATAAAAGAATGGAGACAAAAGGAGAAAAAATTGTCTCAATCACTCCTCAAACTTTGTAGATCTAGGTCTGGAATGAAATGTTCTAAACAGTGCAGTGGCTTAAATATTTTCTAAACTGAATGATTGTGCTTATACATTGTGATCACTAGCAGGAGGAAGCCCAGAGTACTCGATAGATATTCCTGTTTAATGTATACTGCGTTTTTAGTGCCTAAGATCAATTATTTGTTCCTGCATGTACTGAAATGTTCAAGAATATCTGCCGAAAGCAACAAGGTTATTTCAGAGCTTCCTTTCAATAATAAACAATCATATATACATGTCTGCTTTACATGAAAACGGTGATCAATAAATGCTGACAATTGTATGCTGACTTCCATTAGAAGACCAGACACATGAAATTAGTACTCTCTTTCTTTTTTTTTAATTTTTTATTATTTATTCAAGTATATGTGTATGCGTGTGTGTATGTCTGTGTGTGTATGTATGTGTATGTAGAACCACGGACAAATTCAGGAACCACCATGGACGCCTCCACCTCCTCCTTGTTTACTCTGCCCTACCAGGACCAGAAACGCAGGCCGCCCCCGCTTCCGCCTGGCGTCTATACATGGGGTTTAGGATCTGAACTCAGGACCTTCTGCCTGCAAGGCAGAGGCTTAACCCCTGAGCTACCTCTCCAGCCCCCTAGTACTCTCTTTCTTATAGCATTTATTCATTCATATCACTGTGTTATACAACTCATTCATTTTTCATTTAAGCTACCACCTGAGAAGCTGGTATTTCAGCAAAGTTTTGAAAAAGATGAGGTTGTGAGTCATGGAGGAAGGTGAAGTCATAGCAAATTCAAGGGTTCTCCTCCTAGAGTATAAGTGTGTTGAAAGAAGAGAATGTAAGGGTGGCTAGATTGGCATGAACAAGAACATGAAGTAAGAAAGGGAACAGGGGGTCACATTCTGAAGCTTGTGAGGATCATTAAGACTTCAATTCCAGTGAGATCAGGAGTCACTGGAAAATTATTAGCAGATGAGTGATGTATGTTTTTAGAGGACTTCTGGCTAGTATAAAGAACAAATACTATGAGGCATCAAATTTGGATGTCATTGTACAATGGGCATCTAGAAGTTACTTTCACTCAAGATTTGACACTTCACATGGACACACATTCTGCTAAAAGCAGAATCATTTTAAGAATTTACTTGATTTGGGTCATCTGTTTACCTCTGCATGTATTATCTATTAAGAGAGAAGGGATAACTAATGTATCATTTCTCTTTGAGGCAGAAAGTGCAAAGATACTGATAAATTAGTCATGTCAGTTTTTTATATTTTCCTGCTCCAGATTCCTAAAATGTGGCTAACGATGTTCAGCCATTGTCTTAAACCTACAGTCACCTTGGCTTCCAGGAACACATAAGAGCAGTATTCATGATGATGAGGATGCATCCTGGAGCCTGAGTAATCACCTCCTGAGAAACGTATTGCCCCACAAGCAATAAAGACTACTTTGGTCCACCTTGCAGAATCAAAACGGAGACAATGATGAACAAGATCACACCTTAACCAGGACTTCCTCTTGCTCTGTGTCCTAATTCTCTCTCTGTCTAAACCTAAAGTCTATGTCAGTACCTGGAATCCAAACTTCCAGTCACTGAATCCTGCTGTCTATCCTCTTCCCAAAGATTAAATATCCATTCTCTTTTTCATCATTTCTCATTGATATGTCTAATGATCAATTCTATCCTTTGGGACTCCGAGAGCCTAGGCTATTGCTCTAAAACTTCAGTTACAATTGCCAAGAGATAAAGAGAGTTTGGAACATAGTATATAGCAGCAGAACCAATAATATGAGAGCAGATGCTGCATATATTCTGAGCATAGTAATAATAATGCCATAGGAGTTGTAGGCTGAATGTGAAGCATTAAGATCTATTCCAGTGCTTTCAACTTGAGCAGCTGAAGTGACGATGTTTCGGAAAATTGAGATGGAGAAAGACAAATTTAAGGGAAAGCAAGAATTCTATTTTGGACGTAGTAACAGCACAGAAGGTAAGCTTTCAATAAGTGATGCCATCCTTGGATATCTGAGACTAGGCAAGAACATAAATCTCAGTTAGAATTAGAAATTTGAGCATAATCAGCATTCCACATATAGAAGGCAGATACTACTTTCAAGTTAAGAAGATTGAATGAACCTACCTTCGGTCATACCATTCAATGTAACAGACAGGGATACAGGAAGGAAATGGAATATTCTGGGCTATAACACAGCCTTTGAAATCATGAACTCACAACACCTGCAGGTGTTGGTATTCACAAACTGGTATTCACTGGGTATTCACAAGAATGGACCCATCAACAACCAGGCATGAATGAAAGAGGGACTCAGGGAGCTGTACATCTCGCTGATGAACTATTTGCTATTGATAGATTCAGGGAGTGGGGAGATACTGTCTTCATTTGTGTACTCACTAGTGAAGCCCAGTAGAATAGATCTAATCCACTGGTCAAATAGATGGACCTGTTTAAACTAAATGGGTCCTAAAACAACAACAACAAAAAAAATCAAGAATCTGGGAAAGAGACTGGGAGAGAGGAGGGGGAGTGGATAGAAATAGGAGAAACCTAAGAAAGGGTGGAGGAGAGTTATCAAAATACTTTATATGCATATGTGAAGTTGTTAAAGAACAAACTTTGTAAAAATAAATTTAAAAATGTAATCTAATCATAGCCAGAAACCAAAATCATTCAGAGAAAACTTCCACTATTAGTTTTGTTGAGTCAGACAAATGAGTAAATAATTAATCTGTGATACTTGGCATGAAAATACTTGGCATAAAAAATGTTAAGATGGAAAGACTTATTTTGGCTCAAGACTTCAAACGTTTCAGTCCATAATAGCTGTCTGGCTGAATGCTGTGGGTCAGAAACAAGGCCAAACATTGTGACAGGAGTATGTGGTAGAGCAAATCAACCCATCTCTTAGTAGCTAGGAAATAACAGAGACAGAAAGAAGCCAGTGATAAGGGTATGTTTTCAGGGTACATTTCCAATGACCCACTTTCCCTCAAGGAGCCCTAATAGTCTATTTAACTATGAACTCATCAATGAATTAATCTGTTGATAAAATTATACCCTCATGATCCAGTTATCTCCTAAAGACTGGATTGATCACTTAGGAGCCAAGCCTTGTAACACATGTGCCTGGAGGGGAAGAAACTTCATACAAATCACAAGAATTATTTAACTAACCATTTTGCTTATCTTTATGGTGTTCTTCCCTTTAGAAGACATTGATGGCTACTTTTCCTCCTGAACATTTCCAACCACCACTTGTCTTGACAAATGATTCTAAGTGAGGTCTGAAGTCTTTCCTGAAGCAAACCTTTCTTACTTTCAAAGCCATTTCAGATGATGACCTTCCAGACTTCCCAATCCCTCATCTTTTATTTATCTATCTCACTCATCATATCTGATCAGGTTCCTGTTGCGTTTCCTTTCCTGATTTTTCTTTTCATGATCCTCATGATAAACAAAATCTGTATTACCTTATTTTGAAAAGCTGGGAGGAATACAAGCTGGTATGGTTGCTTCCTTATTCCCCATTGCATTTCAATTCCTAGTGCTTTGTCACATTATCTTTCCAAAATATGAATTCCACTGAATCTTTCCACTATGAAGCAACTTTTGTGTTGCCCACAAAATGGACTTCAAATTCTTCAAGGCTATTCAAAGTCTTCTATCATTTCTCCCAATCTCAGTTGTAAAATCTTAGCTCCAGCTCATTTCCTTTATCAACTTCTCACTCTAGTGAGACAGGTGCTCATCAGACTCACCATGTGTGACCAAATTTTACACAATGTGAGAATCTGTAATATAATTTTAACAAGACAGAGACTCATGAGACATAAAATTGAACTTATTTTTACAAATGTGACTGAGTCTCTTGCAACTAGGGCTAATCTAAGTAAAATGGATCAGATAACTTAAATGTGAAAGACAACAATGGTTATTTTTACAAGGAGATGTAATACATGCACATAGAGTAAATAGAAGGAAGGATAGCAGCACATATATTTCATAAAGTCAGAAACAGAAGACTTGAGAGGTTAAATTACTTGATAATTTTCGATGGTTGGGTAGCAGAAATCTTAATTGGTCCTAATTTGAGTCTTACTCTGTTTTCCTGGGCCAAGACTTAAAAAAAAGCAGTAGTGTTTAAAATGAATAAATATGCTTTTACAGAATACTTTAAATAAAAGGGATAACTTTGTTTTAGGTTTCAAAAAGAAAATCATTTTTGAAATGATGACATAAAAATGGCCTATAACCAATCAAAGTAGCCTATATAATATTGTCAGAGAAATTAAAAATACTATTATAAGCCTATAGTCCAAGATAGTGTAATTGATTACTGAATAGTAGAACATATGAGCACAAATTTCAAATTTCCCAGGATTTTCATATTACTAAATAGTCACGTAATATAGATTAAATAAGTTCCCAAAAGAATTGTGCTGAAAGCCTGGTGGTTTTTATATGTAAAGTAAAATATATAAAGGAAATCGGGGCTTAGCAAGATAGATCAACAGGTAAGGCCCTTGCTCACAAGTTGCCAATCTGAGTTTGATCCCTTGGAAGCAACATATGCTGGAAGGAGAGAAATGACTTCTGAAAGCTGGCCTCTAACTTCTATCCCTGCACTATGGTATGTCTCTCTTTTTCTAACTCTCTCCCTTCCTTTTTTTCTCCCTCCCTCTCTTTTCTCACTCTCTCTAATAAATAAGTAAAAAAAAAACATTAAAAAGTAGAAAGCAATCCAGGATGCCCTATGTTATCCTTTGACTTCCAAATGCATGCACATGCACAGTGACAAGTACATATGTACATAACACATGCACACACACACACACACTCAGAGGAGGGCGAGAGAGAGAGAGAGAGAGAGAGAGAGAGAGAGAGAGAATAAAAAAGACTGACTTCTTGTAAGTTGGACTAGAATAAAATTTAAAACATTTTGAATGGGTAAGTGTTGACCTAATTACCTTCTATCTTCTTGGAAAGTAACATAACCTGAAGGAATTCAAGTCTTAGGCATCATCCCAGGTTTCCATGAGGCCTGCTCTAGTTCTTGAATTCTCTAATCTTGGAAATACTGGAGTAACTCTAACTCAGAAGATAACATCCCGGGACACCTTACTTCTCACTACATCCTTGCACAAATCTTCCACTGACAAAAGTGATCGAGGTATGATTTTTCAATTTTTAAGTAGCCTAACGAATAGATCTGTGTACACTGTATGACTTTTTAAAAGTGGGTAAAATTATATAAAATACATATCTTCGCATAGTTTCATTCAAGAAATTAGAAACAGAATATAACATTATGAAGATATATAAAAATTTTTGTTTTAAAAAGTCCAAATTAGGGGCTGGAGAGGTGGCTCAGGGGTTAAGTTTCTGCCTTGCAGGCGGAGGGTCCTGAGTTCAGATCCTAGACCCCATGTATAGAAGCCGGGCGGAAGCGGGGGCGGCCTGCCTTTCTGGTCCCGGGAGGGCGGAGCCTGTGAATCCCGGGGCAGAGTAAACAAGGAGGAGGTGGAGGCGTCCATGGTGGTTCCCGAATCCGTCCGTGGTTCTACACACACACACACATACGTATACACACATATACACACACGGGCACACACGCATACATGCACAATTGAATAAATAATAAATAAAAAAATTTAAAAAATTTAAAAGTCCAAATTAAAACAAGATAGAGAGGAATTTCTTGTAAAAAATGAAAAAAGTTAATCCTACTACATACCAGTGTAACGGCATAACCATATAAGGAAAAATGGATATAAAATAAATGATAAAACTTTTTAGAGAATAATTTTCCAGATTCCAAGGAAACAATAGATATGGATAACATTTATCAATGAATCTTAAAATCATGAGCAATAAGACTAATAGAAAAGCTTACAATGAAAAGGTAGAACTGCACCATTTGAACATACTGACCAAAATCATCAGCAACGTGGAATAGACAAATATGATATGTCTCACATATGATGTAACAATACAAAGAACATGTACATAGCGTTCCTGCAAAAAATGCATATAGTGGGGCTGGAGAGGTGGCTCAGGGGTTAAGCCTCCGCCTTCCAGGCGGAAGGTCCTGAGTTTGGATCCTAGATCCCACGTATAGACGCCAGGCGGAAGCGGGGGCGGCTTGCGCTTCTGGTCCTGGTAGGGCGGAGCCTGTGAATCCCGGGGCAGAAGGAGGTGGAGGCGTCCATGGTGGTTCGCGAGTTCCTCCGTGGTTCTACACACACACACACACACACACAGACACACACACGCGCGGGCACATACACATGCACATGCGCACAGTTGAATAAATAATAATAAAACATGCTCTTTTAAAAATGCATATAGTGAGATCCTGTTTCAAAACAAAACAAACAATAAACTTATTGTGTAGATTAGGCCGAACTTGAATTTGCAGTAATCCTTCTCTCTTTATCTTCCAAGTAGGAGATCACAGGTGTGCACCACAATAGCCTATCTGGCTGTTTTTTGTTTTGTCTTTTTTTTATTTCCTTGAAGCAAGCTTTCGACACTCCTAATTCTCTTATCTTGCTCTTGTTAAACTATGGGCTACCCAATCCAATGCCAGGTATTGGTCTTTTCTTATTTTCCTGATCTTTGTATGCTACAGCACACAGATGAGTTCTCAATTATTTTCTTCATGTCTGTAAATATCATTGCTTTAAATATCACTCACATGCTGTCTACTTGCAGTTCTAGTTTGGATTCTTTCCTTGAACTCCAAATTCACACACATAACTACTCATTCAACGACTAAAATGAATAATACATATCTAAAACTGTCTAGTATTTTTTGGCTCATCCCCCTCCCCCTGTACTTTCTTTTTTTTTTTTAAGAAGTGATTTGATTTTATTTTTAATTTTTTAAATTTATTATTTATTCAATTGTGCATGTATGCGTGTGTGTGTGTGTGTGTGTGTTTGTGTGTAGAACCACGGATGAATTTGGGAACCAGCATGGACGCCTCCACCTCCTCCTTGTTTACTCTGCCCCGGGATTCACAGGCTCCGCCCACCAGGACCAGAAATGCAGGCCGCCCTCGCTTCCGCCCGGCGTCTATACGTGGGGTCTAGGATCCGAACTCAGGACCTTCTGCCTGCAAGGCAGAGGCTTAACCCCTGAACCACCTCTCCAGCCCCTCCCCCTGTACTTTCAATAGATGCCCCCATATCCAAAAGAGATAGCCTTACTTTGGGAGTTCTTTGAGTCAACAAGCTTGGAGTTAGTTATCTTTATCTCTTCTCTTTCTTTTATGGCAAATTTTCAGTTCTACAGTGAAATGATTGTTCATAATCCTATCAGTTTTTCCTCTGGCCAATGCCACCATTGTCTTTCACTTTGATTTTGCTAAGCTCTTATCGGACATCCCTGCTTCTACTTTTGCCATCTCATATTGTCCACACAATAGCAAGATATATCTTTACAAAAATAAGTCATAATATATCATCCTGCATCCCACACCATTCAGACTAAAACCTCACAAAACTCTGATAATCTAGTCTCTGATTTCGTGTGTTTTCTTACTTTAACTACTGTGATGCAACCATACTGGCTGTCTTCATCTTTGTCCCAAATGCCAGGTGATTCCTACCTCAGTGTCTCTCCCTTGCCTGGACTATTCTTTTTCCAGATAACTGAATGGCTCACTTCCTAGTTCTTAGCTCTCTTTTGGCTTCTGTACGTGTTCTCTCTCTCTCTCTCTCTCTCTCTCTCTCTTTCTCTCTCTCTCTCTCTCTGGATCTCATATATCCAAGCTGGTCTTGAACAAATTGTGTCACTGTGGGTAACTATCAATTCCTGATCCTCCTGCCTCCCTCTCCCAGGACAAGGACTACAGTCTTGTTTCACCATACCTGATGAGAAAGCCCTTCTTGTAAACTCTGTGTTTTCTATTCCTATATGGGAACACACATGGTTGGTTACCTCATGAAGAAAAGATGTTTATTTAGTTCATAATTGGGGAGGTGAAAACACAAACATCATGCTGCTAGCTCTTATAAGAACTTCTTGATGTATCATATTAAATCGAGTGATGGTGAGGGTTAGTTAACTGGTAAACTGATACCTAGGAGGTGGACCTCAGGCACACCTGAAATGAATTCTCCAAGTTAAGGTTAGTCTCTGGGCACACATGATTGTCTTAATTTCATTAATAGATGTAGAAGAACATCCCATTGTGGATATACCATTCTCTAGGCAAGTGATCTGGGATTGTACGAAGGTTGGGAATGTGTACTGTGAAGTTTGCGTGGATTTGTTGGTTACTTTCTATCTTAATTGTGGATGCAGTGCGACCAACATACCAGGGAAGTTTCAGGGAGAGCTTTACTACTAAGGCTTTGAAAGCCAAGAAAGCAGTGCTGAAAGTCATCTACAGCCACAAAAAGAAGATTTGCACATCACCCACCTTCTTGTTACCCAAAACCCTGAGGTTTAGGAGGCAGCCCAAATACCCTCAGAAGTGTGGCCAGGAGAAACAAGCTTGATCACTATAACATCATCAAGTTCCCCTTGACCATGAGGAAGATAGAAGACAACAACACACTTGTGTTCATTTTGGATGTCAAGGCTAACACCACCAGATAAAACCAGATATCTATGGCATTGATATGGCCAAGTCAGTATGCTAATTAGGCCTGATGGAGAGAAGAAAGCTTATGTTTGACTAGCCCCTGATTATGATGCTTTAGATATTTCCAACAAAATTGGAGTCTAAACTTGAGTCCAGCTGCTAATTCTAAACACACATCTTTTTCATGATAAAAAAAAAAAACCTAGGTAACATTGATTTTTATGAGATTTGAGACTAGGTCAGTCAGGACTACAGTTGCTTCTGGGATGGATGAAGAGATTGTCTGTAAAGGACCACAAGGTGTCTAGGGAGAAGTGTAAAGCAGGTAAAAAGCATTTGCCCCACAAGCCTAATGATCTGAGTTCAATTCCCAGAAACTATATCCCCTCCCCCAGTTAGATGTGGATACACAGAGATATCTATCTGAAATATCAGAACTCCTGTAGTGAAATGGAAGGTGGAGATAAGAGGCTCTGCCAGAATCTGGCCTGGGTATGCTGCACATTGACATGCACAGAGAGACCTTGCCTTAAGAAAGTAGAAGACAACATGCTGGGGAAATAGCTCAGGGGTTAAAAAAAAAAACAACTTTGCCTCACAAGCAAAAAGACCCGAGTTCAGACCCCAGTTCCCACTTAAAAATCTGGGCAAAAATGGCTGCAATTCTACATTTCCAACCCTGGAGGTTGGACCCTGAAAAACCCCAGATCAAAGCATTAAGGAGATAAAGTAATCTAGAATGGTTCTAGAAGTCACCCTTGGGTCTCCACAGGCACATACTTCAAGTGGTCTTGTATACACACACACACACACACACACACACACACACACACACACACGAAAGTAGAAGGCAATAGCTTACTTTCAAAAGTTGTCCTCTGACTTCTTCATGCATATTATGGAATGAACATCCTCTGTCTCTCTGTCTCTCTCTGTCTCTCTCTCTCACACACACACACACAAAGATTTTTTTTAAAAAGATCACAAGGAAACTTTTAGGGGTGATAACCCATGATGTCTGTGTATTTCAGGGAAAATATCCTTTTGTTGATTTGTTGTGATGATTATATTAATGTATACATTCCACTAATATTCACTGACATATTTGAAATGTTCATCTTACTACAAATAAATTATAGCACGATTTTCAAAAATAAAAAAGAATGCCCTTCAGACATCTTTTTAAAAATTTGCATGTAATATCGCTTCTCGGCCTTTTGGCTAAGATCAAGTGTAAAAATTTGCATGTATTATATGTGAGTGGTGTGTACATATGTAGGTGCAGGTGTGCACTTGCTGTAGTGGGTACATGTGGAGATTGAAGGACAACCTGTGGAATCAGTCATCATCTTTTCACCTCTTTCAGGAAAGGGCCTCTGGCTGGCCCCAAGGTTTCTGGAGACTGTTGTTTATCTACCTCCACTTCCCTTAAGTGCATAAGGATTACAGACTCTTACACCACTGTGTCCAGGTTTTTTTTTTTTTTTCAAAAATTTTTTTATTATTATTATTTAATCAACTGTGCGCATGTGCGTGTGTATGTGCACGTGTGTGTGTGTGTGTGTGTGTGTGTGTGTGTGTGTGTGTGTAGAACCACGGACGAATTGGGAACCACCATGGCCGCCTCCACCTCCTTCAGCCCCGGGATCTATACGTGGGATCTGGGATCCGAACTCAGGACCTTCCGCCTGCAAGGCAGAGGCTTAACCCCTGAACCACCTCTCCAGCCCCTGTGTCCAGGTTTTACATGGGTTCTGGGAGTTCAAACTTAGATTGTAAGGTGTGGCAAGCTTTTTAACCTGCTCCCTGACTTCAACCATTTTTTTTTTCTTCTGGAACATTTCTTTTGTTGCCATAATCATTTGTGTTTATGAAGAAAGACTAAGAGAATTGCCTGTAATATTGTTGAGCTAGTGAATTGCTACAGTAATTGCTTCTGCAGACTTCTTGTTATGTTAGAAAATCAATTTCTATTTATTTTAATTGCCATGAAGAAAAATTGAGAAAATGGTAAATATATATTATGTAGAGAGTTTTAAATGATTACTGATGTTATGATTTTATATTCTGTGCTTTTTTTACATTTTTAATCTCCCCAAAAGGGATTCTACAATGGCTCAAAGTGGTTTGTTGTCATGGAAGGCTTTATACTGGCATATTAAGAAAACTTTCCTTGCTATTGATTAAATATTAGTAATAAAGTAAAAAATACTTATAAAACATAAGTATAGTTTTAAAAATAAACAAGAAGACAAAGAACAAAATGTCAAATAACTTTTGTTTATAACTTTAGTCCCTAAAAAGGAAAAAAACAGTTGCTAACACAGAAATTATATATGCCACAAAAGTTCAGATTCCTTACCACAAAATAATTGTAAGGACAAGTATTTGTAGAATGCTCTCCAAATACCTGTTATCAGTATATCTTTATATACATTATCTCAATGTACTTCCAACAATTCTATGGGATTATCTCCATTTTGACATGATGCATTACAGAGAATTTGTTAAGCAACCTTGTCAAGATCATGAAATCATAAGTAGTGTAGGCAGTCCTTAATCCTAGTCTGTTAGCCAGGAAAGCTGACTGCCCTTTAATCATATTTACCTTTCCCATGTAACAAGATAACAATATCACATTTTTTTCTGGGTTGAGGCCAGGGTTATTTCTAAACATAGATTTGAAAACAAACTTGTCAATTTTGACCTCATAGGGTATTACAGCCTATATTGTTCAGCAATTCCTATAGTTTAATATAGATTCTTTGTCTCTATAAGAAAGATGTAAGGTTATGGAAATCAAGTTTATATCCAATTTTCCCTCAGGAAATTAAGTTACGAGATGTGTCTAGGTAAACAGACCTGGAGGTCTCACATTAGCTATGTTCATAGTTAGGAAACTGATGAAAATCTATGTTTCTCAAAGAGTATTGCTTAAACAGAAGGCCTTCTCCTCACCCAAGACCCCATTTAGAGTTTTAAGATATCTCCAATGCCCTGGATCAACTAATAGTCTTACTCTAAGCATGATGCCTTGCAAGTTTATTCTAGAGATATGAAAAGTAGTGATTAGTGGTTTGCTATGGTATAACTGATTGAATACTCCTGCCTCTAGATCCAATGTTTAGGAGGAATGAAGATTGGAATGAAAGCTAGCATTTGTTTTATGCTTGTATATAGCACACATCACTGTTTATGGGTTTTATTTTATTTCATTTAATTTAATCTTCATAACAATCTTGTGAAAAATATATCATTAGCAATCAAATCTTACAAATAAATAAATGGAGAGTGAGAGAATTGAAACATTTTTCCATTATTATATGAGTAATAAGTGACAAAAATTGGAGTTTGAACCAAGATCTAGGTTATTATAACGTCTGACTAAAACTAGAAAAAAAATAATAATAGTCAAAGTATACTGAGATTCTAAAACTCAAAAATACAATCTTCAGATTCTTCAAATTCCATCAACTAGGGCTGGAGAGACAGCTCAGGAATTAAAACTCTGCCTCACAAACAAAAGTTTCTGAGTAAAAAAAAAAAATTTTCTGAGTTTGGATCCCAGATCCCATGTAAAAATGTCAGGTGGAAATGATGGTGGCCTGAACTTCTGGTTGTGGTGGTCAAAGCCTGGGAAATCCCGAAGTGAAGCAAAAAGGAGGTAGAAGCAATCCAGGTGGATTCCCAAAGTCAACCTTGGTCCTCCACAGGGATACACAGTGCCCTCTTTCTCTCTCTCTCTCTCTCTCTCTCTTTCTCACTCACTCACTCTCCTCTCTCTCTCTTTCTCTCTCTCACACACACACACTAAATAAATAAATAAATAAATAAAAATTTAAAAATTCATCAACTAGGCATTCACTTTAAATCAGACAATTCTTCATAAGAAGAACCCCCTCAAGAAATTAATAGTCTTTTTAAAGTAGAAATTGAGTTATCTGATTAAAAAAAAAAAAAAGGACCAAAATTTTGAACAGGAGAGGCCTGTAGTTAAAAAGGACACATTTTAGTCACTTCCTGGGTGAGGGTTGTACTGGTTACTCTTCTCTGTTGCTGTGAGACAAGACTCAAGCTCAAGTAATTTAAAGAAAGAAAGGAAGATTTATTCAGCTTACAGTTTCAGAGAGGAAATATAATCCTTCATGGTGCAAAAAGCATGACTGACTGGCAGAAACTGAGGTGGTCTAAGTCATGTCCGTCATGGCAACTCAAAACTACAAAACTGCTAGAGCAGACTCACTAACTGAAGTAGGGTGGAGCTAGCCCACCTCAAGTCCATCCTCTCTATTTTCTTCCAGTAAGGATCCACCTCCTAAAGGTGCCATGACCTTCCCAAACAACTAATGATTGGAACATGAGCCTGTGGGGGTTGACTCACATTTCAAACCATGACGCTCTGACCGCCCCCCCCCAGGCTCATTGCCATTGCATTAAGCAAACCATACTCAGTCAAACTTTAAAAGTCCCATAGACCACATCGGTAGTTTCAACATAGTCCCAAAATACAAAGTCCAAAGCCTCCTGTAAAATCAAAAGACAAGTTACATACTTCCAACATACAATGGCAAAGAATAAGCATTTCATTCCAAAAGGAAGGAAGCCAAAAAAGATTGGTCTGCAACAAAAACCAAAAACCAGCAGGCAGGACAAACTCCAAATCCCGCAGTTCCATGTCCAAAAGAAGAACCTCTTGGTGAAACCATATCAGTTCCAAAGGGCTTCTGTTTCCCCCTCAGGTGTAGTGACCTGCAGAACACATCATTCTCTTGGGTTGGCTCCTCCCATGATGTACAGCTTTCTTTGGCAAATGCCCCATGTTGGTTCTGATATCTCTTTACTTCTCAATGGCAAACTGAGCTTTAACTCCACAGCACAAAATGCCCTTCCAGGGTTTCTCTGCAGTCTTTCTGCCACACACTGTCTGAATTCAACCATTTCCTAAAATCTTGGAGGTGGGATCCACGACCTCCTCTGTCTTGAATCTTTGATGCCTCTAAAACCAGTACTATGTGGACAGTGTTGTCAAGTTCTGCTATAACCTCTAGGAGATCACCACCCATCACAGTTGATTCAGCTTCTCTGTGCTGACTCTGAGAAGAATCTTTAAGTTGGGCAGAATGTCTCTTGGGCCTTTGCTTTAGAGTAGTAGCAGCAGAAAATTCCTTTGGAGCTCTTCCTTTCATCTTTTACCTTACAGAAGAATTTACATTATTATGGGTGAGAACCTTCCTTGAGGATCTTGCCCTCAGGCCTCTTCTAAGTATCAGATGAAGAACAGGGTTTGGCTCACTGGTGAAGCTAATCTCCTTAAGAATAACTACCACTTGCTCTTTCTCCTTTTGGTTTAACTTTTCAGGTTTGTCATTGCATTTTTCATCATTAAACCTCACAGTTTTTTATTTCTTTTTGCCTGATTCTTTGCTCCTTTTCCTCATAACTCTGAACAAGAGCATTAAAAAGTAGCCATGATAAAATATCAAGATCACATTGACTTGAAACTTCCTCCTTTAAGCACCCGAATTTCAGGCAAGCTTTCAGGATGGGGGTAAAACTTCACTAAACTCTCAACCAAAGCAGCACTCCATTTTTCCCTAGTACAGTTCCCAATACAGTCTCTGCTCCCTTCTAGACCATCACAAGCAGGGCTTCTACTGTCTGAGTCTCTCAAAGTATTACTGTCCTCCAAGCTCACTAGAATGGCCTTTGGTCCCATTACCAAGACACAAAGGCTTTTCCAACACAAAGTCCCAATGTTCTCTGTATTGTTCCTAACAAATATACCCACAGGCTTCCAAGTCACATCACAGTGATGGCCATTCTTCTCTATGGGTACCAACTTTTCTCAGCTTCACAAACACTTACTGGTACCAGATCCTCTTAGTATTACAGCAAAAATCCACTTCTCTGGTACCAATTTGTGTATCAATTACTCTTTTCTTTTGCTGTGAGATGAGATTCAAACCCAAATAATTTAAAGGGAGAAAGGAAGATTTATTCAACTTATGGTTCTAGAGGGGAGATATAGTCCCTTATGGAAGAAAAAGCATAGCTGGCTGGCAGAAACCGGAGGCAGTCGAAGTCATGTCTATCAATGAGACTCAAAACTGCAAAACTGCTAGAGCAGACTCACTAACTGAAGTAGGGTAGGGTGAGCCAACCTCAAGGTCCACCCCCTGTGACTGTCTTCTTCCAGCAAGGATCCACCTCCTAAATGTGCCATGACCTTCTCAAACAACTAAAGATTCAAACACTTGAGCCTTTGGGGGACAACTCACATTTCAAACAATGTAAGAATTTAAGGTGTAGAAAGGGAAGTGGATAGGAGAAAATTTTAGGAGTAAGGACAGAAAAGCAACTAAGACCAATATTTTTAGTAAGACTTTGGTGCCAGTGTTAAGTGTGTCAGCATGTGTGTGAAAGGCTACAAATCTATTTCTTTACAATCAGCTCACTTTTCTGTCTAAATAATGAGTGGTAATAAAAAGTTTAACTGTATTTAAGGAGTTGAAGTCTACAGAAGACAGACATTTTGGAAGGAAGCTGGTTCCTCAAGCTTTGCTTACCTAAATATTCTGCCATCCAATTACAATTCCCTTTGCTGAGAAAATAAGTCAAAGGAGAAGAAAAAAACACTGAGTTCGTATATTTTCAGAGCCTAATGTATTCATTTACTAGGACTGTCCTATGGAAGAACAACAAGCTGGATAACTTCACTTGACATCGTTCTTGTATCTCTTCACATAATCTAACATGGATAGAGATTCATATCTATCTCTGTTTCCAAATTTTCATTTTTTATAAGGATATGTTCTATATAGCTAAGTTGGTCTGCATTCTAATGACCTCATCTTTTAAAAAAATTTATTTTTACCAAGAGAAAATGGTGGAGGCCTGCATTTCCAGCCCTGGTAGGCAGAACCTGTAAGATCCCAGAGCGAAGCAAAAAAGGAGGAAGGAGCAATCCAGGATGATTCCCGAAGTCACACTTGGTCCTCCACCAGGATAGACAGTGCCCTCTCTCACACACAAACACACACATACACAATAAATAAATAAAGTTAAAAAATTTATCTTTTGGTAGACACAAAGTTGTACATATATGTGGGGTACCACCTTACATGTTTCCATACATGTAAGCATTATGCAATGTTAATCAGTGTAAACATACATGTCACTTGTTTGTAGTGCCACTTATCACTTGAAAGGGTAAGTTTTGTCATTTATCACTTGCTTGTAAAAACATTAAAAATTATTTCCTGTAGATTTTCTGAAAAATGCAGTATAGTATCTTTATTCACCCCACTATGTGCTGCCAGTTCACAATACTGAGTATTAGGAATTCATTATGTTTTGAGAAGCCATATACAATTTGTAGCACTAACAGATAGTTAATGGAGCATAACCTTTTCTTGGAACTTTTTTTTCCTCGAATATTGAGTCCATTTTGTGGACTCTAAAATCAGAAAACAACATGGAAAATGTTTCACTAAAAAGAATTAGTGCAAGTTTAGTCCTTAAAGTATTCATTCATTCATGTGTTCACTTCATTTTTCAAACACACTTACAGTGTTAATGTATCATTATGTATGCTTGTGCCTCCTCTGGTTGACCAGCTCTCAGGAAGATCTGGCATTTAACAATGTGGATGTAATATTCATAGCTACACTGAATTCTCCTTTATTAAATTTTCAGATAAGAGAATTTTTAAAGATGCCCAAGCCAGAAAAAGATAAATATCAAAAGAGACAATACCAAGTGTGCCACTTAGGTAGAGATTTCAACTTTACAAGTGAGGGCTGAACTCTGAGAACATCTGTGAAGGATTAAGGTAAGCCTGAGCAACCCTGCAGGAAATTGTCTGATTGGTGTGGGAAGACCCAGCTTGTAGTGAATAGGACCATTCCCTGGGAAGGCAGACAAGATAGAGAGCGCTGGTTTGGTAATTTACTTTACTTTGACAGACTCCCGGTGTCATGGTTTGAAATGTGATCTAAACACAGAATCATGTGTTTGGAAAGGTCATGTCACCTTTAGTAGGTCGAGTCTTGCTGGAGGAAGGCATTCATAGGGGGTGGGCTTGAGGTGGACCTCCTAGAGAAGTCTGCCTTTGAAACAAGCAGTCTTGCAGCTTTCAGCCTCCAAGATGTTTGCAGTGACCTAGGCCTCCTCCATCTTTTGCCAGTAAGCCATGTCACCTCCACAGTGAAAGACTATATCTCCCCTCTGAAACCGTCAGCCAAATCAATCTCCTTTTTCCCTCTAACTTTCTTGCCTTTGGGTGTTTTCTCACAGTAACAGAGAAAAGTAACCATTACACTCATTCTAATAGATGAAGAGTTTTGCCCCTGTCTCAGCAATTCTTGTGGATATGGTGTGGACAGATCTCTTGGTTCTAGGGGTTGATATGAAATATCCTACCAAGCTGGAATATGAACAGTAACCAGAATTGTAAGAAAAAATAAAACTCCTTGTTCTTTGAAGTTGTTTGGTCATGAATTTTTTGACAATATGCAGACAAATTCCAATATCGAGTAAGAGATACTATAAAAATTTTATGAGGGGAAGAAGAAACTAATAGTAAGAAAATGGGAGAGGAAAGGGAAAAATATGAGAAGTAAAGATGGTCAAAATGAATGATATACTTGAAAGAAACAGTCTTTGAGAAGCAGATCAAATGTACAAAGTATATATGATAATAAAAATAAAACTGTGGAATAAAGGTAATCTATAAGTGATAATAAAGTATGAGAAACTGAAATCCATCTGTCTGCAAAAGGTATAAGTCTATGTAAGATGTCTTTTGGAATGAGGCTACCTAGGAATTTTAAATTAGAAGGGTTTTGATTGGAGATTAAATCATAGCTGAGGTCAGGGGTGAAATGTTAATCTGATACTGGGAGATTTAGCAAATCTCCCTGTTTTTTTTTTCCAATTATTGACTTCCAGAATACCAGACAAATATTCTCAGAGGGCACATTACAAGAATTCTGTCTGGGAAAATGCCATATTAAAAAAAGACAAGATCTTGGTTAGAAGCCCACATGACTCAATATCCTTGGCAAATCACTCATAGAAGAATCCATACATCCATGAACCTTTGAAACATACCCGTTCAAAAAGACAATAAAAAATTACCAGAAATACAAAGGAAACTTTTAACAAGGGAGATAGGGCCCAATAAATAAACTAAAACAAAGCATTTAGAAAATACAGGCACAGGTGCACTATGTGAAGAAAAGCAATTCTCAGCATACA
Organism: Typhlomys cinereus; assembly: GCA_023101885.1. NCBI lineage: Eukaryota > Metazoa > Chordata > Mammalia > Rodentia > Platacanthomyidae > Typhlomys > Typhlomys cinereus. The sequence continues at coordinate 3,969,219 of JALPQD010000050.1, read as the reverse complement.
TAATGAAATGCCCAAGAAAGAAGGCAACACAAAGCCAAAACATAAAATTTAATGACTGGGAATATGATCTTGGAAAATAAAACAGAATAGTGAAAATTAAATATTCAATGGGATGGTAGAAAGATAATCTTTCCAGAAATTTGGAGAAAAGAAAGCAGAGAAGGAAATAGATATGAAAAAGCAAGGAACTTGAAGACTCAACTAATCGGAGTTTTAGAAAGTGATCATAAAAAAGGAAGAGGGAATAATTTTTTAAACAAACGTGAGAGAAACTTCCCAAAATAAAGAACATGAAATTCTACTTTGAAATAGCCCACAAATTGTCTAGCATAAAGAAGAAAATCATACATTAGGGTGATGGCTGATCAATTACAGAGATTTTATATCCTCATTTCCCTGACTCCTCCTTCCTTATCCTTATTTTAGAAAAACAACTGCTCAGTTAAATTCAACCCTCTCCCCACCCCAACCCCTGTCAGCCAAATGGAGCTGCACAAAACCTCTGTTAACTAACATCAGGGGTTATATTTCCAAGTTCAAGGTGTAAGAAACTCAGTGACCACTTAAAATATCTCCTCTCCCATCAAACTCAGACCTTGATTCCTCACTTATAAATCTTACTCATTTGCTGAGAAAAGTTTTGCATCAGTCAAAAGATATTCATCACAACCTTCTACCACCTCAATCAGGGGACCCATGTGCTCCTTTCTTTTTATTACTTTTGATGGTCTGTCCTAGGAAACACCAACTTTTCCATTGCATCAGAGAATTTCATCCATGCTGACTACTCAAGAAGTTTGCTCCAACATTTACCCTTTCTCTCCTGTATCACATAATTTTCTTGTTCTATCATACCATTTTTCATTTGAGTACATGCATGTGTACTCTGGCTTTCCATGTGTGCACGTGTGTACATACACTTCTGTATGAAACAAATATTCTCTCAACTTTTCTTCTCCAGTGACTGCTCCATTTTCTTCTCTTTTTAAGCAATACGCCAGTCATTTCCAATTTCTCTCTATTAATTCACACTTAAACATATCTAGCAACACTTTTAAGCCCATTATTCTATGGAAACTGGTCTACCCAAAGTCTTTGATGAGCTCCATGAGGCCACTGTATGGCTCCCTCTTTCTTGGTGTGTCGGCAGCATTTGTCCTAGATGACCAGCTCTCTCATCTTTGAGAAACTTTTCCACTTGACTAAAGGACATTCCACATTTAGCTAGTTTTTCTTCTTAGCTTTCTGACTGCTCTTTCTCTATCTTTTTATTTAGTTGACTTTCATCTCTTCAATCTCTATCAGTTGGAGAATCTTACACTGTGTCTTCACATTCTCTAGAGGTGATCTTATCTAGCCATGCAACTTTAAATACTATGAATATATCAAGAGATCTCAAAGCTATATCTCAGCTTACATATCTCCTGCATGTCTATTTGACTTATTTCTGTCTTTGACTTGTCCCTTAGTGTGTTCTCTCTGTCCCAAAATTTATGGATATTGGCGTGATTTGCTCTCACATTTCCTAGATCTTCATTCAAAATTCTCTTCTAGGAAGGCCTTTTCCTCAAAATTTTAGCCATAACATTATGTATCTATTTCTGTGATTTGGTATGTATGACATCTAATATATTACATATTTTACTTATTGTGTTCATCATTGGTCACTCCACTAAAATGCAAGCAGGAATTTTATCTATTTTTTTTCTAATGAAGCAATCCCCAGAAACTAAAACCAATTCTGGGACATTTAATAACTCCTCAGTAAATATTCTGAGTGAATGTTCTATAACTGAGAAAAGAACTGATAAAGGGATCACAAAGTGGTACTAATTTTCTCAAATTGGAAACTGATAAGTGAAAGATCATTGACATTAAAAATGATGGGGGAAATTATTTCCAGTCGTTCTGGATTATGTACTGACAAAACTAATGAAGTATAGTGGTAAATTAAAAATTCAGATTGGCAAGATTCAAAAAATATTTTTTCTTAGGAAGCAATGAGATGACATATCCACCATAATGAAGAAGAAAAGAAAAAACAGAAAGACATAGCTTCCAAAAAACAAAGATAAGAAACAACACTGGTGAGAGTCAAGGGGAAAATACAGATTGATGACAGATTTTACATGCTGACAGACATACAGAATGTCTGAAGTAAAATTGGCCCAGATATGAGCCAGAAGTAATGCCACCATAAAAGAAAGAACTATAGCTTCCTTGACATATGTGCTCATAATGAGAAGACTTCTATAGTCTGCTGTTGTAGAGTTCAAGAAGAATTAGTCACAGGAAACAGGAAATTAAACAACACCATACATTACTTATCAATATTTTCATAGTCCTATTAACAGTCAATGCCATATATCATAAGATTTAGAATACTATTTGACTTTTAAAATTATATAAATGTAATCTTATTGAACATCTAAATGTAAAAATGTGATTTAAACCAAGAATTAGTGTTGTGTAATTGTCATTTAGAGCTATACAGGTTAAAAAAAAAAGGGACTAAATAAAGATGCAGAAATTAGCTTTTTCTGAAAAGTGGAATTGAGGGTTTTATCAGTCATAGGCAGTTTTTTCTTATAATAACAATAAATGACCAATATCCGACTCATGGCAGAGGTTGGCTTAATGAATTTCTGTGAACCAGATGTAGGACCGAGAAATAATTTGAATTGGTTGGCTGTCACTAAGTCATTGTCACAAAATATATACTCTGACACAGCTACTTAAGAAAATGGGCCAACCATGCTTTAACATCATGATGTCACAATTGCTTGCCATTCCAAAAACTTAGATCAGTACCTTAATGGTAGTAAAAGGTGTCTGTTAGCTTAAGAGGAGCTATACAAATGTTGTAATACAAATTCATAGTTGTCTACTAGAACAGAAATGATCTTCTTGAAGAATTATTCCTTTATGTTCTAATCTTAATTGTAGGGGCAGATTTTCTCTAATACAAAGTAGAGTCATATGAATTCTGATACAGAAATAGTGAAGCAATATCAATGATAGGTAAGTGTATGGTCAGAATTTCTTCATGGAAAAGAATATTGGTTTCTATTTTTAAGAAATGTTCATGTTTCATGAATACCTGAAATTTCTTTCAAAAATTTACATACTATTTTAATATGCAGCAAAACTTTGCACATGTATAAAGGATAAAATGCTGTGATATAATGAATAGCATTGAACCCACCATTCAATTCAGGAATAGGAGCATTACCAAGTATTAGTAACTTTCTGAGGATTTCTTTCTATACCCCATCCACATGCATATAATGTCATTCTCACTTCAATATTCCTTGTTATGTATCAAATTAATTTCCTCTGTATTTACTCTTTGGAGATTAAATACAACATATTTACTTTCATTCATAAATAAATGAATATAGTATTTGGATCTGCAAGATCAAGTTGAAACTCCACCTCTGCTGCAGCTATATCAACTATGTAACTAGATATGTTTTAACTTTTAAAACCTATAATTTCTTCATTTTTGCAGGGTCCTAATTTTAACTTCCAGTGTTATTGTAAAATGCAGTGAGTGATTGTATACCAAGCACTGATTATCTAATTTTTACAGCAATTTAACAATTTGAACTTAGACTCTTTCCTGCAATGTGTAAAGGAAAGATAATTGAAAGTCTGGTATATTTCTTTATTTACTAAAACTTGTTTCAAAAATAAAGTATTCTGGAAAAGAAATATTGCAACCCTGTTTTTTTCTGAATATTTTAATAACAATCTGGTCACCTGAATGAATTTTTTGGTGAGCATCAATCCCAAGACTTCATAAATGCGGTACCCCCTAATGATTTTTGATTGACTGTGCATATATTAATTGTCTTGGAGGCTAAATGTCCTATTTGTTAATGAATTAAATCAGCTTTAGAAGACTAATAGGCAAAGAAAATAAAAGTCAAACAATACCAAGAAATGTCTGCAGGATATTAATTTAGTTTAGATCTACTGTTTAGCCAAGACAGCATCATAGATACTCATGAAGCAGGCAATGCCTTGGGAAATTATTTACTTTAGTCTTTAGGTTTTTTAAAAAATCCATTTTTCTGTTTTAAGGAAAAGAAACCAGAATTGAGCCATTACAATAAAGCAGTCCAGAAAGCTTCCAGTTAATCTATCACCATGGTAGCAGCTTCCGGGGGAGCATTCAGTATGTATTATTCAAGTGATCCAGAGATTGACTCCTACATTTGTACAAGGAGACTTGTTTATCAGAAAAGATGTAAAATTGATTCACTTTGTACTTCTGAATTTCACAAAATGTTAACTCTTTGAGAAGACCATTGTGTATAAAATTCCAGGACAACTTAAAGATAGCTAGCATTAGAGAGCTACAAGTATAAACTCAATGCAACAGGAACGAGAATTGATAACTTAAGCTTAAAGCTACCTAACGTGATATTGATGCTAGAAATGATGGTAATGTCAGCCATGATAACTGTGTTATTATAAAGAAACTAGCAAAGGCCCTGAATATTGATATTACATAAAGTTTTTAATCCTTGTAGTGTATTTCACACCCATTCATAAAGAGATTTGTCATCTTATTTTATATGACATGCTTCCTCTATTGTAGCCATTATTTTGACTCATAACTGTGGTGAATTATGTCAGCCTCTTTTAATCAAAAAATGCAATTGGGGATAAATCTTAAGAGAGAGGGGATAGTAGGACACATATGATATGAAAGTAGAAGGGTGTAGTGAGAGTATAAGCAGGGATGAGGTGGGAAAGAGGGGAGATGGAGGGTGGAGGAAAAGTTAACCAAAACTAAAAGTGCATGAAAAAGCCATATGGAAATCCACTATTTTAAGTACTTTTGTTTGTTGATAAAAGATATTTCTACCATTACAAATGGCCTGCAAATGACGTAAGTAATTTTAGGCTTAGGACTCTTAACTTCAACATTTAAAAAGTATTTTACCTTATATTCCACAGCAATTGACTTTCCAATCTAAAAAGAAGTTGAATTGATGGTTGCAAAGACAGAAGAGAATACTCTTGGGAGTCAGAATTCTTTGTGCTATAAACTGGGCAAGTGTTAAGTTGCTTTAATATACAAGATACATAGTCTTAAAATGATTGTCTAGTCTAATAGTGTAATTATATTTCTGAAAATGGTTAAATTTGCCTAATAGAAAATAGGTAACATTATAAACTGTACATCATTTGGAAATAGATTTGAAAACTTATTTCGAAGATTGGAAGTGTTTTTCTTTTTTTGTGCATGAGTGCTTATGAGTGTGTGTGTGTACAAGAAGGCACTTCAGTGTGTATTCCTATGGAAGTCCAAGAGTGACCTCAAGAATCTTTCTGTATTGCTCTACCTCTCTGTTGTGTTGCTCTGAAGCTTCCCAAGCTCCACCTTCTAGTGCCAGAAATTTTTTTTCTAGGCATTTTTGTAAAATGTGGGATCTGGGAATCCTAACTCAGGTCCTTTTCTATGAGGCAAAGACTTTAAGTTATCTCCCCAGCTCTGGAAGTGTTTTTCAAGTATTAAAACAATGAAATATACATCCATGAAAATAATATTAACACTTTAATAATGAAAAAATAATTAATAATTATGAAGCTCTTAAAACTTTTCAAAAATATTTTCACCTATATTTTACATATTTTATATTTATTTGACATATATATATGTCAAATCCTTTATGTTGTGGTCATAACTTAATTCTCAATGAAAACAAAGATAAGTAAATTTGTCAAAAGAAATCTTAAGTAAACCAGAAAAAAAATTCACACTCTTACACGCTTCCTTACAAGGCTGTCACAAATGCATGCAGATCATCAGCTCAGCATCAATTCACTGATGCTTTCCTTTGCCCTCCCCAGGAATTCATATCAGTTTCTCTTCTGAAGATGCTTATACATCCACACAGCCATACAAATGAGCTGACACTCAGTTCTCCAGAACAATAGTAATAATACATACCACCAAGAGAAGGTTGTCTTTGTTTCCTGGATCTAGGAGTGGCACAGCATATGGTTTGACAGATCTTAACTTCCAAGCATCTATTTTTAGACATGATGATTCTTTAGCCTTATCTTTTAATGAAAGAATTTGTTTAGCTGATACTTGCCTTCACAATTGTGCTCTAGCTAGAAAGCAAGCAGCTTCATCAGGTTAGCAACTGGTGAGCTGAATAATTTAGACTGTAGGAGTAATGTGTCTATGGAAGAAATTCAAGTAGGGATTTAGATAATGCAAGCAATTAATTAAGTGATCTTAGAATACTTGCTTCACAATGGATAATTTATATTCGTACTAAAAATACGTGTAGATCACAAATCATGATTATGATGCTCCCAAAGAAACCGAGAGCATATTTTTTCTTTGCATAATAAGCAAAACCAATTGTTTAATGTACTTTAAAAAACATTTAAAATTCTTTTCATATTCCCTGGTATTGTACTTGTGGGTTAAAATAGAGCACAGAGTTAAGTTTGGGCTTATATTTAATGCCAGAGAAAAGGAATGGGTCTTGGAGTGCTTACCTTTAGTTAGACAAGTATTTGAATTTTAAAAGCACTTTTATAAAAATTTTTCTAGACATAACAACAGAGATTTCTATTTAGATTGTCATAGTAATTGATTACAAGGGTGCCTCACTATGTCACTGGGAAAAAACATGTTAGAGTCTGCTAGTCCACAGGACAGAGTAGGAAATTTCACCTCAGCCAAGGCTTGGAAGTTGAAATCTAATCAATACAAATGTTGAAGGCTTAAACTAAGCCTTCACATTTCTGTTTCTCTGTTCACAACTTGAGAAGTTAGGAACTTGAGAAGTGGACTTATTATAAAGTATTCTCCAGTATTGTGCTAGTTATGCTCATGCAATTCTGTTTGCAGGTAGTTTTGGCTCCAAAAGTTTCATACTAAGAGTAAGATTTCTATTTAAAATTGTTATTAATATCATAGATGGTGTAAATGTTTTGAGAACAAAGAACAAAATGGAATGCAATAAAAAGAAAGAAAAATAAAACTACAAGACTGTTAAAATATTAAATCAGAAAACTGAACGTTTAAAATAATGCTCATGTTACCGTGCTATATTATTAATTGCTGTTTTCTCTCTGATATTCTTTCTTTTCTTTTTTTCTTTCCTGTTCTAGTGCTGTGTTTGTTTGCTTGCTTGATTTTTTGAAATCTAGTCTCATTGTGTTGCCTTGAACATATCTTCCTGCTTCAGTCTCCAAAGTGCGAACACAGGTATGTGCTGTCAAGTCTGGTTTGAAGGTGGGTTTCTGAAAAAAAAAAAAGACTTTGTTAGAAAATAAAGATAATATAATTTATGGGGATTTTGAAAATTTCTTTAGTAGTATATGGACTCTAAACTTTTTTCTTTATCTTGTGTCTAATATCCACTTTTGAAAATTTATAATCTTCCTTCTTGGATTCAAATATACCACTGATGTTATTCTTATGCTTAAGCATGATTAAGTATAATGGGCGAGGTTTGTAAATATGGATTGAAAGAAGGTTGAAAAGAGGTACGAGATAAGATCGAAGATTGATGACGAGACATCTCAGAGAGAGAGATCACTCACAAACCACTACCAGACATCAGTATAGAAACAAAAAGAAATATCTGGCACTCGATACAGGCATGACTGAAGAGCCACTAGGTCATGGAGAATTTCTTATCCATGCCTGTCACTACGTGATTGTTTATGCAGGACAACTTTGTTAGAATGGTATGAATAAGGGGTGGGAGACACAAATGGGAGTGTGCTAGAATAAACACCTGCTGTTTTTGCTTACCCAGCAGGCTCCTCTTTCCCTCACAGTCCTTTGGGGCATGGTTTTAATCACAACGGACAACCGGGACGATGTGTAATTACTGGAACAGGTCACAGAGGGATTAAACCCTGAGTGTCGAGCTGTGGAGCTGCTGGCCTCAAATCCTTGAATTCTCCTTGGCCTGGAATAGAATTAGCCCTGGAATTAAATTAAGATCTCTAGCTAGTAGGCAAAAATTAAGCAATTCCTGTTTCTGTTTCGAAGATGTGGTGATTTTAAATTCTGACTATACATTAGGATCATCTGTTGGAGATTTTTAAAAAAATCTCACAAAAATAAAATCACATTGTCTGGGCCTCCTGACAAACCAATTAAAATCAGAATCCCTGGGGATGGAGGGCTGGGCTTCAGTAGGTGTAAAAAAACTTCCTTGGTGATGCTAATATGCTGAAGGATTGAGTGCAGCTACAGCAGTGAAAGACTAAAGCATTCACCTCATGTGTGAAAATGAAAAGGAAGGTCTGCAAGGAGTGCAATAGGTAACACTTACTTCATGGCTGTCTTGGATCTGGAGGACATTTGTTGTCGGGAAATACTGGAGTTAGTCCTCAGTGGGGCAGTCCTTAGGGCAATAAGCCAAGTTTCCCATTCCGTGTTTTGTTTGATGGCAGCCCTACACTCTTTCCATTGTGGGTAACTGAGAAATAGCACCTACTCTCCCTCTTTATCATCTAGCAAAGGCAGCAGTTACTTAAAACTTAGCACAATCTTTTTTTTTTTATTTTCTTTTGCATTGATTTGTGCCCTTATAATGGGAAAAATTTGAGCCATCTTTTTGAAATTGAGCCGTCTTAGATACACAGAAACAATGCTCCAACAACTCAACAAAAGATGCTTTTCATCTTTATTTCACCAGACTTGTCTAAGGCAGGGAGTGTTTCTTATGCTTCATCATTTCTCTCATACAAATAATGATGTATAAACATTGACTGACCAAATAACTATGAATTTTAAAATAAGTAATCTGAACTTCAGAGTCAATAGATTAGCTAATATTAGTATAAAACAGTATTCATTAATTTATTCATTCACTTAATAAATAAAATGAAGTTATAGCTATCTATAAATATGGCATACAAGGCTATATATGACTTGAGTGTTTCTGAAGATTTTAGAAATGAAGGTACATTTTAATCAAATCAGCATTTTAATTAATTGAGTAGGGAAGGCATTGTATTAGTGCTTCAGAAGTTTGCATAGTTTGGTCACAGGAGACTGGTTTCAGATGGTATGGGTTTAATTTTCTTATTTTTTTTCAAGGGCCTCGAGTACTAGGCAAGCACTCTGCCACTCAACTGTAGTCCTAACCCATAAGTTTAGTTTCTTGTCCCTACATTCTAGCTGTATAATATGGGACTATTTATTTAAAGCTCTGTGCTTCTCTTCTTTTACCTGAAAAAAATGGGGATAATAAACCTGTTGTGTTGAGAAATTAGTATCTTATATATAATAAGTCATAAATGTTAACTATTACTACATATAATTTAATTTCTGATGTAGTAGGTTGTTCCTCATTACCTTCTAACAAAGTCAGGATTTGTTAGATGAATACTTATTTTTTTGAGCCTCATGGTAGTCCTGGAGACATCAATGTGGAGATAGGACAGTGTACAGTTGCATTGAGACAAAATAATGAAGAGTGTGCAGTCTTGAGGATAATTCAGAAAGAAAAATACATGAGCCTTTGGTTGTACACACACACACACACACACACACACACACACACACACACACAATCTCTCTGTTGTATGATGTACAAACCCTTTAGAAAGCTGCAATGAAGTCTACATTTTCCCATATTTCCAGATGGTATGAACTTCCAAGTGACTTTGGATTCTACTTGCATCAGAGAGCACAGGTAGAGGATAGCTAGATTCCACAGAGATGAATCAGTTTGTGTTTTCGATGAATTGTTATCTAACAGCAGAGGATACTGGTGCTTTTGTACCAAATTAATTTAATTTTAACACAGATAGAATGAAATCAGAATTATGATTGAATAAAGTGCTATAGAAATGCAGAAATGGGTATGATCCATTCCAACTACACAGAAGTATGAAAGAAGTGGCTTTGGCTAGGCTTCAGAGAAAGGTGTTATCACCCTCCCAAGGATAACAGACTAACAATTTAGGAAAGAGTAAAGACTTAGATTCAAGGAGGTGTATTAATGTGGTATGGGGCACTCTGTGACATTAGAAGACAGTGCCAGGAAGTAACTTGCATGTCTAGAACTTTGCTTTGCAATCCACCGTTGACTGAGGATTCTGTTACTTGTAGCTAATATAATCCAGAGAATTTGCCTAGTATAGATCTATTGAATAAATAAACAGAAAGATAATGGCAATTAGAATGGAATATCCAAGACACTAATTTCAGTTCTGGCTCTTTATTTGCTTTAGTGATGGTAACTGTTTCTATCTGTCCAATTCTCTTTCTTCATTCTACTAATAGTATTCTGCTTCCTTTGCCATTTTTGACGAACTATCTCTTCTCAACTCCAAATGTTTTTTCTGGGACCACTAATCTAGCACCATTCCTACCCCAAAATATTGTGGTGGTACTATGACTCAATGAAAGCCAATCAGAACTCTTATTTTGGATTTAATATTTAAAAACTAAGAGCTGTAGTTCTGTTTATCTTGAATTTACATTATAAGAATGCACACTTAGACACAGGGATAAGTCTGAGAAAATAAGGCCTACACTGCAATTGATGAGCTATAGAGAGTGCTGTGAACCTACACGGTTTCTGGATTCAGTCATACCTGAGGAAATCTGTCCTTCTGTCACATAGACAAACAATAGTCATTAACTGACAGCATTATTTGTTAGAGCACTTTTAACTTTTGGAGTCTCAGTTTCCTTATCTATGAAGGGGTTGAATCAATAATATTCCTTCAAACTTGTTTTCCATTCTTTTTTTTTTATCTCTAGCCCATAGAGAGAGTTTCTTATTATGTAATCCATGATGGCCTCAAATTCATAATTCTTAAGTTGCATTATGTCTAATGCCAGGATTATATGTGTGTGCCACCATGCGCAATTAGGATGAGAATATTTTTAATGGATCTTTTTTTTTATTTCAGCTCATACAAACTTATTAGGTACACCAGTTCCCTCCCTTCCTCCTCCTCCCCCCGTACCCCCTGCTCCCCCTCCCCACCCTTCTCCCTCGCCACCCTTCTCCCTCCCCATCCCCCAGTGCCTCCCGCCCCAATTCCCAGAGAGTCCTTTCTTGTGCATGTTTGATTTTCCTCTGGGCCCTCCTCTCCGATGACATACAAGGACCCAGTGGCCTTTCCCTGAACCCTTTCCCGTGTTCCCCTTAGGTATAGGAACACTGCTGTGGCTGCCAATCCTTTACCTCCAAGGCTCTTGGTGCCTTTAGCAGATGCTAGACTTTGTGTTGGACAATGCTCAGGGCATGCAAAGTCCAATTATGATTGCTTCAGCCCTAACTAATATAGAGTATCTTATATATCAGTGCTCCTCCCATCCTTTTGCTCTTACACTCTTACCGCCCCCTCTTCCGCAAATTTCCCTGAGCTTCAGGATGGGGAGAGATTAGTCTGGCCTAGTTCTAGGTGGTTGATATAGAGTCTCTGAAGTTCTGGATTGTGGTTTGTTGATTTTCTTTTGCAATTTTGCTGCTCCTGCAATGCCCTTCACTCCATCCTGGTATGTTACCCCCATTTAGAACAGCTTTCATTGTGTCCCAGAGATTTTGGTAAGTTTTATTTTCGTTATTATTCACTTTCAGGAAATCTTGAATTTCCTTTTTAATTTCTTCCTGAATCCAGTTCTCATTCAGCATCATAGTGTTAAGTTTCCAGGAGTTAGTGTATTTTCTCTTGTTTGATGTGTTGTGGATGTCCAGCTTTAGGCCGTGGTGGTCTGATAGGGTACAGGTTAGAATTTCAATTTTCTTGTATATGTGTAGATTCATTTTGTGGCCCAATATGTGATCTATTTTGGAGAAAGTTCCGTGTGCTGCTGAGAAAAATGTGTATTCTTTGGTGCGTGGGTGAAAAGTTCGATAGAGATCTGTAAGGTCCATTTCTTTCAGGGTTTGATTAAGTTCCAAAGTGTCTCTGTTAAGCTTTTGACCTGTTGATCTATCCCATGTAGAGAGGGCGGTGTTGAAGTCCCCAAGAATTATCGTTTGGGGATTGATTTCTTGCTTTAGACGCTGTAGGGTTTTCTTAATGAATGTGGAGGGGCCCGTATTGGGTGCATATATGTTCAGTATTGTGAAGTCTTCCTGGTGAATTGTACCTGTGACTAAAATGTAGTATCCATCCGTGTCTCTTATAATTTTCTTTGGTTTGAAATCCACTTTGTCTGATAGCATAATGGCTACCCTGCCTGTTTTCTGCTTCCATTTGCTTGTAGAATTGTTGACCAGCCTTTTATTTTTAGAGCGTGCCTATCTTTTGTGGTGAGATGGGTTTCCTGCAGGCAGCAGATTGATGGATTGTGATTTTTAATCCAAGTTTGTAATCTGTGTCTCTTCATCGGTGAATTAAGTCCATTAACATTTAGTGTTATAATGGAGAAACTATTAATTCCAGACATTTATTATGTTTAGTAGCTTTTATAAGTATATTGCTTCGCTTTTAATGGTGTTATATTTGCCTTCTGTTCTCCTGGATATGCCTGTTTTTTTCTTCACGCTTGAGTATCATTTCTAGCATTTTTTGAAGGCCTGGTTTGGTGGACATGTATCCCTTAAAGTTGTCTTTGTGCTGGAAAATTTTTCTTTCTCCCTCGATCATGACAGATAGTTTTGCAGGGTAAATCAGCCTGGATTGACATTTTTGCTCATTCAATACTTGAAGTATGTCTCTCCAAGCTCTTCTTGCTTTTACTGTTTCGACTGAGAAGTCATTTGTTATTTTAATAGGTTTGCCTTTAAAAGTGACTTGTTTTTTCTCCCTTGAAGCTCTCAGCACGTTCTTTATCTTGAATGTGGAGTGTTTTAACTATTATTTGCCGCGGCGTGCTTCTATTTTGGTCGTATCTGTTTGGGGTGCGGAATGCCTCTTGTATATGGATGGGCCTCTCTTTTTAGATGAGGAAAGTTTTCCTTGATGATCGTTTGAAAAATTTCCTCAGGGGTGGTATTTTGAGATTTTTGCTCTGGTATTCCATGAATACGCATGTTAGGCTTCTTCAGGGTGTCCCATATCTCTTGGATATTTCTCTCAAGTATCTTTTTGGCTTTAACAACCTCTTCCATTGAGCTGGTTAGTACTCCCACTTTATCTTCAAGGTCTGAAATTCTGTTTTCTGCTTCATTAGTTCTGTTGATAAGACTCTCTGTGGCGTTCTGGGTTGAAGATAACTTGTCTTTTAGCTCAGTTTTAAACTCTGAGTTTGTTTTAACTGCTCTATGCCAGTTTTTGTTTCTTGCACTGTTTTTCTCAGCTCCTCCAGATGTCTGTTGTGTTCCTCTTCAAAGCGATTGATTCGATTATGTAATTCCTCCTGGATTTCCTCTTTCATAGTATTGAACATGGTAATGATCATATTTTGAAAGACCTTATCCCGGGTGAGGCTTTCTTGGCCTTTTTCCGCGGGTTTGTTCTGGTTGGAGTCTAACATTATGGGATTAATTTCTTCAGTGGGAAATTTGTTTACTTGAGTGTTGCTTCTCATGGATTTGCACTTTGACTTTGGCATTGTCATTTTAACTCTTAAGATCTCTCAATTTCACTAAACTGAATTATTTGGCCTGGGGTCCTGGTGGGCGGACGGGGGCGGAGTCTTACCTAGGGCGCGGGGTGAGGCCCGGCTGGACCACGCTGTCGCGTCGCGACCGGCGGAGCGAGGTGGGGTGTAAAGGGAGGATGGGCGCGTCGGCGTGGAGCTATTTAACCCGAGGGCAGCTGGGGCGGGGCCCGGGTGCAGGGGGAGGTCCTCCTCGTCCCTCTGCCCCCGCGCGCGGCTCCGGCAGGATGATGGGAGTCGGAGCCGGGTCCCTGTGGGCTGAACCTGGGGTCCTGGTGGGGGGGGCCCGAACGGGGACTTACCTAGGGCGCGGGGTGAGGCCCGGCTGGACCGCGTGCGCATGTCCCGACTGGCGGAGTGGGGTGGGGTGAAAAGGGTTGTTTTCCATTCTATGTATGTCTATAAAAAAATTACAGAGAGAGCCAAAATATGCTTGATTAACTCATTGGCTTTTATTTTATTTTTTAGTTCATGTTGGGGAGTGATTGGGCACTACACATTGTAAACGTATTCTCTTATAGAGAAAAGTTACTTCTTCACCTGTAGGCCTTTTTTCTAGAATTAGAAAAAATAATATATAAAGGCAAAATTGTGCAGTACTCGGTTAAAATGTAATCTCTTTTCTTCATATCAATCTTCTAAGTTAAATGGAACAACAAAATCTTAAGCATTATCCTTCACAAGTGGGCTGTGGTTATTAAAATATAACAATCTAAGATTTATTTATCACTTATAATAAATCTAGTTTCAAAACAGTGGGTAAAGAAAGCATTCATTATGTACTGTTAGGACAGTTGATCAGTCACTTGGAAAAGAAACAAAATAATATTATTTCGTTTCTTATATCAAGATGATATGCAGATCGACCAAATATTTAAGGAAATAAGGACAATGCTAACAAAAATAAGAGAGGAAAATATGGGTGACTATTCTTTATAAGCCTGAGGTGAGCAAAAGTCAGATTGTAGGTTCTGGAATAGTCTGGTTCCACATACATATACATAGCTTTATGTTCTTGTGAAATCACTTAATGCATCTAAGTTTGAGTTTTCTTATTGGTAAAATCACAACACCTACCTTATAGCATTGACTAAGGAAAAGAATATCTGTTAAAGAATGTTCTGGGACAACATAAACCAAAATATATTAGAGATGTAAACAGTAGTTATTTTAGGGTAATGGGATTGTGGGTGAAATTTATGTGTCTCTTTCTTTATTTGTACTTTCTAAAATGAATAAAAATATTATTTTTACACTAAAGTCAACATAGCATTACACTTAGGATCATAAATCTAGTATCTGACTTGGGTTCTGTGATCTGAATTTGTCACAGAATTTGTGAAGAAGTTGCATCTGTGCTGAAGATCCTGGAGATACCAGAACAAACTCCTTAGACTGACTGGAATATTATGATTGTGCTACATAGAATAGTGCAGACTGAGAACCAAAAATACCGACCATGTTCATAGCAGCACTGTTTACAATAGCAAAGTCATGGAATCAACCCAAATGTCCAACAATTGACGAGTGGATAAGGAAACTGTGGTACATCTATACAATGGAGTACTACTCAGCCATCAAAAATGATGAATTACTGGAATTTGCCGGGAAATGGATGTCATTAGAAACAATTATATTAAGTGAAGTATCCCAAACCCAGAAAATTAAGTGCCATATGTATTCCCTAATAGGTGGCTCCTAGTACCAAACTCACCCAGCCCACCTTGAGACACTCAAAGGTAAATCTATGTAACACCTACAGTAATTGCAAGGATTATGAACAGGAGGGATGGGGTTGGAGGGCCACACCAGAAACAAGGAGAGAGGGGACCATGTTACAGCAGAGAAAATAGGCCTCCATCAAGGACTGCAAGTAAGTAATGTGACACCTGGTTAAGTTCATAGTTCCTGTGAACACCAGTTCCCTCCCTCCTGATCATTTACAACTGAGGGGATATGATCTCACCAGAAGGGGAGGGTGTATAGTCTGGCAGATAGAAAGTAACCATTTCGCAGATGGGTGATTTACCGCTCCCTCACCATGGTTTCCTACTTTTATTCCATCTACCTTTGAATATACTTTTATAACAAGACTCCAGTTTAACAACTTTTTGTCTCTGGCCAGGGGGTGACATACAGTGCCCAGCAGGATGGAGTGAAGGGCATTGCAGGAGCAGCAAAACTGCAAAAGAAAATCAACAAACCACAATCCAGAACTTCGGAGACTCTATATCAACCACCTAGAACTAGGCCAGACTAATCTCTCCCCATCCTGAAGCTCAGGGACATTTGCGGAAGAGGGGGCGGTAAGAGTGTAAGAGCAAAAGGATGGGAGGAGCAATGATTTGTAAGATACTCCACACAAGTCAGGGCTGAAGCAATCATAATTGGACTTTGCATACCCTGCACAATGTCCAACACACTATTGACCTCGCAAAGTCTAGCATCTGCTAAAGGCACCAAGATCCTTGGAGGCAAGGGATTGGCAGCCACAGTAGTGTTCCTATGCTTAAGGGGAACACGGGAAAGGGTTCAGGGAAATGCCACTGGGTCCTTATACGTCATCGGAGAGGAGGGCCCAGAGGAGAGTCAGACATGCACAAGAAATGACTCTCTGGGAATTGGGGCGGGAGGCACTGGGGGATGGGTTGAGAGGGATGAGGGGAGGGAGAGCAGGGGGTTCGGGGGGAGGAGGAGGGAGGGAGGGAACCCGTGTACCTATTAAGTTTGTATAAGCACTATTTAACCTGGGGGAGCTGGGGTGGGGCCCGGGCGCAGAGGGGGTGTCCTCCTCCCACGCCCTGCTCGGCTCCAGCTGGATGGTGGGAGGAGCTGGGTCCCTTGGGCTGCCTGGGGTTCTGGGGGTGGGCGGAGGCGGAGCTTACCTAGGTCGCAGTGAGGCCCGGCTGGACCGCGCGCGCGTCCAGGGCAGCGGAGTGGGGAAAGGGAGGCTTCTGGTCATTCTTACAAGGATGATTGCTTCTGTGGCTTGTAGCTATCATAGCTGGGTGTCCTATTGTCCTTTTCCCCCAGCAACTTATATAGTACTTTCCGTTATTATGGAAGCTAGTCAGGAAGAAGGAAGTTTCTGGATCAGTTCACATTTGTTTTTTTCCATGTCCTATGTTCAAAGTATGCAGTAACTTCTGTAACAGGGTTTCACTGAACCTAACATCTTTGTGATTATTAGGCAAAACTTTTGGGATATATTTCTTAACAAACCATGAGCTTCCATGAACTCCAAAGCTAAGAATACTGTAAGATAACATTTGAAGCCAATAGAAGAGGTTTCCCAGCTCTGATGTAACCCACCTACCATCAATGTTCCTACAAATATGTTTGTTAAATGCCTTGATTTTATGATTTTCTTTTGTTCTATGACTCTAAAAGTTTCATCTAGGGTAATCATGTTCTTAGTCATAGTCACTATATTAGGGTTCTCTGAAGAAACAGAATCTATAGAATGTTACATATATGTTATAATGTTTTATATATATATATATATATAATTTCATTAAAATAACTCACAATAAAATTAGTGTCCTTCAATGTAGCCTCTCACAGCCACCTGGTTCTTGCCCAGAATGTTCCACAATCCAAAAGATCCGGAGAAGGTCTCAAGCCTTTACTTCTCTGGAGGTTTGAAGACACTGGATTCTGACGTTGGTGAAGAACAGCTGGGATCCAAAGTTAGCGATGAACAGCGAACAGCAGCAAGGCCTAGAGACCAAAGGCAGTGATAACAGCAACAACGTGGTGGAAAAGGTGAAGCTCCAAGTCAGTCAAGGATGGAGGCAGCAGTCACAGCAACAAAGAAGGCCACGATGCTCTAAAAGCGAACATCAGTGCAGAGTGAATGCCACAGCAAGTCCATCTGATAAGGGAGGAGAAAGTCCCTTCTCCTTGCACCTCCCATTATTTGGTCCACTACTGGAGAGTACCACCCACTATGGGCTGGGTTTTCCACAGGTTTCCAACACCTGCAGACTTGTTCTGGGGCCATTCCAACCATTAACCTTCCACAGTTGCACCCAAAACAGTCTGCAACTGTCAGGTTGACATCAAAATGCAATCATAACGGTCACTCATATTTGGTGAATTAAACTGTCTTTTATTTTCTTTGGAGAATAGACTGTGTGTTTCAGTTTAACAGTTCCAGTGCTACTTTTATTACTTCCTGTGTAAGTTTACTTGATCTTCCTGTGTAAGATACTTGATCTCTTAGTTTCTATGCTGCAAAATGAAGATAACATTATTCCCATCATAAAGCTAATGAGTATTTTTCAAGTATTATCAATGTAATCCTCTATGTTTTTCCTTAAAATACCCAGTCTTGAGAGATGTTTTAATGTAGTAGCCAATAAACTGTGTTATAGCTTTGTGATTAACCCATTATAATTTAATGCAGGTATTGGCAGATGATGGCCAATGTTCTGGAAGCCCTCAAATTAAAAATAATTTTTATATTTTTAAAGGGTTTAAGAAAAGACAGGAAAAAAGATAGTAAAAAAGCATAATATGTAATATAGGCCTACAAAACTTAACATTTACTGCCTGACTCTTAGTGGGAAAATTTGGCCACTGAAAGCTTATTATGTTTCTCCTTTAAAATATATAAATATATTAATATATTAAAATATATTAATAATTTAAAATTACCACAGTATAAAATAATAAAGAATAAAACTTTAAAGGTGGAATTTTAAAACATTCTTCAAATAGTTTTATATAAGAAGGTCTTGGGGCTGGAGAGGTGGCTCAGGGGTTAAGCCTCTGCCTTGCAGGCAGAAGGTCCTGGGTTCGGATCCTAGATCCCACGTATAGACGCCAGGCGGAAGCGGGGGCGACCTGCGTTTCTGGTCCTAGTAGGGCGGAGCCTGTGAATCCTGGGGCGGAGGAAGTGGAGGCGTCCATGGTGGTTCCCGAATTCGTCCGTGGTTCTACACACACACACACACACACACACACACGTAGACACGCGCGCGCACACATACATACGCACACACGCACAATTGAATAAAAAAAAAAGGTCTTTATTTCATCCTTATCAATATTTGATTCCTGGCTCTCAACTAAGTTAATTTTTTTAAACCAATGTTTGACAATCACTTCAATGCAATTGATTAAAGGGATAGTTCTGTAGAATTGAAAAATATTACAAGAACTTAACTCATGAGGCTGAATGGAATTTCAAATATTATCCTGTTTCTCTTGTTTTTTTTTTTTTTTATTGGTGATGTTGGCAGACCAACTTCCACGGGAATCTAGGATCATATCAGATTTAAAGTCAGCAAACTTGCCAGACTAAGTATCTAAGTTGTTTGCCACAGTCCCGTGGTAATAGATAAGCTGCCTCAGAGAGTCCTTTTACAGTCTGGATAGGAATATTTCAGAGAAAAGTTGTCCAAAGTAAAATCTTTACGAATGTAAGCTTGTTTGTTTATTTATTTTGTTTGTAGTGTGATAATTACTGGTAATTTCACTGATTTATTGAACCTTGAATCACTAATATGTGATTCATTTGTCTTAACATGCAAACCAAACCACCATAGGCAAGAGTTAGGGTTAGGGTTAGACATAGACAGAGACCTTATGTTTCACTGAGGTCTTCAAGTGAGATTACCAGAAGATGGCAAGTCCATGAAATTGATGAGGTAGTAGACGGTACATTTGTTTATTCAATGCAGGAGTCTGTGGTGACGGTTGTACTATCTGGGGATGAGGTTGAAAGAAGTGGAGGGATAATTTTGAGTTTAAATGGCTCTGCTGAGACTTAAATATGTCTCAGCATATTTAAGGGATTAAGGATCTGTTAAATTCCCCAGGGAAAAACAAGTCAAACAAACATATCAGGTGCAGTCCTTAGTTATAAGAAAACAGAGGCAATTTGAATATACAATTTGAACTTCACTTTCAGCTCAGTTCCTGAGTGTTTTGAAGAGGATTATATAAAGATTCTGGGCTTTTCCCTTGGTATAATCTTTCGTTGATTAAAAAGTGATGGTGGCAGGAAGTGCCCTGTTGTAGATTTGTCAACCTTTTTATTTAGTCCTAGGTAAGGTAATTTAAAAACACAAATTCTAATGTCACCATCCTTTCATAAAAGAGACTGGTAAAACAGATACACTGACTACATGTAGTATAATTTTGTTATAAAAATAAAGTCAGGCTGAAGAGATGGCTCAGGGTTGTAAAGCCTTTGCTCAAAAGCAAAACGCCCTGAGTCTGGACTCCCAGACCCACATAAAAATGCCGGTGGAAATGTTTGGTGTTTACAATTCAATCTCTGGAAGGTTGAGCTTTGGAAACCCTAGAGCAAAGCAATAAGGTAGAGCAATCCAGGATGATTTCTAAAGTTACTCTTGAGTCTCCACAATGCACGCGCGCACATACACACACACAACACACGCATACGCACATGCACACACACAAGCATGCACACACACACATAAAAAGTTGTCTTAACCAACATGAAAACATAAGAACTTTAGAATAGGCTCAGGAAAGGGGTGGTTGTGGGACTTAGGAAGAGGGATGAAAAACAAGTTTTCTTTTAGTGCTTCAACTACAGATGAGGAGGGGCAACACCACTGCTATAAAGAGAAGGATATGGGTCAGTGAAAAATAGCATCTTCAAGACTTGGGGATGTTAGAGCTCTAGATTCTGGTGGGAGAAAAATCAGACTGTTAGCAATGGCAAGCCCTCTTGAGTGTTTATGGATAATTTAACAGACTGTGTTTCATCTCATTTTTTTGGTAATATGTTCTCCATTCTGTGGTCAGTAATCCCCAAACATTCATGAAATCATTTTGCTGATCTGCTTAGTACTGCTTGTTCTGGGCAAAAAGCCCACTCCTGAAGTCCTACCTCTCTCACATCATCGTGCGCTCTAATGTGACTCTACAGCTGCCTGAACTCTTTCCAACTTCAGCTTTTATACTCTTTCCAGTGTCTATACCAATAGCTTCCTTGAACTTAGTATTCAAGTTTTGGTTCAGACAGCACCTGTTCTTCCTAAACAACTACTGGAAATTATCCCTCTCCATTTATGTGAAAAATGTATTATTCACTGTAGTTATTTATGCACTATTATTTGTCAGGAGGGTAGTCTAGCTATTAAAAGTGGACATAGATTTGTTGTCTGTTTACTTGCTTTTATGCTATTTACTCATTTTGGATGATTAGGGTCTATTTAACTGGTGCCAAGGTCTAATTCCTGAAGTGTGAAATAAATTATGTAGATAAATGAATAAGACTTCTAGGCACAAGATACTTGTCACATACTATGTTGTTGATCTCACAAGAATGTATCTCATTCATAACTATTTTTTCAGCTCCTATAATAGTACTTGGCAAATAGTAAGGGCTCAAAAAAGAACAGATTCAGGGAAATCTCATCTCCCTACTGCTACTAGTTCTTCTCTCCCTTTCCTCTTTGTCCTATTTTCTTTTACTTTTCTCCTTTGTTCTTATCCTGAATCTCCAATAGTTCAAATGAATTTTCTTTTTAAAAATTACATGAATTTCATAGGTACTTGAGTCAACTCTAGTGTCAGGTATGGAGATGAGTGAAGTACTTAAAGGAGAAGATATTCAGGCAGAACTAAGACTTATCACTAGAGCTAAATCGAGAAGGAAAGGGACGTGTCTTGTTTTCCACTATATTCATAATGGAAATGCTCAAAAAATATTTTATTCACTGAATAAGTAAAATACAGGCAAAGAATATACAGGTTCTTCTGCAATGCACTATAAATAATAAGTTTGTAATTATTGCTTTTACTAGAAACAATGTTTAATGTTGAAAATTTCATTGTAGAAATATGAGTCTAACCATTATCATATTTTATTATTATTTTAGTATTTTAAACATTTATTTGAAATGTAGTTGTAGTCAGTTGACTTTGAACAATAAATAGGTGACTTATTTTCATAAGAACTAATGTTGTTTAATTACAAGCTATTACTAAAAATAATTTAGGTGATGTTACTAAGTCTAAAATAACCTTGATAATTTGTTAGTACAATGAAGCATGTGATAGTAACCACAGCCAGCTTTCTAGTCAACAAAGTATGAAACATGCTGATTTCTTCTTTTAAGAGTTTCAATGTTCTCATCTGTAAAGTGAGAAGACTAGGACTCCATAATCTCAAAGGTTTTCTTGAAATTTGAAATTGAAAGATTCCTAAAATAGATTTTGTTTTATTCTTTGATTTTTAAAACAGTTGATGCAAACTACTACATGCAATAATAAACCATGTCGAATGTGATTACTTATCTGCATTGGGTCCATCAAAGACTAACTGGGTCACAAACAAGCAGTGACGAATAGGGAGTGATTCACGAGGCTCTAGACGTTATTGCAGAACTGGCGGCTACTGATGGACCCTGGTGGAGGGCCGTTAACTTCTGTTGTGTATCACCTGCTGAGCCTGCACCTTTCAGTGGATAACTCTAAATGTGCAGCCATACAGATGACCCTGGTTGGTTTCAGTGAGGCACAGCACAACACAACACACAACACAGCACAACACAACACAAGAACCAAAGACGTGAATGTGAGAAATTTATAGTGAAGCAGGGAGATAAACAGGGATAGTAGGGAAAAGGGAAACAGTCGGAGATGAGCGTGGTAGGTATGTATATGTGTATGTGAAACTGTTAAAGAACACATTTAATACAAAATTCACAAAAAGTCAATTTTAACTCTGACATAGGAACTCCCTCCAAGCGTAGCTTTTGAACCGTACACAATGAATCTTTATAATTTCTCAGGATTATTTTTGTATCTGGAGGAACTGCAGCCGGCCAGTAGTCTTCAGTTACTAGGTAACTGAAATTACTAATTATTAGTAATTTAAACTTCCAGACAAATCTTTATCCTTAAAAAACACCAATAAAATAGAAAACAGACCCCGAAGACACTCACAAGGACAAATACTGTACGAAGAGCATAAAGCCCGCACAGACGCTGCACGGCGGGCGGGCGCACGGGCTTCTCGCCAGCTGTGCCCCGTGCCGCGGTCTCTTGCCGCCCTCTGCTGGGCCGCCCGCGGACAGCGAGAACCAGGCTCCGCCGCCGGGAGGCGCAGGAGCGATGACGCCACCGCGGCACCCGGCCCGATGCCGGAAGTGAGTCCTCACTTCCGCTCCCGGATCCCGCGTGGGATACTCGAAGCGGAAGTACACGCCGCCGGCCGCTAGCGTAGGTTCCGTACCGTGCTGGGCTCGGGTGGGGGTGGAAGCTCCGCGCTGCGCGGAAGGACCGGTGTGGGGAGAGTCGCGCTGTCAGTTACTCAGGGTTGGAGTTAGGCCGGCTGGGCAGGCTACCAAGAGAGCCGCACTGCCCGGGGTAATTTTAGAGATGGGGCCCGCTTCTAGTTCAGGGGTAGGACAAGGCGAGTGAGCCGCTTAGCTCTGTGCCCCGCTCCTCCCTTCCCCCGCCCCTCCCTTCCTGTCCCCCCTCTCCTCCTCTCCCCTCCTCTCCTCATCTTCTCCTCCTCCTCCTCCTCTCTCTTCTTCCTCTACTGCCCCCTCCCCCCCTCCCTTCCCCTCTTCAATGTATGCGTGGAGGTGAGCGTTTCCTTGCAGTTTGGGAATGATTAACAAGAATTAGTGCATCTTATGAAAACATCTTGTAGTGTTTGCTGGCCTTGACCTCTTTATGTCTCTATTACGAATTCCTGAAGACAGTTTTTTTTTGCCTTCTCTTTTTCAGCAAGTGATACTGTTGCAATTTTTGGCAACTGTTTCCTATCTGTTGCAAAGGAATGCAGAATCCTCTTCCTCCTAAGACAAGGATGGATGGAGATATATATATATATCTCCTT
Source organism: Typhlomys cinereus (assembly GCA_023101885.1). Lineage (NCBI taxonomy): Eukaryota > Metazoa > Chordata > Mammalia > Rodentia > Platacanthomyidae > Typhlomys > Typhlomys cinereus. The sequence goes on along the minus strand of JALPQD010000050.1, from coordinate 3,945,823 downwards.
TTTTTAAAGCTTTGATTTTAAGTTGCTAAGTGGCTAATAGATAACCATTTTCTTTAATAACCATTCAGTAGAACAATCGTGAAACAGTCTTGTTGCTCAGACCTCTCAAGTTACAAGTACAGAGATTTTAGAGTTTTTGTTGCATTTAATATTATCCCCTAAGATAATGGTTTAGTTTTTATTTTTTAAAAAAATCAGATTGAGAGGTAGCTTGAAGTTAATTTGTTTTGAGAATTATACATGAAGTGATATTTTTTAAATTACCTTATTGGATGTCAGAGATTTTGAATGGATACAAACGGCTAAAGTAAAACATTGATATCTTGGAAGTTTGCCCTTTTTGTGCTCAAAATGGAAAAAACCAACATTTTCCCCTTGTCCAGTGCTCTCTTAGACCGATTTAGTTGGTTTACATTTTTTGTCTGATTGCAAAATAACATTCATTAAATAAAATATTTCTGAAATAGAACAGAACTTCCTATTAGTTTCTGAGAAATAAGTGTTATTTTACCTTTTATCTGTTTATGTTAAATATTACTTCAAATATAAGTACTTCTAATGTACATTATATTAGTAAATTGTCATGTTCTACACAAGTTCTCTTGAGATGAGTTTGTTTCTCCATCTTTCAGACCCAACCATATTGTCTCAAAATGTCCTCTAAGACCCTTTATAGGGGGAAGGGCTTCCCTCCTTTATTAAAATATTGTGTCCTTGAAAGCATCTAAAAGGCAAACCATTTCCAATAAAAGGTATTTTCTATCCCATACATTAAAATGCCTGTGATAAGAACAGCTAATGAGAAGCTCATTCATGGAAAGCAAGCTTGTAGTGGGGAATTCCAGCTGATTGCCTCAACTTCCCCAGTTGATTTCTGGTGGATGTTTGTAACTTTTTGATTACCTTTATTTGCTCTCAGTTGGGCTACTTCAGTCATCTCTGTTGGATGTTAGGAGCACCCATTTTGATGATGTTTACTCTCAGTCTGCTGCTTCTCTTGGTTTCTTGCTTTTATTCTTTTATTTCTGTTTGCTATATACCTAATGAGTTTACTCCTTAAAAACCAAAAGCACGGCTATCATCTTGTGTACTTATAGAGTAGTACTATCCTGTCTTTTCTCATGCAATATATCTTTTAGAATATCCTTGAAATCCTAAAAATTCTATTATATATACCTCAATTTTTTGGCACTGTAGATTTATATTACATGGATATATACCAATTTTTTCATCATTTTACTAATGGCCATTTGAGGTTCTTTTTTGCTATAGCAGACAGTGTTATAATAAGCATACTTTTCCATAACACAAATGCATATTTATCTTTTTTGTCCTTTATATAATCTTTAAGAAATAGAAGTGCTCAGTTAAACACTGTGAACACAAAATTGATTTTTGGTGCCAGTTACAGTATTTGAGTTTCCCATTCTTTCTTATGTGCACCAACAGTCAAAATATTGTTGCTTACCATATTTTAAGTTAAGCCAAGACAACTCATACTTTTGGAAAGGTCAATATTGAAGTATTATAATCAAGGTCAAATTTCAGTCCTATTTCTAAGTCCATTTTATTTATTCTTTTTCTTCTTTTTTTCTTTAAAGAACTGCTAAACTGAAGTTTTATATTACTTACAAAACATAATTCACGTCAACAATAAGAGCTTTAAGATTTGGTGGAAGATGGTATTTATATGAGACCTGTACTATAGATACAGGTAAGCATCACAAAATAACCCCTTCTGAAACAAAAGATAGTTTAATAAAATAAGTGAAACTCAGATTTTTGTTTGTATGTACTTGACAAAATAGAAAGGGGACTGTATGGGGTGAAACAATCTAACAGAAGATGAGGTGGATAAGAGAGGGTGATGGGAGAAAGACGGGCAATTTCATCATATGGAATGTAGAGATAATATTTATGAAAGACTATTTGGAAGGAGAAAGAGGACCATTGCGGAGATGAGGGAGGACTGTGGGAGTCAAATGTAAGCAAAGTACCATGCTATTTATTTGCACGTGTATATATATATATACATATGTACGAAAATATTAAAGTAAAATTTATTATTTTGGATATTAATTAAAAGTGACAAAGCTGCAAAGGCAGGGAGACTGGACTAGACAAGGTTATTTCAAACAAGGGGATTTTAAGATTTGTTTTGCATTTGCTTTTGTGACAAGATCTTCCTATAGATCTCAGTTTGATTTTAAATTACTTCACTGGAACTGAATGCTGGAACTGCATGCATGTAAGGTCATGGGTGCAAGAGAAGAGATTTGTGGGTGAACAGTGCCAAATAGTGAGATTAGTAGGAGTGATAATTGGGAAAGTCCTTACAATTAGTTATTGAGGGCTTCTAGTATCATTCTGAAGATTTTTCTTTCCTGAAAGAACTGTAAAGTGTCTTTAATCAGAGAATGAGGGACATATGATCTTTGATTTTTTTTTTTTTAATATCATGGTGGCAGTTTTAGGTGGCTTGGAAGAACTCTCATTGTGTGTATGCACATGTGAAGGCTAAAGAGTGCCTTCAGGTTTTTTGTCTACTGCTTTCTATATTATCATTTTTTTCAGCTTTGATGTGTATGTGTGTAGTCTGTGTGTTTGCATGTATGTGGGTACATATTTGGGTGTGCATGAATGTGTGAGTACATGCATACAGAGACCTGAATCCACCTGGTTTTTACATGGGTACTGGGAATCTGAACTCCCTTGCTCATATTGAGTAATCAGTGAACCATATCCCCAGCCACTCCATCTTAATTATTTAATATTAAAAAAAAATACTGGTCTTGAAGTTTACTAATTTGGCCAAACTGAATGGTTAGCAGGCCTGGGATCTGTCTGTCTTCACCACACCACACCATACCACACCACACCACACCACACCACACACCACACCACGCACGCATGCACACACACACACACACACACACACACTCACTCACTCACACACACTGTTGCAGTTGCAAGCATGTGCTGCCATGCCTGGTTTTTACATGGGATTGGGGATCTGAACTCAAGTCACCATGCTTAGGCAGCAATCCTTACATTCAGAGCCCTCTCACCAGCTTCTTGAGTGATTTCTGTTAGAGAAGCAAGTTAATCAGTTGGTATAGGCTGGGGAGAGAATATGAAGACTTATAATTGTGTTAGAATTACATACAGTGGTGAATTTGGATATCAGAGATGCTGAAAATCTGAACGTATTTGATTTGATGGCTGTGGGAATGAAGAGAAGATGAAAGCAAAGCTCCCCTAAATGCTCTTCTCAAATAACTCTTAGGGTAGTGATAATGACATTAATCAGATGAAGGCTAGTTTGGCCTGCAAAAGATGCTTAGTTGGGTTTTAGACATAATTCCTGTGGAAGATATTTATGTAGAGAATAACTTATATACAACACCAACAATCTACTTGTGACAGACTCAAGAGAAACTTTAATAAATGTTTTAGTCTTTGGTTACAAATCTTGGCATGTGTTTGCTTATTTTTGGTTTATCATTATTAGATTTTCTGTTGAATGTTCTGTGCCTGTTTTGTTTATCATTTCTGTTTATCAGGATAATAACTTTATGAGAGTGCATTCATTGTCTGCAGTGGTAATCTTAAAATTACAATGTTTATTGTTTGTACATTTAGTGATAGATTTAGTGTATACATATTTCTCAGTAATGTGTATGTTATTAAGCATGTTAGAAGTTGAAATTTTCAAAGGCTAAGAATTTAGTTTTTTTCTTTTCTCCATCCTGTTCTTTTGCACTTTATAAAGCTCTTATAATCCCAATAGTCCATGGCCATTTGGTAATGTTTGGCCTATTCTCCAGTAGAGGTCACCCTTGTGTCTGGAAGAAAAAATGTTGTTGAGCTATGCAAGAAGGGAGAGTCTTCATTCTTATGTTTGAGAATCTTATTTTTAAATTTCTAAGCTCATGAATTTTTGGCATGTAGTATGGAATGAGATGTAGTATTGTGGGGGAAACTCAGTAGAATGTGGGTCAGTCTAAAATGTGCTCCTTTTTTTTGTTTTTTTTCTTCTTTGTATGTATCTGCTTGCGGAGTTCATGTGTATGTGCATTCGCATGTATGTGGGTGCATGTGTGTGCAGAGACCGAAGTTGATATTGGGTGTCTTCCTTGGCCACTCTATAGTTAATTCAAACTCAGAGTTTGCTTATAGTCTACTAGCTAGCTTATCTCTGCCTTGAGTGCTGGGATTACAGGTGGCACAATGCCTGCCGGGCTTTCACTAGGTTTTAAAGACTCAAACTCGCAATTTACATGCATGGGTGGCAAGTGCCTTATTCACTGAAACTTCTCCTTAGTCCCTGTTTTTATTGTTTGATGTTTACTTTGTGTGTGCCTTGCATTTGAACTTGAAGGTTACTTGATTTTACAGTTTTGAATTTTTCCCCCTGATTCTTTGGGAATGTGACTGCATGAGACACAGTAATACTACTATTTTATAGATGTAACCCAAGGCTTTTAAAAGTTGGATTTGAAGGAGAAAAGGACATGCTTCCTCTAAGCAAGAATCCAGTGTAGGAATTAGACATTAAGAACTAAGTTTGTCACAGCTTCATATTCTCAGAAAGAGAAATTATAGTTTTTATTTTTAACTATTTGTTACATGATAGACCACAGGTAGTTTAGGAACAAATAATCTGATTGGCTCAATACCAAAAGCACCTTTTCTTTCTTCATAAAATATTACTTAAACATGGAGATGTTATTGTATACTTATCATTTCATACATTTTATGCTCCATTTCTAAACAATCAGGAAAAGAAGCTATTCAAGTTTTATTAGAAACTGGAACTTGTGTTGTGCAACAGATGCAGATGGCCCAGTACTAGTGGCGTATAATATGGTGATGGGATAAAGGAGAATTGTAAAACTAACATATTGACATTTAGTCAAAACAGCCTGTGCCTGTAGTTCTAACTGTTTAAGAGACTTGAGACAGGAGGTTCACTGGAGTCCAGGAGTTTATGAGCAGCTTAGGCAGAATTCTGAATTGTCATGGACTATTGGGATTAAATGTCCAAAGTATATGCTTCTGCCTTTCTCCTTCCTTCCTCCTCCTTGTGTCATGGATTGAACTCAGGGTTTCCTGCATGTTAAGCATCCTCTCATTTTTTAAAAAAATTTTTTTTTATTTCCACTCATACAAACTTAACAGGTACACCGGTCCCCCCTCCCTCCAACCCCCTATCCCCCTGTGCCCCCTCCCCTCCCCCATCCCTCCCCATCCCCCAGTGCCTCCCCCTCCCATCCCCGGAGCATCCTTTAATGTGCATGCCAAACTCTCCTCTGGGTCCTCCTCTCCCACAGTAGCATTTCCCAGAACTCTTTCCTGTGTTCCGGTTAAGCATAGGAACACTACTGTGGCTGTCAATCCCTTGCCTCCCAGGATCCTAGTGTCTTTAGCAAATGCTAGACTTTGTGGGGTCAATAGTGTGTTGGACATTACACAGGGCATGTAAAGTCCAAATATGATTGCTTTGGCTCTAACTTTTGTGGAGAATCTTGCATATCATTACCTCTCCCATCCTTGTGCTCTTACAATCTTACCGCCCCCTTTTTCGCAAATTTCCCTGAGCTTCAGAATGGGAGAGATTAGGCTGGCCTAGTTCCAGGTGGTTGATACAGAGTCTCTGATGTTCTGGATTATGGTTTGTTGATTTTTTTTTTTTAAGTTTTGCTGCTCTTGCAATGCTCTTCACTCCATCCTGATGGGTATTGGATGTCACCCCCTGGCCAGAGATAAAAAACTGTTAAATTAGAGTCTTGTTATAAGAGTATATTCAAAGGTAGATGTAATAAAAGTAAGAAACCATGGTGAGGGTTCCCACCTCAATCACCCATTTGCGAAATGGTTACTTTCTATCTGCCAGACTATACGCCCTCCCCTTCTGGTAAGATCATACCCCATCAGTTGTAAATGATCAGGAAGGAAAGTCTGTGAACTTAACCAGATGTCTCATTACTTACTTGCAGTCCTTGATGGTGGCCTATTGTCTCTGCTGTAACAAGCATCCCCTCATTTTGAAGATGGAAATTAGTTTAGAATTACTGCATTATAACCAAGGAGTAATTTGATAAACCCAGTGAGGTAGAAATTGGAATAGGCTGCTGTTGACTAAAGGTTTGTGTAGTCTAAGAGTCAAAGTGATAGACTCAAAGGTTATTAAAGATAGACAAAAATATTAGAGATAGAAATGAGACAATCTGAGGTGTTGTCTTCAGGGCTACATTTAGAGTTTGAGGTCAAGTTGGCCAAAAGTGAAGCTGTCTAGTGTCTATGGGTAGGAAGTTGAAAGACAGGACAGTAATGAGGGCGATATTTATTAGAAATAGGCCAATGATTTGGAAACTAGGAGGACAAAACAGAGTTGAAGAGAGATAACAGATTTTGGATAGCTAGCATAGTCATGGTGGTAAACAAAAGTAATACAGGTCAATTCTGGGGCAGCAGTGATGCTATTCTGGTTATATTTATATTAAAGGTGGAAGCAGGTTTCTGACCACAATGGCCAACAAAAAGAGCTAGGGCTTAAGGGTGTAAAATATTACTATATTACCACAAGAGTTGGAGGTTTAGTTATTTTCTTATAGAAATAATCATGTGACTGTCTATAAAAATCATGGTATTGTTAGGTGTTTAACATATTAACATGTTAATATTTTATATTCTTTTACACAGCATTCAAAACCATTATGGCATCCAGAAACCTCTGGTATATGAGACGTAACCTGCTCTTTGGTTCAAGATGTTGGTTGATTCGATGTTCAGCAGAAATCCTTCTCAAGTCAGTTTCATTTAGGCCTCTGAGTGTGAAATGTGACAGTGAAGGCAGCGAGTCTGTGAAAAATGAGGAACTACTGACTAACTTACTCACTATGGGAGTTGATATCAACATGGCAAAGAAAAGACAGCCTGGAGTTTTTAATAGGATAGTTACAAATGAACAAGACTTGAAGACATTCCTTCAGTCCAAAGGAGCTAATGATAAAGTAATTGCTAGTATCATATCAAGGTATCCTCGGGCCATAACACGTACATCTGAAAGTCTTTCAAAACGGTGGGATCTATGGAGAAAGATTGTGACATCAGACCTTGAAATTGTAACTATTTTGGAGCGTTCTCCTGAATCATTATTTCGGTCTAATAACATCGAAAACTTAGAAAATAATATAAAGTTCCTTTATTCAGTTGGGTTGACCCGTAAATGCCTTTGTCGGTTAGTTGACCAATGCCCCCCGAACCTTCTCTAATAGTCTTGATTTAAATAAACAGATGGTTGAATTTTTGCAGGAGATCTCTTTGTCCTTGGGTCACAGTGATACCACAGATTTTGTCAGGAAGATAATCTCTAAAAACCCTTTCATCTTAATGCAGAGCACCAAAAGAGTGAAAGCCAACATTGATTTTTTCCAGTCAACTTTCAGCTTAAACAAAGAGGAACTGTTGCTTCTGATATGTGGCCCAGGAATTGGAATCCTAAACCTTTCCACTAACTATGTCAAAAAGAACTATACCAATATCAGAGAGAAGCTGTTTTCCCTCGGATGTACTGATGAAGAGGTACAGAAGTTTGTCTTAAGTTATCCAGATATGATCTTCTTGGGAGAGCAGAAGTTTAATGACAAAATCGACTGTCTCATAGAAATAAAAATTAGTATTTCACAAATAATTGAAAATCCTAGAATTCTGGACTCCAGCATAAGTACTTTAAAAACTCGAATCAAAGAATTGGTACATGTTGGATATGACTTGAGTACGTCAAACATCGCTCTCTTATCCTGGAGTCAAAAAAGATATAAAGCTAAGCTGAAAAAATTAAGTGGCTAGAGCAATGCTGGAGGAGTTTTAAAAAGTTTTGTAAATAGAGTGATGTTCAATTTTGGATTTGGACCATTCAAGGAGGAGTGTTTTGAGTTTTTATCCACAGGTACATGTATAATGAGTCCTTGGAAATTTTGTTTTATAGGTTCATGAAAACTCATGGTATGCTCAAGTAGAGTCCGCTTAACTATTCCTTCTTAGATTGAATCAACATTTCATTACATGGTATAAGCTATGACTGCTGTGTAATAGTGGTAGTTCCCAAGTTACAGAAAAACAGTGTATTGAAAGACAGTACAAAATATGCTTTTGTGTTTTTTGTTCAGATTAAAAAAAACAGACTTGGGCTTGTGATATAGCTCAGAATGGGAGAAAGTTTGCCTAACATGTGGAGGGCCCTGGGTTTGATCCCTCACTAAAGGGAAAAATTAATGGTTTTATTTGGGTTGTTTTCATTTCTTCATTGTTTTGAATCACAAGCTATTCTCTTATGCTAATGCATTTGACTGTGGTTTATCTTTTAAGTAGAATGTTAATAAAGGTATTAAAACTCAGACAAAACCTAATGAACTTTCATCCCATGTTCCACTTCTCTGTTTGAATTATTAGTTTCCCTAAAGCTCATTTGATGTCTTTATTCTTATAATAGTAATACCTAATGAATGCTGTTTGAACAAATGTATTTTGTATTGTATTTTATTGGCATTTATTATTTTTTTCCATTTTGTGTGTATGTGTGTACATGTGGTGGTCAGAGAACCACTTGAGAAAGTCATTCCTCTCCACTGTGTGGGTTCTAGGAATTGAACTGTTTGTCAGGTTTGGTGGCAGTCACGTTTACCTGCTAAGCCATCTAACAGCGCCCCCAATCCACTTTTTAAAAAAATCTTATTAAGAATTCTCCTTTTATATAAACATAATGAGTAGTTGTTCTTCCCCTTCTCTCTCCCTTCCCCCTCTATGCCTCCCTCCCTCCCCCCTTCTTTTCTCTCATACCCTCACGCCTCTCTGCTGTGTGGGCTACTGGGTTATCTTTGGGTTGTCTACTCTAGTAGGGACTCAGGCGTCTGTGGCAGTTTAAGTGGCCATTTGTTAAATAGAATACTACCCTGCTTTTTTCAGATGACCTATGTTTGACCTACGTCACACTTGCTGTATAACTGAGTGTGATCTTTCACTCATGATTCTTCTGTCTCCTCCCAAGTGCTTGGACTACCTGTGTGTACCAATGTACCAGTTTTATTTGGTCTTGGGGATTGGATCCAAAACATTACGCATGCTAGGCAAGCACTCTACCATCAGAATTACATCCCAATACTCATGGGACATAGTTAAAATGTGAGGAATTTCTAGAGTCATTGTCTGATAGAAACTGAAATAGCAAGGACAAGTTTTATGATCTTAATTATTTTTAATTGTTTTCAGAGGCATTTACTTTTTGATATAATTTTTTAAATTAAACTACATAAACTTTTGAACTTTATTTGCTGTCATTGATGACTCCAAAAATTAAATGTGTACCATTGATAGAAACAAAATGTCTGCTTTTTTCCTCCCTCCCTCCCTCCCTCCCTCTCTCCCTCTCTCCTTCCTTCCCTCTCTCTCTCCCTCCCTCCCTCCCTCCCTTTTTCCTTCCTTCCACCTTTCTGTCTTTGTGCTTGTGTATGTACAAGTGGTCATTTGAGTGTGTGTGCCTGTGCATAACATCAAGAATCATCCCGATGTGCTCTACTTCCTTCTTGCTTTGCTCTGGGGATTCCCAGTCTCCCTTTCCAGGGCTGGAATTGCAGGCCTCTGCCACTTCCTTCTAGTATTTTTTTGTGTGGGATCTGGGATCTGAACTTAGATCTTTTTGCTTATGAGGCAAAGACTTTCAAGTCATCTCTCCAGCCTAAAATGTCTGTTTTTGAAAGACCATTTATATGTTCAACAATATTCTTGCAATTATTTTCAGGGAACTATTGTGAAGTTATATAATTGAGCGCCATTTTTGACTATCCAATTTTGTTTAAATATTTTAAATTCACTATTTTGTCATATATATGATTATAAAACTGACCTTAGGGCTGGAGAGGTGGCTCAGGAGTTAAGTCTCCGCCTTGCAGGTGGAAGGTCCTGAGTTCGGATCCCAGATCCCACGTATAGACGCCAGGCGGAAGCCGGGGCTGCCTGCGCTTCTGGTCCTGGTAGGGCGGAGCCTGTGAATCCTGGAGCACAAAGAGGTGGAGGCGTCCATGGTGGTTCGCGAATTCGTCCGTGGTTCTACACATACACAGACACACACACACAGACACACACACGCGTGCGCACATACACACGCACATGCGCACAGTTGAATAAATAATAAAAAAAAAAACAACAAAAAAAACCCTGACCTTGTAGAGTTGGGTAAGAATCAAATTACATAGAGTCTGTAAAGTTTCTTGCATGTACTAGTCATTTAGCTAATAGTGCGTATTAAAAAAAATCTTAATTTTGCTTTAAAATTAGCTTTATTGTTACTGATTCATGTACCATTTGCATGTACATTTACTTTTTTTTTCTTCTGAATTCAAAGCTTAGCTAAACAAAAGGGGGAAATGCAAGATGAATATCAATTTTTGGTTATGTTTTCAGCTATATTGGCAAGAAGTAAGTTTGATTAACTTTTAAGTGAATCTTGGTACAGAGATAGAAGACATGCTGATGGAATCTTACTCTGTCTCTGTCACATCAATATTTGGAATATTTTTTCTTTAAAACAGCATTGTATAAATACAGGTTGAGTTTATGTGCATAATAATTATGAAAACTTGAATGTGATGTTATGGTCATTTTTCATATATACTTGAATATCCAGTGTCATCTCACCATCTATAAAGATAGTTTAAATTTATGCCCACCATGATTGTGAGTTTCTCTTTTTGAACAGAATTTCACGTAACCTATTCTGTCCTTGAGGATGTAACTGAGGATGACTTTGAACTTCTAATCTTTCTTTCCACCTCCTGAGTGATGGGATTACTGTACGTGCCACCTTTTATTTTATACTGTACTAGGGATGAAACTTAGGGTTTTGTGAATGTTTCATAACTAAAGCCTCAGCCTGATTGTTCTTTTTTGTAAAATCTACCATGAAAAGAACTTTTTTCTGATAATGTATTATTATTGCAAAAGTCTTTGAGTAACACAAGAAACAAAATTACAGCTAATCTGTCTTAAGTGTGAGGAAACTTCCCTTTTGTTCTTAGTTCATGAAGATTTGTTTATTCAAATGAGGAATGAATGATGATGTTGGAGAAATTCTTTTAAAATCATTTCTAAATGAAACACTTCAATGGATTTCTTCATATAATTCTTGTTTCAATAAAATTTAACCTATGAAATACTTAATTTCCTAATGTTTACTTAGGATTTTTCACCAGTCTTAATGGGGGGATTGGTCTGCATTGCTTTCCCCATTATGAAAGTTTTGGTGGAAATTTCTCTGTTTTAGAGGTAGAGAGACTGCTATTGTATTAGTCAGGTTCTTTAGAGTTACAGAATTAACAAAATGAATATATGAATAGGGAATGTATTGAGTTGGCTTACAGATGTGGTTGAAGTAGTCCAGTGATGGCTGCCAGTAGCTGCTCAGCCCAGTAGTTGAGTGGGTAGTGGCGGAAGGCTGGAAGATTCCTAGAGAATCTCAAGTCTTGTTGAAGACTTGGAAGGTTGGAGGGCTAGAGGGTTGAAGGAAGTGGGCAGCCCTAAGGAAGAGTGATTCCTAGCACAGCGACAAAGCATCTCTTCTGTGGTTCCCTTTTATGTGGTCCACTCCTGGGAGGGTCCTATGAGATCTGTGGAGATTCTGATAGGATCTGGGGCTGGTTTTGTATTATCCAGATAATCTATTCAGGTGGTTTCAGCTGATTTTACCAGGTTTGGTCTCAGCCGATTTTAGTTAATACCAGGTGTGTCAAGTTGACATCCAGGATTAACTATGCTACTGTGTCTGGTTTTGGGATCATGGTTGTGCTAACTTCATCAAAAAATTTGGAAAGGTTTTGTTTTCCCCTGAAAAACACTGTAGTGCCTCTAGGTTCTCCAATGTCAAATACTGAATTAAGATGTAGTATAAATTGCTTATGTAAAAATAAACAAGTACATCTATCTCATTGGGATACAATTTTTTCCTTTTAAGTTACACTTGTGTGTATGGTGTGTGTGTATGGTATGTGTGTGTGTGTGTGTGTGTATGCATGTAGATGGATGTAATTACATGAGTACAGTTGAGTGTGTGTGCCTGTGGAGGCTCATGGGAAATAATAGGAATCATCTTGATCACTCTTCTAATTGTTGTCAGCCTGGGTCTCTGATATAACCTAGAACAATCCATTAGGGCTAGTCTGGCTAGCCAGCTTCCTTGGGCGATTTCCAGATTTCACCTTTCAGGGCTAGAATTATAGGTGGGCCACCATATCTGCCTAACATTTTTATGTAGGGTCTGGAGATCTGAACTCAGGTTCCTTTGCAAGGTAAGGGCTTTAACTACTGAACCATCTCCCCAGCCCATAATGGGATATCAATTTGCTTTCAATATTTGATAGATGAATGGGAATATTATATATATACTATATATATTACATATACGCACTTGTTTTTTAAGTTATATGAGCAGTGAGAGAGAGAAGACAGGGAGAGAGATAGAGGATGTAAGCATTGCACATACATGCCATGGCTCAGGAGTGGAGGTCGGAAGTCACCTCCTTCCACCATGTCTTCTGGAGTTCAAACTCAGGTCACCAGGTTTATTAGAAGTTTCCTCACCCACTGACCTATCTTACTGATCTCAAGAATTGTTTTCAACTAAATTTCTTTATGATTTATGTTAAGTAAATGGTTTTACTTTGTAGACTTATTTTATGTAGCTATATATCCAAGATTGAAAAAAAAATTCTTGAATGAAAAGGGTTCATGGTAGGAAAATTTAACCTGGAATCTAATATAACCACACCATGGACTAAATTGAGCATAGTTTGCAAAGGGTAAAGCCTAGGCAGGGGTTTAAGCAGTTTAGGACTCATGATGATGGCTCCATTTAAAAACAGTTTAAAGTGCCCTTTCCCCACCTGCCAGCGCAGTCCAGCCAGGACATACTGCAACCTAGGTAAGCTCCCCCCTGCTCACCCCCAAACCCCAGGCAATCCACTAGTCCCAACTCCTCCCACTAGCCAGCCAGACCAGGCGCTGCTAGGAGAGGGGAGGACCCCTGGGCCACGCCCCAGCTCTCCAAGTTAGTTGTGCCCACCACTGCCACCTCCTTCCTATCCCCACCTGCTCGGGTTGCACGCAGTCCAGCCAGGACACACTGCGATCTAGGAAAGCTCCCTCTGCTCTCACCCCCAAACCCGAGGCAACCCAGAGCAGGAGCTGCTCTAGGCCGACTAATTCAGTTCCGTGAAAAACACACAGAAATTGAAAGGAGGTCTTAAGAGTTAAAACGACAATGCCCAAATCAAACTGCAAATCCATGATAAACAACACCAAGAAAACAAATCTCCCACTGAAGGAATTAATCTCATAATGATAGACTCAGACCAGAACAAATCCACGGAAAATAGCTAAGAAAGCCTGACCCAAGATAACGACTTTCAAAACATGATCATTACCATGCTCAATACTATAAAGGAGGAAATCTGGAAGGAATTAAATAACCGTATCAACCACTTTGAACAGGAACACAGCAGACACTTGGAGGAGTTGAGAAAAACAGTTCAAGAAACAAAAACAGGCATAGCGCAGTTAAAACAGACTCCAGCAGAGTTTAAAACTGAACTAAAAGACAAGTTATCTTCAACCCAGAACTCAACAGAGAGTCTTAGCAGCAGAACTAATTAAGCAGAAAATAGAATTTCAGACCTTGAAGACAAAGTGGGAGTATTAACCAGCTCAATGGAAGAGGTTGTTAAATCCAGAAAGATACTTGAGAGAAATATCCAAGAGTAATGGGAAGAAGCCTAACATGCGTATTCATGGATACCAGAGCAAGAATTTCAAAATACCACCCCTGAGGAAATTTTTCAAACGATCATCAAGGAAAACTTTCCTCATCTAAAAAAAAGAGAGGCCCATCTATATTCAAGAGGCATTCTGCACCCCAAACAGATATGACCAAAGTAGAAACTTGCCATGGCAAATAATAGTTAAAACACTCCACATTCAAGATAAAGAAATGGTGCTGAAAGCTTCAAGGGAAAAAAAAAACAAGTCACTTTTAAAGGTAAACCTATTAAAATAACAAATGACTTCTCAGTGGAAACAGTAAAAGCAAGAAGAGCTTGGAGAGACGTACTTCAAGTATTGAATGAGCAAAAAAGTCAACCCAGGCAAAACTATCCGTCATGATCGAGGGAGAAAGAAAAATTTTCCAGCACAAAGACAACTTGAAGAGATACATGTCCACCATACCAGGCCTTCAAAAAATGCTAGAAATGGGGCTGGAGAGGTGGCTCAGGGGTTAAGCCTCTGCCTTGCAGGCAGAAGGTCCTGAGTTCGGATCCCAGATCCCACGTATAGACGCCGGGCAGAAGCGGGGGCGGCCTGCGCTTCTGGTCCTGGTAGGGCGGAGCCTGTGAATCCCGGGGCTGAAGGAAGTGGAGGCATCCATGGTGGTTCGCGAATTCGTCCGTGGTTCTACACACACACAGACACACACGCGTGCACATACATACGCACACACGCACAATTGTATAAATAAATAAAAAAAATTCTTAAAAAAAATGCTAGAAATGATACTTAAGCTTGAAGAAAAAGACAGGCATATGCAGGAGAACAGAAGGGAAGTATAATACCACCAAAACCTAAAAGTGAAATAATACACTTACAAAAGCCACTAAACAGAATAAATGTCGAGAATTGAAAATAGTTTCTCCATTTTAACATTAAATGTTAATGGAATTAACTCACCGATCAAGAGACACAGATTACAAACTTGGATTAAAACACAACCCATCAATCTGCTGCCTGCAGGAAACCCATCTTATCACAAAAGATAGGCACATCCTAAAAATGAAAGGCTGGTCCAAAATTCTGCAAGCTAATGGAATCAGGAAACAGGCAGGGGTAGCCATTATGCTATCAGACAAAGTGGACTTCAAACCACAAAAAATAAGAGACACAGATGGATACTACATTTTAGTCACAAGTACAATTCACCAAAAGACTTCAAGATACTGAACATATATGCACCCAATACGGCCCCTCCCCATTCATTAAGCAAACCCTACAACGTCTAAAGCTATAAGTCAACCCCAATGCAATAATTCTTGGGGGATTTCAACACCACCCTCTTAACATGGAATAGATCAACAGGTAAAAAACTTAACAGAGACACTTTGGAACTTAATCAAACCCTGAAAGAAATGGACCTTACAGATCTCTATTGAACTTTTCATTCACACACCAAAGAATACACATTTTTCTCAGCAGCACACGGAACTTTCTCCAAAATAGATCACATATTGGGCCACAAAACAAATCTCCACATATACAGGAAAGTTGAAATTCTAGCCTGTACCCTATCAGACCACCACGGCCTAAAGCTCGATACCCACAATACAACAAATAACAGAAAATACACTAACTCCTGGAAACTTAACACTATGATGCCGAATGAGAATTGGATTTAGGAAGAAATTAAAAAGGAAATTTAAGATTTCCTGAAAGTGAATGATAATGAAAATACAACTTACCAAAATCTCTGGGACACAATGAAAGCTGTCCTAAGAGGTAAGTTCATATCTCTTAATGTCTACATCAAAAAAATGGAAACATCAGAAATAAACAACTTAACAATCCAGCTTAAAGCTTTAGAGACACTAGAGCAATCCAATTCCAAAAGCAGTAGAAGGGAGGAGAGTAGCAAAATAAGGGGAGAAATATCTAAAATAGAGATTAGGAAAGTGATACAGAAAATCAACCAGTCAAAAAGCTGTTTTTTTGAAAAAAACAATAAGATTGATACACCCCTAGCTAAATTAACCAAAAGCAAGAGAGAAAAAACCCAAATTAACAAAATTAGAAATGAAAATGGAGGTATCACTACTGATACCCAAGAAATTCAGAGAATTTTTTAATTTTTCTTTTTTATTATTATTTATTCAATTGTGTGTGTGTGTGTATGTGTGTGTGTGTGTGTGTGTGTGTGTGTAGAACCACGGCCGAATTGGGGAACCACCATGGACCGCCTCCACGTCCTCCTTGTTTACTCTGCGCCGGGATTCACAAGCTTCGCCCTACCAGGACCAGAAACGCAGGTACGTGGGGTCTAGTATCCGAACTCAGGACCTTCTGCCTGCAAGGCAGAGGCTTAACCCCTGAGCCACCTCTGCAGCCCAAAATTCAGAGAATTATAACATCATATTTCAAAAACTTATACTTGGTGAAATTTGACAACACAAAAGAGATGGATGAATTCCTAAGTAAACACAATTTACCTAAATTGAATCAGGAAGTTGTGAATAATTTAAATAGTCCTATAACATATGAGGAAATCGAGGAAGTAATCTCAAATCTTCCCACCAAAAATGTCCTTGACCCGATGGATTCAGCACAGAGTTCTACCAGACATTTAAGGAACAAATAACACCAATACTCCTTAAACTGTTCCATCAAATAGCAAAGAAAGGACACTACCAAATTCCTTCTATGGAGCTAATATCGTCTTAATCCCAAAACCTAATAAAGATTCACTTAAAAAAGAAAACTATAGGCCAATCTCTCTGATGAACACAGATGCAAAGATTCTCAACAAAGTCTTAGCAAATCAGGTTCAAAAACATATGAAAAAGATCATTCAAGTAGGCTTTATCCCAGGCACACAAGGTTGGTTCAACATATGCAAATCAATAAATGTAATTCACCATATAAACCAGTCCAAAGTTCTAGACCACATGATAATCTCGATAGATGCAGAAAAAGCTTTTGACAAGATCCACCAGCCCTTTATGATCAAAATCCCTAGAGGCAGTTGGAATGGAAGGAACCTTTATCAATATAATAAAAGCTGTATACAAGCGCACAGCAAGGATTATACTCAATGGGAAAAAACTTGAAGCATTCCTGCTTCGATCAGGAACTAGACAAGGCTGTCCACTCTCACCACTTCTATTCAATATTGTACTTGAAGTCTTAGCTGAAGCCATAAGACAAAAAAGGGACATAAAAGGGATTCAAATTGGCAAGGAAGAAGTCAAGCTATCCCTATTTGCAGATGACATGATCTTATACCTGAGTGATCCCAAAAACTCTACCAGGAAGCTCCTGGAACTAATTGAGAAGTTCAGCAGGATGGCAGGATGCAAAATAAATGTACAAAAATCAGTGGCCTTCCTATATGCCCAGAATGAAAGAAGTGAAAAAGCCCTTAGAGAAACAATTTACTATAGCCCCTAAGAAAATGAAATACCTCAGTATAAACCTAACCAAGGAAGTAAGTGACCTTTACAATGAAAACTTTAAAACCCTAAAGAAAGAAATAGCAGAAGACACCAGAAGGTGGAAAGACCTCCCATGTTCCTGGATTGGCAGAATCAACATCATATAAATGATTATCCGATATCCAAGAAATCCAGAGAATTATAATGTCATATTTCAAAAACTTATACTCTGTGAAATTTGACAATACAAAAGAAATGGATGAATTCCTAAGTAAACACAACTACCAAAGGCAATATACAGATTCAATGCTATACCAATTAAAATCCCAAAGCAATTTTTTAAAGAAGTTGACCAAACAATCTCAAAATTCATATGGAGGCACAAAAGACCCAGGATAGCAAAAACAATCCTGAGTAACAAAAACATTGCTGGGAGTATTACCATACCAAACCTTAGCCTATACTACAAATCCACAGTTGTAAAAGCAGCCTGGTATTGGCTCCAAAATAGACACATAGATCAGTGGATAAGAGTTGAAGACCCAGATATAAGCCCACACAACTACAGCCATTTGATCTTTGACAAAGGGACCCAACAAAAATTCAATGGAAAAAGAATGGCACCTTCAACAAATGGTGCTGGCAAAACTGGATATCTGCATTCAGAAGATTGAAACTGAACCCGTACTTGTCACCAGTACAAGAATTCATTCCAAATGGATCAAGAACCTCGATATAAGGCCAGAGACTATAAAAATCTTAGTTGAAAGGGTAGGGAACTCCCTCGAGCTGATTGGGCTAGGCCAACAGTTCCTAAACGGACATCCAATAGCACAGTCACTACAACCAACACTCAACAGATGGGATCTTGTGAAATTAAAGAGCTTCTGTTCTGATAAAGAAATTGTAGCTCAAGCACAAAGGCAACCCACAGAATGAGAGAAAACCTTCACTAACCACATATCTGATAGAGCTCTATTATCCAGAGTGCACAAAGAACTTAGAAAACTAAACACCAAGGAAACAAATAGGCCAATTAAAAAATAGGCCTTGGAACTTAAAAGAAACTTTACCAAGGACTAAATTAAAATGTCTAATAAATATCTTAGAAAATGCTCCACATCCTTAGCCATCAGGGAAATGTAAATCAAAACTTCCCTGAGATATCATCTCACCCCTGTCAGGATGGCAAAAATCCACAATACAAACAACACCAAATGCTGGAGAGGATGTGGAGAGAGGGGAACTCTCCTACATTGCTGGTGGGAATGTAGGCTCATACAGCCACTCTGGCGAGCCATCTGGCGATTCTTGAAAAAGTTAAAGATTGAATTGCCATATGACCCCGCTATTCCACTTTTGGGAATAACCCCCCACACAGCAAAAATTCACCTTGATAGCACAAGCACAACCATGTTCATAGCAGTACTGTTTACAATAGCAAAGTCATGGAATGCAGCCCAAATGTCCAACAGTTGACGAGTGGATAAGGAAAATGTGGTACATTTATACAATGGAATACTACTCAGCCATCAAAAATGATGAATTAATGGAATTTGCCAGGAAATGGATGTTATTAGAAACAATTATATTGAGTGAAGTATCCCAGGCACAGAAAATTAAGTGCCGTATGTACTCCCTAATAGATGGATTCTAATACCAAACCCACTTAGAGACACACTCAAAGATAAATCTCTGTAATACCTACAGTAATTGTAAAGATTATAAACAGGAGAGATGGGCAAGGAAGGCCCCACCAGAAACAAGGGAGAGGGGATCATGTTACAGCAGAGAAAATAGGCCACCATCAAGGACTGCAAGTAAGTAATGAGACATCTGGTTAAGTTCACAGACTTTCCTTCCTGATCATTTGCAACTGAGGGGGTATGATCTCACCAGAAGGAGAGGGCATATAGGCTGCCATATAGAAAGTAACCATTTTGCAATGGGAGGCTGACCCCCCCACCCACCGCGGTCTCCTACTTTTATTCCATCTACCTTTGAATATACTCTTATAATGAGACTCTAATTTAACAGGTTTTTATCTCTAGCCAGGGGGTGACATCCAATACCCATCAGGATGGAGCCAAGGGCATTGCAGGAGCAGCAAAACTGAAAAAAAAATCAACAAACCATAATTCAGAACATCAGAGACTCTATATCAACCACCTGAAACTAGGCCAGCCTAATCTCTCCCCATCCTGAAGCTCAGGGAAATTTGTGGGAAAGGGGGCGCTAAGATTGTAAGAGCCTAAAGATGGGGAGGAGCAATGACATGCAAGATACGCCACAATGTAGGGCCGAAGCAATCATAATTGGATTTTGCATGACCTGCGCAATGACCAATACATTATTGACCCCTCGAAGTCTAGCATGGACTAAAGGCACTAGGATCCTTAGAAGCTAGGGATTAATAGCCACAATAGTGTTCCTATACTTAAGGGGAACACAAGAAAGAGTTCAAGGAAATGCCACTGAGTTCTTACACCTCATCAGGACCCAGAGGAAAGTTTGACATACACATTAAAGGATGCTCCAGGGATGGGGGGGAGGAGGCACTTGGAGATAGGGAGGGAAGGGGGAAAAGAAGGGGAAAAGGAGAGAGGGAGCAAGGGAGTCCAGGAAGAGGTGGAGGGAGGGAGGGGACCGAGGTACTTATTAAGTTTGTATGAGCGGAAATAAAAAATAAAAATAAATAAAAATAATGGCTGATACAATAAATTATAGTCAGATTTCAAATACAGGAAAAAATCCTATTCGTGACACCTAAAGTGAAGGAATAATATTTTATCATGATAATGAATTTTAAAATAAAAGGGACCCATAATATTAATTTCTCCATTATTGAGAAGATATTGAAAATGCAATCTTTGTACTCTTGGCTATCCCATGTTATTTAATATAGTGACTTTTACTGATTTAACTGTGGATGGGTGAACAACCCAGATTTGAGAATTGATATGTAAGAGAAAATGATTAAATTGGAAATAAAAATAAAACATCTGAACTCCAAAGCAACATGTGCATAAAACATGATGTTTTGTAGTTATGAAAGAGATTGAAATTACTGCAGTTAAATGATGTCGTGTCTGTTGTCTTCACAATGTCCTCATTGAATTTCATTTAGGTCCACATAATTCCTAACAACTGAAGCTTGTCCATAGACTGAAAGTGAATAGTCAGCAGACAGAGAAGATCTCTTTCCTTCACAGACTTGAGCTCTTTAAACTGAATGCGCTTCTGTGCTCATTTGCTTTCTTCCCTGGAGTTAGTGAGTAAGGAAGACAATTTAGTGATCAAGAGGATCTTCAAAAACCCTGAATCTGTCCTTTCTCAATCTAACTGATGTAAACTAGTCCTTGATTTACAATGGGGTTTATGTTCCAATAAATTGATACAGAAGGTTGAAAACACATTTAATGCACCTAACCTACAAAACATTATTGTTTAGCAACACAATACTGTGTTGCTAAAATTCTCAGGTGATCACATGATCACATGACTGATTGGGAGTTGGTGCTGCTGCTCAGCATTACACATACTCTTAGCCTGGGAAAGGGAGAGTCTCAGTTTAGATTTGAAGCCTGGTTTCTGCTGAATATGTATCGCTTTTGCATGATCACAGAGTTGAAAAACCATGTCAAATGATTACAATTTGGGGACCATTTGTATTGTAAATCACCATTTGTATTTATATAATTTGTATTTATATACTTATAATTTATATAATCTGAGTCAGTGCCATAATTGAAGTTAATAGGAGACTAGCAGATCTCAGTAGTAGTTTCTGTTTTTCTTTTTGTTAAAATAACATTTTCTTGATTGAAAAGAAACCACATGTTAACACAACATTGTGGAAGACAGAAAAGAAAATACAAAAAAGTATGTATAATTCCAGTATCTCAGAGAAAGCCTTGTTAACATTATGGTATGTAATTTTCAAATCTCCCTTTCTAACATATGTTCTATTTTCTTGCTAAAATTAAATAGTTTGTTGAACATGTTTGTTGAGTGCCAATTGTACACTATTGGGCTTATCAATGGATACTTAATAATTATTTAAAGCTGTTTTTATGTTGTGATAGACATTCATCTACATCACAGACTATGACGTTTTATTTGCAGACTAATTGGAGAGTTGACAACATTGACCCACAGTGGCCAGAGGAGTATGCCATTTGAGAGTAGGGAATAAAACTGCCTTACCGGACTCTTGGTATGCCTCAAGAGGTCACTGTATAGTGCTGTGTTTTGCTCTTGTTTCCATCAGCCTAATATTAGTTCCTGGAACAACCATCAAAGACTGGTGGGACCACAAGTGGACCTCTTGGGAGGAGTTGCGGAGATACATGTCCACCTCATACAGTGAATTAATGACATGATCAAAAAAATGTGTGGATCCATTAGCCAATCTTGGCTTATACAGAAAGAAGATAGAATGTTTCTGGAGATTCTCTTTTTCATTTGATTTTATTTTCTTGGAAATAGGTCTAACAATGGAATTGCTGAAAATTAATTGATTTTAATTCTTATGTAGCCTTTCTTTAGGCATTGTTTTGCATCCTTAATTCTTTTGCTCCTGTGTTCCATTCATTATACCAGCTCTTTCTTTTAAATATTCTATACAATGACTAAATAATTTCACTGGAGTGGTATAGGTTATAGAATAAGACTGTTTTAAAGAAAAAGAAAAACAAAGAAAGAAAGAAAGAAAAAAAGAAAGAAAGGAAAAGAAAGGTACAAAAGGGAATGACAAGATGGTGCCTGCTCAAAAAATCCAGAGACCTGAATTTAGTCCTGAGCAGCAATATGGTGGAAAGAGAGAACTGACTTCCAAAAGTTGACCTCTGACCTCCACATATGCCATGTATAACTCAAGTGTGCACCTGTTCAATCTCTCTGTCTCTCTTTCTCTCCCCCTTTTAGGTGTCAGCTTGGCAGTTGCAGGGTGAGTTTGAGGCACAGCTGTGAAGAATTGATAGAGCAAGTCTTGAACTAACCTGTAGGTGAATCTTTAATTGATATGGAAGACCTAGTGCATAGTGCATGGTGTTTCTCAGTGGTGGAGAACTCTAATGTAAAAGAACATACATAAAGAAGTGCAAGGGGGAGGGAAGGACTTGCCCTCTCTTGACTTGCTGTGTTGAATCCACGACTAGTTTGCTACCTCATTTCCACTGGTGCTGGTGTGCTGTATTCCTGGATGGTGTTGGAGTCTAGCCTTGTGGTCCTTCTGTTGTTCATTGCTGACTTTGGAGCCCAGCATCTTTGGCCTTGCTGCCCAGCCTCTTCTTCGACCCTACAGGCTGAGAATATGTGTAATTCTGAGGAGCAGCACTAACTTGTGGGTTTCAATCTCTGGAAACCCATATGGTGGAAGCAGAGAAATGACTCCCAAAAATTGTTCTTTGATCTCCATAAGTTTGCCATAGGATACGTGTATGTGGACTCTCTCTGTCTCTTCTCTCTGTTTCTGTCTCTCCGTCTATGTCTCTCCCTGTCTCTCTCTGTCTCTGTCTCTCTCTCTCACTCTTTCTTTCTTTCTCTCTCTCTCTCTCCCTTCCTCTCCCCTTCTTTCTTCCCTCTTCATGATTGAGTAGGGTGAGGTCTTATGGGGAACTTGTTAGTGCTACTTAGCCAAGTAGATCAAGACTTTTAATTTGTAGATCTCTGGAGGCTATTTCCAAACTATAGCACAATTTTAAAATTATTAATGACAAAGTAAGCAAATTTCTGGTAGGACGTTTTGAACACAGTCACATATTTTATACCGAAAGCTTATCTCAATTTGGACCAATTTAATTTCCAGTGCTCAATAGCATTATGAGGTTAATGATGGCTATACTGGACAAGACAATCTTTATAGAATTTGATCATGGTTTGATTGTAAAAATTTAGGGACAGAAAGGAATAATTGACAAGTCCTTGTTTTGTAACTTGAATACAGATCCAGTGAGTAAAGAACTCAACTTTCAACGTTTTAAATGTGAGAGATGAGGAGGGTGTCTGAGGATGACCCTGATGCATGCAATGGATAGGTTGACAATTACCTGTCACTGATGGGTTGCTCTTCTTCTGGTGGGAGATAGAATTCATTATCCCTCCTCCCAAAATCAGAAGTTGTTTTCAACACCAATAAGTGCCTTTCTCAAGAATTGAGGGAAGCAACTATATAATTTCTACTCCCTGAACTCTAATGTATAAGAACAAGAGTGGGAAGGGTGCGATGCTTGTGTGCATGCCTGTGGAAGTCATAAGAGGATGTCAAATGTTTTCTTCTATTCTCTTTCTGAACATGGAGCTTGTGATTTTTGGCAGGGCTGATAGCTAGCCAGCCTCAGCAATCTTCCTGTCTCCATCATCCACAACTCCTGTTGGTAGGCCAAGGAAAATTCACAAGAGGAAATCAGGAAGCTATTATTGGGAAGGTGAGTTATAAGTATAAAGAGTTGGAATTGTTCTTGAATATTATCATAGAGGATTACAATGCATTGTTCTGCGGTATTATTTTGCACAGGTGCATTTTAATTCTATTAAATTATTAGCACAACCATGTGGTGGGTTAAGCAGGCTTTTATGGCTTTTTCTAAGAATATAACCATTGTGTATAACATTGTTTCTATGGCAAAATGCCTATAGAAGTATCACAATAGATTGACAGAAGAACCTTTGAATGCAATCTGTTTGTAAGTTGGATTGCCCTGGCTGGGTTAAAGAGGCCCACACTGTTCATTAGCTTTAATGTCTGTCTGGGTACAAAGAAAGCTAAGTCTTTTATAGTGACAGACAAGCCACACGCTCTGCATTTAAATAAAGATAAAGATTGGCTCCTCGAAAGGAGAGCCTGTGTGAGTTAAGACAGACCATATTTAATGAAAGGAGGCACTAAATGGGGCCTGCTTAGACGGGGCAGTGTATACAGCTCTCCACTATTATCAGACCATCTGTGTTTACTTTTATGTGAAAGCAAAAGTTTCACTCTTACTTTGGATCAAACGTGGCATTGCTCAGTATGATAAGGGGTGTGAAAACCAAAGAATAAATCAAAACGGGAGATTTATTTTTGTACCGGTTGCCATTTTCAATGGAGAATAAATGAAACATTGGCGTCCATGGAAAGGTAAAGAGGAGGCGGCTGACAGTTTGATCGTGTTTTATGTAACACTTGTTTTTCTTTTACATGAACACATTATGCCATCCATCAGGATAAATTAATATGTCTTGGACCTTTAAAAACTGTAAGAAATAATTTTAATGGCTCCAATAACAGCTCCAGATGAATGCTGGAAAACAGATATTCCAAACTGTCAAGTAGCATATGTATTACTTGGCTCTGTTGTAACTGCAAACAAATGCCGCTTTTGTACGAAGTTTCCTTAACTGCCAATGGAAGAACTGTAACACATTTATTGCGGACAAAATTGGAATGGGAACAAGACATGTTACAACAGAATGGCAACTAATTCCTTCTTGCCAGTTGGACTGAATTAAAATAATAAATCACTGGAACAATAAAAGGTCTTGGTTAAAAGGAGGAACAATTTAATCAAAGAGATTTGCAAAAATGGCAGGTTTATGCATATAGTGTTGATAACATAGAAGTTTAATTTTTAAAATACGATTTTATTATTGTGTATGTGGGGGGATATAAGTAGACCCCACTGTATATGTGTTTATGAAATGGGAAAAATGTCAGATAAGCTTCAGAGGTGAATTTGACTATGGCATAGACAGCAGATAAAAAGCATTTACAACAAAGACTGGTCTAACTGCTGTTTACAGTAGGTAAGGGTCTTCAAGATGCTATCCTGTGTTCAAAGGGCTGATGCATGCCATTATTTATTGCCATTAATTGCCGATGTTTGTGAAAAGCACAGTATGTTGCACAACAGGACTGAGTAATCCACGGTGACCTTTTGTGCTATCAAAGCTTTATCAATTAGAAGTTCCTGATTGTAAATTCAGAGGATGCCCAGCAAGCACCATCAAAAAGAAAGATTATACTTGACTTCTTATGCAGTTGGATTTTTTTGTTTGTTTATTTCTTTTCCTTTAAACTGAACCTTCTCTATGGCACTATTTCCAAGTCCATAAAATGAAGACTATTCAAAATGATTTTAAACTTTAAGGAGTGGTTCTTATAAGAAACAGCAGAGATTTTGGAAAAATGGTGGTTATATTTTTTCCCAATAAAGTCTTTTCTTCTTGAGGTCATCACATTGATTGACAAATTTCTTGGTTACGTTCTTTCCATCTACTTTGTATTGTTGATTCCAGGTTTGCATAGCATTTGTGAAAGCTTGCTAGGCCTTTCACATAAACTGTGAGTCAGTCTTAAAGTATCTGCTGATTTTTATTCACTGTTTTCAGATAGGATTTTTCAGATCTTATTTGCTTTCATCGTGTTGCAGCCCTAGATAATGCTTAATGCTGCCTCCATGGACCTCCCTTCTCTCATTTCCTATAACATTGCAAGGTTCTGCATTTCATCTATGTATTTTGCCCTTTTTGAAAGCTCTTTATATATTCCTTTTTATTTGCTCAGCTTTCCCACTACCCAGGGCTAAAGGCCTCTGCTTTCTTTTCCTCTCTTAATCTCTTGACAAGCTTGTCTATTGCCAACTGTTTTCTAAGCTCCAGGCCTACATTTCCAACTGCCGTTAAGCATTTTCATCGCCTTTATCAAGAACCTCCAAAATCAATCTCCTGACCTTCCTCTCTCCATGTCAAGGATTCTAAATTATTACCTGAATCACTCCCCTTAAGTCTTCCTGCTGGTTTCATTTTAGGGATGACTGCTATTGAATTTTCATAATGGCACTAAGTTATAGTTTTTCTTCTCCCCTTCCCACCTTCTGCCATCATGGCATAGCCTACATAGTTGTATTTTAGCTACAGTTGGCTCAGGCTCAGTTCAGTGTGAGGACCAATGGGGTTGTCATTCTGGAATCTGTGGATCAGCAGATTCTTAACTGAGTTCACTTATTAGTGGTCAATTTTGAGTTGGGCAGGTGGTTTTGTTTACATGTGCCCAAACAAAGTTGATACCTTCTGGCTGTAGGTTGGTTGATCTTTTATCCTCTAACAGACATTCCATGTTTGCTTCTTTGGTTTGAGCAGGGATTTGAGGTTATAACCTCATCTGAACTGTATTGTAGTAAGAGGCCTGGTGGTGTACCCAAAACAATAGGAAGTGAGGCGAGGGAAAAGGATTCCTATATAAGATCTGGCTTAGAAAGCAGAATGAAGCTTGAGAGGAAAGATCCAGTGACAGAGAATATAGAGTGACAGCTTCTAATAGGGGATGCAGAAGTTAGGAACCTACTGAGAAGTGGTAACAGGCAGATTTTCTGTGTTCATGTCACAACTAATGACCTCAAGGTTATCAGTGTGACTTTCTAGATCTTTTGAGAAGAGGTATACCCTATTTACCCATTCATTGAATCTTGACTGGCCAAAATTCTGCTACTACTAGGTTATTGTATTATGCACCATATGATTCTATTCTGTCCATTTTTTTTCTCCTCCTTGGATACATGTTATTGGGCTAGAGAAAAGAGGGAATCTAATCTCTAAACTGACCACACAACTCTCCATTGATTTGATGAAAATTCTGTTCAAACAGTGGTAAGATGGACCAATAAAAGCCTGGTTACTAAAGACTCAAATTGTAAAAATATAGACAATAGACTCTCTGGGCCCTGGCCTATGTCATGCCAACATGGCTAAATGCACCAAGAAGGTTAGAATCATTGGTAAATATAGAACCCACTATGGTGCCTCTCTGAGGAAAATAGTGAAGAAAATTGAAATCAGCCAACACGCCAAGTACACTTGCTCTTTCTGTGGCAAAACCAGGATGAAGAGACAGTCCGTGGGCAACTGGCACAGTGGTTCCTGCATGAAGACATTGGCATGTGGAACCTGGACCTTTAACACCACTTTTGCTGTCACAGTCAAATCTGCTATCAGAAGACTGAAGGAACTGAAAGACCAGTAGAAGCACCAGCATATGGCATTTCTATCTACAATAAATGGGTTAATTTATGTAACAAAAGTATAGAGAATAAGTAGATAATGGAGAGCTGAGGAACTGAATAGTGCAGAGAAAAAGATCATGAAATAGAGCAGAATTCATTAACAAAGTTATATTCTTAGATGAAGCTGTGAGATAAAGAAACCAAGTATAGTACTGAGATTATCAATCTGAATGACTTTAGCTCAGTCAATTGGATCTCATCCTGTATTAGTTCATCTTATGCTGCTGTAGTGAAACGCATGTGTTTGAGTACTTTAAAAATAGTTTATGGTGACTCTTATGCCAAATAACATGCCAGTAGCCCCTGACTGAATCACGATATGGTAGAGAGATATAAAGGGAATGGACTCCAGAAATGGCCAAGTAATGTAGCCTTGTTTTATAACAACTCACTTTTGTAAGAGTTTACTCTTCAAGACCAGCATCAATCTCTTCCAACATGAGAATTAATCACTTCATGCTAGACTCAACTCTTAAAGATTCCTCCAGCCTGATGCATTACACTGAAGCTCAAAAATAGTAGCTTCAGGGTACAAACATCCTACAAACCATACCACATCCCACAGACTGTCTCTTATTCAGTATGTACTTGTTGAACATCTATTATGTGTGAAATACTATTTTGGCCAAAATGTATAATCATAAAGAAAACAAAAAAGTTTCTAACTTCATATTGCTTTCATATTTCATTATTTTGTATCTATATCTATGCTAAGGCATTATAGATATAGTCTAGTACATATAGATAATCTAAGATTAGAACTTTAAACTTTAAGAATTCCATGTCCTAAAGAAGGGATACTGTTTAATAAATGGTTTGGCATAGCAAAACATAATGCATAGTTTGGTATGGCCAAGCCTAGTGCAAGCCTGTAATACCAGCACTGGAAATAAAAGTAAGAGGCAGGAGCATCACTGAATTTAGACCATAGGGTGAACTATGTATCTTTACCAAACAAAACAATAAAGAAAAAGAATATAAGAGAAGTGCAACCTATACAGAATGGTGAAAAATAATATCCGAGACAGCATCTGCTGTGTAGACTGGACTTGTCTTAAACTCTTACTTCTTCTCCTCAGCCTCTCAATCCTGGGATTACAGTGTGTGCAAAAAAAAAGTCTTTAAGCAAATATAGTTTTGTTTTGAATAGTCGCAAGCAGGAAACAATTTAGAAACAACAGATGAATTTATAAAGAAACTGTTATGCTTACACGATGGTATGCTGAACAACAATAAAGAAGGAATGAATTAGTGTTACATGCGACAACATGATTGATATCAAAGCATTATATTATGTTAAAGAATTCATCTAGAAATGACTCTCAATGGACAGTAATGAGCAATGAGCATGTATATAATACTTCTGACAAAGGCAAAAGTGTAGTGTGGAGAACAAATTAAACAGCCAAAGGTACAGGAAAGGATTGACTGGGTTGAAGCTCAAAGAACCTACATCTTAACTGTTAGCAACTGAAGGGTTTTAACTCCTTCTTCCCATGGAACTACATGATAGGATTCAAGTGTAAAGGCTGTCTCTGGTTAGTGTGTGGAGAGTAGTTTGCATGGGAAAGGCATTACATGACAGAACCTGCCAGGCAGGATGGAGAGGGCAGGTGGATTTCAGAAAAATTTAGGAATTTGAGTTTCCTTTAAAAATAGAGGGAGAGGGAGGAATTTGGAATGATTTATAAGAATCTAGCTTGATAACTGGGTAAAAGATGGTACCATTCCCTAAGAAAAGGATTAAAGAACGGGAAAAGGTTTGGGGGGAGGCGCAAAGTTATGACTTCAGTTTTGTGTGTGTTGGTTACTGGAGGCATTCAGACTGCATTCGGAGTCTGTCAGATATATTGATCTGTCACTTAGAAGGTAGGTCCAGGTCTCGGAACAGATTCACATTTTCAGGATGTTGGTTGTGAGTAAAGCCACATAATAATGTGGAGGTGGTAGAAGAGGATGAAGACAGATGAGGCCCACAACAGAACTTACTGGAGAGCCTAGTATGGAATCTACTATAAGGAACAAGTGGTCAACAGTACAAATGAGAATGCTTCATTGGATGAGTGGTAAAATTTTGGGAGGTATTTACAGTAAGAGATGAATCACTTAAAAGAAAAAGGACGATGATTGTTTGATGGCCTGGGAAGGAGGCAATACATTTCATGCATAAATGAGGAACTCATTTTTGTATCGTTTTGTTTTATTCTCTTACCCCTTTTGGACTTTTCTTTCCCATTAGAGACTTTCAGAGCACTAAGCATTAAAGAGTTTCCAAGAATCCGTGTATATACATTGTGGGTGGAGAAGCTTACACAAGACAATCCCTTATTTACAAACCTATGAGCAAAGAACATGCTTTTCACAATGTGGCTTAATAAGGACTATCCATTTTAATCCCCCCATTCCCTTTGGTCTCTTTCATTCTGTAAATGAGTGAGACTAAGCTTGTAGAGATCAATGGGAATAGTTTTTTGATCCCTTGTTTGTTAGCCAGGTAAGAGGATCAGTCACTGTTGGAAAAAAGAGTTTTTTTTTTTTTTAAACTTAAATCCCAGTTGCTTTCAAGTGATTTTTCAGTCAGCTTCCATGGTCCATGAGAGTATGCTGTAATGAAAAAGTTACTTCTCTAATTGTTATCACTTTTTCTTTTTGTATTTCCTTATCTTATTTATGAGGAGCTAGAATCATTTGTTAAAATTACTATTAAATTGTACTAGAATATTTTAAAGGAACTAAGCGATTATTATGGTGGTTACCTTAAGGATCTGTACTACATCATACTTCCAGCTGGTGGTTTATGTTGTTATTTCTCTGGTTCAGATAAAGGGAGCAGAAGAAATTCAGTTTTCAATGGTCTCCAGCTCCAAACAGACCTTTAAAATCGTCTTTGATATTATTGATTAGACTCTTCAGGCATTTATGTCCCGAGATGTCCTGGAAGTGATACTAAGCTTTGTCTGTGGAGATTGATGGGAGACGTTCCAGGGACACAGGTCTTCTCTGCCTAGTTCCGGTGCGCTACATTTTGCTCTTCTCCCTTGCTGGAGGACCTGTCACTGGTGTCAGTGTAGGTGGGGGCCACACACTGGTGTTCCTCTACAGAGTGCCTCCAAGTGCACAGTTCCTTTGAGTCCTTGAATGCCTGATGTGGACCAGTGATTGCCTTGCTACTATACTCTCCCACCCACCTTCACCCTTCCATCTCCCCCCTTCCCCGCCCAGTGTATACTTTGGTATATTCTAAGCCTCATATTGACATTGGCACCCCCATTCCTTCCATGCATCTGCTCTCTAGCCTTGGCTTATTTATACTCCCGGCTGTTTCCTGCAAATATCCTGCAGTGGATCTTTTGTGTTCCATGTCTCCTACTAGTAGTAGTACTTCAACTCTCTCTCTGTGCCTATCTACCAGTTTTGGCTTTCCTGCTCCTTTATCTCTTGCTGTCTGGCAAGTGTGGTTTTAGTAACCCAGACACTTTCTCCAGTATCCAGTGGGCTGCAACCATATCTTCTGCAGTGAGGTCTTTACTCCCACTTGGGGAAGACTGCTTCTTTTAGAATTCTTTTACATCTTTATGGTTATTATTGCCTTATCATGAATATTGTTTATACTAAATTCCTGCTCAATTTTTTGTGGTTTCTTTATAACATCCAAAATGGTATACTATCTTTTCCCTAATATAATATACATACCTCTGCCAGATTAGTCTGATTTAATATACCAACCTCCAATCAACCAATAAACAGATAATTATCCTCTAAAATCAAAGCAACAGCCACCTTGGGCCCCCTTGCTTATCTGGCATTCAGGACCCTCTATAATCTAGCCCCTGCTGACCTTTCCCATCTTATTTCCCACTTTTCCTAAAGCAAATACAATAAGCAGCGTTGTACAGTATAGAGAACCCAGACTTGAATTTTATTTTAACTCTATCATTAATTAGTAGACAGGCAATGCCATGGCCTTTAGTTCCTTCGAATTTCTGTTTATTCATCTGAAAATGGGGATACTAATAATTGTGCTATGTCCCTTATAGAGATGTTCTGAGCTTAAACAATGAACATGAGAATACCCTAAGAATTTTAAGTTTTTGCCTTATTATTTCCTATTTTTTCCTATGTATTTTCACATGAAAAACAATATGGAAATTACTAAAATTATTTTCAAGGGTTGGGGAGAGATGAGTTATCAGTTAAAATAGTTGCCACGCAAGCAGGACTAGAGATTGGCTCCCCAGATCCTACATAAAATGGCAGGCAAACGTGGCAGCCTACTTTTACTGCCAGCATCTGAAGGCAGAGACTAGAATTCCCCAGAAGAAAACTGATCAGCCACACTAGTCCTACGATGAGCTCTGGGTTTAATTAGAGACTCAATTTCAAACAATAAGATGGAAGAGCAATTGAAGATGATTCTCAGTATCACCTTTGGGCCTCCACATACACGTGCCGGCACATATAAATGCACTCACATACACATGCACCCCCCCAGGCACGAACTTCATATACACATATACATGAAATAAAAATAATTATAATAAATAATTTCTGTCAAACATTCATCTCATACTCTGGATTGATAAAAAGGATTAAGGCAATATTTTCCTTTAGATCTCAAAATTGTGTCTCATCATTATGCTTTATTCCTTTTATTTGGTTAAGTATAAGTAAAACATCATAAATGTCTTGGTTTACTATAAAATTTGAAATTATAGGAGAATAATTGTGTTTTTCAGCACTTGGTCCTAAGGCAGACATCCAAATTCGTAAGGATGTGTGAATGCGTCAGGGACTCCTTTCCATCTACATTTGTTGTTCATGTGCAAAACATGCCAAAGTCCTTTGTTAACTATGAGATAGTTGGAGA
Organism: Typhlomys cinereus; assembly: GCA_023101885.1. NCBI lineage: Eukaryota > Metazoa > Chordata > Mammalia > Rodentia > Platacanthomyidae > Typhlomys > Typhlomys cinereus. Next base: position 3,913,670 of record JALPQD010000050.1, on the reverse strand, counting down.
TGAATTCTTTTCAGAAAATGAACCTGAGAAGGAAAAGCTTCTGAAACGGTAAGGAATTCAACCAACAGCCAGTTTAAAATCCTTGGGAGGGTTATTATCATTTCCTAAGAATGGGTGAAAGGCATTTCGCAAATAGGTGGTTGACCTCTCCCTCACTGCCGTTTCCTACTTTTATTCCATCTACCTTTGAATATACTCTTATAACAAGACTCTAATTTAACAGGTCTTTATCTCTGGCCAGGGGGTGACATCCAATACCCATCAGGGTGGCGCCAAGGGCATTGTGGGAGCAGCAAAACTGAAAAAAATAAATCAACAAACCATAATCCAGAACAGAGACTCTATATCAATCACCTGAAACTAGGCCAGCCTAATTTCTCCCCATCCTGAAGCTCATGGAAATTTGCGGAAGAGGGGGCGGTAAGATTGTAAGAGCACAAGGATGGGAGGAGCAATGATATGCAAGATACTCCACACAAGTTAGGGCCGAAGCAATCATATTTGGACTTTACATGCCCTGTGCAATGTCCAACACACTATTGCCCTCACAAAGTCTAGCATTTGCTAAAGACACTAGGATCCTGGGAGGCAAGTGATTGACAGCCACAGTAGTGTTCTTATGCTTAACTGGAACACAGGAAAGGGTTCTGGGAAATGCTACTGTGGGAGAGGAGGACCCAGAGGAGAGTTTGGCATGCACATTAAAGGATTCTCCGGGATGGTGGCTCAGGGATTAAGCCTCTGCCTTGCAGGGGGAAGGTCCTGAGTTCAGATCCTAAACCCCACGTATAGACGCCGGGCGGAAGCAGGGGGCGGCCTGCGTTTCTGGTCCTGGTAGGCGGAGCCTGTGAATCCCGGGGCAGAGTAAACAAGGAGGAGGTGGAGGCGTCCATGGTGGTTCCCGAATTCGTCCGTGGTTCTACACACACACACACACATACACACACATACATACATACACACACGCATACATGCACAATTGAAAAAAAATAAATAATAAAAAAATTTAAAAATATTAAAAAAAAAGATGCTCCGGGGATGGGAGGGGGTGGCACTGGGGGATGGGAAGGGAAGGGGGAGGGGAGGAGGGCACAGGGAAATAGGAGGTTGGAGGGAGGGGGGACCGGTGTACCTGTTAAGTTTGTATGAGTGGAAAAAAAAAGAATGGTTGAAAGGATAGGAGGACTTTAAATCTCTAGTGAAAGATGAAGAATTTTTCTCTCTTGTAGAAGAAAGTATATTTCTCCATTTGCTCATGGACTGAACTCTTCAGTCCAGCCTGTGGCTGCTTTTATTAGTAGGTGGTTCATCTGAATTCCTCATTATCTGGAATATAATACAATTCAAGGAAAACTTGAAAAATAATGTAAAAGGCATTTAAAATCCATTTCATAAGTCTTTATTAAGAGGGACATATAGGGTTCCTTCTTTTGTAGCCTAAAGAAGAAGGTTGAGGGAACTAGCTTTGATGCTTAGACAAAACTTCTGTTATTTAACCTTTCTACAGTTCTTTGTATTTTCCAGAGTCCTTTACAAATGTATCTCCCCCCACCCAATAATAAGTTGCTGATTGAAGCAGCTTAATAGTCACCTTTCCATTTTTTAGACAAGGAGGAAAGAGTTCCAGATAAGTGAAGTCATCTGAGCTCCCAGGGTGAATCAAAGGTAGAATGATGTTTTGAGCCTTTGACACACAGTTTTGTCATAATTATGCTGCAACGTGTTATTTCTTGTCTTGAGTAAATCTCTACAAATTGGTCAAAAGAATTCTTAATCTAAGAAGCTAAGTATAGAATTCTAAATAGAGGATTCTCAGTGGGGAGGCTCGAGGTCTTATGAAAATTGAGATTCCTTTGGGTTGCTAGGCTTAGAGGAGTTCAATGAAGAGATGATGTGATTTACAGACTTCATAGAGGGAAAGTCCTAGACTTCCAGAAGGCACTCCTTCAGGTTCTCTGGGGGTTATGGCCACTTTATTTCACAGAAGAAATCTGAAAGTGATGCTTGTAGGATTTGCAACCCAGAAAGTGATTCAGCTCAGTCAATGCGATTTTTGTCCATTTTTCCAGTAGCCACCCTGTCTTCATGTGCTTGTGTTTTTTTTTTTTTTCCACAAACAAGAACCTGGCTGGTTTTCTGTTTTTTGATACTCGAATTTAAGTTATATATTTCTTTGCAATGTGAATCTATTTCAATATTTATGTAAGACTGCTGACTACTGCATTACCAATACCCAATAGGAAACCTCAATAAATATTTATTAATGTTAATGATAAGAACGATCCTTTTCAATATTTATGCTTGAGATATGTACTCTACCAAGACTGCAATCGGGAAAACTTTCAGATAATTACTTTTGCAGTTATGTCTACCGATTTATTTTCTAGAGTACCAAATTTTGTTAGAGATCTGATTATGATATCTTTTTAAATATTAAGGCTATTGGCAAAGATTAATCCTATTTTATAGGTGGAGATTATAAAAAAGAAAGGGAAGTGATTTGCAATAGGTCTTAGAGTTGAAAGAAGTAAAGTAAGGTATGAAAATTTAAATTTTGCTTCCAAATTCCATTGAAATAGCCTGACTCTTCGAACTAAATTAAATTAGGCACGGATCACTTACATATATGAAACTGTCCTGCCTAAAATTTAATTTTGAAAAATTAACTTTTCTTTTGCCTCTATCTTGAGGCCTGCCAGGTGCAGGCAGAGGTTCTTCCCTCCCTCATTGAATTTAGTCTGTGATTATTTATTTCTGATGTTTTAGAGGATAATGTTATCCATTTATATTACTGCTTTATATTTTTTAAAATCAGATTAATGCAGAAATCACATCAATATTTTGTTTCTTAAAACACACACTCGTATTTCTGAAAACACAGAAGTTGAATTATTGTTAATCATTTCTTAATGCCCAAGTCAAAGTGCAGATCCATGAGAAACAAAACCCAGGAAGACCAATCTCCCACCGAAAGAATTAACCCTTTAATGATGGATTCCAAGCTGGTGCATGGTGCCGCTGCCCCCATCCTGCCAACAGTGCTAACAGACTTTTCTTTTTTTTTTTTAATTAAAAATTTAATTATACATTTTAAAATTTTTTACCAGTTCCCTCCCTCCCCCCTCCTCCCCCTCCCCTTCCCCCATTGCCTCCCCCCCAATTCCCAGAGAGTCCTTTATTGTGTACGCCTAACTCTCCACTGGGTCCTCCTCTCCGATGACATATAAGGACCCAGTGGCATTTCCATAAGCCCTTTCTCTTGTTCCCCTTAAGCATAAGATCACTACTATGGCTGTCAATCCCTTGCCTCCAGGGGTCTCGGTGCCCTTAACAGATGCTAGACTTTATGAGGGCAACAGTGCGCTGGACATTGCGCAGGGCATGCAAAGTCCCATTATGATTGCTTTGGCCCCAACTATTGTTGAGAATCTTGCAAATCGTTGCTCCTCCCATCCTTTTGCTCTTACAATCTTACCGCCCCCTCTTCCGCAAATGTCCCTGAGCTCCAGGATGGGGAGAGATTAGGCTGTCCTAGTTCTATGTGATTGATATAGAGTCTCTGAAGTTCTGGATTGTGGTTTGTTGATTTTCTTTTGCAGTTTTGCTGCTCCTGCAATTCCCTTCACTCCATTCTGCTGGGCACTGTATGTCACCCCCTGACCAGAGACAAAAAGCTGTTAAACTGGAGTCTTGTTGTAATAGCACATTCAAGGGTAGATGTAATAAGAGTAGGAAACCTCACTGAGGGAGGGGTCCATCACCCATTTGCAAAATGATTACTTTTTATCTGCTAGACTATATGCCCTCCCCTTCTGGTGAGATCAGGAATGAACGTCTGTGAACTTAACCAGGTTTCTCATTACTTACTTGCAGACCTTGATGGTGGCCTATTTTCTCTGCTGTAACATGGTCTCCTCTCTCCTTGTTTCTGGTGTGGCCCTCCTAACCCATCTCTCTTGTTCATAATCCTTGCAATTACTGTGTTACATAGGTTTACTTTTGAGTGTCTCAATGTGGGCTGGGTGAGTTTGGTACTAGGAGCCACCTATTAGGGAGTACATACAGCGCTTAATTTTCTGGGTTTGGGATACTTCACTTAATATAATTCTTTCTAATGACATCCATTTCCCAGCAAATTCCAGTAATTCATCATTTTTGATGGCTGAGTAGTACTCCATTGTATAGATGTACCACTTTTTCCTTATCCACTCGTCAACTGTTGGACATTTAGGTTGATTCCATGACTTTGCTATTGTAAACAGTGCTGCTATGAACATGGTCGAGCTTGTGCTATCGAGGCGAACCTCTGCTGCATGGGGGGTTATTCCCAAAAGTGGGATAGCAGGGTCATATGGCATTTCAATCTTTAATTTCTTTAAGAATCTCCAGACGGCTCGCCAGAGTGGCTGTATGAGCCTGCATTCCCACCAACAATGTAGGAGAGTTCCCCTCTCTCCACATCCTCTCCAGCATTTGTCGTTGTTAGTATTGTGGATTTTTGCCATCCTGACCGGGGTGAGATGATATCTCAGGGAAGTTTTGATTTGCATTTCCCTGATGGCGAAGGAAGTGGAGCATTTTTTAAGATAATTGTTAGACGTTTTAATTTCATCCCTGGTAAAGTTTCTTTGAAGTTCCAGGGCCCATTTTTTAATTGGGCCAGTGTTTTCCTTGGAGTTTAATTTTCTAAGTTCTTTGTGCACTCTGGACAGTAGAGCTCTGTCAGATATGTGGTTAGTGAAGATTTTCTCCCATTCTGTGGGTTGCCTTTGAGCTCGTGTGACAATCTCTTTATCTGAACAGAAGCTCTTTAATTTCACAAGATCCCAACTGTTGAGAGTTGGTAGCAGTGGCTGTGCCATTGGATGTCTGTTTAGGAAGTGTTGGCCTAGCCCAATCAGCTCGAGGGAGTTCCCTATCCTTTCAACTATGGTTTTTAAAGTCTCTGGCCTGATATCAAGGTCCTTGATCCATTTGGAATTAAGTCTTGTACATGGTGACAAGTACGGGTCCAGCTTTAATCTTCTGCATGTGGAGATCCAGTTTTGCCAGCACCATTTGTTGAAGATGCTGTTCTTTTTCCATTGGATTCTTTGGGCCCCTTTGTCAAAGACCAAATGGCTGTAACTTTGTGGGCTTATATCTGGGTCTTCAATCCTTATCCATTGATCTGTGTGTCTATTTTGGAGCCAGTACCAGGCTGTCTTTATAACTATGGATTTGTAGTATAGACTAAGGTTTGGTATGGTAATACCTCCAGCTGTGTTTTTGTTACTCAGGATTGTTTTTGCTATCCTGGGTCTTTTGTGCCTCCATATGAATTTTGAGATTGTTTGGTCAACTTCTTTGAAGAATTGCTTTGGGATTTTGATTGGTATAGCATTGAATCTGTATATTGCCTTTGGTAGGATGGTCATTTTTACAATGTTGATTCTGCCAATCCAGGAACAAGGGAGGTCTTTCCACCTTCTGGTGTCTTCTGCAATTTCTTTCTTTAGGGTTTTAAAGTTTTCATTGTAAAGGTCTTTTACCTCCTTAGTTAGGTTTATACGAAGGTATTTCATTTTTTTAGGGGTTATAGTAAATGGCATGGTTTCTCTCAAGGCTTTTTCACTTGTTTCATTCTGGGCATATAGGAAGGCCTCTGATTTTTGCACATTTATTTTGTATCCTGCCACCCTGCTGAACTTCTCAATTAGTTCCAGGAGCTTCCTGGTGGAGTTTTTGGGATCCCTCAGGTATAAGATCATGTCATCTGCAAATAGGGATAGCTTGATTTCTTCCTTGCCGATTTGAATCCCTCTTATGTCCCTTTCTTGTCTTATGGCTTCAGCTAAGACTTCAAGTACAATATTGAATAGAAGTGGTGAGAGTGGACAGCCTTGTCTAGTTCCTGATCGAAGTGGGAATGCTTCCAATTGTTCCCCATTGAGCATAATCCTTGCTGTGGGCTTGTTGTATACAGCTTTTATTATATTGATAAAGGTTCCTTCCATTCCTACTGTCTCTAGCGTTTTGATCCTAAAAGGCTGTTGGATCTTGTCAAAAGCTTTTTCTGCATCTATCGAGAGTATCATGTGGTCTTGGACTTTGGACTGGTTTACATGATGAATTACATTTATTGATTTGCGTATGTTGAACCAACCTTGTGTGCCGGGGATGAAGCCTACTTGGTCCCCATGAATGATCTTTTTAATATGTTTTTGAATCCGATTTGCTAAGACTTTGTTGAGAATCTTTGCGTCTGTGTTCATCAGGGAGATCGGCCTATAGTTTTCTTTTTTAAGTGAATCTTTATTAGGTTTTGGGATTAAAACGATATTAGCTTCATAGAAGGAATTTGGTAGTGTTCCTTCCTTTGCTATTTGATGGAACAGTTTAAGGAGTATTGGTGTTATTAACTCTTTAAATGTCTGGTAGAACTCTGTGCTGAATCCATCTGGTCCAGGACATTTTTTGGTGGGAAGATTCGAGATTACTTCCTCAATTTCCTTATATGTTATAGGACTATTTAAATAATTCACAACTTCCTGATTCAATTTAGGTAAGTTGTGTTTACTTAGAAATTCATCCATCTCTTTTGTGTTGTCAAACTTCACAGAGTATAAGTTTTTGAAATATGATGTTATAATTCTCTGGATTTCTTGGGTATTAGTAGTGATAACTCCATGTTCATTTCTAATTTTGTTAATTTGGGTTTTCTCTCTCTTGCTTTTGGTTAGTTTAGCTAGGGGTGTATCAATCTTGTTGATTTTTTCAAAGAACCAGCTTTTTGATTGGTTGATTTTTTCTATCGTTTTCTTAGTCTCGATTTCAGATATTTCTCCCCTTATTTTGCTAATCCCTTCTCTTCTACTGCTTTTGGGATCAGATTGCTCTAGTTTCTCTAAAGCTTTAAGCTGCATTGTTAAGTTGTTTATTTCTGATGTTTCCATTTTTTTGACGTGGGCATTAAGAGCTATGAACTTACCTCTTAGAACAGCTTTCATTGTGTCCCAGAGATTTTGGTAAGTTGTATTTTCGTTATCATTCACTTTCAGGAAATCTTGAATTTCCTTTTTAATTTCTTCCTGAATCCAGTTCTCATTCAGCATCATAGTGTTAAGTTTCCAGGAGTTAGTGTATTTTCTCTTGTTTGATGTGTTGTGGATGTCCAGCTTTAGGCCGTGGTGGTCTGATAGGGCACAGGTTAAAATTTCAACTTTCTTGTATATGTGTAGATTCATTTTGTGGCCCAATATGTGATCTATTTTGGAGAAAGTTCCGTGTGCTGCTGAGAAAAATGTGTATTCTTTGGTGCGTGGGTGAAAAGTTCGATAGAGATCTGTGAGGTCCATTTCTTTCAGGGTTTGATTAAGTTCCAAAGTGTCTCTGTTAAGCTTTTGACCTGTTGATCTATCCTATGTAGAGAGGGCGGTGTTGAAGTCCCCAAGAATTATCTTTTGGGGGTTGATTTCTTGCTTTAGACGCAGTAGGGTTTTCTTAATGAATGTGGAGGGGCCCGTATTGGGTGCATATATGTTCAGTATTGTGAAATCTTCCTGGTGAATTGTACCTGTGACTAAAATGTAGTATCCATCCGTGTCTCTTATAATTTTTTTTGGTTTGAAATCCACTTTGTCTGATAGCATAATGGCTACCCCTGCCTATTTTCTGCTTCCATTTGCTTGTAGAATTGTTGACCAGCCTTTTATTTTTAGAGCGTGCCTGTCTTTTGTGGTGAGATGGGTTTCCTGCAGGCAACAGATTGATGGATTGTGATTTTTAATCCAAGTTTGTAATCTGTGTCTCTTGATCGGTGAATTAAGTCCATTAACATTTAGTGTTATAATGGAGAAACTAGTTTTAATTCCAGACATTTATTATGTTTAGTAGCTTTTATAAGTATATTGCTTCGCTTTTAATGGTGTTATATTTGCCTTCTGTTCTCCTGGATATGCCTGTTTTTTTTCTTCACGCTTGAGTATCATTTCTAGCAGTTTTTGAAGGCCTGGTTTGGTGGACTTGTATCCCTTAAAGTTGTCTTTGTGCTGGAAAATTTTTCTTTCTCCCTCGATCATGACTGATAGTTTTGCAGGGTAAATCAGCCTGGGTTGACATTTTTGCTCATTCAGTACTTGAAGTATGTCTCTCCAAGCTCTTCTTGCTTTTACTGTTTCGACTGAGAAGTCATTTGTTATTTTAATAGGTTTGCCTTTAAAAGTGACTTGTTTTTTCTCCCTTGAAGCTCTCAGCACCAGTTCTTTATCTTGAATGTGGAGTGTTTTAACTATTATTTGCCGCGGTGTGCTTCTAGTTTGGTCGTATCTGTTTGGGGTGCGGAATGCCTCTTGTATATGAATGGGCCTCTCTTTTTTTAGATGAGGAAAGTTTTCCTTGATGATCGTTTGAAAAATTTCCTCAGGGGTGGTATTTTGAGATTCTTGCTCCGGTATTCCATGAATACGCATGTTAGGCTTCTTCAGGGTGTCCCATATATCTTGGATATTTCTCTCAAGTATCTTTTTGGCTTTAACAACCTCTTCCATTGAGCTGGTTAGTACTCCCACTTTATCTTCAAGGTCTGAAATTCTGTTTTCTGCTTCATTAGTTCTGTTGATAAGACTCTCTGTGGCGTTCTGGGTTGAAGATAACTTGTCTTTTAGCTCAGTTTTAAACTCTGCTTGAGTTTGTTTTAACTGCTCTATGCCACTTTTTGTTTCTTGCACTGTTTTTCTCAACTCCTCCAGATGTCTGTTGTGTTCCTCTTCAAAGCGATTGATTCGATTATGTAATTCCTCCCGGATTTCCTCTTTCATAGTATTGAACATGGTAATGATCATATTTTGAAAGTCGTTATCCTGGGTCAGGCTTTCTCGGCCTTTTTCCGTGGGTTTGTTCTTGTTGGAGTCTAACATTATGGGATTAATTTCTTCCATGGGAAATTACTTCTGTGGTTATGATAGAAATAAATTCACTAGATAACTTAGAAATGTACTGTTTATTTTTTGAAATGTCATACATGAAAAGATGAATAACTAATGTATATATTTAAAATGATAGAAAGAAATGCATGCACAATTTTCTTCTTTGATAAAATTCTGTCATGAAAAATGTCTTCATGAATCAGGTATTCTTGTATTACTTTAAACAGCGGTTTATCAAAGATCATCTGTAATTGATTTGTATCAGAAGCATCCAAAATGTTTATTAAAATTCAGAGACCAGATCATTACAGATCTACTGAAGAAGAGTCTAAACACTGGGGCCAAGAGATTGGTATTTTAAACAAGGTTCTAGGTAACTTCAGTGTGAGAAGATGGTGAAGAGAAACAGATAAGGGAGATAAGCAAGATCAGGGGACATGATATGCTGTAGTGTTCAGCTCTCATACAGAGAGATAAAATAGGCTGCAATAGAAACTAAATTGAATCACTTGAGCTACTTAACAAATTGCTTATTTAGAGAATTAATTCCACTATCAAGAAGACAGAATACTAAAGCCCATAGTATTCTTATATGTGATTATTTTTGATACACATATATACACATATATAATTATAATCTTTTCTCTGTGTATGTGTTTATGGCACCCCATAAAAATATTCCTTAAAATATGAAAAAGAAACAAGAAACCTTGGAGTAAGCCGATAATATAGTTACAATTACAAACTACAGGTAACTAAATGCTGTCATTATGTTAAAAGAAATGGAAAACATTCCTGATATAACTTGTTCAAGGCCAGTATACTTTTATAGTCCATTTGAGTAGCAATTTATACTAGCTTGTGTATATTTGTAATTATATTATCTGTCTTCTGTCTAAATAAAAAATTGTGGTAGTCAAGGCAGTCTGTTGAAATAACGCCAAATGTGGCTCAGTCCTGTAAAAGTGGTTTCTTTTTTTTTTTTTTTAAGTGGTTTCTTACATCACAGTCAGCAGGTTGCCGGAGCAGGCTGGGACTTCGCTGCATGCAGGGATGCAGTCTTTTTCAGTGAATCATTCTGTCACTCTTCTAAAAACCTTTAAACAGGTGGGGAGAATGGGGGGGGTTGTTCATAAGCTCTTCACCCTCTTATTGGCCATAACACACAGACCTTTCTCCTCTTACACTACTGCTGAGGACCAGTCACATGATGCCACTGAGCTGTAAGACATGGTGATGGTTGTGGGGAACGGGGCGAAAGACTGCAGCCCGGTATTTCAATAAGAAAAGAATAAGCCCAATCTGTGGCCCCAACACTTAGGAGACAGGAGGCAGAGGTGGGAGAATAACAAGTCAGGTCAACCTAGAATACAAAGTGAAATTCTGTCTCGCAAACAAACAAAGTGCTGGCAAAGCGCTCCATAGTAATGTGCTTGCTTAGAATGCCCAAGGTTCCGTCCTTGGCAAAAAAGAAGAGAGACCTCTGCCACAGCAGCTTACTTGTCACTTGCCAAAGATGTGTACTAGGAAGTGGGAACTGTAAGTAAATATGGTGACATAGGTGCTTTCCAGCTTATCATATGCCCTTTTATAGTCAGGCATTGAGGGCAACTGTCTTTGTAAGGTGGCTCAGGATAGATTTTGTCAAAATTTGTTATAACTATGTCTCCTGTGACACATTTCATTAAAATTATCTGTTAAACTTATGTTTCTGGCAGTTATATACTTACAGATAGATGATATAGTTTGGTGTTGTGCACAATTATATGGTATTAGCAAATAACAGTAGTATAAATATTATGTAACTTTAATTAGCATTCGTGAATTCCCTGGGACTAGTTTTTCACTTGTACATTTATTTTGAACTTATGGCTTCACAGGCCAAGCTACATACCTAGAAAAGACTTGTCGAACCCCAGTTCCTTTCCAAATTAGAGCCACGACTAATACAAGTGCCATTTGTGTCCAAGAGAGCTAAAAAGATAAATTGATTTCAATGCTAGAAATGATTTTTCATTTTAGCCAGCTTGAATTACTAGCTCTGGACAAAGGAGGAATGGTCCTATTTCTGAAGTACCACAGCATACATGCCTGTGATTCTCCCATTTCCAAAGGAAATGCAGTCAGCAAGGACAGAAAAGTTCTGTCCACAATGTTTTTCTATTGTATAGAGATTATTTCCTGTTATCAAAAGGTTTTATGGTATTTGATGTTAATTTATCTATTATTCATTTTGGTAATGAAATAGCATTTATTCATTTATTCTTACATTGACATGTTTGTTTGTGTAGGATGTGTTCATGCATGTATGTATATGTGTGTGTGCACATGTGTGTAGGTACGTGTGCATGCATGTGTATATGTATGTGGGTGTTTTCATGCATGTGTGTATATGTGTGTGTGTTTGTACCCAGGTGAGCGTGTGTGTGTAGGCATGTGTGCATGTGTGTGTATGTATAAAGGCCCTAGGTTGTTATCAGGAATCATCCTTTATCACTCTTCTAACTTAACCTTCTCTGAAGGTGCACCCCTAATTAAACTTGGAGGTCTCCTATAAGGTAGTTTGATGAGCTAATTTGCTCTGGGGATTCCCAGGGTCTGCTTTCTTTCTCAAGCTAGGATTTCAGGTGACATTTTACATGGGATCTGAGAATCTGAGCTCAGGTCATTTTGCTTACATAGTAAGCTCTTTAACCACTGAGTCATTTCCCCAGGCCAATATTTACTTATCAAGTGCCAACTAGGATCAAGACGACTATGCTAGGGAATGAAAGATTAGGTGGGATGGATTTTCTATTCTTTCAAGGACTTTCTGTTTAATAGGAATATATGCATCAGCATTTTAATTAAGTTGGTTGTGAGATTTTAAAGACAACTCAGTCATTATTCCAACCTAAAGAGATCTACAATCTATTAGAGGAAATAGGAAACTCCCAGCACTGCTTTACGTACATTCTTAAGGGGGATTAAAAAAACAACCTGTTTAAAAAATGAGATAAGAGAAGAAGATAACTGAATTGTGGTTTTATCTGCAAGTGCTGTAAGAGAGCAGAAAGCTGCCTCCCTCAGTTTAGCATGTTCTTCCTTCCATACTTATCATAACTCCTCGTATTCTGCAATTGATAGACAATGTAATGTGGAAAGCACTAGAATAAACTGTGTTCTCACATCTGTAGTTGTCACCTGCAAGGCTGCAGCTTCACAAAAAACAGGCTCTCCCTGCCACTGTAATTGGCATGCTAGTCAGCTATATTTCTTAAACTTTCATGTAGATTTTAGTTGGCTGATGTAGTTAATGAATCCAAATAAAAATTCTAGTGCATGTTTGTTGGTGATATCATAACTTGGACATCAAAGAAAAGCTTATATATTTGAATTCAGTTACAGTAAATTATTATCAATTCCTCAAGTCCCTTCTCTTATAGCAGCTTAACTTTTTTACTTTAAAATTTTTTTACATTTTAAATGTATTTATTGAGTACTTCTCCTTACTTTCCTTCATCCTCCCTTTCACCTATCCCTCTCCCTTTTCTTCATTAATCCATCCCAGTCTCTCCCAGCCTCCTGCTTGTCTGCTTCTATAGACTCCAGGGTCCCCTCTGGCTTGTCTACTCTTGTAGGTTTCAGGCCTCTGTGGCATACCAAGTTGTCTCCCTTTGGGTATACTCACTGATAGGGGCACCACTGATAGGCACTCATCCAGCTTTAGCCCCCAAGTTTTCCACTGTATGTTCTTTTCTCTCTTGAATTCTTCGATAGTCTATGGGAGCATGTTGAAATGTTAGTCATTAGGTTGGTCTGGTAAGGACAAGTCACTGTAGTGAGTTCCTAGATGCAGCAGTCCTGCCTTGAGTGGGATGTCTTGTCCAAAGGTGAACCTTCCCATCTTTAGGCCCTTACAATCTTATTACTCTCTCTTCTGTGAGGTTCCCAAAGCCTTAGGATGGGGAGATTGGGTTGGTCTGAATTTGGGTGAGCCTTCTGAGTTGCTGGTACTCTGCATTACAGCTGGCCATTGCTGTCCACTTCACTGCTCTTCTATTACCCTAGATGGCATGCTGTCAAGGTGTTGAGATCCTCTACCTCTGTTGTAGAAGAAAACTTTTAAAGAAAGGAACAAGAATGGGCAGTCCCTATGCAGAAGAGCATAGAGTGAGGAAAATGGGAGAAAGAAGACCCTGAGATGATCCACTTAGAACCCAGTGACAAAATTATACTAGAAGTTACAGGGATGTAACACTTCCTGGTAAAATGTTGGTCGGAGAGGTCTCAGAGGCCTTCAAACACTATAGGCTTTTGCCATTGCTCTTGGTTGCTCCCCCAAAAAACTGTTAGTCAGGCTCCATTACTGAAGATGCAACACACATGGATCACAGAACATGGGTGAAATACGTCAACTAGAACTGGTCTGAGAACTTCCTTCTTGCTAGATAACTTATACAGTACCAAGAAATACTAAGCTACTGGGGGAGAGAAATAATCACAGGCCTCATCAACATGTGAGATCTTTAAATTGCAATAAAAATCACCATGGCAACTAGTGCAATAATGGATGACTATTAAGGAGACAACCTACAGTTTTCTGATTGAACTCAAGACCTGCTTGTCAGAAGAGAACACATTCCTGTTACTGTTAATTAGAAGAAGAACCTAAAAAAGTGAGAGAAATGGAGTAATAGGAAAAAACAGACAATAAATCTATAGATAAGAAGACAGTACATCAAATTGCTCTTTAGGTAGCTGTTATTATACCCATTGAGTAGAAGAACATGCAACACTCAGCCTAGAAATTTTATAATATTTTTAAACCCCACCCTTTCCAATTTTTTCCTTTAGGCTATAAAAGATTAATTTTTTGACTTAATACAAAACTTGCATTTTTACTGTAAATCTTTTCAAACTTTTAGAGGCAGATTTCATATAATCATTTGAATTTATGGGATTTTTCCCAATGTTGTTATGGGTTCTTGTTCTATATATTGAGATGGAATGATAAACTTAAAATGATCTATAAGCTAAGTAACATATATAACATTTGTATTGTCTAATTAATGTTGCAGGAGGAAAGTTGATCTTATTTTCTTCCATTAAAAAAAATCTAAAACTAAATCTAAAACTAAAATATCTAACTTGATCCAGATTGTAATGCATTAGAAGTATTGATCTAAATAACTTGTTGCTATCTTTAAAATATAAAACAGGTAAGAAAGCACATGAAGATCTGCGGAGATGGCTCAGGGACTTAAAGCCTTTGCTTTGAAAGCAAAGGGATCTGAGAGAGTCCCTGACTTCCATGCAGTGGATATGGTGGTGACCTGTAATCCTGACCCTGGAAAACAGAGTCTGAAAAACCCCAGAGCAAAGCAATAAGCAGGTAGAGTAATCCAGATGATTCTCAGTGTTATTTTTCAGCCTGCATAGGCACACACACACTCACACGCTCTCTTTTACACACACACACACACACACACTCACACACACGTTAATAAAAAAGATAGTACATATAGTACATATAGTCTATATTTATATTTTGATAAAATTATCTATCCATGTACTCTGTGTAGAGGGGGCTATTTGACCTCAGAAACGTGGAGGACACTTATGATACTTTCATACTTTGCAATGAGATGAGTAATATTGATCAATAGGACTTTGACTTATTCAAATTTCATGCAGGATGCTGTCCTGTGAGGCACAGTACTGGCCACAGCTGCTCCACCTGACAGGTCAGGATTGTTTTCATGATTTTCATCAGCTTCTCCTTTTTTACAATTGAGTGTAAATTTGGACTTAATGTTTGTTGTCAATGATTTTGATAACAAATTGACATAAACCAATCAACTCATAGATAAGACAAAGCCTAGGTAAAGGGGCTTCATTCATTTATTCATTCACTAATTTCTTCAACAAATGTTTTCAAGCACCTATTGTGTATCAGGTATCACCCTAGGTACTAGATTTCAAAAAACTCTAAAATAGAGACATAATTTCACTCATAGAAAAATGGACAAAATAGACTATCATTGTGACTCAGAGGCTTACATTCTAACAAAACCAAACCAATAATGTTCAAATGGAGACAAGTACTATGGAAAAAAGTTAAACAGAAAGACGGAGAGGATTTTCAAGGAGGAGAGAATTTAAGTATAATTTCAAAATTTCAGAGAAGATATCACTGAGAAAATATTTGAATAAAGATTTTTTAAATACATTTTTTATTATTTCCGCTCATACAAACTTAATAGGTACACCAGTTCCCTCCCTCCCTCCTCCTCCCCCCGAACTCCCTGCTCCCCTTCCCTCCCTCCCCATCCCCCAGTGCCTCCCCCCCATTCCCAGAGAGTCCTTTCTTGTGCATGCCTAACTCCTCTGGGCCCTCCTCTCCGATGACGTACAAGGACCCAGTGGCATTTCCCTGAACCCTTTCCTGTGTTCCCCTTAAGCATAGGAACACTGCTGTGGCTGTTAATCCCTTGCCTCCAAGGATCTTAGTGCCTTTAGCAGATGCTAGACTTTGTGAGGTCAATAGTGTGTTGGACATTGCGCAGGGCATGCAAAGTCCAATTATGATTGCTTCGGCCCTAACTTGTGTGGAGTATCTTGCAAATCATTGCTCCTCCCATCCTTTTGCTCTTACACTCTTACCGCCCCCTCTTCCACAAATGTCCCTGAGCTTCAGGATGGGGAGAGATTAGTCTGGCCTAGTTCTAGGTGGTTGATATAGAGTCTCTGAAGTTCTGGATTGTGGTTTGTTGATTTTCTTTTGCAGTTTTGCGCTCCTGCAATGCCCTTCACTTCATCCTGCTGGGCACTGTATGTCGCCCCCTGGCCAGAGACAAAAAGCTGTTAAACTGGAGTTTTATTATAAGAGCACATTCAAGGGTAGATGTAATAAAAGTAGGAAATCTCAATGAGGGAGGGGTCAATCACCCATTTGCAAAATGGTTACTTTTTATCTGCCAGACTATATGCACTCCCCTTCTGTTAAGATCATACCCCCTTAGTTGTAAATGATCAGGAACGAACGTCTGCAAACTTAACCAGGTGTCACATTACTTACTTGCAGTCCTTGATGGAGGCCTATTTTCTCTACTGTAACATGGTCACTTCTCTCCTTGTTTCTGGTGTGGCCCTCCAACCCCATTCCTCCTGTTCATAATCCTTGCAATTACTGTTGGTAATACATAGATTTACCTATGAGTGTCTCAAGGTGGGCTGGGTGGGTTTGGTACTAGGAGCCACCTATTAGGGAGTACATATGGCGCTTAATTTTCTGAGTTTGGGATACTTTACTTAATATAATTGTTTCTAATGACATCCATTTCCCAGCAAATTCCTGTAATTCATCCTTTTTGATAGCTGAGTAATACTACATTTTATAGATGTACCACAGTTTTCCTTATCCACTCGTCAACTGTTGGACATTTGGGCTGCATTCCATGACTTTGCTATTGTAAACAGTGCTGCTATGAACATGGTTGTGCTTGTGCTATCGAGGTGAACATCTGCTGTATGGGGGGTATTACCCAAAAGTGGAATAGTAGGGTCATATGGCATTTCAATCTTTAATTTCTTTAAGAATCTCCAGGCGGCTCGCCAGAGTGGCTGTATGAGCCTGCATTCCCACCAGCAATGTAGGAGAGTTCCCCTCTCTCCACATCCTCTCCAGCATTTGTTGTTTCTATTGTGGATTTTTGCCATCCTGACCGGGGTGAGATGATATCTCAGGGAAGATTTGATTTGCATTTCCCTGATGGCTAAGGAAGTGGAGCATTTTTTCAGATATTTGTTAGACATTTTAATTTCATCCCTGGTAAAGTTTCTTTTAAGTTCCAGGGCCCATTTTTTAATTGGGCCATTGGTTTCCTTGGTGTTTAGTTTTCTAAGTTTTTTGTGCACTCTGGACAGCAGAGTTCTATCAGATGTGTGGTTAGTGAAGATTTTCTCCCATTCTGTGGGTTACCTTTGAGCTCACGTTATAATCTCTTTATCTGAACAGAAGCTCTTTAATTTCACAAGATCCCAACTGTTGAGAGTTGGTAGCAGTGACTGTGCCATTGGATGTCTGTTTAGGAACTGTTGGCCTAGCCCAATCAGCTCGAGGGAGTTCCCATTCCTTTCAACTATGGTTTTTATAGTCTCTGGCCTGATATCAAGGTCCTTGATCCATTTGGAATTAAGTCTTGTACATGGTGACAAGTACGGGTCCAGCTTTAATCTTCTGCATGTGGAGATCCAGTTTTGCCAGCACCATTTGTTGAAGATGCTGTTCTTTTTCCATTGGATTCTTTGGGCCCCTTTGTCAAAGACCAAATGGCTGTAACTTTGTGGGCTTATATCTGGGTCTTCAATCCTTATCCATTGATCTGTGTGTCTATTTTGGAGCCAGTACCAGGCTGTCTTTATAACTATGGATTTGTAGTATAGACTAAGGTTTGGTATGGCAATACCTCCAGCTCTGTTTTTGTTACTCAGGATTGTCTTTTGTGCCTCCATATGAACTTTGAGATTGTTTGGTCAACTTCTTTGAAGAATTGCTTTGGGATTTTAATTGGTATAGCATTGAATCTGTATATTGCCTTTGGTAGGATGGTCATTTTTACAATGTTGATTCTGCCAATCCAGGAACAAGGGAGGTCTTTCCACCTTCTGGTGTCTTCTGCTATTTCTTTCTTTAGGGTTTTAATTGTAAAGGTCTTTTACCTCCTTAGTTAGGTTTATACCAAGGTATTTCATTTTTTTAGGGGCTATAGTAAATGGGATTGTTTCTCTCAAGGCTTTTTCACTTCTTTCATTCTGGGCATATAGGAAGGCCTCTCATTTTTGCACATTTATTTTGTATCCTGCCACCCTGCTGAACTTCTCAATTAGTTCCAGGAGCTTCCTGGTGGAGTTTTTGGGATCCCTCAGGTATAAGATCATGTCATCTGCAAATAGGGATAGCTTGACTTCTTCCTTGCCGATTTGAATCCCTCTTATGTCCCTTACTTGTCTTATGGCTTCAGCTAAGACTTCAAGTACAATATTGAATAGAAGTGGTGAGAGTGGACAGCCTTGTCTGGTTCCTGATCAAAGTGGGAATGCTTCCAATTGTTCCCCATTGAGCATAATCCTTGCTGTGGGCTTGTTGTATACAGCTTTTATTATATTGATAAAGGTTCCTTCCATTCCTACTGTCTCTAGCGTTTTGATCATAAAAGGCTGTTGGATCTTGTCAAAAGCTTTTTCTGCATCTATGAAGAGTATCATGTGGTCTTGGACTTTGGACTGGTTTACATGATGAATTACATTTATTGATTTGCAATGTTGAACCAACCTTGTGTGCTGGGGATGAAGCCTACTTGGTCCCCGTGAATGATCTTTTTAATGTGTTTTTGAATCCGATTTGCTAAGACTTTGTTGAGAATCTTTGCGTCTGTGTTCATCAGGGAGATCGGCCTATAGTTTTCTTTTTTAAGTGAATCTTTATTAGGTTTTGGGATTAAAACGATATTAGCTTCATAGAAGGAATTTGGGAGTGTTCCTTCCTTTGCTATTTGGTGGAACAGTTTAAGGAGTGTTAGCTCCTTAAATGTCTGGTAGAACTCTGTGCTGAATCCATCTGATCCAGGACATTTTTTGGTGGGAAGATTTGAGATTACTTCCTCAATTTCCTTATATGTTATAGGACTATTTAAGTAATTCACAACTTCCTGATTCAATTTAGGTAAGTTGTGTTTACTTAGAAATTCATCCATCTCTTGTGTGTTGTCAAACTTCACAGAGTATAAGTTTTTGAAATATGATGTTATAATTCTCTGGATTTCTTGGGTATCAGTAGTGATATCTCCATGTTCATTTCTAATTTTGTTAATTTGGGTTTTCTCTCTCTTGCTTTTGGTTAATTTAGCTAGGGGTGTATCAATCTTATTGATTTTTTTCAAAGAACCAGCTTTTTGACTGGTTGATTTTTTCTATTGTTTTCTTAATCTCGATTTCAGATATTTCTCCCTTTATTTTGCTAATCTCCTTTCTTCTACTACTTTTGGGATCAGACTGCTCTAGTTTCTCTAAAGCTTTAAGCTGCATTGTTAAGTTGTTTATTTCTGATGTTTCCATTTTTTTGATGTAGGCATTAAGAGCTATGAACTTACCTCTTAGAACAGCTTTCATTGTGTCCCAGAGATTTTGGTAAGTTGTATTTTCATTATCATTCTCTTTCAGGAAATCTTGAATTTCCTTTTTAATTTCTTCCTGAATCCAGTTCTCATATAGCATCATATTGTTAAGTTTCCAGGAGTTAGTGTATTTTCTCTTGTTTGTTGTGTTGTGGATGTTCAGCTTTAGGCTGTGGTGGTCTGACAGGACACAGGTTAGAATTTCAACTTTTTTGTATATGTGTAGATTCGTTTTGTGGCCCAGTATGTGATCTATTTTGGAGAAAGTTCCATGTGCTGCTGAGAAAAATGTGTATTCTTTGGTACGTGGGCGAAAATTTCGATAGAGATCTGTAAGGTCCATTTCAGTAAGGGTTTGATTAAGGTCCAAAGTGTCTCTGTTAAGCTTTTGACCTGTTGATCTATCCCATGTTGAGAGGGCGGTGTTGAAGTCCCCAAGAATTATCGTTTGGAGTTTGATTTCTTGCTTTAGATGCTGTAGGGTTTTCTTAATGGATGTGCAGGGGCCCGTATTGTGTGCATATATGTTCAGTATTATGAAGTCTTCCTGGGGAATTGTACCTGTGACTAAAATGTAGTATCCATCCGTGTCTCTTATAGTTTTCTCTGGTTTGAAGTCCACTTTGTCTGATATCATAATGGCTACCCCTGCCTGTTTCCTGGTTCCATTAGCTTGTAGAATTGTTGACCAGCCTTTTATTTTTAGGGCATGCCTATCTTTTGTGGTGAGATGGGTTTCCTGCAGGCAGCAGAATGATGGATTGTGATTTTTAATCCAAATTTGTAATCTGTGTCTCTTGATCAGTGAGTTAATTCCATTAACATTTAGTGTTATAATGGAGAAACTAGTTTTAATTCCAGACATTTATTATGTTTAGTAGTTTTTATAAGTATATTGCTTCGCTTTCAATGGTGTTATACTTGCCTTCTGTTCTCCTGGATATGCCTGTTTTTTTTTCTTCAAGCTTGAGTATCATTTCTAGCATTTTTTGAAGGCCTGGTTTGGTGGACATGTATCCCTTCAAGTTGTCTTTGTGCTGGAAGATTTTTCTTTCTCCATTGATCATGACTGATAGTTTTGCAGGGTAAATCAGCCTGGGTTGACATTTTTGCTCATTCAATACTTGAAGTATGTCTCTCCAAGCTCTTCTTGCTTTTACTGTTTCGACTGAGAAGTCATTTGTTATTTTAATAGGTTTACCTTTAAAAGTGACTTGTTTTTTTTTTCCCTTGAAGCTCTCAGCACCAGTTCTTTATCTTGAATGTGGAGTGCTTTGACTATTATTTGCCGTGGTGTGCTTCTGTTTTGGTCATATCTGTTTGGGATGAGGAATGCCTCTTGTATATGGATGGGCCTCTCTTTTTTTAGATGAGGAAAGTTTTCCTTGATGATTGTTTGAAAAATTTCCTCAGGGGTGGTATTTTGAGATTCTTGCTCTGGTATTCCATGAATATGCATGTTAGGCTTTTTCAGGGTGTCCCATATCTCCTGAATATTTCTCTCAAGTATCTTTTTGGCTTTAACAACCTCTTCCATTGAGCTGGTTAATACTCCCCCTTTGTCTTCAAGGTCTCAAATTCTGTTTTCTGCTTCATTAGTTCTGCTGATAAGACTCTCTGTGGAGTTCTGGGTTGAAGATAACTTCTTTTAGCTCAGTTTTAAACTCTGCTTGAGTCTGCTTTAACTGCTCTATGCCAGTTTTTGTTTCTTGCACTGTTTTTCTCAACTCCTCCAAGTGTCTGTTGTGTTCCTCTTCAAAGCATTTGATTTGGTTATTTAATTCCTCCCGGATTTCCTCTTTCATAGTATTGAACATGGTAATGATCATATTTTGAAGGTCGTTATCCTGGATCAGGCTTTCTTGGCCATTTTCCATGGGTTTGTTCTGGTTGGAGTCTATCATTATGGGAGTAATTCCTTCAGTGGGAGATTTGTTTACTTGAGTGTTGTTTCTCATGGATTTGATCTTTGACTTTGGCATTGTCGTTTTAACTCTTAAGATCTTCTTTCAATTTCTGTGCATTTTTCACTAAACTGAATTATTTTGCCTGGGGTTTTGGGGGTGGGTGGAGACGGAGCTTACCTAGGTCGCGATGAGTCCAGGCTGGACCCCGTGCGTCCCGGGCAGTGGAGTAGGGGAAGGGAGGATGGGGCATCGGCGGGGCGCTATTTTACCTGGGGGACCTGGGGGCGGGGCCTCCTGGATGGTGGGAGGAGCTGGGTCCCTTGGGTGGCCTGGGGTTCTGGGGGTGGGTGGGGGCTGAGCTTACCTAGGTTGCTCGGTGAGGTCCGGCTGGACCGCGCGCGGGTCCCGGGCGGCGGGGTGGAGGGAAGGGTGAATAAAGATATTTTAACAAAGATAAAGATAGCAAAGGTGGAAGTTATGTCAAATATATCTGCAGGAAGAGTGTTCTTTTTTATTATTTAATTTATGTTCTTAATTTTTTATAAGCATATTGAGGACTTAACCCTTCACTCATCTAGCTTTAGTTCCTAAGGTTTCCACTGCATGTTCTTTTCTCTCTTGAATTTCTCAATAGTCTATGAGGGCATGTTGGTATGGAGGTCTGTTAAGGACAAGTCTCATTGCAGTGAGTTTCTGGAAGCAGCAGTTCTTCCTTGAATGAAATGTTTTGTCCTATGTGGACAGGAAGAGTGTTCTAAGCAGAAGCAGCAAGTGCAAAGGCCCAAAAGGAGGATACTGTATGGTTTTTTTTAAAGGAATCACAAAGAGGCCAGTACGGCAGGAGCCAGCACAGGTAAGAAGGTCAGATACAATGAAAGAAGACCATAAAATTGTAGGTAGGACTATGACTTTACTATAAGACAGAAGGAGAGACCCTGGGTATGTTTAGGCAGTGAAATAGCCCTTTATTTGACTTACATTTTGAAATAATCATTATGACTTTTTCATTAAGCAAGATCATCAGTTAAGAGTGAGGATAAAGACAAGAGAGATTGAAAAGAAATTATGATGCAATTGTGGAAGAGAATGGGACAATGATTTGATTAGGAAATGCATTACATCTGTCAGCACAGTGGTTATGAATTGAAAGCTCTATCAGCTATTTGAAGCAGTGAAAGTGGTATATAACTAAAGTCAAAATTTTGAAGATAAGATAAATGAAAAGGGGCAAGGGAGTTTAGAGTTCTGTAGGGAAGTGACTTAGTAGTGGATTCTGGAGATTAGGTTGGTTAAGAAAGGAAGTGAACAATGAAGGGCTAATGTCAGTAAAAAACCAGTAAGACCAATGGAGTGAAATATTCTGTTGTTGGATATGTGATCTTGAAATTCAGATTCTGGGGCAAACTCCAGCTCCATTTAGGATATAATGAGGAAGTTCCATTTGTCAAATGAAGTATGAAAATGTAAGGTAAAATGTTAACAATAGAACACTTTGAATCATGTCATTCACTTTGGATTTTATCTTCCAAATATGCGAACATTTAGAACATGAACAGAAAATGCCTCAAATGGCTGATTTAGAAGCTCTGGTACTCAATTTTATAGATTTCATTAAGAAAATATATTACATCATTTACAAGATTGTCTTCTTTAAATTAGCTAAAACAAAAAAAAAATGAAATAAAAATTAAAGAAAGAAAAAAAGAAAGAAACAAAAACTGAGCAGGACCAAAGATCAAGGGGATGACATCTCTCTTTTCATTTGAGAATTCTTAATGAACAAATGAAAATCAAGTTCATACTTTCCATTATATCAGGCACTAACTCTATAGAACGAAGACACTGTGACTGCACAGAAATGGATTCGATTAAGCCAAAACCAGAAGAGTATCCAGTAAATATCACTAGAATATTCATTTAGTTTATAAAATCATGATTTCTCTGTTGCTTTATAAAAAGAGACTAGTGGATTCTATGGATTTAATACTGGAAAGAATTGTAAATTGATTTAGTACTTTAAAATAATCCAGAATAAAATGGTGACATTTGAGATGTCATAGTATATACATCAAGATGTGTAAGAATTCTTTATTTACATTGGAATACGTATTTGGAAAAGGTCTCCTGGTTTATTATTGTTTTTCAAAAGCCTTTGTAGATACAGATAATATAAAAATAAGGATTCTTCAATCTTTTCAGGCAGTAAAATATAAAAAATAATTGTGTTCAATTATCTTAAAGAAAGAAATTAAAAATAACTTAAATACAAACTAATTTTTTAGTACTGGTTTTCAAATCCAGAGCCTCATTCATGCTGAGAAAATACTTTAGTACTGAGCAATATCCTCAATCACTATAAACTTTTTTTTTAGAACAAGCTTTCAACAAATATATACTTTTTTGTTGTTTTATAGGATCCAAAATTCAAATACTTAAAAATTTTTGCTTGGGATAAGCGGATGGCTCATGGGTTAAAATCTTTGCCTCAAAAAGAAAAAGACCCGAATTAATTTCCCTGTAGCCCACGTAAAAATGTTGGAGGGATATGGCAATTCCAGTTCTGGAAGGCGAAGCCTGGGGAATTCCAGAGCAAAGCAGTAAGGGGGTAGAGTAATCCAGGATGATTCTAATGTTACCCTTGTGCTCCACGGATACACACATACTCAAGTGCCCTCTTAGACACACACACACACACACACACACACACACACACACACACACACACACAAACTCCAGTTAAAAAGAAGGGAGAGTGGAGGGAAGGAATCTGGGATAAATATTCAACATGCTTGTAATAGTTAAAAAAATAATAAAAAAGGAAAACATTAAGATTGGATGTTAGAGAATAAAGAATTTGATCATATCAGTATAGTGGCCACTAATGAACAAGATGTGTACTCATCATGTCTACTTCAACACAGCAAATACCATTATTTGGAAGAGTATGTTATTTTTATGCTTTTCTAAGAAAAAAGTGTCCACATGTGGATTTCTATTGGAAAGTCCTTACAACTGAGACATCAGAAGCATAGCTTTCATTTTAAGAGAAAATAAGAAAATGAAATTACTATGCATAAAACAACAAGAAAATGTTTTATTTACATAATTATATGCCATATACAATTAATTACACATATTTGTCAATAATTATAATTATATGACTATATTTAAATTTATAATCTTGGCACTATATGAAGGGAAAAATATCCCTCAAGAATTTGAATGATTAGGGACCAGGTACCTATTAAGCTTATATGATTGGGGAAATAAAAAGCATCCAGAAAAAAAGAATTTGAATGATTAAGCAGTACTCAGTCAGATTTGAAGTGCTAATTTAATCTATCAATGTGGAACACACATTTATAGCCCATTCATATAAGAGACAAAAAACTACCACTATCACCATATTAAACAACACATAAACCTTAAGTGAGGAATTTATTTAAAGAATCTTCAAGATGGTAGTGCTGCTGGTGATGACAGGCATAAAATCAAATCCTTTAGGGAAGATCAAAAAGCTAGAAAAATTTGATTTCAGTTCATATCAACAGAAATTAAAGCACACCAATAATGGTTAAATGCTATGGAATATAAGATATTTGGTCATTTCAGAGATATTAAAATTTGTATAAATTCTTTTATCTTAAATAGACAAATGAGCAATTTGGACATACACTCGATATTTAGTGACCAAATAGCTTTTGACCTTTATATGATATGCATTATTATGTGAGTTGCTAAAATTGCACACAAAATGCAAATATAGAACATTCCTAGGGTCCATGCCATGTGGACTCTTGGGAGGGAATACCCACCCACCTAAGGAACCCCCCCTCCCCAGGTATGGACCCCAGAGCCAGGGGACAATCATATTACACAACCAGAATATCCCATCCAAATCCTGAGAAGCTGACTCATCTGACTCAGAAAAGCCAAAAGCGTCTACCAAAGAAAGCAGTTACAAAAAAAAAAAAAAAAAAAAAAAAAAAAAAAAGAAAGCAGTTACAAACTCAACAGAAGATGCCCAAGTCACATTGTAAAACCACAAAGTATCCTAAGTTCCAGGAAAACATGTCACCTAAAGACCAACTCTCCACGACAGATTCCAATCAGAATAACCTCATGGGTAACAATCAAGAAAGCAATGCTTAATATCTTCCAAAGAAATGTTATTGACATGATCAGCAAGCTTAGAGAACTACAAAAGGAAGGTGAAGAACTTAGAGAGGAAATGAGTAAGCATATGACTTTATAAGAACAGGAAAATAATAGCAAATATTGTCTGAGATGAAAAAGAAAATAAGGAAACGGATGAAAAACCTCCAAACTGAAATTCAGCCTGAACTTAAAGCTAAGCTAACTGAAATTGAAATTCCAACAGAGAGTTTCACACAGAGAATGGATCAAGCAGAAAATAGAATATCAGATCTGGAAGATAAACTGACAGAACAGGATTGTTCAATTAGATCCAGCACTTCTTATGATAAGACCATGGAAAAAATAGGGTTTGGGCTAGAGTGATGGCTCAGGAATTAAATAGAACATACTCTAGAATTGATTGGCCTTGGCCAGCATTTCCTTCATAGGACCCCAAAGGCACGAGGAATAATTCTGACAGTAAACAAGTGGGACTATATAAAATTAAGAATATTTTGCTCAGCAAAAGAGACTGTTAATGGAGCAAAAAGGCATCCTCTAGAATGGGAGCATATCTTCACTAACCACACATCTGATAGATGCCTAATATCCAGAGTATGCAAAGAACTTGAAACATTAAACACCAAGGAAGTAAACAAACCCATTAAAAATGGCTTATAGAACTGAAAATAAACTTAACGAAATTCAAACGTCTAACACACATCTTAATTTTTTTATTATTTATTTAATTGTGCATGTATGGTGTGTGCGTGTGTGCCTGTATATGTGTGTGTGTAGAACCACGGGCAAATTCGGAAACCGCCATGGACGCCTCCACCTCCTCCTTGTTTACCCTGCCCCGGGATTCACAGGCTCCGCCCTACCAGGAAAGATGAACTAATGAAATTTGCTAATAAATGGATGAAACTGAAAGACATCATACTAAATGAAATATCCCAGACACAAAAAGATAGACATTGTATGTTGTAAGTGGATTCTAACATTAAATATTCCATTTGATGTAATCAAAAAGAAACTCTTAACAATACCCACAAATGCAAAGGAACAAAAGCAAGGGAGTGTGTGTGGAAGAAGCTCCCAAAAGAACAGAAACAAAGAATAGGGATAAACAGTTTAGAAAGGCTTTTATGTAAGAAAAGTCTTTTAAAGGGCAGGAAGAACAGGACCAAGACACAGTAGGAAGTGGGGTTAGTCTCCAAGTAATTAATCACTACTTACTAACCCCTAGCCAGCCCCCCACCCCAATGAGATGGAATACATGCCCGGCAATGTGAACCAGTCTTAACAACAGTGTACAGGGAGAAAACTGACTGTAGTTAGGATTAGATACCTCAATACTAACCATACAAGACACAGCCTGTAAGAAATGGAAGAACAATGAAATAGACAACAACAACTAATCAGACTGTAGAGTACTGCGATCCTTAAACACTCATCTAGAATCAGCCCAGCCAACTTTCTCACCATTCTAAGGCTCAGGGAATCTTGTAGAGGAGGGGTTGGCCAGATTGTAAGAGCCTAAAAGTGGGAGGTCAATAGCTGGCCAGGACATTATACTCAGGATAGGGCTGCTGCTTCCAGGAACTTATTGCAATGAAACTTATCAGACCTGCACTATGACTGACGTATCAACATTCTCCTATAGACTAGTGAGAAACTCAGGAGAAATAATTACATATAGGTGGAATCTTAGGGGCTAGGGTTAGACAGATGAAGGAGAGTATCCCTATCAGGGGATCCACTCAAGAAGAGCCTCTTAATCTACCATAGAGACCTGAGCCCCTACTAGAGGACACAACCCGAAGGTAACCCTGAAGTCAACATAAGGAGGCAGGCAGAAGGGTGGGAGGGAGAGCGATGGATTGGTGAAGGGAGAGGCAGGGTGGAAGAGGAAAGGGAGAAGAGAGGGAGGGGGCAGGGAGCAGGGGGCAGGGGCAACCACTCAATGTGTTTGTGAAGTCAGGAAAACCTAAAAAATAAAAAATTCAATGTATATGTCTTGCCATTGCACACTGTTTCTCTAGAGATACTGTAATTAATATAAAAAATCTGGTGGCTTGAGACAGCAGAAATGTATTCTCTCAAAGATCTGGAGTCCAAAGGATTAAATCAAGGGAATGGTAGTTCCACGTTCACACTCATACCAGGAGAAATGTCCTTCCTGGTCTCTTCTAGCTTCTGACTTGCATCTTAGGTAATTCCATCTGTTCTTGATTCTATTTTCACAAGAGGCTGTTGCTGTTCATGTCTGTCTTCTCATGTCATTTTCCTTTTCTTATAATGACACCAGTCATGTCAGATTGGAACTTACTCTAATAACCTCAATTTGCTTATGTCTTCAAGACTGTGATAATTAGTATCAATTGGCATCTTGACAGGATCTAGAACCACATGGGGACAAACCTTTGGGTGTGTCTGTGAAGGA
Source organism: Typhlomys cinereus (assembly GCA_023101885.1). Classification (NCBI taxonomy): domain Eukaryota; kingdom Metazoa; phylum Chordata; class Mammalia; order Rodentia; family Platacanthomyidae; genus Typhlomys; species Typhlomys cinereus. The sequence continues at coordinate 3,886,117 of JALPQD010000050.1, read as the reverse complement.
GTTTCTAGACTAGGTAAACAGAATTGGGAAGAACTACCCTAATTGTCAGTAGTAGTATTCCTTGGGCTGGAGTGTCAAGACTGATTAAATGAAAGGAAGTGAGATACCAACTTTCATCACTCTCTGCTTCCTGACTGCAGATGTAATGTAGCCATGATTTCTCAGCTTTGCTAGATTATACCCTCAAACTATGAGTTCAAGTAAACCCTTCTTTCCCTAAATTACTTTTGTAGTACCTATTTGGATGCTGTCAATAGAAGACATAGAAGCAGAAAAGTTCTTAGAGGAGCTGAGTATATAGAGCAAAAAATTAGAGACTTTTATAAAAAGAAGGCATTGAACCAGTGAGGGAAATAAAGAAGTTACAGAAAGGAACATCTGGGTAGTAGTGTTATAGTATTCAAGAGAGGAAATAAATAATTGGAAAAATCATTAATTATGTCTTATTTAAAAATGATTGAGAGAATTTCAAGTTTCAGAATTAGTCCTGAGAAATATTTCAGCGAAATATAAGCTGATTTCAAATCTGATTTCCAGTGTTTAAGAAAGGATTTTGTAACAATTTAGAGATGCTGAGAGGTGTGATATATAGGTCACATTTTGCAACAAAAAGAAAGAAATTGAAGGGACGCTTGGAGAGTCAGTGGAATTAACATCATTTGTTGCTGTACTTTTGAATGAGAGATGAATTTCTGATGAGTTTAGTGCTTTGCAGTTTTGAGTGTTTCCAATTCAGATTAGGGCCAGAAGAGTGAAAGCAGTTAAGTTTAATGACACAAAACCTGACAGAAGCAACTTAAGGGAAGGAAAATTATTTTGGCTCATGGTTTCAGTTCAAAGTGGAAAAGGTATGGCAGAATAGATCAGTTCATGGTGATAGGAACATGTGGCACAGAATGATCACATTATGGTAGACTAGAAAGCAGGAGGTGGTCATACCCTTATAGTAACCTACTTCCTCCTGAAGAACTTCTCAAAATAGAACTACCAGTTCAAATCAAGAACCAGTAGAAGAAGTTTCAGCTTCAAACTGTTTAATGATCACTTTTTATCAGGCAAAAAATATTGGGGGGGATATTTTAAAGGAAAACATGTTTATTTTGGCTCATGGTTTCAGAGACTTCAATTTATGGTCACTTGGCCCCATTGCTGTGGATGTGGAGTGTCATGTGACAGAGATGGCAGCTTGCCTAGTTGTACCTGGGAGGCAGAGAGCAGGGGGTTCTACCTCCCACTTTTGTCCATTTGGACTCTCAGCCTAGTGGATGGTGTTACCCCCATTGGGGGAGGGATCTTGTCCTCTTACTTGTTGTCCCACATGCCAATCATGTCTTGGAACAACTCTCTCAAGCATACCCAGAAATGTGCTTTATTAATCTCTCAACCTAATCAAGCTGACCATCAAGATTAGCCATCACAACATTGGACCAAGAAAACATATATATTTTAGAAAGGAAACCAGGAACTTCAGAGACTCTATTCAAAGTCATTTATTTGAATTGTTCAACATTTACGCTGGCTGAGGAGTTTCGAGTCACCATTACTGTGTCTCAATGGGATATTGAATTGTAATCAAACTATTATTGTCTGTCACTTTACTCAAGGATGTTGTGGACCAGAGAGTTGAATATCATCCTTTTTCAGAAGGTAAATCTCTTCATACAATTTCTAGAACTCATTTGGCTGTATTTTGCAAATGGAGGTAAAGAAATGTGGATCTCCATCCAGCCGGAGCCGCGCACGCAGGGCCTGGGAGGAGGAGAGGGCACCCCCTCTGCGCCCGGGCCCGCCCTCAGGTCCCCCAGGTTTAAATAGCGCCCCGCCGATGCCCCATCCTGCCTTCCCTCCACTCCACCACCAGGACGCGCGGGTTCCAGCCTGGACTCACCTCGACCTAGGTAAGCTCCGTCTCCACCCACCCCCAGAACCCCAGGCTGCCCAAGGGACCCAGATCCTCCCACCATCCAGCCGGAGCCGCTGCGCAGGGCCTGGGAGGAGGAGAGGACACCCCCCTGCACCTGGGCTCGCCCCCAGGTCCCCCAGGTTAAATAGCGCCCGCTGACGCCCCATCCTTCCTTCCCCCACTCCGACGCCCGGGACGTGCGGTCCAGCCTGGACTCACCTCGACCTAGGTAGGCTCCGTTTCCGCCCACCCCCAAAACCCCAGGCCAAATAATTCAGTTTAGTGAAAAACGCACAGAAATTGAAAGAAGATCTTAAGAGTTAAAACGACAATGCCAAAGTCAAAGTGCAAATCCATGAGAAACAACACTCAAGTAAACAAATCTCCCACTGAAGGAATTAATCCCATAATGTTAGACTCCAACCAGAACAAACCCATGGAAAATGGCCAAGAAAGCCTGACCCAGGATAACAACCTTCAAAATATGATCATTACCATGTTCGATACTATGAAAGAGGAAATCCGGGAGGAATTAAATAATCGAATCAATCGCTTTGAAGAGGAACACAACAGATACTTGGAGGAGTTGAGAAAAACAGTGCAAGAAACAAAAATTGGCATAGAGCAGTTAAAGCAGACTCAGGCAGAGTTTAAAACTGAGCTAAAAGAAGTTATCTTCAACCCAGAACTCCACAGAGAGTCTTATCAGCAGAACTAATGAAGCAGAAAACAGAATTTCAGACCTTGAAGATAAAGTGGGAGTATTAACCAGCTCAATGGAAGAGGTTGTTAAAGTCAAAAAGATACTTGAGAGAAATATTCAGGAGATATGGGACACCCTGAAGAAGCTTAACATGCGTATTCATGGAATACCAGAGCAAGAATCTCAAAATACCACCCTTGAGAAAATTTTTCAAACGATAATCAAGGAAAACTTTCCTCATCTAAAAAAAGAGAGGCCCGTCCATATACAAGAGGCATTCCGCACCCCAAACAGATATGACCAAAACAGAAGCTCGCCATGGCAAATAATAGTCAAAGCACTCCACATTCAAGATAAAGAACTGGTGCTGAGAGCTTCAAGGGAAAAAAAAAACAAGTCACTTTTAAAGGTAAACCTATTAAAATAACAAATGACTTCTCAGTTGAAACAGTAAAAGCAAGAAGAGCTTGGAGAGACATACTTCAAGTACTGAATGAGCAAAAATGTCAACCCAGGTTGATATACCCCACAAAACTATCCGTCATGATCGACGGAGAAAGAAAAATCTTCGAGCACAAAGACAACTTGAAGGGATACATGTCCACCAAACCAGGCCTTCAAAAAATGCTAGAAATGATACTCAAGCTTGAAGAAAAAAACAGGCATATCCAGGAGAACAGAAGGCAAGTATAACACCATTAAAAGCGAAGCAATATACTTATAAAAACTACTAAACATAATAAATGTCTGGAATTAAAACTAGTTTCTCCATTATAACACTAAATGTTAATGGAATTAACTCACTGATCAAGAGACACAGATTACAAATTTGGATTAAAAATCACAATCCATCAATCTGCTGCCTGTAGAAAACCCATCTCACCACAAAAGATAGGCATGCCCTAAAAATAAAAGGCTGGTCAACAATTCTACAAGCTAATGGAAGCAGAAAACAGGCAGGGGTAGCCATTATGATATCAGACAAAGTGGACTTCAAACCAGAGAAAATTATAAGAGACACGGATGGATACTACATTTTAGTCACAGGTACAATTCACCAGGAAGACTTCACAATATTGAACATATATGCACCCAATATGGGCCCCTGCACATCCATTAAGAAAACCCTACAGCGTCTAAAGCAAGAAATCAAACCCCAAACGATAATTCTTGGGGACTTCAACACCGCCCTCTCAACGTGGGATAGATCAACAGGTCAAAAGCTTAACAGAGACACTTTGGACCTTAATCAAACCCTTAAAGAAATGAACCTTACAGATCTCTATCGAACTTTTCACCGACGTACCAAAGAATACACATTTTTCTCAGCAGCACACAGAACTTTCTCCAAAATAGATAACATACTGAAAAAAGTTGAAATTCTAACCTGTGCGCTGTCAGACCACCATGGCCTAAAGCTGGACATCCACAACACAACAAACAAGAGAAAATACACTAACTCCTGGAAACTTAACAATATGATGCTATATGAGAACTGGATTCAGGAAGATATTAAAAAGGAAATTCAAGATTTCCTGAAAGAGAATGATAATGAAAATACAACTTAACAAAATCTCTGGGACACAATGAAAGCTGCTCTAAGAGGTAAGTTCATAGCTCTTAATGCCTACATCAAAAAAATGGAAACATCAGAAATAAACAATTTAACAATCCAGCTTAAAGCTTTAGAGAAACTAGAGCAATCTGATCCCAAAAGTAGTAAAAGAAAGGAGATTAGCAAAATAAGGGGAGAAATATCTGAAATTGAGATTAAGAAAGCGATAGAAAAAATCAACCAGTCAAAAAGCTGGTTCTTTGAAAAAATCAATAAGATTGATACACCCCTAGCTAAATTAACCAAAAGCAAGAGAGAGAAAGCCCAAATTAACAAAATTAGAAATGAACATGGAGTTATCACTACTGATACCCAAGAAATCCAGAGAATTATAACATCGTATTTCAAAAATTTATACTCTGTGAAGTTTGACAACACAAAAGAGATGGATGAATTTCTAAGTAAACACAACTTACCTAAATTGAATCAGGAAGTTGTGAATTATTTAAATAGTCCTATAACATATAAGGAAATTGAGGAAGTAATCTCAAATCTTCCCACCAAAAAATGTCCTGGACCAGATGGATTCAGCACAGAGTTCTACCAGACATTTAAGGAGTTAATAATACCAATACTCCTTAAACTGTTCCATCAAATAGCAAAGGAAGGAACACTACCAAATTCCTTCTATGAAGCTAACATCGTTTTAATCCCAAAACCTAATAAAGATTCACTTAAAAAAGAAAACTATAGGCCAATCTCTCTGATGAACACAGACACAAAGATTTTCAACAAAGTCTTAGCAAATCGGATTCAAAAACACATTAAAAAGATCATTCACGGGGACCAAGTAGGCTTCATCCCCAGCACACAAGGTTGGTTCAACATTGCAAATCAATAAATGTAATTCATCATGTAAACCAGTCCAAAGTCCAAGACCACATGATACTTTTCATAGATGCAGAAAAAGCTTTTGACAAGATCCAACAGCCTTTTATGATCAAAACGCTAGAGACAGTAGGAATCGAAGGAACCTTTATCAATATAATAAAAGCTGTATACAACAAGCCCACAGCAAGGATTATGCTCAATGGGGAACAATTGGAAGCATTCCCACTTTGATCAGGAACTAGACAAGGCTGTCCACTCTCACCACTTCTATTCAATATTGTACTTGAAGTCTTAGCTGAAGCCATAAGACAAGAAAGGGACATAAGAGGGATTCAAATCGGCAAGGAAGAAGTCAAGCTATCCCTATTTGCAGATGACATCATCTTATACCTGAGTGATCCCAAAAACTCCACCAGGAAGCTCCTGGAACTAATTGAGAAGTTCAGCAGGGTGGCAGGATACAAAATAAATGTGCAAAAATCAGAGGCCTTCCTATATGCCCAGAATGAAAGAAGTGAAAAAGCCTTGAGAGAAACAATCCCATTTACTATAGCCCCTAAAAAAATGAAATACCTTGGTATAAACCTAACCAAGGAGGTAAAAAACCTTTACAATGAAAACTTTAAAACCCTAAAGAAAGAAATAGCAGAAGACACCAGAAGGTGGAAAGACCTTCCTTGTTCCTGGATTGGCAGAATCAACATCATAAAAATGACCATCCTACCAAAGGCAATATACAAATTCAATGTTATACCAATTAAAATCCCAAAGCAATTCTTCAAAGAAGTTGACCAAGCAATCTCAAAGTTCATATGGAGGCACAAAAGACCCAGGATAGCAAAGACAATCCTGAGTAACAAAAACACTGCTGGAGGTATTACCATACTAAACCTAAGTCTATACTACAAATCCATAGTTATAAAAACAGCCTGGTACTGGCTCCAAAATAGACACACAGATCAATGGATAAGGATTGAAGACCCAGATATAAGCCCACAAAATTACAGCCATTTGGTCTTTGACAAAGGGGCCCAAAAAATCCGATGGAAAAAGAACAGCATCTTCAACAAATGGTGCTGGCAAAACTGGATCTCCACATGCAGAAGATTAAAGCTGGACCCGTACTTGTCACCATGTACAAGACTTCATTCCAAATGGATCAAGGACCTTGATATCAGGCCAGAGACTATAAAAACCCTAGTTGAAAGGATAGGGAACTCCCTCGAGCTGATTGGGCTAGGCCAACATTTCCTAAACAGACATCCAATGGCACAGTCACTGCTACCAACTCTCAACAGTTGGGATCTTGTGAAATTAAAGAGCTTCTGTTCAGATAAAGAGATTGTAACATGAGCTCAAAGGCAACCCACAGAATGGGAGAAAATCTTCACTAACCACACATCTGATAGAGCTCTATTATCCAGAGTGCACAAAGAACTTAGAAAACTAAACACCAAGGAAACCAATGGCCCAATTAAAAAATGGGCTCTGGAACTTAAAAGAAACTTTACCAGGGATGAAATTAAAATGTCTAACAAATATCTTAAAAAATGCTCCACTTCTTTAGCCATCAGGGAAATGCAAATCAAAACGTCCTTGAGATATCATCTCACCCCAGTCAGGATGGCAAAAAATCCACAATAGAAACAACAACAAATGCCGGAGAGGATGTGGAGAGAGGGAAACTCTCCTACATTGCTGGTGGGAATGCAGGCTCATACAGCCACTCTGGCGAGCTGTCTGGAGATTCTTAAAGAAATTAAAGATTGAAATGCCATATGATCCTGCTATTCCACTTTTGGGAATAACCCCCCATACAGCAGAGGTTCACGTCGATAGCACAAGCACGACCATGTTTCATAGCAGCACTGTGTACAATAGCAAAGTCATGGAATGCAGCCCAAATGTCCAACAATTAATGAGTGGATAAGGAAAAAGTGGTACATCTATACAATGAAGTCATCGGAGAGGAGGGCCCAGAGGAAAATCAGGCATGCACAAGAAAGAACTCAGCCATCAAAAATGATGAATTACTGGAATTTGCCGGGAAATTTGTCATTAGAAACAATTATATTAAGTGAAGTATTCCAGACCCAGAAAATTAAGCGCCATATGTACACCCTAATAGGTGGCTTCTAGTACCAAACCCACCCAGCCCACCTTGAGACACTCAAAGATAAATCTCTGTAATAAATACAGTAATTGCTAAGATTATGAACAGGAGGGATGGGGAAGGAGGGGCACACCAGAAACAAGGAGAGAGGAGACCATGTTACAGCAGAGAAAATAGGCCTCCATCAATGACTCAAATAAGTAATGAGACATCTGATTAAGTTCACAGACTTTCGTTCGTGATCATGTACTACTGAGGGGGTATTATCTCACCAGAAGAGGAGGGCATATAGTCTGGCAGATAAAAAGTAACCATTTTGCAAATGAGTGAGAGACCCCTCCCTCACTGTGGTTTCCCACTTTTATTACATCTACCTTTGAATGTGCTCTTATCACAAGACTCCAGTTTAACAGCTTTTTGTCTCTTGCCAGGGGGTGACATACAATTCCCACTAGGATAGAGTGAAGGGCATTGCAGGAGCAACAAAACTGCAAAAGAAAATCAACAAACCACAATCCAGAACTTCAGAGACTCTACATCAACCACCTAGAACTAGGCCAACTAATCTCTCCCCATCCTGAAGCTCAGGGACATTTGCGGAAGAGGGGGCGGTAAGAGTGTAAGAGCAAAAGGATGGGAGGAGTAATGATATGCAAGATACTCCATACAAGTTAGGGCTGAAGCAATCATAATTGGACTTTACATGCCCTGCCCAATGTCCAACACACTACTGACCTCACAAAGTCTAGCATCTGCTAAAGGCACCAAGATCCTTGGAGGCAAGGTATTGACAGCCACAGCAGTGTTCCTATGCTTAAGGGGAACACAGGAAAGGGTTCAGGGAAATGCCACTGGGTCCTTGTACGTCATCGGAGAGGAGGGCTCAGAGGAGAGTCAGGCATGCACAAGAAAGGACTCTCTGGGAATTGGGGCGGGAGGCACTGAGGGATGGGGAGGGAGGGAAGGGGAGCAGGGGGTACTGGGGGGGAGGAGGAGGGAGGGAGGGAACCTGGTGTACCTATTAAGTTTGTATGAGCTGAAATAATAATAAAAATATATTAGTAATAATAAAAACAAAACAACAAAAAAAGTATTAATAAAAAAAAAAAGAAATGTGGATCTGCATTGTTATCTCCCCAGGGTCATCATTAGCTAGACCAGCTGGCTAACAAACTAACAAGTCACAGGCTTGTGTAATAATCCCCTTTTCTTTTCAACTTCATTTGTTGAAAAAAATTCTGTAGCCTTTTGAATTAAATCTTGCAGAAGTATCAGACATAATCGCTTAATCTTCTCAGTCAACAACCCATCACAGTATTCCTCAATGTTCTCCTCCTTGACACTTGTTTGGTTCTGGTGAAGACAATGAGGAATACTGAATTTCCCTGCACACAAAGGTTTTCACACTGCAAACTCACAATACACTCCACTTTCTAATGTGAAATAAACCAAAATGCCAGAGGTGGAGGAACCGTGATCCATGGTGTGGGCAGACCTGTACTGTGGGGACTCCGAACGATGGGTCTGATAGTAAGCTAGGAAGGTATCTATCTTCAAATATTGGTATCCTTGTCCAAAGTACTTTTCTCTTTTATTGAAGTTTGAAAATATGATATAACTCATGTGGCAGCATATATAATATATATGTATATGTATATGAATGTATGCTACATGTACACACATCAGAACTCATTAACCTCCCTTGGAAGACATATACACAGAGACAAAAGATATCACTGTTGAATGAGAGGGGAAATATTTGACAAAAACCATAGAAAGAAATATCTCTTAAATTTTCGAAGGGGGTTACTGAACTATTTTCTTATAACCTTATTTTTTATTTTTTTCCTATGTTAAATGATTTATTTACTTTATTCATTCATTTAGCAATATTCATTTGGGCACCATTGTCCTGTGTACTGGGAAAACAGGAATAAGAAAAGACTAAGTCACTCTCCACATTGAACTTGAGGTGGCTTAGGGGTTAAGCCTCTGCCTTGCAATCAGAAGGCCCTGAGTTCGGATCCTAGACCCCAACGTACAGACGCCGGGCAGGGACAGCCTGCGTTTCTGGTCCTGGTAGGGCGGAGCCTGTGAATCCCCAGACAGAGTAAACAAGGAGGAGGTGGAGGCATCCATAGTGGTTCCTGAATTCGCTTGTGGTTCTACACACACACACACACACATACACACACACGCACACATACACAATTGAATAAATAAAAAAATTCTCATTAAAAAAGATATTAGAAAAATGAAAGGGATTTTCACCACATGCATTCTCAAGGTAGAAAAAGCTCAATATAGAATTCTGAGTTTCAATCAACAAATCACAATTCAGAACTTCAGAGACTCTTTATCAACCATCTAGAACTAGGCCAGCTTAATCTCTCCCCATCCTGAAGCTCAGGGAAATTTGCGGAAGAGGGGGCGGTAAGAGTGTAAGAGCAAAAGGATGGGAGCAGCAATGATATGTAAGATACTCCATACAAGTTAGGGCTGAAGCAATCATAATTGGACTTTACATGCCCTGAGCATTGTCCAACACACTACTGACCTCACGAAGTCTAGCATCTGCTAAAGGCACCAAGATCCTTGGAGGCAAGGGATTGGCAGCCACAGCAGTGTTCCTATACCTAAGGGGAACACGGGAAAGGGTTCAGGGAAAGGCCACTGGGTCCTTGTACGTCATCAGAGAGGAGGGCCCAGAGGAAAATCAGGCATGCACAAGAAAGGACTCTGGGAATTGGGGCGGGAGGCACGGGGGGATGGGGTGGGAGGGGTGAGGGGAGGGAGAGCAGGAGGTTCGGGGGGAGGAGGAGGGAGGGAGGGAACTGGTGTACCTATTAAGTTTGTATGAGCTGAAATAATAATAAAAATATATTAAAAAAAAGAATTCTGAGTTTCAATGGACAACTAAAGATACATTTGGAGCTTTCTTTTTCACTGTGATTAAAGCTTAATATTAACCACTGAATTGAGAAAAATGTATATATAAGAAAAAATTAAACTATTAAATATTATGAATTTTAATAATAATAAATGCAGGTTTCAGTTCAGATCATTCTCTTGAAAATAATGGTTTTAGTTCTCATCTGCTGTATAAACACACTTAGCATTAGCTATATGACCATGTCCCCTTCCCTGTACACTTGCTTTTCATTTACCTGGATATGAGACCATCTTCAGAGATACTGGTAAGATCTAGGTTCCACAGATGCCTTTCATAATGTTGTAGGCTCTGAATATATGAACACAGAATACCTCCCTGGAAATAACACAGTCCTGTACAATAATAATAATGTAGCTTAAAATGTTGGTGAACCCACCAAAGCATTAGCACAAGTGAAGATTTCCTAGCTTACCTTTTAAGTTAAAGCCATGCAGATGGCAGCAAGATGTCTTATGACCTTATTTTTGATTTTTGTCTCCCACATTCTTATGCAGTTTTCACATTATTATTCTAGTCAGTGCTGCAAAACCTGAGGCAGCCCATTTAGAAATCTCTCTTAACATATTAAACTGAATAGCAAATAGATAATTTCAATTATAAGTTGCAGCCAATAAAAACTTTCTAGAAACTGGCAGGCTCTCAAAACCTTTGAAGGCTTCGTCTTTAACTGCAGAATTCTATAGGATATTAAAATCAAGTCCAGACTTTAGGAGAACATTCTGTAGGTGGCACAGACAAGAAAACATATCAAGGTTTTTCAAAAACCATAAATCTAGGTATAGTGTTGTAGCTCAGTTATAGCAAAATTTTTCTCTTTCATGTTCTAAGTTTGTTTGAAACAGTAATACTTTAATACTGTCCCCTGGAAACACCTGCTTCTTCAACAAGATGTATGAAACAGAAGATACATGGGGTAAAAGAAAAGAGATCAGGGCAAAAAGCACTAGTGAGACTGAATGAAACTAGAGATAAAATCAACAATGGCAATGTGTTTTAAAAGTTGACAGTCTACAAAAGAAGTTTCATTCCTATTTTGGAGTAAGACTTTTAATTGCCTTATTGGGGTATTCTGTTAAAACACAACTCCAAAAAGACTCATGGCCTTCGTTAGCAACACATTAGAATATCTAATTCTTTTTAGGTTCATCTGTTCTGTCAGCCAAGTCAAACTTTTTATGAATTTACGTGAACTAGCCTGACACCATCCTCGGAGATGTAATCATTCTTAAATATAGATGGACATTTATTTTTAAGACACTGTAAATTCTTTATCCTTAATTTTATATACCTTATTCATCTTTCCTCTAAACTCCTTCAAAGTTCCTCATATAATAAAAATATGGGCTTGGTGCTTACCTATAATTATCCCAGGATCATGTTTCTCATTTTGAATTCTGAGAAAATCCTGACTACTCTGAGACATTTCCAATCTTTTATCCTCACAAAATATGTGATTTGAGATGGCCAGATGTATAATAGATGTATATAATAAGTTTCTGCCAAGATGCAAAGACAGAAATAGTGTTGCATTCTAGGGGTATGTGTGTGAAGGCAGCTCCAGTGCAAAGCTTCCAAAGGAGCAAAGCTGAGAACTGGTTACAGCATTCTGGAATTTTTCACCCATACAAGGTTTATGAAGGGTAGAAAGGGGAGATAGTTTCAAGATTTAGGGATTTCTTTGGAAAGAGTTTTGCCAAATCCTTTCTTTTCCTCTTAGAAGATGGTTGAGAAAATAATTCTTTCTTCCTCTCAAATCAGGAGAAAGGAGATTTAACAGATAGCGTGGAGAATTTGATATGTGTATTCTGTGGTTAAGGGAAATGGTTGACTGGTGTCTGATGATTACATGGAAAGCCTAAGCAACAAGACTAGTCTGTTTGCTGCTTTGACCACAGGAATGAAGATGAGGTGACTGTGTTGGTTGGTTTCTCCTGCCAGTGTTTCTTGGGCAAAGAATGATAAGAATATTTGCTGTAGACCAGGTGTGGGACATGCAAAGGAAAACTGTCACAGACTCTGAGACTGAAACTTATAAGGATCTATTTTTCTCTCTCTTTTTCCCCTTATTTCTTAACATTGCTTCTTGTGCATTCCATGGATGCTCAGTGGGTCTTTTCAAGGACTGGATGTTTGTAAGTGGTCCCTTGGACTAATTCTTTTAGATAGGTAGATGTCCATATGAATGGTATCAGGGTCATGATAGAGGAGAGGGCAGAGGAAGGGTATAGATGGCAGGTATACATGCAGTGTTTCTGTAGTCAGTCTCTTTCTCTGTCTCTGTCTCTGTCTCTCTGTCTCTCTGTCTCACTCTCTCTGGGCTTGAATTAGATGCTTGAGTCTTTTCTAAAGTAAAATATGAGACCAACTATAGAAAAAGCGAGATGAGGGTATTTGTGTTGAGCATTTGTCATAGCATAGTTATGGGAAAACAGGGAAGTTAGGGAAGTACACAGGTTTTGCTTTCAAGACTTTCTGTTTTTGTGAATGAGGTGATAGACATCTACGTAATATTTATCTTTATATAATATATATTATATATAATATATGTATATATCTATATGATACAAATCTAGCTATATCTGCATCATATCTATATGACATTTGAAAAGAAAAATATATAAAATGTGATATATATATATAATGTATGTATTATATTTTCACTAGTCTATCAATAGTTTGCTTTCATATCCTAGCTTTTGTAAACAATATTACAATGAACATAGAATTGAGAATATCTTTGTAGGTGGGGATTTTATCTTCTGTGCATATGTGCCCAGAAATGGATTCCCTTTTGTTCTACACCCTCGGCAGCTTTTGTTATATATTGTCTTTCCTTTTTATTTTTAAAACAAGAGTTTCACAATGTACCCCAGACTGTCCTTGAACTTGCAGACCTCTTGGCTTGGCCTGCTGATTATACAAGCATATCACCATGCTCTTAACTAGAAGGAACTATATTTCATAGTAGTTTTAAGCCACATTTCTGTGATGATACTGATATCAACAATTTTTCATGTGCCTTTAGGTTACTTACACTTTTTTGAGAAGTGGCTATTTGAATCCTTGGCCAATTTTAAATGTAGTTATCTTATTTTCTGCTATTGAGTTAGATTTGTGTACACATATGCATGCCATGGTATGCATGTGGAAATCAGAGGACAACCTCAGGTGTTGGCCCCATCTTTCACCTTGTTTGAGGGAGGGTCTCTTTGTTGTTTTGCTGTTGTGTTACACTTACTGTGTTAGCTGGTCTCTGAGCTCTGTTTTCACTGCTTGAGATTTTTCTTTTCAGAAATATGCAGGTTCCCACTGATATCCCTTCCATGCTTTTGTCTTGTAAGTCTGAATTCAGGTCCTCCCTTCAGATTTATTGCAGTTATTCTTTCTGCTGCTGCTGTGAGACAACAGTCAGACTCAAACAACTTAAGGGGGGAAAAGGGAGATTCTTTTGGTTTATGGTTCTGGAGAGGAGACAACAGTCCATTATGACGGAAAAGGTATGGCAGTCAGCAGACTGGACTCAAATCATCTATCATCATGGAGGGAAGATGAGTTTGCCATCACAGGGCAAGAAAGATCTGGAGCTCTTCTGTCTTGTGATTCATTTTATCTGGTCTGTTACTGGGAGGTTCCATCCAGATTTAGGGTTGGGTTGGTCTTTGTGTAACAAATACCTTAATCCATATAATCATTCTAGGAATTAACTAATCTGTTAGTTAATTCCAGGTATAGTCAAGTTGATAACTAAGATTAACTATCACAAGGTTCATGTTTAAATGGCAGTGCCTTAGCAAGAGAAAAAAGTGTGTTTCCTTTCCTGTTACTTACTTGAGGCAGGCAAGCATTGGAACCCCCATTTAGCTCGGAATTAGCACCACCCCCCTTCCTGGTAACACACTTGGCAGTGTAGGTGCTTTACCTACGGGTACGGTGCATACACATCCTTCTCTTGGCAATGTACCCCAGATGAGTCACTTGCTGCACTAGAGCTGCTCTCTGGAAAATGAAAGCAGTTTCTATGCCATTAGTAGCCTTCAAAGTTTGACAGTTTCTATTCAAATATTTTGTCAATGAAGAATAAAGAGGCAACCTGGCCTGAATTGGTTTTGGGTGCATGTACAACAACATTAAATCATACTCTCAAGTAGCCTTTTAGGGAAAATCCTCTATTTACTAATTTATGCCTATGTATAACTGGGTGTGCATCTGATTAAAATCAATGCATTGTGGAAAAGCACATATGGAGTAGGAAAAATGGCCAGATGACATAGTTTATCAGTCAAAATATTGGGCCACCAATACTATACCCCTTATCAACAAGTCCCTAGTATTTTGCACCCTACTAAGAAAAACTTCACACAACATCCTGGTGCCCAGATCTCTTCACACATGTGGCCCACTGCTGTTCTCTTGCTTTGTTTTTTGCTACTTTTACAAATTTCTGCAGGGTTTTAATTCATTTTTGCATAAAAGTTCAAGAACCTGGAAATACTTGGTCTGGCCCTGATCATGGCTAACAAGACCTGAAAAGAACGTAGGTAAGGGGTTGCCATTTAACAGTGCAGTTCATTCTGACTGGGAAGTCAAGATGGCAGGTGCTTGAGACAGCCAGTCACAGCTTCCACAGTCAGGAAGCAAGGAAGAAATGAATGTTAGTATTTGGCCTACTTCTGTCTTTTATTTAGTCTAAGATTTTAACTCCTAGAATGGAGTCATTGACATTTAGGGTTGATTTTCTGTTGCAGTTGCTCTTCATGTTGCTGAAGAGGGTTTATTTCAGCTTAAGATTCTGGATATAGCTCACAACTTGGCAGGGAAGTTCATACCAATATCAGAAACTGAGACAATAGGCCACAATATATCCATGGAAATTGCTAGGAGAGGGGCAAACTTTCTCATTTGCCAGAATGCCTACATGCTGCTGTACCCAAATACGTTAAACTGTTGAAGCAGCTTGCTCCTTCTTACCCACCTGCCAGGGGACTGGTTCCACCCACCATGGGCGGGGTCTTCCCACATTAATAAGATAATTCCCCACAGGCTTGCTTGGAGCTTGTCTTAACTACCAATTTGTCTCAGATGTGCCCAACATCTCAGTCTTCAGTTGTCAAGTTGACACTTGAATCTAATTACCACATCTTCCCATGCAATCTAGATATTCCAAGATGTTTGCTTCTATGGTGATTCTAGATTTCATCAAGTTGACAGGATTAACCACGGCAGCCACTAACTCATTGTCATTTATTATAGATTCAATTAAAAACTAATACGGAGCTGGGAGAGAGGACTCAGGGGTTAAACCTCTGCCTCCCAAACAGGACCTGAATTTGGATCCCAGATCCCACTAAAATAGACCAAAAAATAATACAAAGGCCAAGTGGGTGTGGTAGCCAGCCTAAATTTCAGCTTCATAAAACAAAGTCTGGGAACCCCCAGAGCAAGCTGCTTACACAGATTAGACTTATCAGAGAGTTCTGGGTTTGATTAGATATCCTGTCTCAAGAAGAAGATAGAAAATCTATTAAGCATGATCCTCAACATTAATTTCAAGCCTCCACAAGTGTGTGCACACATATGTATGTGCACTCACACATATGAGCATGCATAAGCCTGCATACACCCCTGCACACATGAAAATGGAAAAGAAAAGAAAAACTAATACAGCTTCTTGCTTTTTCTATGTGCCCCTTCAAAGTGTTCTTTACAGGATAGCCAATATGACCTTTTTAAAGGTAAATTTTATCAGGATACTTCCTTTCAACCCTTGTCTACCGGACTTAAGAATACAACCTGAGTTCTGTTCTATGGCACCATCTGGCCCTGGAGAGTTCTTGAGGGCCTCCTGGGTCAAGTTTCCCTTTCTGCCTCACTGGCCTTTCGACTCTCTGAACTTGTTAAAATAGTTTTATATCCTGTGATTTTTCACAGATGCTCATGTGTTGTCTGGAATGGCTTCCCAGACTGACTTTTCACATGCAGATTCCTTCTCATTCTTCAAATACCATCTAACTAGTTCTAATTGTGGTAGTATCTCATGAACTGTATTTGTATTATTAAATATGAAACCTTTATGTGTTATTAGAGAGACCTTTTCTCGTTATCTTGTCTCCATATATTCCTATTCATATCTTTCAGAACACTTGCCTTGAATCCTTTGTCACTTTATTGTCTATTTTATCAACTAAACATGAGGTTTTTGAGAGATGAAGATGATGTTTCTTCTACTTGCCATGGTATCTCCGACACTCAGTACAACCAACATCTGACACATAGTAGGTGATCAGTTCAGTTTCTTATTCTTATTTTTTCATGTGCGCATGTGTGTACATGCATGTACATATTCATGTGGAGGCCAGAGTTCTCATTGGGTGTCTTCCTCAGTTCATCTCCACTTTATGATTTTGAGGCAGAGTTTCTCACTGTGCCTGCAGTTCACTGACTTGGCTAGATTGCCTAACCAGCAAACACCAGAGATCCTCATGCTTGGTCTCTCTAGTGCTGGGTTTATAGGTGTGTACCAACACACCTGGTTCTCTGTGTAGTGCTGGGGATCTGAACTCAGGTCCTCATCCAGTCAAATAATATTTTATGTGAATGAACAGATACTTCTTTCATGGACTGTTTATAGCTATATGTATATATATATATATATTTAATGTTACTATTGGCTTCCTCGATTCTGTGCTTTTGCAGGATTTTTTTTTTATGTGGGATGGATTCTGAGATTATCTGAGGATAGAATCCATATGGCCAATCTTAGCATGGGAAATTAGTTGAGTGTTATGATTAAGAACCTGGCTTTGGAACTTACAGCTGAGACACTGAGCACATCATATCAAACTTCTTCAAACCTGCTTTCTCATCTGAAACAGAAGTTTTGTTAATTTCACCTCATAGGATTGTGAAGATGATGTGTTTGGAAAGCTTAGCACATCGCTGCTTACTAGCAAAGATGATATATATTAGGAGTTTTAGGAAAACACCGAAGGGTATTAGAGAGATTGGTGAAAAAATTGAGGTAGGTTTCACAGTTTCAAGATTGATTCAGGGTTTCCTTGTAAAGGCTGAATTTGCAAACTATGCCTTCTGATTTAGTTTAGTTTTAAATAAGAAAAAGCACAGAGTGTACCTTTATTTTCTGGTCCAGTTACTTCTTGATCACTAAGAATCTTGTTTATAGAGCTGGAGCAAAGTTATCTGACCTAGTATAGCATGAAACACATTGACCATAACCTAAGGAGAAACAATAGTACTTGTTCTTAGGGTTTGCATGATGTTTGGCAAACAGCTGTAGTCCGTTCAAGGTTGGATTTCTGCTTTGTTAGGTCAGGTGAGGAGTAACTTTACTAGGCCTAAGCTAGTCTTTGAATTTAAGGTAGTCTTTGGATTCTTAAGGCTTTAAAGGCTCATGGTGTTTAGTGAAATCTTTTCCATGTTGGCAGGTTGAAACTTGAACATTCAAGTCCTCTAAGATTTCTGGAACATATTCCTTCCTTTTGGATTCTTAGTCTACATAATTTCTGTGTAATATTAATACAGAGATGGAAAGAATCTTGTGCAGATATTAAGTTTAAACAACCAGGGCACAACTGCCTAAATTCCCCAATTCTGACCTGTTTCCTCGACATGTAGCAAAAGATTTGCCAAATACTCTTTGGTTCATCTTCCTTCCTTTCTCTCAAGGATTGGTTGTTGTCCAATGTCTAAAAAGAGTAATTTTATGTGTCTTTTCAGATTTTATAGTTGTCTAAGAGGGAAAGTTTCCATGTTGTGGCCAGAAGTAGAAGTCTTTTTCTCTTTAGGGCTATAGGGCCTCTGCCTTGAAGAACCTTCATTGCCATGGTGATGAGAGATGTGCTCTTACTCTTCACACTCGGGAAGTTTCTCCTGCGACTAAAGGTTTGAGGAGGATGCTGGATGTGGATAAGAAACTCAGCTATAGTACTTGTAGCTTCAGATTTTTACATCTCACAAATAATAATATATCAATCATTTCTGAACTAGTTTCTAACCAACTTCAATTTTAAGCAGCCCATTGACTGTTTATAATACACAGTGGATGATTGAAATCTGTGTTCATTTCTATGTTTCTAGTATATCAGAACAGGCCACAACTTTCCTATGTGCAAAGAATCATGGTAAATGTAAGAGCATATAGAACTCTTACTTTCTTTAGCTATATTAATTATGATGAAATAACTAATAATTTACCTCTGTACCAACATTTTAAATATATATTCTGAGGTAAAAAAGCAATCACATTTTGGCATATTTCATAAAGAAGTACCAAATAGATGATCTCTTTCTTCTTATTATAGAATTGATTGCAAGACATGCAATAAAATATGATTTAAAGAACTCATAGACTTTCAGTCATATATATTTACATATAATATAATATTAATATCATATGTTAAAATATTATATATTAATATATAAAAGATAATGTAAAAATTGAAAAAAATTAGTTGGTTTTTCTTTTTGGTAGGAGGTAGAGGCTCACTGGTGAGAAGATGTTCATTAGTAAGTTTTTGCTACAAAGATATTTGCTGGCATCAGTAAAGAATATTTATCCTTGCTTGCAAATGATATTGCTTGCATCATGAATAACTATGAGGAAGACACAAAGAAAAATTCCAAAATTTAAATTTGTGCATTTATTGCAGTTTCTTCTTTTGAATGTCTTAATGCCTATTAATTCAAACACCATGATTTTCTTTTCTTCTCCATAGTCATTTTGACTTGGATAGCTTTGGAAAAACATTTGAAAGAAGATGAAATATCGTTTTTAATGACTGGTGTGTGAATTTACTGGCTCTGTTCTTCTTTAGGGCCTTGAGCTCTGAGAATTTCCTATCTATTTGTAACTTCAAATAATCTTGAAAAAAACAAACTGCTTTGATGTTTTCTCTTTATTCTTTGACTATGTAACTTTATTATGCTAATTGTCTATATAATGATATTACACAATCATCTTATGAAGACAATAGGCTGGTTTATATCCTTTTTTTTTTTTAATGGAGAGTCACCAAAGGTATGGAAGGATTTCTGTACTCCAACAATTAAGTGCCATGGACAGAGCTGGGGGTTCAAGCAGAATGAACAGTACTGGAATAGGAGTGTGCCTGATTGTGGTCCCTGTGCTCTGGGTTTTGGACATTTCCTTCTTTGAACCTCATTCTCCTTGCTTGTAAAATGAAGGAATAGAATAGGTGAGATTCCAGGTCCTTCCAGTGCTGAAATGGCCATTTGTTTTCTTTTTTGTTTTGTTCATGGCATCGCTTCCTTTTGCTTTCATCCCGATTGATCTGGAGTACATTTGATTTTAATTTCACACCTTTTGCTTGTGTCCTAATGATACATTATTTTGCCTTTTACTGAAAAGTTGGAAAATGGCCTTTAGCTACCTAGCATACAGTAAACTCTATGATTTAGAAACATCCTGGTAGACTTTCTCATTGCTGTTTTAATATTTAATACTCTGTTATACTATGTTTTTTCTTATAACTTTATCTGATTTTTGTAGCTTAACTAAAGTATGAAATGAATCATCACTGTATTTTCATATTTTGTGGACTTCATATCCCCAGATATTTACCATCATTTGACTTCATTATTATTAATCCTTTGTGTGACCTTGAGTCTTCTATTAACTTTATTATAATATATTAGGGAAGAAGTCTCAATAAACCTATTTTCTTCACAAAGATAGTGAGTTATACTTATTCCATGGTTATTTTGCATACTGAACATGACGATTGAAGCATTTCAAGATAAAAAACATGCTTTAAAGCCTTCAAAATAATTTAAAATAGAATTTAAAAATAGCAAAAATGAAAAGAATATTGGATCTTCCAACTGAGCTATGAAATGTATACTAAAATTTGGGCTTTTCAGACCCCACTTCTGGACTTTTCCATGACTTACAATGGTAATTTGCTGTTAAAATGTTGCAATTTCTGTTTTCAATAGTCAAGTTATATAAATTGGCAAGAGCTGAAATAAGGGCTGGAGAGGTGGCTCAGGGGTTAAGCCTCCGCCTTGCAGGCGGAAGGTCCTGAGTTCGGATCCCAGATCCCACGTATAGACGCCAGGCGGAAGCGGGGGCGGCCTGCGCTTCTGGTCTTGGTAGGGCGGAGCCTGTGAATCCCGGGGCAGAAGGAGGTGGAGGCGTCCATGGTGGTTCGCGAATTCGTCCGTGGTTCTACACATACACACACACACACACAGACGCCCGCGCACACACGCATATGCACACAGTTGAATAAATAATAAAAAAAAATTTAAAAGAGCTGAAATAAAAGGCCAATTATGCTAGAACAAAGTCCATTGTTTTCTTACCATGAGGGGGCGAGGTCACTGCACTACTTACTTATAGGGATCATTAAAAGTATTCCTCAAAAAAAAAAAAAAAAAAAAAAGTCCATGCCTGCATTTGTGGGAATGGATAAACGACCACAGTGACAGAAAATTCAGGGATGACCTAAAACAGATCATCATTCAGGCATCTGGCTGTGTGTGTGTGTGTGTGTGTGTGTGTTTAATGGTACTACATTGTCTCCAAGTTTTCCACTTTGTAAGTCTGTGAGCAACTGAGGCAAAAATCAAAATTAGAAACAGGAGAGTAACGTTGTTTTGGAATTATCAAGCTAAAGCTTTTGGTTTGGGTTTGTTACGTCTGGACCAAAATGTCACATGTAGCACACATCATTTAAAGTTTATTATTTTAACCTTAGATTTCCTTGTTTTGCATTTATACTATTCAGCACCTTGTATCCCAGCACAAACATTTCCATTCTGTTACTCTCAAGTGTGCCAGCCCCATGGCGGCACAGTAAAGCCATGGCTTGGATTGCCATGTGTCCCCTCTCTGTTTCTACTCTTCTTCTGGAACCGCCAAATCCAATAGGCTCAAAAACTAAAGCATGGCACCAGGTAATTGAAACCGTTCTCCAGACATCTGGAGAAAAAGAAATAACCCAATCTAGTCATACTGCTGGAAAAGAAATCATTCCATGTTTTTGCTGGGAATTGCAGGGAAGTAAAAGTGGTGTCGTTTTTCGTTTACAGAAGCATTTAGCATTTTCATGGGCAGACTCAAAAGTTTGTGGTTACAAAGTGTGAAATTCTTATTACGATTTCTATGAAATTAACAGAATATATATCTAGTGATTGTTCCAGTGCCATTTTCCTTCTGTTTGCTCGACACAACAGCAGTCCCACAGATCCATTCTCTTTTCATGTCAAATGGACCTATCTACATCATTTCCTGCTCAGCAGTCAATTCGTCCTAGCTAGGAAGTTTTAAATGATTTGTCACTCAAGGTGACTTTACCCTTGACATTATGGCATCCTTTGCACTGATATGTAACAAAGTGTCATCCAAGATCAAGATGTTGTGAAGTTGGGCTGGCCCAGTCAAGAGCTAAGAAGTGCCTCTGGAGAGATTGTGCTTTTGTTTACAATTCTAAGCAAAGATTTGCAGATTGAGACCTTCATTACAATCCTTGTGCATAACTTGAGCTTCTAAATGTGGTTCAAATTGTATAGGGCTGTGTGGATGTACACACCCTCCAAAGCTTCATATCATATTCAGTGAAAATAATAGCACAACGTCCTACTGTTTCTGAGATGTTTTCAAAAATCTTGTTTATTTTTATAGTGTTTTGCTATGGGGCACATGGGGAAGGCATTATTTTCCTTTGTAAATGAAGATCCCAGGCTGGAGAGATTGTTTGGGGTTAAAGCTTTTGCTTCGAAAGCAAAAGGACCTGAGTTTGGATCTTGGATCCCATGTAAAAGTGCCAGGCAGAAATGGTGGTGGTTTGTATTTCTGGCCCTGGAAGGAAGATCCTGGAAAACTTCAGAGCAAAGCAGTTAGGAGGTAGAGCAATCCAGGATGTTTCCCAAATGTCACCCTTGGACCTCCACAGGCACACACAGTGCTCTCCTCTACACACACACAACACACACACACACACACACACACACACACACACACACCACGCAAACACGAAGATCCTGAGACTCAGAGCAGTTAAGGGCTTACCTAAAGTCACACAGGGAATGAGTATAGAGCTAATTCTACAAGTCTCCTGGCTCTATGAGTGTCATACTCTTTGCATTAGCATATAGTGTCTCTTGTTTATCTCATGTCTTCTTAATTAAGTGAATCTTTTTGTTTGCACCAGTTTTTAGAGTGCTTTTAGTGAAACACATCCAAATGTTGTTTCTCTGGAGTTGGCAGCTTGGAAACATTTTGCTTCTCCTTTAGACAATTAGTGCTGATTGTCTCGGAGTCCCTGAGACTGAAGCAGGTCAGCGTGAGATGGTTTCATACAGTTCCACTCCTCGAGCACAGCTTTGTGCATGAGCTTAGACTTATCTACAGAATCTATCTTTACAACCTCAAACATAAACTATTGATGTCTGGTTATATTTACCTTTATATGTCCCAGAAATTAAAGATGATATTGATATGCAGAGTCCCAGTGGACTTCTCAGTTGTATCTATCAGTCTACCCAGTATAACTTTTTGCAGTAATGGAAGCACTCCCCATCATGGTTATCCCAGACAAAACCCACTAGTGACTAGGATGACTGAGAACTGAGTTTCAGAGTCATTGTCTTCCAAACTGACTTCAATTTAAGGAGCACGTGGCTATTGCAATATTAGATATTGAAGCTGTAATTTCCATATATATGATCTTCAAATTCTGATCAAATCTTGGTCCTTCCCATGTGTTGATGGTCCCAATGTGGGCTTTTTAAAATAGCAGTTTTAACATTTTAAATAATTTTTAATAGCATGTATTAACTATACATACTCATGGGAGTCAGTGTGATATTTCCATACATTCATACAGCATGCAGTGCTCAGTATGTTTTTGATGAACTTGTACAGGCAGCCTTGAGAACACAGGCAGAGTGAATTAATATCGCTTCGCATTAGGGTAGAAGGCCCCCGGCCCTTCAGAAACAGATGAGGGAGACTCATCTCATGAAGTTGCAAGGGTCAAGAGGGTCTCTTGGTGATGCCATAGGATTTCTCAGTTTCTTGAAACTCTGTCCATCATTTCCCAAGAAAAGCAAATCTCCAGCCAAAAGAAAAAGGACAGCAAGAAGTGCAAACAGTTGTTGAGCAGATATCATCATATATAGTCTGTTTCATTTGCTGCAAGTCTCCCTAGGCTCTGATGTTCTCTTTACCTTAGAAGATGTATACGGCACCACCAACTGTTAAGTTATGAATTTTTCCCAAGTTGTGAAACTTAAAAATTCCTCCTCTGAGGTTATCATCTTGGGATTAATAAAAGAAAAAAAAATCTTTCTCTTCTCTTTTCCCTACCAGATAGCAGTAGCAAAAACTACCCAGAAAGAGAGAAATGCTGTTCATGCAGGGTGAACCCTTTGATCTCAGCGACTTCTAAGAACTTCCATTCTTCACGCTGAGGCTTCTCTAGAGGAGCCAAAAGGTTAAACAGAGAGAGCTGCAGGAGTGAAATGGCAGCCAAATGGGAGAGTCCAAACAGCCTTTGCATAGATAGAGCTCTGTGATTCTGGGCCTAAGCCTTTCCTTAGGTTGGAAACAACATTCTAAAGATAAATCTGTCCTTGTGTTCTATCTGAAGTAAAACAAATATTTAGAACAGGGAAACAGTGAATTGCTAGTATTGAAGCACTTGTGGGTAACTGAAAAGCTGCTGTGTGCAAATCCCAAATTTCATACTGAAACTAATGGAGGGTGGACCTTATTATTTACCAAGGGACTCCAGGGGGTCCATTGCAACTTGAGGAGCCAGGATCTAGCTAAGACTGCTCAAACCAGTGACAATAATATTCTGTATTGTACATGACATAGATACTTAGAATTCCTTGATTTTCTAGTAGAGGCAGAAGGTCAAAAATATCTGTCCTTGTGAATGTGAAAGAAAGTTCAGAGAGCGACCTGACCGGGCTTAGCTCACAGAACAATCATGTCTCTAACCATACTGGCATTTCAATGGGGAAAGTTCAAACTAGGAACCATCAACCTGGTCTTTCTCCTCAGAAGTAAGAGGACAACTCCAGTTCTTACCAGTTGAGCCACCTCCATGGAATATGTAAGTAAATGTGCAACAGAGGAAAAGACTCAGTTGGGAAATGTTGTCAGACAGAAGTTAAATTGATGCCTGTGATTTTGTATCCGAATCCCTGAAGATCCTTTTTTAATGAACTTTTTGTTTTAGAATAATTTTAGATAAACTGGAAAGTTGCAAAGACAATACAGAATTCCCATCTTACGCAGCTTTCCCTAGTACTACATTGTTCTATTTAACTTCTTGAAAGTAGTAATTTTATGTTAATAGGTATTCATTATGGACTCACTCACTCTTGATTTTGTTTTCTATACTACCTCTGTAGCCTTTTTACTGTTAAGGTGGAATAACTTTCATATATCATAAGGATTCAACAGTTGAGCATTGAAAAACTCTACTATGAAGACCCCAGGGAGTCTTAACCATTTGTTTGCTGGAGAACTGGAAGAGAAGAATATTTTAGAATGAAGAAGAATCTTCTTAAGGCAGTTTTTTATTAATTATTATTTCTGCTCATACAAACTTTAAAAAAAATTTTTTTATTATTATTTATTCAATTGTGTGCGTTTGCGTGTGTGCGTGCGTGTGTGTGTGTGTGTGTGTGTGTGTGTGTGTGTGTGTGTAGAACTATGGACGAATTCGGGAACCACCATGAACCGCCTCTACATCCTCCTTGTTTACTTTGCCCCGGGATTCACAGGCTCCGACCTACCAGGACCAGAAATGCAGGCCACCCCTGCTTCTGCCCGGCATCTATATGTGGAGTCTAGGATCCAAACTCAGGATCTTCTGCCTGCAAGGCAGAGGATTAATCCCTGAGCCACCTCTCCAGCCCCTGCTCATACAAACTTAACAGGTACACTGGTCCCCTCCCTCCGTCCACTTCCCCCTGACCCCCCTGCTCCTCCCTCACCTCCCCTTCCCTCCCCATTCCCCAGTGCCTCTCATCCCCAATCCTTGGAGCATCCTTTAATGTGCATGCCAAATGCTCCTCTGGGTCCTCCTCTCTGATGAAGTGCAAGGACTCAGGGGCATTTCCCACAACCCTTTCCTGTGTTCCCCTTAAACTTAGGAACACTATTGTGACTGTCAGTCCCTAGTCTCCAAGGATGCTAGTGCCTTTAGTCCATGCTAGACTTTGTGGGGTTAATAATGTGTTGGACATAGCGCAGGTCATTCAAAGTCCTATTATGATTGCTTCGGCCCTAACTTGTGTGGAGTATCTTGCATATCTTTACTCCTCCTATCCTTGTGCTCTTACACTCTTACCGTACCCTCTTCCGCAAATTTCCCTGAGCTTCAGGATGGGGAGAGATTAGGCTGGCCTAGTTCCAGGTGGTTGATATAGCGTCTCTGATGTTCTGAATTATGGTTTGTTGATTTTTTTTTTGGTTTTGCTGCTCTCGCAATACCCTTAGGTCTATCCTGATGGGTACTGGATGTCACCCCTTGACCAGACATAAAAACCTGATAAGATAAAAACCTGTTATAAGAGCATATTCAAAGATAGATGGAATAAAAGTAGGAGACCGCGGTGAGAGAGAGATCAATCACCCATTTGCAAAATGGTTACTTTCTATCTGGCAGCCTATGTGCCCACCCCTTCTGGTGATATCATACCCCATCAGTTGCAAATGATCAGGAAGGAACGTCTGTGAACTTAACCAGATGTCTCATTACTTACTTGTAGTCCTTGATGGTGGCCTATTTTCTCTGCTGTAACATGGTCCCCTCTCATTGTTTCTGGTGGGGCCCTCCTTCCCCATCCCTCCTGTATATAATCTTTACAATTACTGTAGGTATTACAGAGATTTGTCTTTGAGTGTCTCTAAGTGGGTTTGTACTAGAATCCACCTATTAGGGAGTACATATGGTGCTTAATTTTCTGTGTCTGGGATACTTCACTCAATATAATTGCTTCTAATTCCATCCATTTCCTGGCAAATTCCATTAATTTATCATTTTTGATGGCTGAGTAGTACTCCATTGTATAGATGTACCACTTTTTCCTTATCCACTCGTCAACTGTTGGACATTTGGGCTGATTCCATGACTTTGCTATTGTAAACTGTGCTGCTATGAACATGGTCCTGCTTGTGCTATCGAGGTGAATTTTTTCTGTATTGGGGGTTATTCACAAAAGTGGAAGAGCAGGGTCATATGGCATTTCAATCTTTAATTTCTTTAAGAATCGCCAGACGGCTCGCCAGAGTGGTTGTATGAGCCTGTACTCCCACCAGTAATGTAGGAGAGTTCCCCTCTCTCCACATCCTCTCCAGCACTTGGTGTTGTTTGTATTGTGGATTTCTGCCATCCTGACCAGGGTGAGAAGATATCTCAGAGAAGTTTTGATTTACATTTCCCTGATGGCTAAGGATGTGGAGCATTTCTAAGATATTTATTAGACATTTTAATTGCGTCCTTGGTAAAGTTTCTTTTAAGTTCTAAGGCCCATTTTTTAATTGTCCCATTTGTTTCCTTGGTGTTTAGTTCTTTGTGCACTCTGGATAATAGAGCTCTATCAGATATGTAGTTAGTGAAGATTTTCTCCCATTCTGTGGGTTGCCTTTGTGCTTGAGCTACAATCTCTTTATCTGAACAGAAGCTCTTTAATTTCACAAGATCTCATCTGTTGTGTGTTAGTTGTAGTGATTGGGCTATTGGATGTCTGTTTAGGAACTGTTGGCCTAACCCAATCACCTCGAGGGAGTTCCCTACCCTTTCAACTATGGTTTTTATAGTCTCTGGCCTTATATTGAGGTCCTTGATCCATTTGGAATTAATTCTTGTACATGGTGACAAGTACAGGTCCAGTTTTAATCTTCTGCATGTGGATATTCAGTTTTGCCAACGCCATTTGTTGAAGATGCTGTTCTTTTTCCATTGGATTTTTTGGGCCCCTTTGTCAAATATCAAATGGCTGCAGTGGTGTGGGATTATATCTGGGTCTTCAACCCTTATTCATTGATCTGTGTGTCTATTTTGGAGCCAATAGCAGGCTGTTATTACAACTATGGATTTGTAGTATAGACTAAGTTTTGGTATGGTGATACTTCCAACAGTGTTTTTGTTACTCAGGATTGTTTTTGCTATCCTGTGTCTTTTGTGCCTCCACATGAATTTTGAGATTGTTTGGTCACCTTCTTTAAAGAACTGCTTTGGGATTTTATTTGGTATATCATTGAATCTGTATATTGCCTTTGATAGGATGGTCATTTTTACTATATTGATTCTGCCAATCCAGGAACATGGGAGGTCTTTTCACCTTCTGGTGTCTTCTGCAATTTCTTTCTTTAGGATTTTAAAGTTTTCATTGTAAAGGTCTCTTACTTCCTTGGTTAGGTTTATACCAAGGTATTTCATTTTTTTATGGGGTATAGTAAATGGGATTGTTCTCTCACTTCTCTCACTTTTTCACTTCTTTCATTCTGGGCATATTGGAAGGCCACTGATTTTTGTGTATTTATTCTGTATCCTCCCACCTTGCTGAACTCCTGTATTAGTTCCAGGAACTTCCTGGTGGAGTTTTTGGGATCCCTCAGGTATAAGATGATGTCATCTGCAAATAGGGATAGCTTGACTTCTTCCTTGCCGATTTGAATCCCTCTTATGTCCCTTTCTTGTCTTATGGCTTCAGCTAAGACTTCAAGTACAATATTGAATAGAAGTGGTGAGAGTGGACAGCCTTGTCTAGTTCCTGATCAAAGTGGGAATGCTGCAAGTTTTTCCCTATTGAGTATAATCCTTGCTGTGGGCTTGTTGTATACAGCTTTCATTATATTGATAAAGGTTCCTTCCATTCCATCCTTCTCTAGGGTTTTGATCATAAAGGGCTCTTGGATCTTGTCAAAAGCTTTTTCTGCATCTATCGAGAGTATCATGTGGTCTTAAACTTTGGACTGGTGTATATGGTGAATTACATTTATTGATTTGCATATGTTGAACCAACCTTGTGTGCCTGGGATAAAGCCTACTTGATCCCCATGGGTGATCTTTTTGATATGTTTTTGAATGCGATTTGCTAAGATTTTGTTGAGAATCTTTGCATCTGTGTTCATCAGAGAGATTGGCCTATAGTTTTCTTTTTTTAAGTGTATCTTTATTAGGTTTTGGGATTAAGATGATATTAGCTTCATAGAAGGAATTTGGGAGTGTTCCTTCCTTTGCTATTTGATGGAACAGTTTAAGGAGTATTGGTGTTATTGACTCCTTAAATGTCTGGTAGAACTCTGTGCTGAATCCATCTGGTCCAGGACATTTTTTGGTGGGAAGATTTGAGATTACTTCTTCAATTTCCTTATATGTTATAGGACTATTTAAGTAATTCACAACTTCCTGATTCAATTTAGGTAAGTTGTGTTTACTTAGAAATTCATCCATCTCTTTTGTGTTGTCAAACTTCACAGAGTATATAAGTTTTTGAAATATGATGTTATAATTCTCTGGATTTCTTGGGTATCAGTAGTGATAACTACATTTTCATTTCTAATTTTGTTAATTTGGGCTTTCTCTCTCTTGCTTTTTGTTAATTTAGCTAGGGGTGTATCAATGTTATTGATTTTTTCAAAAAACCAGCTTTTTGACTGGTTCATTTTCTGTATTGCTTCTCAATTTCAGATATTTCTCCCCTTATTTTGCTAATCTCCTCCCTTCTACTGCTTTTGGGATCAGATTGCTCTAGTGTCTCTAAAGCTTTTTGGTGCATTGTTATGTTATCATTTCTGATGTTTCCATTTTTTTTGATGTAGGCATGAAGAGGTATGAACTTACCTCTTAGGACAGCTTTCATTGTGTCCCAGAGATTTTGGTAAGTTGTATTTTCATCATTGTTCACTTTCAGGAAATCTTGAATTTCCTTTGTAATTTCTTCCTGAATCCAATTCTCATTCAGCATCATAGTGTTAAGTTTCCAGGAGTTAGTGTATTTTCTGTTGCTTGTTGTGTTGTGGATGTCAAGCTTTAGGCTGTGGTGGTCTGATAAGGTATAGGGTAGAATTTCAACTTTCCTGTATATGTGGAGATTCGTTCTGTTGCCCAATATGTGATCTATTTTGAAGAAAGTTCTGTGTGCTGCTGAGAAAAATGTGTATTCTTTGGTGCGTGGATGAAAAGTTCGATAGAGATCTGTAAGGTCCATTTCAGTAAGGGTTTGATTAAGTTCCAAAGTGTGTCTGTTAAGTTTTTTACCTGTAGATCTATCCCATGTTGAGAGACGGTGTTGAAATCCCCAAGAATTATCATATTGTGGTTTACTTATAGCTTTAGATGTTGTAGGGTTTGCTTAATGAATGTGTGTGGGGGGGGCATATTGGGTGTATATATGTTCAGTATTGTGAAGTCTTCCTGGTGAATTATACCTGAGACTAAAATGTAGTATCCATCTGTATCTCTTACGATTTTTTTTGGTTTGAAGTCCACTTTGTCTCATAGCATAATGGCTACCCCTGCGTGTTTCCTGGTTCCATTAGCTTGCAGAATTTTGGACCAGCCTTTCATTTTTAGGATGTGCCTATCTTTTGTGATGAGATGGGTTTCCTGCAGGCAGCAGATTGATGGATTGTGATTTTTAATCCAAGTTTGTAATCTGTGTCTCTTTTTTTTTTTTTAAACAGAGTATTTTTTTATTATTTATTATTCAACTGTGCGCATGTGCGTGTGTATGTGTGTGCGCGTGTGTGTCTGTGTGTATTGTGTGTGTGTCTGTGTATATGTAGAACCACGGACGAATTCGCAAACCACCATGGACGCCTCCACCTCCTGCCCCGGGATTCACAGGCTCTGCCCTACCAGGACCAGAAGCGCAGGCCGCCCCCGTTTCCGCCTGGCGTCTATACATGGGATCTGGGATCCAAACTCGGGACCTTCCGCCTGCAAGGCGGAGGCTTAACCCCTGAGCCACCTCTCCAGCCTTGTAATCTGTGTCTCTTGATCGGTGAGTTAATTCCATTAACATTTAGTGTTATAATGGAGAAACTATGTTTAATTCTGGACATTCGTTATGTTTAGTGGCTTTTGTAAGTGTATTATTTCACTTTTAGGTTTTGGTGGTATTATACTTCCCTTCTGTTCTCCTGGATATGCCTGTTTTTTTTTTTTCAAGCTTGAGTATCATTTCTAGCATTTTTTGAAGGCCTGGTTTGGTGGACTTGTATCCCTTCAAGTTGTCTTTGTGCTGGAAAATTTTTCTTTCTTCCTTGATCATAATGGGTAGTTTTGTGGGGTATATCAGCCTGCATTGAAATTTTTGCTCATTCAATACTTGAAGTATGTCTCTCCAAGCTCTTCTTGCTTTAATGTTTCCATTGAGAAGTCGTTTGTTATTTTAATAGATTTACCTTTAAAAGTGACTTGTTTTTTTTTTCCCTTGAAGCTCTCAGCACCATTTCTTTATCTTGAATGTGGAGTGTTTTAACTATTATTTGCCGTGGCGACTTTCTATTTTGGTCATGTCAGTTTGGGGTGCGGAATGCCTCTTGTATATGGATGGGCCTTCTTTTTTTAGATGAGGAAAGTTTTCCTTGATGATAGTTTGAAAAATTTCCTCAGGTGTGGTGTGGGATTCCATGGTATTTTGCACATTCCATGAATGCGCATGTTAGGCTTCTTCAGGGTGTCCCATATCTCCTGCATATTTCTCTCAAGTATCTTTTTGGCTTTAACAACCTCTTCCATTGAGGTGGTTAATATTCCCACTTTGTCTTCAAGGTCTGAAATTCTATTTTTTGCTTCGTTAATTCTGCTGGTAAGACTCTGTTGAGTTCTGGGTTGAAGATAACTTGTCTTTTAGTTCAGTTTAAACTCTGCTTGAGTCTGTTTTAACTGCTCTATGCCTATTTTTGTTTCTTGAACTGTTTTTCTCAACTCCTCCAAGTGTCTGTTGTGTTCTTCTTCAAAACGATTATTTAATTCCTCCTGGATTTCCTCTTTCATAGTATTGAACATGGTAATGATCATGTTTTGAAAGTCCTGGGTCAGGCTTTTTTGGCCATTTTCCATGGGTTTGCTCTGGTTGGAGTCTATCATTATGGGATTAATTCCTTCAGTGGGAGATTTGTTTCCTTAGGTATTGTTTCTCATGGATTTGCACTTTGACTTGGGCATTGTCGTTTTAACTCTTAAGACCTTTCAATTTCTTTGCATTTTTCACTGAACTGAATTATTTGGCTTGGAGCAGCTCCTGCTCTAGCTGGCTGGTGGGAGAAGCTGGAACCAGTGGGCTGCCTAGGGTTTGGGGGTGGGCGAGGGGAGCTTAGCTAGGTCGCATGAGTCCGGGCTGGACTCTGCGCGTCCCGGTAGGTGGGGAAAGGGAGGAGGTGGAGGTGGCGGGGCGTTATTTAACCTGGGGAGCTGGGGCGTGGCTCAGGGGATCCTCCCCGGCCCCGTGCAAACACTGGCTCCGCTGGCTGGTGGGTAGGAGCTGGGTTCAGTGGGCTGCCTAGGTCGCAGTAAGTCCCGGCTGGACTGCAGGCGTCCAGGGCAGATGGTGAAAGGAAGGCAGTTGTTTCATCTAACTCTCAGGAAACACTGAGACTTAGTAGCATGCCAAAAGGACAGCATTAAATGGAATGTACATTGAAGGAATTCTTCATTTCCCAGAGAGAGTCAGTTTGCTATATAGAAGTGCTGTGGGTGAATGATACTTAGGAGGAAACAGGCTTATTCTGAATAACGACCTCTCACCAGTTGTGTAGTGAGGAGGGACTGGCATTTATGTTGGACAATATTGTTAATTTATTATCATTATGTAAGTTTGTTAAATTGTTAACTACAGAAGGAACCAATTATTCATCATCTGGACTTTTTTTTTTGCATGCATCTCTCTCTCTCTCTCTCTCTCTCTCTCTCTCTCTCTCAGTAAAAGACGGCACTTGAGTATGTATGTCTATGGAGGCCCCAGGGTGACATTGGATTGAAAATCATCCTGGATTGCTCTACCTCCTTATTGCTTTGCTCTGGAGTTTCCCAGGCTCCACCTTCCAGGATCCCAAGGCAAGACTACTGCCATTTCCACCTACCATTTTTACATGGGAACTGGGATTTGAACTCAGGTTCTATTTGTTGAGAAACAAAAACTTTAACATCTGAGCCATCTCCTCAGTCCCCAACATCTGCTAATTTCTTAAAAAAAAACCCCAAACCTTTATTTATTTATTTTTTTGGTGTGTGTGTGTGTGTGTGTGTGTGTGTGTGTGTGTGTGTGTGAGTCAGAGGGCACTGTGTGTCTCTGTGGAAGATTCCCTTTGGGAATCATTCTGGATTGCTTCTACTTCCTTTTTGTTTTCCTCTGGGATTTCCCAGGCCCAGTCCACCAGGACTGCCACTGTTCCCACCTGGAGTTTTTATGTGATTCCTGGGATTTGAACTCAGGACATTCTGCTTGTGAGGCAGAGTCTTAACTCTTGAGTCATCTCTCTAGCCCAACATGTGCTAAATTCTGATTGATAAGAACTGCATTTTCAAATGATTCAGTATGATACATAGATATGAGATATATGTGTATATATATAATACACATATAAACAATGTGGGCTAGAGAGATGTATCATAGTTATATAGTTTATTTCAAAATTTTAACTTGGTAGCACATTTAATTCTTTTGTTTTTAACTTGGAAGTAAAAAGCAACTAATCTTCCTTTTGTACAATTATTTATACATATTCAACAAAGTCAAAGCACATCAGGAGATCTAGGAATGCAGAATTTTACAACTCGGAAATAGCCTACTTGATTCATGGTATAAATTAAATCTATGTAGAATACAAGAGTTTATGCTTAGAGCATGAGTGCCAAAACTGAGATATGGATTGTAAACTTTTGAGAATTTTCTATGGAGGAAACTTGGCAAAGTTTACTTACTTTAATTGCAATTTATGTTTATCTGCAACATAAAAGCAGCTAATCTTAAGGATAGCTATTTGTAGTAGAAGACCCAAGAGACAAAGGCTGTGAAAATTTCTAGACAGTGGGTAGAAGAATTGCCACTGCCGGAGTGCTGCCTGTGAACCAGACCTGGGTCCTTGCATCGTAACTCTGTTATGTCCCCGCCCCTTGTCCAGGGTTAAGTAGGTTCTAAATAGTTAGATTTGTGAATTTTGCATCTTTCTTTCAAGTGGGTCCTATCAATCATTCTCACAACTGCTCATTATCCCAACCTTAAAGTTTGATTTTCAACCATAAGGTGGCATCCTATCACATTTTATACTGAAGAAGGAGTCTGCTTTACTGTTTACTAAAACGACTAATGCTCAGCACATGCTTTAAGTCATGGTGTTAACATATTGAAACTTGAAGTTATAAGCAAATATTAGGAGCTGGCACTTCTATATGGGGACTTAACATTTTTCTTGTATTTGATTTTTCTATGTGATGGCTGAAAAAGTAATAACACAAATTATTACTATATTAACTAATGCTATGTTTTACCTCATTAAAATATGGGAGGTGGTTTTCTGCATATATAGAAGCTACTCAAAATATTCATTGCATGATTAGAGTAAAATATTTCTTTAATGGGCCTTCCCCTCAGGAATTAATTTTCTCGTTTGTCAAGTTGAATTTACAGTATACTTTTTATTGCTATGACCCATTTCTTACCAGGATAAGAAGCTTATTTCATGAAGAAGTTAAACTCTTCCACTGAATGTATTTAATTTCTCTACCACTCTTTGGACATACATTTTTTAAACATACATTTTTTTATGTATTACTTTTCTTTGCTGAATTAGAGATGTCCAGGACTTGCAAATTTCAATAAACATCCTGGTTTTCTTTCTGTAGTTGCTTGATTGAAAACTGGGACTTGGTTTTGAAAAACAGAGTAAAACTTGTTTCATTTTTCTCTGCAGAAACATTTTGTACCATGCAGAAAACATTGTAAACCCTTTCCACATAAAACCTTCCTTTCTTCAGATGAAGCGATTTTGTTCTGGGAACTCTTTATAGTTTTGTGGGAAGTCTCATTCCACTTTCCCTGTAGGAAACACTCCCACAAGGCATGTTGCAGGGCACTTTAGAAGTCTGGTTAGCAATCTACAGATGAAATAATAGACTTGGGTCTCAATGTTTCTCTATTTGTGAGCATCTTGGAGCCTTTAAGTCTTATACTGAGTGGCTATAAAGCCAAAGCAACAGATTAAAAAGCAAAAAATTGTTAGCCATGTAAAAAAGGAGTAATAACTTTATGTTGCTTAAGCCAGATAGAATGATGTTTCTATTAAATCGGTTGTCTTGATTCAGTGAATTGAGGTTTGGCTGTACCCTTGATATTAAATTCCCCTATTTTTTTTTTTCTGGGTGGAGCGCTTCTTTAAAAAGAACCAAATTATGTTTCTCTGCTATCAATAATATTGGTGTTTCATACTTATTTTCTTCTCATTGAAATGAAAAGTCAGAGTGCAACAAGCAGGATAGTGTGCAACACAGTGAAAGGGTATCTGAGGACAAAGGTAAAGGAAGTCACCTCTGAGATGTTCTCAATTAAGAGTGAAGAACAAGATGAAGCTAACCTTGTAAATACAGCTTTGAACTGGATCTGTAGGATAAGATTGGGGGAGCCTCTCAGGAATGGGGAAGGCCTTACTTTGAATGTAACAGACAGAGAGAACAGGAAGAAGGGCGATGTGGACAAAGCATAGGGTGGGAGGGGTGAAATGAAGTGGGAAGATGGGCCGGCACCACTGTAAGGGCTCTCTGGACCTTTTAAATGCAAAGTGGAGCAAGTGAAGGGTTTTAAGTAGGGCAAGTGCCTATCTTACTTTCACTTTTAAAAAAGTTTAGTGTGACTCATTAGCAGTGGAATGAATGGTGATAAAGTCATACAAATAGCAATAAGAATGAAAGATTTGGTGCCATGCAGTACAGTGCAGATATAAGCCAACTGGAATATAAGGCTGAGTGGAAGCAGCTAAATGCAAAAAGGACAGAGGACATAAGTCAATTTATAAAACTATTCTATTGTCACATTGGGTACTAGTTACATGGATATGCTCAGCTTGTGGAAATTAATCAAATTCATGCTTATGATTTGTGCACTTTGACATAGGTTTATTAAGCTTAAAATGGTCGAAAGAAAGGATCATTCTGGTTGCAGAAGAGAGAATAAATTGTAGAGGAGATTTGGAGGCAGGGAGACCAATTAGGAGACTATTGAAAAATTTCAAGGTAAAATATGAGTTCAGTGAGGGTGGTGATAGAAGAGGAAAGACATAGATACATTCTAGATTTGTCTTGAATTATAGTGCAATATTCAGTGTTAGATGGAAACATAAGCATTTTCTGATATTTTACCACTTTTGGTCTTCAATAATGATAATTGTATTTAGTTCACCCTGCTATGACTGGATCATGAGAGTATTCTTGGCTCATTCTATTGTTTTTCCATTATGTATGAATATATATATACAATTTATGCATATTATTTATATATAATCTATTATTTGTGATATTAAGAATATCTTAAGAATTTATCCAAAAACAGATATTGAGATTTAGTTACTCTGTTCCATTATGGTAGCTATATTACTTTCTCTAAAATGAGTTACATTGAGCTTTTCCTCATATTTTACTAATGTAAGATTCATGTACCAAATCTACTAGTAGTTTTTAATGTAATTGACTGGCCGACATATTAGTATTATATCCTACTTGATTATAAAAGTGGTAATAGCAATGACTATCAAAAACATCTATTTTAAAAACCAAAAGTTTAGTATTATGCCCTGGTATGAAAACATGCATTGTATGTGAGTATGTGATATGAAATACTGGGTTTATGAGTTTCTTCCCTATACTCTGTAGTAAGGCACTTTTTATATTTCTTTATGTAGGCTTGTGTGTATTGACATGTTTCTGAAGAGAAATATGGGATCAAGAGATTCAGACCAGTGCAGTAGGCTCTTTAAGCTGTGTGCACTGAAGTGTCCCAGCTGGGTGGCTGAGAGGTACAAAGAGGGCCAACCCTCTAAGCATTTCTACTCTAAATGAATCTTCAGATTCATATCCACCAAATTGACATGTGATATACTGAGGGGAAAATAACCTCAGAAATGGTTTTTTGAAAGTAATTTGCTTGCCTTCTCTATCATGTTCTCCGATGTCCTACATTTGAGCAAAGCAGTGGGAATATAATACCCATATCTGAAAGTTGAGAGGGTCTAGGGAAAGTTATTCTAATCTCATTCTTTTTATCTCAACAAATTCTTTTTCATGCAAGTCTATATAAAAGTAGAGGAGATGGATGACATGTGACATATATGCATATACATATGTATTTACCAGTTTTGAATTCATTTCCTCATATCAGAAAAGCAGGCCTCTTAGTATTCAATTTTCAGTACATGTAGATGGAACATAGTTATCAAAAGTGGCTCCAAATGGATTTATTTTGGTTGTGCATCACTGAGGATAGAAATATGTAGAAAGTTCTAATTTTGGTCCTAAGGGCCATCACGAAGCACAGTCCCCTTAAGAAGTAGGGAGAATAAGGGACATGATCTGCAAATATTTTCCTGAAGGATACCCTTTCCTGCCTAGTTACAGAGTGAACTCAATACTGACCTTTAGATTTGTTGACCTGTTCACAAGTCAGAAACTAAAATGTGAAAAATTGAAAAATTTTCCCAATGATGGATCCCCCCTTTTCAGATGCAGCTAGTGTGAACAATCTCATAACTAGAAAGATCTGCAGTCTCTCTATAGCGCTGAAGAGTGTCATGTTGAGAAAGGGCATGCTTTTCCTATATCATTGTGCCTTAATCTTCTTAGATTTTTCTACAAAGAAATCACATTAATCAAATCTCCTTTTGCTATATGAAAGGTGCAGACTGACTAATGCTTGACTTTGGGCGAAATTGGATACGGAAGCAAATCCTGACTTGAAATAATACCAGGACTTTCTATAATTCCGCCTTGCTGGAGTCCTAGCTCAGGACTGTAATTTCTAGCTCAGATTTTGTGAAATCTCTGAGTGCTGCCAATAAACCCAAGAGAAACTACATGCTCTGAAGGGAGAAAAAAGTCCAATTTAAGAACGTATGAAAATAAAGTGAAATACTTGCTTTGAAAATACGTAAAAGCAGGATTCATGCAGGTACCTTTAAATCAAATAGGGAACAGCAATGGTATGCTTCAAGTACACAAAGGATGAAAAGGGCATTTATTTGGTTTATAAACTTTATTACTCATAATCATGACAAAAATATGTCTAAAATGTAATCATATTTTGAAAGAACTACATTCTATGTGTATATATTTGAAATATGGTTGCATTTTCAAAGTGATTTTCTTGGGACATTATCTACTCATTTCAAGAACATATCCATTAATTAAAGTATTTTTAGAAATTTATGAAAACTTTTTTCCTCTTTGATTCTGAAGCACATTCCTTTGAATTTTGGAGAATATTGGGTATTTGGAACAATTTACAGTTCTTAAGAACCACATCTAGTATGTAAACTATGTAGCCAATGTGAATCCTGTCAATTAAAAAAAATCCCAAATCAAGTTCAGTATATATGCATAAATCATAACAGCACTTTGTATTATGTAAATATGTATTGCTCTAATCTGTCAATTTATAATAAAAATGTTAAAAAATAAATCAAAAGTTCCCCAAACAAAAACCTCCATGTATAAACTAACAGGACTTACTAGTGTGACTTCCTAACAGTAAACCTAAAAAAGAAATTCAACCCCCTTTCCCCACTCCCCCGCCTCCGGGAGGGGCGCAGTCCAGCCTGGACTCACCACGACCCCCAAGCAGCCCAAGGGACCCAGCTCCATCCCACCATCCAGCCGGAGCCGGAGTTGTGCCGGGCTGGTAGATAACCCCCCCAGGGCCACGCCCCAGCTCCCCCAGGTTAAATAGCGCACCGCCTGCCATATCCTCCCTTTCCCCACCCGCTGCTTGGTCGTGCGCAGTCCAGGTGGGACTCATAGTGACCTAGGTAAGCTCCGCCCCCGCCCAACCCCAAAACCCCAGGCCAAATAATTCAGTTCAGTGAAAAATGCACAGAAATTGAAAGACGGTCTTAAGAGTTAAAATGACGATGCCCAAGTCAAAGTGCAAATCCATGAGAAACAACACCCAAAGAAACAAATCTCCCACTGAAGGAATTAATCCCATAATGATAAACTCCAACCAGAACAAATCCACAGAAAATGGCCAAGAAAGCCTGACCCAAGATAACGACTTTCAAAACATGATCATTACCATGTTCAATACTATGAAAGAGGAAATCCGGGAGGAATTAAATAATCACTTTGAAGAGGAACTCAACAGACACTTGGAGGAGTTAAGTAAAACAGTTCAAGAAACAAAAACAGGCATAGAGCAGTTAAAATAGACTCAAGCAGAGTCCAAAACTGAACTAAAAGAAAAGTTATCTTCAACCCAGAACTCCACAGAGTCTTATCAGCAGAACTAACGAAGCAGAAAACAGAATTTCAGACCTTGAAGACAAAGTGGGAGTATTAACCATCTCAATGGAAGAGGTTGTTAAAGCCAAAAAGATACTCGAGAGAAACATTCAAGAGTTATGGGACACCCTGAAGAAGCCTAACATGCGTATTCATGGAATACCAGAGCAAGAATCTCAAAATACCACACCTGAGGAAATTTTTCAAACTATCATCAAGGAAAACTTTCCTCATCTAAAAGAAGAGAGGTCCATCCATATACAAGAAGCATTCTGCACCCCAAACAGATATGACCAAAATAGAAAGTCGCCACGGCAAATGATAGTTAAAACACTCCTCATTTAAGATAAATGGTGCTGAGAGCTTCAAGGGAAAAAAAAAAGTCACTTTTAAAGGTAAACCTATTAAAATAACAAATGACTTCTCAGTCCAAACAGTAAAAGCAAGAGCTTGAAGAGACATACTTCAAGTATTGAATGAGCAAAAATGTCAACCCAGGCTGATATACCCCACAAAACTATCCGTCATGATCGACGGAGAAAAAAAAAATCTTCCAGCACAAAGACAACTTGAAGGGACACATGTCCACCAAATCAGGCCTTCAAAAAATGCTAGAAATGATACTCAAGCTTGAAGAAAAAAACAGGCATATCTGGGAGAACAGAAGGGAAGTATAACACCATTAAAAGCGAAGCAATATACTTACAAAAACCACTAAACATAACAAATGTCCAGAATTAAAAATAGTTTCTCCATTATATCACTAAATGTTAATGGAATTAACTTGCCGATCAAGAGACATAGATTACAAACTTGGATTAAAAATCACAATTCATCAATCTGCTGCCTGCAGGAAACCCATCTCACCAAAAAAGATAGGCACATCCTAAAAATGAAAGGCTGGTCAACAATTCTACTTCTGCTTCTAATGGAAGCAGAAAACAGGCAGGGGTAGCCATTATGCTGTCAGACAAAGTGGACTTCAAACCAAAAAAAAAAAAATCGTAAGAGATACAGATGTATACTACATTTTAGTCACAGTTACAGTTCACCAGGAAGACTTTTCAATACTGAATATATATGCACCCAATACGCCCCCCCCACATTCATTAAGCAAACCCTACAACCTCTAAAGCGAGAAATCAATCCCAAAACGATAATTCTTGGGGATTTCAACATCGCCCTCTCAATATGGGATAGATCTACAGGTAAAAAACTTAACAGACACACTTTGGAGCTTAATCAAACCCTTACTGAAATGGACCTTACAGATCTCTATCGAACTTTTCATCCACGCACCAAAGAATACACATTTTTCTCAGAAGCACATGGAACTTTCTCCAAAATAGATCACATTGGGCCACAAAACGAATCTCCACATATACAGGAAAGTTGAAATTCTACCCTATACCTTGTCAGACCACCA
The DNA here is from genome assembly GCA_023101885.1 of Typhlomys cinereus. NCBI lineage: Eukaryota > Metazoa > Chordata > Mammalia > Rodentia > Platacanthomyidae > Typhlomys > Typhlomys cinereus. The sequence goes on along the minus strand of JALPQD010000050.1, from coordinate 3,846,080 downwards.
CAGCCTAAAGCTTGATGTCCACAACACAACAAGCAACAGAAAATACACTAACTCCTGGAAACTTAACACTGTGATGCTGAATGAGAATTGGATTCAGGAAGAAATTACAAAGGAAATTCAAGATTTCCTAAAAGTGAACAATAATGAAAATACAACTTACCAAAATCTCTGGGACACAATGAAAGCTATCCTAAGAGGTAAGTTCATACCTCTTCATGCCTACATCAAAAAAAAAAAAATGGAAACATCAGAAATAATAACATAACAATGCACCAAAAAACTTTAGAGACACTAGAGCAATCTGATCCCAAAAGCAGTAGAAGGGAGGAGATTAGTAAAATAAGGGGAGAAATATCTGAAATTGAGAAACAATACAGAAAATGAACCAGTCAAAAAGCTGGTTTTTTGAAAAAATCAATAACATTGATACACCCCTAACTAAATTAACCAGAAGTGAGAGAGAGAAAGCCCAAATTAACAAAATTAGAAATGAAAATGTAGTTATCACTACTGATACCCAAGAAATCCAGAGAATTATAACGTCATATTTCAAAAACTTATACTCGGTGAAATTTGACAACACAAAAGAGATGGGTGAATTTCTAAGTAAACACAACTTACCTAAATTGAATCAGGAAGTTTTGAATTATTTAAATAGTCCTATAACATATGAGGAAATCGAGGAAGTAATCTCGAATCTTCCCACCAAAAATGTCCTTGACCTGATGGATTCAGCACAGAGTTCTACCAGACATTTAAGGAGCTAATAACACCAATACTCCTTAAACTGTTCCATCAAATACCAAAGGAAGGAACACTATCAAATTCCTTCTATGAAGCTAATATCATCTTAATCCCAAAACCTAATAAAGATTCACTTAAAAAAGAAAACTATAGGCCAATCTCTCTGATGAACACAGATGCAAAGATTCTCAACAAAATCTTAGCAAATCGCATTCAAAAACATATCAAAAAGATCATCCACGGGGATCAAGTAGGCTTTATCCCAGGCACACAAGGTTGGTTCAACATATGCAAATCAATAAGTGTAATTCACCATATACACCAGTCCAAAGTTTAAGACCACATGATACTCTCGATAGATGCAGAAAAAGCTTTTGACAAGATCCAAGAGCCCTTTATGATCAAAACCCTAGAGAATGTTGGAGTGGAAGGAACCTTTATCAATATAATAAAAGCTGTATACAATAAGCCAACAGGAAGGGTTATACTCAATGTGGAAAAACTTGCAGTATTCCCACTTTGATCAGGAACTAAACAAGGCTGTCCACTCTCACCACTTCTATTCAATATTGTACTTGAAGTCTTAGCTGAAGCCATAAGACAAGAAAAGGACATAAAAGGGATTCAAATCAGCAAGGAAGAAGTCAAATTATCTCTATTTGCAGATGACATGATCCTATATCTGAGTGATCTCAAAAACTCCACCAGGAAGTTCCTGGAACTAATACAGGAGTTCAGCAAGGTGGCAGGATACAAAATAAATGTACAAAAATCAGTGGCCTTCCTATATGCCCAGAATGAAAGAAGTGAAAAAGCCCTTAGAGAAACAATCCCATTTACTATACCCCATAAAAAAATGAAATACCTTGGTATAAACCTAACCAAGGAGGTAAAAAACCTTTACAATGAAAACTTTAAAACCCTAAGGAAAGAAATTGCAGAAGACACCAGAAGGTGGAAAGACCTCCCATGTTCCTGGATTGGCAGAATCAACATAGTAAAAATGACCATCCTACAAAAGGCAATATACAAATTCAATGCTATACCAATTAAAATCCAAAGCAATTCTTTAAAGAGGTTGACCAAACAATCTCAAAATTCATATGGAAGCACAAAAGACCTAGGATAGCAAAGACAATTCTGAGTAACAAAAACACGACTGGAGGTATCATCACACCAAACATCAGTCTGTACTACAAATGCATAGTTATAAAAACAGCCTACTATTGGCTCCAAAATAGACACACAGATCAATGGATAAGGGTTGAAGACCCAGATATAATCCCACACAACTACAGCCATTTGATATTTGACAAAGGGGTCCAAAGAATCCAATGGAAAAAGAACAGTATCTTCAACAAATGTTGCTGGCAAAACTGGATCTCCACATGCAGAAGATTAAAAGTGGATCCATACTTGTTACCATGTACAAGACTTAATTCCAAATGGATCAAGGACCTTGATATAAGGCCAGAGACTATAAAAACCATAATTGAAAGGGTAGGGAACTCCCTCGAGCTGATTGGGCTAGGCCAACAGTTCCTAAACAGACATCCAATAGCCTAGTCACTGCTACCAACTCTCAACAGTTGGCATCTTGTGAAATTAAAAAGCTTCTCTTCAGATAAAAAGGCAACCCACAGAATGGGAGAAAATCTTCACTAACCACATATCTGATAGAGCTCTATTATCCAGAGTGCACAAAGAACTTAGAAAACTAAACATTAAGGAAACAAATGGCCCAATTAAAAAATGGGCCCTGGAACTTACCAGGGATGAAATTAAAATGTCTAAAAAATATCTTACCAGGGATGAAATATCCTTCCCTGAAATATCATCTCACCCCAGTCAGTATGGCAAAAATTCCACAATACAAACAACAAATGCTGGAGAGGATGTGGTGAGTGGGGAACTCTCCCACATTGCTGGTGGGAATGCAGGCTCATACAGCCAGTCTGGCAAGCCGCCTGAAGATTCTTAAAGAAATTAAAGATTGAAATGGCATATGACCCTTCTATACCACTTTTGGGAATAACTCCCCATATAGTAAAAATTCACCTCGATAGCACAAGCAGGACCATGTTCATAGCAGCACTGTTTACAATAGCAGAGTCATGGAATCAACCTAAATGTCCAACAGTTGACTAGTGGATAAGGAAATTGTGGTACATCTATACAATGGAATACTACTCAGCCATCAAAAATGATGAATTAATGCAATCTGCTGGGAAATGGATGGAATTAGAAACAATTATATTGAGTGAAGTATCCCAGACACAGAAAATTAAGCTCCATATGTACTCTCTAATAGGTGGCTCCTAGTACCAAACCCACTTAGAGACACTCAAAGATAAATGTCTGTAATAAATACAGTAATTGCTAAGATTATGAACAGGAGGGATGGGGAAGGAGGGCCACACCAGAAACAAGGAGAGAGGGGACCATGTTACAGCAGAGAAAATAGGCCACCATCAAGGACTGCAAGTAAATAATGAGACATCTGGTTAAATTCACAGACTTTCCTTCCTGATCATTTACAACTAATGGGGTATGATCTCTCCAGAAGGGGAGGCTGTATAGTCTGGCAGATAGAAAGTAACCATTTCGCTGATGGATGATTTACTGCTCCCTCACCGTTGTTTCCTACTTTTATTCCATCTACCTTTGAATATACTCTTATTACAAGACTCTAATTTAATAGGTTTTTATCTCTGGCCAGGGGGTGACATCCAATACCCATCAGGGTGGAGCCAAGGGCATTGCAGAAACAGCAAAACTGAAATAAAAAATCAAACCATAATCCAGAACATCAGAGACTCTATATCAATCACCGGGAACTAGGCCAGCCTAATCTCTCCCCATCCTGAAGTTCAGGGAAATTTGCAGAAGAGGGGGCGGTAAGACTGTAAGAGCACAAGGATGGGAGGAGCAATGATATGCAAGATACTCCACTCAAGTTAGGGTGGAAGCAATCATAATAGGTCTTTGCATGCCCTGCGCAATGTCCAATACACCTTTTGACCTCACAAAGTCTAGCATTTGCTAAAGGCACTAGGATCCTGGGAGGCAAAGGATTGACAGCCTCAGTAATGTTCCTATTCTTAACGGGAACATAGGAAAGGGTTCTGGGAAATGCCACTGGGTCCTTGCATCTCATTGGAGAGGAGGACCCAGAGGAGAGTTTGGCATGCACATTAAAGGATGCTCCAGGGATGGGAGGGGGAGGCACTGGGGAATGGGGAGAGAAGGGGAAGGGGAGGGGGGCACAGGGGGATAGTGGTTGGAGGGAGGGGGGACCGGTGTACCTGTTAAGTTTGTATGAGTGGAAATAAAAAAAAAAAGAACATGTACACCAAAATATACATATAATAAAAAAAGAAATTCAAGACATGTATTGGTCTCTTCAAGATGTGTTTACAATTGATTGATACTTTATGATACATTTCAAATAAGAATAGATACATTCAATTCATAGTTGCATGTGGCTACTGACCACTAGATCAAATGTCATAGTATAGAATCTACATAGTATTTTTTGGTGTAAAAAATTGTTCAGTGAATATGTATGTACAAACCCTTCATTGAAATTTCCCAAATATTAACATCTTATATATACAGAGTATAGATATCAAAATCAACTTTAACTTTGCTACTATCTTGCTCTCTACTTAACATACATTATTTATAATTTGACAAAATTAATATCATATATTTTTTTTAATTTTTTTTTATTATTATTTATTCAACTGTGTGCATATGCGTGTGTATGTGCGTGCGTGCGTGTCTGTGTGTGTGTGCCTGTGTATGTGTAGAACCACGGACGAATTCGCGAACCACCATGGGCGCCTCCACCTCCTTCTGCCCCGGGATTCACAGGCTCTGCCCTACCAGGACCAGAAGCGCAGGCCGCCCCCACTTCCGCCTGGCGTCTATACGTGGGATCTGGGATCCGAACTCAGGACCTTCCGCCTGCAAGGCGGAGGCTTAATCCCTGAGCCACCTCTCCAGCCCAATATCATATATTTTATTTAATTTATTTAGTTATGTTTCCTTGGTTTCTTCCAATTTAGTAAGTCCCTCAGTTATCCTCCTCTTCCTATTCTTCCCTCTCCTGATTGTTCATGATTGTGGCACTTTTAAAGAATATTGGTTATTTATTTCATTGAATGTTCTTCGGTTTGGGTTTGTCTGATATTTCCTCATGATTAAATTCAGGTTTTACCCTTTTTGGCAGAAAAGATAGAAATGCCATTGTGTAGTCAGTCAGTTATATCAGAGACAAATGGCTTTGTTTTATTTGTCATTTGTTATGATGATAATTTGATGTTCAGGTGGTGCCTATTAGCTATTTCCCCATATAAAAATGTTTGTGTGTGTATGGGTGTGTGTGTGAATGAAGGTCAGAGGATAAGCTCAGTGCTTTATTTCAGACACCATCCACCTTATTTTTTTAATTAATTAATTTTTTCCCCACTCATACAAACTTAATAGGTACCCTGGTTCCCTCCCTCCCTCCACCCCTCCCCAGACCCCCTTGCTCCTTCCCTTCTTTTCCCCTTCCTTTCTCCCTCCCTTTCTCCTACTGCCCCCTCCCCCCCCATCCCTGGAACATCCTTTAGTGTGAATGTCAAGCTTCCCTCTGGGTCCTCCACTCTAATGAGGTGTATGGACTCAGTAGCATTGCCTAGAGCCCTTTCTTGTGTTCCCCTTTAGTATAGGAACACTATTGTGGCTGTTAATCCCTTGCTTCTAAGGATCCTAGTGCCTGCATCCACCTTATTTTTCAGACAGAGTTTCTTATTAGCTTGGAACTCACCAAGTACAACAGACTGAGTGGCCAATGAGCTCTAGGAATCTGCCTGTCTCTGCCTTTCCAGTGCTGGGGTTACGAGCACATACTACCACATCTGACTTTTTTTCCCTCTTAATGTGATTCTGGGACTCAAAGTTAGGTCCTTTACCAACTGAGCTATATTATCAACCTTGAAAGTATATTGTTTTTAACTTTAACATTTGAAATATATTAGTTGAAAAGAAGACTAAAGCAAGAATAGCACATGCATTATCTTAAGACAATCTATCAGGACCAAGACAGTAATTACTGGACAAAGTTTTGTCATTACAGGAGGCTCCTTCATTTGCTGTAAAATGACAATTTTGAGGCAATGTAGTTTCTGTCATTCATTATACTTTTGCACTGAATTTTAGCATTTATTGATAATATTTTCCTGAAATAGTTGCCAACAGGGATACTTCTGTTATTACTTCAACATTTATTAGTTGTAATGTGACTGTAAGAAAAAAGTCATCACTGTTGTAGCCTTGAATTCTCAGCAGCTGTGACTACATGGTCCTATACAAAATAGGACCCATCATCATTCTTCCATGCAATATAGGAAGCTTATGAAGACCTGTACTTTCCTGAGGATTTGTAGATAGCTAATGGTTGCTAGTGGGAAAGGTCTCATGAGGTCCTCCCTGAAGATCTATATGCAGTTAGTAGTTTCTGGGGAGGGAGAATTTTTTTATAGTTATATAGCCACTGGTAATCCTACAGATAACCCCTTAATTATCTGTAAGTAACAGTAATAAAACACAATAGTGCACCAAACAAGTCAGACATTGTTGCTATAATAATTTACTTTGTTATTCAAGCATCTTCCAATTTGGTCATAGGAGACTCTTTAGTTAGAAGTCTAAATTCCTTTCTTTATTCTTTGAAACTTTCATATACAAATAGGATGACTTTATGTGTTTTTGCTCTATTATCCATCTGCTTTCCACTCCTCATCAGTTCTCTGTTCTAGTGTTCTACCTCCTGCTCCCACATCCCTCTGATTGTATGGTCCATTTGGGCCACCTCTACTAACAAGACATCTGTGGTGGCACTAGTGGTCAGGCCTACCAATGTAGAAGTTCCCCTTCTCTTGTCTGGCACCTATGCCAAAGATTCTCTCTGGGTGGTGCTGCTTCTCCTGAGATCTTCACTGATCCACGGAGGGAATGTTGATATGTCTTCATTGTGTCTGGTGGAGGTAGACCTTGCTACAGTGTGTTCTTGGGTGTGGCAGCCTGTTGTGACTGGAGTATCATGGCAGGCAGTACCCTTCCCCACTTGGAGTCTCTTACAATCTACTACCCCTTCTTCCACAAGGTTCCTCAAGCCTGGATGGGGCAGGTGTGGTGGTAATTTTGTTGGCCTGTTTAGGGCTAAGCACTCCAGAGTTGCTTATGCTCTGCGTAGCCAGAGCTACATGTCTGTGCTACATGTCTTCCATTGTAGCAACATCTTAGCTGACTGCTAAGATTGCTTATCTTATCTAAAGGTATAATGAGAAGTGTTTAGATGGTAGTTTACTATTGAGTATTTATAATTAACAATAAGACACTTGTTCCTATCTAGGATACATAGTGTTCCTTTCCACTGGTATTTGGATGGGTTTACAGTGTCAGGCATGTGTTTCATGCTAATAAACAGAGAGAAGCTTACATTCTTAACCACTACTCAAAATACACATATATTTTTAGATATATATCACCCCCGACACTGAAGAGCACACTGCAGTAAGGTCTACCTCCACCAGATCCAGTGGTTGACATATCAACATATAAATTTATGGTTGTACACATTTTACTTTAGGAAAAAAAATCCCATGCAGGCTATCTTGTCTTTTGAACCTAAACCTATGCTTTTATCTTAAAAAATAAAAGCCATGCCTAATCTGTCCTACCACAGGATCATTTGCCACCTTCTCATAGGTTTTGCTTATACTTTGTATATAAACACTTTTCAGTTCCAAGATTGTTTGTTATAAATGTCCCTACATGCAGTAAGGACTCACCTGTTTTCAGTATTTTAAGTTATCGTCAATGTAATTTAACAAACATTTATTGCAAAGAACATTGGAGAGAAAAAAATGGAATAATGTTATCTTGACCAACTGCTATTGTAGCTCTGCAGGCAAGATCTACATGCAATTATGAGGTAGTTATAGCAGAACATAATAAATATTTGAACAAATGTTATGAGAACATAAGAATAGTTTCCTTCTAACTTGAGATGAAAAGGGATAAAACAGAGAGGAGGGGACTATATGAGAACTTCTCTGAAGTTTACCAAACAAGGATAAAAATGTGAACGTTAATTTGAAGAAACAACTTGCTTCTTTTACCGTTTGGTCTTTATCTTCATTCTTATTAAAACTAAATGTTCTCCATTTCTGAAAACTAGACATCAGAGATGCTTATAATTTTATTGCTAGTTGCTAAGACATGGAGCTGATGCTGACCTAGAGATGATAACTTATGAGTGTAATGGCTGGTAATGGATTGAGTTTTTATCATTTCATATTGTGCTGTAGTTCAGATTTGAGAATGGAGAGCCAGAGAAAGCCTATGATGGGACTGTCTTATATCATTCCTATTCCTCATTTACTTTCCATTTCATTTGGAAATGAACCAACATACCACATAATCAACTGGATTCAGCAAGAGTTCCTGTCATGACATTCCTTCAGAAGTTAGTTATCTAAGCAGAGAAGAGGATGATGAATTCCAGAATCACAATTTCAGTTTTAAGCAAAAAGACAATATTAAGAAAGGCTTTTTTTGGAAGGTAGTAGTGGTGGTATGAACCCTCACTCTGCTTCATGGAAATTTATTCGAGTGCCTTTATTTTTTGTAGCATGCAATGAAACTGCTACTTGGATTCCTCTTTCTCTGTTGCTTTTGATACTCAAGATAAAAGGGTATCAAAGTGGGCAGCTATTTGGCTCCCAGAAGTCCTCTACTATAGAGTTTCATGCCTTGAAATTCTTCAGGCCTGAGGCCTGCCAGAGAGAAGGGCAGGAAGTAGATCTGTCTGGATAAATGAATAAGAATGTAAAAGAAGATTGCAGAGAAAGCTGCCTTTCACAGGCTGAAGAAGAATTAAATAGAGAAAATGCTGTGCATAGAAGTAATAGATTATTTAGCATACAGACAATTTTTCTTCGTTTATAGACATAAGTTTTTGAACTTAAAATTGAAAAAAGATAAACTTAACAAATATAAATATATTAGAAGGATTGGCTCTGGAAAACTCCTGATAATTATTTATCACCAAATAATTTCAATGTTGATGACACCTAGAGATATGAGAAATATACCCACTGTGGTGATTAATAGTCATTGTCAGCTTGTCAGAACATAGAAACACCTAGAAGATATGCACATCTGTGAGGAACTTTCTAGGGTAAATTAGCCTGTGGGCGTGTCTGTGAGGATTATCCTGATCAAGTTAATTGAGACCTGCCCATGATAAGTGGGAATGTAGTAAGTGGAGAAAGTAAACCAGGCACTAGCATACAATCATTGCTCTCTTCTTTCTAGTTGAACACACAATACTATGAGCTATGTCAAGTTCCTACTGTTTTGCTTTCTTCTCAATGATACACTGTACCCTTTTGTTATTACCTGTTTTTTTCAGAGTATTTTATTAGGGAACCAGAAAAAAGTAACTAAGACACATTCTTTATTAGAAATATACATACATGTGTATGTGTATCATGTATATATATGTGTATAATGGTTTCTCTGTACAATTCATGTTCATATGTATGATTTATATTCCAACTGAGTGTGTTTCTGTGTAGATTTGTGTTGTATTGTGACACATATGAAAAATATTTTTAAAGATTTTACTTTCATTTTCTTCTGTTTGCCTTCTTTTATTCAAGTGTTGTTGTGTAAGCACTTTTCTTCAGAAGACACTACACAATTGCCATTTCATAAGCAAAGTAATGATTATGCCAAGCTCTGACTTGATGAACTAATAAGTTCATTTGAGTTACTTATAGGAGTAGGAGTGAGGGTTACTTGCAGGAGAAGGGATGGATCAAAGACAGCTATATCACTATAAAGCCCACCCCAACGTGACTGATGGTCCCCCATGGCTGCATACATGGATCCTTTCTCAGCCTCTATGCTCTAGTACCCCTCTCAGACTTCAAGGCCCTAAAGGCATGTATATATGCAATCAGGACACAATCAGTACTAATGGTCGGGTGGTGTTTCAAAAAAGGCCAGAGGCCTATGTGAAGATTCAATAACATTCTCCATCTCGTCTGTCTCTGAGGGAATGTCAACTGAAAACAGGTAAGATCTTGATGGTTTCAGATAAAGATGTCTGCTGCTGATCAGAGGAAAACACCACACAACAAGGGAAGCCCAAGAAAACTGTGAATTAAATATATACTTGATTTGTAGAACAGAAATCTGTAATAAAGTTCTCTCAAATCCTCTGTCATATGGTTTAAAAGCAATTATCAGTTGAAGTTCCTTTGGAATATATTCGTGAGTATAATGTGTATAGACACAAATATTCAGAAATCCTAAAGATGATTTGGAATGAAATGATATGAGAATAACTCAAAAACAGTACACTTACCACTACTGAAAATGGTGTTGGATCTTAAGAGTGATTTGTATTATGTTTGTGTCAGAATTAATCCCCTCTGGAAAGTCGTTTTCACTTGGATAAGGGATGTGTGTGTGGGATTTGCTTGATTTTCAGTTCTTTAGCAAGTTGGACTATTTGGCCAGAAATAGGAAAAAAGGAATGTGTCATAAGTGAAGTTATGATTTTCGGATTGTTTCCAAATATTCCTGCTTTGGTTACAGGGGTAAAAACCTAGGGTCATGAAGTAATCTTTTTGGCCAAGCAATTTAAATGACAGTGGGTCTGGTGCCAGTGATTCCATTTCTAAAGGATTTTCTTTTGAAATATGTTCCTCCATATATCTTTTCCAGCCAAACATTGGCCAGTGATTTGAAATCAGCTTAACTTGGTTTCACGTTTAGTGCCCATTCTTAGTTTACTGGCATTGTGGGAGGCAGAATAACTTGTCTAGTTCTGAAGTCCTTATGGAGATACTGTTAACTAAGGGCTACTCTTTTCTGTAGGGTTTAGGATACATGCTGGGAACTGTCCTGAATCTCATACCCATAATCACAGCACTCAGGATGTGTAGGCAGGAGGATCTGAAATTCAAGGTCTTCTTTGAATATATAGCAAGTTTGAGGCCATTGTGGGCTATACGAAACCTCATCTCACACACAGATGTCAACTGTGAACCCTCAACACAAATGGTTGCTGACACTAAGCCTACAATGGTCATACTGAATCAGTGGCAGCTGAGAATTGAGGAAGGACCTACGGGTCCCACAAAGCATTGGTGAATGATGGGCAACTGTTAGAGTCAGATAGGGAGATGCAAATATTCCATTTTGGAAACTACTAGGCTCTAAGAAGTAATTAAAAAATCTATGATTATACAGGGGATGAGTGCTGATGAGACACAGTAGGGCACAGGTCAGAAAGACAGGAATGTGGTAGGAAAAGTTGCAAGGAGGGGGAGCTGATGGGAGGGAGGGAGATAGATGGGAAGAAGGGTGGACACAATGCACTGTATGCAAGTATGAAATGCCAGAGCAAAATTCATTAATAAAAGAAAGTGAGGTGGCTCTGGAAAAATGGCCCAGAGTTTGTTAAACCTCTGCCTTCCAAGCAGAAGGACTTGAGATTGGATCCTGGATCGCGTGTAAAAACCCTGGGCAGAAGTGGTGTCGGTTTGCTCTTCTGAGTCTGGAAGGCAGAGTCTGGGAAACCCCAGAACAAAGCAAAAAGGATGATTCTGATGTCACTCTTGGGCTTCTGCAGGCACATTCAGACACATACACAAAAGCAAAAAGAAGAGTAGGGAAAAAATTAGGACTACAGAAAGCATTTTCAGATCTTGACTGACTTTTATCAGAAAATATTTTCTTAAAACTCTCCCTTTTTGATAGCAAAATATGGAAAGTCCTTCAATTTCATCATACACCAATGTACATTTTAAGGTGAAGTCAATCCTTAAGTAATGGAAGCAACTGTAAGACAGAATTACAGGTAAAAAATGCCTGTTGTGAAGTTCATAGCTGTTTGCTTCAGTCAAAGCCATTTCTTACCTTCCAATGATTTCTCACAATAGCCTTTGCCTAGGTCATTTTCAGAAGAGATTCTTATGCTTTGTATCTTTCATGAAAGGTGCCATTATACTTCTGGCCTGACTTTGAATGCTCAGGATCAAAGAAAAGCCAAGGAAGTTCTCACTCAGGAGACCCACTTCTCTTGAGGACTCTGCCAGCTTCTTACAGGGTGTCCTCACTATGCCCAGTGGATCCATTATCATGGCCCAAGAGAAGGTGGATGATCCTTTGACTCATTACTTTTGTTGTCTTAGCTTATTCCTCTGTATGCTTTTCTCAGTCCCAGACTTAGAAGGCCAGAGACTTCTAGGCAGACTTTTAGTTATTAAACTCCTGGACATACTCTCAAAGAATATTATTGTGTCTTTACACATAAGAGCTTCTTTTTTTAAATTTTTTAAATTTATTTTTCTGCTCATACAAACGTAATAGGTACCTCTGTCCTCTCCTTCCCTCCACCCCTCCGTGGACCTCCATGCTCCCTCCCTCCTTTCCCCCTTCCCTTCCCCCCTCCCTCCTTTCCCCCTTCCATTCCCCCTCCCTCTCTTTCTCCCAGTGCTTTACGCATAAGAGTTTCTAATAGGGTCATAACACCAGCATTTCATAACAGTTGGGGAAAAAAAGCCATTTGTCTACTTCGTTTCTTCTCTTTGATTTTACATTATCCCAACTTTCCATTAAATTAGATATCCAACCTGACTTTTCCCCCTAAAAAGAACAACCAGGCACCAAGATTGTAAAGTTTGACATAGAGGTTCTTTTCATTAGAGGTTGTCTTCCTTTATTTTCTTCATTCATATAGAACACATAATTTTTCATTTTTAAATTTTATATGCATGCATGTGTGTAGGTGGGTGCAGATGTAAGTGTATGCACATTCTGTGAAGATTCTAAAGTTGATGTTGTCCTTTATGGCTGTTCCATCTTGTTCATTATACATCAAATCCAAAACTTGCAAATAGGGATTGTCTTGCTGGCTAATTTGCCATGGAAACCCCCTGTCTCCACCTTCTGAGGCTGGAATTACAGGTATTCTGCTATGCCAACCCAGTATTTATGTGGGTTTAGGGATTGGGGCTCAGGTCCTGCTGTGTGCAGAGCAAGCATTTTAGCTGCTGAGCAATCTCTTCAGTCTGCAACACACACTTTTTAAAAATGTTGATAATCTTTGTGTGAAAAGGTGATGGCATAGTGATAAATATGGGCTTTTCCCCTAGGGGGATGACCTAGGAAGAACATGACAGTAATTAACTCTGGGAGGATGCATGAAATGATATCTTACTGACAAAAGTGCACCAGGGACAAGGAGGAGCTTCATTCTAGACAAGACTACCCAGAGGAGACAATACTGAAGCACACTCCTTGGTTATAGTTTCAACTATGAAAGGCTGGATGCTAGTTTAATTATGAGAATTCATCCTGACAAGCATAGTTTCACTTTCTGTCTAAAAATTGCCGTCTCAGAATCAAATGTGATATTATTTAGTGACACTAATGAAAACATAGTATTTTATTTTTTTTAAAGGACAGAGCCTAAAGAAAGGAAGTGTTAATTGAGGTTTGGGGATATGACCATGAAAATATATGGTTAAACTAATTTTTTATTTCTCTATTAATGTTTGCTTTATTACAGCAGTTAAGAAATTAGAATTTTGTTTGGAATGCTAAACTTCTAAGAAAAAAATGTGGAATGGAGAGAAAGAAGAAAAAGAAAGTATTATATATTATAGTTCTAAAATTTCTATTCAAGACATGCTTGTGATGGCTGTCTGACAGAAAGGGGGAGCAGAGAAACTTCTAAGAGCTGTTATTTCAGTATCCAGGCTAGTGGTTTTACTTAAGAGTCTGTGTTTATTTGGAGAGGACTGGAATGAGCTACTGGAGAGAGAGAGAGAGAGAGAGAGAGAGAGAGAGAGAGAGAGAGAGAGAGAGAGAGAGAGAGAGAGAGAGGGAGAGAGAGAAAGAGAGAGAGAGAGAGAGAGAGTGTGTGTTTGCATGCATTAATATGCATACGTGTGTGCATGTGTGTTTTAAGTTATCCCTCGGTGCTTTGGCTGCTGATAAGGTGCTCAGAAAGGAAAAAAAAAGCGCCAAAAGCACAAGTTTTCCTTGCACTCCTTCATTAAGAAGCATTTTCTTAGCGAAGGTCTTTTTTTTCTGATTTTTAAAATAGAATCTTGGAATAGAGTTTAGAAAGTTCGGGCAAGTGAAGATTTGAAGTGATTCCGAAATTGCAGTCTCTTATTGTACACACACTTTAAGAGATGAGCTTGTGTGGCTCAAGAAAACTAACCTCAGAGGAACAGAATAAGGTAGTGCCCAAATAATATCACAATTATCTCTTGGTTTTTCCTTGTTTCATGCTTTTTTCTCAATGCCTACAGTGGCAGGAGAGAGGAAAAAAAGCTCTTCAAGTGTGCCAGGAACCAGTACCTTTCCAACCTGATGAAAGTCAATGGGTTGGAAGAATCATTAATATCTCTCTACTTGTCTGCTCAGTGCAGCACTAGCTTGGATCACATCCACATTCCTACCTTTGACTCTAAACCAAAGTCAGGACTTACTTGTTCCTTTTGGCACATTTTCAGATCATGAGCACATTTTATGATATGTCCATCTGCACAGCTATCTAAATAAGAGCAGTCTTATGGGGAATGTGGCTGAGAGTTCACTTAAGATCTTTCACAGACTCCTGCCTGCTCCTTCCAGATTGGCAGTCACAAATGAGGTTAACCATGACTCTCTTCAGTACTGCAAAATGGTCTGGTCATACATTACACCTGGGGGTGTTGAGAGTACTTCTCTGAACTGAATGCCAGGTACTGTTTTAGTGACTTGATTTTCAACTGTGCTGCCTTGTCAGGAGGACAAGTTAACAAAACTTGGCTGGATAGTTTGTGGTATATTATTAGGAATGTTAGATAAGGTAGTTCCATTGGAGTCCTATTATACATACTTGGAATGAAAATAAGCCAGTCTCTCAACAGTTTATAAAGGAAGCCTTGAAAAAGGCCCTTTGAACACTGTAAGAAATGCTAATGTGTAGTGACACGAAAAAAGATGTATCTATATCCTCCAAGTTTCTAATATAAAAAATGTGAAAGATCTACATGCTTAAGAAGAAAAACACAAATGTAAAATAAACCAACACTCTTAGTAGCTGAAGATTTTCTTACCCTTTTTCAGGTATGGCTACTCAGTTAGCATGCTTGCTAATGTATATTCTGTAAACTATCATAGAATATGTGATATTCTTAATCTGCAATCAATAGTAATGCTAAGAGGAATATTATTATTATTGACATTGATAAACTTTTAAATTTTTTATTTTTCTAGTTTTACAAGTATATTAAGTACTTATCCCTGTTTCCCTCCATTCCACCTCCTTCCCATCCTTCTCCCTTCCCTTCATCAATCCATCCCACTTGCTCCCACTCTCCTTCCTGTCTGCTTCTATGGACCCTAGGCTTCCCTATAGCTTCTGTATTCTTGTGTGGGTTCAGGTCTCCGTCATATGCCAAGTTGTCCCTTTTCAGGCCTTTTGCAGTCCACCTGCATGGTTGCTGATAAATGACTATCAAACCGCTTAAGGGAACAAGGGTTTATTCTCTTACAATTCCTGGTTACAATTCTTAATCCAGTTTGATGGGAGAGCATGCATCAACACCAGGGCTGAGGGAACTGGCCACACCATCTCTACGTAATGGCTGAGACAGGAATGATCCTTACTTGCCAGACCAGCATGTCTGGCCAAGTGTATACAAGGATGCCAACTCTCTCAACCAGGTTTCTGTGATTTATTCCAGGGCTTAGTCACACTCACCATGGGCTGGACCTTCCCCATCAACTAGACAATCTCTGGCAGGTTTGCTCTGGGCTTAACTCAACCATCAACTCTACAAATGTGCCCAGAGCTCAAACCCTCAACAGTCAAGTTGACATCTGTGCCTAACTATGACAAGGCCACACTATTGATAGGAGCATTTCCCTTCACTCATCTAGCTTTAGTCCCCAAGGTTTCCACTATGTGTTCTTATCTCTCTTGAGTTCCTCAATAGTCTATGGGGGCATGTTGGTATGTTAGTCATTATGTAGGTCTGTAAAGACAAGTCTCACTGCAGTGAGTTTCTGGATGAAGCAGTTCTGTCCTGAATAAAATGTCTTGTCCAACGGTGGACCTTCCTATCTTTAGGTTCTTACAATCTTATTAACCTCTCTTCCTCGAGGTTCCCTAAGCTTTAGGATAGGGAAAGATTAAGTTGGCCTGATTCTGGGTGAGCATTGCCAGGTTGCTGCTACTCTTGCATTATGGCTGACCATTGTTGCCCACTTTGCTGCTCTTCTACTACTCTAAGCTGCATTCTGTCAGGGTGTTGAGATTCTCTATCTCTGTTATAGAAGAAGGCTTCTACGCTGAATGCTAAGTGCTCTTCAAATCTATGGGTATAATAACAGCTATTTACAGAGCAGTTTGCTGTACTGTCTTCCTACCTATATGTTCATAGGCTGTTTTTCTCTATTAATCTATTTCCTTCCCTATTTTGGATTTTGTTCTAGTTAACAGTAATAGAAATGTGTTCCATCCTGACAAGAGTCTAGAGTCCAATCACAAAGCTGTTGGTTGTCTCCTTGATACTCATGCCACTATTACATTCTTGGTTACCTGTTGCCATGGTGATCTTTTTTTGCAACTTGTAGATCTAATGAGTTGAAGAGCCGGTGATTATTTCTCTCTCCCAGTAGCTTCTACAGTATTCCTTGGTACTATGTAAGCTATTGATAAACTTTTAATTGATGTCCATTAAAAAGTAGATGGTTGTGAGGTCATGATATATTATAGGGTTCTTAGAGGGAAAATCTCCAAAGACCCACATCAATTACAAAGTAAGGCAGGACTAGTCATACATTTAATATTTTTCACAAAAGCAGCATAGTTTCATCAGAATTGTTGGGGAACACTTCTGTGTCATAAGTAAACCTAATCTTTAATTGTCATAATTAAATCTAATCTTTAATTAAGAATGAAAGGTCAAATGACTTTGCTCTTACACAAACAGAAGTGAATTCTCCAGCTTATATTATAAATGACACTGAAACAGAGCTTTATTATCTAATGTTTGGTCACAGATACTCTGCCAGCAAAGCTCAACTTTGAATTTCTAAGAAAGAACAAATATATCCATTATATTTGGATGTAGGTTTTTCACAGAATCTAAAGTTATTCAGTGATGGTTGATCTGACCCTATCCATTGCTGTACTGTCTTCCTACCTATATGTTCATAGAATATATTATCTGACTTGATGATATACAAATGCAAACTTGGTAATCAAGTACATACTTATGGTTTACAAATTTTATTCCATAACAAAAAGGTATGGACAGGTAACTTGTGTATCATTTGCTGCTGTTTATTTTCCTTTGTAAATAGGGTTTGTTCATAAAAGAATAATTTCAGTTCAATTGTAAAAAGTAAAGGTTGTCTTCTTCAATGGATAATAATTAAATGATTGTTCACAATTGGATATTCCAAGGTATGTCATTTTTGCATTTTATTTCTTTTTGTCAGTTTGAACACCCTCAGTTGAGTTCTTACAATAAGAAATTTCCTTTCAATCATGTCTCTGAATCAAACTTTCTCAGAATTGAGTCCTATTTGGACATGATTTTACATTCTTAGCAACGCAAACACTGAGGTGTCGATGTGACTTTATAATTATCTTGAGGTATGTTTCCTCTTCTTGTCCCTATCATATCTATTGTGTAATCAAGATTATGAAATATTATAACCTCAGAATACTGGGATGGTTTGTCAAGAGAAATTGCAGGCATGTTCAAAAGTTTAGATAACTTTTCTTTTTTTTTTTAACATTTTTTATTATTATTTCCGCTCATACAAACGTAATAGGTAGACCAGTTCCCTCCTCCCTCCTTCTCCCCCCGAACCCTCTGCTCCCCCTCTCTCCCTCCCCATCTCCCAGTGCCTCCCCCCCAATTCCCAGAGAGTCCTTTATTGTGTATGCCTAACTCTCCTCTTGGTCCTCCTCTCCGATGACGTACAAGGACCCAGTGGCATTTCCCTGAACCCTTTCTCGTGTTCCCCTTAAGCATAGGAACACTACTGTGGCTGCCAATCCCTTGCCTCCAAGGATCTTGGTGCCTTTAGCGGATGCTAGACTTTGAGAGGTCAATAGTGTGTTGGACATTGCGCAGGGCATGCAAAGTCCTATTATGATTGCTTCGGCCCTAACTAGTGTGGAGAATCTTCAAATCATTGCTCCTCCCATCCTTACTTTTCAATTGGATGACTTAATTATTCAATTGCATAAATCAGGTGATCTCTCGAGGCCTTTTAAGATAATTAACTAAAATATTATTCTATTGCTTAATAACACTCAGGCTCTCCTTAACCCTGTAGTTTTTTTTTTTCTCACTCCCTGATCATGTGTGCTCTGGATTGTGTCAAGCAAAACTGCTATTCTCATTGCTGAATTCCCTGTTGATACTTTGGTTTTAGGCAATGACATACACCAGATCATTCTATCCAATATTAAAACATATTTTTGGAAGAGTGGTTCAGAGTAAGAAGGGAAGGAACTACGAATGGGTAGATATTTCTAGTTTAAAAGTAATGCAGTGGGTTATGTATAAATTAGAAAAAATGAAAACTATAAATAAGAAAGTAACTCACTGTTAAAATTCATCTCCAGTTCTAAGACATTTTAATTCTATTAGACAAAAGTATTTGAAACAACAGTATTTCATGTAGCTTAAATTATAAATGAGATAGGTAGCCTTGGAAAGAGTGTATTGAATACTCTCTTCCCTCTTCTACTTCTTGGAATATCCTGTTTCTTCTCATTTTTTTACACTTACTTTTCAAAGTCTTCAGACTTAATTACTGTTTTGTAATCACTTGGTCCTGAAATTTGTTTCTTTCTGGTATATCAGGTAGGACCATTATCTGATCCCTTGAGGAAGAGGGTGGAATTAGGAATGGTATTGAAAAGGTAAATGAAATGAGAAGAGAGGGACATAACTCTTTAAATTCTTTCATTCCCTTCATTCTTATATATCTTCGATTAGGCCTTTAGCACATGTCCCTGAGACCTAGGCATATATTAATTTTTAATCTCAATATCTGTCTTTAGAGCATTTCCACTTAAATCCTCAAGTTCTTTCTTCATTATGATAACTCCAGTCTTCCCTCTTTTTCCAATTTTGTCATGGCACAGTGAGACTGAAATCGAAGTTATCGTTTCACTAGCCAATTTCCCTTGTTTACCCATGTTAGTAGGTTCTTAAATCGTATCTATTTTCCTTATCAAAATCAATTTAATTTGCTTCCTTCTTTCTTTTCATGTTATGATTCACCCTCAAAGTTTGAGTCCTTTCATTAATCAACCAATTGGTCTCATTTCTAATTTCATTTCTTTCTAAATAATCTGTCACATTGCCATTGAACTGTAAAGCACATAGTGCATAGTATATGTTAGTGTGACTATGTGTGTGTGGCATAAGTGTATGTGAGAGGTGTGTGATGTGTGTGTGTGTGTGTATGGTATGTGTATGTGTGCATGCATGTGTGGGTTGTGTGTATATGAGCGATGACTTGTGTGTGTGTGTGTATGTGTGAGTGTGTGTGTACTCGTGTGTGTGGTATATGCACATGAGAGTGTGTGATATAAGCACATGAGTATGTGTTGTACCTGCACATAAGTGTTTGAGTATACACACCTGCATGACTGCAGAGGTGGCCAAAAGAGGATGTTGGATATCTTCCTCTGTCACTTTCTGCATTACTGTCTTGAGATGGGATCTTTTACTGAACAGAAACTTGCTGTTTCAATTAAACTGGCTGACCAATGAGATCTTAGAATCTGGGGCTTTTGCTTGCTAATGCTGGGGGTTACTGGCACGAACAGCCATGCGTGTCTTGAAATATGTTGCCTTTTTGAGACATTGAGGCTTTGTGAATACCTTCACAAAAGATCTAGAATGCTTTTTCTATAGTACCACTGCCACAAACACAGGGATGATTGTGGTTATTTTAAGTGAACTGGTATCTGTCATTTGCTGTATTTTAGTTTTTGGTATAGTTGAGTCTTATTTTCTAGTGGCATTCTTAGGACAGGGACTCTAACATAATTTTTCTTGTTGACATTCTTACTATATTTCTAATTGCTAATATAGCACTTTTCACATAATAGGCCTTGGAAAAATATTTTATGAGATATACTACAGTATTTAGCTATTATTTTATTTATTTTTCACTGTGTAGTTTCAGACACTGATTTCTAACATTCCTTCTGCTGAGTTTTGTGAGATGGGTTTGAGACTTTGCCTTTATTTTAATATGATCTGAGATATTTTTCTTGCTATTTTTCCCTATTATAATTATGAGAATTTCTGAGTAAAAATGTTTTATTTTTTTGATAAGACACAGTAGGTTTTTCTTTCTATTTACATCTACAACAACTAATTTAAAAAAAATCATAGAACCTTGAAAGCAATCTAGACCAGGTAGAATAAAATTCTATACAAGGAAGAATATTTGTGAGGATAATTGAAATTATTGGACTTTTTTTCTATGAGAAACAGTGGACACTGAGGCAGGCTATCATGGTAGAGGGTCTTTTGTGGGAGAAAGAATTCCATGGAGCATTTGAAGACAAGCTCAGGCCTGACAGATTTGAATGTAAATGAGCCCAAACCCACAATTGCTTTCCCCATGAGACATTTGCTGAGTACCGTAGATTGGAGAAATACTTTGTAAAAGATTCAGACTTTAAAATAGCTAACAAAGGTATGATACACAAAATACTGGAATGATGGACAAGAACAAAATAGATTTTAAATTGGAAGCTTTAAATAGAAAATGGGTACCTATATAAAATAAAGTGGCTACCCTAGAGCATAAATAAAATATAATTTCTGAACCTAAGAAATCACTGTATAGGCTTCAGAACAGATGTTACACAGCACAAGCTAGAAAAAAAAATAATGTCAAAATCAGGATGCCTGAATGGTCTAAGATATTGTGTTCAGGAAAAAATGACATCAAACACACTATAAATGTTTAAATAAACCATCTAAACTAAATCATATGAAAATGGTATGAGAAGAACATAATACAACTAAGATTAACATGCATGAACATGGAATGTCAAAAGACCAGAAGAGAGAAAGAATACAGGCAATATTTGAAAAATTAATGACTAAGAATTTTCCAAAACTGATGACTCCAAAGATGCTCAGTGAACTCCATGGAAAATAAAATCATAAAAAAGTATCAGTAAATATCATCAATGAAGCCTCTAACAGCTCAAGATAAAGAAAAACAACAACAAAATAAAGCATAGGTACCTGAGAAGCAACAATATTCTCATTATGAGAACATGAACACTAATGGCTGATGTTCAACAGAGACTATCCAGAAGGTGTTAGGGTAGCATCCTTAAAACACTAAAAGGTAAAAACTGTCCTTTTAGAATCTATACTCAGTGAATATTTTTTACAATGATAACAAAATAAAAAGAAAGCAATTTTTGAAAAAACAAAAACTCAGCAATTTTTCAGTTCATGTCTCCCTTCAAGAATCATAAAAGATCACAGAAAAGGGAATAGAAAAAATCCAGATCACACTTAGTTTCAAGCAGAGGAACCTCTTGTTGCCATGATGTGGTGTGAATGCAGAAAACCATATTTGCCCAAGATGCCGAGTATAAGAGAGGGCTGAGCATTCAGTACTCAACATGACATACACAGTGTCCCTAAAGTCTCAGGTACCTCCATGAAAGAAGGGGCAGAAAGTATAAGAGCCAGAAGAGGGGAAAGGTTGTGAAATGTCATCCTACAAAAATGATACAACCATGGCAACATGAACCCAAAATATAAGTGGTTATTGACACTATGTATGCAGTGACTTACTTGGCCAATGGTCAGCTTTGAACTGAGGAAAAACTCTTAGGTCCCTAAAAAGTACTGAGTAACAGTGGACAAATAACAGATTCAAGTTGGAGGGGAAGAGAGACAAAAATGTCAAGTTTTGTACTTACAAAGGAACATATTGAGCTTGAAGAGATAATTCCAAGCCCGGGATCACATAGGAGCTCTGGTTAATCTATTGAGACACAAAACAAAACAAAAAAAGATCATGAACATAGGGAAGAAAATTTGTAGGGAAGGGAACAGGGAGGGAAAGGGTATGGAGAAAAGAAAAGGTAGTGGGCAGAGTAATCAAAATGTTTTATTTACATCTATGAAATTATCAAAGAGTAAAATTCATCAACAAAAAAGAGTTGTGTGTGTGTGTGTGTGTGTGTGTGTGTGTGTGTGTGTGTGTGTGATCCATGATAAAAGTCATAAGAAAGGTGATCTCTTAAGAGGTAAAGAAAAAATGGGAGCTGTATAACATGTAAATGTGCAATTTATGCAAATAGTCGCACAAACAGCAGTAGTCCAAGACCAGTGCAAATAGTAAACATGCATATTGTATTCTCAAGGAAACCACTAAAAGAATAAGCCTGATAGAGGAGGTAAAAATAGAATAAAAATGCTTCAATCTCCAAAAGAAGGCACAAAGGATAGAGTAAAAAAACAAAATCAAATGGGGCTAGTAAAACAACAATAACAAAAAAAAAACTAAAAAGATGGGCTAATCTTAGCAGATCAGTAATTATATTAAATGTAACTGACTAAACATACCAAATAAAAGGCAAATATTATTGAACTGAGCCTGTGTTCTATTTATAGGAGCTATTCACTACATGAAAGTCAAAGGTCAAGAGTAAAATGATAGAAGAAATATACTATACAAACACTAACCAAAAGCTTGCTAACATGGCTACAACATTAAAGTAAATGTTAAGGCAAAATGTATTACTGGAGGGAAAGAGGATCATTTATTTATGCTGAAAGAGACAATGCAAAACAAAGGTACAACCACACTAAAGATAACTTAGAAATATATGAAGTAAAAATAGATAAGATCAAGTTAGGAGACTTTATTTCCCTCTTAGTAACTTACACTCACAAAAAGCTCATGAGAATACTGGGGTAGATATTCACCTCAATTAGAGTGGTCACCCAAAATGCTTCAATACCAGAACCACATGAACTGGGTTTGGTGGCACGCTCCTGTATTCCCAGCATTTGGAATTACAAGACTAGCAGAATTACATGTTCAAGGTCATTTTTGGCTACATAGCAAGTTCAAAGTCAGCCTGATAAATGAGACATTGATTCAAAAATCATTGAATTAATTAACAACAGTAGATAATTAGATCTACGGTCATAGAACATTTTACATAGCAGAAGAATAGGAAGTTTTCAATGTTCATTTTTTTCAGTGTCCATTAGGCATTTACAAAAGCAACAAATACGTCAAACAAATAGTGTGGCGGTTAGTTTCAGGAGTCAACTGGAGAAATGAGGACTGAATTTTAGGCACACCTGGGAAGAATTATTCAGTTAAGGCAAGCCTCTGGACAAGACTGCAGGAGATTGTCTGATTGCTGTAGGAAGGCAAAACCAGCACTGGGCTGGAGCATTGCCCAACCAGGTAGATAAGACAGAGCTTGTGGGCTTTGGCCAAGGAAAAAGCTAGATGTGCTTTGATTCTAGCCCCTCTGTCAGCTCTCCCTGTAGATATGGTGCGGCCAGTTTCTTCAGCTCCTGATGCTGGTATCACTCTCTTGCCATGATGACCAATTGTGACCTAGAACAGTGAGCATGAATAAGCCCTGTGTTCCTCTAAATTATTTGGGTCATGCATTTATCACAGCGGTAGAAATAAATGGAACTAGGAACTATTCTTTCAGTTCAGCAAAGCTCAAAAGGAGTTTAATAATAAAAAAATCATCAGAAAACATTTAGATGTCTGGATATTAAGGAACACATTACTAAATAAATTCTTGGTCAGAAGAAATCCCAACAATTACTAGAAAACATTCTGAGCTGGATTAAAGCAACAAAAAAGAACAAAGTCATCGGCATAGAAAGCATTTACTTGTGAGATAAGTTGTTTGAGTTTCTCAACTGTAAAAGATAGATAATAATTTAACCTACTTTGCTGAGCTGTTGTGAAGATGAAATAAACAAATAAGTAAGATTGTGAAAATGATGCTTGTCATCTAGTCAGTACAAATAATAGCTGCTGCTGCTGCTACAATCCATGCTACGGATGGAGCCATAGATATGTAGTCCTACTTTTATGAAATTTGGTAACTACACAGGCTTTGAACTGTCAGGAGGGTTCCAAACAACTGGTACTTTGCTTGCTAGTTAGTATAGGAATGTTCCATATGATACAGGGCATTCTATGTCTCTTTATAGTACATGTCTTATCCTGTCATTCTAATGATGAAAAATTTTCCTTTGGATTTAAAGTCAAAACTCATTACAGTCACAGGGATACATTGCCTGACTCTGTTCTTCTTTAAACATCACCTCTTTGCTTTCCTCACTATGCTGCAGGTATTCATCCTTCTGAAGCAGATGTTTTGTTGCCTCAAACCAAAATGCTGCTGCTTCGGCTTTTTGTACAAGTTTCTTATTTTTCAGGAGTCAGCTTAAATGCCACTTTTGTAGTAAAGACTTGCATGACTACTCTTTCTAATAGTTAGATTTTCTCTACACTTTGTTATTCTCTAGCTTAGCATCTATTACTTTCCTCCACAGAATGTCACTACTCGCATGTTCACTTGGATTTGTCTCACCAGTTAGACTGTTAGCTTCAAGAGGTTGTTATCCTTGTATGATTGAGTTTAGTAGGGCTGTTGTTCTGTGAGAAACGTTGAACTAGGTGATGTGTGCTATCTCTGCTCTAAGAGCTTGAATCCATGGAGTGAACTTTTTTATTATTATTATTATTTATTCAATTATGCATGTATGGTGTGTGCACGTGTGTGCATGTATGGTGTGTGCACGTGTGTGCATGTATGTGTGTGTGTAGAACCATGGACGAATTCGGGGACCACCATGGACCACCTCCACCTCCTCCTTGTTTACTCTGCCCCGGGATTCACAGGCTCTGCCCTACCAGGGCCAGAAGCGCAGGCCGCTCCCGCTTCCGCCCGGCGTCTATACGTGGGGTCTAGGATCCAAACTCAGGACCTTCCGCCTGCAAGGCAGAGGCTTAACCCCTGAGCCACCTCTCCAGCTCCCCATGGAGCAAACTTTTAAGTACTAATTTGATCTAGAGAGAAAAGTGATGCACTGCATGAGTACAGGCAAATTCCCCCAGATAGGTGAATTTGTAACGCCACAAGATTCCTTCTGTGTCGTGGCACTGCTATCAACTTGATGGTTCAGGGTTCGGGCTCTGGGCACATTTGTAGATAATTAGTGGTTGAGGTAAGCCCAGAGCAAACCTGCAGGAGATTGTCTAGCTGATGGGGAAGGCCCATATGGGGTAGGAGGGTAAGAACTAGGCCCTGAAAAGGTGAATAAAATACAGAGAGCTGGTTGAAGAAGTTGACATCCTTCTGAATATTTGGCCAGAGGGCCAGGCATGCTGGTCTGGCAAGTAAAGATTATCCCTCTCTCAGCTGTTACATGGAGAACGTATGGCCGGATCCCTTGGCCCTTGGTGTTGCATTGGGATCTCATTCCTAGCTGGTTTTATCATGATTTTATCAGCAATATTCAAAGTAATTACAACATTCTGGATGATGCTATGATAATGTTTGATTAACTTCTGTGCCCATTATGGAGAGATTAGCTCTTCTTTCCAACTCCCCATTTCATGCTATGCCAAAGCATCTTTAGCAGCCCCAATGTTAAGGTAATGTAGTAAATAAAATAGTGGTTTTTCAGTAATTTTCCTGGCAACACTGGGGATTGAACATAGGACCTCTTGAATGTTACTCAAGTTCTTTTCCACCAAGCTACTGCCCCGAACTTTTAGATAATTTTTATTTCTTGACAACACCAGTGAATGAATGAATCTCTTAAATGTTAGGCAAGTGTTCTTCTACTGATAGCCCCAACCTTTTAAAATTTAAACTGACAAATGGTAGGCTTTTGGTTGTTTCTAGGCAACTTGTTCTTAATGAAATTCGATGTCAAATTTGTTTCTGCAAGCTGTTCCATTGTTATTAACACGGGTTCTCCTGCGTGACAAAACATAAATCAGCAGTGATATATAGGAGTCTGTGATATCAGATTCAGGCCAAGACATATAAGTAGAGAAGGGTGCTTTCCCAACAGAGAGATTTCTTCTGCCTGTTTGGTCAGTCTTTTTCCATGCCACACTAGCCAAGTCATGGTCAGCGCTTCTTGTTAAGTCCCTACTAAGCATATGTGGTAGAACCTGACTCATTGTGGTGATCTAGTTTCCCTTCTTTTTATGAATGAAGACTACATATAAGTGCTTTCAGTTGGGTAGTTGTTCTGGTCTGTACGAGAACATATATTTTGTAATACCCGGGCATTCCTTTTTAAAACCACAGAACCTTTGAGAGCCATATCTGTGATGACTGATTTAAAGCAGGAGAGGTTTAATTTAGTTTTAGTTGAAATCTGGTCTATATCAGGTATGATACCTGTTAATTTTATGTAAGGGAAGGAAAGCAAAGTGATGGAGGTCAGAGGCAATGGATAGTACGCTTATTCACTTGGATAAATGGAGGTCAGTGCTGGTTTAAAATTAAACAAGCTACTTAATTTATTTCTGGGCTCCAGGCTCTCTTGTACCTTATCTCTGTTCATCAGGAATTTGAAGGTAAGTGATTCTGACACTTGTGGAAAAGAATGTCCTGCTTACATTGTGCAGTGTACCCCTGGGCCTTTCCATATTGCATTAGCAAAGCCAGTTATTACTCTGGTTCTTTCCTTCTACTGAGAGCAGCATTAGACTAAAGAGATTGAAAATATGAGTCACCCAAGTCTGGAAAGCCCTATGAATTTTAGATTATTTTTAATTGTTAAATAAGCATGAAACTAAGTTTAATACGTGAAGAAATTAATACAGATCCAAAGGGCAAGTATAATTTTTTTGAAAACAATCTTTGTGAATCTATTTATGAACTCATTAAAAACCATTGATCTCATTTCTGAAGGACCATTTATTACATTTATCATTCAGAATGTGATTTCCTGTAAACTTTTGGATGCACATCTGTTGTTTCTGATTATACTAACTGTAATTCCAACTCATCAAAGAGCCTTAAACATGTCTTCACAACAGACACTCCATCTTCGTAGATGGTTTCTACACTTAAGAGACAATATGAATCTGAGAGAAGCTTTATCATTTTGTGATGGGGTCTTGTGAAGATCTGTGGAAGTTAATTTGTACATGACTCTGCTTTCATCCATTTTCTGTTTCTTTCTTTGGAAGGAAGTTTACTTTGGCTCATGTTTCTTGAGGCTGGGAAGTCCAAGAACTTAGCACTGGCCTTTGTTTGGTTCTGGTGAATGTCTCTTGGCTGATTCATCACATGGAGAGAGACAGAGAGAGAGAGCGAGCAAGAGAGAGAGAGAGAGAGAGAGAGAGAGAGAGAGAGAGAGAGAGCAAGGGACAGGAGACTTCTTATTCTTGTAAAGTCAAAATGCTGCCATGGGGCCTACTCTCAAGACCTCAGATAATCTTAATGACTTCCCAAAGGCCCCACTTGGAAATATTAACAAATTTCAGAACTGTTTGCAACACAAAATCTTTCAGGTGAGTTATTTGAAGCACAGCATTCTCCTAATTGTGTGACTTATAGACTGAAGTGGCAACATTTTGTTCTTGGGAGAGAAAGAAATCTTATGCCTTGGTTCTCTTATGAAGAATGTGTAGTTCTGCACATTAAAGGATTCTCCGGGGATTGGGGGGAGGCACTGGGCGATGGGGAGGGAGGGGTAAGGGGAGGGAGAGCAGGGGGATGGGGGAGGAGGAGGGAGGGAGGGAACCGGTGTACCTACTAAGTTTGTATGAGCAGAAATAATAATAAAAATGTTATAATAATAATAAAAAAAGAATACGTAGTTCTTCTGGAACTACAGAAAAGCAATTGCATTTGTAACCAGGGCTCATGAGGTTGACTTCTTACTGTGTTATTGACTAGCTCTGTGGTTTGGGTCAAGTAGTTAAATTGTCCTCAGATTTAGGTCATTACTGTCTAGTTTGGTTGTTTAATTATTTCATAGGGTTTTTGTGGATCAGAAGAGACTATGACACAAAGGATAAAAAAGGTGGCAAAGATGGAAGAGATTTTTATCACTAGCTCTTAGAGCTTTCTTCTATCTTTTTAATCTTAAGTTCACCATTTTTGTCGTCTTTCCTTTATTTGGTGGTAGTAGAAAAAAATAATAAATAAGTAGGCTTTCAATAGCAGACTTTAATTGGGGCTAACTCAAATCCAAATCCCTGTGATATAGTCCAATAATGCAAATAGCAGAAAAAAATACCAAAAAATGTTGCCAATAAATCACGACATCTTGTGGTATGTATAACTCTTGATCTATCAAATCTAGATTTGAATAGCAATTTTTTGAAGTTAAAGAACAGACAAATCTAGGGCTGGAGAGGTGGCTCAGGGGTTAAGCCTCTGCCTTGCCGGCAGAAGGTTCTGAGTTCAGATCCCAGATCCCACGTATAGAAGCGGGAGTGGCCTGTGTTTCTGGTCCTGGTAGGGCGGAGCCTGTGAATCCCAGGGCAGAGTAAACAAGGAGGAGGTGGAGGCGTCCATGGTGGTTCCCGAATTTGCCGGTGGTTCCCAAATTTGCCTGTGGTTCTACATACAGACACACACATGCATACATACACACACATACATACATACACACGTGCACACATGCACATGCACAATTGAATAAAAAAGAATAGACAAATCTAAAAGAAAGTATAGGATCTTGCCAGTTGAAATCTACAATGAATAGAAGCTTTATTTTTAATAACATTCTTTTTCAAGTTAACTCTGAAGAAGGCAAGTAATACTTTACAAAACTACCCCCTTTGCTCCACAATAGCCTACAGATATAGGTCTCTTTTTATAGACTTTAATTAATGAATGTTTGATTCCCATATATCAATAGCTTGTCTAAAGGAAATTATATTTAGGGAAATTATCTAAGAGACATGCTCCCTGACTAACCCTTTTGGTTTTAACTTTGCATTTAGTTAAATGACTAAAGTCATTTGTTACCCTGTCTTCTAAAGAATGAATGCCTTTCCTGAACTATACTGTTATGTCCTTAGATTTTTTTTAAAGTGATTATGACAAGAAAGGATAGGAAATCAACATTTTATTTTAGGGAAATGCCCTTGAGGCCACTATCCGTGTCAGTGTTTCTGACATAAAACTTTACATGAGAGATTTCTTAGAAAATGTAATCCTAGGAAAACCATCATCGTCATCATCATTGTCATTATATGCAGAAGGTGTAATTGTTTATTAATGAAGAAAATAAATTAAGAGTTATTTTTACTAAATTACTTTTTAAGAATTATAAAGCACTTTAAACAGATGTAGAAAATATATACACTGGAAAATATTGTTTTTTAAATATTTCTTTAGGTTAAAAAAACCCCTGTAAAGTAGTAAAATGATAGATATCTTTTCACTGTTATCTTACATCTATCTCTGTCCTCAGTTACAGTTACCCAGGGTGAACTTTCCTATCTGAATGTTTATATATTACTATGCATCTTACATAGTCTGCTTTTTTCCCCAACCAAAGTTTTCATTTTTATCTGTATGAATCAGTTTCACTCATTTTTTCATAATATCTTAACTCATTCCTTATTGAGAACATCTAGTTTTTCCAGTTTCCTTCTACTGCTAATCATAGTGCCTCCTGCTTCTTTCCATGAATTTCTCCAGGGTTTGTTCTTAGAAGGGGGAGTTGTTAGATTACAGACATTCGTTCATCCATTCAGTAAATAATTCAATGCCAAACATCATTCTCGTCAACTGAAGATGACGCAATGAAAATTCCCATTTACATGAGAATGTGCAATGGGTAAAGGAAAGTAAGTAAGCAACAAATGCCATGAAATATGGCCAAATTAAGTGACTAGTGCACTCTATCAATAAGAAAAGGGCAGGTAGTTGGAAGAATATGTGTGAAAAGGTTTGAAATTTTGTGTGTGTGTGTGTGTGTGTGTGTGTGAGATGGCAGAGGTTATCTAATTGTAGTTTTTTTTCCTAATTGTGGTTTTAATTTTCACATTAGAAGTGAAAGGAACATCTTTCATATGATTATAATAGTTCACATCTAACAGATCCCTTAATTCTTATACTTTCCCTTGTTGATTTAAATCCTTTCTATTTGAATTTTCCTTAAGTATGTACAGACTGACATTAAGCAGAAACTTATGTTTTTAGGTCATATCAAGCTACAAACCACAATCAGCTGTGACCTCTGCAAAACCAACACAATTTGAATCAGCAGACATAATAAGGTAAGGCGATGACTATGGCCTAGGCTCTCTCAGGTGCATGCCTTCACTATGGTGATGCGAATGATGCTGTTTTCTCCTTGCTCTTTTCTGTCTGAAAACACAAAACACCTTTGTTTCTCCAGTGTACTGTGAAGTCATCTGGCCTGCTTGGCAAAAGCCTTACTTGCCTTTGAAATCTATGTCTGGTCATCGTTAATTAGCTGGAGTCAGTTACAGTGAGACTCTCTGGCACCAATGTGATTGTTGACACAAAGGCAAACTGGGGCAGCCAGGTGGAGCTTTATCCTCAGGTGTTCATGCAGACAATTCACATTGTGCTTAAGTTATATTGTCAGTGAAAGGAATCATTCTAAATTCACAAATTCTTAGCAATATACTGCACATAGAGCCTATGCCCCAATGTTCACCAATAATTGTCAATGAAATTTCTGTGTTCCAAATGTCAACAGCAATTTTTATCATAGCTCATGAAAGACCTTCAGGTAATGAATGACAGTGGTTCACCTAACATTTTTTTCCCATTTTAAAGAGAACTGAGCATTCTAAAGAAGAAGGAAGATAATGATTCATGATCAGTGTGCATGGACCAGATGCCTAATCCGAACTTAACCAAAAAGTCAATGCTTAGTGCTTACCTGAACCTTATCAGTGTAGAAATGCCAAACACAGCAAAAAACTCAAACATGTTTCCAACAGAGCCCTTGTCCTTATGTTTCTATGTTCAAAGCCATGTGGAAGAATATCAACATCAGATAAGACAAAATGGCCTTTAGGGGAGAAAAAAAAAACAACAAATGGCAATACTTACAGTTGCTGAGGACCTGATTCAGAGAGAAAAATAGATTCCAGAGATGCACTTTAATCTCTCTAAGCACATTCCTTTGGCCATCTTGTGCAATGCAGCACTTGGTGTTACTCACAGCCGTCAATCTTTAAGAGACTGGATGGAAAATGTGTCCTTACTGAGTAAAGTTGTCACCCAAGACAACTGACACAAGTTGTTTGCATTCTAAATGTGCCATGGCTGGGAGTAAATACAGCAGGCCTGACATTTGCAGATGTGGGCCTGCACAACAAGAGCTCTGCTAGGCTTTCCCTGAAGTTAAGGCCATTAAATGCACAAAACAAAGACTTTCAGTATTTTAAAAACTTCAGAAGTCTTTCAGAGTTCCATCTTGCACCACAGGACTTCAGCTGAACTCATCCATATAATTGCTATTGAAAGTTGGATTTGAAACAACAACAACAAAAACAGTAACATTGGAAAATCCTGTAATAATCCTTGCATTTAATGAGATGGTTGAATTATCTTTTGACAGTGAAATGTTTGGTTATGGAGAAATTGTGTAAGAGAGGAAGGTGATGACTTAAATGGCCAAATACGCATTGTTACAGACTCAGGCATTGTGAATGGACTTGGCACCTCAAGTAGCAGAAGCACAGAAACTTGAAAATTGCTGATGGAGAATGTACTTCATCCAGGAATCCAACTAGACAGGACCTGTGTGAGCTAGATACACAGGAAATAGGCATGAGAGTGCTCAAAGGGCAGAAATGATCATTTCACACTACCACACAACAGCCATGCAGGTGCTTATTGTCTGTCTGTCTATCTATCTATCTATCTATCTATCTATCTATCTATCTATCTATCTATCAATCATCTATCTATCTATATCTATCGATCGATCTATCTGTCTATCTATTTATCTGTGTGTGTATGTATTTGTGAGTGTGTCTTTATGTAGCAGAGGGCACTGTGTATGCTTGTGGAGGCCCAAGGGTGATTTTGGGAATCATCCTGTATTTCTCTATCTTCTTTGTGCTTCGCTCTGGGATTTCCTAGGATCTGCCTTCCAGAGTTGGAAGTACAGGATGCCACCATTTCCACCTGGCGATTTTACATGGGATCTGGGATCTGAACTCAGGTCCATGCAGTTATTATTACCACTTCCTTCCTACATTTGACTCAGGCTGCTAAAATAATTTATTGGGAGGCCATAGCCTGAGACCTCACTTGTTGATTTGCCATCTCTTTGCTGTGTCTTCACATGATCTTTCCTTCATTCTTGTACATCCCAGTATCTCAGGAGAATCAAACCTGCCAACATCTTGATCTTGAACTTGAAGCCTCCAGAACTGTGAGAAGAATGTCTATCATCTAAGCCACCCAATCTATGGTAACTAGTCTGTACACATGAGAAATCTTTTGCACTGGTTTCTCTTATCTGTTGTTGAAGAGAACACCTGATGTCAAATAACTTAAGGAAGAAAGGAAGATTTATTCAGCTTATAATTTCAGAGGGATACAGTTCTTCATAACAGAAAAGCCATGGCTGGCAGCAGAAGTTGGAAGAGGCTTAAGTTACTGCAGACATCACAGAGGTTGAAAGCTGATGCTACAAGCTTAAGAGCAGACCCACTAACTCAGGCAGAGCAGAGCCAACTAACCTCAAGGCCCACCCTCTGTGACTGCTTTCTTCCCCAAGGGAATACCTCCTAAAGTGCTATGACTTTCCCAAACAACTAAAAATTCAAATACATGAGTCTGTGGAGGAATAACTCACATTTCGAACCATGACACTCCACTAGAGCCCTCACAGATTCATTGTAAATCATACTTAGTCCAAATCATACTTAGTCCAACTTTAAAAGTCCTCATAGACACAGTCCAAAGGTTTAAAATCCAAAACCTTTTGTAAAATCAAAAGACACATTATGTACTTCCAATGTACAATGGCACAGAATAAACATTTCCATTCCAAAAGGGAGGAATGGAGGCATATCTAGGGAAGATTGGTCCATAACAAGACCAAAAGCCAGCAGGGTAAACTTCAAATCCTGAAGCTCCATGTCCAACACATGAGTCTCTTGTTAAAGTCAATTCACTTCCAAAGGGCTTTGGTTCCATCTCCCAATGCAGCTGCCTGTAGAATATATCACACTCTTGGGCTGGCTCTAGTTGAGTAAAATCAAAAAATTCCCTTAGAGTTCTGACTTTCAGCTCTTTCCTTCTAAAAGAATTTGTATTCCCATGGGTGGGAGCCTTCACTGAGGATCAGGCCCTCAGAGTTCAGCCTCTTCTATTATCTAAATGAAGAGCAGGCTATGGTTCATTAATGGCACCGATCTCTTTAACAATAGCCATCATTTTGCTATCTGTCTCCTCCTGGTTCAACTCTTCAAATTTAACACAGTGTTTTTCCTCATCAAGCCTCATAATTTTACTTCTTTTTCAGCACCAAATTCAATCAGCACTTTTTTTGATAGCATACACAAGTCATTTAATGCACAGTTCTCCCTGATTTTAGTATGAGTCTTAGTTCCAGGACCCATTGTGTATAGCAGGTGGACTGGAAGATGCTGGGAATTGGAGGCAGTGGTTTGGAAAGCTGGTCTTTCTAGAGGTTATATCTAGACATCATTTGCCTCCAGAAGCACTAAGTAGTGCTACAGTCCTTGAGCGGCCAGGTTTATAGAACACATATGGTATCCTTTGGAGAGCTCAGATTTTGAAGATTGGAGAATGACATTCTCCACAGTGATCTAATTTTCTCCTTGAAACTGATACAGCAAAAGCTATTCTTTGAAACTGTGAGATAAAGGAAAAGTTACTCCAAAACATGGTATCTGAAAGGCTAAGTATTTTAAGCTAATGGAAATTTGGAAGAGAAGGTCACTCTGCCTACATTGACCTTCCCTCTATGAGAAAAGTCCACAAGCATCTCATTCCAGAAGGATCTTTCCCTATACCAAATGGTCAAGAAGTTGAACAGATTGGCCTTATTAAATGCCCTGCTTGGCTTCATCAGATCATACCCTTCCATTAATCCACTGCAATTTTACAATACTGTCCATAACCATAAAGTCTTCTCTGAGT
This sequence comes from Typhlomys cinereus, assembly GCA_023101885.1. Classification (NCBI taxonomy): domain Eukaryota; kingdom Metazoa; phylum Chordata; class Mammalia; order Rodentia; family Platacanthomyidae; genus Typhlomys; species Typhlomys cinereus. The sequence continues at coordinate 3,812,056 of JALPQD010000050.1, read as the reverse complement.
CTTGATCATTATTTCAATCAACACTTTCTTGTACTGGATTTTCAGTGTGACATAGCAACACCGCACGGCTCTGGTACCAATTTCTTTCACTTCAAAACACTTCACGCTGGTACCAAATGCTCTTAATCTCACAGCAATAAACTACTTCTCAGTATCAATTCATGTACCACTTAATCTTTGCGTTGCTGTGAGATACCAATGAGGTTCAAACAACTTAAGGAGAGAAAAGAGAGATTTATTCAGCTTACATCATGGTGTTGAGAGGTGCTGCTGCAAGCTCGAGTAAACTCACTCACTCAAGCAGTGTAGAGCCAAGTAACAGCCAGACCTCTGTGACTGCCTTTCTCCAGCAAGGCCACACTTCCTAAAGGTGCCAAGACTTTCCCAAACAATTAAAAATTCAAACACATAGGTCTGTGGGGGACAACTCACTTTTCCAAACCATAGCAGCTTTCAAAGGTGATGTTTCCATTTTGCTCTCCTTCCTTTGTTGGAATTCTAGATCATACCTCCTTGAGGGTCAATGTAAAACTGAGATGAAAGGGAGATTCTTCATTCCTTCCCTTTATCTGCACTGATGACTAAAGCTTAGTTACTATTGCAGGAACTTGCTTGGAAGCTTTTCTTTCTACTTTAGCTATGAATTCATTTGGCATTTAGGGTAAGCAGTTTATTTTTGAAATAATGCTAGGAACACCGTAAGTGACTAAAGATATGACACAGGTCTTAACAAAAGTTAATAGAAAAATGCATTCAGAAGTAATTGCCACTGTGGGGTCATAGACTAAGTGACTTAGATGACAGACATTCTTTTTCTCACAGTCTGGAATCTGAAAGTTTAAGATTAAGGTGTTGGTAGCACTTTATCCTGTCAAGGACTTCAAGATCTTTCCCCAGCACAGGGCAGGGAAGTCAGGACTTGAAGATTGTTTCTAGAAGACTTAACACTCCATAATTTCTGACTTTCTAGGAGGTAGGGAGCATGCTGTATGGCAGAAGGAGGCTACAGGAAGAGGTAAAGGAGCTTGAGGCAGGAACCTATTGGCTTATGAAGAGAACTGTCAGCTAAAGCTACAGGAAAACTTAGAAATGAGAATGCCGAACTCATGTACTCTAAGTTATAACTCATTCTATTAGGGACTGTAAGAATAGAGTTTTAAATCTTTGGACTTCTGTGGTTAATTCCTTCTTATCTTCTAAACCATGCCTGAATTCAATCAATTTTTTTCAGTACTGACCTTCCTTATGTCTTGTCTTCTCGTTATCTCATTGCTCCCATATCCTAAAACTCCCCGCCCCCAAAACCCAATATCGCAAGTAGTTAATTTGAACAAACATCCTCCACTTTCAACTTCCATGAAGTTTGCTTCCCAGAAAAGTGTTAAGGAGGTATGGTGGTGTTTGAACATGACCCCTTTTAATAGTCAGTCATGATATGGGAATGTAACAATTACTAGTATGAAGGGACTGTCAGAAGACATTTTGTAAAAGGACTGAGATGATCGTAGGATACAATTACTATAAGGGATGATGACTGTGACAATCTGACAGAGTAATGAAACTTAGTCATCAGGGAAGAGGCCCATTCTCAGAATGGTTAGGTGACTATGACTCAGATTTGTCTCTAGTTCTGGCATCCCTTGAGATCTTGTCTTAGTCCTTCAGAAAGTTAAGGGGAAAGCTTAAGCAAGTGTTAAAAATGTATTTTGTTAAAAGTCTAAATGTATAAGTGCTATTACTTAGAGATTCATCCAATGGAATGAAATATTAAGCATGGGAGAAAAAAATTCTCTTCCAGAAGAACTAGAAAAGGGCAAGAGGATTTGGAAGCTGTAACATATATGACAAAGCATGTTTATTAAAACAGATGAGGTGCCCCCAGGGAGTTGTGAGTTACTTGGGTAGTGCTTAATTGATGGCTGTGTGCTGACTGGTAGAGAGAGAAAGTCATGAATCTAGGTTAGCTGATTAATAAATGCATATTCATTTCCATAGACTGATGAGAAAAGGGAAAACTTAAGCTTTGGATGGAATATTCTGATAGAGACAAGTTATTCCATTTCTTTCCATCATCAGATTTAGGATAGAACTTTATTCTCTGTCCATAGTATGCTCTCAATAATTATTTACTGAGTGAATTAACTTATCTCAAATTTGGCAAATACCAAGAATGAACAAGATCTAGTTATTTTTCTCACTGCTGTGGGGAACAAAATAACCCAGACCAAAGCCAGTAAGGAAGGAAGGGTTTATTTGGATTACAGTTTGAGGGGGGGATGCATCATGACAAGAAATGCATGGCAACATGAATGTGAGAGGATTAGTTACACTGTGTTCACAACCAGAAACCACAGATATAAATGCTGATGCTCCACTTCTTTTCTTCTTTTTCAGTGCAAGGACCCAAATCATAGAATGGCAATACCCACATTTTGGGTGAATCTTTCATTTTTTGCTATGTTTTTCTGGAAACACCCTCATAAATATACCCAGATGTGTGCTTCCATGACAATTCTAAGTCCAGTCAAGTTAACAATTAAGATTAATCACAACTCCTCCCATTGTCAATTTGACATCCAAACACATCACTTAAAATAATATTCCATTATTGCTCCCAATTCTCATTTTTCATCTCACAGTGCAAAATCTTTGTCTTTAGACATTCTCATTTTACATTATGTAAAAGTTCATAGTCCAAAATCCATTTTGAGACTTAATGCAGTCTCTTAACTGTTAGTCCTTTAATGGCAAAGATAAGTTAAATGGTTTTAAGATACAATGGCACAGAATAAACATTCCCATTCTAGAATGGGAGAATAGCAAGGAAAGATGTGGCCAAAGCAAGACCAAAACTCACTACAGCAAACAAAGAATCAATCAACTCCCTGGCTGGCATCTGGGTTTGTGATGGAATCATCTGGTTTTCAAAGGGATTAGGAAACCCCATCCCTCCAGCTCTATTGGTTGCAGTGCACAAAATCTCTCTTTTGAGCATCTCTGTTCTGTGTCTGCAATCGATGCTCTCTACTCCCAGCAAGTAATTTTGCATTGCTGCAAGATAGAATCTTTGATGGTTGAGATCTTGTCCTTAGGAAGAACCTTGCTTATCATTTAAGTGCAGAGAGTAATGTTTCTCTTTGATGGTATTAATCTCTTTAACAGTGACTTTTTTTTTAGTATCTACTTTGCCTACAACTATAAGTTCCCTTTTACTCATGCTAAATGGCACATTTTTCATATTTCTGCCCTGCCCATTACTCTCTCTCTCTCTCCTCTTTCCTACTGTAGAATTGAGTAAGAGAAATGAGCAGTTACTGTGACATAGTCTGATTGTTATTCTGTCTTGAAATTTCTTCCACTAAACAAATTGGTTCATTACTTTAGAATTCAGCGTCACTCAAGTTCTCAGGACACAGGTAGAATACAGATAAATTCTTTATGGGAATGTAGCAAGAATAATACTTACCCAGTTCCCAATAGAATGCTTGCTCCCTTCTGAAACTTTATGAGTTGAGTCTCCACTGTACACATTCGCCCAGCATTCTGGTCTTCCACACTCTGGACAAAATGACCCCTTAGACTCTACTTGTAATATTCTAGGGCTTTTCTAACCTGAATTCCAAATTCTTCCACATTCCTCTCACAAACCAGTTCCAATGAACTAACATAACAACTATCATAACAACTATCATTGGTTTCAATTTTCCTATTACTGGTATCAATTTTCTGTAATAATTACTTTTCTCATGACTTAGACAAAATATGTGACCAAAGTAACTTAATGACAGAAGAATTTATTTTGGCTCAAAGTTTGAATTACAGTCTATCATGACAGAAAAGGCATAGTGGCAGGAATGTGAGATGACTGGTAATAATGTACCCATAGTCAATAAGTAGAAAGAGATGAATGTTGATATTCCATTTCCTTTCTCTCTCTCTATTTTTTCAGTCCAGGAATAGTTCATGAAATGGTCTGTTCACATTTAGGGTAGATCTTTTCTTTTTAGTTAAACCTTTCTGGTAATATGCTTGTAGACACATCCACAGGAGTATTTCCATGGCTATTCTGAATCCACTCAAGTTAACAATGAAAATTGACTGTTTCATGATCTATGAAGAAAAGGTAGTTCTACTGAGATAAGAGAGTTTTGACACTTTTTAATTTGATATATATCATGAAAACAAATTCATGAATTAAAAATAGTAATTGATATTAAAGGACATCAATTTGAAAATTTCAAAGAAAATAATTAATTAATAAACATGAATTTAGTTGATTATCTTCAGTTTTATACTCAGGTAATAATCTTTGAACTAGTTTAACATTCTGAGACTGGGATTCTTTTTGTAAAATTAATTCATCTAATGATACTAGTAAGAGTATTAAGGAAAATAATATAACATACATGATTAGTACAGTCCCTGGGACACAGAAAACACAAGTAGTTATAATAATATTATCAATTATCAATATAATCATCTTATAGATAAACTAAGACCAGGTAAATAAGTTCTGTCTAGGGAATTACTTCTACTTCGTCTTTGTATTGTTGGTTGGTTTTCTGCCAAACAAGAAATATTTAGCATACACTTCAAATCTTAGCTTTAAAGAAATAGGTGAACTTATCTCCAATTATTTTTGTTTTATCTAATTTTTACTCTATCAAAAAGTATCAACAGATTACAAGCCTGGCTTGTCCCTTTTTCCATGTTAGCCTTCTGTTTTTGCATCTCTTTAAACTAAACCAGTACCTAAGACCAGTATCTTCCATAAGCGTCTCTTCATGTCTCCACTGTAAGCTCCTTGAAATAGGTTTTGCTGGAGCCCTGTGAAAGTGTGCATTGTCTTGAAGACAGAACTATTTTTATCTTGAAGACAGCGTTGCATTTTTCCTTCTTGGAGAATACTTTTATTTTGATGAAAAGCTCAAACTTCAAGCTAGTGGTCACAGATTAGGATCCTAATTGCTATGCTGTTGGAAATAAAGAGAGATGTCTATTGCTAATCATGTAAAGAACAAATTGAATTTGATTAGGACAATAAGATGAGCCCACTCAGTGGCCTTGTCTAATAGAATAGCTTCTCTAGTGAGCCTGGGAAAACTTGTGAAGTAGCAGTAATAAAAACAGCATATGGTCTTTGCAGGAGCTTTGTCATACATAAGCAATGTGCTGTGGGTGTGGTAATGAACATCAGGTGTATTTGGCTCAAAACTTCCAAACTTAGAGAAAAGGAATTTGGCTTTTATGCACATGCTGGAATGTGTTTTTGCATTTCTGGTATTTTAAAAAAATAATTTAAGGACTACGTTATGTTTTTATTCCTTATTTGGAAGCTATACTGGCCAGCATAAGAAAATACTTAACTTAAGATCTTCAAAGGCATACTGGGGAGGTTTGGAAAGCATTTGGTTTGGCTTGAAGCAAGTTTGGCTAGTGAAGTGACAGGCACACAAGAAAGAACAACAGGTGAAAAAATGTGGAGTTTCTTTCATCTTTCAAAGGATTTTCTTGATGAATTGAAACAGCCATGAAAATAAGCACTGGCCTTGGTACCCAGTGGCCTAGAAGGACTTAGAGTAGGCCAAATCAGAATCAGGCCGAGGCCTAATGAAAATCAGGCAGCAAGCCTAGGTCTAATTAAATATGTGCTGCCTCTCTCACTCCCTTTTATTCCCTTTGGCTCAATTTTTAACAAAAAAATCTGCTTTCGTGGCAAAGAGATATTTCTCTTTGACTCAGAGTTGGTAATGGCTAGCAAAGGCAGATAGTGGTGCTAATAATTCAATAGAACCAGTCGAAAGTTTTGTTGGTTAAATAGATTTTTGTAGGTCTATGTCTTTTAATAGCTCTACATGAAAACTAAGTAATATATGAATTATATCTCTCCAGCAGTTCATTGGGAGTCAGAAACACATTTTTCATTTTGTTGGGGAAAATTATCTCATTTGATTATAATGATGCCTTGGAAAAGATTTTGAAGATGTCAATTGAACTTCAGCAGTTTCTCAAACTTCCTAAAAGGAGTCTTTGGGATCTATGAGTCATGAATAATCTTCTGATTAAGATCACAAGAGAGATGTTTGTATAGAATTCTGTAACACTTTAAAGCATATTTGAACAATGAGAATTTGTCTTGAGACTTGAACATTTTCTCTAATGTTGCAGTTGATAGAGTGTATTTTATGAAGACCTGGGCCTGGACCACGGATTCCTCAGTTCTTAGTGAAGGACTTCTTTCTGGTCAATACCTCCCATGAAGAAGTTGCTGCGTTGTTTATCCATTTGAATACAAATAAAACTTTCATGGAATCAGGGGAGATAACATACTTAATTTATTACAGCATATTTATGAAGTCCTGGAAGATGCCTGAATTATGATAATTGGTGAGTCTGTTTTGTGTCTTGTCCAAAGCCATTGCTTATGGAGCAACTTTTGAAGTCAACGATGATGCCAGATTTGGAAGCATTTTGGAGGCATGTGTTTGGGGGAGCAGTGTGGATGAAAATCAGATCGGATCTGCAGACAGCAAGATGGTACAAATATGTATTGAACACATGACATATAAAAAATGAAGGGACAGTCAAATCCTGTGATGGATCACCCCTTTAAGAAAACTATAAATACAATTCTCAGCCATTGTCAAAGGCAATCACAAACAATGACAAACTGTACACTTTCGAAAGAAGGTTGGTGCCTTGTTTTCCTTTTTGAATGCTTAATGAAAAGCTGCACAAAAATTTTCTGTGAAGTTGAGGATTCTGGAATGAACAAGAGATGGGAACAGAAGCTCACGTGCCCTGTCTTTACTGGTTTTAATTGTTTTGGTTTCAAGCTTAGCAGCAAACTGTTCCTGCCAAGAGAATGTACGTGTGCAGGGGATGTTTTCTGCTTTGCTTCACTCAGGCGTTTGAAGAAATGCCCTGGTTTGTATCAGTCATACATCATTTTAGTGTAAGAGAAAATACGCCCCTTGGAATAATTAAGGACTCGCAACTTATCATTAGAATGAGTCATAAGCTGCAATGTCAATTTAGGACAGGTTTTACGAAATTAATTGCTTCACTGTTTTCTGATGATTAGGAACTACAGTTTGATAGTGAGGAATTTGTCAGAGCAATTATTTGTCATTCATCACTTTAGAAAGAGATTGAGAATTTTTTCCATAAAAAGAATAAATATTTTAGGTTTTGAGCTTTTGTACAGCGGAAGCAACCACAGAGAAGAAGTAAACAAATAAGTGTATCTGTGTCTCGGTTCCAATAAAACTTTATGTATTTCATCCCATTCTTCCTGATTTTTTTTTAACTTTAAAAATTCAAAGCCAGGCGTGGTGGCCCATTCTCGTCACTGACAATGCTGGGATAAGAGCATTTGCAAGTTCCAATCCGATTTGCCAGTTTGGGCTACGTGATCAGACACTGTCTCAAAGAAAAAAAAAAAGAAAGAAAAAGAAAAGAAAAGTAAAGGCACACTTGGCTCTGGATTATATAAATTCAGGCTGTGAGCCAGATTTCATCCAAGCTGGAGTGTGCAGACATTGCATCGGAATATAAGACCTTGTTGCTATTTATGCTAAGATGTCTGGTTGTTGTTTTGAAGATCAATTGGTATTTTCACCAACTCCTTTTTATTTTATAGTTCTGATTCAGTAGTTATTACTTTTGAAGAACATGGTTTGGCTTTGCTGAGGACTGCAGTGTGGGGGCTGGCTAAGTGGCGTGAGGTCTGATAAATTACACTCTGTCTTCCTCTCATTATGTTCTAATTCTGTTCACCAGTAAAAGGAGCTTGTGTCATTGCAATGAATAAATCTGTATAATTTTACAAAAGAATAACTGCCTGGAATCTTTTGCCGCCTGAAGATTTGAGTGTGGGGTTCCTCTTTATAAAAGTTTCCATGACAATCTGGCCAGAGAGAATGACAGGTTTGCCCTCATGGGGAATTTCTCATTAAGGAAGCTTTCTTTCACCAGGAAGCTTTATGGAGGCTTAATGGCAGGCCAAAGAGAAAAGACCAAAGAGGACTCTTTTATAAACCTATATCCTTATATCCACCCTGGCCTGAGCGAGAGCTTGTCTCCTCCTGTGTGCAGTGATGGGGTGATAGTCAGCAGCTGAGAGACCAGAGAGGACCACCATGCTGTTCTGGGATCTTAACTTCCCAGTACTAACCAAAAGATCCAGAAACATGCATTGTGTTGTTAATATATGAGCCAAGCCAAGAATCATAGGTCCCTGCCCCTCTCTCTTAACAGGCAATGTATGGAGTAGTGAACTAAGTGGGCTCTGAGCCCAGTTGAGTGCTTCCATTTACTAGCTGTGTGACTTTTACCTCTCTACTTCTTATGTGTAGAATGGGCAGTGGGAATAATGATGTGTCTCTCTTGATGTTGTGGGAGTAAAGTATAAGGGTATATGATATGCATTTTAGGACAGTACCTGGCACATGGTAGTGAATAATCAATGGTGGCTATATGATGATTTTCTTTTCAGCCTGGAAAGTAATGCAACAATTGAAAGCTCTGATGTTGAAGAAGATTCTCTTCTTCATGTGTAATTGCCGTGACATTGTTCCTTTTTATTTTTTCCCCCTTCTCTATCATCTGTTCATTCTACTGATTTGTGTCTTTAGCCATCTCAGACACTCTGTCCTGATTCTCCTTTTGGACCTTGGCTTTTACCTACTACATTCTGTTTTAAGCTGGTGATCTTATGGAATTAAATTGAGAGACACTTAACTCATATACAAGAGGGGAAGTACAGTTCATTTGGTGCTACATATTGTCATGCGTCTGTGGTGCAGATAAATTTGGATCTTGTTAGAAATCTGCGGGTCACTCCAGGCAGGTTGTAATAAGCTACTAACTCACATACTTGAAGTAGAGAAGCCAAAGGCACAGAGTGTATGTTCTAACAAGGTATTCCAGGACCTAGTAGAATGTTCTATGTTCTAAGACCATTAATAATCCTTTACAGTCATATATATATATATATTGAGCTTAGGTTCCATTTCTTCCAACTTCATTCTTGGCATTGGCAAAGAAAAGATCATAAACGTTCTAGCACACTATTTTAAATTCAGGTTTCGCTACATCTGTCCATTTGGGCCTGTTCCACCTGTGCTTTCTGCAGCAGGGTAGTGGTGTAGACAGTTGGTGAAGAAAGCTGTTATTTTGGCTAATTACTAACCTGGATGTGTCTATTTCTATTTTCTTGGAAATAAAGTGAGGTATTATTTTTGGCCTACTCAATGTAGGTTTTTTTTTCCCCTAGAGTGATTACATTATGCAAATTATGTACAAAAGCAATTCTGAAGCAGCTTAATAGTCTTGCATAAGGAAAAATCACATTCAGGAAGAACATCTGCAGATAAATGGGATTGCATGAGGTTAGCACAAGGTTGTTGGGTTTTGACATTTTGGATGGGTGTAAAGATAATAATAATAATAACAATAATAACAACAATAACAATAATAGCAAAAACAATAACAACAAAACAACCATAACCAATTCTCAGCCCCATAAGAACAATGTCTGGATTAATTGCCTATTTGTCCTTCAAAACAAACAAACGAACAAACAAACAAACAAAGGGCTGAGTTTCCCTTATTTCTTTACTCCTTAGATATCTCAACCATATGAGATGCTTCTCTGAATGCTGTTGTGTCAATTGCTTCTGTTCCAGGCTCCTGTAGTTTACAATTGTTTGGTGATGAAGCCTCTTTACCAGCATACTAGGTTCCTGGTGTATGCAAAAGCCAAGCAAGACTCATGTTTGAGCAACCAGACAAACAATGACATGGGATTCATTTCAAAGGTAAAATTAGTGTTTTTCTTGTAGCTCATCTGGTATACAATCCATGATGCTTATGGTGATTCTATTATTATTTTTCTAAGGAAAAGAGAAAAAAGGAAACTAGCATTTTCACTCTTTACTGTTTTCCAAGCATTGCACACATATGATTTCATTTCGTTCTCACTTATTTAGGTATTATTATTATTATTATCTTATATTCTTTAAATTTTTAATGGTACCGTGGATGTTGAACTCAGGGCTCACATATGATAGGCAAGCATTCATTGTACTGCACCTCCAGCCTTATTTCCATATTATTGAAGAGAAAACTGAGGCTTGGAGTTTAGGTTAAATAAATGATAGGCTAAGAGAAAAGGTTTCACAGTTAAGTCTGTCCCTTTCTACTCACTCCCTTCATTTAGAAAGGATCATTGCTCACTTGGGATATGGAAAGGTGGTTTATAACCAGATTTAACATTTTGGGGTACATGGAAATAGAAAAGTTTTTTATTTTCAGATTTTAATAAATGAAAAATTAAAGCCTAATTTATTTGAATGTGGGTACAAATTAAATGATTAAGATAAGCGATATACATGTGTATACATATAAAATATACATATTTGTATATCACTTATTTATTATATATATCACATATATATGGCTATACCTAGAAATTATCTCATGTAAACCTTAATTCTCAATCTTCCTTATCATGAGATATAATTTATTAAGGACAATATAGATAAAAAATGATCAGCTGCCTATTTGGCTGCTAATATTACAGTAATATTACATTGTTTAAAATGTTTTTTACAAGAGAATTCCCAATAATGAATAGGAACTCAGGGATTCTTCAAATGCTTAAGAACAAGCACAGCTATTGCTGCAAATCAGAGACAAAACAGCTTTTAGTTCTTGTCAGAATCTTCTTTCAGCTCACATGACTGTATCCATAAAAGAAAAACTAGAGCGAATAAAGAGAAAATTGAGATCCTAAAAAAGTTTTGTGATATTTTGGGGGAGGCGGGGAACAATTGTAAAAGACACAAATTCTTCTGAATAGGTCACCCAGGGTTATCCATCTTATTACTTCACAAAATTCTTTCATTTTTTCCTCAGTCTTGGTTTCTATTTTTATCTATAAATGGTAACAAGTTCTCCAGGTTTCAGAGAGTGTCAAATGATATGTAAAAGTGCTTTGGAATGGCTCAGGTGTTACTCATGTGGAACAGTAAGTGCATGTGGATGACATTTTCCAACATTCTCCAGTTTGTTTTCACCTTGTAGTCCAGTTTGCCCCCTGGGACTCCACTGTTCACAGTGATTTCAGGGAAGGAAAGGGAGGGCATTCCTAGGAGGGGAGGGGGAACGAGAAAGGCAGACAGCTCTTACTTGAAAGCACTGAAAACTTTAGGTGGTAGAGAGAAAGAAGAGAAAGGGAAAGGAGGCAGGAGAGAGAAAGAAAGGAAGGAAGGGAGAGAGGAAGTAAGGAAGCAGGCAAAGGAAGAAAGGGAGGGAATGAGAAGGGCAAACCCTCAATCCTAGTATACTGATCTGTGTATTTTAGTAAACTTTCCATAGAAAGTGTGATTAGAAATTGTCAGAAGGGTTAGTGGGTAGAGCTACTTTCTTCAATGGTATACCCACTGATACATCATTAATGCTCCAGAAAGCGCCCAAGCACATGCCCTTAAAGGCAACTAAGTGGTCTATGTAATGGTAGGGAAGAGGTTTGCAGTGGGAAAAGGAGGGTTGGAACTGAGTAATAAAGGGTGAAAATGATATAAATTTATTGTATCAGGTATAAGATTCTAAAAGAATAAAAATTATTTTTTCTAAAAAAGAAGGATTTTTAGGAGAGGTCAGATTATCCTTCTTTTCTGAGAAGAGATGAAGGCCTGTAAGAGACATTTTCAGATCTGCACAGTATTTCAGAATGTAGAATAGCGGAACAAGGAAGCATTGTGAGTGGTCACAAGATACTATTTCTAGTTGCTCGGGACTCTATGCAAGGCATTACAGGATCCAGAATTTCTTGTGAACTAAAGGGAGGAGATTTAAAATAGTCCAAGAGCTGGTGGTCCAGAATAGGTTCATTAGCATCCCACTTCTCTTCAGACAGATGATCACAAGAAAGTAGATCCTCTCTTGTATTGTTGGTAGATGTCTAATGCTATAAAAGTATTCTGAGATTTTATCTAGCCCACTGATAATTAGTGCTCCCATGCTGTAGATGTACCTTGGAGTCATTCTCACACAAAAGTACAGGAGAGCATTAGGAGTATGTTTATTGGTACTTTACTTGGTAAGCAGACACTGGGAATAATGAAGGTGTTTCAAACCAGAAGAATGGCTAAGTCAGTTATGGGTAGTAGAACTAATTGCCTAACTGTTTATAAAACAATTTGAATAGAATATAAAAGCATGTCGAATGAGAAAAGAAATGGAATTGCTTAACGAAATTATACACATAAGTTAAACACAAACCACAATGCATATTTCACAAAGTATTGTTACATTGACACATGTAGGAGAATGTAACAGGAGGATTGTTGGCGGCTGATGGAGACTGAGAAGTGTTAGTAGAAGGCCATCTTCAAGTGGGAGAGCAGGAAAGTCAAAAATGCAACTCAGTTCATGTGTGAAAGTCTCAGAATCAGAGCAACCGATGGTGTAGCTCTCAACCTGAAGCTGGAGGCGTGGTAAGTTGGGCCAGGGGAAGATGGGATACGCTGGGACAGACCTTTGCCTCCTGAGGTTGAAGAAATGGAATTTTGATATCCAAGGGTAGAAGAAATGTATCTCACTTCCAGAGGAGACAGAGTAAATTAGCTTTTTCTTTATTTTTTGGTCTATTTGAACTTTCTGCTGACTAGATAGCTCTAGTTTAGATTGGATGAGTGTGGATCTTCCTTACTCAGTTCACTGATTCAAATGCTTATCCCTTCTAGAAACAACCACACACACATACCTAGAAATAATGCTTTCCCAGCTATTTGGATCCCTTAATCCAGTTTAAACTAATTCACAATACCTATGTACATTTGTACTTTATAACCATTAGAGTGGATGGTGCTAGCAAGGAGAGGGAATGTCAGTTGGAATGAGATACTAAAGGGGAAGTAACCCACTTTATAAGACATGATAGAGGAGTCGTGAAATTGGATGGAATTGTACAGCAAGCGAGGAGAAATAAACTCTAAATTTTAAGTTAAAAACAAACCAACACAAGAAAGCTGCAGTTTGTATTTCTGAGTCACGATAGAAGCACAGGATGTTGAATAATGGTTGTTATTTTCAGGGGAGTCTTTACTTTGTAACATCAACTTTGAGAGGAATGGCCTGCCACTTGGTTAAGCTCCTCATCTGTAAGACATAAACAGATGATTTCAGGGCCAGAATGGAATTTAGCAAAATGCTTGGTTATGTTCTCTGATGCTCTGAAAGATGAAACATTTACCCCCTGAGATTAATTTTTCACTGACTGATCAAACTCAATGTACTGTTTATGTTCTCTGTAACAGGAATCTTAAAGTACATAAATTTTTAAGCAAGAGTCTGATATCCAAAAAGATACATTACTTTGATCTAAAGTAATTTGGAGTTCAGCTGGGTGAAATGTGCCTACTATTTAAGCTACTTATTTATAAAATATTGATCTAGTTAGTCAGATTTATAGTATGAAACTGGAATGTTCTCTGATGACTAGCAATGGAGGGTTCATATTCTGCAAACACTTTCCCTTGGGGTCTTTATTATCCATAATAAATATTCTCCAATCACTGTACCTTTTAGCTCTTAGCATTCTCATCTGAAAAATGGTTGGATGAGTATGTCACTCCTTCAAGCTTTACAGATGCTGCAATTTCTCAGTAATAAAAGAAAAAAAAACCCTGATTACATTTCCACTAAATAGAAAGCCCTTCCAGTGGTCTATCAGTATAGCTTCAGGGCCATGAGCAGTTAATAAGCACTGACTCTAAAAGTATGTGCGAGTTAGTATCTAGTTCTACATGCTTTTTTTTGAGTTATTTTATCCTTTCAGAATCATGCCTACTTATTTTTTAATTCCAGTGTACAAAAGTGTCTACTTTGAAGTAATTTTGAGGCTGGAATTGGAGCAGTAGCTGTATACATGGCTCCCTCAGCGCAATCTCATCCCTAAGATGTTACAGAAAGATGCTGAAAGTAAAATCATTAGCTCAAGTTTCTTTAGGTGCTTCTCCTACAAACGTATGTTGGCTAGTATGCAAGAAAGTCCTGTACTGTAATAACAATGGTAATGATGTTTTATAGCCCTGGCACACGGACTGTGTAAGTGCTTTTCAAATATTAACTGAGTTCATTTTCATAACAATGCTGATGAAGTAGGTACTGATGTTATCTCCTTTTATAAAGATGGCAAATGTAACACAGAGACATTAAGTAACCAGCTTAGTGTTACACAGTTAGAACATGGAAGGGATAGGACTTGAACCCAGGATATTTAGCTCAATACTTTATGCTTTTAACCATCACATCAACTATCTTTCTAATAAATAGTGAAGCTTCAGTTTATGTAAAAGTTGATATTATGCTAGGGATTTTCCTGGATTGTATATTTTGAATAGTGTTAGCATTATTCTAGTAAGTGTTAGCTTTTAGGGAAACGTGATCAGAAAAGATCATCTGAGCCCCTTATTCTGCTCCTTGCTTCAGTCTGTCTCTGACAATAACAGTTTCTATTTTGTTTTACGCCAGACTAAGTATTTTATGTTTATGAACTTAATGCTCATATCCTACAAGAGGCATGCACAGTGATAAGGAACTGGGATTCTCCGAAGTTTTGTATCTCTTCCTGGACAGATATCTAATGAGTATCCCAAGAAGAAACATCCAAACGAGTGCCCATTGACCTTCACAGGTTCACTTCTTTTTTTTTTAATTATACATTTTTTATTATTATTTCCGCTCATACAAACTTAATAGGTACACCAGTTCCCTCCCTCCCTCCTCCTTTCCCAGAACCCCCTGCTCCCCCTCCCCTCTCTCCCTATCCCCCAGTGTCTCTCGCCCTAATTCCCAGAGAGTCCTTTATTGTGCATGCCTGACTCTCCTCTGGGCCCTCCTCTCCGATGGCGTACAAAGACCCAGTGGCATTTCCCTGAACCCTTTCCCGTGTTCCCCTTAAGCATAGGAACACTACTGTGGCTGTCAATCCCTTGCCTCCAAGGATCTTGGTGCCTTTAGCAGATGCTAGACTTTGTGAGGTCAACAGTGTGTTGGACATTGCACAGGGCATGTAAAGTCCAATTATGATTACTTTGGCCCTAACTTGTGTGGAGTATCTTGCAAATCATTGCTCCTCCCATCCTTTTGCTCTTACAATCTTACCGCCCCCTCTTCCACAAATGTCCCTGAGCTTCAGGATGGGGAAAGATTAGTCTGGCCTAATTCTAGGTGGTTGATATAGTCTCTGAAGTTCTGGATTGTGGTTTGTTGATTTTCTTTTGCAGTTTTGCTGCTCCTGCAATGCCCTTCACTCCATCCTGATGGGCACTGTATGTCACCCCCTGGTCAGAGACAAAAAGCTGTTAAACTGGAGTCTTGTTATAATAGCACATTCAAGGGTAGATGTAATAAAAGTAGGAAACCTCAGTGAGGGAGGGGTCAATCACCCATTTGCAAAATGGTTCCTTTTTATCTGCCAGACTATATGCCCTCCCCTTCTGGTGAGATCATACCCCCTTAGTTGTAAATGATCAGGAACGAACGTCTGTGAACTTAACCAGGTGTCACATTACTTACTTGCAGTCCTTGATGGAGGCCTATTTTCTCTACTGTAACATGGTCACTTCTCTCCTTGTTTCTGGTGTGGCCCTTCAACCCCATCCCTCCTGTTCATAATCTTTGCACTTACTGTAGGTATTACATAGATTTACCTTTGAGTGTCTCAAGGTGGGCTGGGTGAGTTTGGTACTAGGAGCCATCTATTAGGGAGTACATATGGCGCTTAATTTTCTGGGTTTGGGATACTTCACTTAATATAATTGTTTCTAATGACATCCATTTCCCAGCAAATTCCAGTAATTCATCATTTTTGATAGCTGAGTAGTACTCCATTGTATAGATGTACCACTTTTTCCTTATCCACTCGTCAACTGTTGGACATTTGGATTGATTCCCTGACTTTGCTATTGTAAACAGTGCTGCTATGAACATGGTCGTGCTTGTGCTATCGAGGTGAACCTCTGCTGCATGGGGGGTTATTCCCAAAAGTGGAATAGCAGGATCATATGGCATTTCAATCTTTAATTTCTTTAAGAGTCTCTAGAGTGGCTGTATGAGCCTGCATTCCCACAAGCAATGTAAGAGAGTTTCCCTCTCTCCACATCCTCTCCAGCATTTGTTGTTGTTTGTATTGTGGATTTTTGCCATCCTGACTGGGGTGAGATGATATCTCAGGGAAGTTTTGATTTGCATTTTCCTGATGGCTAAAGAAGTGGAGCATTTTTAAAGATATTTGTTAGACATTTTAATTTCATCCCCTCACAGGTTCACTTCTAAGGGTGTATGAATTAGTAAATTTGGGTTTCTCTATTTCTAAGATAGGAGAGTTGTTAAGATGTCTTTGAAAGTGTTGTCCAGCTCCAATTCTTAATCTGTGATTCAGATGAGTCATAGTTCCCCACTTATTCCTGACTGAAGCACAATTTCAAATCAAACTCAAAAATTGGTGCCTTTGGACAAGCATAAATCTTATTATGTAGTAAAGAAAAAGAATACATAGAAACTTGATTTTTCATTTTCTTTACTAGAGCTGTTTTAGTAAAGCATTGTTAATATTTGTATTATACAGAATTTTCTTTTATTAGCACTTTTGAGCATTTTATTTCTTTCCATTTGTTTAAAAGTGATACAGTGATACATGAGTTATTCTCAACTGCATAGTAATGTGTTACAAATGAAATTGTCTAGAAGGCAGCATGAAATATTACTATATCATGAGTATATAAGAACTTGTATGGCAATGTGTTTTTATGCTTTTTATATGGTTACTGATTTTATATTATTTATGTTATTTCTTTAGTGCTTCAAATCATGTCCTTTCATTAACCTCTAAGTGTAAAAGGCCAAAGTTCACTATCTTAGCCACTAACTGTCAGATCAAAGCTGGGGGTGTCAGGAGCAGCAAATCCAAGAGGGTCTGGTCATCATGTAACTGACACAGAGAGAGAGAGACACAGTCAAGACCTTTCAAGCATGTCTTTAATGGAGTCAAATTCAACCTAGCCGTATATTTTCCCTTTAATATTAAGCATTTTGTCTTCTTTTTTTTCTGAGAGTATTTTTAAGTTAAAATTTTCTAAAGAAAACTGTTATATCTAAGGAGGGGGGAAAGATTTGAGTTAAGTTTTGCTGGTATCCAAATTATCTAAAGCCTTTGAAGCAAACTTTCTTAGACAAAACTAGGAAAAAGACTGAAGTAAAAGACAGGTTGTGACTAATAGCCTGGGAATGGTTCCTTAACTTTGAAAAGAGGCAGAAAAGTAAGTGAGGAAGTAGGGGCATGTGACCACGTGACCCAAAATGTCTTGTTTATATTTCCTTATCATGAATCTTCTTGCTAAAAGTAGAGTGTTGGTAAAGTGGCTTTAGTCTGCCAAAGCAACTCTTGGCCTTGGTCCAAACCTAACTAAGTATTATCAGAAATACATTCTTTACCATGTATAGTACTGGCCAATTCTAATGAGGGCCAGACACTGCAGCCAATTAGGCAGGATAGCCCCATGCTGGATCTGGAGAGAACATGCCCTTTCATTATCTGTCACGTAGCGGTTATCTACCAAAGTGGTCTTGTGTGACAAATCCAGGAGAGCTGTGCTAGAGTATTCCATCGGACAGGAATAAGTAGCACTGCACACTTGCAGCCTAAAAAGATCACCTAGTGTTTTGATCCTTGTTTAGGACCAAAAATGAGATTTAAAGCTCATTTTATGCTGGGGCAAGATTATAATTTATTTAAAATTAGTACGAAATTGTTTAAAGACAGCTGAAGCTAAGAGGGAAACCTTGATGGAGTATGTATCTTAGAAAAGATTAAAGAATGGATGATTAAGACAAGAAAAAGGGTTGGTAAAAGTGGCAAGATGGAGGAGGTGGCAGATTTTAACCCATAACTAGTTCCAATGTATACTCATTCACAGGAGGTCTAGAATTGGTGTGAGAAAATATTCTGGGGTCCAAAATATACTTTAAAACATCAAGTATGCTGTGCTTTTTATTTATATAACATTTATCTGTAAGCAATGCTAAGAGCTTATTTAGAATTCAGAGTAGTCTTTAAGAATGACAAATCAGTCAGGAAGTAAAATGTCTGTTTAGAAATGAGGAAGTCAGGAAAGACAGTTTGCAAGTTTGCTAAAAATCCCTTTGTTTAGAGTAGTTAACATAGGAAGAAAGAACTGTTCTCTACTGGTCTCCATCCTCTCAAAACTCTCATTACCTTGTTTCTCATGCCAGAAGTGGGCTTTTCGCCTGCCAAGCCACTTTCAGGGGTAATGCCCCAGTTTCATAGACATGACCAGGTCCTTTTCAGCTTACCTGTTGAAGTGTTAATGTGCTTCATTTCCCCCATCAAAAGCTAACACCTCCCAAGGGCTTGGGAAATTGCTCAGTGGTAGAGTGCTTGCTTAGCATACATGGTATCCTGAATTTGATACTTGGCTCCAGGAAGTGCTTCCATTTGGCTTGGAATCATAAAACTGTATGTTCTGAAAGGCTATAATCTCATTGAATCTCATTGAACCATTCACTTGAATTCTCTCTCTTAAGCTTTCCCACCACATTTTCTTTTTTTTTTAATACATTTTTTTATTATTTCCGCTCATACAAACTTAATAGGTACACCAGTTCCCTCCCTCCCTCCTCCTCCCCCTGAATGCCCTGCTCCCCCTCTCTCCCTCCCCATCCCCCAGTGCCTCCCCCCCAATTCCCAGAGAGTCCTTTCTTGTGTATGCCTAACTCTCCTCTTGGTCCTCCTCTCCGATGACGTACAAGGACCCAGTGGCATTTCCCTGAACAGTTTCCTGTGTTCCCCTTAAGCATAGGAACACTACTGTGGCTGCCAATCCCTTGCCTCCAAGGATCTTGGTGCCTTTAGCAGATGCTAGACTTTGTGAGGTCAACAGTGTGTTGGACATTGCACAGGGCATGCAAAGTCCTATTATGATTGCTTCGGCCCTAACTAGTGTGGACAATCTTGCAAATCATTGCTCCTCCCATCCTTTTGCTCTTACACTCTTACCGCCCCCTCTTCTGCAAATGTCCCTGAGCTTCAGGATGGGGGAGATTAGGAAGGCCTAGTTCTATATGGCTGATATAGAGTCTCTGAAGTTCTGGATTGTGGTTTGTTGATTTTCTTTTGCAGTTTTGCTGCTCCTGCAATGCTCTTCACTCCATCCTGGTGGGCACTGTATGTCACCCCCTGGTCAGAGACAAAAAGCTGTTAAACTGGAGTCTTGTTATAATAGCACATTCAAGGGTAGATGTAATAAAAGCAGGAAATCTCGATGAAGGAGGAGTCAGTCACCCATTAGCAAAATGATCACCTTTCATCTGCCAGACTATATGCCCTCCCCTTCTGGTGAGATCATACCCCCTCAGTTGTACATGATCAGGAACAAACGTCTGTGAACTTAACCAGGTGTCACATTACTTACTTGCATTCCTTGGAGGCCTATTTTCTCTGCTGTAGCATGGTCCCCTCTCTCCTTGTGTCTGGTGTGGCCCTCCAACCCCATCCCTCCTGTTCATAATCCTTGCAATTACTGTATTACATAGATTTACCTTTGAGTGTTTCAAGGTGGGCTGGGTGAGTTTGGTACTAGGAGCCATCTATTAGGGAGTACATACGGTGCTTAACATTCTGGGTTTGGGATACTTCACTTAATATAATTGTTTCTAATGACATCCATTTCCCGGCAAATTCCAGTAATTCATCATTTTTGATGGCTGAGTAGTACTCCATTGTGTAGATGTACCACTTTTTCATTATCCACTCATCAACTGTTGGACATTTGGGTTGATTCCATGACTTTGCTATTGTAAACAGTGCTGCTATGAACATGGTCGTGCTTGTGCTATCGAGGTGAACCTCTGCTGCATGAGGGGTTATTCCCAAAAGTGGAATAGTAGGGTCATATGGCATTTCAATCTTTAATTTCTTTAAGAATCTCCAGACGGCTCGCCAGAGTGGCTGTATGAGCCTGCATTCCCACCAGCAATGTAGCAGAGTTCCCGTCTCTCCACATCCTCTCCAGCACTTGTTGTTTCTTGTATTGTGGATTTTGCCATCCTGACTGGGGTGAGATGATATCTCAGGGAAGTTTTGATTTGCATTTCCCTGATGGCTAAAGAAGTGGAGCATTTTTTCAGATATTTGTTAGACATTTTAATTTCATCCCTGGTAAAGTTTCTTTTAAGTTCCAAGGCCCATTTTTTAATTGGGCCATTGGTTTCCTTGGTGTTTAATTTTCTAAGTTCTTTGTGTACTCTGGACAGTAGAGCTCTATCAGATATGTGGTTAGTGAAGATTTTCTCCCATTCTGTGGGTTGTCTTTGAGCTCGTGTGACAATCTCTTTATCTGAACAGAAGCTTTTTAATTTCACAAGATCCAAACTGTTGAGAGTTGGTAACAGTGACTGTGCCATTGGATGTCTGTTTAGGAACTGTTGGCCTAGCCCAATCAGCTCGAGGGAGTTCCCTATCCTTTCAACTATGGTTTTTATAGTCTCTGGCCTTAACTCAAGGTCCTTGATCCATTTGGAATGAAGTCTTGTACATGGTGACAAGTACGGGTCCAGCTTTAATCTTCTGCATGTGGAGATCCAGTTTTGCCAGCACCATTTGTTGAAGATGCTATTCTTTTTCCATTGGATTCTTTGGGCCCCTTTGTCAAAGATCAAATGGCTGTATTTTTGTGGGCTCATATCTGGGTCTTCAACCCTTATCCATTGATCTGTGTGTCTATTTTGGAGCCAGTACCAGGCTGTTTTTATAACTATGGATTTGTAGTATAGAGTAAGGTTTGGTATGGTAATACCTCCAGCAGTGATTTTGTTACTCAGGATTGTCTTTGCTATCCTGAGTCTTTTGTGCCTCCATATGAATTTGAGATTATTTGGTCAACTTCTTTTTTTTTTTTTATAGTCAAGGAGTTTTTTTTTTTTTTTTTTCAGCTCATACAAACTTATTAGGTACACCAGTTCCCTCCCTCCCTCCTCCTCCCCCCGTACCCCCTGCTCCCCACCCCTCTCCCTCCCCATTCCCCAGTGCCTCCCACCCCAATTCCCAGAGAGTCCTTTCTTGTGCATGTCTGATTTTCCTCTGGGCCCTCCCTCTGATGACGTACAAGGACCCAGTGGCATTTCCCTGAACCCTTTCCCGTGTTCCCCTTAGGTATAGGAACACTGCTGTGGCTGCCAATCCTTTGCCTCCAAGGATCTTGGTGCCTTTAGCAGATGCTAGACTTTGTGAGGTCAACAGTGTGTTGGACAATGCGCAGGGCATGCAAAGTCCAATTATGATTGCTTCAGCCCTAACTAGTATAGAGTATCTTACATATCATTGCTCCTCCCATCCTTTTGCTCTTACACTCTTACCGCCCCCTCTTCCGCAAATTTCCCTGAGCTTCAAGATGGGGAGAGACTAAGCTAGCCTAGTTCTAGGTGGTTGATATAGAGTCTCTGAAGTTCTGGATTGTGGTTTGTTGATTTTCTTTTGCAGTTTTGCTGCTCCTGCAATGCCCTTCACTCCATCCTGGTGGGCATTGTATGTTACCCCCTGGCCAGAGACAAAAAGCTGTTAGAGTCTTGTGATAAAAGCACATTCAAAGGTAGATGTAATAAAAGTGGGAAACCACAGTAAGGGAGGGGTCTATCACCCATTTGCAAAATGGTTACTTTTTATCTGCCAGACTATATGCCCTCCTCTTCTGGTGAGATCACACCCCCTCAGTAGTAAATGATCAGGAACAAAAGTCTGTGAACTTAATCAGATGTCTCATTACTTATTTGGGTCCTTGGTGGAGGCCTATTTTCCCTGCTGTAACATGGTCCCTTCTCTCCTTGTTTCTGGTGTGGCCCTCCTACCCCATCCCTCCTGTTAATAATCCTTGCAATTACTGTCTCTAGGTGGGCTGGGTGGGTTTGGTACTAGGAGCCACCTATTAGGGAGTACATACGGCGCTTAATTTTCTGGGTCTGGGATATTTCACTTAATATAATTTTGTTTCTAATGACATCCATTTCCTGGCAAATTCCAGTAATTCATCATTTTTGATTGCTGAGTAGTACTCCATTGTATAGATGTACCACTGTTTCCTTATCCACTCGTCAACTGTTGGACATTTAGGCTGATTCCATGACTTTGCTATTGTAAACAGTGCTGCTATGAATATGGTCGTGCTTGTGCTATCGAGGTGAACCTCTGCTGTATGGGGGGTTATTCCCAAAAGTGAAATAGCAGGGTCATATGGCATTTCAATCTTTAATTTCTTTAAGAATCTCCAGATGGCTCGCCAGAGTGGCTGTATGAGCCTGCATTCCCACCAGCAATGTAGCAGAGTTCCCCTCTCTCCACATCCTCTCCAGCACTTGTTGTTTCTTGTATTGTGGATTTTGCCATCCTGACTGGGGTGAGATGATATCTCAGGGAAGTTTTGATTTGCATTTCCCTGATGGCTAAGGAAGTGGAGCATTTTTTCAGATATTTGTTAGACATTTTAATTTCATCCCTGGTAAAGTTTCTTTTAAGTTCCAGGGCCCATTTTTTAATTGAGCCATTGGTTTCCTTGGTGTTTAGTTTTCTAAGTTCTTTGTGCACTCTGGACAGTAGAGTTCTATCAGATGTGTGGTTAGTGAAGATTTTCTCCCATTCTGTGGGTTGCCTTTGAGCTCGTGTGACAATCTCTTTATCTGAACAGAAGCTCTTTAATTTCACAAGATCCCAACTGTTGAGAGTTGGTAGCAGTGACTGTGCCATTGGATGTCTGTTTAGGAACTGTTGGCCTAGCCCAATCAGCTCGAGGGAGTTCCCTATCCTTTCAACTATGGTTTTAATAGTCTCTGGCCTGATATCAAGGTCCTCGATCCATTTGGAATTAAGTCTTGTACATGGTGACAAGTACGGGTCCAGCTTTAATCTTCTGCATGTGGAGATCCAGTTTTGCCAGCACCATTTGTTGATGCTGTTCTTTTTCCATTGGATTCTTTGGGCCCCTTTGTCAAAGACCAAATGGCTGTAACTTTGTGGGCTTATATCTGGGTCTTCAATCCTTATCCATTGATCTGTGTGTCTATTTTGGAGCCAGTACCAGGCTGTCTTTATAACTATGGATTTGTAGTATAGAGTAAGGTTTGATATGGCAATACCTCCAGCTGTGTTTTTGTTACTCAGGATTGTTTTTGCTATCCTGGGTCTTTTGTGCCTCCATATGAACTTTGAGATTGTTTGGTCAACTTCTTTGAAGAATTGCTTTGGGATTTTGATTGGTATAGCATTGAATCTGTATATTGCCTTTGGTAGGATGGTCATTTTTACGATGTTGATTCTGCCAATCCAGGAACAAGGGAGGTCTTTCCACCTTCTGGTGTCTTCTGTTATTTCTTTCTTTGGGGTTTTAAAGTTTTCATTGTAAAGGTCTTTTACCTCCTTAGTTAGGTTTATACCAAGGTATTTCATTTTTTTAGGGGCTATAGTAATTGGGATTGTTTCTCTCAAGGCTTTTTCACTTCTTTCATTCTGGGCATATAGGAGCCTCTGATTTTTGCACCTTTATTTTGTATCCTGCCACCCTGCTGAACTTCTCAATTAGTTCCAGGAGCTTCCTGGTGGAGTTTTTGGGATCCCTCAGGTATAAGATCATGTCATCTGCAAATAGGGATAGCTTGACTTCTTCCTTGCCGATTTGAATCCCTCTTATGTACCTTTCTTGTCTTATGGCTTCAGCTAAGACTTCAAGTACAATATTGAATAGAAATTCCCACCACATTTTCAAGGCCAATGTCTCTAATGACAAAATTTGGGAAGAAGTCCAAGAATTGCCTCTAATGTAACTTTCAGGTCAATATAATGGCAGAAAAACCCTTCCCACACTTGCCTTATATTAGTGTTGAATAAAACATAACACCACATTTAGACAGTGTGATTTGGATAAAGGAAAGCTCTCAAATAATTTTAGTGCCCATTTCTTAACTGCTTCTTGTTTATTACTGTCGTATGTCATCGAATAAAGAGTTAAGTGCTAATTAGAAGTGTTTAAATACCTGTAGCCATCCACATGGATCATTATCTTTCACTACTGGAATCTACCTGGGTTCTCTTTTGGTCTCCAGTGGCTCCGTCTTTAACAAGATTGGGCTGTTTCCTTTAACATCTTCAAGTCCTTGAGTTCAAAACAAACAGAAATTTCCCTTGATATTTTCTGAAAATGGTTTCAATTCAGAAGAAAGCTATGTCTTTTCTCACAAAATCAAAAGAGTTAAACCTGACAGGCATGTGAGACAACCTGCCCCACTCTGATTTCGAGATGCTATGGGCAGTGGGTGAGTCAGCCTACGCTGTGCAAGGATTACTTTAGGGAAACTATTTGAGGACATCTCCAGGTGTCCTTTCTGTGGCCACTGGGATCCCTGGAAGTCAATACAGGGGAGCATTGTGATATGGAAGAAAAAGTCTTCTTCTCTGAAAAAGACACATCTCGAGCCTACAGTTAGGCCAGGTATGGTCTTTCCAGGTACTAAATCTAGATAAAAGTTGCTTCCAGCAAGGATCAAATTGTCAATCTTAGTATGTTTCCCCAGAAGTTTTGAAGCTTCCAGGGGAGAAAGAAAATATTCATCATGTCAAAGTCAATCTTTATCACAGAAGAACCAATTAGAAATGTATCAACCTCTAACTGACTGGTAACAGATCTGTGACTAATGGAATTTCCAAGAATTGGTCAGTCTTAGGTGTGTTAGTTAGATATAAGTGTCAACTTGACAGTTTCAGGCTGAGCTTTGGGCATAGTTGTGAAGAATCGATTGCTAGGCAAGCCCTTGAACAAGCCTGCAAGAGATTGTCTAATTGATGTGGAAGACCCAGGCCGTAGTGAGTGGTGTCTTCCAGTAGCAGAGCACACAGAGTGCAAGAGGGAAGAGTCTGACTCTGTCTCTCTCTCTTTCTCTCTCTCCCTCTTTCCCTGTCTCTTGTCTTGTGCTGGTGATTTCATTTTTTACTCTTGCCGTTCTTTGCTGACTTCAGAACTCTTTGGCCTTCCCTTATGACTGAGATCCAGGGTCTGCTGGACTGTTCAGCTTCTGAACTGAAAAGTTATGGACAGCTATTGTTAGACAACTCAGATTTTATCTCGTAAGTCAGTCCAATAAGTTCCTTTCATATATATATAATCCATTTTATCGGTTCTGTTCCTCCAGAGAACCCTGAAGAATACTTTCATTGTGCTTTCTTCTTTTGCTTCTCTAAAGTATAAAAGATGTTAGTAAATCAATGTATTGTCTTTCAGAGGTCATATATGTGAATTTTAATGAGGATAGAGTATTTAACCCAAAGGAGTAAATCTTTTTTAAAAATTTCATTTTATTCATTGACATACTATACAATGAATTTAAACAACTTTCAATCCCATATTACTTAATCCCATCCCTTTTCCTTATCTCATGGGACACCTTCTTTTCAACTAACTAGTATGTGCCTGGACATTTGTTGGAGCGTGGATAGATGATATAACAGTGAATATACCACTGAAGAAAGTAGCTCCCCTATCCACTGGGAACATTCATCCTCACATAGTAGTGGTATCTCACAAATTCTTCCCTTTCCATTATGAATTGCTAACAGTCTAAATCTTGAGCAGGTTTTGTTGAGGTAAACACAGCTGCCATGAAATAATGAGAGCAACAGCTTTCGTCACTTCCGGAAGATACTATTTGGTAGCACACATTCCCCATCCTCTGGCTCCTACATTCTTACCATCCCTTCTTCTGTTATGATTCCTGAGATGTGTGTGTGTGTGTGTGTGTGTGTGTGTGTGTGTGTGTGTGTGTGAGAGAGAGAGAGAGAGAGAGAGAGATTGAGAGATAGATAGATGTACTGTATAGGGCCTAGTACTTCATGGTACTTAGTCTCTGATTTTGTCCAGTTGTGATTAGGAGTAAAAATCTTATAAGGGGAATTTCAGCCTTTGTGACATACCAGTAGGGGAAATATTGGGGGGGGGAATGTGTTTTGCAGAAAGACTCAAATCAATTCAATAGATCATTAGCTCTAATTTATGCTATTCCATAAATGGCCTATGTTATTTCTAGGATCTGCTGTGCTGTAGAGTCCACAGAATTCTGTCAAGTATAATGCACTCAAATGCTGTTGTTAGAAAGCAAGAGACCATTTAATATACAGTTCTGGATTAATTTAGTAAGGGTAGAATAGCAAATATGAAATGTTACCACTGCATGTGAGTATATTATCAGACGTGGTCTTAGTTACACACACACACATAGACACACACACACACACACACACACACACACACACACGTAGCTTATATAACTAAGACCATGTCTTGATAATATGTAACTAAGACCATATATATATACACACACACATACCTAGTATAGTTTTCTGTCTATAAATTTATATATGAAAATAAATATCACTAAAAATGTTACTAAAACCCTCAGAACCAATTGATGATGCCTACTTCCATTTATAACTGGGTCTGGTGATAAGGAATAAATGTGACTTGACCCTTGCATACCACAGCCTCACGGGAGGTTCAATTTTTCAGAACTGAAGACCCAGACCAAAAGGGGACCTTATGGCATGAAGCATCACAAACCAGATTCTAGAAGGGAAGAAGGCCACATCCTGATGCCAGGAAACTCTCACAGAATAAAGAAAGGGAGCTCATTTTACCTAGACTTGTATGTTCCTTGATCTGCTACCATCTGGTTGAGTGACCTTGCTGAACATATTCAGCCTCTACTTATATCACCAGCTACTCAGATGATTCCTGAAAGCCTGTTCTAAACCAGATGTTTCTTTGGAGCAGTAATATTAATTTAACTGTGGTCAATCCTGTTTTGAAAACAACTTAAGCCAAACAATTTTGGAGAAGGCACAGGGTAAGGAACTTAGAGCCCTTAATTTACTTTTTTTCCATGTCTGATAGAGATATAAAACTGCTTCTTGGTAAAATTTTGATTCCGAGTGGCTGGAGAGATGTCTCATTGGATAAACTGCTCACTCTGCATGTATGAGTAACATGTATGAGTGCTAGAATTCAAATCCTCAGCATCCATGTAAATGCCAAGTGGGCCTGGCAACCTCCTGCTATCCCAATACTCTCATAGGATTCCTGGAGCAAAGTTGGATAGTAACTTGACTATTGAAATTTGTGACTCTGGGTTCGAATGAAGGAGCTTGCATGCTCAGTGTATATGATGGAAGACCATAAAAGAGGATGCCCAATATCTATCTGCAGTTTCCACATACATATGCCCCTGTGTACCACACATGGATGCTCACATGCATGGGAACACATTTGCACAAACGCACACACAAAAATCTGCCCACCATACACCTACCACATATATATGCACACCACATATAAATATGCCATACACACAGACCACATAGCACAGATGCCAAACACACACCCGACACACCTACCTGCATGCATGCTCATGCCATATAGTACGCACATGTACACAAAACACACGCGCACACAAAAACACCACATACTAGCTTTCAACCCGACCCCCACAGACTTTGGCTTTAACTGCAAATGCCATGTGGTCCTATCTGAATGAGTTAATTTATTACTTGGTAAAAATCAGATCTAAGATCCCAAATTTCACAATCAGATATTGCTTATTTATAAGCATATTTTTATAATTGTGTAATTTGTTTGCAAAAAATAGTAGAAATATTAGGAAATAAAAATTACTCAAAGTTTTTTTTGTGTGTGTGTGTGTGCGTGTATATGTGTGCATGTATGTGTGTGTGTGTGTGTGTGTGTGTGTGTGTGTGTGTAGAAGAAGGCACTGTTTGTGTCTGTGAGGACCCAGAGGTGACTTTGGGAATCATCATGGATTGTTCTACCTCCCTGTTGCTTTGCTCTAGGATTTCCCAAGCCCTATCTTCTAGGACATGAAGTTCCAGGTTGTGGCCATTTCTGTCTGGCATTTTTATATGGGATTTGGGATCTGGGATCTGAATTCAGGTCTTTCTGCTTACAAGGCAAAGACTTAACCCATGAATCATCTTTCCAGTCCCTTAAAGTTCTTTAGCACAGAGACACTGCTATTAAAATTTTGGTGTATTTCTTTTCCTTGCTAATTCTATGCATTAAGAACTTGATTACTTTATAATATACAGATCATGGCATATGTTTCAAATTCTATTATTTTTAATCAGAAATGCCTTCTTATTTTATTAGACACTATTTGAGACTATGTCATTTAGAGTTTCACAAAATTTCACAGTATGTCTGTACTATAATTTATTTAAATAAGTCTTTATAGTGATGGCTCAAATTACCTTGGTTTGCCATGCAACTGACTTTTGCTAGTGTGCTCTGAAATCTTATGAGATGCCTTTAATAGCATATTGTGGCAGTTAATGTTACATGTCAATTTGTCTAGGCTGTGGTACCCAGTTGTTTTCTTCAAGCTCCGATCCTGATGTTGCTGTGAAGGTATATTGTAGATGTGATCAACATTCACAATTGACTTTAAGTAAAAGAGATTGTTTGTGGGCTTTCTTGAAAACATTATATATATTAAAAAAACCTTAAGTTTTTTTTTTCTGGAGAAGAAAGAAATCTCCTACAAGACTGTAACATAGAAATTCTGCATAAATGTCTAGTCTGCCCCCTTCCTGGTATTCTTTTTTAAGTTTTGGACTTGGAATTGTAGCATCATGTCTCCCTTGAGTTTCCAGACTGCATTCCTGCCCTGTAAATTTCAATCGTGACGGCTTCCACAGTGGCCTAAGCCAATCACTTGAACTATAACTTCTTGGCTCTATTCCTCTGGAGAACCTTGGAGTACATCTAAGAAATTGATTACCATATTTGTGTTTGAGATTGTCACCAGAATCCCTTTCTCCTTCATATCCATCAGATACCCCACAAACAATGTGATAAAACGTTTTCTTAAAAGTTGGTAAGAATGTATTTGCTTGTTGGCTTGTAGGGTATTTCCTGATCTGTCGCGGTGAGAAACAATCCACCATCTGACTTCCCTTTTCATGCAGTTGACGACAGCATGAAACTTCACCATAATGGCTATGTGGGCAGAATTTTGACACATATCTTAATCCAATTTACCACCTCCTTTATATTACCCCTTTCCTCTTATCTGCAAGAAAAGATAAAGGACAAAGTATAAGGAGCTCCTTCTTTTTGGTTTCTTACCTTTGATTTTAGGGTGGCTGTTTCCCTCTTCTCTTTGGATGAGCAAACATTATTTTTTTCTTTCCCTGTGTCTTAAAATTGTGAGAAAAAAATCATGAAACCAAATCTATTCTCTTTTCTTGTGTTCCTATGTGAATGTTCTATATGCTGCCATTGCAATGGTGCATCAGATACAGGTGACAACTTGACAACTGAAGGTTGAGTTCTGGACACATCTATAAGAATATGTAGTTAAGGCACGTCCTGGGAAAGCCTGTGAATTTATTTAGTGCAAGTATGAGGACTCAGCTCATGCGCAGGACCATTCTATGGCATGGTAGTTAAGATAGAGCTGGTTCAATAGTTTGGCACACTTGGGTATATCTTGTCAGACTCACAGACTGGCCAGTGAGATTTGCCTCTTTCTCAGCAATTCCTGTAGATATGGCATGACTAGTTCCTTCGGCCCCTGATGTTTATATGAGCTTTCCTGCCAAGATGGACTATGAACTACAACCAGAATCACAAGCTGAAATAAGCCCCTTCTTCCCTTAGGTTGTTTTGGTCTTGTATTCACCAGCAACACGAAGGAAACTGGAACAAATGGCTTCCTGCTGACTTGGGTCCCCGGGGGCCAACCTTTGACTCACTCTGTGGGAAAGGTTTGTGCACCAGTTCTCACGTGTTTGAAGTTGGCTAGACTTGCTCTGTGGATAGCCTATAGACTAGAAAGCAGGGCACTGGGTGAGCTTAATGACCCAATTAGTTGTGTTATTGGAAAGTTTTGCTCAAGAATTTTTTCCCAGTGCAATCCTTATTATTTCAATTTGACAGCCCATATCAAGAAAACTCATTTTGTTGTATCAAAATTCTCTGCCTAAAACCTTAGCTCAGTGATAGCCATTGACAATCTAGTCAGATTCATGTGACATAAAAGTCACCTCAAAGATGGAAAATTCATAGACACACATCAGTAACTCTCAAACTCAGGTCCACAAAATAGCAGCCAACTGTAGGTCCATGCTTTGCTTCCAGTAGATGCTTTTGATATGTAGTTACATTAAACTTACATGGAAAACACAAATATCTAAGGTAAAACAGAGACTGTTTACTTGTTCAGGAATATTTTATCCTTTGATGAAAAGAGGATGTGGCAACTTGATGCGTTTCAAATCCCAGAAGGGAATGCAAACCAGGAAGCCCATAAAGAGCTATGGGATAGAGTCACCTCCGAAGAATGAGGGATGTGGTTAATAGAGTGCGAGAAAGCAGGAATCTTTCATTTTCTTCTCTTGGGAATACAAAGGGGGACACCATTTAGTGTCTTTTGTAAATCTGTCCCTGTCTCCATTGTTTGTTCTTCCAAATGGCCATTGTCCCAAAGGGAAAACATAGTTAGAGTCCTAGAATTGGATTTAGTCTTAAAATTTCTCTAAATATCACTTGTCTGATGTTTCTTTAATATGGAGATCAGAACCAAACATGAAATTAGCTTCTTTGGAACATTCGCTTTGAACTTGACATTCCTGCTACTGAGGAGATGATCTTTTGAACTGATGCCTTGCTACATCGACAGTGTGTTCAGAACTTGGAGATGGGCCAGCCCCACTTACCCTTCTTTATTTAGCTTGCTCAATATTATTGGCAGGTTGCTTCCACCAAAACTCATATGTTCTGAAGGTTTTTTGACAACTTCAAGTAGATTCAATATCTTTCATGGGAGGTTGTGCTAACTGGGTAGAAAAAAACCCTGAATTGCCAATTATAATAGCAGCAGCAGAAGTTGAGTCGCTTTTGTTTCACCAGACATATAAAGGAATAAACAATATATAGGACCTCTGATGTAGCTTCTGAAGTAAAACATGATTCAGTAACTCCAGATTAAATAGTATATTTTCTGAACAACCTTGGAAGAATCCCTGGTAGCATTTCAGTTTGCTCTAGTTTTATAATTTGAAGGCCATCATTATCATACTCCCCTTTAAAAAGGAGAATTTAGCTTTGGAATGAACATGACCCCCCATTTTAGCAAGAGGAAGAAAGCAATCAAATTTGTACCATTCTTTTCTGTAGTTTCTGGGATCTCAGGATAATTGGTGGAATAACTCTCTAAGTTAAACTATTAGATGCATTCAGAATATAAAGACTGAAAAATATGTGGATGTTAACTTCATTTTGGTAATGTCATGTATTGATGAGCCAAAAATTACAATGAGCAATATTTCTTCTTTTTTCTATAATGTGAAAAGTTCTTTCTTTAATTGTTTCTTTGTTTTTTGTTTCTTTGTTTCTTTTTTTTGTTTGTTTGTTTGTTTCTTTCTTTCTCTCTCTTTCTTTTTTCTTTTTTTCTGTTTCTTCTTTCTTTGTTTGTTTCTTTGTTTCTTTCTTTTTTTCTCTCTCTCTTTCTTTCTCTTTCTTCTCTTTCTTTCTCTTTCTTTCTTTCTTTCTTTCTTTCTTTCTTTCTTTCTTTCTTTCTTTCTTTCTTTCTTTCTTTCTTTCTTTCTTTCTTTCTTTCTTTCTTTTTTCTTTCTTTCTCTTTCCTCCCTCCCTCTCTCCCTCCCTCCCTTCCTTCCTTCTTTCCTTCCTTCTTTCTTCTCTCTTTCTCTCTTTCTTTTAGCACCATTAGATATTGGAAATAACCTTCCAGTTTCTACAACAAAAATCTATTTTATGGACTAGGGACATAAAGTGCTTGCCACACAAGTAGGGTAACTGGAGTTTAAGATTCCCAGAATGTCTCACTTCCTGGTCACTTGGGACTGAACAGGTTTGAGCTCACCAATCAGGGAGGATACAGGACTGGCTGATAGATGGTAACCATCTCCTCTTATATTAAGATCTTCATTTAAACTGTCTTTTATCTTTGGCTGTGAGATGGCCTTTGATACCAATTGGGACACAGAAAAAGGCAGTGCATAAACAGCAAAACTAAAAACAACAAACTGTAATTCAGAACACCAAAGGACACCCTACATTAATCACCTGGAACCAGGCCAGCCAAATCTTTCCCCATCCTAAAGCTCAGGGAATCTTGTGGAAGAGGCAGTGGTAAGATTGTAAGAGCCTAAAGATGGGGAGAACCAATGATATGCAAGATTCTCCACATAAATTAGGGCTGTAGTAGCCAGGATTGGACTTTGCCTGACCTGCACAATGACTGACATGTTAATGACCCCCCCCCCAGAAAAAAAAAAGTCTAGCATGGATTACAGGGGAGAAGGCTTCAGATAGTAGGATCCTTAGAGGCAAGGGTTTAAAAAGTCATAATATATAGAGTTCCCATGCTGATGGGGAGTCCAGGAAGGGGCCCTGGGTTATGCCACTGAGTCCTGAACCCTCACTAGAGTGGAGGACTTAGAGGGATATTTGGTACCCACATTAACAGATGCTCCAGGGGATGGGAGAAAGATGAAAACACCAGGAGATGGGGAGGAAAGGGGAGGGGTGAAAGAAAGGGAGGAAGGGGGGAAAGTGCAATGGGAGACAGGGGAAGAGAGAGGGGAGGGAGGGGATGGGGGTACCTATTAAGCTTGTATGATTAGGAAAATGTGGGAGAAAAAAAGTTCCTAGAATGCATGTAAATACGAGTGGCAGTGGCAACTGCTCTATAATTCTAGCACTAGGAAGGTGGAGACAGAAGCTTCCCAAAGCAAGCTGACTCCAAAGACTAACCATGTAGGAGATCTATGAGTACAATGGAAAGATCCTGAATATGATGGCAAGTGATTGAGAAAGATTCCTGGCATCAGCTTTGGACCTCTACATACATGCATACACACGTGTGCATATACCTGCACAACAACATTTGCTCACACAATACATATACACATATCTGAAAACAATTTGATTGTATGAGATTGTATGGATTTAATTATGCATTTTGGATGTTATTTGTAATGTGGCTATTCATGTATTTTTTTTTAAGACAAGAACAAATCTTTTAGAGTTAACTATAAAAAATTGATAGTAAACCACCATCTAAACATTTATTTAATCCTAAAATAAGAAAAGCTTTCAGAGCTCAACCAAGACACCCTATTACAATGGAAGACTAATGAGGCGGAAAACCACAACTGGCCAAAGTGCATGATGTGGAGACTATGGAATGCTCAGCCCTAATCATGCCATCAAAATCTTTCCCTACACCAAAGCTCAGGGAACCTTGCAGAAGAGGGGACAATAAGATTGTATGAGCTTCAAGGTGGGGTGGTGTACTTCTGACCAACATAGTCCAGAGCTACTGTATTCAAGAACTCACTGTGATGGGAGCTTCTACCGCCAGATGTACACAATGGCCAACATTTCCCCAAGGGCTAGCAAGGATCTCAGGAGAAACAACTACAATCAGAAAATATCTCTGGGGACAGGTACTGGACAAGGAAAGTGATACCTCTCTTCTTATTGCTTTGCTCACTGAAGAACCACATATACTATAACAGATATGTGACTTTCTTACTAACATAGGCACCCCCAAAGGGGTCCTTGTGATCCATATATGCAGGAAGATAGAGGGATAGGAGAGACACGGCTGGGCTGAAGAGGGGCGGAGAAGATGGGAAAAGATGGAAGAAGAGGAGGTAGGTCAGGAGGAGTGGGTACAGTAAAATAATTCATTTTGTTTGCACATGAAAAGTTATCAATGAAAAATTTTAAAAAATATGAAAGAGAGAGAAAAAGTACCCAAGTGGAGGCAAGAACATGCACATGGGTGCATGTGTGAAGATCAGAGAACAATTTTCAGAAGTAAGTTCTTTTCTTTCACCTTATGGACTCTGAGGATTGAACTTACATTGCCAGGCGTATACACAGCATCTTTGCCTTCTGAGCCAACTTGCTGATCCTGTAGTCATTTTTAAAAATAAACATGGCATATGGTGTTATATGCCTGCTTTTATGTTTTATTCTGTCCTCAAGATTAAAGCAGTGTGTGTTTGTGTGTGAGGAGTGAAAATACTGCAGAGCCTTGTTAAGATAGAAGCACTAGGTATAAAGTTGAGACTATGGAAAGTTCCCTAACTCAGAAAGGGTACAAGGAAGATGGAGTAGCAAATGACACAAAAATGGCTTAGCATGTTGCTATGTGGGAACTGAACTGAGAAAAGGCAAGTAGAACCACTGAGCTCAGTTGTTTGAGTTCAGCCATCCATGGTTTACTGGTCTTAGGCAAAACACCATCAAACATGGAATGTGTTTTCCCCTCTTATCATTTAGAATAGAAATCGGGGGTAATT
The DNA here is from genome assembly GCA_023101885.1 of Typhlomys cinereus. Taxonomy (NCBI): domain Eukaryota; kingdom Metazoa; phylum Chordata; class Mammalia; order Rodentia; family Platacanthomyidae; genus Typhlomys; species Typhlomys cinereus. The sequence continues at coordinate 3,777,585 of JALPQD010000050.1, read as the reverse complement.
TTTGTTGAGAAGTTGATTTTTCCTTAAAGTTATATTCATCCTCTTAGTCCTCATCTGTAAGATTTTATTGTGTGGCACAATGAATGAGGAGGGAATTCAGATGACCCTGGCACTCACAGAGTGAAAATTGATCATCAAAGCTGGTCAGAGGAAGGGGTCTCTCATGCACCAGTTGGTATCCATTGAAAGATTGCCTATACTGCATTTCCCATAGACATTTCCCATATAGGTGTACAAGGAGGGGTACCAGGGTAGGAAGGAAGCTTGTCAGGGATAAGTTTACTATTGGGAGAAGAGACAATGAGATAGGATAATGGGGGAGCAATAAAATACCATTGTTATTAGAACTAATTTAAATAAAAATGTGAAAATATTTGTTTTATGAATCTATGTATATAGTATTTTCTTAATTTAGAGGTAATTTATGTTTCATTAATCCATCTGATTACATGTGTGATCAATGAGTCACAAAATCCTAATTAGTGATTGGAAAGAAAAGACAAAAGCCACAAATCTTCCTTGTTGAGGCTAACATGTTATAGCTTATTGATAGTTATCTTTCAAGAATCATTGTTTTACCAATAACGGTGTTGGAGAGGATATAGGAAAAGGAAACTTAATACACAGCCAGGGGATGGAAATTAATTCAGCCTTCTCAGAATTCACTATGAAGGATCATCAAAGACTTAAAAAATAGGAATACTGCATGACCCAGCTACTCCACTCTTGGGTATATATATATATATATATATATGAAGATTCTACATAGGCATATCCCAGAGATTCCTGCACATTCATATTTATTATGGTCAGCTTATGGAATCAGCCTAGGTGTCCATCAGCAAATGAATGGATAAAGAAAATGTGTCATTTGTACATAATGGATTCTTATTCAGATTTAAATAATAATGATATGTCATTTGCAGGAAAATGAAGATGGCACTAAGTGAAATAGTCTCAGCAAGGAAAAATATCACTTGTCATCTCTCATATGTGGAATATCTGTCTGTCTATCAGTTATCTATCTTTATTATTGATGGACACTGTTATTGAAAAATTGCATGAAAACAAAAGGGTTAAGGAGACCAGAAAGAAATGGAAAAGAAATGAGAATGAGGGTAAAAATGTGGATGATTATACAACATATATGAGAATCCAAATATCAAAACCCATTATTTTGTATACTAAATAAAAAGCATTAATATTTATCAAAAAAGCAGATAATGAAAGCCTGCTCAAAAGTGATGGAATTGTATTTGTTTTTAAATTTATCCTTAACTGTGTTCTCTTTCATATGCTGAAGCTAGATTTTTCAAAATGGCATAAAAGTAGAAGGGGAGCTATTTTGGAAAATCATAGGGCCAACAGGAAGGCAAGAGAGGAAGAGGAACAAATATGGTTAAAGTACATTCTGTACATTATGAAAAATCTCTGATGAGATTCATTCTTTTGTACAATTAATATGCGCTAATAAAATGTCTAAAAACAGAATTGCTTTGCATTAATCTTTTCATTGGCAATTAGCATTTATTGAGTGTTTACTATGTGTTAGGCATACTATAAACATTGCTTTATGAAATCATTATAGTTCATGGAAGCTCATGGAGTTTAGATAAAGTGCCAGAGGCCACAAAGCAAGTCAGAGGCAGAGATGTGTGGTGCCCAGATGCAGGCTGTCAGCTCCAATCCCTGCTCATAATGTCATAGCATGTTCTGGCTACGAGTTTTTAATGTAGACATATTCTTGAAATTATCATTTGTTCTTTCGAAGATGCAGGTCAGCATTAGTGTTAAAATAAACCATACATTTCCTGATGTCTTTCTTGAGTGTTGCCTGTGTCCCACAAAACTGTCTTCTTGGAGAATTCCTGAGAATTATTTTGGAGTTCTTGAGTGTGTGCGTCACCTCTGCTTTCTTTCTGACTTTCCGATATTTCTGGGAGGAGTGAAAACATCAGAGTGACATGCACGTAGGGCAGAGGAAGTCTAGAACCGTCTGTCCCATCCCCTTCTCCTTGTTGGCTTGCACAGCGTTCCCTAAATCCAGAGGACACAGAATATTTTGAGAAGAGTAATGATGTCATTTCACAGCGTCACAGACAGAATGAGAATCCTGCTGCATCCTGACCACAGCACCAACACAAACCCTGAAAATTACCCACAAGGAAAAGGGCACCAGAACAAAATTCTTTTTTTTATGAAGAGATATTAAATTGGAACAGAAGTTTGTGCGAAAGAAAAATCTATGGCAATATGACAGGTATATACTTTAGGATTTGAAGATATCACGAATTAGCCAATTTTTATGGTTTGGTACATTTTCTGAGTCTGGATAGATGTAACAGGGAAATTTTTCATGCAATACATGCACTCTGTCCTCCCCTCATTTCTCTCATTCCTGCTCTGTTCCATTCCTTTCACATTAGGAAACTACTACATATGCATCTGTATAAGGAGCTGGGAAGATAAAGAAAAGCCAGATAGGGATGTTATGATATTAATAATCATTTAGGTTGTTTTTTGATTAATATATTAACGAAACAAATTTGAAACAGGACAAATGTAAATATGATGCCAGATGAGTTTGATATTCATTTTTTAAACTTATAGAATGGACTTTTGCTTAGGGACACTAGGAACTGGGCTGTGCAAATTCTGAGGATTTGCCTGTAGTTGGCCTCACCCAACTGAAAGTTTGGTAGAGGACAGGGACTTCCAGTCAGGCATTTTCAGTGCTTAATCATACTCTCTGACAAATAATTTTTGATGCCTGATAAAATGCCAAACAGTTAAGGTGGAAAGGCCCCATTTAGTAGGAATTTTAAAGATTGGATTTAAATACAGGGCGAGTGAAGTAGTAGCTGACTTTGAATAAGAAGAGACTGATTTGAGAGTAGAAACAATTTCGTAGCAAGAACTCTAACTAGCTGTCATAATTTGATACAGGTGTCAACTTGGCAGTTGAGGGCTTGAACTCTGGCACATTTGTGAAAAATTGGTAGTTTAGTTGGTAGTTGAGTTAAGCTCAAGCAAGCCTGCAGGAGATTTTCTGAGCTATGGGAAGGGCCCAGCACATCTTGCGTGGGGTAGTCCCTGGGGAGGCAAATCACATGGAGAGAACTGGTTAAGGAAGTTGACATTCTTCAGTATACTTGGCCAAACATGTTGGTTTGACAAGTGAGGATCATCCCTCTCTCAGTCCTGTGAATATGCTGTGGCTATTTACTGGTGTTGAAATGTGCTTTCTGGCCAAGCTGGACTAAGAACTGTGACTAGATAATTGCAAGCCAAAATAAAACCCTTTATTTCCTTAAGCTGTTTGTGAGTTTATCAGCAACAATGCAGAGTAACTGCAGCACTAACCTTACACAGTATTTATTCTGTGCCAGGCTCTATTCTGAAAATTGATCAAATTTGATTAACTCAAGAGTTCCTTGTAACATCCTTGTAAAGATGGGTATTGTTGCCATTTTATATAAAAGCAAATTGAAGCACAGGTAGGTTAAATGATTTGCCCAAAGCCCACAGCTAGGAAGAGGTCAATCTGAAATGAAACCCTGGGTAGTCCAGCTTCTGAATCTATGCTGCTTATTAACCTTCTTATAAGCAAAGTCAAGACAGGAAAAAGCTGAGAGCTAGCAAATTGCAAGAAATTGGGTCTGACATGAGAATGAAGGGCAGTGTGGGGGAACTGCAGGAAATAAATTAGACAGGTAGTTGGAGGGGGCTTGATATGAATGGCACTGAGAGAATATGAGTTTGAATTTCCACTAGCAGATAAAGGGGAGCCACTGAAGGTTTCAGAGTGGGAAGTGCTGTGATCTGAGCTGGACTGCAGAAGATTCTGGCAGAAACATTGTAAAATGCTGAGAGATAAGGCAGGGAGAGAAGTTAGAGGCTGACTGTGACACTATGTGGGAAGAAGCCCTGGGACAGTAATGAGTTATTTTAAAAGGGGAGTAGGGAGGTCAGAGCTTAAGAACTTGCTAGAACGCTGAGAACATGTGCTAACCTTTGACCTGAAGTGGTCACAAAGGGTTAAGGGAATAAGTCTTCTATGGAAATTTCTTGGACATTAGCATTTTCCACTTTTCTTCAGTTGTATTGAATGTCCTTGTGATGGGAGAAAAAGAACAAACATCAAAAGTACCTTTTAACTTCACAATTCTTTCTAAATTTCTTTAAACTTATAGGCTATACTGCTGATTTGCAGACTTCAAAGTACACAGAAGGATCAGGGTCAGATTGAAAAATTATTTCTTACAGCGTGATAAAATATGCATGTGAATCCCATGACCTGCCACTGAAATTATTTATGTGCTAATGTAACTTTGTAACATTAATTGCATGGCTTAGTCCCTTCCTTGGTAGCTTTTCCACTGAATGCTCTGGTAAATACATTTTATTCTTATTATTTATGCTGTATTTTTCAGATTCCACATGTTGTTTATGGACTCAATTTTTGGAGTATATTGGCAAGAATATTAACTGGGGTTGTTGGCAATTTAGTATCCAACTTGATTTCACTTAAGAGGTGGAGGAAGGGAGGGGACCAGTGTACCTATTAAGTTTGTATGAGTGGAAATAATAATAATAAAAAAATGTAAAAAAATTTTTTTTAGTCTTTGCTACCTAACGAGAATAGTATGTTAATACATATTTGTGACAATTTTTCTCACAAATGATACTCTAGTATTTACATTATTTTCATATGTATGAGTGCTCCTCTTCTTCAGTCAATAAGGGAGAAAAAGATTAAAAAAATAATAATGGAAATGTCTCCAAAAAACTCTCTACATTTTCCTGTTTTGTATATACTTGTATACATTGTGATTTTCATTATTAATATTAGATTCCCTATGCCTTTGTGGATTAAGGTTTTATTCCTTTTGTGCGGGGGAGAAGTGAGTAGGTGCATACATGTTTGGTATTCGTGTGAGTACATGAGCAGGTGTGTATGTGGACGTTAGACGTCAACCGCAGATGCTATTCTTTTATTCCTTGGTTCTATCCAGTCTTCTTTTTAGAGACAAGGTTTTTCATTGGCCTGGGGCTTGTCATTTACACTTGGCTGAAAATCTGCCCATCTCTATTTCCCCAGCACTGGGATTACAGAACATGCTACCATGCTGGATATTTTACACAATAGGTTCAGGGGATGACACTCAGGTCTCCATGCTTGCACTGTGTTCAAAGTCTTAAGGCTCTTGTCCCTGAACCAACCTGACTCAAAGAAAGCATTTTACTGACAGAGCTACCTCCCAGCCCCTAATTTTTTGTTCTTTTTAAAAATTTTGTGTGTGTGTGTGTGTGTGCGCGTGTGGGCGCGTGGGTGTGTATGTGTGTATAGGATGGCATGTTGGGTGTGTTCATGTGCCTATGGTGGCCAAAGGGGAACTTCTGGAATCACTATGGATTGCTCTATCTCCTTATTGCTTTCCCGTGGGGTTTCCCAGGCTTTGCCCTCTAGGGCTGGAAATATAAGTTTCTGTGAGACTTTTTATGAGGGATCTGGGAGCTAAACTTGGGCCCTTTTGCTTTCAAGGCAAAGGCTTAACATCTAAGCCATCTATCCAGTCCCTAAAGTTTCACTTTCATTGGAATTGATATTGTACAGAAGGCTGTAGATAGCCTCGGATACTAGTCAGCTGAAATTTTCCTCTTAATCTTAAATGTTGATTTTTAAAAGTTCTTAAGGCAGTGAGCTGTATTTAGTTTCTGATTATGTGGTGTATACACAATTTTTTTTTAATGATCTTGATTTTTCCAGAGGTTTAAGGCAGTTCACAATAATGTTAAGAAGACAGGCCGAGGTTTTCATAGGGTTACTTGGAATGTTGTGAATCACTGCGGGATCTTTTCAATGGACAGCTTATGGCCAGGAAATCTGAGGCAACCTGGAATCTTGCATTTCTAATCAGCTATGGACCACATTGTGAGTAGTCTATTGCAAACTCTTGGGTGCATAACTTAGCCCTACATACCACAAAGAGCTTTACAAGATTAAGTGAGAAAATGTCTGCAAAAAGACTGACTCATGAAAAATGTTCATTAAAGTAAAAAACAATTGTTATTTAAGATTCGTCCATCTAAGTAGAATATCATTTTAATAGCATGTGGAGAAGTCAAAATTAATGCATGGTGACTGAATCTGGTTTAGGAATCACAGTCTTTGGTTGAAATCTAGTTCTCTTTTGTGTATTGCTGTGTGACTACAAATGAGTCTTATCATCTCCTTTTGACAGATTTCATTTGCAGAGCAAGGTGATTGAATTAGAGATCTATGAGATTTTTTCAATTTTGACTTGTGCATCAATTGCCGTTCAATAAGGTACACTTAGTCTTTTAAAAGTTTGAGATAATTTGAGACACATTATTCTATGATTCTTCTGCCTACAGATTCATTTGATTTACATTTAATTTAGAAGATCCCTAATCATTTCTCTCCGTTTCCTGTGTATTGGTCACTGTTTTGACAAGAAATTCAGGAGGTCTGTTAGGGTTACAACATGAAGCAATAGGCAATTGTGAAGTATCAAACAAACAAACAAAAAACAACTCAGCATATTCAAAAAATTAGATTCTATCATAGCTACAAATAAAAGTTGCCCTAGGATGCATCATAAATGAGCATATTTTCATTAATATGACATCTTAGAAACCATTCAAAATGCTTCTCCAGTTGTTTGGATAATTGTCTAAAACTTGCCTTCAAAATTCACTCTTAGAAAAAAGCATCCCCAAACATTCCAATCCTAACTCCCAGCATGGTTTGAAAATTACATTAAATTATTTAACATGCTTGAGGTATTGAGTATAAATGATATCACCAAAGGGAAAAGATCCTTATTAAGAAAATAAATTGCAACATAAACAGGCGTTTTTGGAAAAACATCTATTATTATACAAGATTTGTTAGTCATCAAAACTTTTTGTAGTTGCATTATCAGCTGTAGGGTATGAACATGACTTTGTTGTAAAGAATAAATAGGAATTTGAAAATGGGAGATAGGTGAGTTAGCTTTTATTAATATGGAAATATTCCTGTCCATTTCTGAAAGGTTTTGAAGTAGCTGGAAGCTTTGTTAAGAATGCAGCACTGATAAAGAAACCGTAAGATGCCTCAGTCACACACTGCCATAGGAATGTAAATTCATGCTTCCTTTCTGAGGAACTATTTGGAAATGCATCTCCAGGTTTCTTCCAGCTTTCCTGAGGTAAAACTGACAATAACTTCGTAGTTTTATGATGTGCAATATGATTATTTGATAAACATATCAAAGAGAGATTACCTATCACAATCAAGCTAATTAACACATTCATTACTTCATACACTAACATTTTTGTGCACTTAAAAATACTATCGGGGATAGAGAGGTGGCTCAGGGGTTAAGCCTCTACCTTGCAGGCGGAAGGTCCTGAGTTCGGATCCTAGACCCCATGTATAGACGCCGGCGGAAGCGGGAGCAGCCTGCGTTTCTGGTCCTGGTAGGGCGGAGCCTGGGAATCCCCAGGCAGAGTAAACAAGGAGGAGGTGGAGGCATTCATGGTGGTTCCCGAATTCGCCTGTGGTTCTACACACACACACACACACACACACACACACACACACACACACACACACACGCACAATTGAATAAATTTAAAAAATACTATCTACTTTCGGGAAATTTCAAGCACATAATAAATACTATCATGCTGGATACTCTGTCTCTAGGATATATTCATCCTATATGTAGAAACTTAAACCTTTTGCCTCGTAATAACACATTTCACCCCATCCCTCTTGGCCCCTATGAACACTAACATTTTGTCTGTCTTACGAGTTTATACTACATATACACAAGTGATCATGCGGTATTTATCTTTTTGTGTCTGACTTTCACTGAGCACATAACTTCTGGGTTTATACATATTATAAAAAATCACAGTCAAGCTAATTAACACATTCATTACTTCATACACTTTTTTCCTAACTAAATAATATTAAAGTGTGTGTGCCTCCACACATCTGTCCATAATGCCTGTGCTAGTGCATTTTGTCCCAAGAAGCATACTAGAGCTCTTTTGCCATACCTTTGACAACATGTGCTATCTTTTATCTTTCTCATAAGAACCATCCTAATGGGCATGAAAATATAGCTTGTAGTTTGGCTTGCACTTCTTTGATGATAAATGGAAATGATCACCTTTTCATAAACCTGTTGGTTATTTCCATTGTTTTAGAAAAATGTCTGTTCAGGCCTTTTCCTATTTTTAATTGGGTTATTTGATTTCTGCCTCAGTTGTATAGGTTCTTCATGAATTCTGGATATTAACTCCTGACTAGATCTATTTCATTCATTCTATAAGTAGTTTTTTTTTTAAGTCTTGCTGATTCCTTCTTTTGCTATTTGAAAGCTTTTTAGTTTGATATACCCTTGCTTATTTTAGAGTGGCTTTGCAGTTCTCACTTTTTGGGTGTTATCTGAAAGTCATTATCCAGACTACCTTAAGGAAATTCCCTTTATTTTCTTCAGAGAAACATCCTAACATCATGATTTAAAATAGCACATTTTGTACTTTAATTCATTTCAAGTTAATTTTTATTGATGGTGTGGGACAAAGGTTTAGTTTCATACTTTTGCATGTGGATATCCAGTTTTCCCCAGCACTGTTTATTGAAGAGATTGTCCTTTTCTAGTGTATGAATACACTAGAACACAAGAGAGGAAAAAAAGTGAGAGGGAGAAGGAGATGGAGAGAGAGGTTAGGGTTTCACTATGTAGTACAAACTGGCCTTGAACTCACTGAGTAGTCTAGACTGGACTCAAATTTGAGATCTTTCTGCTTCAGTCACCAGAGTGCTATAGGAGTATTCCATCACAGCTAGTTTCCATTATATATTCTTGTTGCTCTTGTTGAATTTAGTTCATCATAAATGTGTGAGTTTATTTCTGGATCAACTCTTTGGTTTAATAGAGATACACACACACATAAATGAGTAAGTAAATAAATGTACAAAATAAGTAAATGCAAAGATAGCCAATTCCCAGTGACATTGACTTAAAATTCATAGACTGTCCACATAACAAAGTGATCTACACATTAAAAGCAATCTTGGATTTTTGTGGAATCACAAAAGACTCCAAAGAGTCAAAACAATCTTGAGCTAAAGGGAAGCATCACATTTCCTGGATTCAAACCATACTACAAATTGTACTATAGTATTAAAATAGTGTGATTAAAATATATACACAGTTAAATGTGTCTGTGTGTGGTGGCTGTTAGGTCAGTTGTCTTCTACCATGTGAATTCCTGGGATGGAACTCCTGCCATCAAGCCTGGCAGCAAGTGCCTTTACCTACTTGAAAATATTTGTGTGCATAATTCAACCCCTCTCTAACTTCTATTAATAACTGTTCTATGTTAGGTTGGCTTTTCTATCTTCTACAACCCTCCACTGTCAACAGTAGATATGCATGGCTCCTGCCAAGTACTTGGGAAGCCATCATTGGCTGGATATCTACAGACAGGACTGTTCTGAGGCCTTGACTGAAAGCAGCTGGAATCAAGTGACAAGACCTTGTTAGAGTCTGTAATGGGACCAAGAGCAGTGGGCTTGTCTCCAGGGACAAGGACATGTGTGCTTCTACTAGTCAACTGGGAATGCAGATCTACCTATTCCTAGACTGTGGCTCAAAGAGACTGTGGCCAAGTCACTAAATGTATTGGGAATACATTTGAACTTAAAAACTACATTCAATGGTTACTAATGGAGTAGACACCTGTTCCATTGTTTAGAGAAGTGTAGTTATAGCCTAATGTAGTTGGAGGGTCTAGGGCTTCTAGTTCCTTTGCTTATTTTGGCTCATCGTTTCAAAGTTTCAGTCTGTGATTGCCTGGCTTTATTGTTTTTGGGCCTATCATAAGGCACAATGTCATGATGGGGAGGGCATACTAGAACAAATCTGTTCACTTTATAACAACCAGGAAATAAAGAGGAGACAGACAGACAGACAGACAGACAGACAGACAGACACACACACACACACAGACAGAGAGAGAGAGAGAGAGAGAAAGAGAGAGAGAGAGAGAGAGAGAGAACAGAAAGGGGGGAGAGATCTTAATGCCTCTTTAAGGGAAGACCCTATTGATCTAACCACCTTCCTATGGTACCATAGACCAACAGTTTGGTGACCAAGCCTTTACTGTATGGGCCTTTGGGGGAGCATTTAAAGTTTAAAGCATAATAATGACATTTACATTAATAATCCTGTAGAGGAAAATCTGTGGAGGCAGGAAGGAAAGTAGATTAATTGTTATGGCCAGGGCCTGGAAAGAGCAATGGGAATGAACTACAAATGGACAGGGATCTCACTGTGGCTATGAAAGTTTTCTAAAACTATATTTCAATCATTGTACAGTGTGATGAAAAATCCTTCCAATGTACACTTAAAATTGATCAGTTTTATGATATATAGCTTAATACTTCTTGAAAGTACTTAATGGCATTTGATCAGTAAAAAGCCACATAATAGCAATAAATGAAGAGAATATATATAAAAATGGTGTTTTATGTGTGTATGTGAGAGAATCATGTTTTGATTTATTTTATAATGGAATACATTTTTGGCTTAGCTATATTAAATAATTCTTTAAGAAACGATCAATCTAAATCTGTGGAAAATCTATTCTACTATTTCTGTTATCAAACAAATATTTGCAGTTTTATTTAATGTGATATTTCCTGTATTGCCACTTGAATTATAGAAATTCTGGTACTTATTGTCTCTATTGGATACTTTTTGTTTTGGTGGAGAATATGTCTCTGGGCGTATGGGGGAAGGAGTTTTGTTTGAATAGTGCAGAGTTTTTCAATACTTTTCAGCCCACATGATTCATGATGGAAATTTGCCTTTAGGAAGTGGTTTCTTCATATCTAGAAATCTCTTTGCTCAGTAATTCTTCAGTTTATATTAAGTTAGTTATTAAAAGCAATAACAACCCCTCTCCAAATTAGCTAGTTCATTAGCTAGTTGATGGATAGATTGAATAACCTCGACTCCTGTTGGTAAAACAGAGAAGTAAGAGCATTTGAAGGTCCAGGCAAGAGAGACTGTATGAGAAAATCAGACCAGGATCCTTGTCTTTGAGACACTATGGGGATCTCATCTTACCCAAGGTGGAGTTCTATTCCTCCCCCATACCTTTCTGTTACAATATGGCCAACTAGATGATATCCTCTTCTAGACACTGGTGTTCCCATATCTGTGCCCTGAATGCTGTCCTACAACTTAATAGGAGATGCCAATTTATCCAGCACATGTAGATTTTACTGATGTCCAATATTTGAAACCTTTAAACAGATGCTGTTTTAGCTATCCCTCACTATATATCTAATGATTTTCATCTGGCAGTTCCCATACCTTGATGTCCCTGGCTGAACAATTCTCCCACTATGACTATTAGCAGTTGGTATATACACACCCTTTCTGCTTGAGTGGGATTATTCAAGACTATATTTATTACTCTACTTCTAGTTTTCCTGTGGAATTAAGCCTTGGGTGGTTGCTCTCCATGGTATCTGGTTTAGTAGGTCACTTGCTTATACAGCCTTTCTTCTCCCTTCATTGCCACCTTCATTAAAATCTTATTTTTCAGGATCTGCTTTTGGTGGAATCTAAGTAAAGATCTCCTCAAACTCCCTTTGAAGGCCAAAGTTAAATATTGGGGGAAAAAAGAACTCAGAGTTCTACAGAGAATTATGCTTATAATGGATTACATAGGACCTAAATTGTGATATGAACCTGAGTTTGGTTAATTATAAATTAAATAGTTGGTAATTGACTTTATGGCCTGTTTGGATGTCAAACTTACCATTTATAAAAATTTCTTAAATAGGAAATCTGTTCTAAATGCCAAACAATTTACCTCCTGATTAATCTAGTGTGTATGTTTTTACTGCCTGTGTTATTTTAGTATAATTTTTGGAAGAAAGATCTACTTTTCCAAAAACATCAAAATTAATACAAAAGTTAACACTAGAAACCATAGTTACATTGAAGCTGATAAAATTGAAATATTATTCTGAGAAATAATATACTCAGTTTCTAGATTGACTATCATAAAATAACTCTGATAAGAATTTTCAGATAAAATCTGCTCCTGTCGTATTTTTATGTACTCATTCCATTATCATTAAAGGGATCTTACTGGAAAGCATGAACTAGCCTAGCTTCATGAGTGTAAAAATAGAAGACGTAGTCCTGTTCTTATGAACATGTGATCTGGTAGAAAAGATGACAGAAAAATAGAAAATTACAATATAAGAGGGATGAGTGATGAAATAAACATGAAAAAAACCATGGATGCTGTGAGAGGGGGAGACAAGGATGTTTTCCAGAAAAGACAATGTTGGGATTAAGTTTCAAGGATGCAGGTAATTCAAGGAATTACTCCGCCAGTTTTGGGACATTCTTAGTAAAGGGAAGCAGTGCATTGAAAACACAGTAGTGTAAAACAGACTATGAATCTTTTCCAACGTCTGTTTTCCCTACCTTCATTTTGGGAATCAGCTCTCCAAGCATATACATACTTCATTTGAGACCACATTTTCTAGCTTAGTTTTTTATTCTCCTGCATGTGAAAGGTTCTCACTCTTGTTCAGGTTGGCCAACTCTGTATATCTTAGGTTGGCCTTGAACTCTGGCAGGCCTCAAGCTTGTAATCTCTGCACTATAGATTACCCAAAGCCATCTACAGATTCAGTACATCTCTATCACAATCTAATAAAATTTTAAAAAATTATTTATTTTTAGTATGTCTGTTGTGTGGGCACTGTGTATGCCTGTGGAGGTTCAAGGATGACTTTAGGAATCATCTTGGATTGCTCTACCTCCTGTTTGCATTGCTCTGGGATTTCCTAGGCTCTGCCCTCCAGGGCTGGAAGTGCAGATCATCACCATTTCTGCCTAGCATTTTTATATGTAATTCAGGATCTGAACTTAGGTCTTTTTGCTTGCAAGAAAGAGGCTTTAACCCCTAAACCATCTCTCCATCCCAAATTCTAATAACATTTTTATAGAAGTAGAAGAAACAATTCTTGAACTCTGGCAGGCCTCAAGCTTGTAATCTCCATATGAATTCATATGGAATCACAAAGAACTCTGAACTGACAAGGGCCTTTTAGAAAAAAGAACAAATCTCCTATGGAGAGGAGTATAGAGTGAGGAAAACAGGGAAAAAAATCCTGAGCCGATCCATTTAGAACCCAGGGACAAAATTATACTAGAAGTAATGGGAAAATGTCACTTCCTGATAAAATGTTGGTCAGAGAGGTCTTAAAGACCCCCAAACATTATATGCTTTTGTCATTGCTCTTGGTCGCTCTCCAAAAACTGTCAGTAAGATCTTAGTACTGAAGATGCAACACAAATGGGTCACAGAACATGGACAAAATATATCAATTGGAACTGGGACTGTGGACTTTCTCTTTGCTGGATAGCTTACTCAGTACCAAGGAATACTGTAGAAGCTACTGGGGGAAATAAATAATCACAAGTCCCATCAACAGCATAAGATCTATAAGTTGCAAGATATAATATAAATCACCATGGCAACAAGTGACCACTAGTGTAATAGTGGCATGAGTATCAAGGAGACAACCAACAGCTTTCTGATTGGATTCAAGACCTGTTTGTCATAACACATCCCAGAATAAGAGCCTATAAAGAAAAAGGGAAGGAAAAAATCAATAAGGAAGGCAGCCAATAAACCTATTAGTAGGAAGAGAGTACATCAAATTTCTCTTTAGATAGCTGTTATTATACCCATAGAATGGGAACTTACAGTGGAAACCTTTGGATCTAAAGCTGATGAGTGAAGGGGTAGCCCAAACAGAGGTAACTTGATATACTGAGCACCCACAGGAGTAGACAAGCCAGCGTGAACCCTGGTGTCCACAGAAGCACACAGGTGGAAAGGTGTGAGTGGGAGAGAATGGTGAAGGGAAGGAAGAGGATGGAAGGGAGGGGGGAGGGAAGGAAGCTGGGATGAATACTCAGTATGCTTGTAAAAGTAGAAAAAAAGAACAAATCTAAGAGACATCATATTGCCCAACTTCAAGTTATATGACAAAGCTATAAAAATAGGCATATCTGCAGTGGAAACCTTGGGGACTAGGGCTGGATAAGTGAAGGGGAATGCCCCTATCAGTGGGGTGACCCAAGGAGGGGCCACTTGATATGCACAGAAGCCTGAACCCCAACAAGAGTAGACAAGCCAGAGGGAACCCTGAGGCCTATAGAAATGGACAGGCAGGTAGGAGTGGGATGGATTAATGAAGGGAGAGGAGGGGAGATGAAAAGTAGGGGGAAAGAAGGGAGGCAGTGATAAGTACTCAATATGCTTGTAAAACTAGAAAAAAATTTAAAAAATATTAAATAAAAAGACATATCAACCAATGGACTAGAATAGAGAGGCCAAAAATAAGTTCAAGCATTTATGCTCAATGTCAAGATTGTACCATAGGAAAAGGAGAGTCACATCAATAAATTTTGATGGAAAACCATATATCTACATATAAAAGAATGAAATTGGAGCCTTATCTCAAACTACATACTAAAATCAATCAAATGTCTATGAATCTGAAACCTTGGAACTACCAGTAGAAAACTACATCATTTTCATCTGGGCATTTTTTTTGAGGGGGTAGGTTAGACTCCAAAGATTCAGTGAGCAAACCCAAAAATGGACAAATGGGATTACATCAAAATCAAAAGCCTCTGCACAATAGTGCTTATCTAGGGACTGAATTTGTTTACTGCCCTCAGGGTTTAGTCCCTTGAATGGAGGCACTTCACAGGTAATTGTCAGATTGAAAACCATGTTATACCTCCAAAAGTTAGATTTTACTAGCAAGAATTGAGATGAAGTTTAGATAAACTCTTTGCATGCACAGTGTATAGCTGTGATCTGAATGTATCCCAAAATTCTTTACAGTCCGTGCCTACTTAAGAAGAAGGGGAGGCACTAGGAAAACAGAAACTTCTGAGAAGGACCACACTCTGAGGGAATTACCGGCACATACACACCATATGGGAAGGAAAACAGAAACTGGAAGCCCTGAATTGGAGTCTTGCCTTCTCTTCTCATTATTCATGTGATCTTTGGTAATTCATACAATCTCTCTAGATGGATGTTCCTTCATATATAAAATGTAGCTGAAACAAAACCTGCCTTCATGTCATAAGAATCTTAAGATATGAAAATAGTTTCATGAACTATAAAATACAGTCGATGTACTAATTATTAGAACTATAAAATTATGGTAAGAATCATTTGTTAGAGAAGCATGAAGTCTCCCTGGGGCCAGACTCTTCTGCCCAAAATTCAATTTCTCAATATTTTAAGGAGTGGAGCTGAGTTTGCAACATGATTTTCTCTATGGTCAGCTTTGTTTTTTTGTTTTTTTTTTTTTTTTGTTTAAACTGTATTACTTGGCTTTTAGGGAAGGATTAAGGACTCGTATCAGCACAATCAAAACAATTCCTAGTAGAATTGAGAATTAGAAGAAGCATGATTTAAACCTAAGACAAAAATTATGGGGTGAGGGTTGGGAGACATGACTAAGTCCCTGTTTTTCATGAGAGGTGAACCTAGATGAGTTTATTTCTTAGGATTTCATTGGGTTAGCATCTTGATCCAAATGAGCCCCTGTTTTAAAACATTTGTAGCTCAAAATTTCAAAATATCTGAAGAATAGAATGTTTACCCACATATGTACATTAAAAAAAATCAGACTATCTCAGCTTTGCTGCAGTTTGCAGACTCCTTTGTTATAAGAACTAGCCACTTACTGGGCACCACAAAGTTGCTCTAACTTTAAATTTATGCTTGGAAATGTTAGAAGCTGTGCAACATGATCCGAATGAAAATGCAGTCACAGAGCGTCAAGGAAGTCAATGAAAACAGGATTTTAATATTTTAGAAGCCATTTCCTCTGCTGCATTGGAAATTTAAGTAGAACAAACCAGGGGCACCGAGATTGGAAGCAGAATGTGAAACCTGCCAGGCAGAAAAGCAAGGCACATGCGCCTGGTTTCATAGTCCATTATAAACAGTCATTCACCAACTGCTTGAAGATGGGGTGGCCTCCTTGTCCCTTTTAAATTCAAATTTATTTAGGAACACACAGGTGAAGTTGAAGTTTTAAATTAGGCAATTGGGGTAGTTATTATACTATCAAATGTTTTTGTATTGGACTATATTCTTGGAACATGCCTGGAGCTCTCGGTTTATGTCAAATCACTTTCACGTCCACATCTGTTTTCCATTATAAATCCCCTCTGATTTGATTTTTCCCCCTTCTTGCTCACTTTTTTATTGTGCAACAATTTTTTAATTTGACTTTTTTCCCTCTACCTCTCCCCTTTTAGATGTGTTTAAAATGTAGCTACTATCTGGAAACACCCAAACAGAGAGGAGAGATGCTTAATCCTGAGAGATGGGTAAAATTCCTTTGATTCAGTTAATAGGGCTGTCAGATTGCTAGGTCAAAATGTATAGTTGAAGTCTGACAAAATGCCAACATATGACATCAAGTCATGGGCCAGGAACACTCCTGTTGAGGGGATCCCCCAGTGACATGCTAAGAATGTGTTTGCTGGGGAAGCTTGCTGCCCAGTTCAGATCCCTCCTGGTGATTAATTGCCTGGTGTGTCAGCTTCATGCTTTGAACTTGAAAAGACAGATGTAAATACAAAGCGCATCATGATGAGGATGGTGGTAAAGATGCTAATGACAGGATGATAGATAAGAACCCTAGTCAAATGTGACGTTAAGCACTTTAACAGAAATATATATATATATTTGACATAAGGAAATAGTATTTGAATCTATGTAGGAATCCACTGAGTTTGCTTCCAATATACTACACAACTTTATTCCCAATCATAATGATTTTCAGCTTTTCACACACACACACACACACACACACACACACACACACAGAGTCCACAATCTGTGTTTTATGGGTTCCCAGCTTCGAATCTGTTTTCCCATTTCTTTGACTGCCATTAACAACTGTACAAAAGGATCTATAAAACTGTAGTCTGTAGCTATCCCTGAACGGATTTAATTAGCCCCTCCTTAAAAACAGTTCTTTCTTTTGACTGTATTGTGTAATCACATGCTTTCTCCCCCTCCTCCTGACTTCCAATCAATTTGGATCCTTAGGCTGGTGTAATCCACTGCTGACAGATATATTTAATGAGCCTGGCTTTGAACATTCAGAGCTGAGGGACTGTGGATTAGATTTTTATCTTATTTTACATCTTGATTAATAATCTAGGAGGACACTTCGGCGTGCTGATGGAATGAATCTGCAGTTTGAACAAAGCCGGGAAACATTGCAGATACAGTGGTCAGCCTAGACAGACCAGAATGGGGTGGGCAGGTGGGAAGGTCTTGCCTTGTGTGAGCTGACCTCACAGTGCTGCTCTGAGGAGGGCATGCAGAGAGGCTGTGGAGAATGCCAGAAGGTCCAGCCCTTTCCTGGCTGTGCTGCCCTAGATCTGAAGGACTGCAGCTTGCTTGGCCGCCCAGCACAGAACCCTTTTGCAATGTGTTACTCACTCTAATTCATGCCAAGTTTGGGGAAAATAATCAGAAACATAGTTTTCCACATTAAGGATGAAACCAGAGTGTGGCAGTGTCGGAGAGACCTGGAGGCAGGGTTTCATTATGGGCTGGGCTGCTGGGAAATGTTTCATGCACAGGCTTCACCATGTGCACATAAGATCCCTTGCTCTGGTCAAGTCTCCTGACTGGACAAACTGCTTCTAGAACTGTTCTTGTGCTTGGAGAGAAGCACAGCCCAAATCCTCCCAGCTGGAAGCACTTTCCAGTGATTAAAAGACTGGCTCTCTGCATTAGGAAGGTCTGGATTGATATTTCTGGCCCATGTACCATTTTATGAAATTCATTGATATCAAGCCCATTGACACCCCTTCCTTTGGTGACTGCTATAGTTTCATGTGTTAGAATCTTAAAAACCAATCTAACTAGGTTAAGAGGTGGGACCTTTTAGAGGTGATTATGCCTCAAAGGTTCTCCCTTCATGAAGTAATGCCCTCATCTTGGGAATGGGTTTCTTACAAAAGGATGGGTTTGGCCTACTTCTTTTTTCCCTCCTCCTTCCTCATGTTGTCTCCCATAGGATGAGATGATATGGCATCCTCACAGATGCCAGATTATGGATGTTGCACTTTTCAGCCTACAGAACTGTGAGCAATAAATTTCTTTATTTTTCCAAAATTGGGATGAATCGTTAGTGAGAGACTTCATTTTAAAAAAGAATAACATTTGATAAAAAGTCCTCTACAAATCAACAGGTTCTAAAATGTAAATAATATCATATTAGAAAATTATTTTGTATTATACACAATTCCCCATGCTTTTTGAAATGTCCTAACAAAACTACAGCCCTTTTCCCACTTCCAAATTATTCTATATATGACTTAATTAGTTAATTGTGTTAGAGTGTGAGACCAAGCTATTATAATTGGAGTAGGGCAAAGGTTCCTGACATTAGGGATATAAGCCCAATGGATTGCCTACTTTTTGTGTGCTCTTGCTTGAAACTATGGCTACACTCCCTTTGGCAGAAGCAAAACTTTGCTTTGCCCACTGTGGTCATTCTTGAGACCCCAGACTAATTTCTAATGACTTTGCAGAAGTAAATAAACTGTAATTTTAGATGGTAATGGAAATGGTGTCAAAAATCAGTTTGTGATTCTATCATTTTAATGTTATCTCTTTAAAATATTTTTGATTTATTGCAATTTCACAAATGTATAAAATGTATCTTGATTACATATACTCCTCCCTCCCATCCGCTCACACTTCCACCTACCTTAAAGTTCTCTTCTTTTCAATAACCCGCTGAGTCCAATTAGCCCTGATGGAATGTCCATGGGTATGGAACCTTTCACCAGAGCATGGGCAAGTTGCTAGTAGCCATACCCTTAAAAAATAATGATGCATCGTCATCCAGGAATCCTCAACTAGCAGTAGCTGCTCAGCTAAGGGTGGGGCCTCATGAGCCCTCCTCTACCCTTGATGGAATAGTGATGGGCTCGGTCTTATGTAGGTCTTACGCAGGTAATCACAGCGGCTGTGAGTTTATGAGTGCATGTCTAGAAGACAATGTTTCATAGCACTCCTCAATTTCCATCTTCCATTCATTCTGTCCCCTCTTTCCCATTGTGCTAATTAGATATAGGTGTCAACTTGAAAGCTGAAGGTTGAGCTCCGGACATGTCTGTGAAGAACTGATGATGGAAGACCCAGTGGATGATATGACCCTTCCCCGGGCAGGTAGATAAGATGGAAAGAGCTGGTTCAGTAAATTGGAATATTGGCATATTCTAGCAAGTGAGAAAGTTTGTTCCTCCTCAGCAGGTTTGGTGTGGTCAGTTCCCTTGGGTTCTAGTATTGGTATAAACTCTACTGCTGAGGTGGACTATGAGCAGTAACAGAATTACAAACAAGATTAAACCCTTTGTTCCCTTAAATTGTTTGTAACAACCACTCTCTGTTCTTCCTTCTCCTCCATCCCCTCTAAAACCTGTAACCTCAGTATTTGGTTCCCCCTAGTTTTATATGCAAAAGTTTTACTATTCCTTCTACCTCTTAAGGCTTACTCCCCTCCCCCTCTTTCATTGGTCCTTTCTAAACTTCCTTAAATCTTCAGACACTCCAAATTATACACAAATCTAAAAATTTGAAGCGAGGTTTCATGTATGTTTGTCCTTTTGGGTCTGGGTTACCTCAATGTAATATTTTACAGTTTTATTTATTTTCCTATGTATTTCATACTTTCACTTTCCTTTACAGATGAATAAAATTTCACTTTATATATATATATCTATATATAAATAATTTTAATTATATAAAATGGTTTCCTTATGCACCCATCAGTTGAACATCCTGGCGATTCCATTTCTTAGGGTCGTTTACAGTACAGCAATGAACATGGATATGTAATTATTTCTGTGATAGGATGTGGAATCCTTTGTGTCAATACCCAGAAGTTGTTTACAGGACAGCAATGAACATCTATATGTAAGTATCTCTGTGCTAGGATGTGGAGTCCTTTGTGTCAATAAATACCCAGAAGTGGTATAGCTGATTCCTATAATAGTTCTATTTTTAGTTTTTGTGAAACCACAATTTTCACTCCTTCCAACAGGACAAGTTTTCTTCTTTCCAAAAATCTTTTTTTTTTGTCTGAACTTGAAGTTGCAGGAAGCAATGTGACTTACATAAAATAATTAGGGTTGAAATAGATGCAACAGGGATGTGGTTGCACCTTGACTTTTTTTCCAGGCAACATTTGGATCACTTGACATTTAGATTTGAGAGCAACTGGAGGTATAATGCCATGATGACATTGATCAGATACTATATGATTTTGGTTTCTTAGTTGAAAGACCAGGAGTTTTGCATATTTAAGAAACTAAGTGTATGTGCTCTTTTTTGTTCTCTTTTGAGCTGTCTTCTTGCAAGAACTGTTATTTTTGAAATTTTTAGTATTAGAAAGCATGACCTGATGAGTATAGGAATTATAAGAATTTGATTCTCATAATCTGTTTTGAAATTACCTGCCAGTTTCAAAGCCACTTATTTATACAAACTCAGCTGCTTGGTTTGACAAATAATGAAAACTTCTATAACATCTGGAGAGATGAGAATGTTAAGAAAATTATACTTCCTAAGAAATCAGACTGCTGTGGTTTTTCATTTGAGTAACAAACCAAATAGCAGTCACTGAAATGATTTGAAGAGAAATGCTTTTCATATCAGAATTAGCCACTTCATAGTAATTGGAAGATGTGGGAGGGGAGCCAGTGAAAGTAGTAGAAAGAGAAAATACAAAAGAAATAATAAAATTATAATAATAGAAATAATGAAGCCATTTTAATTTTAGTTTTAGAATAGCTTTTACCATGTGTCTTGAAGTTAGCAGACATTTGCTACTACTAATTCCTCATAAAATTTATCTATGACAAGAAAGATGATTGTAGAAATTTTAATATGTTTTGAAGATTATTTTATACCTTGGAATGAATAAAAAAGTATAAATATAAATATGATCATTTTTAATTTTGGTTTGAAGTTCTCACTTCAAAGGGTAGTGATGGGGGAAGGTTTTTTTAACACCTAGGATTTTGTCATAGGTCTCAGGAAGTATAAATTTTTTATAGACCTAGATAATAAAAACATGTCTTTCTCACAAAAAATAGATTTGACCTTTAAAAATTTATTTTCTAATAAAATAATGTTAGTACATGATCTTTTTTTTTTCAAATAATGTTACTTGCTTAAATTGCATGAGTTTAGGACTTGAGAACTGCCAGATGCCATGTGGGATGTGTAGAAGAAGAGAAAAGCTCTCCCTGAAGAAAAAAAAAGTAAACTGGGACAAAAAAGAAAAAAAATAAAATCAAGTTGAAATCAAAGAAGGGGTAAAAATGTCAATGGAAAAATAGGAGAGTCCAAATCGTCTTGAATATTTTATGGAGAGCTTGAGAGTAAGCTTGATCACCCAAAGGACACACCACGGGGATTAGTGCTGGAAAATGAACAACAGATGTTGGATGTCAACAGACAATGTCCCAGTGGGTGAAAAATGTTGCAGGTTAAAGACTGCATCTTCAAGAGGTCTCTGGTACCCTGGGTAAATCTTTGATGAAGAATAAGTTTCTTTTGTTAGAAGACTATTAAAGCAACCCAATGATTTTTCTAGTTCATGCTCTTTAAAGTATGCGAAGAGATGTAATAAGGCAATGGCCATTTTTTCAGAACACCTGTGTACAAGTCACTATAATTTGTCATAGGTCTAGTGGAGTTTATAACTGAAGATGATTCTGGTTAACAAATGCCATTGACAAGTTATTAGGTGGGGAAGAATTATTATTACTAGAGCGAGACCTCCCACAAATTTTTTTTCCTAGCACTGTATTTTTAGGGTATTTCTGACTTTCTGCTTTGGTGATTGTTTATTCCATATCCTACTTTTTGTCTTCATAGCACTTAGCACTTTCAAATGTAATGTAAATATTTGTTTCCCTGTTAATGTTTTGTCTTTCTTTATTACATGAATCCCCAAAATTAGAGATGATTTTTTCTTTTTAATGTAATTTAACAATGTATTCTATTTACTTATTATGAGAGAGAGAAAGAAAGAGAGAGACAGAGAGAGAGATTGGAGAACATTTTATGGTATATGGGTAGAAGTCAGAGGAAGTCATTTGTTTCCTTCTACCACGTGGCTTCTGGGAATTCAACTCAGATCACCAGTTTTGATAGCAGTTGCCTTGTCCACTAATTTATCTCTTCAGCCTTTTCCCTTAATTTACTTTTTTATACAACAATTTCAAAAACGTACTCAATATATTTTGATCACATTCCCATTACCCTCTTTTATCCCTTCCACCTCCTTCTGAAAACCTTTCTTCTTTCGAACAAGTCTCCTTCTAATTTCATGTCTTTTTTTTATGACTCACTGAACTTAATTAGGGTATCCTTCATGAACATGGGTAGGGAGCTATCTGCTGGAGCATGGGAAACAGCAATGGCTACATCATTGAAGGAAACGACTCCCTCTTCCCAAGCAACCATTAGCAGGTGTGCATGTATGGACATATGTAAGTATATGTGGATTTGTGTAGCAGAGTGCACGGTGCGTACCTGTGAAAGCCCAAGGGTTACATTGGGAACCATACTGAATATAGGAACCATACTTCTCTTTTCTTTTCTCTGGGATTTCCCAGGCTTTACCTTCCAGTGCAGAAGTGTGACCACTGCCATTTCTATTCACTGTTTTCACATGGGATTTGGGATCTGAATTTGGATTCCTCTGCTTGTGAGGCAAAGGCTTAATCTCCAAACCATCTCTCCAGCCCAGCCCTATATTCTTACTATTTTTTTTCTTACCCTCTTCCATGATGGTCCTTGAACTTTGGAAGGAATGATATAGATGCCCTGCTTAGGGCTGAGCACTCAATAACAGTCACCTACTCTCAGCATTTCAACCAGTTATAAGTCTCTGCATTAACTGTTAGCCACTACAAACAGAAGCTTCTCTGACAAAGGTTGAGAATAGTATAGTTCTGTGTGTGGAAACATAAATATTTAAGAAGGCATTGACATTGACATTGACATTGAATGACATTGACAAAATGCTTCTGAGTTTATCTCTTTTATCCCATTATCCTCAGTGCCTAGAATAGAACCAGGCACAATGAATGGTGGAAATCTAAAAATGTGCTCTTATAAATACCCAGAAGTGTGCTTTTCTAAACTTCTAAGTGTTTTGCAATCCACCAGGGTTGGTAACCAGGATTATCCATTACCTATGAGTTCACTCAGGTAGAGCAACTTGAACAGTGCCAAGCACATAATAAGCACTCAATAAATGCTGGCTATTGTTGTCCTACCTACTTTAGCACCAACCCTTCTCTTTTTGTATTGCAGTTGCGTATGCAAATGTCTTTCTCCCTGACTTGAGAGTAAAAAACCAATTCTGACTTTTTTTTTAGCACCAAGCATATTTCATACAAAAGGTATCTATTGGTTTATTAGTCTGTTGTATATTGTTGGTTTTGACTATAGATTTTTCTTATTTAAAGAATGAGAAATAACTTGCTATTAGGGAAAACAATGGATTTCAACTTATTTCTCTCTCAGGCTTGGAGCCTGATTTAAATAATTTTAGAGTTTATACTTCATGGTTTAGACATTTTGTCATTCATGTCTATGGTGTCCTTGATGCTTAATGAAACCACCAATTATTTCATTTCTTTTCTGGTGGGAAACATGATCTTCTTTATGATCTGGTTTCTAGGAATGATGAAAATGAAGGACTATTTGTGCTTTTCTAAGGAACATTAATATAGATTATCTCAGATCTTGTAATTTCTCAGTTTTCCTATCTACTTGCTGGGCACTAAGCCAAGAAAGACTTGCCATCTAATCATCTTCCCACATTATGATATTGTGGTCTAATAATTTGAAGTCATGCTTTCCCAATTTAATAGTAAGCATATCTGAATAGAAGTCTTGCTTGTAGCTAGACTAGTTGACAGCAAACTAAACTTGTCATTCTAGTACAGTTATGTGTTTGTTTCAAGGGTTCCATAAGAGAGAATTTTCCCAGTAACCTTTTCTTTAATTCTAATTAAGATAGTTGTAATAAATAAATAATTATATTTATTAAAATATTTATTTAAAATAATGTCTCAACTTTCTGTTTCCTTTACATAGACTCTCAGACACAAAAATCACTTTTCCTTGATGGTTTAGCAATTCTCAGCTTATATAAACTCTTATATTATTTTATATAACCACATGTTAAGTATAGGGGACCCAATCTTGATGATTTGAATTTCATTTGCTGTGAAGTGCTGTTATTATGCAAAGATGATCTTGAAGTTATTGAAGAATATAGGACTGTTCATCTGTGCACTACACATATGCTTTTTTCAGCTATAATTTTTGAATCTCCCTTAGTTATTCTCCTCTGTCAGGTTGTGCCAACCACCAGGTTGTCTTAGCCTAGTACTATGGTCTGTCCAGATCACTGATTAGCATATGAATCCAGACTGCTGAACATGACCACAGAAGCACAGACTTTCCTCTGGAAATCTCAGGGTTGTCTGAGGGTGAGACTCAAAGCAACAGATTCAGAAGACCATAACAGCACATGGTGATCAGCAAAAAGGTACATGATATTGCTAGGGCATATAGATCGATTCCATTAGTTTCAGTAAAAATATGCTGCTTAAATTCCTTTTTCTCCCTTTCTTATTAATCCCTTTCTTTTCATTTTCTTTCTTTTAGCATTTGGAGCCATTTGACTCAATTACTTCCTTTCCTTTGGTTCATGCTCCACTGTTAAGCCTATTATATTCTGATGCCTCCTACAGGAACTTCCAATCTAATAGGAAAGATAATTACACAAATCCCATATCCAAATATAAAAAGCGCTTAAATGCTGTAAAAGATGTGTTAGGCCTTCATGAAGGGGAAATGATTCTTGGTTGAGTAATCATAATAGTGAGTAACATCTTATAGAAGAAATTTCTTTTTTTTTTAAATTTGTTCAATTGTGTGTGTATGTGTGTGTGCGCATGTGTAAGTGTGTGTGTGTGTGTGTGTGTGTGTGTGTGTGTGTGTGTATAGAACCATGGACGAATTTGGGAACCACCATGGACGCCTCCACCTCCTCCTTGTTTACTCTGCCCCGGGATTCACAGGCTCCGCCCTACCAGGACCAGAAACGTAGGCCGCCCTCGCTTCTGCCTGGCATCTATACATGGGGTCTAGGATCCGAACTCAGGACCTTCCGCCTGCAAGGCAGAGGCTTAACCCCTGAGCTACCTCTCCAGCCCCTAGAACAAATTTCTAACAACATGGTTGGCAATATCAGAATGAGAAAGCATATCTGGAGAGGTGAATGAAGACAGAACTGGAGAGTTCTTAAAGGCCATTATAAATGTTGAATTTCATCAGCACCTCCATTCTGTGCTCCAGATGAGTTTCACACTATGGAGGAACCAGGAGTCATGGAGCTAATCAGATCTGGGGTTGGGGGGAAAGGCAGGGTGGAATCTGGGTTAAAGTCTGTGTCTCTTTTGGTCAACCAGTCCGATGATCCAGTGAGCAGTCCTGCCTGTGAAAAGGCAGATGCAGTTCCTTAAGGCCATGCCAGTGGGATGAAGAAAGTTGTGGATGGGAACCACAGCTGCACTTCAGGAGAGCAGATGGGTCCTAAGTTCAGGCATACCTATCTCCCTTTCCCTCTCATTGTTCATCGCCTATTTTACTTTTTTTTCCCCAGTCTTTCCTTTTCTTCTCTTTACTCTTTTTATTTTTTCCACTTACTATTTTGTTTCTTCTTTCCATTTCCATTCTCCTCTGGCTAACACAAACGTGCTTTCTTCTACTGCTTGTAGTGTTCTGTTTCAATAGTTCTGTTTGTGACAAGCCCCTTTCTAAATGGGAGCATGTTCTTTGCTATCAGGTAGAGATGCACATGCAGTTTTGGGGATCCAGTCTGAGCTGATTTTCTATCCTCATTAGCTTCAGCTTTTGCTATAACTGAAGCTTAAATGCTTCCCATAGGTTCATGTTTTAAGCTTAGTCCCTGTCCTGTGGTGCTATTTTCAAAGCCAGGAACATTTAGGAATTGCGACCAGATTGGAAGATGTAGATCATTGAAGGAGGTCTTTGCATCCTGGTTGGCCATGGTATGAGGAGTTTCTGCAGCATGCTCCAGCTTTCATGAACTCTTCCATGCCTTCTCTGATGGACTAAAATTCCTCTGAAACTGTGAACCTAAATAAGCCTTTCCTTCCTTGTTTCAGCCAGGCATTTCTATCAGAGTGACCTCAAAAGTAACTAACATGACCGTATCCTTGGATTTAGTGACTATTATTAGTGGTTGGTGCTATTTATGTCTGAGATCTGTTCTTAGTCTATGCCCGCTGGCTTTGTTAGCTATCACCAGTTGAACTATGCTTACTATTCCTCACCAAAGACACGACCAACTTGATAAAGTCCAGAGCAATGCTTTTTTTATGCCCTAGGATATTTGGCAAAGTCTAGAAATGCTTCTGGTCATTGCAACTAGGTCAGAGGAAAGGACGCTGGCACCTAATAGCAGCAGTCAGGAACTTGTGAAAAAGTCTTACAGTGTACAAGACAGACCCCCATCTCCAAAGAACTGTTCAGCTGGAGATGTCAGTGCTTCTAAGATTGAGAAACCCTGACTCTGAGGCATTTATCTCAGTGCTTAGGCTAATATTTAAATAATAGGATCAATTACAATGAAAACAAATCACATCAATTAGGAAAAAGCAATAGGGAACTCTTGAGATGGAAAATAGTAACTATGCTTACTTTAATAACACCAAAAAAATTTGTGCTTTTTTTGAATACTCATTTTCACCTACAAAAATTATACTCATTAGCTGTCCCCAGTCGTGCCAAGAGCCTTGGAGCCTGTGGTAGTAAGTAGCTGTGATATTTTGAATATAAAGAAAATCAGTCATAGAGAATAATATAACTCCCTTAGAGATCACATCCAAACACATATTGTAGATTTTCACTCCAAGTAAAACCACAAGTCCCCCACCAGTCCCTTTCTCTCCTCAAATCCCCCCAATAAAGCTATCCACACAGCTTAACTGGAGTTGTAATGGCAGAAAATAACACAAGAACCAAAGCTGCTGTCACAAAGAAACAGCTATCCTCGCTCTCTATTTGGTATTTAAAAATAGGAGAGAAAGTGGCATAGCTTGAATCTGAGATAATGCAGGGATCTGTGGATGCTCTTGCAGTGCATCGCCTTCGCAACAAATTGGCCTTGGTCTACAAAGGTTTCTTTTTTGTATTCTTGCAAACTCATTTTTAATGGCTTGTGTGGCATCAGTCGTGCCCCTGAGCTGTAATGAAGCGCTCTGCAAGTCACCACACGTGAGTCAGAAATGAATCTCACTGACAGGAAAGCGCCAGCCCGATAATAGGTTTTAATCCCAAGGTAAGCAAACCCAGTGCTTAAATTTTTTTTTTTAATGTCATGAAAATTTCAGCAGTCTTACCCTTTGCCTGAAAATCAGTTTGGTCCAGAGACAGACCAGGAAGGATCAGAAGGGGGAAATAAATCTCAAATGTGCGTAACTGCCCGGGAGCACACCTTGTGGAGTTTACAAGCACCAGCCAGGCAAAACAAAGAAATAATTGATGGAGGTGAGGGAAACCGGCTGGGGCAAGTCCGCCTGTGAAAAACTCTGAGTGCAGCAGACATCTTGCAATATATTTGATCCCGTCTTCAAGATCTGGAGTAAAGAAGGGGTGTTGAGATAGGAGTATCTCTGTTACATGGGTTTTATCCTCAGGTTATCATTGAAGTGTAGAGGCACGTGTATGTAGTTCCTATTCTTGAGTTGAACCTAGTCAGTTTATTGAGTTTTAATTGTTAAGCACTCATTTTAAAATTTTATTTTTCACAGTACCATAGCAGCTTTGATAGATGCTTAACCAATCAAGAACTAACAGCCTCAGAGTATGAGGGAAAACATACCAGTTTGCAAACTAGTGAGACTTTTGTCTATGTGGGAATTTGGAAACAAATTTTAGATTTTCCTCCTCTGGCAGGTGGGTGATGATAAACATACATATAGACTCAGAGACACACCCTTAGGACCTTTAGGGCCAAGACTCTTGGTCTGGTTTCCAAGATTTCTGCAGCTGTGTTCATTGCTCTGGTAACTGTAGGGATGCTTCCACAGACATTTGAGATAAATAGCTTCTTTCTCATGAAATGCAAATTGTGTCCTTAGCCATAGTACAATAGATTGGTTTAAACTAAGGTACATTAGTGCTGAGACTCTGCAAAGGGAAAGTGGAAAGTCATTCCCACTTCCAAATTTGCATTGAGACATCCTTGCAAAGCTCACTGTGGGCAAGAATGAGTCCAAGGGCTTTATGACTTTAATAGTCATAAAACCACTCTCTCATTACTCCTGATTTGAATGAGCAAACAGACACAAGCAGGCCCAGTCAGTCTCTGGAGCCTTCAAGTGCTCCTACCTCTATGCTACACTCCTACTTGGTACGAGTGGTGTGAACGTACCTCACTGACTTGCAGAGATTATAGAGCTCTTCTGTTGCATTTTCTGGTTATTAAAGCCCATGAATAATTTGCAACTACCTACAGAAAAAAAGCCCAGGAGGCTAGAAAAATTATGACTTCATTCAGCAGCATTCTGTTTCCCTACAAATACCCTGTCCCTAGATTTAGAAGCCTCTCATCTTGACACTGCGAATTATTTATGAAAATCCAAGCTACAAATGAGTCTTTTTTTGTTTTATTATTATTATTATTATATTATTATTATTATTTATTCAATTGTGTGTGTGTGCGCGTATGTATGTGTGTGTGCGCGCGTGCGTGTGTGTGTCTGTGTGTGTGTAGAACCACAGACGAATTCGGGAACCACCATGGACGCCTCCATCTCCTTCTGCCCCGGGATTCACAGGCTCCGCCCTACCAGGACCAGAAGCGCAGGCCGCCCCCGCTTCCGCCCGGCGTCTATACGTGGGATCTGGGATCTGAACTCAGGACCTTCCGCCTGCAAAGCGGAGGCTTAACCCCCGAGCCACCTCTCCAGCCCCTACAAATGAGTCTTATAGCCAGAATTTCTTCTACTGTGAGACATGGGTGGGAAAGTCAGAAGAGAGAATAAAGCAATGCTGAGTGAGTCTTTCCTGAAAACTTACCAGATTATAAGCTTGAAACTATTACTGGTCCTCTCAAGGACTGATCTCCATCTTGTGGCTTTGGAAAGCAGAGTGAGTGGAAGGAGAGAGATTCAGAAGACCTAGGATCATTCCCAGACTTTCACGTACGTCATTTGTAGGTCAAGGGTGAGCGTGGCAATACTGTGGTTCTTACAAACTTTTAAAGGTTGCTGATGCTGCTGGTCCTACAGACTGTATTTTGAAGGCAAGGATCTGGGTTCAACCAACAGTGTCACCATCACTGGGCAGGTTGTCAGCAATGTGGATTCTTGAGTCTAATAAAATTCCCAGGTTGTTTAATATATGCTATAAGTGTTTGATAAATTAGTCCAGAGCATTCTTCAAATTAAGAAGATGCCTCATTAAACACAAATAAGGTGACTATAATGGGAAAGAAGCTAAACAAAACATGAAGTTCTCACCAGACATTCCACTCAGTTTTTCAAATATTTATTTTCTTTGTAATCACTTCTATTGCTGAAAAGTCCTTAGAATGACCCCATTTAAAGTTCATTTGCAAAACCTGCGGAATCTTTTCATTTCAGAAGAATCACTTGTTCCTCTTTCAGAATCTGACAATAACCCAAACACTCAAACATTAAGAATTCAGAAGAAAGCTGGGAATCTTTCCCACCAACCTCTCTTTCTCTAGCTGGCAGAGTTCTCTGTTCTGAGTAGCATATACAATGTACTGGGTTGCATATAGTGCAGTCAGATTGGTAAGATGAACACTACCTTTCAGGGACATGCTGGTCCCACATCTAAACCTAACCCTTCCTGCACTATGCTTAGGCCTTCTGAAGGGAAAAAGGATGTGGATCTCACTTTCTTCAACAATTGAGTGGATATTGCCCCAGCTGGTGGCAAAGCTCTGAGTCGTCTGAGCACACTTCCTTGTCTCTTGACTTTCACTTACAAAACACAAAGACCGTCTACAGAGCACTAAACTCTAAGTTCATGGAGCTCTGGGCAACTATGTGAGTTACATGCCTAAGAAAATGCTAATCTATCTAAGAAGCTAAGTAAAGTCATCTCCATGCTAACCAGAGCGTCCCATTTATCCAACTTTGGACCTCAACCAGCAGCATCCATGTCATCTGAGGACTTGGACAGATAGTATTCCCTAGTCCAAACTGGAAGCACATTCACTGAGAGTGGGAACAGCAATTCTAACAAGCTCTTTCAGAGATTGCGGTGTGTGTGTGTGTGTGTGTGTGTGTGTGTGTGTGTGTGTGTGTGTGTGTGTTTCTGGGAATTGAACCCAGACTTCATGCATGCTAGACAAATTCTATACCTGCTGAATGACATCCCCAGCCTCTCTTCTAGATATTCCAAAGCCTCTTACATTTGGAAGTTACTGGTAGAATGGTTCTGAAGTTTTCAGTAGAGAAAGAGTTGCTTGCTTTACATAAAAATTTCTTTTTTCTTTTTTATTTCCGCTCATACCAACTTAACAGGTACACCGGTCCCCTTCCTCCCTCCACCCTGTTCCCCCTGCTCCCCCCTCCCCTCCCCACTCCCTCTCCATCTCCCAGTGCCTCCCCCCAATGGGTCCCCTCCAATCCCCGAAGCATCCTTTAATGTGCATGCCAAACTCTCCTCTGGGTCCTCCTCTCCAATGAGGTGCAAGGACCCAGGGGTATTTCCCAGAACCCTTTCCTGTATTCCCCTTAAACTTAGGAACACTACTGTGACTGTCAGTCCCTAGCCTCCAAGGATCCTAGTGCCTTTAGTCCATGCTAGACTTTGTGGGGTCAATAGTGTGTTGGACATAGTACAGGTCATGCAAAGTCCTATTATGATTGCTTCAGCCCTAACTTGTGTGGAGTATCTGCATATCATTACTCCTCCCATCCTTGTGCTCTTACAATCTTACCGCTCCTTCTTCTGCAAATTTCCCTGAGCTTCAGGATGGGGAGAGATTAGGCTGGCCAGTTCCAGGTGGTTAATTAGCTTCTCTGATGTTCTGAATTATGGTTTATTGTTTTTTTTTTCAATTTTGCTGCTCCTGCAATGATCATGGCTCCATCCTGATGGGTATTGGATGTCACCCCCTGGCCAGAGATAAAAACCTGTTAAATTAGAGTCTTGTTGTAAGAGTATATTCAAAGGTAGATGGAATAAAAGTAGGTGACTGAGGAGAGAGAGGGGTCAATCACCCATTTGCAAAATGGTTACTTTCTATCTGGCAGCCTATATGCCCTCCCCTTCTGGTGATATCATACCTCATCAGTTGCAATTGATCAGGAAGGAAAGTCTGTGAACTTAACCAGATGTCTCATTATTTACTTGCAGTCCTTGATGGTGGCCTGTTTTCTCTGCTGTAACATGGTCCCCTCCTTCCTTGTTTTTGGTGGGACCCTCCTTCCCCATCCCTCCTGTTTATAATCTTTACAATTACTGCAGATTTTACAGAGATTTGTCCTTGATTGTCTCTAAGTGGGCTTGATACTGGGATCCACCTATTAGGGAGTACATATGGCACTTAATTTTCTGGGTTTGGGATACTTCACTTAATATAATTGTTTCTAATGACATCCATTTTCCGGCAAATTCCAGTAATTCATCAGTTTTGATGGCTGAGTAGTACTCCATTGTATAGATGTACCACTTTTTCCTTATCCACTCGTCAACTGTTGGACATTTGGGTTGATTCCATGACTTTGCTATTGTAAACAGTGCTGCTATGAACATGGTCGTGCTTGTGCCATTGAGGTGAATTTTTGCTGTATGGGAGGTTATTCCCAAAAGTGGAATAGCAGGGTCATATGGCATTTCAATCTTTAACTTCTTTAAGAATTGCCAGATGGCTCGCCAGAGTGGTTGTATGAGCCTGCATTCCCACCAGCAATGTAAGAGAGTTCCCCTCTCTCCACATCCTCTCCAGCACTTGGTGTTGTTTGTATTGTGGATTTTTGCCATTCTGACCGGTGTTAGATGATATCTCAGGGAAGTTTTGATTTGCATTTCCCTGATGGCTAAGGATGTGGAGCATTTTTTAAGATATTTATTAGACATTTTAATTTCATCCCTGGTAAAGTTTCTTTTAAGTTCCAAGGCCCATTTTTTAATTGGCCCATTTGTTTCCTTGGTGCTTAGTTTTCTCAGTTCTTTGTGCACTCTGGACAGTAGAGCTCTATCTAGTAAAGATTTTCTCCCATTCTGTGGGTTGCCTTTGTGCTCCAGATACAATCTCTTTATCTAAACAGAAGCTCTTTAATTTCACAAGATCCCATCTGTTGAGTATTAGTTGTAGTGCTATCCGATGTCCATTTAGGAACTATTGGCCTAGTCCAATCAGCTCAACTAATGTTTTTATAGTCTCTGGCCTTATATTGAGGTCCTTGATCTATTTGGAATTCATTCTTGTACATGGTGAAAAGTACGGGTCCAGTTTTAATCTTCTGTATGTGGATATCCAGTTTTGCCAGCATCATTTATTTTAGATGCTGTTCTTTTTCCATTGGATTTTTTGGGCCCCTTTGTCAAAGATCAAATGGCTGTAATTGTGTGGGCTTGTATCTGGGTCTTCAATCCTTATCCATTGATCTGTGTGTCTATTTTGGAGCAAGTACAAGGCTGTTTTTTCAACTATGGATTTGTAGTATAGACTAAGGTTTGGTATGGTGATATCTCCAGCCGTGTTTTTGTTACTCAGGATTGTTTTTGCTATCCTAGGTCTTTTGTGCTTCCACATTAATTTTGAAATTGTTTGGTTAACTTCTTTAAAGAATTGCTTTGGGATTTTAATTGATATACCATTGAATCTGTATATTGCCTTTGGTAAGATGGTCATTTTTATGATGTTGATTCTGCCAATCCAGGAACATGGGAGGTCTTTCCACCTTCTGGTGTCTTCTGCAATTTCTTTCTTTAGGGTTTTAAAGTTTTCATTGTAAAGGTCTCTTACTTCCTTGCTTAGGTTTATACCAAGGTATTTCATTTTTTTTTTAGGGGCTATAGTAAATGGGATTGTTTCTCTCAGGGCTTTTTACTTTTTTCATTCTGGGCATCTAGGAAGGCCACTGATTTTTGTACATTTATTTCATAACCTGCCACTCTGCTGAACTTCTGTATTTGATCCAAGAGCTTCCTGATGGAGTTTTTGGGATCACTCAGGTATAAGATCATGTCATCTGCAAATAGAGATAACTTGACTTCTTCCTTGCTGATTTGAATCCCTTTTACGTCCCTTTCTTGTCTTATGGCTTCAGCTAAGACTTCAAGTACAATATTGAATAGAAGTAGTGAGAGTGGACAGCCTTGTCTAGTTCCTGATCAAAGCGGGAATGCTCCAAGTTTTTTCCCACTGAGTATAATACTTGCTGTTGGCTTGTATACAGATTTTATTATATTGATAAAGGTTCCTTCCATTCCTACTGTCTCTAGGGTTTTCACCATAAAGGGCTGATGGATCTTGTCAAAAGCTTTTTCTGCATCTATCGAGAGTATCATGTGGTCCTGAACTTTGGAATGGTTTATATGGTGAGTTACATTTATTGATTTGTGTATGTTGAACCAACCTTGTGTGCCTGGGATAAAGCCTACTTGATTCCCATGAATGATCTTTTTGATATGTTTTTTTATTTAATACATTTTTTATTATTATTTCAGCTCATACAAACTTAATAGGTACACCAGTTCCCTCCCTCCCTCCTCCTCCCCCTGAACCCCCTGCTCCCCCTTCCCTCACCCTTCCCTCCCCACCCCCCAATTCCCAGAGAGTCCTTTATTGTGCATGCCTGACTCTCCTCTGGGCCCACCTCTCCGATGACGTACAAGGACCCAGTGGCATTTCCCTGAACCCTTTATTGTGCATGCCTGACTCTCCTCTGGGCCCACCTCTCCGATGACGTACAAGGACCCAGTGGCATTTCCCCTCTCGTGTTCCCCTTAAGCATAGGAATGCTGCTGTGGCTGCCAATCCCTTACCTCCAAGGATCTTGGTGCCTTTAGCAGATGCTAGATTTTGTGAGGTCAGTAGTGTGTTGGACATTGCGCAGGCCACGCAAAGTCCAATTATGATTGCTTCGGCCCTAACTTGTGTGGAGTATCTTGCAAATCATTGCTCCTCCCATCCTTTTGCTCTTACAGTCTTACCACCCTCTCTTCCACAAATGTCCCTGAGCTTCAGGATGGGGAGAGATTAGTCTGGCCTAGTTCTAGGTGGTTGACATAGAGTCTCTGAAGTTCTGGATTGTGGTTTGTTGATTTTCTTTTGCAGTTTTGCTGCTCCTGCAATGCCCTTCACTCCATCCTGCTGGGCACTGTATGTCACCCCCTGGTCAGAGACAAAAAGCTGTTAAACTGGAGTCTTATTATAAGAGCACATTCAAGGGTAGATGTAATAAAAGCAGGAAACCTCAGTGAGGGAGGGGTCAGTCACCCATTTGCAAAATGGTTCCTTTTTATCTGCCAGACTATATGCCCTCCCCTTCTGGTGAGATCATACCCCCTTAGTTGTAAATGATCAGGAACGAACGTCTGTGAACTTAACCAGGTGTCACATTACTTCCTTGCAGTCCTTGATGGAGGCCTATTTTCTCTACTGTAACATGGTCACTTCTCTCCTTGTGTCTGGTGTGGCCCTCCAAACCCATCCCTCCTGTTCATAATCCTTGCAATTACTGTAGGTAATACATAGATTTACCTAAGAGTGTCTCAAGGTGGGCTGGGTGGGTTTGGTACTAGGAGTCACATATTAGGGAGTACATAAGGCGCTTAATTTTCTGGGTTTGGGATACTTCACTTAATATAATTGTTTCTAATGACATCCATTACCCGGCAAATTCCAGTAATTCATCCTGTTGATAGCTGAGTAGTACTCCATTGTATAGATAGTTTCCTTATCCACTCATCAACTGTTAGACATTTGGGTTGATTCCATGACTTTGCTATTGTAAACAGTGCTGCTATGAACATGGTCATGCTTGTGCCATTGAGGTGAATTTTTGCTGTATGTGGGGTTATTCCCAAAAGTGGAATAGCAGGGTCAGATGGCATTTCAATCTTTAATTTCTTTGAGAATCTCCAGACAGCTCGCCAGAGTGGCTGTATGAGCCTGCATTCCCACCAGCAATGTAGCAGAGTTCCCCTCTCTCCACATTCTCTCCAGCATTTTGTATTGTTTGTATTGTGGATTTTTGCCATCCTGACTGGGGTGAGATGATATCTCAGGGAAGTTTTGATTTGCATTTCCCTGATGGCTAAGGAAGTGGAGCATTTTTTAAGATATTTGTTAGACATTTTAATTTCATCCCTGGTAAAGTTTCTTTTAAATTCCAGGGCCCATTTTTTAATTGGGCCAGTGTTTTCCTTGGTGTTTAGTTTTCTAAGTTCTTTGTGCACTCTGGACAGTAGAGCTCTA
Source organism: Typhlomys cinereus (assembly GCA_023101885.1). Lineage (NCBI taxonomy): Eukaryota > Metazoa > Chordata > Mammalia > Rodentia > Platacanthomyidae > Typhlomys > Typhlomys cinereus. The sequence continues at coordinate 3,741,869 of JALPQD010000050.1, read as the reverse complement.
TCAGATATGTGGTTAGTGAAGATTTTCTCCCATTCTGTGGGTTGTCTTTGAGCTCGAGTGATAATCTCTTTATCTGAACAGAAGCTCTTTAATTTCGCAAGATCCCAACTGTTGAGAGTTGGTAGCAGTGACTGTGCCATTGGATGTCTGTTTATGAAATGTTGGCCTAGCCCAATCAGCTCGACTATCCTTTCAACTATGGTTTTTATAGTCTCTGGCCTTATATCGAGGGCCTTGATCCATTTGGAATTAAGTCTTTTACATGGTGACGAGTACGGGTCCAGCTTTAATCTTCTGCATATGGAGATCCAGTTTTGCCAGCACCATTTGTTGAAGATGCTGTTCTTTTTCCATTGGATTCTTTGGGCCCCTTTGTCAAAGACCAAATGGCTGTAATTTTGTGGGCTTATATCTGGGTCTTCAATCCTTATCCATTGATCTGTTTGTCTATATTGGAGCAAGTACCAGGCTGTCTTTGTAACTATGGATTTATAGTATAGACTTAGGTTTGGTATGGTAATACCTCCAGCAGTGTTTTTGTTACTCAGGATTGTCTTTGCTGTCCTGGGTCTTTTGTGCCTCCATATGAATTTTGAGATTGTTTGGTCAACCTCTTTAAAGAATTGCTTTGGATTTTAATTGGTATAGCATTGAATTTGTATATTGCCTTTGGTAGGATGGTCATTTTTACGATGTTTATTCTGCCAATCCAGGAACAAGGGAGGTCTTTCCACCTTCTGGTGTCTTCTGCAATTTCTTTCTTTAGGGTTTTAAAGTTTTCATTGTAAAGGTCTTTTACCTCCTTGGTTAGGTTTACACCAAGGTATTTCATTTTTTTAGGGGCTATAGTAAATGGGATTGTTTCTCTCAAGGCTTTTTCACTTCTTTCATTCTGGGCATATAGAAAGACCTCTGATTTTTGCACATTTATTTTGTATCCTGCCACCCTGCTGAACTTCTCAATTAGTTCCAGAATCTTCCTGGTGGAGTTTTTGGGATCACTCAGGTATAAGATCATGTCATCTGCAAATAGGAATAACTTGACTTCTTCCTTGCTGATTTGAATCCCTCTTATGTCCCTTTCTTGTCTTATGGCTTCAGCTAAGACTTCAAGTACAATATTGAATAGAAGTGGTGAGAGTGGACAGCCTTGTCTAGTTCCTGATCGAAGTGGGAATGCTTCCAATTGTTCCACATTGAGCATAATCCTTGCTGTGGGCTTGTTATATACAGCTTTTATTATATTGATAAAGGTTCCTTCCATTCCAACCTTCTCTAGGGTTTTGATCATAAAGGGCTCTTGGATCTTGTCAAAAGCTTTTTTTGCATCTATGGAGAGTATCATGTGGTCTTGGACTTTGGACTGGTTTACATGATGAATTACATTTATTGATTTGCGTATGTTGAACCAACCTTGTGTGCCGGGGATGAAGCCTACTTGGTCCCCATGAATGATCTTTTTAATGTGTTTTTGAATCCGATTTGCTAAAACTTTGTTGAGAATCTTTGCGTCTATGTTCATCAGAGAGATTGGCCTATAGTTTTCTTTTTTAAGTGAATCTTTATTAGGTTTTGGGATTAAAACGATATTAGCTTCATAGAAGGAATTTGGTAGTGTTCCTTCCTTTGCTATTTGGTGGAACAGTTTAAGGAGTATTGGTGTTATTAGCTCCTTAAATGTCTGGTAGAACTCTGCTGAATCCATCTGTTCCAGGACATTTTTGGTGGGAAGATTCGAGATTACTTCTTCGATTTCCTCATATGTTAGAGGACTATTTAAATAATTTGCAACTTCCTGATTTAATTTAGGTAAGTTGTTTTTACTTAGGAATTCATCCATCTCTTTTGTGTTGTCAAATTTCACCGAGTATAAGTTTTTGAAATATGACACTATAATTCTCTGGATTTCTTGGGTATCAGTAGTGATAACTCCATTTTCATTTCTAATTTTTTTAATTTGGGCTTTCCTTTCTTGCTGTTGGTTAATTTAGCTAGGGGTGTATCAATCTTATTGATTTTTTCAAACAACCAGCTCTGTATTGTTTTCCTAATCTCAATTTCGTATATTTCTTCTCTTATTTTGCTAATCTCCTCCCTTCTACTGCTTTTGGGATCAGACTGCTCTAATGTCTCTAAAGCTTTAAGCTGCATTGTTATGTTATTTATTTCTGATGTTTCCATTTTTTTGATGTAGACATTAAGAGCTATGAACTTACCTGTTAGGATAGCTTTCATTGTGTCCCAGAGATTTTGGTAAGTTGTATTTTCATTATCGTTCACTTTCAGGAAATCTTGAATTTCCTTTTTATTTTCTTCCTGAATCCAATTCTCATTCAGCATCATAGTGTTAAGTTTCCAGGGGTTAGTGTATTTTCTGTTACTTGTTGTGTTGTGGATGTCAAGCTTTAGGCCGTGGTGGTCTGATAAAATACAATCTAGAATTTCAACTTTCTTGTATATGTGGAGATTCGTTTTGTGGCCCAATATGTGATCTATTTTGGAGAAAGTTCCATGTGCTGCTGAAAAAAATGTGTATTCTTTGTTGTGTGGATAAAAAGTTCGATAGACGTCTGTAACATCCATTCAGTAAGGGTTTGATTAAGCTCCAAAGTGTCTCTGTTAAGTTTTTTTTACCTGTTCATCTATCTCATGTTGAAAGGGTAGTGTTGAAATCCCCAAGAATTATCGTTTTGGGAATGATTTCTTGCTTTAGACGTTGTAGGGTTTGCTGAATGTTGGGGGTGGGGCCATATTGGGTGCATCTATGTTCAGTATTGTGAAGTCTTCCTGGTGAATTGTACCTGTGACTAAAACGTAATATGCATCTGTGTCTTTTATGATTTTTTTTGGTTTGAAGTCCACTTTATCTGATAGCATAATGGCTACCCCTGCCTGTTTTCTGGTTCCATTAGCTTGTAGAATTTTGGACCAGCCTTTTATTTTAAGGATGGGCCTATTTTTTGTGGTGAGATGGGTTTCCTGCAGGCAGCAGATTGATGGATTGTGATTTTTAATCCAATTTTGTAATCTGTGTCTCTTGATTGGTGAGTTAATTCCATTAACATTTAATATTATAATGGAGAAACTATTTTTAATTCTGGACATTTATTATGTTTAGTGGCTTTTGTAAGTGCATTGTTTTGCTTTTAGGTTTTGGTGTTATTATACTTCCTGTCTATTCTCCTGGATATGCCTGTTTTTTTTACTTCAAGCTTGAGTATCATTTGTAGCATTTTTTAAGGCATGGTTTGGTGGACATGTATCCCTTCGAGTTATCTTTGTGCTGGAAAATATTTCTTTCTCCCTTAATCATGACAGATAGTTTTGCGGGATATATCAGCCTAGGTTGACTTTTTTTTTTTATTTCAGCTCATACAAACTTATTAGGTACACCAGTTCCCTCCCTCCCTCCTCCTCCCCCCGTACCCCCTGCTCCCCCTCCCCACCCCTCTCCCTCCCCATCCCCCAGTGCCTCCCACCCCAATTCCCAGAGAGTCCTTTCTTGTGCATGTCTGATTTTCCTCTGGGCCCTCCTCTCCGATGACGTACAAGGACCCAGTGGCCTTTCCCGAACCCTTTCCCGTGTTCCCCTTAGGTATAGGAACACTGCTGTGGCTGCCAATCCTTTGCCTCCAAGGATCTTGGTGCCTTTAGCAGATGCTAGACTTTGTGAGGTCAACAGTGTGTTGGACAATGCGCAGGGCATGCAAAGTCCAATTATGATTGCTTCAGCCCTAACTAGTATAGAGTATCTTACATATCATTGCTCCTCCCATCCTTATGCTCTTACACTCTTACCGCCCCCTCTTCCGCAAATTTCCCTGAGCTTCAAGATGGGGAGAGACTAAGCTGGCCTAGTTCTAGGTGGTTGATATAGAGTCTCTGAAGTTCTGGATTGTGGTTTGTTGATTTTCTTTTGCAGTTTTGCTGCTCCTGCAATGCCCTTCACTCCATCCTGCTGGGCATTGTATGTTACCCCCTGGCCAGAGAAAAAAAGCTGTTAGAGTCTTGTGATAAAAGCACATTCAAAGGTAGATGTAATAAAAGTGGGAAACCACAGTGAGGGAGGGGTCTATCACCCATTTGCAAAATTGTTGCTTTTTATCTGCCAGACTATATGCCCTCCTCTTCTGGTGAGATCACTCCCCCTCAGTAGTAAATGATCAGGAACAAAAGTCTATGAACTTAATCAGATGTCTCATTACTTACTTGGGTCCTTGGTGGAGGCCTATTTTTCCTGCTGTAACATGGTCCCTTCTGTCTTTGTTTCTGGTGTGGCCCTCCTACCCCATTCCTCCTGTTCATAATCCTTGGAATTACTGTCTCTAGATGGGCTGGGTGGGTTTGGTACTAGGAGCCACCTATTAGGGAGTACATACGGCGCTTAATTTTCTGGGTCTGGGATACTTTACTTAATATAATTGTTTCTAATGACATCCATTTCCCGGCAAATTCCAGTAATTCATCATTTTTGATGGCTGAGTAGTACTCCATTGTATAGATGTACCACTTTTTCCTTATCCACTCGTCAATTGTTGGACATTTAGGCTGATTCCATTACTTTGCTATTGTAAACAGTGCTGCTATGAACATGGTCGTGCTTGTGCTATCGAGGTGAACCTCTGCTGTATGGGAGGTTATTCCCAAAAGTGGAATAGCAGGGTCATATGGCATTTCAATCTTTAATTTCTTTAAGAATCTCCAGACGGCTCGCCAAAGTGGCTGTATGAGCCTGCACTCCCACCAGCAATGTAGGATAGTTCCCCTCTCTCCACATCCTCTCCAGCATTTGTCGTTGTTAGTATTGTGGATTTTTGCCATCCTGATCGGGGTGAGATGATATCTCAGGGAAGTTTTGATTTGCATTTCCCTGATGGCTAAAGAAGTGGAGCATTTTTTAAGATATTTGTTAGACATTTTAATTTCATCCCTGGTAAAGGTTCTTTTAAGTTCCAGGGCCCATTTTTTAATTGGGCCATTGTTTTCCTTGGTGTTTAGTTTTCTAAGTTCTTTGTGCACTCTGGACAATAGAGCTCTATCAGATATGTGGTTAGTGAAGATTTTCTCCCATTCTCTGGGTTGCCTTTGAGCTCGCGTTACAATCTCTTTATCTGAACAGAAGCTCTTTAATTTCACAAGATCCCAACTGTTGAGAGTTGGTAGCAGTGACTGTGCCATTGGATGTCTGTTTAGGAAATGTTGGCCTAGCCCAATCAGCTCGAGGGAGTTCCCTATGCTTTCAACTATGGTTTTTATAGTCTCTGGCCTGATATCAAGGTCCTCGATCCATTTGGAATGAAGTCTTTTACATGGTGACAAGTACGGGTCCAGCTTTAATCTTCTGCATGTGGAGATCCAGTTTTGCCAGTACCATTTGTTGAAGATGCTGTTCTTTTTCCATTGGATTCTTTGGGCCCCTTTGTCAAAGACCAAATGGCTGTAACTTTGTGGGCTTATATCTGGGTCTTCAAACCTTATCCATTGATCTCTGTGTCTATTTTGGAGCCAGTACCAGGCTGTCTTTACAACTATGGATTTGTAGTATAGACTAAGGTTTGGTATGGTTATACCTCCAGCTGTGTTTTTGTTACTCAGGATTGTTTTTGCTCTCCTGGGTCTTTTGTGCCTCCATATGAACTTTGAGATTGTTTGGTCAACTTCTTTGAAGAATTGTTTTGGGATTTTGATTGGTATAGCATTGAATTTGTATATTGCCTTTGGTAGGATGATCATTTTCACGATGTTGATTCTGCCAATCCAGGAACAAGGGAGGTCTTTCCACCTTCTAGTGTCTTCTGCTATTTCTTTCTTTAGGGTTTTAAAGTTTTCATTGTAAAGGTCTTTTACCTCCTTGGTTAGGTTTATACCAAGGTATTTCATTTTTTTAGGGGCTATAGTAAATGGGATTGTTTCTCTCAAGGCTTTTTCACTTCTTTCATTCTGGGCATATAGGAAGGCCTCTGATTTTTGCACATTTATTTTGTATCCTGCCACCCTGCTGAACTTCTCAATTAGTTCCAGGAGCTTCCTGGTGGAGTTTTTGGGATCACTCAGGTATAAGATCATGTCATCTGCAAATAGGGATAGCTTGACTTCTTCCTTGACGATTTGAATCCCTCTTATGTCCCTTTCTTGTCTTATGGCTTCAGCTAAGCCTTCAAGTACAATATTGAATAGAAGTGGTGAGAGTGGACAGCCTTGTCTAGTTCCTGATCGAAGTGGGAATGCTTCCAATTGTTCCCCATTGAGCATAATCCTTGCTGTGGGCTTGTTGTATATAGCTTTTATTATATTGATAAAGGTTCCTTCCATTCCTACTGTCTCTAGCGTTTTGATCCTAAAAGGCTGTTGGATCTTGTCAAAAGCTTTTTCTGCATCTATCGAGAGTATCATGTGGTCTTGGACTTTGGACTGGTTTACATGATGAATTACATTTATTGATTTGCGTATGTTGAACCAACCTTGTGTGCCGGGGATGAAGCCTACTTGGTCCCCATGAATGATCTTTTTAATGTGTTTTTGAATCCGATTTGCTAAGACTTTGTTGAAAATCTTTGTGTCTGTGTTCATCAGGGAGATCGGCCTATAGTTTTTTTTTTTAAGTGAATCTTTATTAGGTTTTGGGATTAAAACGATATTAACTTCATAGAAGGAATTTGGTAGTGTTCCTTCCTTTGCTATTTGATGGAACAGTTTAAGGAGTATTGGTGTTATTAACTTCTTAAATGTCTGGTAGAACTCTGTGCTGAATCCATCTGGTCCAGGACATTTTTTGGTGGGAAGATTCGAGATTACTTCCTCAATTTCCTTATATGTTATACGACTATTTAAATAATTCACAACTTCCTGATTCAATTTAGGTAAGTTGTGTTTACTTAGAAATTCATCCATCTCTTGTGTGTTGTCAAACTTCACAGAGTATAAGTTTTTGAAATATGATGTTATAATTCTCTGGATTTCTTGGGTATCAGTAGTGATAACTCCATGTTCATTTCTAATTTTGTTAATTTGGGTTTTCTCTCTCTTGCTTTTGGTTAATTTAGCTAGGGGTGTATCAATCTTATTGATTTTTTTCAAAGAACCAGCTTTTTGACTGGTTGATTTTTTCTATTGTTTTCTTAATCTCGATTTCAGATATTTCTCCCCTTATTCTGCTAATCTCCTCTCTTCTACTACTTTTGGGATCAGTTGCTCTAGTTTCTCTAAAGCTTTAAGCTGCATTGTTAAGTTGTTTATTTCTGATGTTTCCATTTTTTTGACGTAGGCCTTAAGAGCTATGAACTTACCTCTTAGAACAGGTTTCATTGTGTCCCAGAGATTTTGGTAAGTTGTATTTTCGTTATCATTCACTTTCAGGAAATCTTGAATTTCCTTTTTAATTTCTTCCTGAATCCAGTTCTCATTCAGCATAATAGTGTTAAGTTTCCAGGAGTTAGTGTATTTTCTCTTGTTTGATGTGTTGTGGATGTCCAGCTTTAGGCCGTGATGGTCTGATAGGGCACAGGTTAGAATTTCAACCCTCTTGTATATGTGTAGATTCATTTTGTGGCCCAATATGTGATCTATTTTGGAGAAAGTTCCATGTGTTGCTGAGAAAAATGTGTATTCTTTGGTGCGTGGGTGAAAAGTTCGATAAAGATCTGTAAGGTCCATTTCTTTCAGGGTTTGATTAAGTTCCAAAGTGTCTCTGTTAAGCTTTTGACCTGTTGATCTATCCCATGTTGAGAGGGCGGTGTTGAAGTCCCCAAGAATTATCGTTTGGGGATTGATTTCTTGCATTAGACGCTGTAGGGTTTTCTTAATGAATGTGGAGGGGCCCGTATTGGGTGCATATATGTTCAGTATTGTGAAGTCTTCCTGGTGAATTGTACTTGTGACTAAAATGTAGTATCCATCCGTGTCTCTTATAATTTTCTTTGGTTTGAAATCCACTTTGTCTGATAGCATAATGGCTACCCCTGCCTATTTTCTGCTTCCATTTGCTTGTAGAATTTTGGACCAGCCTTTTATTTTTACAGCGTGCCTATCTTTTGTGGTGAGATGGGTTTCCTGCAGGCAGCAGATTGATGGATTGTGATTTTTAATCCAAGTTTGTAATCTGTGTCTCTTGATCGGTGAATTAATTGCATTAACATTTAGTGTTATAATGGAGAAACTATTGTTAATTCCAGACATTTATTATGTTTAGTAGCTTTTATAAGTATATTGCTTCGTTTTTAATGATGTTATACTTGCCTTCTGTTCTCCTGGATATGCCTGTTTTTTTCTTCATGCTTGAGTATCATTTCTAGCATTTTTTGAAGGCCTGGTTTGGTGGACATGTATCCCTTAAAGTTGTCTTTGTGCTGGAAAATTTTTCTTTCTCCCTCGATCATGACTGATAGTTTTGCAGGGTAAATCATCCTGGGTTGACATTTTTGCTCATTCAATACTTGAAGTATGTCTCTTCAAGCTCTTCTTGCTTTTACTGTTTCGACAGAGAAGTCATTTGTTATTTTAATAGGTTTACCTTTAAAAGTGACTTGTTTTTTCTCCTTTGAAGGTCTCAGCACCAGTTCTTTATCTTGAATGTGGAGTGTTTTAACTATTATTTGCCGTGGTGTGCTTCTATTTTGGTCGTATCTGTTTGGGGTGCGGAATGCCTCTTGTATATGGATGGGCCTCTCTTTTTTTAGATGAGGAAAGTTTTCCTTGATGATCGTTTGAAAAATTTCCTCAGGGGTGGTATTTTGAGATTCTTGCTCTGGTATTCCATGAATACGCATGTTAGGCTTTTTTAGGGTGTCCCATATATCTTGGATATTTCTCTCGAGTATCTTTTTGGCTTTAACAACCTCTTCGATTGAGCTGGTTAGTACTCCCACTTTATCCTCAAGGTCTGAAATTCTGTTTTCTGCTTCGTTAGTTCTGTTGATAAGACTCTCTGTGGCGTTCTGGGTTGAAGATAACTTGTCTTTTAGCTCAGTTTTAAACTCTGCTTGAGTTTGTTTTAACTGCTCTATGCCACTCTTTGTTTCTTGCACTGTTTTTCTCAACTCCTCCAGATGTCTGTTGTGTTCCTCTTCAAAGCGATTGCTTCGATTATGTAATTCCTCCCTGATTTCCTCTTTCATAGTATTGAACATGGTAATGATCATATTTTGAAAGTCTTTATCCTGGGTGGGGCTTTGTTCTTGTTGGAGTCTAACATTATGGGATTAATTTGTTCAGTGGGAAATTTGTTTACTTGATTGTTGCTTCTCATGGATTTGCACTTTGACTTTGGCATTGTCATTTTAACTCTTAAGATCTCTCAATTTCACTAAACTGAATTATTTGGCCTGGGGTCCTGGTGGGCGGGGCGGGCGGAGACTTACCTAGGTCGTGTGGTGAGGCCCAGCTGGACCAAGCGCTTCCCGACCGGTAGAGCGGGGTGGGGTGCAAAGGGGGGATGGGGGCGACGGCGTGGAGCTATTTAACCCGAGGGCAGCTGGGGCGGGGCCCGGGCACAGGGGGAGGTCCTCCTCGTCCCTCGGCCCGCGGGTGCGGCTCCGGCTGCATGGTGGGAGTCGGAGCCAGGTCCCTGTGGGCGGACCTGGGGTCCTCGTGGGCGATGCACGGGGTGGGTACTCACCAGCTAGGGCGCGGGGTTGAGGCCCAGCTGGACTGCGTGCGCGTCCCGACCGGTGGAGCGGGGTGGGGTGCAAAAGGCTAGGTTGACATTTTTGCTCATTCAATATTTGAAGTACGTCTCTCCAAGGTCTTCTTGCTTACTGTTTCCATTGAGAAGTCATTTGTTATTTTAATAGGTCTGCCTTTAAAAGTGACTTTTTTTTTTTCCCCTTGAAGCTCTCAGCACCTTTTCTTTGTCTTGAATGTGGAGTGTTTTAACTATTATTTGCCATGGCGAGTTTCTATTTTGGTCATATCTGCTTGGGGTGTGGAATGCTTCTTATATTTGGATAGGCCTCTCTTTTTTCAGATGAGGAAAGTTTTCCTTAATGATAGTTTGAAAAATTTCCTCAGGTGTGGTATTGTGGGATTCTTGCTCTGATATTCATTGAATGTGCATGTTAGGCTTCAGGGTGTCCCGTATCTTTTGAATATGTCTCTCGAGTATCTTTTTGGCTTTAACAACCTCTTCCATTGAGCTGGTTAATACTCCTACTTTGTCTGCAAGATCTGAAATTCTATTTTCTGCTTCGTTAGTTCTGCTGATAAGACTCTCTGTTGAGTTCTGGGTTGAAGATAACTTGCCTTTTAGTTCAGTTTTAAACTCTGCTTGAGTCTGTTTTAACTGCTGTATGCCTGTTTTTGTTTCTTGAACTGTTTTGCTCAACTCCTCCAAGTGTCTGTTGTGTTCCTCTTAAAAGTGAGTGATGCGGTTCTTTCCTTCCTCCAGGATTTCCTCTTTCATAGTATTGAACATGGTAATCATCATGTTTTGAAAGTCGTTTATCCTGGGTCAGGCTTTCTTGGCCATTTTCCGTGGGTTTGTTCTGGTTGGAGTCTATCATTATGGGATTAATTCTTTCAGTGGGAGATTTGTTTTCTCGGGTATAGTTTCTCATGGATTTGCACTTTGACTTGGGCATTGTCGTTTTAACTCTTAAGACCTTCTTTCAATTTCTGTGCATTTTTCACTGAACTCAATTATTTGGCCTGGAGCAGCTCCTGCTCCAGCTGGCTGGTGGGAGGAGCTGGGACCAGTGGGCTGCCTGGGGTTGTGGGGGTGGGTGGGGGGAGCTTACCTAGGTCGCCATGAGTCCAGGCTGGGCTGCGCACGTCCAGGGCGGGTGGGGAAAAGCAGGATGTGGCGGTGGTGGTGGGGGGGGCTAGTTAACAAGACACTATCTTTAAAAAGAAAAAGCAAGCAAACAACAACAACAAAATACTCCCATTTCCAAAAAATTACCCCCTGATCTTGAGCGGCAGTGTTTGGAGATGCTGAGAAGACATGTACTGAAGTGCATTAGAGTAAGAGAGACAGATAATACTTATAATACTTCAAATTAGCGGGAGACCTTAGGAAGATTATTTACTTTTCTGATTTCATTGGGACCAGTATTACTGGCAGAAATGGAGACAATAATACCCACTTCGTTAGCTTCTAGTGAGGTTTGACTGAGTGAATAAGTGGAAGTTCTTATTATCCCTGGCATATAGTCAGCATTTAACTAATTTGCTTGCAAGTTGATATTATACAGCAGCTTGATTACGTATTTGTGAATTTGATTGGTACTGATGATTATCTAATCTATCCATTCATTAACTACCTACTTGCTTATGTATGTATATATATGTGTGTGTGTGTGTGTGTGTGTGTGTGTGTGTGTGTGTGTATCTATATATATTTTCACACACATATACCTAACCTGTTTTAAGACCTTCTTTTCTCCCTAGGTCATTTTCAGGGATTCTACTTGTCCCCTGCCCCTGCAGGCTTAACTTTAGGACTGGAATTTTAGTTCTTTCCTGTATTAGCTTTGCTTTGTGCTGAGCATACACTATAGGAATTTCAGATCGTTTCTTCCTCTTAGCTCCTATATACTCTTTAAATCAATGATTTGAAAAGTAAAAAGGATGCCCTTCAGTAAATATTTGTGAGGCAGCTCCATCTTCCCCTGCTTTCTGAGCAGGGCAAAAACTTGCTTTAAGCCTGACGTTGAGAGGATGATGCTGTATTGATTTGCTGCCTGCTACTTACTCCACCACACATCAGTTGTGGGAAGAACAGAATTATCCTTGTTTGGATATCATGGGCCTTTCTTTGTGTTTGGTTCTGAAAACCAACTCCAGGCTACTTGTACTCTTCTTATTGAATAATAAATGAAGATCAAGATCTGTTTGGCTCTGAATACAAGTCAACTCGAGTGTGAGTTAAATATCAAGGCCAACAAGCTTTTCCTGCAAGCTTACAATTAGAAACCAACTAAAAAAGCCAAAAGAAAAGATCCAAACCCCAAATGGCTTAGTGGTAAAAGAAAACTCTCTTTAGGGATTTTGGGTCCCTGGTGGTATACATCTGGATGCTGTCAGTGTTGTAGAACTTTCATGCAAAGGGCTGAACGCATGCACACCAAGCTCTCCCTGGTATTGATTGCCCTCATACTGATTTAGTGGGTCTCTTGGCATTTCTCTACGGCTGCTGGCAGCTCAACTTTGGCCCCAGAGGGCTTTATTTAATGAAAACTTGGGGCTTAGGCTGTGAGAGAGCTGCCTTAGGAATCGAAATTGTAGGCATCCCAATGGAGAAAACATCAAGACGAGAGTCATGAGTGAGACCTGCCTAGGGAGGAGAGGATGACACGGAGCCTCCACCAGAGCATTTGTTTTTCAGACAAGAGGGAGCAGCAGCCTTTGAATGGCTGCAGCGAGTTAACAGAGGCTCTTATTGCTGAAAGATAAAGTGCTCACGTGAAATATGTATGGAAGTCCCACTGGGAGAGGAGGTTGGAAGAGGAGGGAGCCACATATTAGACTTTTGGAGATGTCTGTGTAGCTATGTATTAGAGTTGGTTACAAACAACCAGAGCTTTTAGAAAGAGCTAAATGGAAGCAGGTTTTAAAACTAAGCTTATTTTAGAACATCTTTGGGCTTACAGAAAATTCATGAAGGCAATACAGAGAATTCCTATGTACCCTGTTCACAGTTCCCCGTTTTGATAGTGTCTTACATAACTAACATGCAATTGTTCTAATTGATGTTGACTGATTATTGTAAACTGGAGCCATACTTAGATTTCCTGTCACCTAATGCTCTATTTCTGTTCTAGTTTCCCATCCATACTTGGGTATGCAGTCTCCTGGGGTCCTCCATACTGGGACAGGTTCTAGGCTTTCCTTGCTTTTGGTGACCTTGACAACTTTGAGGAGCACTAGACAAGTAGTTCCCTCAACTTGTGATGCAAAATTTATCTCAGGCTTTTCTTAAATGATAGACTGGGCTTTGTTTTTCTGAGGAAGACTATGGTAAAGTCTCATTTAAACCACATCAAAAATATTAACTATTCACATAACAACTACTGATGGAACAGGAACATTTGAAATAGGTTATAAGTTGGGTAAGAGCAAGTATTGAGCTCTGAAAATTGTCCCCATGTGTGAGACAATTTACTGAAAAGTTAAAAGGGATATGTGAACAAAATATAATGTCAGTAAGCCACATAACCGTATAATAAATGGTAATTTTAACAAGGAAAACAAGTTTTTCTTTTCACAAAAGAAGTGATAAGATAGTGAATGAAGGTGAGTGTGAGAGGAAACATATCTGACCTTTATTACAGTTGCAAACTTGAAAGAGTTCCAGAAGTAAACTTGTTCATATTAAACTAGCTGGCAAAAACAAAAACAACAAAAAAAAAACTGACCCTTGTGTGTACAAGGGAATCTTGAAACTGACTCAGCAAACTCACCTCCTAAGAGATCAATCATTAATTAAAAGAGATGTAGGAATTTTCCAAAGACTTGTGGTTATTCCAAGGTGTGTGTGTGTGTGTGTGTGTGTGTGTGTGTGCATGAGCGCATGCGTGTGTGTGTAGTAGCTGAGCAGCAGTCTGACTTTTGGTGACTCTATCCAGCAGGATATTGATTTTTTTCTAATTTTTTGAAAATTAGGACAGAATCAGGATGATCATAATTTTTGTAATTATGTAAATCCTTCATGCCATTGGTGTGGAAGACTTTGTACAATTTGTACAAGCGTTGTATTATCAAATCCTCTTGTCTCAGAAATCATGTCTCTGGTTATTCTAGCAAGATTAGCTAATTCCCATTACCCAGAGGTTCCAAAGTCACACACTGGAGTGGCTGGAGTGAAGACAAATATGATAAACAAGACACACTTAATGCAGTGCAAAGCTTTGCAAAGCTTTCCAAGTTGCTGAAAGTCTGTTTGGGGAAAGGACCTGAGAGGAAGTGCACTCATTGGTTAGGGCCACCAGAACAAGGTATCACAGGATGGGAACTTAAATGATTTAAATTTGCTCTCTGTGTAGTCCAGTCTGGCCTGAAGGTCCTCTGGCATCTGCCTTCTGAAGTTGGAAAAACTTTTATAGAATAAAAATGAAATAAACAGTAAATGAACTAAATTATCTTCTATAGTCATGGAGGCAAGAAGTGTGAGATCAAGAGTTTGGCAGGGGTTGTTTCTTCGGAGACTCCTCTCCTTACTGTATTGGTGACCATGTTTTTTTCTCTCTCCTTATATGCTCTCTCCTCTGTGATGTGCCTTAACTGTCTCTTCTTATAGCAGTTTATACTAGATTAGGGCTTTAATGGTCAACTTTCAGGATCTGTCTTATATCCAAGCAAGGTCATATTCTAAGGTCCTGTGGACTTGGGATTCAATATGCAAATTTTGTGGGACACAGTGCAGTTCATACTATGGCAGATGACTTGATACAATGGGGATGTGCTTCCCTCTGTTTTTTTTTTGAGACTGGGATGACTGACATTTGGAACAGACTTTTGGCTGGGCTATTTGAGGGGATTATAACAAGGAGGAAAAAATGTGAGAGGGAGCGCTTCATGTGGGGAGGAAACGTGCTGTGTAATGTGGCTTTGTCAAGAGCCCATTTCCCTACTTACCTGTGGTGTTTGCACAGCTGCTCTGTCATTGTCCTCAGCAGCAGCCCGGAGGCAGATTTCCTGGTGAATTTTCACCTAATTTCCTTTGCATCTGCCTTATAAGGGATAGTTTCTTTTCTGATTAAAAAAAAATACATCAGCTAGAATAGAATGTTGATTTATTCATGTACATTGAGCAGTGCAATCACGGAGGGAGAGAACGGGATACTGCAGGTCCTGGGCCAGCGTGCGCTTTCCCTGCAGGCGTATCTAAGCAGGAGGCAGCATTATCATCAGAGGGCAGCTCGGTGAGCATGGAATCAGGCTAGGGAAGTTAGTTACCTGATTTGTCATTCCTGTGCTTTTTATTCTTTAGGCCAAGCAGCACTGAGCAGCATAAACTAGCCAGACATGGCTAGTCTCCTCTGCCTTTGCTATAACCCGCACATTCCATTTTCCCCTCTGGTTATTCCTCATCTAGCAGAATCCAGATCACCCATCCTTTCTCTCTAAAGCCTTCTCCCCTTCCCCCCCAAAAAGGTCCCTTCTCTCTGTAACCCTTTATGCAAAGTAAGTATTTTGCATTCTGTGGTATGATTATTCACTAGTTTTTGCCACTGAATTCAAAGAGGTGAACAAAGGGACTCTATCATGCACACATCGCATAAGTGACCAGTGTTCAGTAACTACAGGATAACAGAGTAATTTTTATGTATGTTTGTTTTTGTTTTTCCTTTGTGGTTTAAGACACTTTCTAGAGGACTGTTCATAAAGCATAATTTCTTTTAATCTTATTTTTTTAAATATATTTATTTCTTCCACTCATACAAAGTTGATAAGTACCCCATTCCCCTCCCTCCCTCCTTGGATCCCCTTACTCCCTTTCCCCTTTTCCCTTTCCTTTCCCCCCTCCTTTCCTTTCTCCCAGTGCTCCTTCCCCCCATTCCTGGAGCATCCTTTCATAATCTTATATTCATAGTTGTAAGGTATGATTGGCAGGTAAACATGCTTGCTTAATCAGGAAAAAAAATGCTTAGAGGTTAGTGATCTGTCAACTTTCAACTAACTCTACTTTTCATTAACCATATTTGCTTTTGATATAGTCTTTTTTTTTTTTTTTTTTGGTCCATCCCTATCTCTGCTCTATGGGTCACACTCAGAGCTTAAACCTTCCTCCCCCAACTTTAGTTTACTTTTTCCCCTTCCCTTTGTAACATGATTCCATTAAAACGTGGCATAATCCTTTTGAAGAATCCTTCTTAGTTTTGTCCTCCTGGGGAGATCTTTTTCTCTCCCATTCTAAGCTCCCAATTCCCACCTCACGTTTCTCCCTACAAATTTACAGGTTCAATTCCCTCCATTGGAATTTGGTCTCAAAACAAAACAATATGATTAAATTTAATCCACATTAAAATGTTAGTAACTTCCTAAAGACATTTTCATTTTGAGTGAGTTTTTTATAGTTGGCTACCTATTACTATATTGACATTTCTCTCTTTTTCTCTTATATACACAATGTACACATCTGATTGGTATATATTATATTTGATCAAATATTTTTCACATTTTTAGAGGCCATTTGTAAACAATGCTTTATAAACAAATTTCGTACCTTGCAATCCAGAATCTCCAATGAATGAGTATTACAAATGGTCTGCAACTGGTCACTATAGCCTTTGGGGAAGCACAGTGCTTCACTGAGGAGTCATTAGCTTTTGGGCCCAGAGAACAAATCCGAAAGACCTTTTCCTATCTTATAATTAAATACATTCTGCAGCTTGAAGATAAACATGCTGATCTGACGGTGAGTTAAGGAGGTTTATCAGCATTTGTGCACCTGCAGAGGTAACACTAAAAGACATGACTTCATTAAAACCACTGCGCTTGTGAGAACAATGAGGAATGGTCGTAGGTGTAGAAAAGAAAGACACCACTAGACAGGGGCTTTAAGCTCATCTTTGAAGGGATGAACTCATTCTATCCAACATGTCCAGCTGTGCAAACAGCAGTGCCAAGTGAGCTGCAGTTAGCTGTACTAATACACAAGATTAGAACAGAAACTGGGCCTCACATAAACGATGCGAATGCTTAATGTACTCGAATGCTGTGAATGCTGCAGGGGGTGGGGGATAAGAGCCCCAGAAGTGATAGAAGCTATTTTGCTAACTGTCATAAAAGTAGATTGTATTTTCAGAACCTTTAGGAACATTTCTTTTGCCAATGACTTTTTGCCTTTTGAAGCTGATGTTTCCTGGGATGAAAAAACAAGGCACAACATCAATCTCTCAAAAAAACAAAAACAAAAACAAAAAAAAAAACAACCCTCCATAGGGAAATAACAGGGATTGCCACACTTACCATTGCTCTCTGATAAAATCTCCAAATGAGGAAATTGAGCAAGTGCATGTGTACAAGAACAGAGTAGGTAGGTGAGATGGTCTTGAGAGGCTTTAGCATTGAGAGACCAAGAATGCTGCCAAGAGAAACTCGGTTCTGGACTCAGAAGTTCATCATGAAGTTACCAGTAAGTGGGTCAAAGGGAGCAGAACCTGTGCTCACATAGGTAGTACATATACTAAAATTGGACTGATAGAAAATTAACAGCATATAAGGATGACATGCAAAATTCATGAAGTGTTCCATATTTTTTTTTTAAATAAGGAGCAGAATCTGAATTCTAGAAGCCTTGGCAATAGAAAGATAAGCCTAGGACAAGTCATTCCTTGATATTATGCTAACCTTACCTGACGACCTGTTGGTGGAGTGGATTCTTTATATAGTCCTGCCATTTGCTAAGAACTGTGCATTATCTAAGTAGAACTGGGCAGAGTCCCTTTGTTGGACAGATGTACAGGGGAATGCTTTATGAGAGAAATCAGCCATTTCTGAATGTGTCTACACCAATCCCCAATTCTTGTGGCACTGCTTTAAAAACCTGTTAGAATGGAATTCTCAATAGTGATGTCCACTTCCACTAGATTGGCTCAGTAGTTGTTCTCTCAGCATTTCACCATTGGGGGGATCTCTAGAAACCCTGTATCTCCCTGAAAGTCTGTTTAAGGCTAATGCCAGAGAGGAGAAAAGCAGCTTCTTTACCCAATGACTTACCCCCTGACAGGTCACCCGTGTCCCAGCAAGTGCTCAGGCATTTGCCAGATGAGACCCATGGGGTCACATGTGTAAAAGGACATGAAAGCAGAAGGAAGACTGGCTGGAAAGAAGAAAGTATGAAGTGGGACAGGAGAGGGGGGTAGTAAGGGGTAAAAACATGAATCATTCTGTGTATGAAAGAGTCAAAGAACAAAAAAATTTAAAAATCAGACAACAGAAGATTCCATCACAGGTTCTTTATTATTTTTTTAGGATCTTAAAAATATTGGTCATGTTAAAATTTTTTCTGATTCAAATGTACAGGTTGATTTGTCTACTAATTGTAAGAACTGAATATTATAGGTTTCACCCATGTTTCAGTATCATAATAGTTGAATCTCTTTGAGAAGTAGTTGTGTTGTAGAGCATTTTGCCCCTTAAGCAAAACAGCCACTATATTTGTCTGATCTGTATGACTACTTGCATGAGGCCATGAAGATCAAACTTGTTGACTGTTGATGTCTCCCTCAGAGACAGGCCTTGAGAGGGGCTAGAGTATATAGGCTGAGGACAGCTAACTGATGGAGTAGGTATACTCTATGTATGCGGCTATGAAGCAGCCATCATCCATGAGGGAGATGAGACTTTCTGGTGGTGAGGCTGCTCTAGAGTAAGTAACCATCACTTACACAAACTCATTGATTTACCAAATTAGACTTTGGTATAATTGTTACTTTGGTTTGTTGTTGTTTTCCTATGTGGGATAAATAGATATTTGCATGGTATCTCCCCAGAAAAAAATTTCACACTACTGCCTGAAATATCATTCTTCTATGTTTCACTTAAGTAGCCAGAAAACCCTTTAATAGCTAGCCATGGCAGCTCATGCCTGTAAGCCTAGCGCTTCCAGGAGGCAGAGGCAGGAGAATGGTGACTATATGTTTATAACTTGTATCAAAACAAAAACAAACAAACAAAACAGGAAAACATGGAATACTATATATGTGTGTGTGTATCTTAGAAATATATCTGAGAAATTCACTGATGTCTGCATTTATATTCTTCCATTAACCATGTTTCACAAAACTTATATGATCTCTTTTTTCTTTTCCCTAGAATATACAGCAAGAGCTAAAACTATTTTTTTCTTTTTTATTGAGAAATTTTCATATGCAAACAAAATGAATTTATGCTGTTGCCCATCCCCTCTCCTCCCATCTCTCTCACTTCCTTCTTCAATCCAGCCATACCTCTCCTGCTCTCCTATCCCTCTACATATGTGGATCCCAGGGCTCCTTTTGGCGATGTCAGTGTTAGTAAAGGAATCACGTGTCTGTGGTAGGATATGTGACTCTTCAGTGGACAAACTCACAAGTGGGGAGGTTCCTCTTCCTTTATCTATCGTCTGCCCAGGGACTTCCTTCAATACAGTTGTTTCTCCTGAGATGCTCACTAATTCTTGGGGGAAACGTTGATATGTCAGCCATTGTGTACATCTGGTGGTGGAAGTTCTCACTGCAGTGAACCCCTGGGTATAGCAGCCCTATCATTGTTGGAGTGGATTGGCCAGAGGTACGCCTCCTCACCCTTAGGCTCTTAAATCTTATTGTTCCCTCTGCTGAAAGGTTCCCTGAGTCTTGGTGTGGGGAAAGATTTTGATGTCCTGATTAGGACTGAACATTCCAAAGTTGCTGATATTCTGCATTCTGATCACTTGTGGTTTTTCATTGTACTAGGATGCACCTTGGTTGAGTAAGAAGATCTTTTCTTTTCTAAGGGTTAAATAAGAAGTGTATAGGTGGTGGTTTACTATCAAGTTTCTTTAGTTAATACTAAGATATCTGTTACTGTCTAGTCCCTACTTTCTTCCCTTTTACTGTTGTTTGGATAGGTTTACAGTATCAGGCAAGAAAAAAAACCCTGTTATTTGAAAAAGTTTACTTTGGTAAGATGTGAACATGAGATAGTCAGATACAAGATGAAAGATATAATTCCATGTTGCAAATGATTGCAATAGTGTCATGGCTTGAAATGTGTGATACCCAACACGAGCTCTTGTGTTTGAATTCTTAGATGTTACCAATATTTGGGAGGGTCATGGCACCTTTCAGAGGTGGACCTTGCTGGAGGAAAGTGGTCACAGAGGGTGGACCTTGAGGTTGGTTAGCCCTGTCCTGCTTGAGTAGGTGAGTCTGCTCTTGAGCTTGCATACAGCAGCTCTAAACTTCCATGATGTCTGCAGTGACTTAGCCCACCTTCAGCTTCAACAGCCTTTTCTTCCATAATAGATGGTATCTCCCCCTCTGAAACCGTAAGCTGAATAAATCTCCGTTTCTCCCTTTAAGTTGCTTGATTTTGGATGTTCTCTCACAGCAATAGATAACACTAACTATAATAAATAGTCTCTTGGAAACACAGGCAAATTACCTTGTGTTAACAACATGCATGCAGATTTCATGTCTGTAGGTAAACTTTAAGCTCCTTTAAGAACGTTAAATCTTTGCTTACTATATATCTGATAATATCTAGAACGTACGAAGAGCTAAAAAAACCCAGATGACGCAATCACAGATGTACTAATGAATCGAGCATGCACTTCATAAAAGATGAAATATAAGTATTAATTAAGCATATGAAAAAATGTTGATCATCATTAGCTATCAAAGAAATGCAAATTAAAACTATACTGAGTGCAAAGAAGATAAGTCATTTGGTAAAATGCTTGCAATGTAAGCATGAAAACCTGTTTGATCTCCTGAATGAGTGAAAGAAAAAGAAAAGTTGTACATAGTAGTGAACACTTGAAATCCCTGCTGGGGAGGCAGAGACAGGCAGATCTCTGAGGCTCACCAACCAACTACTCTAGCCTACTCGATGAGCTTCAGGCCAGTGAGAGACAGTGTCTCAAAAAAAGAGATGGGATGCATCTGAGGAATGACATTCAAGGTTTACTGCACATGCATGCTCACACAGGTGCACATACACTTGCACACACATGTGTAACTACACTTACATAAACACATAACACACACACATTCACCTACATTGAGATTCCGTCTTATTCCAATCAATATGGTAGTCATTTTGATTTAAATCATTTAAGAAAACAAATGCTTGTGGGGATCTGGAGGAAATTAATCCAGTACAGAGCCTATGAAAATCAGCATAGAAATTTCTCAAAGAACTAAAAATAGACCTACCATATTACTCTGTTATGCCACTTTCAGGTATTTTCTTGAAAGGTTCTAAGTCAATACACAGAAATACTTGTGCAGAAATATTTATTGAAGCACCATTCAAAATAGCTAGGTTATGCCACTAACCTAGGTATCTAACAACAGAGAAATAAGTCTGAAAATATGAATTTTTCAGATAAATGAATGCAACCAGAGATAATCATAGTAATAGAACTAAGCTAGTTTCAGAAAGAAAAATATTACATGTTTTCTCCTACTTTTGGGTTCTAGATTGTAGATACATGAAATAATAAATGCAAATATGACAGAAAAGAATTATTTAATCTGTCTAGGGTACCAAAGCATATTAACAGGGGAAAGGAGAGTTGAGGAAGGATAGAATGGTGGGATATAGTGGGAATTTGTTCAAAGTATATACTTGAGTGAAAATGACCTGCTATAATAGAGTATACTCAAATAAAATTAAATAATTAAAAGTGTTACTTGCTTCTTTTTCATTCCATATCAGTACAATACAATTGCATCATAAATGTTTACAGTCATTAATTTAATTAAAATAAACATGAAGCACACATAATTAGCACAACACCTAAGTATGCTCATGACCTCCAAATCACACTGTATTTGGTCAGCTCTCTTGGCATTATACCCAGGCCTGTCTGTTTCATGAATCACAAGTGGGAAAGCTCAGGATTTGTTGGCATTTTGGTCAATAACTGACTGAAGTTAATCTTCATTTAATGAATCATCAGCAAGGGAGATACACAGATGACAAGTGTTCAATTTTAAGAAATCTCTTTCCCAATCTGTCTGTTTTCCTTCTGGTCTTCCTAATTATTGATTTAATGTAGGAACCCTCCCTCCTCCCAATCCTTTAGCCAGCACCCTTGAGAATTCAGTCTTTTAAAGATGTTCTCATTAGAGTCAATAATTCACCATGGCATATTATATAGTGCCCTGAATATCCATAAAGCTGTTCTTTCATGTTGTACATCCTGGGGTGCTCAAATAATTAATTTGACTAGCTATACAGAACAATACCTTCTATTGTGAGTGGTAAAAATGTGCTGTGTGCAGAGGCGATGTGCAGACACGGCTGGGAGGCAAGCGCTGCAGGAGAGCTCTGGAGGATTTTAATGTGGAGTCAGGTAGTTCTGTCCTTGGCCTTATATAAAGATATAAAATGCACTTATGATGTGGAAGTAATCAATTACCAATGGATAAAAATTCCTTCTTAGAGCGCTTTCTTCTTTTAATTTTTAAGAGTCAAAGAGCTCTTAAAAATAGTTTATAAGGTGACATTAAAAAGCTGTCTTTGACATAAAACATTTCAAAGACATAATACTAAGGCTCTCATACTAATTCAGAACTGTTCTCATTTAAAAATAGATATTTGCATTAAGGTTAAGAACTTTTAGTCAGTTCACATTAATGAAAACCATTCATTAATGCTCAATTTAGCTACCTAAAGGAAGTTTGTATACCATTAAAAGTGTAATTATTTCCAAGGAACAATACAGACTCAAGTTAGGCTGTAGCAAATAATGATTTAAATAAACAAAATAAGAAATGTTAAGTTTAAGGTATAATTGGGAGTTAGTGGTCCCAGATTCAAATTCCAGCTCTTCTAGTAACTAAGTAGGAGAACTTTTGTTAACGTGGTCTTTCTTAGGTTTATCAGTCCTGTGAAGTAGAAACTAGTTCCTTCCAGTTCTAATAGTGTGTATTTCTTTCTATGATCATGGCTTTGACTTCCTATGAAAGATCATCAAATGGAATATAAAAATTTAACAACCATCATATTTTTATTAAATAAATTCTAGGCAAATATTTATGGGAGCTAAGAAATGATGGAATTATTATAAAATATGTATATCTCTTTGGAAATGTCAATTCTTAATTTATTGGAAACTGGCTTAGGAATCCCAAGCAAGACTATATCTGTTCATTTCCAGGTCACAGTGTAAATGCTTCCATTGGGAGCTGTTTGTATTGGAAACAGCTCTTAAGTTAAAGAAAGAGAAGAAAAAAAGAAAGAAAGAAAGAAAGAAAGAGAAGAAAGAAAGAAAGAGAAGAAAGAAAGAAAGAAAGAAAGAAAGAAAGAAAGAAAGAAAGAAAGAAAGGATAGAGAGGGAGGGAGGGAGAGAGGGAGGGAGGGAGGAAGGAAGGAAGGAAGGAAGGAAGGAAGGAAGGAAGGAAGGAAGGAAGGAAGGAAGGAAGGAAGGAAGGAAGGAAGGAAATACCTTGAGACACATTAACTGTAGATTTGGTCACATGGGATAGTAGATGCCTCACCAAAATCTTTCTTAAGCATCAAAGTACATCCTACCTCAAGGATGTGTCAGTTTGGGAACTCTAGCCATGCATCTTTGCTCCATCCTTGTTGCCATCTTGAATGAAAACCAGGAAAACCATATGAGTGAGCTTTCTTTCTTGGAGAATTAAGTACAACCTAAACCAGAATGGACTTTTATTTGTCTTTTCTTATTCCTACAAAGATGTACTTATTTAATTTTTGAGAAAATACAAGAAATTACACTTGTAAACATTTTTGCACATGCAAGGTGTAGTGTTTTAAATTTATATTCTTATTACTAGTGATTATCTGCTGTGTATAATACAAACACTGTTTTATAGTACCCATATTTAATATTGGAATTGCAGGCAAAGAAACATGATTATTCTCGCACATTTTATTGTACTTTCTCCAAAAGTCCTTTGTCTCCCAGCATATATTTCTGAGTACTCTTCCTAAGAACCCAATTGGTACAACTTTTTGGAGTTAATAAAACTGTGTTCCCACTGGTTTCCATTGCTGTTCTGTGCAAAATTCCCCACTGAGTATTTGATGAATTTCTACTCCTTGGGGGCCCCAATTTTTTTGCGAGTATGCTGAAGATCCACACGCCTTGTCACAGGGAGGAAGATGATTTCCTCTGATAACACTCCCCTGGCACCTGAGGAACTTATCTCAGCCCTTTATTTGGCTGTTTCTGTTATGCTGGCATGGGTCCAGAGCACCGGGAAAGAAAAGGTTGCGCTTTTACAGAGAACACTTTATTCCCTCTTGGGAAAAGCGAAATGACGCAATGTCAGGAAGGGAAATTTTTCATATAGATAAAGAGAATGAACATCCGCCTACCTCTTTTAATGGCTAAAACACGTTTAACGGTCCTTTTGTGTTTTGTTTTCTTGAGGAGTTCAAATTACTTCTTAAAAATTTGATTTCTTGAGACCATACCAGCCCTAGCTTTCTTATGAGGAGAGACTGTGTTTTCATTTCCCTGAAGATATATGTGGTGAGTCAGACTAAGATGGTGAGGTCCAGTGAGATTCTGTTTGGAGTGTGTGGGGGGTGATTTCTGAAATAAAGGTCCATGAGTAGGCAAGCTGAATTCCATCCAGTTTACAAGTTGACAGGGCGATGACAATGAGAAAGATTGATCAGGTAAGGCATCAAGCTTATCAATAGATCCTAATCTGTTGAATGGATATCTTGCTATTAAATAACTTGGAAGGTGACTTGGAAAGCCAATCCAATTCTTTGTTGACCTTTGTCATATTTGCCCTTCAGCATCTGAAAAAGGTAACTCCTCATTGTCTTCAGAGAGTACAGAGATGGTTTTACTTTAAAAATATATCTTTTGATGGGCTGGGGAGATGGTCCAGCTGTTAAAGCACTTACAGTGCTTGCAAAAAGACCATGGTTCAGATTCTCAGAGCTCATGTAAAATGTAGGTGTGTGTGTAGGTATACGGGTGTGCATATGTAGTGTACAAGATGACACTAGAGTGTGTGCCCAAGGGTGACATAAGGAATTATCCTGGATTTCTCCCACCTATTGCTTTTTGTTTTGAGGTTTTCCAGGCTCTTCCTTCCAGGGCAGGAATTACAAGCTTATCCCCTGGAATTTTTGACATGGGATCTGGAAATCCAAATCAGATGTTTTTGCTTGCGAGACAAAGGTTTCAACCACTGAGATATCTTCCCAACCCAAGTGCATAAACGATTGTTTTATTTTAAAAAACATCTTTCTTGGACTAGACAGATGATTCAGAGGTTAAGTCTCTGTCTCATAGGCAGAAACTCTTGCATTCTAACCCTGATTCCCACACAAAAACACCAACAGAAAATGGTGGCGGCCTGTTTTCTGGTCCTGGAAGGCAGAACCTGGGAAACTCCACAGCAAGCAAAGAGGAGGCAGAAGCAATTCAGGGTGTTCCTGAAGTCACCTTTAGGCTTCCTTAGGTATATATAGTGTCCTTTAATACACACACACACACACACACACACACACACATAGACACATGCAAAAAATTTTTTTAAATCTTTTTGTGGGCTGAGTAAATGGTTCAGCTGTTGAAGCACTTACTATGCAAAAAGACCATAGTTCAGATCCCTAGAACTCACATAAAATGCAGGTGTGTGTGTGTGTGTGTGTGTGCACGCGTGTGTGCATGCACACGTGTATGAGTGTATTTTGTAATTCTGGTCTCAGGGGTGAAGACTGGAAATCATCAATGTAAGATGGTTTGTTAGATTGTTCTTTTCATTAAGAGCTCCATATTTGGTTAGCAATTTGGTTAATCAAAAGAATAAAGTGGAAGATAGATTGAGGATAATTCCTGATATTGGTGTCTGACGTCCACATGCACAGAATCCACATTCATGCACATCCCCCAACATACCCCATATATACATGAACACAAACACATGCACACACAGCCCCACACAGGTGCATGAATTGGAGAAAAATTATCTTAACTAAGAAAATGGATCAGTGTTAAGGTGATTACTGTGCAAGTATGAGAACTGGAGTTCAGATCCTCCAAACCAACAAATATTCTTGCCTGTAATTCCTGCTTTGGAACTCCAGGGCAACTGATTAAAGCTGGAGGTTCCCACTAGCTATACTGGGAGCTCTGTGTTTGATTTAGAGATGCTACCTCAAGAAATAGAGCAGAGAACAATCAAAGAAGATTCCAAGCATCAACCTCAGGACTCTACATGTAGACTCCCCCCACACACACATATTTACACACATATAGCATATATACATGTAGCACACATAAAAACTCTTCACAGTTAGGTTTGCTTATTACCATTATGAATGAATATTCAGTAAATACTTTTGAAAATTGACTGATGTACAAAGATAAATGCTAATTCCAATTCAACAATTCATGTGGGTTCCAGGAAAAATGCCGCCCATCAGATTATAGCCAACATCTATTTTTTTCTCAACTTCTTTGTAATGGAAACATTTATTAATTATCAAAACAGAGAAAAATTTTGCTTTTTGTTCCATACTCTAGTTTATGTTAATACAGAACAATGACTGTTTCATGAGGCAGAGACCTGTATTTGTGCACTATTATCCTTTCACACTTGAATTCCTTAACAATTCAACTAAAATAAATGGAATCATTGCTTGCCATTTTTAAAATTTTTAATTCTTTGACAGTTTCATACACGAATACAATGAACTTACACCAGTTTCACCACATATTCCCCAAATCACATCCCCTTTCCTTCTCCTATTGAAAATCTCTATCTCCTTCTTATTTTCACGCTTTTTGTGTGTATGGTCCACTGAGTTTCATGTAGGTTGCCTGTACTGGCATGTGCCCAAACACTGGAATGTTGATGATATATATATGTGGGCTTACTGCCGAGGAAAGTAGTTTTCCCTCCCACTTTCAGCGTTAACCTCTTAAGATGTGGGATCATCTCCTTTTTCATGGTAGAATGTTGATAGGCCAAATTTTGGAAGTAACCTAGCTGCAGTGTGTTTGTGAGTGCAACAGCCCTGTTATGTCTTGAAGACACTATCTGGCAGTCCTCCATTCTATCTTCTGGCTCAAACATTCTTACCACCCCTCTTCAGCAATATTCCCTGAGCTTTGGAATCAGGGGGCAAGAGGTTACAAAGATGTCCTGTTTAGGACCAAACAGGACATCCTTTGGTCAGTTGTGATTCTTCATATTGAATACCTTCCATTGTAAAGAAAGTTTCTTGGTCAAGGACTGAGATCTGCTCTAACATATGTATAGATGGCAGTTTCATAAAATACATTGGAATAAACCTGACCAAGGAAATAAAAGGCCTGTGCCATAAAAACTTCAAAATGCTAAAAAAAGAAATTAAAAAGGACAGCAAAAGGTGGAAAAGACCTCCCATGTTTATGGATCTGTAGCATTAATATTGTGAAAATGACTATCCTACTAAAGACAATATACAAATTCAATGAAATCCCAATCAAAATTTCAATGTAATGCTTCACAGAAGATGAAAAATAATCTTAAAATTTATATGGAAGCATGAAAGGCCCCTGGTAGCTGAAACAATCTTGAATAACAAAAACACTGCTGGAGGTATTGCCACACCTAATTTTAAGTTACACCATAAAGCTATACTAATAAAAACAGCATGGTACCGGTACAAACGCAGAATCATTGGTCAATGGAACAGAATTGAGAGGGCGATAGGCCCCAGAGGAAACAAACTACTATTGTTTATCTTTTGTTGTTGGCTATTATGTTCAATATAATGTCTTTAACTTCATTGATGCAGCATACATCAGAATCTCTTTTTTAGTACTTTTTTCTATTTTTACTTATTTTTTCTACTTGTACAAGCATGTTGAGTATTCATCCCTCCCCCGCCTCCCATGCCCTTCATCTTTCCCTCCCATTCCATCAAATCCTTCCATCTGTATGCTTCTGTGGACTTCAGGGTTCACTTTGGCTTGTATACTCATGTGGGGGCTCAGGCCTCCATAGTATAACAAGTTACCTCTCTTCAGGCCACCCCAGTGATAATGTGCATCCAGTTTTAAACTCAAAGATTTCCACTGTGAGTTCCCATTCTATGGGTATAATGACAGCTGCCTACAGAGCAATTTGATGCACTGTCTTCCTACCTACAGGCTTATTGGCTGTCTTTCCTCCTGATCTATTTCCTTCCTTTTTTTTTTTTAGGTTCATGTTCTTTATTTTGTTATAAATTGGGTTTTTATTGGTTTATTTGTCTACTTTTACAAGCATATTGAGTATTCTTCCCAGATTCCCTCCCTCCTCTCCTCTTTTCCCTCCCTTCCCTTCACCATTCCTTTCCACTTCCTTCCATCTTTCCTTTGACCTGTGTGCTTCTCTGGACCCTAGGTTTCACTCTGGCCTGTCTACTCCTGTGGGGCTCAGACCTCCATGGTATATCAAGTTACCTCTCTTCAGGCCACCCCTTCACTCATCCAGCTTTAGACCCAAAGGTTTCCACTGTACGTGCCCATGGGCATAATAACAGCTACCCACAGAGCACTTTGATGTACTGTCTGCCTACCTATAGGTTTATTGGCTGTCTTCGCTATTGAAGTTTTTCTTACCTTTTTTAAGGTTCTTGTTCTAGTTAATGGGGATGTGTAGCATTTTGATAAGCAGGTCTTGAATCCAATCAGAAAGCTGTTGGTTGTCTACTTGATATTCATGCTACTATTACACTGGTGGTCACCTGCTGCCATGGTGACTTATATTGCAACTTACAGATCTCATGCCATTTGATGGGGCTTGTGATTATTTCTTTCTCCCAGTAGCTTCTACAGTATTCCTTGGTACTGTGGAAGCTATCCATGAAGGAGAAAGTCCACAGATAGTTCCAGTTAATATAATACATCAGAATTTCTATTTAAGGATGAACAATATTTTACTGTAAATATTATTTTCATTTATTCACTTGTTCATGAATATGAATTTTGAAGAATATACATGCATTTGACTTACATCATCCCCTCCAAAATATATTTATATTCTTATCTCTAGAAAGTATGAATGTTACATTATACAGCAAAAAAAAAAGCATTTTACAAAATATGGTTAACCTATGGATCTTAAGTTGGAAAAGATTATTCTGGATAGATCTAGGTTTGGATTTTGAGTTTCAAAATGCCAACATATAAATCCTTATGAAAGGGAGGCAGACTGCATTTCAGACAAAAGAAGGTGAGTCAATGTGCTCATGAAGCCATAGAATGTCATGAACATAAGCCACTAGACATTGGGAAGACACAAGAATGTATTGTGCCTTAATAAAGTAACTTAAATGAGTTCAATACTTGGCTTTTATCCAGTGATACAGATTTTAGACTTGCAGTCTCCAGAACTACGAGAGAATGCATGTCTCTTTTTATAAACCACCAGATCTGTGATCATTTGTTGCATCAGCTATAAGGAACTAATACATTGAGTAGGTGGAGACAGATGAATCTCTGGGGTATGCTGGCCAGGTTGCCTAGCCTACTTGGTAAGCTCCAGGCCAGAGAGAGACCTTGTCTCAAGAAAAATGTAGATAGCACCTGAGAAATGATATCCAAGGTTGTCCTCTGGCCTCTACATGCATGCATACACAAGCAATGCATAAAGGCAAAAATTAGCTGATGTTTCTTTAGCGTGCCAAATTCTCAATCAGTGAGGTCTAATTTATATAAACAAATCATACAGATGATTTTTTGTCTTTTTTGGCCTTATTTTGACGTGTTAATTTGTGTGACCCAGAATTTCTTCAGTTTTAACAGTACTTTAAAATAATTTTTTAAAGGGAAAAAATGATACATATTAGCTGCAGAAGACTTGAAACTATAGAAGGCATGAGGAATTAAATAAAATGCCAGCTGTAATCAAGGCACCTAATTGATGATGGTTGTTGCAGTCAGCCTGTATGATTGCTGCTAAATGACCATCAAACGGCTTAAGGAAAAAAGGGGTTTATTTTCTTACTGATAGTCTAGTTGTAGTCTGTAGTTCAGCTTGACGGGAGAGCATGCACCAACACAGGGCTGAGGGAACTGGCCACACCATCTCTATATAATGGCTGAGAGAGGGACGATTTTACTTGCCAGACCAGCATGTCTGGCCAAGTGTACAGAAGGATGCCGACTTCCTCAACCAGGTCTCTGTATTTTATCCACCTGTTCAGGTTCTAGTCCCATCCACCGTGGGCTGGGTCTGCCCCATTAACTAGACAATTTCCTTCAGGTTCGCTCTGGACTTAACTGCTAATTCTCCACAAATGTGCCCAGAGCTCAAACCCTCAACTGTCAAGTTGACACCTGTGCCTAACTATGACAATGGTATTTAAATATATTTCTATGATTTTCCCTTGTGATCTACAAACTACAGCTAAATTAACATCACAAATTTATTTTGCATATACTTAGCTTTTGTATAATATGCATTTTAAAATAAAGTAGTATTTTATGTGCAGAATTATTGTTCATGAATTATTGTAGATGTGGTAAATTGATTTAGTTGAATTCTATGTAAGACAACTAAACTACATGATGGAGAAAATGGCTAATGATATATTGTTTTTTCTTTGTATAAATTAGCATCTGTTTTATGTTTGCTTATGATATAATTGTAGCAGCATTGTCCATAATTATTTTGTTTTTATTAGCATCCTATTATTTCACATAATAGAATTTCCCCCCAGGGTATTAGTAATCTCTATTGGTCATATATTCTGGTCCCTATCTTAGTCATTTATCACATTTTTTTGTTTAAAGCAGTTCTCATTTTTTCTTTTTTTTCTCATAGTGCTGGAAAATGAACTCAGGACTTAAATATGCTAGATGAAGTGCTGTACTACTGACCTATGCTCCCAACACTTATCTTAGAAAGGGGTCTTGCTTTCTAGCTCAGTCTGACCTTTGGCTTTTTATTGTTCTTCTTTTGACTAGCTCTGATTTACCTTTGTCATAATTAAGACTCTGGAAAACATCTTTGCACACAATAATTTTGGGTTAATGCCAGATGGTTTGTGAGGTATTTGCTCTGTGCATTTTATTTATCTTTTGAGGTTCCTAATGTTTTTTCTCACCTCTCTATTTGTCCCTTCCTTCTCTTTTTTCCTTGACATGCTGGGACTATGTTGCTCAGCATCTCACATATGCTAGGCAAATGTTCTACCATTGAACTATATACTCAGTATTCTAGTTTTTGCTTAATTTTTTTGAATTGATTCATATTATGAAAAAGTATAAATTTTAAGACATAAAACAGTTTTTAACATTTGTGCTTACATCATTCACATATTCACACAGTATTCTGATGAAAATGTTAAATGTATTGTAATAAATCTAGTCTCCTAGAAATGGATTTGGAATTTATGTGTGTAAATTAAATCACATTAGTAAATCAGCTGAATGTTTTATTTTGAACAGAAAACATTAAGTTGTTGGTAATCTTAATATCACAACTGTAGTATTATAAAATGTATATGTAGATATTTTCCATTACGAACATCCTTAACCAATGCCAATTTATGTTTTCAAAGTGAATATTTTGGGAAATTAGAAATGAGAGATAACCTAGTCTAGAGAGATTGTAATTCTGAATGAATTTCAAAATGATTCCATTTTCAGTTGAAGAAAGAGGTCTAAAGAAAGAGAAAGGCATAAAATCTTTTGTTATTGAGCCCTTTGAACTGACAATGCTATTGAAAAAATATTTTTAGACATGTGTGCACTATGAATAACAAAACAAGGAGCTTACAGACTGGAATCAGAGTTTTCAAAGGTAGACAAATGCTCAGGAGTTTCAGTAACTGTAAGATATTTTCCCAAAGGGAAAACAAGGAGAATAATTGTGGAGCAAACAATTCACACCTGAGGCTTTTAAAGGGGAGTAGCAATGACTCAGATGGTTTGCTGGAAAGCAGATTGAAATCAAAGTGGTCCTAGGGGCTGAGACTCCAGCGATTGGAAGACCCTGAGCTGATAAAGACTTTCCTTCCTTCCCAATGACTTTGTATTTTGCTTGCATATTCAGGTCTTAGTTGTGTGGACTGCTTGAAGCATCTGTTCATGTAACCTACATCGTTTTTCTCCTTTTTCAAAGTAACTAGATCTAGGGAGAGTCCTTTCTTTCCTAACCTTTGAACTTCGGTCTCAGATTATTCCCTGGAATAGTATGTAGATTTTAACCTTCAAATGACATGGTAAACAATTTTAAATATAGTAATAAAACTTGAAAGCATACAACAAATAATTTAGTTAATTTACAAGACCAATAGATTTAAGAGGAGACATAGCAGAAAATGTTCTTTAATATATGAAAGTTGTAGCAGAAGACCCTTAGGCACCAGAGTGACTCTCTACCAGAATAATGTTAATAAAGTCCATTAGGAAGCAGATGAGAAGGCTAAACATTTTCATCACAGCACAGAGTTGAAGTTTCCTGAATATATATTAGCATGCTTTTCTCCCAGAACCGTGTGTATTGCTATCCCTATTAAAAGTTTGAATAAAAGTATTATTAAATGTTAATTTTGGAAGGCTGGAATTAAGTTACTTAAAATGATAAAATATATGCACATAACGAAACAGGTCCTCATACAGTGTGGCGGCCTTGAATTTGGTGTGTAGCTGAGGTTGACTTTAAACTTTAGATCCTTTTTCCCCCATCTCCCAAGTGCTAGCATTTTAGGTGTGTGCCACGTGCTCAATTAAGTTTTGCTGGAGATTGAACCCAGGGCTTCATTTGTATTATCTAAGAACGTACCAGTTGAGCTGTATTTCCTGGTTCTATGTTACTTTTAAAGTTTAACTTTGTGTTTGTGTGTGCGTATGTGTATCAAAGGAAATACTGTAACTGTGGAGACCCACAGGTGACTTTAGGAATCACCCTGGATTGCTCTGCCTCCTTTTTTCTTTGCTCTAGGGTTTCCCAGGCTCGGCTCCACCTCCCAGGGACAGAAGTGCAGGCTGCTGCCATTTCCATCAGTATTTTTATATGGGAATCTATGATTCAAAGTCAGGTCCTTCTACTTTCTAGACAGAAGCTTAACCCCTGAGCCATTTCTCCAAACCATAAAGATTAGTTTTTTTTTTTCTGAGTGGGGATTACAATAAATCAAACTTAGCCAGCACATGGTTGTTGAACAACTTATTTAACAAAACACATTCAATATTGCTATGGACATAGAATGCCTCACATAAGGAACATTAACTGATGGGAGAATAGGCATTAATACAGATAATTTAAGAATATTATGGGTCTTGCAATTCAGTCACTACTATTTCATTTTCATTCAAAATTGTAGAGGTTAGAGACAAAATAAAGCTCAGATTTGAGTCTTTATGGAATTTTAAGTTATTAATATGTGCCTTGTGTGTGTGTGTGTGTGTGTGTGTGTGTGTGTGTGTGTGTGTATGAAAGAGACAGAGACAAACAGAAAAATTAAACAAATATTTAAGACTGTGGTAACTTTGTTTTTAAATGTTTGTGTGCGTGTGTGTGTGAGAGAGAGAAAGAGAGAGAGAGAGAGAAACCATTTCAGCTGTCAACTTGAATTCAGAGGAATTATTTACTTTTAAGGCCAACCTCAGAGCAAGCCTATGGAAGATGGTCTTAATTGCATAATTGACATTTGGAGAGCCTGGCCATAGTGGGTGGTACCATTTCCTGGGCAGGTGGACAAAGATGGAGGGAGCTAATTGGCAATGAAGCTCTAAGACAGCATTGGCCCTTGTGAATGCTGCTCTGGCTGTGAATGTGATATAATCAGGTTCCTCTGTCTCTGCAGGTAACTCTCTCCATAATAGACTGTAACCTGAAACTGAAAGCTGGAATTAAAAATTCTCTTTTACCCCTAAATTGCTTGGGTCACATGTTCAGTACAGCAATGGAATACGAAATTAGGACAGAGCATTTCTCTCTCCTGTCTCTTTCTCTGTCTCTCTCTCCACATGAATGTATAAATGTGGGCATGCACTTACTGCGATGTATATGTGGAGGTCAGAGAATAGTCTTCGTGTGTCATTCCTTGCCTTTCCACCTTGTTTGACACTTAAGTCTTTTTATTGTTGCTACATAAACCAGGAAGCTGGCCTGTGAGCTTCTGATGCAGTGGAATTATAGATTCTTACACCACTAAACACTTTTACATGGGATCTGGGAATCCGATCTCAGGTCAGCAGGCTTACATGGTAAGTACTTTGCCCACTGAGCCATCTTCCTAGCCCAAGAATATGATCATTTAATGATTGAATGCAGGTAGTATTTTGAGTGCAATTAGGACAATTTAAGTGAGATTGGGGACATTAACAACTTCTCTAAGACAAATGTTCAGCTCTGGTCTGAACCATGGTTGACAAAGGGCTGACAAAGAGCAAAGGAACCAATAATCTGAGGGAAAAGAATGACTGGAGCTTGTTAGTGGTGACACTGTGGCTGGAGAGTTGAAATGAGCGTGGGGGGGGGCACATTCTCTTCACTGTAGAGGAGTCTGTGAAGAAATTTCTATAGAGAACTTACATGATACCTGAACCTGAAAAGATACTCTGAAGTGATAAGTATTCCAGGAATAGGAGCCATATAAATAAAGGAAATAGGGGGGAACTGATCATTTGTGTATGGTTTTGTTGAGTCATAAACTTTGAAATAGGGAGCATAAAGACAGATCTCAATGGAACTTGGTTAAGAGACACTTCAGGAACTCACATACCAAAGGGTGGCATTGAATGATTTTAAATTGGACTTTGTTCTATAATTTACAGAGCAAGTCTTAATAACTGTGCAGAAAGAGGTTGCAGTAAACTGAGCTTGACCAGGGGTAGTGATCCTAAGATCCTCCAGAGTAGAAGAATGCAAACATGACATGTGACATTGGCAGATTCTGGTGTTTGATTCCAGATTGAGTGACTGAACGAGAAACACAGTTATGGGCTGTATGCATGAGGGAGTTGAGGATGATGAATGCAGCTTCTCTGGGTCCAGCACAGTAGACAAACTCTATTGAGACCACATATGCAGAAGATAACAACTTGCTAGATATTTATTTATGCAAAGAATTATTTTAGACAGTTTACTTAAAGCAACAGTGTGGATAGGAATTTCAAATCTTATTTACAGATGGAAGTTTGCTACATGGAGACTTCAGTTTTTTATATCAAAGGTCATTTTTCAAAAAGATGCAGTTACATAAATGTCACTGAACTTATGGACTGAGAGAAGTTAATATGCACACACAAGCACAAGATTTAACAGTATTAAACACTGTCAGGACTGTTAGATTAAATGAAGATACTGGAAATGGATGCAAATTTGGGGGAAGTTTTGTAGTAAGCGAACTTATTTTGCTGAGGATCTCAAGGAATTTCAAATAGAAAAGTGGTGGATTTTGTTTATATAGCAGAACCAACTTGTTTTTAACCTTCTTCAAATATGTTATATCAAATTAGGTTGAGTAATAGGTCCAGAGGGTTGTTCCTGGCCCTTTTGACTTATGAATATTATGGGAAAATAGAGAATTTTATATTTTTATTGGAGAGGAAAATCCCCATCCTTTCAAATGATCAGTTAGTTCTTTTAAAAAATATTTTATTTATTTACTTATTTACCTTGAAGGGGGGCATGCACATGCATGCTAAGGTATGTGGGTAGGTGGAGGTTAGAGGATAATTGTCAGAAGTCAGTTCTCTCCTTCACCCATGTGGACTCAGGTTGCTAGATTTGAGAATAGGTGTCTTACCTCTGAGTTATCTGGCTGACCCAGTGTTAAGACTTCCAAGTTTCCACTACTTTCAGGAATCAAACATTTCTTGGTATAGAAAGTGATCATAACAGAATTGAGCAGTGCATCTATCTGGGCTGGAAAAGTCCATAAAGTAATATAAAAAAGTTTAGCAGCAATTTATAAGCATTGACCGAAAGCCACCAACCTTGTGGAAAGTTTCTACATGATTGCTTTTCTAATAGTGACTAACTGGAAAGTGAGAAAAGAGATAACCTTCTTGACTAAGGGCATCATAGCTGACACTGGCTGGGTGAGCTTGATCAGTGAGAGATCTCACTGAGATGGAATATCTTGGCACTAGAAAGATAGTTGGCGCCCCAGTCCTGGAGCTTAAAGGCTACATTTCATTTTACGCACCATTGATTGCTTATCAGGAATGACTGGTTAAACAAATTAGAATGTCATTGAACCTGACTTTTAAATGTCAAGAGTTTAATTTAAGCAAGGTTTCTTGTCAGCTTTAAGTCCGACTTTCTTAGATAAATCTATTTCTCTTCTACACAGTCAATAGAGATAAATAAAGACTGAAAGGGAAGACAAGATGTCTTCTATGGATAAGCCTACCTCTTTGCTTCAGGATACTTGATTGAATTAGATGCATTTCCTGGTTTTAAAGTAAAAGAAATTTTGGATATCAGCAATTTAATCTGCTTTAATGCAACACTGACTGAAATCACTGCAGAAGAATAGCAGCTGACATATTGCCTCCAGTTTGGGAAAAGAGGAAGGCTCTTCTTCCTCTTTTCTTGGCAGTCCCTCCATTGTCTTGGAATTTATTTTTTCAGGAAGTTCTTACTATTGACCTAAATCCCTCTTGAATTAATTATAGCCATTTTACTTCTCTCTTCCAGTAGGAACATTGAAAAGGACAGCTTGTCATTGCTCATTTGCATCCCCTTCATCATTTTCAAGACTGTAGTGAAGTGTCCAGTCAGGCTTATTTCTCCAACTTAAAGTTCTACTGGCGTTCCCACAAAAACCTGTTCCCTTTTCCATTTGAGAATGCTGTTAACACATAGAAATGAGACAAATGAACGTCAACATATACTTAATCTTTCTAGACCTAGGCTTCTTCATGTGAAAAACAAAATTTTAGAATATTGTGTTTCCAAAGTTCTAAAGATCTTTCTTGGGGTGATGAGTCTGAAAAGGGGTGTGTGTGTGTATGTGTGTGTGTGTGTGTGTGTGTGTGTGTCTGTGTCTGTGTGTCTGTGAGAGAGAGATTACTATTCTATTTATAGAATTGAGTATTTTTCAAAGAAACATGTTTAAAAACACATATTCTGAATCCTCCTTCAAAATCCCATACTTCTGCCTTCCTATTGTCCTTTACTTGAACATACACCTACACATACACACACACATACACACACACACACACACACACACATGCATGCCTACATCTCTTCACCCAGAAGAAAAATACAAACCATAATTTATCAACAATTTAAAAAATCTAATAATCAGCCTAAGCCAAGAATATATTTGAAGAATAATATACTATGATTAATTTAAATTTTAAAAATCACCTAGTTATGACCCACTAATAGATAATAGTGTTTATTGGTGGACGATAAAGCCTTTATACTAATCTCTAAAGATGTTAAAATTGAATGTAGTTATTATAGCATCC
The DNA here is from genome assembly GCA_023101885.1 of Typhlomys cinereus. Lineage (NCBI taxonomy): Eukaryota > Metazoa > Chordata > Mammalia > Rodentia > Platacanthomyidae > Typhlomys > Typhlomys cinereus. The sequence continues at coordinate 3,704,833 of JALPQD010000050.1, read as the reverse complement.
ATTCTTGGTTTTTAGAAACCTCTTAGAAAGAGCCATTTCCTTATCATGATCTTTCTTTTATCTCAGTGAGTCCTTGGCCTCACTGTGTAGCCAAAGATCAGGAATGACTCTAAATTTCTGATCCTGCCTCTATCTTCCAAGTGCTGGAATGACAGGTGTGTGCCACTGCCTGGGCCCGTGAACCATTATAAACCCAGACTTACATGCACAAACAGAACTGGGAGTGGCAGGAATTGATCAGGCATCAGGTCAGATGGAGCCTAGGATGTCCTTCATCATCTAAGCCAATTTTATTGTAGTACACATGAGTATTTATAGGAAAAAAAACCCAAAGAAGAGCAGGGCCAATTTTTTTTTATAGGATTATGTTAAATGTATGTATTCTGGGGCTGGAGAGGTGGCTCAGGGGTTAAGCCTCTGCCTTGTAGGCAGAAGGTCCTGAGTTCGGATCCTAGACCCCACGTATAGACGCCCGGCGGAAGCGGGGGCGGCCTGCGTTTCCGGTCCTGGTAGGGCGGAGCCTGTGAATCCCGGGGCAGAGTAAACAAGGAGGAGGTGGAGGCGTCCATGGTGGTTCCCGAATTCGTCCATGGTTCTACACACACATACACGCATACACGCACACATACATGCACACACACACATACACACGCGCAATTAAATAAAAAAAATCTTTAAAAAAATGTGTATATTCTGGCTAACAAGGCTAACAAAGAAGTCAGGAGTGACATCTACTTGCTGGGTGGGACCAGACATGATGTCTCCAGGTTAAAAGTAGGCATAACAGTTGTTTAAAAGGAATGGACAATGAATGTCTCAAAGCAGAGTTACCTGGTTACTGTATATATAGATAATCTTGTGATCCATGTATTAACAAACTAATGGTCTCAAATGCACAGGGAAGAAAATGCTTGGAGAAGTTTCAGCCTTGCCAGTTCTGAGAATAACAAAAGAAATCTAAGAACATACAGAAGGCAAATTCAACTTCCAAAGGGAGGAATCCATCCTAGTAACTGTCTATTTCAGATGCTAATGCATTAATTCTCTAGAGAGCAGGCTTAAACTTTGATAATCTCCACATGCCACCATGCCCAGTTTTATACATTGCTGTTGATTGAACCCAGGGCTCTGGGTATGCTAGCTAAGTACTCTTTCAGCTAGGCCACATTCATAACCCAATCTATGTTTCAATATCTCACCAACTAGCATGTCACATGACTAATAAGAAACTATTAGAAGTAATCTCAGTAAAGCAAAGAAGCAAGACTGTCCAGGTGTGAATTGGTTTCAGGTCTCAACGTGACGCTTGAAGAGATGGGCCTGTGTGCACCCTCATGTACCTTATTTAGGTAAGACAGACATCTGAGTACAACTTTTGGAAATCGTCTTAGTTATGTGGTAAGACAGAAGACCTAGCTCATAGTGGCTGGTACTATTTTCTGTGAAGGTAGATAAGATAGAGACTACTAGTTGATTTAGGCAAGCTGACATGTTAGAAAGCAAATATGCATTAGGATCCCATTCTACTCTTGCTTATGGAAATAGTGTAACCAGTTTCTTTGGCTTTTATTAGGTAGCTATCTTGCCATAATGTACTAAAACCTAAAATCATAAGATAGGATAGAAATTCCCTTGTTCCCCTACATTGTTTAGGTCATGTATTCATCACAATGAAAAATATTAGGTAACATAGTATCTGAAAGTGTTAGTTTCAATTCTGAAGAAAAATAGTTATACCAAGGAACTTAAACAACCAAATGATAGATCTTATTATGATTCACTTATTATTAAGGATGATTAAGACATTTTGACAGTCAAACATGTATGTATGTATACTCTATAGCAAGCCCTTGCTTACGTGAATGTAAATGCATCCAAAGAAACTCTTCTTTTTCTTTATTCTCTCTCTCTCTCTCTCTCTCTCTCTCTCTCTCTCTCTCTCTCTTTCTCTCTCTCTCTCTCTCTCTCCTCTTTCTTTAATTTTTTTCATACCAGGGATTGAATTCAGGATCTTGCACATTAGGGAAGTGCATTTCTGTGGTATGTTCACTTGGAGTCCTTCATGCTTAAGTGTGATAAAACTAGGTCAATGGTAGTCACATTTTTTTGAGGAATCTCCATACTGACTTTCATAGTAGTTGTATGATCTTGCCAGCAGACTAAAGGTACCACTTTCTTCACACATTTGCCTTCATTTGTTGTCATCTGTTTTTGTCAATGATGGCTATTCTTGTGTAGGGGGTGAGATCACATGGAATTGCAAAGCAGTTTAGCTTACATATCTTTGATGTTGATTACTTTTTCAAGTATTTATTGGTCATGTGCATTTCTTCTTTTGAGAACCGTCTATTTAGGTCATTAACCCATTTTGTCACTGGGCAATTGGTGTTTAATTTTTGTTGCTTTTTTATATATCCTCAGTTTCAATGCTTTGTCTGATAAGTAGTTGCAAAGATTTTCTTCTCATTCTTCAGGTTTTTCCCCCCTTCCCCCAATGATTGTGTGACTCCTTAGTTTCATTTAATCCCACTTGTCAGTTCTTGTAATTATCCCCTGTGCCACTAGAGTTCTGTTCAGAAAATCTTTGCCTGTATCTATATCTTGAAATGTTTCACCTATGTTTTTCTTTAGCAGCTTCAAAGTGCTATATCTTATATTAAGGTCTTTGGTCCATTTTGAGTTTATTCTTGTGCAGTCAACCAAAATTGGATATGTTTCTTAATAGAAAGATAAAGAATTATAAATATGTTTCCAAAGTTTAGTTATAAATTTAATCAAATTTCAAAATAACTGTGCCAACCAGCTATCCTATAATCTTAAAAATATGATCCAAATTATTTATCTTGAAAAAATAAATGTAAACGAATATATAATATGGAAGTATATTAAAAAATTACCAGTGTGTGCTCTAAATATGCAGTAACTAAAAGTGTGACACTGCTTTAGAATGAGGCAAGGAAATTACCAAGTGGAATAAAAATCTGAAAAACTGCAAGTATAATTGGGTATTTGATGTTCAATAACAGATACTTTTTAAATTAATGAGAAATTTAAACAACAAATTCCATAATTGGTTAATAACTTGGGAAAATAATAAATATATGTATAATAAATAAAAATAACTAGCTCACAGTAAAGTGAAAAAGAAATCCAAGTTGTCCAAGGATTTAAACATTTAAGTCCTATAAATTTCAGGAGTACAAGAATCTATTAGTGATCTTGGAGCAATGGTGGTCTCCTTTAGTCAGTTATTAAAACCTGGCAATGTGAGAAGAAATATGAATCTATTTCATCTGACAGAAAAAAATACAACTGGAAAAAGAGATCAAATATAAAGACAGAGGTCCAGAAATTAACCAAGAAATGTATTTATGAAGGGTTTAATTCCCAAGTAAGAGAGAGAGAGAGAGAAAGACAGAGGGAGAGAGAGAGACAGAGAGAGAGAGACAGAGAGAACTGGTACATTTATAAACTTTCTCAAGTGTTTCTTACCTTTCCACTCTGCATCAAGCAAGACCCTAAGGGGAGAAAGAATTCATACTTTTCATACATTTGATTATTCTTACTTGCATTCAAGGTCACTTGGCATATTAATTATGACTATACAGCCTTTCTACTGAAGATTTACTATTTTATCTTATCTGGGCTCCAAGTCTGTCATTACCAAGTATCTCTTATGCATATTTTTTACCTTGAAATCACTTAAGATATTCAAAATCGAATTCATTGCTAAAAGGATACTTTCCATATGCAAAATTAGGGTACCATGTTACATTAGTTATTTGCTGCTGCTTAACAACTTACCCAGAATTTAACATCTGAAAATGGTTTTTGTGGGTTAGGAGTTCAGATATAGCTTATAGATACTTCCCCTCAAGACAGTGCATCTGCAAGTCTGCAGACCTTGTTAGGAGCTGAGGTCTCATTTGAAGCCTTGTCAAAGGACAACACAAGACTGCTTCCAGCCATTCATATGGTGGTTGGTGGAAATCAGATCCTCACACATTTCAGGGCAGAGACTTCTCTCAGTTGCCCATATGGGCATCTCTGTAGGGAGTTTACAACAATGTAACTGACTTTCCTCAGAATAATTGAAGGAAAGAATAAGGAAGGCCAACCAGGATGGAAGCCTCAGTGTTTATGCAACCTAGATATATCCCATAATTTTTATGCTGTATTCTGATGGTTAGAAGTCAGTTGCTAGGTTTGTCTGATATTTAAAGGGAAGAGATGTACAAGTCATAGATACCAGGAGGTGGAGTTCATGGGAAACCAAATTAGAGGCTCAGGGTCAGAGATGCTGAGGTATCCAAGTGAGTGGTGACACCAACAGAGTTTAGAGTTCATGCACAAATTGGTCTAGGCATCATGAAGCTCGAAGATATATACTGGCAGCCACTCACGGCCAAGGGTGGCAGGAGGGCATAAGATCAGAAGGAGCACACATTGAAGTAGGTGCAGAACAGCCGTGAGACAGCAGTAAGTCCCGAGATAAGACTCAGGCAGAACCACAGCACAGCACAACCATTTGTTGCCTGATTTCAGAACTAAGGAGACAGGTTTCTGGGTATCAGTTGGACAGGAAAAGTTCTGTTAGAAAATTCTGCAGATGGTATTTTATATAAAAATCGCATCTCTTGGTCAGTAGTATTGTACAGATTCTCTACTGCATAAGATCACAGTTCGATCAAAAAATCAAAACCTTTCTTTTCAGTTTAGAAAATTAAATATTCAGTTAATTTAAATGGGCTAACTTATCCATACAAATGTAACAAGATCTCCTTCACTGTTTTCTACAAATTGCAGGTCAGATTTATTTCTACTTCCCTTCAATCTTTGTTCTTGGGAAATTCTTTTTTCTGTGGAAAGGATCTTTTTTTTTATTAAAAATTTAATTATACATTTTAAAATTTTTTACCAGTTCCCTCCCTCCCCCCTCCTCCCCCTCCCCTTCCCCCAATGCCTCCCCCCCCAATTCCCAGAGAGTCCTTTATTGTGTACGCCTATCTCTCCACTAGGTCCTCCTCTCCGATGACATATAAGGACCCAGTGGCATTTCCATAAGCCCTTTCTATTGTTCCCCTTAAGCATAAGATCACTACTATGGCTGTCAATCCCTTGCCTCCAGGGGTCTCGGTGCCCTTAACAGATGCTAGACTTTATGAGGGCAACAGTGCACTGGACATTGCGCAGGGCATGCAAAGTCCCATTATGATTGCTTTGGCCCCAACTATTGTTGAGAATCTTGCAAATCGTTGCTCCTCCCATCCTTTTGCTCTTACAATCTTACCGCTCCCTCTTCCGCAAATGTCCCTGAGCTCCAGGATGGGGAGAGATTAGGCTGGCCTAGTTCTATGTGATTGATATAGAGTCTCTGAAGTTCTGGATTGTGGTTTGTTGATTTTCTTTTGCAGTTTTGCTGCTCCTGCAATTCCCTTCACTCCATTCTGCTGGGCACTGTATGTCACCCCCTGGCCAGAGACAAAAAGCTGTTAAACTGGAGTCTTGTTGTAATAGCACATTCAAGGGTAGATGTAATAAGAGTAGGAAACCTCACTGAGGGAGGGGTCCATCACCCATTTGCAAAATGATTACTTTTTATCTGCTAGACTATATGCCCTCCCTTTCTGGTGAGATCAGGAAAGAACGTCTGTGAACTTAACCAGGTTTCTCATTACTTACTTGCAGACCTTGATGGAGGCCTATTTTCTCTGCTGTAACATGGTCTCCTCTCTCCTTGTTTCTGGTGTGGCCCTCCTAACCCATCTCTCTTGTTCATAATCCTTGCAATTACTGTGTTACATAGGTTTACTTTTGAGTGTCTCAATGTGGGCTGGGTGAGTTTGGTACTAGGAGCCACCATTAGGGAGTACATACGGCGCTTAATTTTCTGGGTTTGGGATACTTCACTTAATATAATTCTTTCTAATGACATCCATTTCCCAGCAAATTCCAGTAATTCATCATTTTTGATGGCTGAGTAGTACTCCATTGTATAGATGTACCACAGTTTCCTTATCCACTCGTCAACTGTTGGACATTTAGGTTGATTCCATGACTTTGCTATTGTAAACAGTGCTGCTATGAACATGGTCGAGCTTGTGCTATCGAGGCGAACCTCTGCTGCATGGGGGGTTATTCCCAAAAGTGGGATAGCAGGGTCATACGGCATTTCAATCTTTAATTGCTTTAAGAATCTCCAGACGGCTCGCCAGAGTGGCTGTATGAGCCTGCATTCCCACCAACAATGTAGGAGAGTTCCCCTCTCTTCACATCCTCTCCAGCATTTGTCGTTGTTTGTATTGTGGATTTTTGCCATCCTGACCGGGGTGAGATGATATCTCAGGGAAGTTTTGATTTGCATTTCCCTGATGGCGAAGGAAGTGGAGCATTTTTTAAGATAATTGTTAGACATTTTAATTTCATCCCTGGTAAAGTTTCTTTGAAGTTCCAGGGCCCATTTTTTAATTGGGCCAGTGTTTTCCTTGGAGTTTAATTTTCTAAGTTCTTTGTGCACTCTGGACAGTAGAGCTCTGTCAGATATGTGGTTAGTGAAGATTTTCTCCCATTCTGTGGGTTGCCTTTGAGCTTGTGTGACAATCTCTTTATCTGAACAGAAGCTCTTTAATTTCACAAGATCCCAACTGTTGAGAGTTGGTAGCAGTGATTGTGCCATTGGATGTCTGTTTAGGAAGTGTTGGCCTAGCCCAATCAGCTCGAGGGAGTTCCCTATCCTTTCAACTATGGTTTTTAAAGTCTCTGGCCTGATATCAAGGTCCTTGATCCATTTGGAATTAAGTGTTGTACATGGTGACAAGTACGGGTCCAGCTTTAATCTTCTGCATGTGGAGATCCAGTTTTGCCAGCACCATTTGTTGAAGATGCTGTTCTTTTTCCATTGGATTCTTTGGGCCCCTTTGTCAAAGACCAAACGGCTGTAACTTTGTGGGCTTATATCCGGGTCTTCAATCCTTATCCATTGATCTGTGTGTCTATTTTGGAGCCAGTACCAGGCTGTCTTTATAACTATGGATTTGTAGTATAGACTTAGGTTTGGTATGGTAATACCTCCAGTTGTGTTTTTGTTACTCAGGATTGTTTTTGCTATCCTGGGTCTTTTGTGCCTCCATATGAACTTTGAGATTATTTGGTCAACTTCTTTGAAGAATTGCTTTGGGATTTTGATTGGTATAGCATTGAATCTGTATATTGCCTTTGGTAGGATGGTCATTTTTACAATGTTGATTCTGCCAATCCAGGAAGAAGGGAGGTCTTTCCACCTTCTGGTGTCTTCTGCAATTTCTTTCTTTAGGGTTTTAAAGTTTTCATTGTAAAGGTCTTTTACCTCCTTAGTTAGGTTTATACCAAGGTATTTCACATTTTTAGGGGCTATAGTAAATGGCATGGTTTCTCTCAAGGCTTTTTCACTTCTTTCATTCTGGGCATATAGGAAGGCCTCTGATTTTTGCACCTTTATTTTGTATCCTGCCACCCTGCTGAACTTCTCAATTAGTTCCAGGAGCTCGCTGGTGGAGTTTTTGGGATCCCTCAGGTATAAGATCATGTCATCTGCAAATAGGGATAGCTTGATTTCTTCCTTGCCGATTTGAATCCCTCTTATGTCCCTTTCTTGTCTTATGGCTTCAGCTAAGACTTCAAGTACAATATTGAATAGAAGTGGTGAGAGTGGACAGCCTTGTTTAGTTCCTGATCGAAGTGGGAATGCTTCCAATTGTTCCCCATTGAGCATAATCCTTGCTGTGGGCTTGTTGTATACAGCTTTTATTATATTGATAAAGGTTCCTTCCATTCCTACTGTCTCTAGCGTTTTGATCCTAAAAGGCTGTTGGATCTTGTCAAAAGCTTTTTCTGCATCTATCGAGAGTATCATGTGGTCTTGGACTTTGGACTGGTTTACATGATGAATTACATTTATTGATTTGCTTATGTTGAACCAACCTTGTGTGCCAGGGATGAAGCCTACTTGGTCTCCGTGAATGATCTTTTTGATATGTTTTTGAATCCGATTTGCTAAGACTTTGTTTAGAATCTTTGCATCTGTGTTCATCAGGGAGATCGGCCTATAGTTTTCTTTTTTAAGTGAATCTTTATTAGGTTTTGGGATTAAAACGATATTAGCTTCGTAGAAGGAATTTGGTAGTGTTCCTTCCTTTGCTATTTGATGTAACAGTTTAAGGAGTATTGGTGTTATTAACTCCTTAAATGTCTGGTAGAACTCTGTGCTGAATCCATCTGGTCCAGGACATTTTTTGGTGGGAAGATTCGAGATTACTTCCTCAATTTCCTTATATGTTATAGGACTATTTAAATAATTCACATCTTCCTGATTCAATTTAGGTAAGTTGTGTTTACTTAGAAATTCATCCATCTCTTTTGTGTTGTCAAACTTCACAGAGTATAAGTTTTTGAAATATGATGTTATAATTCTCTGGATTTCTTGGGTATCAGTAGTGATAACTCCATGTTCATTTCTAATTTTGTTAATTTGGGTTTTCTCTCTCTTGCTTTTGGTTAGTTTAGCTAGGGGTGTATCAATCTTGTTGATTTTTTCAAAGAACCAGCTTTTTGATTGGTTGATTTTTTCTATCGTTTTCTTAGTCTCGATTTCAGATATTTCTCCCCTTATTTTGCTAATCTCTTCTCTTCTACTGCTTTTGGGATCAGATTGCTCTAGTTTCCCTAAAGCTTTAAGCTGCATTGTTAAGTTTTTTATTTCTGATGTTTCCATTTTTTTGACGTGGGCATTAAGAGCTATGAACTTACCTCTTAGAACAGCTTTCATTGTGTCCCAGAGATTTTGGTAAGTTGTATTTTCGTTATCATTCACTTTCAGGAAATCTTGAATTTCCTTTTTAATTTCTTCCTGAATCCAGTTCTCATTCAGCATCATAGTGTTAAGTTTCCAGGAGTTAGTGTATTTTCTCTTGTTTGATGTGTTGTGGATGTCCAGCTTTAGGCCGTGGTGGTCTGATAGGGCACAGGTTAGAATTTCAACTTTCTTGTATATGTGTAGATTCATTTTGTGGCCCAATATGTGATCTATTTTGGAGAAAGTTCCGTGTGCTGCTGAGAAAAATGTGTATTCTTTGGTGCGTGGGTGAAAAGTTCGATAGAGATCTGTGAGGTCCATTTCTTTCAGGGTTTGATTAAGTTCCAAAGTGTCTCTGTTAAGCTTTTGACCTGTTGATCTATCCCATGTAGAGAGGGCGGTGTTGAAGTCCCCAAGAATTATCGTTTGGGGGTTGATTTCTTGCTTTAGACGCTGTAGGGTTTTCTTAATGAATGTGGAGGCGCCCGTATTGGGTGCATATATGTTCAGTATTATGAAATCTTCCTGGTGAATTGTACCTGTAACTAAAATGTAGTATCCATCCGTGTCTCTTATAATTTTTTTTGGTTTGAAATCCACTTTGTCTGATAGCATAATGGCTACCCCTGCCTGTTTTCTGCTTCCATTTGCTTGTAGAATTGTTGACCAGCCTTTTATTTTTAGAGCGTGCCTATCTTTTGTGGTGAGATGGATTTCCTGCAGGCAACAGATTGATGGATTGTGATTTTTAATCCAAGTTTGTAATCTGTGTCTCTTGATCGGTGAATTAAGTCCATTAACATTTAGTGTTATAATGGAGAAACTATTGTTAATTCCAGACATTTATTATGTTTAGTAGCTTTTATAAGTATATTGCTTCGCTTTTAATGGTGTTATATTTGCCTTCTGTTCTCCTGGATATGCCTGTTTTTTTCTTCACGCTTGAGTATCATTTCTAGCAGTTTTTGAAGGCCTGGTTTGGTGGCCATGTATCCCTTAAAGT